>CM060975.1:263354829-264638162 GCA_030765065.1 Deroplatys truncata | reverse complement strand
CACTGAGCTACCATGTACTTACAATAAATGTAGTCGCCATTGGGGTATGGCATCTCAATACAATTTGAGATCTCCTTGTGGTTTACCGGAAAAATGCGAATCAGCTGGAGAATTTAATGTCGTGTCGGCATGTTGCCATGGTAGCTCAGTGGTTAGAGCAACCGGACGGAGACCGGGAGATCCGTGGTTCAAATCCCGGCTATGGCATTGAATTTTTCAGTCATCTGATTCTACCTTTCCAACCCTGTCCAACACACGGCTTGTGTGAAAGAACAATTAATTCCATTAATTGACCTAATAGTGGTTGCAACTATAAAGCCCGGAACTTAAAGTACTTACAATAAATGTAAGTCGCCATTGGGGTATGGCATCTCAATACAATTTGAGATCTCCTTGTGGTTTACCGGAAAAATGCGAATCAGCTGGAGAATTTAATGTCGTGTCGGCATGTTGCCATGGTAGCTCAGTGGTTAGAGCAACCGGACGGAGACCGGGAGATCCGTGGTTCAAATCCCGGCTATGGCATTGAATTTTTCAGTCATCTGATTCTACCTTTCCAACCCTGTCCAACACACGGCTTGTGTGAAAGAACAATTAATTCCATTAATTGACCTAATAGTGGTTGCAACTATAAAGCCCGGAACTTAAAGTACTTACAATAAATGTAAGTCGCCATTGGGGTATGGCATCTCAATACAATTTGAGATCTCCTTGTGGTTTACCGGAAAAATGCGAATCAGCTGGAGAATTTAATGTCGTGTCGGCATGTTGCCATGGTAGCTCAGTGGTTAGAGCAACCGGACGGAGACCGGGAGATCCGTGGTTCAAATCCCGGCTATGGCATTGAATTTTTCAGTCATCTGATTCTACCTTTCCAACCCTGTCCAACACACGGCTTGTGTGAAAGAACAATTAATTCCATTAATTGACCTAATAGTGGTTGCAACTATAAAGCCCGGAACTTAAAGTACTTACAATAAATGTAAGTCGCCATTGGGGTATGGCATCTCAATACAATTTGAGATCTCCTTGTGGTTTACCGGAAAAATGCGAATCAGCTGGAGAATTTAATGTCGTGTCGGCATGTTGCCATGGTAGCTCAGTGGTTAGAGCAACCGGACGGAGACCGGGAGATCCGTGGTTCAAATCCCGGCTATGGCATTGAATTTTTCAGTCATCTGATTCTACCTTTCCAACCCTGTCCAACACACGGCTTGTGTGAAAGAACAATTAATTCCATTAATTGACCTAATAGTGGTTGCAACTATAAAGCCCGGAACTTAAAGTACTTACAATAAATGTAATGCCATTGGGGTATGGCATCTCAATACAATTTGAGATCTCCTTGTGGTTTACCGGAAAAATGCGAATCAGCTGGAGAATTTAATGTCGTGTCGGCATGTTGCCATGGTAGCTCAGTGGTTAGAGCAACCGGACGGAGACCGGGAGATCCGTGGTTCAAATCCCGGCTATGGCATTGAATTTTTCAGTCATCTGATTCTACCTTTCCAATCTTTTACATTCATTTATTATCAGTGATAACCAAAAATATTTGCAGCTTGTGCACTGCCCTACATTCCACCAGTTTAGTTAACTAATAGGATGAATTCTATATTCTTTGGCAATACTTATTTCGTAGATAAGAATCAGATTTTAAGTATAAAACAGGTATTTCGTTTTATGTTTAGCAGAAATAATGTTTATGAAACATCACAATAGAGAACAACAAACTCAATTAAGAATTTAAAAATGTCGTGGCCACTTTAATAAGCTAGAGAAAACCATATAACCTTCATGCACAACGTCTGCAATTTAAAGAAAGAAAAAAAAAGGACTAAACAATAAAGTAAAACATTTATGTTTCAAGACTTAACAATAAAAATAACTAGCTCATAAAATATAGGGAAACATGGAGATATAAAGTTTTATACTTGTTTTTGCCGTCTGTTTATTCTACAGCAAGGTACAAGGACAATAAAAATATAAAGATGGTGCATTTAGATAAATTAACGTGTATACTCTCTAGGAAAGACAAGGAAGTGCTTTCTTTAAACGGACTAAGGAGAATAAATTAAAACGTTTCAATTTCTTACGCACCAAGCTGTGATCTATATTTGTGAACTTTTAATTGCATTTTCTTCATGTAAAGCTGTTTGCGGCTGTTCAATTACTAGCTGTAATGATGCACATAAATAATTTCTCCAATATCTTCAACATTAATAGTGATTTACATATATGTTCCGAGATCCAGCCAATGTCTGCTTTATGTTTTATACGCCTTCCCTCCTTCGCCAATTATCTGTCTAAGTCTGGGCAGATGACGAAGATGGTTTATGTGGTCTACAGAGCCACCTGGTTCGCATACACACAAAGATAATGCATTAGTCTCCGAAGAAGACCTCGCCTTGCATAAACAAACGAAGAGCAAGACGCGCTCGCTCGGTGAAGTGGGCCTCATAGAGAAACAAGTCGGCCGGTTTCCGAACAGACACAGGCGGCGTAAGCAAGTTAATTAATCAAAGTGGCCGTGACAAGCATTGTCCCTCCTCAGGAAAATACACGTATGTATGTTTGCTTGCTCAGACGAAGGAAAATAAAAGAAAAAACCGTATAAGTGGAGGCTGGAGAAGTAAAAAGGCTTGCTTACCTACCTGGGAGTGGGAAAATGAGGCAAAAATCCTTTGAAACACTGCCTCAACCTCGAGCTAAATGTAATACTGTATTTTACCATCGTTCCACAACGCGTGCTGTGTAAACATTAAATTATTCTTGCTCTAATTGCATATCGTAAAGAAAAGGTTATGACAACCTCTCACGTACCAATGCGCATAAGCAAACAAAAACACTTGGCTCTGCTTTACCCTTTAGCAAACAGAAGACAGGCCAAATAAACGATTATGTTGCGAGAAAGAATACTAAACTCAAATAAACAAACGAAGCTGAAAATGAATATAAGCAGACATCGTCAAATATGAAGTAAAAGTCAACCAAAAACACGAGCTTTCTTTGACAAGACTTGAAACTGAGGAATTCTGGTTGCCAAAACATTATAGAAAGTTAAATTTAACTATTAATGCTAAAATGTATTAATTCCAAAACCACATATTACTGGCTTTTTAATATTTTTTATCATATGCTACTTTGTCTGGGAACATTTCACAGGCATACGTTATGTTTACACAGCAAAATATTCTTTTCCATAATACAGACTTGTCTCAACTTTTGTATTTACACGCTTCATGAATGCAAAAAGCAAAGCAATCTCTGATTACCCTACCCTTCGTAGGACTTACACCCTCAGTACTTACAAGCCAATGCCTGTGGTCATACATCTGTCTGGGTGTTGAAGCTCTATGGATCAGAGAGTGACAACCAGGGTGGGGGATCAGCCCGAGCCCGGAATGAGAGCGAAGGAGGAGATGATAGATGAAATGCGAGAGATGAATGACAGGGAACATAAAGATGGAGCACCGGTGGAATAATGAATGACGGGAGGAACCTGAGAACCCGGAGAAAACCTTCCCAGACGCCGTTTTGTCCATCACAAATCCCATGCGGGTCCGTGGGACTGAACCCGGGCCGCCGTGATGGGAGGCGAACGGTATAACCACTCTGTGGCCTCGGCGCCGCCTGCTTCATGAATGTTTAGGAATAAATAAAACATTTGATGGTGCGAAAAGGCACCTTTTTGTCGTTAGTACCTATACCCCACTCTAACTCTATTTTAAGTGCCTAATTACCAGTTTAAACTATTTTTTCTGTCTTATTCGTATTCTGGTTTATTTGTGGTATTTTACATTATTTATAGAACCATATTAAATCGTAAAGGTTTAGTATGCTAAGTACAGAGTGAGCCATAAAACTATGAACCGGCTGCGCGGTGTTTTTCCTGGCCGCGTCCTCGGCTCTCGTTGCCGCCTGCCACTATCATAGAAAGGCGTGGATGAAACCATACACCATTTTTAAAACTACTTTTAAAGGGCTTTACTTACCAACTTTATGAAACTATCCATCACTCGCCGTAGTTCACGCTGAGAAATTTCCTGGCCGATATTTTGTTTTAATTCTTCCAGAGTGTGTGGGTTTGTCTTGCATACTTTGTTTTAAGTTACCCCAGAGATAGAAATTGCAGGGGGTTAGGTCGGGAGACCGAGGGGGCCACAAATCTCTACTAATAATTCTGCCCTCAAACATACTTTCAATTTTTCTCATCGAAACATTGGCCGTATAAGCTGTTGCAGAGTCTTGTCGAAAAAGGCTAAATCACGCTCCCTGGCTGTTAATTCTCTATAAAGTTGTATTCAAATATGTACGGGCTTCAACTTTTGACTCGAAAAAAATTAGCGAGTGATGGATAGTTTCCTAAAGAGGTGCCAAAAATGTATGTACAACGACGGTGGCCAGTTTCAGCATTTCTTTTCACAAAGTTGGTAAGTAAAGCGTTTAAAAGTAGTTTTAAAAATGTTATATGGTTTCATCCGCGCCTTTCTACGATAGCGGCAGACGGCAACAAGCGCCAGGACGCGGACAGGAAAAACACCACGCAGGCGGTTCGTAGTTTTTTGGCTCTCTCTGTACCTAAGAGATTGTACAGCAAGACAGGAAGCTCTAAAGGTCAACTATCTACTACCAGGTATGCAGTAGCCGGTTTAGGGACAGATGGAATTCAAAGATTTGACAAAGGAGAAATGCTTAGATATATCTGAAATGTAAAAGAGAGGGAGGCGTTTTTAATTTCATTTCAAACAAGCAGCTGGCAATAATAAGAAGCGCATATAGCTGCATGCTATATTACTCGTTTATGTTAATATGTTAATCATTTATAACACTGTTGTGGGTTTTAATATACGTCTATTTATTATTTTTAATTTTATAGAGTCTAAATGCATAAGTTTAGGAGCCTATTTTAAGCACCTATTTTATAAAGGCAAAGTAAATGTACGGACGAACAGAGGGGGTCGAAGAAACGGGGGCAGAGCACCGCACGCAGTCAGCCCCTTATGCTTCTGCCGTGACCCCCGGGGGAAGGTATAAAGGGAAATACCCGAAGGGTGACCACATCCGGATGGCGAAGGGCGCAAACTCGTACGCGGTCCCTAATGTTTCTAGATGAACGCTTACAACGCCATCCGAGCCCACCCATTGGGCCCCGAGCTTCCGGGGACCCCGAAACAGCATCTGCCCGAAAACACCCAGAGGCGGTATCCAACCGAGTAGTCCCTGGAAGAAAGAACCTCCACAGAGCGCATCGCCACCATCTCGCCGCAACCCGCCGAACACCGTCGCCTGGTCCTACAGCCCTGAAACACAGGGGTAGGAGAATCGTGGTAGAACATAAACCACCCCAGGTTTTGCCTGCCGACCCGGGGAAACCATGATAAACCCTAGAGTAGGGTGGCTAGAGTAGGTGGTCGCCGGGGATCGAACCTGGGACCTCCCGAATGCGAGTCATACACGCTACTTCGGCGCTACCTCGCTCAGTTCCGTTATGCTCATACTAGTATAAAAGTGCTTGCACCTTACATTAATTACAATCAATTTTTGCTTGAAAGTTATTGCTATCATAAGTCCATTTTTGTTACTGAAGAAAAGAAGAATCTTTCATAGATTAAACATGATTGTACAGCCCAAATATTACTTTTCGCTGGGGACAGACTAATGTATGCTCAGGCGGTAACGTCCCGGCATTTGAGAGGTCCCGGTTTCAGACCCCCGGGGCCGACCAATCTGATCGAAGGCTTCTCACGGTTTTCCTCGATCGCTATGGAATGCTGGGTTAGATAATTTGATATGCGAATTTTTCTATCATCCTTTTCATCACTGTATTTCAATTCCTTCTTCTTCACCGCCATACCAGACATTAGACTGATCACCCATCCTGCATATGCTACGATCTAGAGTTTTCTTGCTCCTCGACAGGCTACTGACCCAAGGCATTGGGTTGTAAGTCCTTGGTGGCGTAATTTGAGGCAGTATTTTTAACACTTAAATGATTTCAATCTAATTATGTAATATATAAATTCAATAACAGCCCGCCTTAAAGCAATATGTATATTTAACAATAGATAAAAAACGTATATTACAGTCATTGTATATGTTTATATTATTGTATCCATGTGCAATAATGTTATATGAATGTATTACGTAAATTAATAATGTAGGAGCTGTGAGAATAATAAGTTAAAAGTTGCTAACAATGAGGTAACCTTGAGGCAATAATGAGTTTCAGAGTTTAATAATGTTACTTGTGATTCTTGAAAACAACAATGTAATAAAAGTGACAGTTTATAAAAATAGCCAATTAACAACCAGAAAAAGCTTTAGTTAAATGAAGGTATTCTATTGGATTAGGAATAGCCAATCAGAGACTTGAAATGCAGAAATTTACAAATTTTAGGCGGTTGAAATCAATTCAGTTGGTTGCAGACAGCGTTACTAACCAGACGCAAAAAGTGTACTCGAGAAATTTAATACGTATTCGTGTGCGAGGAAAATAGTTTTACGTGTTAAAAAGTGCAAGTAATTAATTAAATAATCTCACAGATCCTTATATCCGTGAAGTGTTATTTAAATCATTTCAAGCATTAATAAAAGGAGTGATGTAAAATTATAATCTGTGTAAGCCTACATTCTTAGTCGCATCAGAACCCTGCTAAGAGAAACGTGTCTTTAACAATTATACTGACGCAGCCGAGGCAAACATAAATATATAATATTTAAAGAAACAGTAAAATTACAAAGTTAATATTTTTTAAAAAAAACTTGGGACGAAGGCTACCGAAACTGTTTACC
Source organism: Deroplatys truncata (assembly GCA_030765065.1). Taxonomy (NCBI): domain Eukaryota; kingdom Metazoa; phylum Arthropoda; class Insecta; order Mantodea; family Mantidae; genus Deroplatys; species Deroplatys truncata. The sequence goes on along the minus strand of CM060975.1, from coordinate 264,631,370 downwards.
AAACATGCGATTGCAACTACTTCAAGTTCGGCTCCCCAACATTTGAACTACAATACAACTCCTACTTAAAATCGGCTTTCCATACGTAAAGCAACAAAACTGGTTCAAAGTCTTACGAGGAGGATAATCAGTTGAAGAAAAAGAACAGCTAGTGTTTACAGTCACTCCAGAAAGTACCGTCCCGACTCACAAAAATACAAGCAGATAAAGGGAAAATTCTCATTTTTAATACCTGTGCAAAAATAACAAATTATATAGGGTTTACGTGTTCTGAACGTATTATTTTATTCATTTTATGGTTTTTTTGAGTAGATTTTTCAACCTTTTCGTGTTAGGTGTTTACCGAATTATTTTTTATATGCATTCAGTAGACCAAAGTTTTTACTTTCTCTACTACGTAGTTTTATTAAGAGGAGAAAGTATTGTATCCCACCCAAAAATTCGAGTCGAAGTTTCGCCGGAAATACATGTTTTGAGGCCCCCAAACCCCAAAACAGCATTTTTAGGAAAAGAGCCGTGCATGCGTCTGCCTGCTTGTCTGCGTGTCTGCGAGTAGTAGAACTCCAAAACAAAAAGACCATTAAACATGAAACTTGGTATTTAAGTTCATGATCTTCTAAGGACGCCGTTCCTTATAGCCGTGGTCGCTGCAGCGTATAGCTTCGGCGCTCCGTCAAGCTGAGAGTCGCGGGTACGGGTCCCGGTAAGTTTATGTATCTGTGTCGTATATGTATATATGAGTAACAGTAGTTGTGGCAAAAAGTAAAATACAGAAAACACGGTGATTATAAACCGGCAAAAACAGAGAACATAAAAAAAAGATGCGACATAAAGGTTTTGAAAAAAATCCCTCACCCTTCACATGGATTTTCGTTATTTTTTATTTTATTTAAAAGTCTCTATACATTTTGATTAAAATACCATATTTTTAAGCTATTTTCATTAGAAATAAATGTAAAACCTGAACTTTCTGGGAATGGCCTTTGAAGTCTACTCTATTATGAATAACATTTGTAGGTATAACCCGTAAACCCGATGTAGATCTTCTTAAAGACACAACTTATGTCAAATAAACTTATTTGTGCGTTAATCATTTCCGAAATATTCTTTGTTATTGGTTTGAATTTTTAAATACTCTGCAAATCAATTTTATTTTCCTTCTTTTTGCGTTAATGCAAAGAGAACAGTTAAGGGATCTCATAGCGAGTCCCTTTGCAAAGATTTGCGTATTGCTTTAGTTTAATGTATTCTTCTTATACGTACATGGAAATGTGTGAGTAATAAAAGTTTATATCTATTATCAAGAAGTGGATATAAGAACAAGCTTTTGTAAGAGAGAGTATATAGAAAATGATGCGTGCGAGTGCTACATACCAGATGTTTTACTCATCACTGGGTTTCTCTTGAATGATGCGACTGAGAGCCCGCAGCTCCCACGGCACTATTATACGAATCCTTCATGCTGTAGCAGCGGATCGGCCCGCCGTTTTTCACGTACATAATGCTAACTAGGCGAAGCAGTGTGGATTTGTTACGCTTACCTTTCATTTCAAAATGTGCTTTAAATGATGTCCCTCTGCATCTATACAAACCTGGCACCATGTAAACACTTTATTGAACACTCGATTAACTTCTGCTGCCGAAATATTGAAAAATGCGCGCCAAATACTGTCTGCTAACTCATAGAGCGTATGGTATTGTTGTATAAACTTTATGTTGTAGTATTTCCCACACATAATAAACACAGGGATTTAGATCCGGAGAGCGAGCACATCAGTCAATTATATGCATTGTTACCAAACCCACCTTGCAATGCGAGACAGGAATTTTCTTGGGGCTTCTTTCCATCACAGCTCCTATTTTGTCTAATTTCTCCTCGGTTAGGACTGTTGGTTGGCAATGATTCTCCTTGTCTAACTCGAACACAGTCTGTTTAAATGTTTCTAACAAAAAATAATTTATCCAAAACATTACTTTTTTCTTATTTATCCTTATTTTTGCTTTATCAATTTGTACTCTTATCTTAATAATTTATTAAGATTTTAAGTTAAATTAAACTAATATCCTTCAAAGTTATAAAAAAAGTAAATTCATCTTTAAGTCTTAGTTATATAACTTGTGCATGTCTTAGGAAGGATGTCCACAGAACATTTCTGTATACATTAAAGCTAACTGTCCACAGTTAAGTTGTCGGCGTCATTTCTAACGCTCTCCATATGATTTATGGCCTTCTGGGGATACCTTATTCCACCAAGCGACGACTGGACCCATTTCTGGGGTGGAGGCACTCAGCGGGTGGAATCCCTTGCCTCCGATGGTAGGTGATGATGGAATGAGAGGACCTACAGCTTTTACGGTGGGCTCTGAACCACATTGGGCCTTGGGGATACTTCACTGAGCAAATCAGAGGTGAAGGCATGGATAGGGTGACTTAAAAACGCCACCCCGGACACTCAGTACGAGAGCCGGAAACTAAACAATTGCCCTACGCCGGCGCCCATCCACAATTTAGTAAAACTTAATAAACGCGCGCTGTTCTGTACTACACATCATGAAAACTACATGCATGATAATTAGACCATGAAAAGAGCTTCACATAGCGTTATTCCCTCTACACAAACACCGTTAGACTGGACTGCAAATGCCATTAGCCTCCATAGGCGCGTGAGTTAGACTACCACAGAGCGAGGGCATTCAGTCCGCTACGTAAGCCCCTTCAGATGCAAGTGGCGTCATTAAAGATAAATCCGATACAGGACAATGTCACCGGATATGATTTAAATTGACTGTGAAATGAATTTGTGAAATAAAAGCTCAGGCCTTAATAAGAAGTTAAGTATAAACATTTGAGCTCGTAACCGATGTATTTCCTTTATTACAATTTTATGTATTACCGAATATCAGAAAAAAATGTGCTCTACTAAATGCATGTAAGTGAATTCGTAAAACGCGCTTTAAAAAACTTGGAAAAGTCGTGTAATTTTAAAAAAACTTTTAAAACTAATGAAATGGAAAATCTGGAGAAAAATGACATAAAACGTTTGTTCTTTTCTGAATACTAAACATGAAAAGTTTCTCTCCATTAATTTGGCTGCTAGTTTTTTTTTAAGCGGGATAAGCATCTTTGTGAAACCGCTGCATATCGCTTCCAGGTTTACGCCTGTTTGCTTAAAATTTTATTTTGCAACAAAGATAGCCTTATGCATAAGTAGGCCTGAAATACAAAGACCCGTTAAACACAAGCGTGTAGTCCCCTACAGGCATGTTTCTTGTAGCATGCTATAGCCTCATTAAAATGTAATAAACACTTGGAACCTATAGCAGGCAACACTTAACACATACGTTTTACGAAAAAGAACAATAAATAAAAATGAAACGCACCGTTTGTTTCAACGACAATAGAATCAGAAGACTGGTTTATTTCATTTGCGTACTGCCTCAAAAGTAAGACAATACATTGAAAAGATGGTTTGTTGTATTGTTATTTGCCCCACGCTTTGGGAGCCAATTTGAAAAAGGTTTGTTGCTGCTACGTATGTTAAGCCAGTTTGAAGATGTATTATATTTCGACTGTTGGGGAGCCGAACCTGAAGTAGTTGTAACCGCACGTATGGTAAAATGTTTCGGGTAGCCTTCGCCCCAAATGTACTTTCCAGTGGCCTTTGCCCCAAATGTTTAAAAATATCAACTTTTTATTTTTACTGTTTCTTTAAATATTATATATTTATGTTTGCCTCGGCTGCGTCAGCATTTATATTTTTTTAGATACATGAATGTCTTAGCAGGGAGTGGTGCGACTGAAGAATGTAGGCTTACACAGATTATAATTTTACTTTACTCCTTTTATTAATGCTTGACACGATTTAAATTACACTTCACTGATATAAAGATCTGTGAGATTTTTTTTATTAATTACTTGCACTTTTTAACACGTAAAACTATTTTCGTCTCACACGAATACGTATTACATTTCTCGAGTACACACCTCGCGTCTGGTTAGGAACACTGTCTACAACCAACTGACTTCTGAATTTGTAAATTTTGCGCCATTTTAGGTTCTAACTGGCTAACCCTAGTCCAATAGAATACCTTCATTTAGCTAAAGCTTTTTTCTGGTTGTTGATTGGCTATTTTATAAACTGTCCTAAAATTACACAAGTAGCATTATTAAACTATTATTAAACTTTCAATTTCATTATTGCCTCAAGGTTACCTCGTTGTTAGAAGCTTTTGACCTATTTCTCACAGCTCCTACATTGTTAAATTACGCAATACTATCACATAACATTATTACATGTACATAATATAAACATATATAATGACTGTAATATACACTTTTTATATATTGTTACATACACATATTGCTTTAAGGCGGGCTGTTATTGAATTTATATTATATAACTTGACTGAAATCATTTAAACGTTAAAAATGCTGCCTCAACATAGACTTCACAAATTAATACGAAGTTCAGGACTTAGAGTACTTACGAAATTGTAAGTCGCCATTGGGGTATGTTATTTCAAAATGAATTTGAGAACATATTGTATTCACCGGGAAAATTGTTGGTAGGTTAAAGTTAATGTGTTAACATGGTAGTTCAATTGGTTAGTGCAACGGCACGGAAACCAAAGATCCGTAGTTTAAATCACGGCTGTGTAATTGAATTTTTCAGTCTGATTAAGCTTTCCAACTTCTACCTACCACGGCTAATGTGCAAGAACAATTCATTTACATTGATTGATCTAATGGTGGTTACCTATATGCCCGGGACTTAAAGTAATTGCGAAATTGTTAGTCGCCATTGGGATGTTGTCTCAAAATGAATTTGAGAACGCCTCGTGTTTAGCGGGAATATCGTGCCGGCATTATGCTGTGGCAGCTCAGTTGGTTAGAGCAACGGTACGGTAAGCAGAAGATCCGTGGTTCAAGTCCAGGCTATGACACTGAATTTGTCTGTTCGACTCTACGTTTCTGACAGGAGTAAGTTAAGGCATTCTTCATCTTGTAAGGCTGGTTCAACGAGAACGAGAAAGTTGAAATACATGTATTCAAATGGGAGCGTTCACAATCGACGGGAAGCCTTCCCGGGCCCCGGGAACGGGAAAGAAGAGTTGCCCAACTTTAACTTTCTCGTTCTCTTTCCCGGGCACGGCATATTAGATCTATATTGTGCATATTAGACTCTTCACTCTAGAGATTATTCTAGGCGGCCGTGACATGGAACAGCCGCTAGTGCTCTCTATAGTCGCAAGCTGGAAACATGAAACTGAAAGAAATTAGTAGTAAATGTGCTTCCTAATCTCATTCCGACATCCGCAAATCCAATAAGAACTGGTTCCTCCGGTGAAAGGTTCATTTGTAGTCTGTTTATATGCAACCCAAAACAAGCTATTACCTCAAAAACAATGGCAAAAGTTACAAAGAACAGCAAACACCGGTGAAAATTAAAAAAGAACAATAAACAACTTTAATGTATGTCATTAAATAAAAGGAATGAAAGCTTGGGAAAACTAGAGGGATCGGAAAAATAATGGATATGCATTTAGATACTGTTTACTCTATTGAATTTTGATATTGATATTGGCTAAATTGGAAATGGTGTTAAAATGTCGTTGGTCGGTTAAAAACAAATGAAATCCCAATGCGCAAAATCGACTTTCACTTTGTGATCGATATGATCATCGATATGCAATCCCGTTGTTGTTACCGGGCTGTTGTGAACCAATATCTTGTATGCATTATTGCTTCCCGTTCTCGTTTCCGTTCTGGTTACCGTTCTCGGGCGGTTGTGAACCAGCCTTTAGTCGTATGTCGTAATGGAATATGTATAGTAGAGGAACGTCCCATCACTGGCAGTAAAACATTAGGATCTCCTTGAAATATCAACTTCGACTACGATTCTTCCTACAAGCGCCTTGAGATTGTCCACAGGGATTCATAAATTAGACGGTTTACGTAATTCCAAAAAAGAAAGTAATCCACTAATAATTCGAAAGCAAAATTGTTAAAATGAACAAAATATTGCTTGTGATGTGTTTTCTTAAAGCGTTTCCCTACTGGATGATTAATGGCGTGTGGGATATATAAAGTTAATCTCAGATTTTGTAAGTAATTCTAGTGTCAGATATTACTGCGCGGCATTAACTTCCCTTTGATGATCATTCTAAAAAAGAAACCGAACAAACGCTAGTGACATTAAATTATGCATTTTTGTGAACTAATTTATTTTTCTCAGACATTAAATTTAAGCAGGTTAACGACAATTCCAGAAAGTTAAATCCCACTGTGTACCTGTACAAACAGATACAATTTATTACGATAAGTACAATAAATCAAGAGTTGAAGTGTAAACTGACCAGTTGCCGGTCTTTAGAAACGTTTTCAAAAGCAGTTTAATCTTCCCCACCTGGGCAGACACATAAAGTGTTTCCTACTTATCTAATACAATTGTTGCAGCGTCACCCCTGTAAAGAACGTGTTCTCACCTTTCTGCACGAATCCCTTTCTTCCATCCAACAAAGAGTCATTGCTTTGAGTGTGTGGGGGAGAAAGGAAATAGTACTCCAAGCCGAAAGCTGTGTGCGATGGGGCTCGTGTGGGCAATATAAGAAACTTTAGCACCAGGAACTTTGTCTCGGAAGAAAAATTCGTTATGAAATAGGGACTGTATCTTCTAATTCATGCTCTCACTAGAAGCTTTGATTTTATTTATATATTTGCAAGTGACTAACATATAAGCAAATTTATACATTATCTGCCTCACGTTAAACCAGACAAAAGCATTTGCAGAAATAATTTCATTATACGTTTAATTATAGGTATAAGGAGAAGATAGGAAATCAAATAGATAGTCAGATGATTAAAAGCGAGTTGCAAAATGCTGCCCATAAGCTTCCATATTCTTTCCAAGGCATCCAAGAAACAACTAAATATGATAGCTCTTTGAAAACTATTGAAAAATTCATACCAATAATACCGAATATCTCGGAAATGGTAATGCTACAAAAAAGGTTATTTGAAATAAATTCTGGGGTTTAAAGAGATAAGTTCTTGTGCAGTAAGTTATTTTCTGCCTGTCATGCATTACACAAAATTTAGTCTGAAATATGGGGACTTGACAGGCTTTTCTCAGAAAATTCAATATATAAATTTCATTTATCATGCAAATATCTTTGTCATGTTGCGTTTTAATAAAACTCGTCAAGTCATTTTTGAGAAAATTAAAAATAAACGAAGATTTTTTCATACAAAGGGTAGTTTAGGGTGAGATTTCTTAAGAATCTTGGTGTTGTAGCTTTGAAAGACGCTGATCTTAAATTTGAGGTTTGTTATTTAATATTTAACCGACTTTTCGTTTTTTGAGTTAGGCTGTTCATAGCAGATACGCACAATTTTCTAAAAATGCTTTTTTCGGATCCAGAGGACCTCAATACGTGTATTTTCACTGACATATCGATGCATATTGAATTACTGGGTGGAATGCAATGCGTCCTCTACTTATAATAGGCAAATGGTAGAGAAAGCAACATTTGTGAATGATAGTCAGCCATGATTCGTTGACACTAAGATATCTTTCTGCTTTGTTGCTCAAAAGCACATAACTGGTGGCCTATTTGGAATGGCATTGCGTTTGCATCTATTTTCACTGCTAAGGCAATGTCGTTCAAACATATCATCTAGGAGTTCAAGCATATAATAGAAATTCATAAAGAACAGTAATCGTGTTCATAGAGGCAAGTCTGTAACATAGTAATAGAGAAGACAGCGTTGTTTACATACAAAACATGGCCATAACAGTAATTTGAGTAACAAATGCGTAAACGTTTAGAGAATGGTACGCGTAAATATTTAACACAAGAGCGAAGGTGAGTAGGTATAACTGGTATAACATACATTATATACGAGTTGCACAAATGTTTAAACCCCTGAAGGGCTTAAAGCCAGTTTCTTAATTGAACTCATAAATGACTAACAGACTAAAAACAATTTACAATGCGTAGATATTAGAAGGATAACAAGGAGTCAAATTGTAATAGAGCAACTATGTTGAAGCTTCATAAAGTGATGGCTATTCCAACATTGACCTATGGGTATGAGAATTAGGGCTGACCGCCTCACAACAGAAGAATATAGAGGTTGCCGAGATGAGATTTTTGAGATACGTGGCTAGTTACAGACTCTTGGATAAAAAACGGAACGAAGACATTAAAGGAGAGTTGGGGATCCAGAGTTTAAATGAAATAATAATTGAATACAGACAAAATGGCAGGATCATGTAAGCAGAATGGATAAAGATCGAAAGCCAAAAGTAATACAACAGTATAAACCTGTAGATAGAAGGAATGCAGGCAGGCCGTGAATGAGGTGGGCAGATCAGTTGTTCTCTTGAAGACGGAACAAACTACAAGGCTCATGCCGTGATGGTGCAAGGATATGCTTGCGAGGAATGCTTTGACTTTTCCTTGAGAATGCCATGGAGTAGAAAACAGGTGTTCTTACTCCACAGAAAATGCATGTAGAATAGACATAAACCGCGGATATTGCATTCATGATTTAGCAACTGAGAAGGCAGAACAGAGAGCAAAATAGAAGACAATCGGATCTCCTTATAACGGTATGATACGTATGTGATATGCCAAAACCTTCTAAGAATCCTTGTGTAGCAAAGTTTCGCTGCATTTCCTCTGCATGTAATCGAGTTCATTACCACTATATGCTACGTAATTATATAAAGAGAGACCGAGCGAACTGGCGCCGCGGTAACGTGCACGACTCGTATTCGTGAAGAAGCACCCATTCTGACCCATGGGTTTTTCGTGGTTTCCCCGAGTCGGCAGGTGAATGCAACAGTTCCTCTTCTACCACGACATTCTTTCCCGTAATTTCTTGTATCCATTATTTCCTTCCTTGTCATCTCTTGCAGGGTTGCAGGACCGCGTGAAGGTGTTCTGCGAGTTGCGGCTGGGCGGTGACTAATGCGCGTTGTAGAGGTTTCTTCCTTGACGTCGTTACTAGACTACTCAGTTAGGACCCCTCGAACTGGAAACGTTAGGGACCCCATGCTTGCGCCCGTCATCATCCGATCTAGTTGCCCTTCGCTTTTCCTCTCCTCATCAGTCCCTCACAGGGGTTACGGTTAAACCAAAAAGAATCGTTGCGGCCTACTTGCGGTGCTCTGCCCCAGTTGCGGGGGGGGGACCTACGTTCTTCCGTATCTTTACCATTACATGTGTCCAGCGTTAACATCAGAAATTGTTAACCGATATTGAACAATTGAAAAAATATTTTTCTGGATGGTTAAGACTGTCATTTCCATGTCTGGGAGTGGGCAATCTCCATATTCACCAGTTTCTCTCTGTTTCGTTATATTTTATGCCAGGAATTTCTGTATTACGTGAATGGTGTGTAGTCTGTAAGTTAGATAACCATAGGACCAAAGAAAGGATATAAAGGATTAAAATATATTTACAGGCTATAAAACATTTCCAGAATTTGGAAAAATGTAGAGGAAAGGTTACAGGAATCAGAAATATAACATTCCCCAATATTTCATACCCTCCTTTCCTTTCATAGTTATTAGGAATATTTCGCAGCTTTATGAAATTAGTTTAAGGAGTAAGGGCGAGGATTTAAAATAAAAACTCTCCAGATAATAGTAGACAAATTTCATAAAGAATACCGAGGGAGATAAATGAAACCAATTCGTCATTCTACGTTTAAAAAGCCACCCATAAGTCAGTATTTAATAAAACCTCAACCGATGAAGCCGAACTCAGTATCACCTTTTGACGTCGTTTCCAATATCTGCTTTAATTCTGCCGGCTGCTACAGTGGCTGGCTATGAGTTCTTTCTCTTAGGGTATGCTTTGTCGTAGTGTGAAAGGATAACATCAAATTAAATTGACTGAGATTGATCTAATACTTGAGCAATTGAAGGGAGTTGCCGACCGTTTGAAGATAAAGAATGTAACTAATTATGAATCGTAGCACTCGAAACTATTACAATTGAATTATTATACCTGCTAACTTCTGCATTACCAAGTAAGTTGCCGTGAATTCTTAAGTGCTTTCCGGTAAAACTCCTATTGCCTACGGCTAAGTAATTGATATCCCAGCACAGTCTTAAGCGCTACAAACTGTCGATCACCATAAAAGACTGTAAGCCCCTAAGCTGCCACGAAAGAAAAGATAGACGCTAATTTTAGCAATACACGCTCTTTTATTACCTTAAGTTCCGCCTACTCTAGAATCAATGTTCGTACATTATACGTTGCCAAACCTTACGCATCTGGAAAACAACTTTTAGTTTTTGACTACCAAATTCTTTCACAGTTTCACATTTCGTATTTAACGTCTTGAATTCTAGTCACCTGAACCTTGAGCAAATGTGTTACTTGTTGACTAAGTTCGCCGGAACGCTTAATTACCTTAGCTGCTATACACTTTTAACTAATTACTTTTCCTGAACCCGTAATCTGCCTGGTAGTGCTTCCTTATTCACTTACAAAGTTGTAACCCTTTCTTATTCCATTATACATTGATTTAATATACCGGAATTATTTATTGCAATTATTTATCTATTTCCCTATTATGTCTGTATAAAATTACCAATCATACGAGTTAATAATCCCGTATCACCGAAATCATTCTGGTAATTTTCTATTTTTGATGAATAGTTGTTACTACCGTATACGAAGCGTATACCTTGAAGCTAAAAATCTCATTTTGAAAATTTCTGTTTACATTTTGGTTTTTCAAGAGATTAATATAGAACCTTTTATAGAACAAACCTTGGGTTCCACTTGAAAAAATATGCCATATCACATTTTAATTTCTTCAAACCGGAGGTTATAATGAGAGAAAATGAAACAATAAAAATGTATTGTCTACTATCCAGCTATTTGAAGAATAAAATTAAGTAACAAAAGCTTATAAACATATTTCTAACAAGAGTTGCTAATCATAAAATTTCGAAAGGATGAAAGTTTAAAAAGGTATAGTAATTTTTCATTACTATCATTGATGCAGTAAACCGATCGCATTACAAGCACAAGAAACACGAATTTGTATAAATCTTTTACTAATGTTTTAATTTTTTAGCAGTCAATCAGAAGCAGTTTTATTACGGGTTTTCAAGTCATCGCATTACATCTAAGTTGTATGGGGAACAGGAGAGGGAGAAAGAGATAGAATAAACAGAAAGGAGAGGAGGAGGAGAAGGAGGAGAGAGGAGAAACACAGACGAAAGGAGAGTGTGAGAAATGGTGAGGGAGGGAGGAAGAGACGGTGAGAAAGAGAGAGGGGGAGAAAGGTAGAGACGAATTTAGCATTTAAAACTCTAACGAGAGCAGAGCTGCGGGTTTTGCTATTACATTATAAACTCTGAAGCCAAATATTTGGTCGTTAGAACACAACACCTTTCCAATGTCAATCAGAATCGGATGTATTCAGAACAGAGCTGAGCCCTTGGAATTTTGCAGATTAAGAGGAAGTTAATATGGGATAGTGTATGAATACACATCATTTCTAATTGTTCCTATGCAAGCTTTATGGCACAACTGTCATAAAAACAGAACTATGCACTATTTTCAACGTTATAATAACCAGTTTATAGTTTTAGGATAAAACAGCCTTTTTGTTTTCTCTAGCACATACCAAATCATTCTTTACATGGAGAAATGTTTCGTTATTTTTTATTTTCTCAACATTTTCTCTAATGATTGCCATAAAAATATACTGCGTTTTAAGACATTTACACTGTGAATAATATTATATTGATTTTCTGGGAATAACGTGTAAAGCCCTCTTCATTCGAAAAAAAAGATATAATTTTGTATAACTGACAAACCATAAGAGGGAGACTAAAACTTACTTCACAAAAAATGTACATCTCTTTAAACACAAATTTATTTTAAATAGCGTATTCTGTGGTATTAGCCATTTCCGACATATCCGTTGTTATTGGTTTGAAGTTTACAATACTTAGTCACTTTTCGAAGTGCGATCTCATTCAGATGTTTCTCGGGATGTCATGGAAAGAGCACAGTTTCATGGCCAGCATATAGCGAAATGCTTTTAAACTATCACTATCCCCTTTGAACGTATAATGAAATGTGTAATAAAACCATTTCTGCAAACGTCTAGCTCGATTAACATGATGTAGGCAGAAAACTGAGGTTTTACAAGAATAGGTTGCACACAGTACTGCCATAAGTTCTAACAGTACTTTCAATGCATATACCTACTAAATAAAACTTCGCAAACCCATTAGAGTACATATATTCTGAAAGAACATAAAAAAATGTTACATGCTCACTTACTGTGAGCAGGAGCGCTAGCCTGCTGGAAAATCCAAGATTTCCCTGCAAACAGTTTCGAATTCATACGCTCCTGTACACTAAGCAAAAGAAACGCAGCAGTGGTGCTGCTGCTGGCCTAGTGGAAGTGCGGACCTCAACACATTGGATTATTCTCTGTGGCAGAAGCTCGAAGCGATAACATGTCAAAAACGGCACTGTGATATTGAGATGATGTTAACTAATCACGTCGGCTGTCAAGAAAATTCCACTGGACACGATTCGTGCAACTATCAATGAGTGGCCTCAACGCCTTTGCCGCTGCGTTACCGCACATGGTGATCATTTCGAATAAGAGTATGTTCGTTCTGTGTCATTTTTGTGTTCTTTCAGAATATATGTATATTAATGGGCTTTATTTAGTAGTTATACGTATTGAAAGTACTGACAGAACTTATGGCAGTCTGTGTAGAAGCTGTATAAAACTAACAATAGTAGGTAGAGAAAATCATGTGAGTATAGCACATCAGATATTTTGCTCGAAAAGCTTCTTTGCCAGGAGGTAGATCCTTCAATTTCTGCGCGCTAAATCGTCTGCAGTGTACATTAAAGGAGCAAGTTTTCGTTCCCACTGATGACGCAGTTTAGGTAACTTACAAGCTTGTATCACAGTAAGGCTAAGAAACAAAACGATTCTCAGCTTTAGTCATCTCTAGAACAAACATTAGCTGTAATAAAACCTCTGACTTGAACGAATTTCTCTACCTCTGGCTACACGCTGAATCACCTTGTACTCCTACAAAATATAAATTGAAACACGCGTATCGAAACAGTGTTTTGTTAATCATCACCAACATTAGATGTTACTGTATGAACTTTGGCCCTACAAACGTGGAAACCCAAGGAATTAATAACATGAAATCTGAGCTTTGTTTTCTTGTCCACCGTCCGACTTTTTGTTTGGTTCCCAGCATGCACTTGGCGGGTGCTCTGCTAGCTTACACACTCGTTTTTTCTGAAGAGCACGTCTACTCCGATCGCCTCACCTCAGCATGCCTATTACGTGGTAGAGTAACGTGCAAACAAATCTGCTTATATTGTAGTGGGTAGTTCAGTTAGTATTGAAATACCAAACAAATCCTTCTTCCACCCATATCCAACTCCTCAAAGTCTACAAAATTTTGAACAATTTCGCCCTGTTTTAAGGTGTTTGTCTGCTTTCTCTCTCTCTCTCTCTCTCTCTCTCTCTCACACATACACATACACGTACACCCAAAAATACGGACTCGAAATTGCATTCCTCCACGCCGCAAAACACCAGAGCTGATACTTCAACACCAGGGCCGCGGGTACCGACTATAAGTGGGCATGATGCCTTTAAGCCAGACACCACTTTTACAAGCTCATGCCATGTGTGTTGAAACTGGGTTGGTTCCACATTACCTTATTTACATAATCGCAGAAAATTTGCAGCATCTTTTTCGGAAGATTTATCTCACGTCAGTCATATCAAGAAGCACGAGGTCTGGGTGGAATCAAAAGTTGGAAGGAAGTTGTGTCTACTAAACGGGAAGTTTTTGCGACTTGACGATCGGTACCAATCTTCTTTTGCACGTCGTTGTGCTAGACCTCCACAAATAGCCCTTGTTAAAGTTCTTGGCGTTTATCAAAGACATTGTTCTCACCGTGAATGAAGATCTTATACATGAATATGGTAAAGTCGTCTAAATCCATCGAAATTATTTTTTTCAGATGACAGTTTCCTTGGTGGATATTCCAATTTTCCCTCTAATATTGTGTGTTTTAAAGGATATAAACAGAGTGCTCTCAGCCATTTAGGCCACTCAGGAATGTTTCTTAATTTAACAGCTAGTATAGCTTTAGAGCATTTGCACAACTCTGACATAAGCATTTTAGATAATTACTGAAAGGGAGATATGAATGGTAGGAGCCGCACAGGGGTTTGATTCTCCTTGATGTAGATGGCCTCTTAACATTTCCAGAATGCCCAAGTTCTTCCCTTTTCATCCAAGCTGGGGATGGAGGACACATAAACTTACCAAAAAATGGGCAGTGCGATCCCAAGAAAGGTGAAGTTTGGCGAGACTATGCAAAGGATGAAATGACAGAAAGAGTGGAAAAGTGAAACTTTGGACATTCCAAAATCCATTAACCATGATATAATGAAGGAAACCAATTATAAAACACCGAATAAGCTGGGTGGCACCGGGATTTTTGAACCACGACTTACCGAATGCAAGCCATTGACGTTATCGCCTGAGCCATCCCGCTAGCTCAGTTGAAAGTACAGGTTGCCTTACAAAAGCAGTATTGCACACAGAAAGCGTGATTGTATGCGCTGAGTTCAGTTATATAGTATACATTCAAAGGAATTTTGTCCTACAGTAGCACGTAAATGTTTGGGAGAGTGGCGGGTAATAGCGCTGGGCAGAGTCCGGACAGTAGGATGCTATATAGTCAGACTGTGATAACCAGGGCCCGGATTTTGATGCTAAAATATCTAAAAATGATGAATAAAGTGACCTAAAATCAATAAAATTATCCAAAAAAGGACAAATCATGTAAAATTACCTAAAACAGAAAATATGACGTAAAAATGCCCAATAAAATTAATATTTTTATAACCAGAGATTCGTATTTAGGATTTTAATACTTAACACCAACACATAATAAGGAAAAAAATATGATGTGTTACACTCACATGACTTTCTCTACTCTTGTTCAAACTATTTTTACAAACGCTTATTCTCCATATGCTTTATGTTAATCGAGATGTTAATCTTATTGCTAATTTTCTTGTAGATACAAGGGGAATATGGTAGTATTTAAGCGATAGTCAAATATTTTAAGAGCATTCCATTCTCTTCGCATGTCCAAGACATAAAATAAATTAATAACAAATTCCCATTTGAGAAAAAACATAAGTGTTGGAAAATTTAAGGGAATAACAAGCAATATCTCGAAAATGGTTCACTCAATAAAAAAATGTAAATGACATAAATTGTGTATTATAAGGCGATCTACATTTTTATGCAGTAAAAGTTTGTCTATCTCGTATGGTTTACCAGTTATGCAAAAGTCGTTCACAATGAAGAATACTTTTGGAGACATTCCCAGAAAATTCAAGATATACATTTTATTTGTCAGAAAATATCATATATTTAAGATACTTTCATCAAAATCGTTAGAGCCATTTCTGAGAAAATTAAAATTTTCGAAAAATATTACATGTAAAGGGTAATCTGGGGAGGGGGAATTTTCTTGAAAAGCTTCGTGTCGCTTCTCTGGAAGATACTGAACCTAAATACCAAGTTTGGTGTTTATCCGCTGTTCGTTTTTGAGTTGTGCTGTTCACAGACAGACACACAGACACACAGGGACATGTTTCCAAAAATGCTTATTTTGAATTCAGCGTGCCTCAAAACATGTATTTCCGATGAAATCTCGGTATCGAATTTTTGGGTGGAATACAATACTTCCCCTAAGTAAAAAGGTGACATGTCATCAAAATCCGGGCCGTGATGATACGCTACAGGCTGGGCATGTGGCTAGGTTACCATATGCATTCAAAACGAGAAATAAAACGTCTTGTCTGGTTTGGAGTTGGACATAACTGGATCAATAAAAGCCTATGTATATATCTAAAATAAACGGGTTTATGTGTTATGTTATTTGGCATAGCAGTCTTGTTTTAACATTTCGTTATTACATTCCATGGATCATTTTTACGGTCATACAAAAGGGGGTCAATCTCGACAATCTAAGCTATACTTTGTCATGACGCAGGAAAAACATGTTATTTAGTTCAGTAGCTGACCTACAATATAATTATACAGAAAAACAACTTTCAGTACCATGAATAAGCGTCTTAATGAAAGTGACAGCTACTGCTACAGAAGTAAACAAAACAAAAGGTTTATAGGTAGATCAATTAGCTTTAGAATATGGGCACAACGCTTTGCAGTTACCGTCATACTGCTGTATTCCAAATACAGAATAATAGATTTGCTATGAACGATAAAGCAAAATGGAGAGCGCTCTTGGACGAATACAGGTTACGTGAAATTTGTGACCTGATAGCAAATAATGATAGCGTTTATGATAAGAAACAGTAACCCAGTTCTGTAAGGAAAATGATACATAGAAATATCTATGGAAACAGCAGCTAACAATGAAGAAGCTTAATATTTGAGATTAGGGGAGTATTGCATTCCACTCAAAAATTCAATATCGAGATTTCACCGGAAATACATGTTTTGTGGCGCCCTTAATACAAATTAACCGTTTTTAGAAAAAGGTCCGTGTGTGTCTGTATGTGTGTGTGTGTGTGTGTGAACAACCTAACTCAAAAACGAAAAGTTGAATAAATACCAAACTTGGTACTTAGGTTCAGTATCTTTCAAGGGTGTGACCGAAGATTTTAAATAAAATCCCCCACCCCAAACTACCCTTTACATGAAACAGTTTTCGAAATTTTTGATTTTCTCAAAAATGGCTCTAACGATTTTGATTAAAATATATATGTTTTAGACACTTTCATGGTAAATATAATGTATATCCTGAATTTTCTAGGAATGTCCCCAAAAGTCGTCTTCATTCTGAATACATTTTAAAAACTGATAAACAGTAAGAGATAGACAAAATTTTACTACACAAGAAATGTAGATCTCGCTAAAACACACAATTTATGTCGTATACATTTTTTTTGTCGAGTAAACTTTTTCAGAGATATTTTTTGTTATTTGTTTGAATTTTTCAATACTTATATTTTTTTTCTCAAATGGGAATTTGTTATTCCTTTTTTTATGTCCTGGACTGCAGGAATGGAATGCTTCACATAGCAACCAGCTCTTAAAAGATTTGACTATCGCTTAAAGGCTATCATATCCCGCTTGCACCTACAAGAAAATTAACAATAAGATAATTTCTGCAAATTTTTATATCGATTAACATGAAGTACATGGAGAATAAGCGTTTGTAAAGATAGTTTGTACAAGAGTAGACAAAGTCATGTGAGTATAACACATCAGATTTTTGTTACATATATGCAGAAGTTATACCAAAGAGAGAAGAAGACATAACAGCCCTGAATATATATTTTTAGCTTTACAATCCTACTCATTTCAAAAACATCAAAGTTGTATAACAGGATTTAAATATAACACATCAAATAAACATTGAGGCAGTATTTTTAACAATTAAATAATTTCAGTCTAACTATATAATATAAATTCTATAACAACCCGCCTTAAAGCAATATGTGTATGTAACAATATATAAAAAGTGTATATTACAGTCATTGTATATGTTTATATTATTGTATCCATGTGTAATAATGTTATGTGAATATACTACGTGATTAAATAATGTAGGAGCTGTGAGAATAATAGTTTAAAAGTTGCTAACAATGGGGAAACAATGAGGTATCCTTGAGGCAATAATGAGTGTGAGAGTTTAATAATACTACTTCTGATTCCTGGAGTAACAATAATGTAATTTTTGTGACAGTTTAAAAATCGCCAATCAACAACCAGAAAAAGCTTTAGTTAAATGAAGGTATTCTATTGGATTAGGAATAGCCAATCAGAGACTTGAAATACAGAAATTTACAAGTTTAGGCGACAGAAATCAATTCAGTTGGTTGCAGACGGCGTTACTAACCAGACGAAAAAGTGTCCTCGAGAAATATAATACGTATTCGTTTGAGACGAAAAATAAGTTTACGTATTAAAAAGTGTAATTAGTTAATAAAAATAATCTCAAGCTCTCTATATCAGTGAAGTGTTATTTAAATCGTGTCAAGAATTAATAAAAGGAGTGAAGTAAAATTATAATCTGTGTAACCCTACATTCTTGTCGCACCATAACCCTACAAAGAGAAACATGTCTCTAACAATAATACTGACGCAGCCGAGGCAAACATAAATATTTAATACTTAAAGAAACAGTCAAATTACAAAATTTATATTTTTAAATTTGGGGCAATACGTGTGTTGTGTTGATTTCCTTAGGAATGTTATTGTCTTATTCGTCCACAGAAATGCCTGCCAACAAATTCAGGCTTGAACAGAGTATTTTTATGTGCGATACGTACGTCAAAACTGAATCATATAGACGGGTGTGTAGACAATTTCAACAGCAATTCCCTGGTTATCTGGTTGCGGGTGGAGACATTGTGAGATGTCAAAAGGTTTAGAACAACGCTAAAAAAATTAAGTTTATAGGAATTAATCACACCATACACGAACTACACAACAATATAAAAGCAGAGATTATGAACATTACGCAAGAAGAACTTATGAGAGTGTGAATGGTAATTTCATCCGACGATGTCAAGAGTGTCTTGCGCAGATGGACGCCACTTTCAGCAATACTTATAAAATGGTTAGTCCTCATTACATATAAGTTACTAACTTCGTGAGTAAGCAGTTACGAGTGTGGGACTTACGGAACGGAAAACCCTGCAGTGTGGTACACTGTGTGCGCCTTGGAATAACACGAAGGTACTGTATAAGTCTTTTATTTGTACCAACAATTTATAAGCTTCTTTAACTTCCATGATAATACTGGTGATTGTCTTTGCAAAAAGTTGTTCATAAATAATAATGCCACTTTCCTACATTTGGTTCTACGTGGATTTATTAATTTTGAACTTTTTAAAATCCGAGTTATATCCTCGTTCATACTTCCAAAGTCTAGGGAAGATACAAAATAATTCTTGAAGGAATGTACACTATTAATACACGAGTGTTTACTGCACAATTATGCAGACAAAGACAGTTCTATAAAATGTTAAACCATCTGCAAATGAGTGGTTTACGTCATAGGAATACTTTTAATTCCATTCTGCTGGTTAGTTTTACCCTGGCAATGCTTTTTAGATCTGAATCAATCAGTTTTGTTCTTAAATGAACATCACTTAGCTAAACACTTGTGAATCTAAATTTAAAGTCATAGCAATAACAACTGGATCAAATATTGAACAATTTTAATTAATATTTATTTATGTAGAATTTTTTAAATCGTCCTGGTAGAAAGTTGAAGAGTATGGGATTGGTTTATTAATTCTGAAAACTAGTTCTAATAAAATCCCAGCGCGCTGGATTTTAAATTATATTCATTCATTCATTATCTGTTTATCCTCCTCTTATGTAGGACTTACATCCCCCAGGACTTACAAGCGGGTGCCTGGGGTCAGAGGCCCGTCGAGGAGCAGACACTCATGGATCAGACAGAGCATTCCAGGATGGGTGATCAGCCCGATGCCTGGTATGGGATGAAGGAAGTAGATGAAACGAAATGTTGGTGAAATGGATGAAAGGAAAGGAGATGATGGAACAGTTGGTGGAATGAATGGCGGGGGAAACCGGAGAACCCGGAGAAAACCCGCCCAGACGCCGCTTCGTCCACCACAAATCCCACATGCAGGTCCCTGGGATTGAACCCGGGCCGCCTCGGTGGGAGGTGAGAGGTCTAACCACTCGGCCACGGCGCCGCCTGATTTTAAATTATAACTAGTCATTAAATCCGGGCGCCGGGTTGGAGCAGTGGTTTCGTTTCCGACTCTGACGGTTCGGGTTCTATTCACGGCTCTGGAGTGGAGATCTTAAGTTGGTACTATCGATGCCTTCACTTCTGACTTCCTCATGTGAAGTGTCCCAGAGGTCCAATGTGGTTTGAAGACCGGTAAAAGCCGTTGATCCTCTCATTTTATCGCCTTCCACATCATCATCCTATCGTCGAAAGCAACGGATTCCGCCCAATGGGTGCCTCCACCTCAGAAATGAGTCCAGTGGACTTGGTGGAATGAGGTATCTCCCGAAGGTCAAACGCCATATGGGGAGCGTTAGAAAGAAAGACTAGTCATTAAATCGAATATATCACGAAGGTTAATGACTTTTTTACACAAATCAAAGCCTGAAATATTTTAACTTCTTGGCAGCAGACGCAGTCGTAGGTTATTATATGCAAAAAGTAATTTGATGAAGTATTTATGTTTTAAAGGCCCATATATGGTGAAGACGAAGATTTAGAATTATCTTATTTTGCAAATCACGCAAACTGAGATCACACTAATATTAAAACAAATCTGATGTGTTACATTCACATGACATTCTCTACTCTAATACAAACTATTCTCAAAAACGCTTATTCTCCATTTAATTGATATTAATGGAGATAAATATTTGCAAAAACTATCCTATTGCTAATTTTCTTGTCAGTTCAGGGGGAGAATGGTAGGATGTAAGCGATAGTCAAATCTTTTAAGAGCTGGTTGCTATGTGGAGCATTCCATTCTCTTTGCATGTCCAGGAAAAAAAAGAACAATGAATATTCATTCGAGAAAATGTGTATTGTAAAATTCAAACAAATTACAAGGAATATCTCGGAAATGCTTCACTTGACAAAAAAAATATATATGACATAAATTGTGTGTTTTAATCGCATCTACTTTTTTATGTAGTAAAATGTTGTCTATCTCTTACGGTTTGCCAGTTATACAAAAGTCATTCACAATGAAGAGGACTTTTGGAGAAATTCCCAGAAAATTCAAGATATGCATTTCATTTACCATGAAAATATCTTAAACATATGATATTTTATTAAAATCGTTAGAGCAATTTTTGAGAAAATCAAAATTTTCGAAAAATGTTCCGAGTAAAGGGTAGTCTGGGGTAGGGAGACTTTCTTGAAAATCTTCGTGTCGCATCTTTGAAAGATACTGAATCTAAATACCAAGTTTGGTACTTATCCGACTTTTGTTTTTGAGTTATGCTGTTCACAAACTCACAGACACACACACACACACACACACACACACACGAATCTTTTTCTAAAAATGCTTTTTCTTTTGGATTCAGGGTGCCTCAAAAGATGTATTTCGGATGAAATCTCGGTATCGAATTTTTGGTTGTAATGTAATACTTCCCCTACTTGCTATACGTAGTACAGAAAGTAATAACACATTTTATATTACTTGTTTCTTCAAGCTAAAACGTGGTTTATATATTTTCTTCAAAATTCTACAAAACAGAAAGCGATTTCAAACAGGAAGATCAGGAACTCTGTAATGTACAGAGAAGCATTGGCTTATCAGTTTAATGCCTGACACACATCATAAGAGCTATAATCCTCCACTTGTTTGGTTGTTGCTAAGGAACTGGACAAACACCTGGCTTATTGGTTCTGGAAAGCTTCTAAAAGGAAGTTAGCCTCGCCGACCCCGCGATTGCTGCAGCCACTTATCCAGGAAGATAACAAAAGACAAATATCCTAATATATGACTTGATTACAAAAGTTGCAATACTCTCTGTTGATGGGAAAGCTGTGTTTTTTAAATCCACGAAATATAATATCGGTACTATATGCGCTTAAAAAATGACAAGCTATGCAAAGTCGCATTCTTTTTTCTTCGCTTTATTTGTGACTCTGGACCATTGAGTACCACAATCGAAAACAAAGGATTCTTTAATAATGTTTAACGCTCGTTCTTACTACATAAGGCACCACAGGCTGTGAACACTAATGACACGTGAAATGAAATAATTGGGAAAGGCCATTTGGAAAGTAAGCGTTTGAGGGTACCTCCCCGGCATTTGCCAGTTATGAGGACTGAGGAAATCCTGCAAACAACCTCAGTCAGGGAGGACGGTGCTGGCAGGATTTGAACCGCTGACTTTCCCGTTCACAGCCCGTGCCTTTACGACCTCGACTACCCTCGTCGTCAGCGCAAAAAATTGAAACAATTGTATGAGAGAGAGAGAGAGAGAGAGAGCGAGAGCGAGACAGATATTAAAAAAGAATCAAAAAATCTGATGTGTTATGCTTAATGATTTCCTCTACTCTTGTACAAACTAGTTTTACAATCGCTTAGGCCCCTTGTACACGATAAAATTTTTGTCAAATTCAATACTTTAACAGACTTTTCAAGAGTTGTCACAACTTTACAACTTTTCTTGCCAAACTGCTTCCAATACTTTTAAACGGTCATAGATTCAACAATGATTTGATGACTTTGGCCAATTAAATGCGAGTATTTAAAGTGCGTCACGAAATCTGCAATATGACTGCAAGCAAAATGTAAACAAAAAATGGCTACCCGGCCAAGATATGTCGCACGCATGCAAACTGATTAGGTTATACAGGGTGAGCCAAAAAACTACGAACCGGCTGCGCGGTGTTTTTCCTGTCCGCTGTCCTCGGCGCTCGTTGTAACGGATAGTGTTGGACAGTTTCCTAAAGAGATGCCAAAACTGTATGGACAACGACGGTGGCCAGTTTCAGCATTTCCTTTCACTAAGTTGTTAAGTAAAGCCTTTAAAAGTAGTTTTAAAAATGTTGTGTGGTATCATCCGCGCCTTTCTACGATAGCGGCAGACTGGTTCGTAGTTTTTTAGCTCACCCTGTACGTAAATTGGCCATGTCTGTGCGTCGAGGGCTCCGTGGATGACCACAAGATGAAGCAGATGAAGGCATATGAAGAAATAATTGCCAGGTAGATTTCCGAATGAAGTA
Source organism: Deroplatys truncata (assembly GCA_030765065.1). Taxonomy (NCBI): domain Eukaryota; kingdom Metazoa; phylum Arthropoda; class Insecta; order Mantodea; family Mantidae; genus Deroplatys; species Deroplatys truncata. The sequence continues at coordinate 264,608,537 of CM060975.1, read as the reverse complement.
TACATTAATGCAATGTCATATAGTGTGGTTAACCTATCAGTTGGTGTTATTTCCATTGTATTACATAATCGTAATGTGATTTCATTGGATATAATACGCGAAAGTGCTACATTATATTAGTAAAGAACAATATTTCATTGCAAATTCTTATACCGTGACGCAAATAGTAAATCTCTTGCGCGTGATAAATTATGAATGTGTTCTGAAGGGTTTCAGTTTGGCAAAGAGACAACTTGTAAATGCACATTTATCACTTTGTCATGACTCGGCAGTTATTGTCAAGTCTTCTCCAATCTTGTCCCAAATTGAAAAATATTTGACAATTTTTGCTGTAAACGCTTCGATTGAAAACAGCTTGATCTTGTAAAAGGGGCTTCATTCTCCATCTATTTCATCTTAATCGAGATAAACTTTCCAGAATAATTTTCAATTATTGCTAATTTTTTGTAGGTGCAAGGGGAATATGGTGGGCTTTAAGCGATAGTCAAATCTTTTAAGAGCTGGTTGCTATGTGGAGCATTCCATTCTCTATGCATGTCCAGTGCATAAGAAAAAACCAATAACAAATTCGCACTTCAGAAAAAGTATAAGTATTGTAAAGTTCAAACAAATAACATGGAATATCTCGGAAATGGTTCACCAGACAAAAAAATGTATATGATAAATTGTATGTAAACGATATTTACACTTTGTGCATAGTAAAATTTGGTCTATCTCTTACGGTGTACCGGTTGTGCAAACGTCAATCAGAATGAAGAGGACTTCTGGGGACATTCCAAGAAAATTCAAGATATACATTTCATTTGTCATGAAAATATCTTAAACATATGACACGTTTGTTCTATTTTTGAGAAAATAAACAATTTCGAAAAATATTCCATGTAAAGGGATTCTCTTGAAAATCTTCATGTCACATCCTTGAATGATACTAAACTCAAATACCAAGTTTGGTATTTATCCGACTTTTCGTTTTCGAGTTATGCTGTTCACACTGACAGACACACACACACACACACACACCACTCATGGACATGTTTCCAAAAATGCTCTATTTGGATTCAGGGTACCTCAAAACATGCAATTCCAATGAAATCTCGGTATCGAAATTTTTGGTAAAATGCAGTACTTCCCCTACTCATCTAGTAGTAGAAAAAGTAAAAGCGAATCTGTATGAAACAGTAAATTGGATATTTAAGAAGCTACTTGTCTTCTGAAAATACCAGCCCAAGACTTTCAACGGACTTTCTTCGTCCAACTTGAACTTGTATTTGAAAAGTAACTAACAATTTTAACAAAAATGTTAGGAATAAAATATAATGGGATAAAAAGTTACGTGTGTATAAAGATTTCTGTTAAGTTCCTTTTCTCTCTTGTTCAAATTTAAAAATCAAAGATGTAAATTTCATTAAAATTAACTTCTGTACCACAAACACTTTGGAAACGCCCAAATTTAAATAATAAATGCACATTCTGTTGTTGGCTAGCTGCAATATATCGACTATTTTTTAACAGTTGACTGTAGTCGCAGCTTTCGGCCGTTGCATTATGAAATCTTAGCCTACACCAGCCAGGTAAAAACAAAAATAAACAATAGAAAGTATCCTTCACACCAGTCATGTAATGCACAAAGTGGGAAAGTTGAATCAGCAATTTTAAAATTCAAAGCCAGGGCTTGGACCCGCCGTGCCCCTTCCAACTTCCATGGCGAGATACGCCCACTAAACCACCTCAGCTGATTAAAGTATCTCGGTAAACCATTTTGAAGTGCGATTCAACTTTCTAAATTACTGCATGCTCACTACTAGTGTGAAGAACAATTTTATCATCAGAGTACAAATTAACTCTAATAATGGTTACTATAAAGCCGGAAATATAAGCACTTGTAACTCTACAAAGTTACCTTTGAAGAATGATCTCTAATATTTGAGATCGCTTTAGGGGTTTCCGCCCATGGCATTGAATTTTTCAAGTCTGATTCAACATTCCAACAATAATTAGCCCTATAATGTGGTTTACATTTCTACGACATCTTGGAGTAATTGAGATTGCTGGAATGTATGTTTCACATAAGAGAAGTTAATGTGGGTTTCTGTATTCTGTCACGGTAGCTGAAGGGTAGAAAATCGGCACGGAAATCTGAAGGTCTCTGGTTCGAATCCCATCGGCCAGTGGGACACACACATACACACACAAGGTGTTCCCGAATCGCCGTCCAATTTGTTCGAGTAGGCAACCCAAATGACATCAGGTGTGGTAAAATATCTGTTCTATTGCATCATATTACGTAGCACTATTTGCTTCTGTTTCAATTATTTTATTTAAAATCGTCCTGGTAATTCTAACACTGTCACCGGATAGGAGGCAAGTGTATTTGGTGTAATAACATTTAGCTATGATTGTTACATCGATTTATCCGACATTTTGTTTATTATTAATTGCATACATCGTATAGTATTATAGTGTTTATACTAAAAGTACTAATATAATATTGCGTGATACATTACAGCATAATAAAACAAATATAATGATAATAGCCATTCATCATGAATCAGAAATCTGAAGATTATCTGTTAGTTAATTGCTTTGATATACATATCCGCAGCTATGCTTTATGTACGAGTGATTAGGGTGGCGGGTTTATAACAAAGAGTTTCCGAGTTCGAATTTCGCTCCCTTTGCAGTTTTTTATATCTGATAGACATTACTGTACTTTACATATGCATGTAGTATGACGTAAAACTTAAAAGAGAGAAGAAAGAAAGAAAAAGCAAATAATCCAAAGTTATGTGTACAAATATTCTATGTAATTATCTCCTTAGTGCTAGGCATTTCGAAAATTGCTTTTTCAGTCTACGTTTCTGGAATATTCCTTCTGGGTTAAAAACTCTCGTACCAGGTTCTTCCCACCAGAGTGTCATACAACATTAAGGTAACGAAGATGTACGCAAACGAAGAATACGTAACAATGGTATAAATATTGAAGAGGCTGAAAGAAACCATTCTGATACACGAACAATAGAGCAACGGTTTTCTGCAACGCCGTTTGCCTTCGCGTCATGTCTTTGGGTGCCCTGTTGTGAGATTGGAGATGCACGGAAATCTACGATCATTCCGTACACTAAGGGTGAGGTCGGTTGTCGATGGGCGCCAGGAAGATGTTCTGGGTTTATTTCGCCAGGATTCCCACAAAGCCACAGTCTACTTAAGGCTTGCCACCACTTTCACTCATCGTAGACTCCGAGTATAGAAGCGGAACCCATACAAACTTAATATCATTAAAAGTATCTCACTAATTAACATTTACTATCCATAATTTTCAGTGGGCTCAAGACTCAACAGAAAATGACTTTAAAATTAGAACTAGCTACTGCTTTAGGATTCTATTCTATCTCCACCAACAGCCGGGTTTCATCGCCAAAGCTTGTGGCCAGACTAAAGTACCTTCATTAATATTGGCAGTGGAAACATGGGGTAATGGGCAAATCGCAGACCTCGATGGTTCCATGGGCACCATACCCAGATTTGGTGGAAGCCAATGTATTGTGTGGTATTTTAGGATCATCTTATTGGACCAGTTTTCCTGGAAGGCCATTCCGATGGAGAAGCTCTCGTGAACTTCTTGCAGATGGACGGTGACTACAGTTGGATGGCGCTCCGACAAGACATGTCTTCATTTTGCCAACCCACGAAGATGGATTAGCTGTAGCGGGCCTGTATGCTGGCTTCCTCTTTTGCCGGACCTCACATCCTTAGCTTTGAAAGCGCACTTCTATCCCAACATGCCAAGAACCATTGAGGTTCTCCGCAGACGAATTTTCGCTGCTTGCCGTAATGCGACACCAGAGATTCTTCGGCGGATATACCAAGTTACAGAGTTTGGTCTTCACATTGCATGCAAACGACACCTAATACATACCATTTTTACTAACTGAAGCTGGTTATCGAGACCCAGGGGAAATAATAATAATAATAATAATAATAATAATAATAATAATAATAATATACGATCGAACATAGCGACGAAAATGTGCTGAATTCATATTAGGAATGGGTTTTGTAGGGAAGACAGAGAAACAAAGTTTGTTTCCTGGAAGCAGAGGTATTTTACCTGCGATGGTCAACGAACCTGCATACCGGAAGTCTCGCCTTTGTACTTTGGCTCGGACAGGGTTTTACAACGGTTTCACAGCTTAGGCGGGTGAGGAAGTATATGTGCCTTATCTACGATCTAAGAATGTTCGTGGGAAGATTTTAAAAACTCAAAATAATGTAAGAATCAGATGTGAAAGTTGTCAAGTGGGGGTAGCCAATAATAAAAATCATGAAACAAAATGATAGCCAATCAAAAGATCGCGTAGGCATCACATGATACGTTTGAACTTAAGACGGAACGAAACTTAAGAAAGGTGGGGGAAAATTCTAAGTTTGGCGAAAGGCGTGAAAAAGGAAGGGAAACGCAGAGAGGCATTCCGGTACAAACTAACCACGAGGACGGTCGACGAAAAAAAATAAGAAGAAAATAATCAGAAAGTTTATAGTGTAAAAATGAAGTTATGAAATCTAGGCAATTCGAGGGCTAGTCGGAGAAACACATAAGTAGCGACTTCGAAAGTGATAAGAATAACAGTGGTTTCGACGACGAAGGTTGCGGGTTGACCAGATAGGAATCTACGTAACAAAATAAAGATATAACTCAAACTTCTCCGGCAGTATTATTAATATCATCAAGGTAGTGTCACCACCCCTGAAAAACAAGAACCTCAGCTCTACCAAAACAAATTCCAAATCCCTGCCATCCAACCATCGAACCCAGGACTCTGAGCCCACTGAAGCAACTGCCAGGAACAACACTGATGCGTCAGAGGTCAGCGTCATAACATACATTTAAAATGAAAGCAGAGCGGGAGAGCATTACTTTACGGTATTACTTTATTTGTTTTGTAATTAATGTTAAGATTTATAGTTTGCATCATGTTCTTAGTTCCTTTATTAATGTACTAACAATCAGGTATAAGTAGTAGTAGTACGAAGAAAGTAAAACAGGGTTTTGGATTTGTCAAAACATAATGCTAGAATCTTTAAGGATGATGACATCCTATTTTGAAGAATGAACGCGCACATGCACTATACACTCAAAGAGCCACAACTCGTAACTGATTAAATTTTGTACCCTCCCTGAAACAAATAACAAGCGCGTCGTGAATAACCATGATATTGTCGTAACCTCTTTTATTTTCACATAATTACAGGGGATAGAGCATGGTACCGAAATCTAAATCACCACATTAAACTAACACCAGATCCGACGGGACAAGCTGATAAAGTTCCTAAATCACCTGAAAAATCCCTAAATATTCATAAATCAACATAGGTCAGGAAGGAAGGAACTACCTATATTAAGAATTCATATTGTATAAGTTTAGATGATAAGAATATAATATAAATTAAAGATGATACACTTTACCTTGCTGCTTGACGAAGCGCCATACCTAACACATGTTTGCAATGTTGATGATGCTAGAAGAGAGCGTCCTACACGCTAACACAGGATAATACCGGTTTTACTCCCTCTCCTATTACGTATTGCCAACCTAAGGAGTCACCATACAATGTTACCAACCACAATTTCTTACAATATTACCAACCGCATGCCACAATATATACTATACATCATTTCAAGAAATAAATGGGGCTGCAGGAACACCGTGCATTTTAATTTTTTAATTGGCCTGAAAAGAATCCTACAAGGTATACCTTGTATCCTTTTGGAGAGTTTCCACTATTATCTTATGAACTAGTCAGACTGGAAACTTTTACAAGCAGGTATACCTTGTGATTAATTTGGGATATAACAAGGCTTTGTCTAACCATTTACATACCTAGTTCTACAAATTATTCATAGATGTTTCGTGTTAAATATGCTAAAATATTCGTATAAAACATTTAAAAGTGGTAATATTAAGGAACTAAAAGTGAGCAAAGTAACTTTTTCTTCGTATTTGTATTGAAGGTGTGCAATTTATAGTTTATAAAATAAGGTTTACAGAAGGCTTAACAAATATAGCATAAACTCTGTATCTATACACTAATAATATAAAGGTGTGCGAGTGTGAGAAAGAGAAAGAAAGAGAGAGGCGTTTGATATTCATGTCGTTCAATTTAAATCCCGTTTTGTTGAATATATTAGAGGTTAGTTTTTGGCACTTTGTTGTGAACAAGGAAGATTGCAATGACTTTCAGCCCAAAAGTGTAAATAGAGAGGCTTAAGTATTTTAAAATTGAGGTTTGGAGAGAGAGAATTGCAAATTATGTTTCATATCACCAAATTTCCCTCTGACTTTAGTGAACTTTGTTATGCGATAGTATTTTAATATCATTGCGGAAAAGTAACAAACTGCCTGGGCAAAAAAAATAGGATATATACTAGATCCTACAGTCAGTTTTGGCAGCTACGAAAATGAGACTAATGACGTTCACGAACAAAAGAAATTAATTTGCGAACCCACCATACCCTACTATAGGACCTTATACCAAATTGATCACATTGAAGTAATGGGAATGAAGCCAGAGGGATCATTTCGTGACAAAGAACTTCGGAATGAAAAATCAAGTTTTCAAGGAAATCGGTCTTCAGGCACGAAAGAATCGTTAAAACTCCTACAAAATGATTTATATGTAACCTTTTTGTTACATTTTATGCTATGTACTTTTCAAAGGTAACATTCTTATATTTTCTCTTTCTGTTATTTTACAATTTAACGGTTTATTATTTTGCGTTTTTTCTTTCTTTTATGTATATTCCTAAGACTTATTTTATCGCTTTATTAATTAATGCTGTCATTTCATTTTAATGTTATTTTATTGAAATGTGATATTCCTTATCTATGGGTAACTTCTGCATTCAGCAGAAGAAAATAAATTATAAATAATGACATTTTTACCTATTTATTTGCACGATTCCTTTCATTTTAAAGTCTATGACTATACATAATATAATATTCAGTCCCTGCATATGAACACCAAAGGCAATCTTAATTTTATTGTGTAGAGGGTGCAGTAGATGCTCTCCTGGTTGATAACGGAGCCAGTCTTTTACACTGAATCGTTGAAGTTACGTTTTGGTGTAGTATTGTTAACAGATTTAGATGTCTTGAAGACGAATGGCTCATTTCTTGGCTGCTCGGGAGTGCTAGGGTGTCAATTTCCTACCTTGAAGTAAACACAAGTCGACAGAAAGACTTATGACCACCAAGGATTCTAAAGAATTCCCTCCTTAACGCGACGGACAAAGACAAATTATTGCTAAGTAGTGGGAAGAGGGAAGAAAAACAGAAAATTTCAATCTGTTTGTCTCTCTGCTTGACTGTGTCGTACAAGAAACGTGGGCTGACGGAAGAAAGAACCAGAGATGCAGAGGAAGAAAAATGAACATCTTCTGCCTCATCAGTGTGAGCCCACACTTTTCTTCACTTCAAGCTCAGGAGCCGAGAGGAACACACCGATTAAAGAAGTATTAATGAGGCATTTTCTGTGAAGGAAGAAAAATGCCGTTCTTTTGAAAGATCTGATTGTATTGCTTTCTACATTTGTAATAATGTGCTTGTTGATAGATTGTGGGCCGTGTAAAACACGCCAGTGTACATCGCGACTGTCCGGTCTGATACTCGCTTTTAAGCCTATTCACCAGTATTTTCTTTATATTTTAGTAAAGTTTATAAACTGAATTTTTCGTGCTGATGCTCATTGACTATGATGTGGGTTGAGGGTTTTCTATAGGTATATCGCAACATTTAGATGCTTATATTATCGTGTAATTATCTCTGTCTGGGCCTCCCAACACTTCAAATGGATCTAATACGCAATCAGAAAAGAAACAACACATTTGTCCTATTTTGAGTGAACATTGCACATTTAGGGACAAACACTTTTGAATGCATCCTAACTCGGTCCCGTAAAATGTCAACAACCCAACTCAGTCCCATAGCATATACTATCAAAAACCCAATTCAGCCCCGCAGGATATAGTACAATACCGTAATGATGCTCTTGAGCATAGTAAAGTGGTGTGGCATCCCTGTTATGCAAAATCGACAGTGTTGCTGAGCAAAAGTAGTTCGTTATTGCCGCAACATCGCTGGTAACTCTTCAAAAAAGGACGATTTTCCAAAATATTTCATTTGATTAGAAGTATAACTTTTTTGGTAATACACTGATTTTTCAACTATTTTGTGAGTTGAACTTTATTGAGTTTACAAAATTGTTATATGCATTCAGTAGAGAAAAGTTTGACACATCGCTGATGTTTTTGTTAAAATCGGTTTCGGTGAAACATGAAACTGCAACATCGTTGTGTAGTCATTATAGGCCTGCTGGAAGTCCCAAGTCTTTTAAAATAAAGTAGACTGAGATTAACTTCCTCAGGACCTAACAGCCGAGTTAGATTGTTTAATGTTGGAAAATGAAACCGAGTTAAGTTGTTTACATTTTGGAAGGCAGATACGAGTTAGGATTCGAAACTAGAATATGGGACCGAGATTGTTTCACCGACTGTTTTAGAAGGCAATGAATGACCTTAAAAACTCATTGGAAGGTTTTGAGAGTATAATGATTCTCGTGGTATTCTGCTACTATTAACTAATGGTTCGAAAAACTGAAATTTTGGGTTTTTATTTTTCATGTGGTTTTCAAACCTTTTTTCCCTGCTATTGTTCCCTTGAGAATGCACTAATGTATTCATATTTTCAATTCAATCTGTGCAGAAATGCAGCTATTTACTTACCGAGTCCTTTTGAAATATAATTTGTTTACGAATAATAATTACAAATTCCGTTCATGGTTGTTATTCAACTTAAAAGATTTCCTCGTTCATACCCAAAACTAAGTTTTCAAAACATATAATGAATTTGAACACTAAACTGTCTTAGTGACCAGCGGTTTGTATTACAGCACCACGATAGTATTGTTCCAAATATGCCGTCATGTTAATTGAAGATTAACTTCGACAGCATACATTGACATTTCATTATGCTTTTTCATCGCCGCAAGTTAGCAACATTGCTTTTACTGAAGACACTTGACAGGAGACAGTGAAACATCTGTTATAGGAAAGTGTTGTTCATGCCTTAAAATATGCGTGATTGAACGCTCTGTGTTGGCAGAATATAGGTGGAGAAAGTAAATAGTACTAACGCAATGTTCCGCTTTTGGTAGTCTTTTGAATAATAAGATACTAACTTCGCACACTATGGAATAAGCAACTAACATTTTCTCACTACCACGTTTTACTTTCTCTACTACGTATAGTAAGTAAGGGAAGTAATGTAATCCACCCAAAAATTCCATACCGAGATTTCACCGGAAATACATGTTTTGAGGTACCCTGAATCCAAATATAGCATTTTTGGAAAAATGTCCATGTGTGTGTGTCAGTCTGTGAACAGCAAAACTAAAAAACGAAAAGTCGGATAGACATCTAACTTGGTACTTGCGTTAGTGCCTTCCTTGGATGCGAAACGCAGATTTTCAAGAAAATCCCACCAATTCAGATTACCGTTTACATGGAACATTGTTTGAGATGTGGCTCTAAAGAGTTTGATTAAAATATCATATGCTTGAAATATTTTCATGACAAATGAAGTGTATATCTTGAATTTTCTGGGAATGCCTCCAAAAGTCCTCTTCATTCTGTGAAGCATAACTGGTAAACCGTAAGAGATAGAAAAAATCTTACTACACAAAAAAACACACAATTTATGTCATATACGTTTTTTTGTCCAGTAAATCATTTCCGCGCTATTCCTTGTTATTTGCTTGAATTTTCCAATACTTATGCTTTTTCTCAAATGAGAATTCGTTATTTGTTTTTTTATGTCCTAGACATGCAAAGAGAATGAAATGCGCCACATAGCAACCAGCTCTTAAAAGATTTGACTATCGCTTAAAGCCTATCATATTCCCCTTGTACCCAAGAAAATTAGCAATACGTTTCTGAAAAGGGTTATCTCGATTAATATAAAGTAGATGGAGAATAAGTGTTTGTAAAACAAAACAAAAATGATTTGTACAAGTGTAGAGAAAGTCATGTGAGTGCAACACATCAGATCTTTTTTTACATTCTCTGCCATATACCTATAGTAGGTAAGAAGAAGCCTTGTAATCCTCTCCCCCCCCCAAATTGGATATAGAGATTTCACCGCAAATACAAGATTTGAGTCCCACTGAATCCCCTCCCAAAGGGTTTAAAAATGACACCCTATCTCTCTCTGTGTGTGAACAGCATAGCACAAAGAACTAAATGTTCGTTAAATATCAAACGTGCCATTTAAGTTCAGTATCTTCTAAAGAACGAAGATTTTCGAGAAAATTCCTCACCCCAAACGACCCTTCACACGGAAAAAAATTCGATACTTTTTATATTCTCAAATACTGCCTAACAATTTTGACTAAAATACCATATAGTAAGATATGTACGTGACAAATAGTATATACTGAATTGTTTGGGAATGACCTGTGAAACCCTCTTCATTCGGAAGGAATTCTGAATAGTTTTGTACAACGGTTAAACCATAATAGATAGACAAAAACGTAACTACACAGAAAGGTAGATATGTTTAAAACACACAATTTATTTCAAACAACTTTTCTGTGGCATCAGCTATTTCCGAGATATCCGTTATTATTGGTTTGAATTTGTAAATGTTTTTGCCATTTTTTTCAAGTGCTATTGATATTCAGCTGTTTCTCACGATGTCAGGAAATACTGTGACATTTCAAAGTCGGCATATAGCGACACGCTTTTAAAAATTTGACAATCGATTTGGTTTCCTCTCTCCTTGAATCTACAATGAAATGTGTAATAAAAATGAAACCACTTCTGCAAAGGTTTATCTCGTATTAACAGGAAGTAGATAGCAAAATGAGCTTTAGAAATAGTTTATAGAAGCTACATAAAAATAAAAAAAAATGTTATGTGTTACATTCACATGATTTTCTCTAGCATCTATAGCTTATTAACTACATACATATTTAGTTATAGATATAAAGGGAACAGCGATAATCAAATATTTAAGAACTGGACGCTGTATATATGCCTTAAAATTCCATACTGTTTCCATGCAATCGGGAGAAACAATCCTGTTGACAGGACTTTTAAGAGAATGACTAAGAAATAAACAATTCGAAGATTAATAACGAATATCTCAGAAATGGCTTATGCCATTAAAAAACTTATTTTAAATCAATTGTATGTTTTAAAGAGATTTACATTTTTACTTTCTCTACTACGTATAGTAAGTAGGGGAAGTATTGTATTCCACCCAAAAATTCAATACCGAGATTTCACCGGAAATACATGTTTTGAGGCCCCTTGAATCAGCATTTTCGTGTGTGTCTGTGAACACCATAACTCAAAAACTAAAAGTTGGATAAATACCAAACTCTGTATTTAGGTTCAACATCTTCCAAAAATGCGACATGAAGACTTTCAACAAACTTCCTCTACCCCAACTACCTTTACATGGAACATTTTTCAAATGTTTTCTTATTTTCTAAAGAACAGCAGTAATGATTTTTATAAAATACCATATATGAACTATATTTATATTAGGAATAAATTGTATATCTTGAATACCTTGAATTGTACCTACAAGTCTGTGAACTTCGCTTCATTTGGAGGAAATTTTGTATAATCTTGTATAATTCGTAAACTTTAAGTATAGACGAAAATGTGCTACACAAGAAATGTAGATCTCTTTAAACCACACACTTTATTTCAAATAAGTTTTTGTGGCATAAGCCATTTCTGAGTTATCGGTTATTAAAGATTCAAATTGTTCACTTCTTGGTCATTTTCTTAAGTTCTGTCAACATTCGCTTGTTTCTCGCAAGTGTATGGAAACAGTATAGAATTTTTAGGCCAGTTGTTAAACATTTGACTATCGCTGTTCCCTTTATAGCTCTGACGAAATGTGTAATGTAGCTATTTTTGTGAATATTTAATTGGATTAAAAGGTAATAGATAGAAAAATAAACTTTAGTAAGCACTAATAAACGAAAGAAGGTACAGAAAGTCATCTGAACGTACCACATCGGAATTTTTCAAGTACTATCGTATTTAGTTGTTTCTCAGAATGTCATGGAAATACTATGACATTTCAAGGCTAGCATATAGCTTGTGCAAAGATTTATCTCGAATAACAAGTGGATAGAAAAATGAGCTTTCGTAAGAATAGTTCATAGAAGCTGCATAGAAATGAAGAATGGTAGTTGGAATTTTTACGTTCATTTCAAAGGAAAACTTAACTATTTGAAGGTTAAATATTTTGCAGGAACCAGAGTTTGGAATTTTGTTTCACCGGATATAAATGGAGAACAAGGGTTTCGCCCTTGGAAGCGGCAAATCGAAACTGTGGCTGGCTGGGTATTAAACACGAAGTCGATCGCTGCTTGGAATGCAAATAAGACAGGAGTAAGCAAACATACATGTTTGTCTTGGAGTCCACGCCCAAAACACCCGAGTTACCCACCAAGAAAAATGAGTAAATATCAGGATGATAAGCTATCCTCAGACACTTGAGAAAAAGGGCATCATTAAGAGGGTGCTGGGGTATTACAAATGAAAAAGAAAATAAGAGGGGGAAAATAACGAGCTCCTGTGAAACGGTAGAGATGATTAAGAAATGAGATAGATTAGTCTTCAGACAGAGATTAAAAGCACAAGTATGAACAAAACATGAGAACTGGGGTAATAATGCTATGCTAACTATACGTTTTAACCTCTTTCCATCACACCAAACAATTAGTTCTATAAGAGTTACTATCGTGTATTTTAAGACTCAGACCAGCCGTCTCCTATGCTATTTATACAAACATTACACACTCTCTCTCTCTACAGCTTAGGTGCTTAAAGATAGAGGAATCATGATCTCACGTTTCGCAAGTTTCGAAGTCCACTACTAATGTGTACCACATAACTTGAACTTAGTATCACCATTTAAACACCAGGCAGAGATGTTTGCGGTGTTAATCTGTGCTCAAAGAGGAATCGAAAGAGACTACAAAAGTACCTAATCATCATCTAAGGTAGTAAAGCAACCCTTCAAGTGCTTGATTCCCACCAATTTAATTCAAAAGTATAAAATGTTGTTTCCAAGCCATCTCTACTTTATGGCAGTGAAACATCGGTCCTAAGAGAAACAGACAAATTGAAAATTGAAACTTCAGAAATTAGATTTTTAAGATCAACTCTGAGAGTAACACTCTTGTTTTGTATTAGGAGAAAATATATTAGACAAAGACTGATACAACAATCAGTGTTACTAAGGACATTAAAAATATCAGAATAAATAGATAAACCATGTAAGTAGAATGGCCTATTGGCATTCCTCTAGTAGGAGTAGGGATAGGACCAGTTGCCGAAGGGGACTTAGCACCTCGACCTGCAAGATCATTTATGCATATGTCCCCCCGGGAGGAAGGAGTAAGACAGAGGGCGGCCGTACCAGGATGCAGGACAGGGCAGAGGGCAGGGTCCTTTTATAGATTGAAAGTACCCGGGTGGCGGCTGATGCAACCGGCTCCCCTCACCCTACAGGCTTACACATCCACTGGGATGCCCCGGACTCGAAGACCGCCCCCATTCCGGGGGATGAAGGGTTACATAGAGCGTCCTTTGTCACTATTATGCAACGCCGAGTCTCTCGCCGACACTTTAAACCCTGAAACAGACCAAGCAGATGAAAGGTGAAGTTAAATGAGAATGGAAGTGAAATGGAGGGAGAGAAAATTCGGGGGATGTAATGAACATTCCCAGCATTCGCCTAGCGACCAGGAGAAACTCCTGAATAAAAACACGGGTCAGGAAGTCGGCCGCGGGAATCTAATCCCAACCGCCTGAGCCATACCGCTATAGGCGTTCATCTGTAGACCAACGGGAAGAGGGAATGTTGGAAGGCCCAGAACGTATTGGAGAGAGCAGTTTTAATAATTTCCTAACTTTGGAACGGTATTTAATTAGTCACTTCTTGATCTGGGAGAAGAGGAAGAACTTTATTGACACAGTACAACTCTTTAGTGCTGGAATGGATACTACGTCATCAGCGGATTGAAGGAAATGATAAAACCGATAAAGTGGCCAAGAAGTACGTCTCCACTCATGGTTCCCGTATGGATTTGTGGAATCAACCAATCATATGTTAAACGCCAGTACTCCAATGGTCCAGGGTAGAACACCAGATATATGCTAATCTCTTGGCAAATGAATTTCCAAAGAAGCTAACAATGCCTTTCCTTGGTCACTTCTAGAAGCAAGCAGAGGAATGCTTGGGAAAGTTACTGGTCACGATCACTTCCGAAAATTCAAACTAATAACAAATGGTTAATGCCACAAAAATATTCGACATAAAGCTTTAATGAGATCTACGTCTTTTTGTGTAGCAAGATTTTATTTACCTCTTACGGTTTATGAATTATACAGTCATTTAAAATGAAGAGGATCTCACAGACTATTCCCTTATAAATTCAAGTAAATATATATATATATATATATATATATATATATATATATATATACACGGAGGGTTGATCGATGGTAAGAATATCAGACGAGCACAACAGCTCCGCGCTAAAACATGTGAAACCGAATGAAAATTCAGCAGTATGAGCGTATCACTGTGTTTACTCAGTTGCGTGCTCTTGTTCTTGCTGCATCAAATGGCCTCAAAAATAGAACCATTCTGATAAAGGTACGTTACTGCCCTTTCCGATACAATATACTTGTATTCTAAGATTATTAAGCAGTACAAGAGGCGTGGTTTTACCATATCCAAGAGGGTGATCTCATGTGCATTCAACAAAAAAGGTAGGGCCACATCAGGACTTATTCCAAAAGGCAATATACAGAGAAGTCTACGACTGGCCACCAGTCGCATCCCAGAGATAACGTGGAAGATGAAGGCCCATGCCTCTAGACCAAATCCTGCAACTCAGAGGGCCATTTCACTGTAATTACGGATCTCTGTTACTACTGTGAACAACATAATCAACCAGGATTTGAACCTAGAAAAGTGCCGTAAGAGCTGGAGATATAAGCTATTGCCTATACACATTGCAGAACGTGCCACTAACAGCAGAAAGCTGTATAACGATACCTAGCTGATGAAAAGTAAGATGCTTGCTGTTTTTTTAGATGAGGTATACGTCTATCTAAGTGACTGCAACAAATCCTGGCTATACATTACCAAGGGGAGAAAAAAGTTTGAGAGTTGATAAAAGGAAACTAACGAAACTTTCCCGATGGTTTCATGGTAATAGCAAGGTACAGTTACAATGGCAAATGAATCATTCGTCGTGTACATAAAAATGTGAAAATAAACTCGGCATAATTTCTGACTAACGTCGTGATAACAATTCCCCATACAGAAATCCCTGCTCTCTATGATGCAGATGTAAATCAGTCTGGTTGCATCAGGATAAGGCATCAAGCCATACGTCTGCTTCAACGTACAAATTTTTGGAGAACATAGAGAGAGACATGGGAATACATTCCATACCTTTCAGCGACATCCGTGTTAAGTCATCTGGTGATCACTGATGGAGTTTTGTGCATTTGGGTTACTGAAAAGAGCCCTTGGAAGCAGACGGCCGCGAACTGTGGATGCTCTCTGGTAAGCTGCCAGGAGGAATGGAATAAACTGGACATGCCTGTATTTCGTTAGCAGTTAGCTCCAGTGGAAGCTGTGTTGCAGATTGATAGCTCAAGCTACAGGCTGCCAGATAGAACATCACTGCTGGTGGAGGCGTGGTTTTTCATAAGGTAAGGGCGTCTTAAGTTTGTTACCACCACTGATTGCGAACAACCCTCTGTATATATCATTCAAATATCTTAAAATCATCGTATCTTAATCAAAATCATTACAGGCACTTTTTAAAATTTTAAAAATAATAAAAAGTGTGCCATGTAAAGCGTAGTTTGGAATGGAGAATTTTACTGAAAATCTCCCTATCGTATCTTAGGAAGGCACTAAATTAAATAGCAAGTTTGGTATTTAACCGACTTTCATTTTGAGTTATGCTGTTCACATACACACACGAAGCTTCTAAACAGGCGTCTTTTTGGGATTTAGAGGACCTTAAAACATTCACATTTGATTGAAATTAGAAACAAGTTAATAGGTTGTACAATCGGTAACAAGTGTTTTATGGGAGAACTTCATAAAAATGTACTATTTTCGGCATTATTTACCAAAATATTCATTATACAATTATTGCATCACAAAACAAAACAGATGAAATTTATTGCTATGGTACATTTACTAACTTTTTTTAAAATTCAGCGAGTGTGGTTTTGAAACGAATGTGGTAGTGGATTGGAGAGACGTCATCAGGCCATTAAACGTGAACATGTACTGTTGTTCTGTGAGGGAATGCTGGGTAGAGCTATTTAAACCAGAGCGAATAGCCGTTCATCACCTTTCGGAACACTATATGGCACATTTGTCATCATTGGCAAGCAACATACAACGCCCTAACACATTGTGTGGAACCATTCGTCTTTCCCTCTCCCTGCACTCACAGAAAATATCACTATTATTCTTCACCGCAAGTTTTTCGTCTCCCTTCCAGACTGCTACATTTGTCTTTCACGTTTTCCCATCCGTCCTTGCCTCGAAAAAATTGGAGGGGAATAGTGTGAAGTAAAATAAAAAAAGAAAAAAAGAAACGAGACGTTAAGAATAAGAAGGAATAGAAAACCCATTACTCACATCTTTCAGAACCCACTTATTTTTTAACACCTCGTAGAGTGTTTTATTTTAGTACTGCTGCCTTGTACAAACCTACAGGGAAATTCTTATTTCACCATAAAATACAAGGCTGATCCCAGAAATAATGCACAGGATTAATTGATTGTCACAATATTCTTTTAATCTACTTATGTTAAGATTCTGCAAAGTAACCGAGTTACTTGTAGTTTTATTAATGTTTCCTAACTGTCTGGCAACTGTTGGGTACCTTTGATTCTTCTTTAAGGTTTAACTTTTTCCCTCTCGGTTGTTATGCAAATGCTAGGTTGGTTAGCTAAATTTTGCAAATTTTGCTGTCATTCTATTCATTTCATTTTCGTCTTGAAACTATAGGTAAACTTCGCTAACAACTAATATTCAACGCAGAATAATAATGGTAAAACGGGAAAGGAAATGTTTAATGTTGATAACGATACATGATATGAGAGTAGCAATTTAAAAGTTTGTACAATAATTATTATTTAAAACTTTGTGTAATATTTTATGTAGGAATTGGAACTAAGAAAAGGGAAAAATTTGACATTTTGGTAGATAATAAGTAATTAATGGCTCAGGCCGGGGAGATCTACTAAATAAGGATTCTAAATTCCAGGTAGAAGCAGATAGAGTAAGGTTTCTGAGAATTAACCAGCCTTTGTGGGTAGATTTGGCAACATATACCTGGGAAAGAATAATATATGGAACCAATAATACTGCGTGAAATCAATACAGAATGATGTGCAAGTATTAACAGTAAAAGAACTAAACCGGAGGTGAAGAGTAATGAAATAAAAAGGCGCGTGTTCATTGATTCAGTGTTCGTTCAGAATAAAACACTCGGTATTCAGCACTCAGATAGTTTCAATAATTAAAATATATGATCGTGATATAAGACGATAAAGTGACCTCACAGCTTTTCGATTCTCACTTCAATAACTTGCAAAACGAAGAAGCTTTAAAACCTGCAGAGAACTAGAATTGTTCAGAATTAGAATAATAATGCAAGCGTTGACAATGAAGCACCTCCAGGGGGACTGGAATAAATGTGCAGTACGTATTATCTGTGGGTTCGCCCTCGTATAGCACCAAAATTTTTGCCATTGAACTCACTAAATTTGAACGACTTTCAAATGTTTGTCTAATCAATTCTTAACGCAACAAAATAACATTTAGGCTGTTTGCCATCATATGCACCTTATAATTTTCAGAACAAATTC
The DNA here is from genome assembly GCA_030765065.1 of Deroplatys truncata. Lineage (NCBI taxonomy): Eukaryota > Metazoa > Arthropoda > Insecta > Mantodea > Mantidae > Deroplatys > Deroplatys truncata. The sequence goes on along the minus strand of CM060975.1, from coordinate 264,590,542 downwards.
GGCCGTTTACTGCAATGGTTAATACAATACGCAAAATAATTTTTATTTTTCTGTGAATGTACTGTTGAACTGTGCGTAAAAGTTCAATATAGTGATTTCATAAAATCACGATATTTATTTATTTTCGGTTTTGCCTGTAGCGCTAGCTAGTCAGTATTATTAGACTGTTAAGACATGGGATGTAGAAATCAAAAGAAAATCTATATACTTAACTCACACATATTATTTGGTGTAATAAAACATACTGAAACAAAAACACACTATTTCTATAAGTGTGATTACATAATTCCAGAAATGCTGATAGTTATTTTTTAAATAAAAGATAAATTCAAACTTCTGCTTTCCATATTTCTAACAATGTTTATATCTGTAACATTTAAAACCGTTTTTAAAATTTTCTCTCTGCTTCCTCGCAGTATTCAAAAATATAAAAATCTTTTTTATTTAACTACTTTTATTATGTTAATTTTCAAAATGCAATATAAATCCGATATTTCAGTAAATCCTAAGAAACGGAGCACTATAAAATATCATCATTCTGTTCTTTTTTACATTTATATATGAACTGATTTCTTTCACGCTTTAATTATGACAATTTCAAAAAGAATCAGTAACTTCGAAACAAATGTACAACATTACTGAGTTACGATTGAAGTAATGCTAGTTAAAAGTTCAGGTTAGTAACATAAAAATGGCTGAATTTTTAAATTTGAAGTAGAGATTTTTCTTAACCTTAAAAAAATTATTTCAAATCAGTACAGAACACGGATATGTTACGGTAATTTAAAACGACCCTTAATATTTCTGGCTATCCCATAGAATATGTAGATGAAACATTCCCTCAGAGCTTTTCATTTATGTCGAAAAAACAAGGGGGGCATTTTGTATGCCTATAAGAAGTCGATATCCGTACACAGGAAGCCATTCACAAACTAAAAAAGACAGGCGAATAAAAGGCACCCCCTTATTTCAGATCAGCCCGTAGGCGGTGCTACTGATCAGAGAATAAATATAAAGGAACCTCCCCCTTTTCGTTTTCCAAAGTCTAAACTAAATGTTAGCACTGACAAAGAGGAGGGAGAAACTTCTTTACAGAAATGTAACAGTGCAAGAAGATAGTTGCCCAAGTTCGCCACAAACCTGTCGACTTGCTGGAGTGAGAAGGAAAGAGATGTTTTACTAAAAGCCCAAGTATTAAGCATTTCCTTTGCCTTCAGAGAAAGTGTTATATAGGGTGGATCCAAATTATGTCAAAACTTCGGTGGTATTAAAATAATGGACCAATCTTCAATTAGCGATTTAGTGCAGTCTTAGTTTTAGACTGAGGGAAAGATAGCAAGTTGAACGTTTCGTAATTACGAGGGGGGATCGAGAAGTAACGCACAATGAATTTTTTTCTGCCTTGGTATTGCAGCTGCAATGTTGCAATTTAACACAAATATAGTTTGAAGTTTTCACTACAGAGGATAGTTTTTGTTTCATGTGCAGCTATAGCGAGAGAAGCGTGAACTATGCAACAAAGATGGTGCGCATGTTACTGTCGTCCACGTGTGAAGAGCAGAGAGGTGTGGTTCGATATTTGTGGGCCAAAGGGCATAAACAGAGTGATATTTACAGGAACATGCGTGGCGTATATGGAGATGATTGTATAGACCGTAGCAACGTCTCCAGGTGGTGTGCATTCTTCCTAGAGGGTCATGTGAACCTTAGTGTTTCGCCACCCTCCGGGAGGCCGGTAACAGCTGCAACCCCGCAGAATATCAGAGGCATTGAGGCGGCAATTTTGAACAACCGGCGTGTGCAACTGCGAACCTTATCCCAACAATTCAACAATTCCTGTGGTGCAGTGTACGATATTGTTCATGACACGTTGAAATTTCATAAAGATGGTGCTCGCTGGGTGCCTAAGAACCTGACAGAAACCACAAGGGCTAGCGAATGATGACGAGTTTGGATCACCTAACGAGGTACACCGCAGAAAGGCATGACTTTCTCAAAGGAATCGTCACTGATGATGAGTCGTGGGCATACCACTACACGTCCGAAGCCTAGTAGGAAAGTATGGAGCGGAAACATGCTAGTTCCCCAGTGAAGAAAAAATTCAAAGTGACTCAATCTGCTAGCAAAGTGATGGTATTCTGGGATATGCATGGTGTTGTACTGCTGGACTTTGCTGAACACGGGACCACTGTGAATGCTGCAGCCTACATGAAAACTTTGAAGTTGCGTCGTGCCCTTCGTGACAAACGCCACAGCTAGAATGCTGATAATGTTAAAATTCTTCATGAGAATGCTCGCCCCCATGTTGCTGCTGTTCGTCAGAAAATCACCAAATGTGGTTGGGAGGTGCTCCAGCATCCACCATACAGTCCGGACCTTGCACCGTCGGACTTTCATCTGTTTGGTTCCATGAAGAAATTCCTGGCCGGCCAACGCTTTGCGAGAGATGCGGAAGTGAAATCAGCAGTCCGCAGATGGCTATACTTCAAGGAAACGGACTTCTACGAACAGGGCATATTAGAACTGGTATCACGATGTTAGAAATGTGTTGAGAAACTTGGTGACTATTCGAAAAGTAGGTAAAAGGTGTAAGTTCATTTGTGACTTTTGCTGTTGTTTTAACTATTAAACTTTTTTGTAAAAAAAATATTGTTTACTTTTCGACCCGCCCTCGTAGATTGGCATCAGACCTAAGGGAATAAAATATGCAGCACTGGAGAACGAATTCCGACCGTTTCTGCTCCTGAGTTTACTTCATGTGGATGAGAAAGAAGGGGAAGAAATAAAAAGAAAAAAGAAAAAAATATAAGCCCTTTAACTTACTGAAATATGATACAATACATAATGTGTTCTTTCTGCTGAATAAGGAGCAACTGCTTCGCGTGCTTTAACCAATTAGCTTAGCAATCTTAAGGCGAGTGCGCTCTGGCATGTACTCGCCAATGGAGCACATTTATTATCTTACTCCGAGTGAAAATGCATGAATATGAAAACGCCTCTAGCGATTTTGATTAAACTGTCAGGAGCTGTAGATAGTGTGCATATATTCCGCATTCTGTAGGTACCTATATATATACAGAATGCGGAGAAACAAAGTTTAGAAAGTTGTAGAGTGGAAAGGCAGCACCAAAATAGGCATTTTGTGGTTAGGAGAATGGGTTTCCAAAAGCTTTTTTACTGTGCTACACGCGTCAACATTAAATCTGTGATGTTAGGCTTCGATTGTGAAACCTGCTTGTGACAGATGTAACCAAAACCTACTCCTGTGTAGTACTAGTCATTGTCAAGTGTGTCTGATATGAAGTCTACTGGATGGTTCTCTTCTTCAGGACAAAAAGTACAATACAATACACGCTTTTAATGGTTATTACATTCTCTACTACGTATGGTAAGTAGGGGAAGTATTGTATTCCACCCAAAAATTCGATACCGAGATTTCACCGGAAATACATGTTTTGAGCTCCCATGAATACAAAAAAATTTGGAAACATGTCCGTGTGTGTGTCTGTTGTGTCTGTGAACAACATAACTTATATATATATATAACATACATACATGTAGCTTTCCTTAAAACATACACTATGTGTGTGTGTAAGAGAGAGAGGAAGGGAAGGAGGAGGGTGAGAGAGCGTATGCAGTTAACTTGTGCTCGCTATTGTGCACGTCTATTTATTTTGAATTAGCTTATGAAAGTCACAGTTGACTTTATCTCAGTCTTCTATAAGCTACAAAATGTCCAAAAAATGTTTTGTGTTATTTTCCAGGAAGTTAAACATGCAAAAAAATTTACTGTTGTTATGTCGTCCTAATTACAGAAAATTGAGGTTTGGTCTTCCGAATGTCTTGATTACTGTACAGAGCGAGGCAGTTGGTTTTGACCAGTTTGGCAGAGTGTAAAATGAAATGAGAGTAGCGATAATGAAATGTTGTCAGTGACTTCCAACATTAGTTTTTTTTTTAAATAATGGATGTTTAGCCGATTAATGTGCTTGTAATTGTGGTATGAGCCAGTGTTGTATGTAAGTTCATTGTTGAAACACAAAGTGGATCTCGCCGTGAGTTTAATATTATGAGAAACGGTAGGATTCCTTCGAGCACATATAGTAAGTTGATTTAACATGTTTAATGCTACAGATAATTATCAGCCTTCATTCTATGGTAGGCATTATGTTGGTACTGGAGAAAATGTCCAAAGAGTGAGGTTGACCATGTAATGAAGCCCATTATTGCACGAAGATCTATCACTGTATCCTTATAAGATTCATGTTAAACGTGAGTTTAAACCAGCCGGCCCTTGTAGCCGTGGTCGCTGGAGTGTATACCTCCGGCGCTCCGCCAAGTTGAGGGTCGCGGGTTCGAGTGCCGCCATGGGCGTGGGTGTTTGTATGTTGTGTAATTGCGGTAATAAGCAGTAACGAAAACAGTAAATATAAACTGTGTAAAAAGGGAAACTTTCAGAGAGAGAGAGAGAGAGAGAGAGAGAGAGAGAGAGAGAGAAAACAGATGATTGTCCTTTCGACTTCATTTTACAAAAGAGTTTGGTGCGATTCCTAAAAAAATTAATTTATTGGGTAATTTATGTCAGAAGAGGAACATTTTCATTTAAATAACTGCATCTATAAGCAAAATTTCCAATTTTGGAGTCACACAAATCCTATGGCGCTGCATCAACACAGCAGAAGGTAAGTTACAGGCATGAGAGGCATTAAACAGGGATATTTGGTTTCAACAAGACGGGACTATAGCTCTCACTGCCAAACACACGCTGTAGTTGTTGAGAAATTTGCTTAATTTCTCAGTATGAGAATATCAATTGGGTGGCTCAATCCCAGACCTAACTGCTCGTAGCTTTTTCTTTGCGAGATACCTTAAAGCTAGGGTTTCAAACCAGACCACATTCTATTCAGGATCTGAAGAACAGGATACTATCTGACGTCCAAGAAATCAACGAAACGTCAGGTTTATTGCAAATTGCTATGAATAATTTCGAGCAAGATTATAACAAACTATAATATACCAAGGGATCACCTGAAATGTGTTGTTTTCAAAAATATGAAGACATTCCAATAAATTGCATTGTTCAAGCTGCACACTGTGTTATGGTTTTAATGTTTAAACCCTACACTTTACAACAGCATGTTGAAAGTCGTCAGTCATCTCTACACTGGTAAACATGCATGAAAAATAATCTCTCATGACTTTTTCTTCTGTTTACCATTTCAGAGGCATACTTTACATTTTTGATTTAAAAAATATTTCATCACCATACAAAAGTTTTCAAATTGTTATTTACACGCTACTAGCGGAAACAACATGCAACTGTTAGTAGGTGTTATAAGCGAGTTTCTGTTTGTGTTGAGCTCAGCACCCCTAAAAACAGTTTTGTGGATGCTGCGAAATGTTGGTGGATTGCAATGAAAGGAAACTTTAACCTGAAAAATATACAATCAATATTTCAAAAAGAGACTATCGTAAAAGTATACTAATATCAACTGTATATTTTCATATCTTCTACATTTTTGTTTAAATAAGCCTTTTTCTTTCTTTATACCTCTTATGCTTTCCAGTTATACAAAGTTCTATGAGTATGCAGAGGACTTAAGCTACTTGGAGGAAGTTCAAGAAATAAATTTGATTTGCCATGCCAATATTTCAAGCATAGGGTATTTTAATTAAAATGTAAATATTAATTTTTGATCAAATAAAATATAAAGTATACTTTCTGTGTAAAATTGTCTAGGATGGTGAAAATTTCCTAAAAATCGTAGCCTTGTATTCTTAAAGGACTTTGTTTTCTCTACCTAGGATAGCCGCCTAAGTCAGCTTATCACTCAAATGCTAAAGAAGATAATTTCTCTCGAGTGATCAGGACCTTATTTCGTTGCCACCCTCTATAAAGACGCATGAGCAGAGAGACCTCAACCCCACACTACCCTTTTCCTTGAACGTAACCAAACAACTCTACTTGGAGGAGATGGTTACCGGCATCAGATCTTTAGTCCACGTTAACATAAGGAATACTCACACTCCCTTAAGGGGCGGCTACCACCGGACAAGGGATGGGCCTCACCCCCAGCATGGACGCCAATCAGCCGTCCTAGGGTAATGAAGCACTGCTTCTATTGAACTCGGCAAACCCATTCAGGGAAATGGAGTTTGGCGAAGTAGAGTAGGGAGCCCGGAGGTGATAGCAATAGAAACAAACATCTATCTCTCTGTATAAACATGATGGATTTCTCCACTAGAGGCAAACTCCTACCAGCAGTTCGTTTGTATTGGTTCGACCACGTCTGTGTGTCTTAGCAATAGATTAACCCCTTACCTCTAAGCTACACACCCCACAAAGACGTAGCTCTATAGTGTAATGTCAAAGATACCCAAGTTATATTGGACATCTGGGCAAACATACACATACACAGAAGCCCGAAAAGGGCTATGAAAAGGACTTAGTTGACTTTTTAGCAGCTAAGAAGGGCATTTATAGCATTAAAGAAAACACACCCATTTAAATGCGTTGCTGAAATTCTCTTTGACAAAGCTGTAATGTATACAGTTACTCAAAATATTCATATGCACTTTAATAAATTCTAGCAGCCAAATTAATGGAGGGAAAAATCTAATTTTTTTAAAAAAATATCAACTGAAAATATTCCAAAATTGCAACTCTTTTGTACGTGGTATTTTTAAAATTATCTTATATGTATTGAGTAGAGCAACATATTGTGTATTTCTTGATTTTTCGGTGAAAATACGAGTTTATTTGACGGAGGAATAGAATGTCAAAGTTGTGAATTTTGAGTGTTTTTGTCTTAATTCCTCATTATTGCCTCACGTTTTACGGCTTCATGAACTTATTTCTGCACCAGTTTAAGTCGCATGAAAGTGTGTGGATTTATGCACAAAAAATACAGATATGAACCAAATTTGAAATGTGTCTTCAAATTTCATTTATAAAGAGTGCCCCACAAAGGGGTTTACACTCTTTGAACATTGTATGCACCAAGATCTTCTGATCTAACACCGTTAGACTTCTTTATGTGGGGAACTCTAAAAAACACTGTATATGTCACAAGATCACCTACAGTCGAGTGAAAAAAAACTGCCGATATGAGGAACCAAGTTGGAAATCAATAATTAACACGCCTCTCCGCGCCTTCCATCCCTCATTCAATTACAGAGGTTAATGCTTTAATGCCGAACCAATAAGAGCGGGGATCGTTCAGAAACTAGTAGACAGTCTTTGGGAAGCATATTGCTTCAACCATTCAGGTGACACACCGATTCTCCATGCCTTTCATCGCCCAGCTAGGCCTACGTTTCTTCATACGGTAATGCTAGCGGACTTCAGCTAAAGCCAATTAGAGGATAGCTCACCTAAGGCAGGCGTGGAACACAAATGATCAAGAGATTCTGCCAACATTCAAGAATGGAAAACACTATAAGTAACCAAAAGCATCGGCACGTTTTTCTGCATTCGACTGTACGCTGGATGCCAAGAGAGAGGCAATTTGACTGCCTGTGAATCCTGGAAAGCATATCATATGTTTGTCGATCTGTTCCACAGTGTTCCAGAAGATGTATTGCTGCCAATGGTGAACATTTTGAACCTCTTCCTCATTATAATATCCTCAGTAATGTTTTGAACATATTTACGACTTAAAAAAATTACAGTTTTGTTAATTTTGTTCCAAGTTATTAAAGTTCAAAGTGGTAAACCCCGTTGAGGGACACACTGTATTTAACTTGATATTTGCAGTGGTTAATCTGAAAATAACAAACAGTTTTAATTTTATACCCAATTTCAACCAAAATTGAAGTCTGTTAACATGCATACACAGGATTTCAACTCTGTAAATACAGCGACTCACCTAGAAGTCCTAAATTTTCTTCATCTAAACACCCCTTATTCATGCAGATTTCAAACGAATTTGTATGTGTCAAAAACGTATTTCAGGTTTAAAACACAGAATTTGGCTCCGTATATACAGCGATTTGTGAGTTATACGGACTGACAGACACAGGGGCAGAGCGACACTAATAATAAGTGCTCTGCAGCAACGAATATGATTAGAGTATATTCTCCTGTATACATAAGCAATATAGAAAGCAGTTCTGATGATTGTTTATCCTAATTAATAGGAATAAGAGCCTACAGCTAAACCTTTCTATGAAAAATGTGTGTAGGTACTATTATCAGAGTAAACTAAAATGGATAGAAAAAGTCGTGCGGTTGTTACACACTTTTTTTGTAGGGAGAAAGTCTAAAACTTCCTCAAATTAAAATAAGAGCATATATGTGGCAAAATTTCCAAGGTAATAAAGTTTAAAACAGTGTCAGCCAACCTTGTATGCTCTGTGACATCAGAGAGCAAGTCATCTTATTTCTGGTTCTGAGCTACCTAATAAGAGCTGTAGGTTAGGTGAGGCAAGGCAAAAGCTTAAGTTACTGTTATGGACCACTAGCGTTGTGAGAGACAAAGCCCACAATCACCTTTGTATCCCTTATTAAGTGTCGTCCTCCGTGGTGTAGTGGTTACCATGCCTATAGTTCCCGAGGTCGCGGGTTCAAACCCGGCGGAGGGCGATGGATGTTTTCGGGCGCAAAAATCCTTAGCATGGCTTCCTTTGGAAGGAAAGTAAAGACGGTGGTCCCGTGTCGTAGATTTACGGCACGTAAAAGATCCTCAAGCCTGATAAAGAGGCCTCTGAACAAAATTATCGGTCTTTCACGCCCACTTTGGAATGGGACGCTAAGGGTCACAGAAGTTAAAGAGCGTCCATAAATAAATACAACTCAATTTTATTTTCCTTACCTACGAATCCACCGAAAATTATTTCGTCACACGACTATGACACGTCACACTTAATTGAATTGACTGTGGTATTGCGTATTGCAGCGTATTTCAACTTCCTGTTTAAAGATAGTTTAACCGAAATTAAAATGTAGATTTTAAGCGTGAGTAATCTAAACACTTGCACTCTACGGCGCAATTGTCCACGAGATGCTGCATACGAATTTCTCTTTGCTTCATTACGGAGTCTGGCTGTGGTCGTACAAAGGAAGCAGTACGAGGAATCTCAATGCACCGAAATACTTCCTTCATCTTGCCGGCTAGGTCCGCGCCTGAGAAAAACCGCGCTAAGATGAAGATAGCAGGGTATCCCTAGCAAGAGAAACCGAGGTGTGGCGGTTAGCCTTGTATGAGGGACGTATTCATCATTAAACAAACAGGGCCAGGGCTAATTTTCTCGGATTGGTTCGGACTCTACTGTGTTTCAAAACTTAGAGCCGACATGGCTTAATGCTAAAGGCGGATAATTACTCATTCGAAGAAATTTCCTCCAACAGACCCTACTTATACACCAAACTCTCTCCTACTGGATAGGTTACCTACAAACTTATCTTTGAGTCTCTCAAGAGCATAAGCCACAATGAGATTCATTTGCGTACATCACAAGCGCACCTATGGGGGAAATGTTCCAAAGTATTCGTTCTATCCTCAGTTTCATGTTGCAGATCAATGTATACAAAGACTATTCCATTCATACAGCCGCGTATTTGATACTCACCAATACATTTAGCAAAGTCCGGGATATCGACCAATCGCCGTCGTTTATCTCATAATATGCCTGCAAGGATGCGATTTTATCGGATAAAATGCCAGCTCGTTACTGAGTAAGTAATAGTATTAGTTAAGGTAATGATATTCGCACGAATGGATATAAAACTGCTAGAAAACAATTAAATAGAGTAATAGGAAAATAAAACGTCAAGTAAAGAATGAGAAGATAAAATATAAGCACGCGAGAGAATCACAATATTAAAACAGGAATTATAAAAAGAGAAAAAGGTTTAAATTCTATATGTATTAAATATTTTATGCATTAAGCAAAACATATCTATAAAGCTAGAAGCAGAATTTGCACCAAGAACGAAAGGCTGTGCAAACACAAGCAGCTCTCAGGTCGTAGAACAAAAAGAAAACGAATTAAACCTAAAATATAATAAGCGAGTCTGATAATTGAATAATAATAAATATATGTATTTTTGTTGTTCCATTTAACTACATTTGTCTTATCGGTGGCTTTTCCTTTGGAACTTATTGCCTGCTCGTATTCCTTTGTCGTTGGGTTTCTTGCACTGTGGTTTTAATCATTAGATCACACTAAAATACAACTTCCAGACTATGGGAAGGATAGTGAATTATCTTGGCTAGTGAAAAATTCCCACCCCCAGCCGGGAATCGAACACGGGACCCCTTGCACAGCAGGCGGGTGCTCTATCGACTGATCTACAGGGCCAGCCAAATAAATGCTTTGTTTGTTAAAGAAGCTGTGAATTGCCAGGATCATAGCAGCGCTCCCGGTGTGCGGAAATTTTGTCCCGCAGGAGTTCTTTTATTCATTCATTATCTGTTTACCCTCCTCTTATGTAGGACTTACACCCCCCAGAACTTACAAGCGGGTGCCTGGGGTCAGAGGCCCGTCGAGGAGCAGACACTCATGGATCAGACAGAGCATCCACGATGGGTGATCAGTCCGATGCCTGGTATGGGATGAAGGAAGTAGATGAAACGAAATGTTGGTGAAATGGATGAAAGGAAAAGTGATGATGAAGCAGTTGGTGGAATGCATGGCGGGGGAACCCGGAGAAAACCCGTCCAGACGCCGCTTCGTCCACCACAAATCTCACATGCAGGTCCCTGGGATTGAACCCGGGCCGCCTCGGTGGTCTAACCACTCGGCCACGGCCTGAGTTCTTTTACATGCTAGTAAATCTAATGACATGGAACTGTCTCTTTTAAGTACACCTAAAATCATCGGTCTGGGCCCAGTTTGGACCTGCGCCTAACCAACAGAACCACCCAGATCGACTATGATAATTGGAGATGGAATATGCCCGTACTTTCTAAAACGTAAGAACCAATAAAGCTGAGTTGGAATCTGCCACATGAAACAATGAAAGCGATAAAAAATCATGTGTATAGGAAAGAAGCTAAGGAATTAGAAACTGGATGTGAATAGAACATTTGTCTATCGTTGGCACTGTTTCCGACGGTGTGCATATCCATTCGGTGTCTTATCTTGGTGTTTAGACGACTTCTACTTTTCTTCTTCCTGACAGGGATTAAGCCAATCGGCCTGTTCTGGCCTCTATCCATCTTAGTCCAGGTCTTCCTGGGTCTCTTCTACCTATTGGTCTGTAGTTGAATATCCTTTTTGGGATCTTTGAATTATCCATTCTGTACAGAAGTTCTTCGCAATTTCTCCTATTTTCTGTGAGTTTATCTTGTATTGCAAATATATTTAATTTTTCCCGTATTTCTTGGTTTCTAATTTTATCTAATCTTGTGTATCCTAATACTGATCTTAGAAACTTCATTGCAGTAGCCTGTATGCGGCTATTATCTTTTTGTCGTATTACCCAGGATTCGCTGCCAAACAATAATACTGGTACTGCCATTAGTTTATAAACCTTAAGCTGAGTGTCGACCCTTGTTGTTTTTAGTATTCTTCTTATAGTACCACACATTAGCTCGTATTTACTCATTTTATTGTATATTTCTCTGTCTATATCGAATGAGAGTTCATATCACAGAATGTTGAAATATTAGATTTGTCCTAAGATTAGACGACGTAAGCCCGTAATTCAGCTCTGAGAACGTGACTTAGGGGAAACGGTTAAATCAAGGGGAATAACACTGAAATAGCATTAAGCTGAATAAATTAGAAGCAACATTAATAATAATTTTGTTTGACCGTAGTATTTGGCGAACTCGAAGGTAACAAAGAATCAATTATTCTTTATGTGAAAAACATAAAGGAACAGCAAGTAGTAAATTAAGTATTTATCTCCAAAAATCCTGGGAAGAGTGCCCTTATTTCCGAGAAATCATCCTGAGGAGCTATATACCTTATCGAGGCCAGACTTCCAAACTCCCGCCATAAAACCAGAACAAAACATCCAACATCACAGTACACTGTAGTGATTTTAATAGGCTACGTTATCCAATTTTGTTTTTAATCGATGTACACTGAAACAGTGTCAATTTGCAAAAAAAAATATACTTATGAAAAAAATTGTCTTTATTGTGTTCCGATTTTAGCGTATTTTGAGGTTATCTACTTTTTCATTCGCATTGCGAGTATTTTGCAACGCATTTGATTGTAAATATGTCGTGATCTAGCAACTGACACAATGGTGATTTGATTTTAAACAACACAAGTAACATAATTATTATTTGTATAAACTGATACATTTTATTCATGCAATAGTCTTAATAAATCCCATTCGAATGTTACGAGTTTTATCAGATAAATTCGTAAACTCTCGTGGGATTATCTATGATAATTTAGCTCCGTTTAATATTTTTCCGAGGTGTAGGCTGCAAATAAAAGAAAATTCAGGCGAGGGGGGTAGGTTAAGCGTTCTGACTGGCTATTTTAAACTAACTTTATGCTACTCTGGATTTAATCAGGCTGCAACACCTTAAATTTTTTCTAGATATAGAATTATACCCTGGGTATCTGCAGGTCTATTTTCATTAGTGTAGTTCTTATAGAAAATGAGATAAGTTTTTTTAAAAGCAATTTGTTTTATCCTATTAGAGTTTTACACCAATAATATTAATTGTATATCAGCCAATGTAGATTCAGATCAATGAAAATTCTCTAGCAATTTTTGATTTCGGATGAATAATTTACAGGTACTGACGATTAAAATGGATCCCCATTTAGCTATTCTTGTATATATATGTGTGTGTGTGTATGTGTCGGCGCCGTGGCCGAGTGGTTAGACACTCGCTTCTCACCAAGGTTCAATCCCAGGGACTCGCATGTGGGATTTGTGGTGGACAAAGCGGCGTCTGGGCGGGTTTTCTCCGGGTTCTCCGGTTCACCCGCCATTCATTCCACCAACTGCTCCATCGTCATCTTTCCTTTCATCCATTTCACCATCATTTCGTTTCATCTACTTCCTTCCTCCCATACCAGGCATCGGGCTGATCACCAATCCTGGATATTCTGTCTGATCCATGAGTGTCTGCTCCTCGACGGGCCTCTGACCCCAGGCACCCGCCTATAAGTCCTGGGGGGTGTAAGTCCTACATATAAGGAGGTTCAACAGATAAAGAAGAAGAAGAAGAAGTGTGTGTGTGTGTGTGTGTGTGTGTGTGTGTAGGGGGAAGTGTGCAAGGGCACGCGCTTAATTTTCATGCGGAATGGCTAAACCGATTGTTACAAACAAGAATTTTTCTACCACTTTTATTCATTTTTAAATAGCTTACGAAGGTTTATTACTTTCTCTACTACGTATAGTAAGTAGGGGAAGTATTGTATTCCACCCAAAATTTCGATACCGAGATTTCACCGGAAATACATGTTTTAAGACCCCCTGAATCCAAAAAAAGCATTTTTGGAAACATGTCCGTGTGTGTGTCTGTGTGTCTGTGTGTCTGTGTGTCTGTGAACAGCATAAACTCAGAAACGAACAGTCGGATAAACACCAAACTTGATATTTGAGTTCAGTATCTTCCAAGGATGCGACACGAAGGTTTTCAAGAAAATCCCCCCACCCCAGAGTACCCTTTACGTGGAAGATTTTTCGAAAATTTTAATTTTCTCAAAAATGGCTCTAACGATTTTGATTAAAATATCATATGTTTAAGATATTTTTATGACAAATAAAATGTATATCTTGAATTTTCTGGGAATGTCTCCAAAAGTATTCTTCATTGTGAACGACTTTTGCATAACTGGTAAACCATAAGAGATAGACAAAATTTTACTACACAAAAAATGTAGATCGCGTTAAAATACACAATTTATGTCATATACATTTTTTTTGTTGAGTGAACCATTTTCGAGATATTGCTTGTTATTCCCTTAAATTTTTCAATACTTATTTTCTCAAATGGGAATTCGTTATTCATTTTTTTGTTTTGGATATGCAAAGAGTTATAATCTGTGGCAAAGAGAATTGTGCTGCACCTAGCAACCAGCTATTAAGAGATATGTATGTGCTTAAAAGCTACTGTTTTTCTATATTGCCCTTGTAAATATATTTTCCCCTACATCTACAAGAAAATTAGCAATAAGATAGAGTTTGCAAATGTTTATCTCGATTAACATGAACTAGATGGAGAATAAGCGTTTGTAAAAATAGTTTGTACAAGAGTAGAGAAAGTCATGTGAGTGTAACACATCGGATTTTTTTTCTTCTGTTTCATGTTAATCGAGATTAACACTTGTACAAATGCTTTCATTACACATTTCGTTCTAGGTACAAGGAGGAAAGAGGAAACGGAACCAAACGAGTGGCTATAGGCTGACCTTAAAATTCCATACTTTCTCCACAACATCGCCAAAAAATGTGAATAGCGACACCACTTTAAAATAACAAAAGTACTGAACAAATCAGAAATGGCCTGATGCCACAGAAAAGTCATTTGAAATAAATAGTGTGTTTTAAGGATATCTAAATGTTTTGTGTAGTACGTACGTTGGTCTACCTGCTAACGTTTACCAGTTATACAAAATTGCTTACGAATGAAGAGGAATTCACAAGCTATCCCCAGAAAATTCAAAATATACATTTTGTTTGTGATTTAAATATCTTAAGTATATGGTATTTTAAACAAAATCGCTAGAGTCAGTTTTGATAAAAATAAATTTAAAAAATACTGCCCATGTAAAGGGTAATTTTGGGTAGGGGCTTTTCTTGGAAATCTTCTTGAGGCATCTTTGGAAGATTTTCAACTAAAATGCCAAGATTGGCGTTTATCCGAGTTTTCGTTTTTGAGCTATGGTGTTGACACATCTAGATAAACAGATACACACACATGGACCTTTTTGTAAACAAATTTTTTTAATGAGGCTTCAAAAACATGTTTTCAGTGAGATCTTGGTATCACATTTTTGGGTGGAATGCAACACCTTCTCCATTTAAACTAGGTACCTGATAAAGTAAAAATCTCATGTGATACATTCACATGACTTTCTCACCTTCTATCGTTTATTAGTGGATATACAATCTACTCTTACTAAAACTTATTTTTATATCTGCTTGATTTTAATCTAAGTAAAGCTTTGCAGAAATAACTATACACATTTTGTTATAGATACAAAGGGAACAGCGATAGTGAAATGTTTAAGAGCTGGATGCTATATGCCGGTCTTAAAATTCCATACTGTTTCCATGCAATCCTGAGAAATAACAAAAAATTATGAGACTTAAAAAGAATGAAAGCATTGAACAAATCGAAACATTAATAACGGATATCTCGGAAATGGTTGACCTTATACAAAAATGTATTTCAAATAAACTGCATGCTTTAAATAAGTCTACATTTTTTGTGTAGTACGTTTCCTTTATCGCTTAACGTTTACCAGTTATATAAGATTCTGCATAATTTCTTCCAAATGAAGTGGACTTCACCGGCTATTCCCAGAAAATTCAAATTATACATTTTATTTCTTATGTAAACATCTTTAACATATGGTATTTTAATCACAATCGTTAATCATTTTTTTAGAAAATAAAAAGTTTCGAAAAATCCTCGCAATGTAAAGGGACACACACACACGGATCTTTTTCTAAAAATGCTTATTTTGGATTCAGGGGGCATCAAAACATGCATTATAGGTGAAATCTCGACATCGAAGTTTTGGGTGAAATGCAATTACTTCCCCTATTTATTCTACGTAGTAGAGAAGGTAAAAATGAAATCGGAAATAAGGAAATCTAAATCATTGCTACCAAAATGAGAGCAAATGATTTTATTATGAATTTATTAATTTTTGTAACATTAGCAATAACACGTGTACCTGTCTCGACAGTTCGAAATACAGAGGAGGCAAGAATGTTAATGTGTGTAGGGTCCAATGCGTTATTCATTTAGGCCTGGTTTCACGTTTTCAAGCCTTAAGCTTAAGCTTCGAATCGGGCTTAAGTGGAGGTTTAAGCTACAGTGGAGTGCAAGCAATAAGCTGAGCTTATATTTGGCTTGGCTTAAACTGTACTGAACTATGGTTTAAACTAAGGAGTCGCCATGTCATCTGAAGAAGATGATATTAGTGATGAAGAATACAAATTCTTTTAGCCCATTTGCACAACAAAAGACGATCTGCAATAATTAGAATGGAATGGAATGACCGATAATAATTCTATGAGAGATTTCGATTGAGAAAACAGTCGGCAATGATGGTACCAGAAATTATTGATACAGTTAAACCGACTGATAAGCAAAATTTCACTTCATATTTACACCTCATACTTTTATCGTATACTTTGTCGCACTCATTGCTGTATTAATTGCAGTAATAAAGCCCCCACCTAGCGAGATGACTCCACAGTAAAGCGTGAGGCGCGCATTCGGATGGTGCAGGGTTCGGTCCCTTTGAAAGCCCACTCTGCCCTTGAGTATATCATGGTTTTCCGTAATCGGTAGGCGAATGCTAAGGTAGTTTCTCATCTGCCACGATTTCCTCTCCATCATTTCTCTTTTATTACGTTTCCTTCTCATCTTTCAGCTGTGCGTCTAGATTTCGTGGCGTATGGTAGTGCCGGACAGATGGTGCGGATGCTTCCTCAAAGGAAGTATTACTTCCGTGGACAAGAAGACTGCAAGGTCAACGGGTCGTTCATCGCCCTCTCTAGGCAGCTTCAGCAGTGGGACGGGTCTTCGAGCCTGGTACTGTTATTGATTTCCGCACATCTGTGGCCTCTCTGCATGCGGCCTGTACCCTCCTGTGGTACTTTCATCGATCTCTTCCTCCTTGCAGCGGGAAAGCGTTGGTCAGTAGCATCTGGAAATCGTCGTTCTTCTGGTTGATGCTATTTCTGAGGTGTTCTCGTCCTCGGCTATGGATGCTCATCGGCTGCTGTGTTTTCCATTCCTAACCTTTCCCCATAATTCTTGGTTCTCAGGGTTATCGTGGGTGAGGCAAATTAAAAATATCCTGCATTTCCCTTAATAAATGTAGCTTATTGACAATTTAAATATTTCTGGGCGGCTAGTTTTCCCATTATACCAATTCCACCATTTGAAGAAATCAGGAGTCTAAACTAACTGCACACGTGTTCCCATCCATATACACACACGTGCATCTGTTGTCAAGAGCTTAGCACTTCGTGTCGACGAAATTCTGTAAAAGAGAGTGAAAATCTGGGGCTTTGTTTCCCTTTATATACCTGAGCCTAGTGACTCTCACCTCTGGGTTTCAAAATGTAACAACGTTTTTAATTGGTCCTCAGACCGCGTTACCTTAACATGTATAAAAATATTCTACTTCAAAGTCTTGCGCTTATGCGTCACCATCACGCGTTGGGAAGCGGATTCAATATCTCCGTCTCTTTCTTTTCTCTATCTCTTTCTATTTCTCCCTAACGTTTCCGGCTCCCTGCACATTAGTTTGGTGAAAGGTGGGCTCTACTTAGAATTACCTTTTACCTGGAATTTGCTAGCTCGCCCGTTCTTACAATCTGCTTTGTACAATTCTTGGTTGTTGAATATTCTAAGATGTTTCTTGGCGAATTATACCCCCTATCATTCTAAAGGGGTTAGCCACAATAGATCTATGTAGGTTGCAGTGCGCGAGGTGTCCCCTTCCGTTTTATGCCCTATAACAAAGCCCTCTCGTCAGAAACAATGCATCTTGTCATAAAGGTTATATGAAAGTGAAAGCATGCTAATTGCAGCCGACATTTTTCCAGTATATCAAAACGTACGGCATGCAGGGCTGTCAAAAGTGTTTCACAGCATTCTATTTCTCTATTCTTATTGCAATTTTTTCCCACGTTAGATTTCTTTTACTCCAAAATAATTTGCACTCATGCTTATACATGCTTTCTAGGAAAATAATGAGTTTTTGGGACGCAAAATTCACATGACGTGTACAAAAGCTTATTTTAGGAACAGCGTCGCCATTAACAAACGATGAGAATTCACACAATGCGCATGCGCAAACGTTACTATCTTTACAGTTCCGTGGAATTGTTCATCTCAGTAAAGTCGAACGTGCTTGACCTACATGAAACTCAAAAAACATAGGCCTATTAAAAGCTTGGACTAAATCTTAAACTGTGAAAGCCGCCATAAGGGTACACTAGTAAAAAATCTGATGTGTTACACTCACATGACTTTCTCTACTCTTGTACAAACTATTTTTACAAACGCTTATTTTCCATATGTTTCATGTTAATCGAGATATGGAGATGTTAATCTTATTGCTAATTTTCTTGTAGATAAAGGGATATAGATTGCTAGGCTTTAAGCTATAGTCAAATATTTTAAGAGCTGGTTGCTATGTGGAGTATTCTATTCTCTTTGCATTACTAGGACAAAAACAAAATGAATAATGAATTCCCATTTGAGAAAAAGTATAAATATTGGAAAAGTTAAGGGTATAACAAGCAATATCTCGAAAATGGTTCACTCAACAACAAAAATTGTATATGACATAAATTGTGTATTTTAACGCGATCTACATTTTTTGTGTAGTAAAAGTTTTCTATCTCTTATGGTTTACCAGTTATGCAAAAGTCGTTCACAATGAAGAATATTTTTGGAGACATTCCCAGAAAATTCGAGATATACATTTTATTTGTCATGAAAATATCTTAAACATATGATATTTTAATCAAAATCGTTACAGCCAATTTTGAGAAAATAAAATTTTCGAAAAATGTTCGATGTAAAGGGTAATATGGGGTGGGGATTTTCTTGAAAACCTTCGTGTCGCATCTCTGGAAGATACTGAACCTAAATACCAAGTTTGGTGTTTATCCGACGGTTGGTTTCTAAGTTATGCTGTTCACAGACTCACACATAGACACACACACAATGACATGTTTCCAAAAATGATTTTTTTGGATTCAGTGGGTCTCAAAACATATATTTCCGGTGAAATCTCGGTATCGAATTTTTGGGTGGAACACAATACTTCCCCTACTTGCTCTACGTAGTAGAGAAAGTAAAAAATATAAAGTGGAAAAAAGCCATGATGTATGGTGTTCCATTGTTGCTACTAATGCTTTGAAAAAGGGTAAATTACGACATGGTGAAATAAAAACGTTTTGGCAATCAGAGTATGAATTTCTGAAATATTAAACAAATACTGCATTATTCCTGTGGAACATTTGCAACCATTCATTTGGATGGAAGGTCAGTAATACACTATTATTGTTTATCTGTTAGGAACATTTTGCTGATAGTAGTGAGGTAGTCCTCGAAGCGCGCTACCAAAAATGGGAAAATTTCATCCAGCCTGGTCCATCACCGTTATATAATTTAAGTCCCAGAGAAATAGTTATTACTTAGCCGGAAACTGGACGCAGGAGGTTCACTTGTTTAAACACGCAGCGCTAGTCGCCTTACCTTTTTTCTTTTTCAACAAAGAAACCGGGTACTTCAATTATATCCCCGCCAACAAGCAGAAGAGTTCGATGCACCTCCACATATGATGAATGTTGCCAAGAACTTGCAATGCAACATGCTACTCTGTTTTTTTTTTTTTTTTTTTGTTTTACACTATCGTTGGGCTGAAAGCTAATTACCTATCGATCATGCGACAAAAAGAAAACCGACAACTTAATACTCACTTATTACCATTCTAATTCAAAATTTCCGATTCAACTTGTCACTTTGGTGGTTTAATGAACTTTTGGACAGGGCGTTTCCGATTCAATCCCTGTTGTGTGTCAAAATGTACAAGCTGTAAAATATAGCGCGTCTGTTTTAATACAATAATAATTGAATTTAAAGAAGTAATATTAATTGTAAAGGAAACAGATTACAAAACTAAAACAAGAGCAAAAAGACAATAATTAAATTTAGGAGAGTGTATTAAGTGAATTTATTCATGCTTTGAGAAGGTGCAGAAGAATTAAAAAGTAGATTTGTACAGGCATATTTTGCTAACTCCTTATTTGTACAATCCATGTACCTCTGTTTTACATCTGATAATATTTTACACTATGTATCTGTGTATGCCGGGTTTCTCTTGAATAACGCGACTGGTAATCCGCCGCTCCCGGGGCACTGCTATACGAATTCGTTCGTGCAGTTGCGGCGGAACGACACGCCGTTTCTCCCTTAAATAATGCGAAAGAAGATAAATGTTTTCGCTTTGTTTTCGTTATAAAAGGTGTTCGAAATGATGTTCCCCTGGGTTTATATAAGCTTAAAACCTGCTGAACGCATTATTGAACACTTGGCGGGTTGGAAAACGCATACCGGGTACTGTCTTCTAATTTGTCGAGCGCATAGGGATTTGTTGCATAATCTTTCAGCACTGCCCACATATAATAGTCATAAGGATTTAGGTTTACAAAGAGTAGGCTAGTCAATTATTCTGTCTCAAAAACACTCTGTAATGTGAGGCAGCGATTTGTTTTGGGAGGGGGACATCTTTCCACGATAGCCCCTAATTTCGACTAATTTTTCTTCGGTTAGAGTTGTTAGCTGTCTTTGTTTTTGTCTAATACGGAGCCGGTCTGTCTGAAATTGTTCTAACCACCTATGAAGGGTAAGAGAAAGGAATTTCTACATAAATTCAAGCCTACATCGTAATGTAATGTGCAAAATTTAACAACTAAGCACACGCACTATACGTATACATCATGATAACTGCACACAGTAAACGCAATCAACAGTCTGCTTCACATAGCGTTGTTTCCATCACACACCATGCCGAACAACGTAGCCGTCTGAGCTAGGCTATTGCTGAGCGAGTCATTGACCCCGACACCTGTATGAATCAGACAGACGGCCAACAGTCGCGTCATTCAAGATAAATCCTGCATAATAATACTGAATCAGATATTTTCTGATTGGTTTAGATTTTGCACAAATAACATGTTAACGTGTAGGATGAAGGATTAAGAATATGGTTTATGGAGGGGAACACCCCGCCACTGCGACCAGCTTAAACTATTGTGGTACACCCCCTGGGAGGCAGGAATTAGGTGAAGGAGTCTTAGGAGGTCGCAGGTCCGCAGGCAGATAGATCCACAGAGACGCGCAGAAGTCCCTAATATTTCCAGTTTGAGCACCCGCGCACCAGTAGAGGCGAGGAATCACGAGTGAGGGCTACGAAGCGACTTGGTATGGCAACTTTAAATGTAGAAAGGCGAAGGGGTACATTATATTGAATCTGAGCATATTATTTTGTAAAATGTTAAGTCAAGCTGATCAAAGAATTGTTAACGAATACAACAGTTTAAAACAAATTGTTAACATATGTGCCGGTGAGTGTTTGCAATATCCTAGCTCCTACGCAATAGTCCCTTTCCACAGTAATTAATAACTCTGGGTTATTAGCGCAGCGGTGCAACACTCAACACTTTTAGTTGAGAACGCCATGGAATAGAAAGTATTCCACAGAGTATGCATGCAAAATAAGACAAATGCAGCGGATACTTCATTCTTAGCAATTATATGTTTATATAAGTAGATGACAACGATTTGGCAATTAAGACACAGCAAAACAAAAGAGAATCAAATGTATTTATAACTCTACAATGGCATCACATAGGATACGTGTCAGAATATTTTAATAATCCTCATGTAACAAAGCTTTGCTTTATTTCCTTTATATTTTGAGGCAATATTTTATATCATAACATGCTGTGAATGCCAGAGTGATTGTAGTGTAAATTAATATTATTGTATGTACAGGATTTTAGATGTTTGTTAGCCATAAGTATTGTTAGGAAATAAGTTTACATGACCTCACTGAAACTGACAATAGAAGTGGGTAACAATAAACCGAGGGGGTGAGTTGTTTATCACTAAGAAGAGACAAACAAATGACGTCAGGGTAGCGTGCCTTTCTTTACAAATGGAGGGAATATCTTCCCTAGAGTATGTATGTTAGTAGTAGTGATTGGCTGACCAAAACAGACGCTAAAGTGGGCGCGATTTGGTAACCAATAGCAGTTGTATTATAATGTTTAGGCAATTCGAGGTGAAGGAGTATATATTCTCGAGCCATAAGCAAGTGCCGCACAGTTCTGAAGAATCTCTCACGAGGTGCACGTCGTAGAGTTAGTTATAAAAATGTAAAGTACGAGAAGTAATTGGTGCGCGGCAACTAAAACGACTGTAGCTACATTCGGAAATATCACAGTTTCATTCAGGCGTGTATAAAGATCAAATATGTCAATTATTAATTAAGTGTAACGGCAATAAAAGTCTAGATTCAGATTTTTTTATCAGTGTTATCTTTTAGTAACAACTCCTTTACGTTTACACACCCTGCTTAGAGACACGTGCTCGACTGAGTTATAATAGCTAGCCGGAGGACAAAGAACCCAAATTTAAAAATAATTAAACAATAAGCGCCCATCAAACAAGATAACAGTAGCCATTGTGAACTGCGACAATTTATGTTATAATTAACCTCGTTAAAGGTCATGTTAAATAATCGTATAAAGAGAGAAATTGCTGACATTAGAACTCATTGAACCGATATTAATTAATTAACAATTGAGAAGATTTTCTTAATGGTCGCAGATTATGTCTTCACCAAAGAAGTTACCTTGGTGGCCTGTTAATGCGGAATCTATATATTCAGCAACTTCACCTCTATTTCGTTATTATATGTTAATGATTTCCTGTTTACCTTTTATGTTATTAAATAATTACTGGAACAAAAAGAAGGCACAACGGTTTAAAATCTCGCCTAATATAATTGTCTAAGAGGTTACTCGACCATTCCGATCCATGATTATTCCATAGTCAAAGGGTACTTATTGGATATGTGGAATTTCCAAAACTTGGAAGATTGTCGGGGATAGGTTATGAAAGCAGAACGATCCGCCGAGGTTCCATATCCTTTTGCTTGAACATCGGGATTTGTTATCCCTTAGATTAGGAATAGCTACGAAATTATAAACGGTAAAGGGAAGGATTCCGCATAAAAATCTTATAGATTATTGTGTTTCATCAAGAACAGTGGGAGAAAAATACAATTAATTCTTCATTCGAGTTTTTACAGCCTACTACTGAATATTTAGTCTATGCTAACACAAAACTCAATACGATTTAAATAATGTAACTAAAGTGGTTTCCATTTCCGGTGAGGTGGAACTAGTGTAGTGAATTATCTTTTTTGACCGGTTTCTCCATCCTCCTTAGCTTCCGTGCAGAGAACTTGTCCCTTTCTCAGCTCTTTTTTAGGCGCTGCATCCGAAGACTAAGCTAGCTTGCTTCCAAAGCACATCCTAGTCTTGGTTATGGCCGTCCGTTTCGATTGCAGCATTCCATTCGCAGACACTGAACCTCTAAGGATTGGCTCAACTCATCCTTTCTCTCCTGTTTATTGCAGGTGCCCAACTCTGACTCCAGAATCGTCTGTTATAAAACAGTCGGAGTCAGTCTATGTTCAAAACTCTTCTTAGTCGCAAACCACTATACCTTTTACACTATAAGTTGAAAGGAGAAGTAAACAAAAATTAAATGTATCACTCCGTCTAGCACATGGCAGCACCACGTGGAGGATGACGGGAACTAAGACCCGTGAGAGGAAATTGCTTCAGACAGAATGCGAATACGGTAGATTGCGCAGCTGGGGGATCATTAGCTTCTAAACATTGTATGTCTTATTTCTATATTTTGTCTTACATCCCAAACTTCTAACACATAATACTAAGAGTAGACAAATAAAGGTTGTACCTGAATAGTTCTGCATCTGTGGTTAAAAGCTACTGGATTAAACTGCTTTTAACTTCAGGCTTTAGAAATCATTCATTTAATGACATATCAGTATAAAACTTTTGCTTTAACCTTTTATGAGTCAACAAGTTAAGAAAATAATTAGCACTATAGGTTAGAAAACCACAGAAAACAAACGCGACCCAAGCATTCCAAGCAACAATTCTGCATCTCTAACAAAGAAGATCAATTATTGCGAAAAAATGGCCAAAATTATTCATTGTTGAATAAAGGTGGGTAGGTTTCACTTTGTTAAAAGCATTTAACGCAAATTATTGTCTTCTTTCCATTTCCCGCGTTTAGTTTTCCACAGTGTTCAGGATTCTCAGCCATTACACTCATTTTCTCAAATGCTTAAAAAAGTACGCTGGTGGCTTATCCGGAAATCGGAAATGACCTGCAGCGCCTGCGCATAGCCTCTTAAACCCTCTGCTATAACGGTCCATTTAGTTATAGGTGAATCTGAACGAAACATTTTATTTCATAAATTTAACTGTTACAGTAATGGGTTTTTTAAATTTCTCTACACGAGAATAACCACAAAATGTTACGATCTGAACGAACTGTTTTATGTAGAGGAAGAGACGGCGTAATAAGCGGGAAAAGTTGTAGTTTGCTCAACAGCTAACGTGGTTTTGTTTACAACTCCTTTAAACTTAAAGTGAAACCACTAGCGTCATTCAGCATCAGACAACAGGACACCCCCAACAATGGGCTGAACCTATGACACGCATACGTGAGATACTTCCAGGTGATACGTGACATCTTAGCAAATAAGATAAATTAACGCTTATCACAGTCTACTATGATACACGAAGCTTGAGGTGGTGCGATTACAGCGCTCCTAGTGGCCAGCTACTAGCGGAATGGTTATAACTAAACAGTCTGCGTTAATTTGTTGGAGACAAAAATATGTTACATGATATATTCGTTAAGAATAATAAAAATAGAAAATGGAGGAGAGATTTGTAGTGCTATAAACTGTACTAACAGTAAGAAAAAGAGGCCTAATTTAACCTTCTTCCGATTTCCGAAAGATCCAGCAAGATGAGTTTATAAGACATTCTACATACATGAAAAATATAAGTATTAATGGCATAATTTAGGTATGAAAACCACATTTACAGTAAATGGCATTATGCCTACACACCTCAAAATTGCTATTATTTCTCATGGATTCCAATTTATTATACCTCATTAAAATATTAAATATGTTCTGTCATGTTTAAATAATGGAAGAAAGGTATTTTTCCAAAAAAAAAACACTATAAGGAAAATATATTTTTTCGTTTGCTGAGATTATACTTGTAGCTAGCCACCAGGAGCGATATTATCGCCTCAATTGTCAAACTGATGCATGTTCTCTAAGTATTGAGCTTCGTGACTGTCTATTGAATAGAAATAGATTGAACAGTTTTCTTAAATAAATATCTAATTCTAAATACGAGTAAGAAATAACTAACTAAATCACAAGTAGTATAAACGCAGAGAGTCGTCCTCCGTGGTGTAGTGGTTACCATCCCTCTAGTCTAGTCTAGCCTGTAGTTCCCGAGGTCGTGGGTTCAAACCCGGCAGAATTTTTCGGGCGTAAAAATGCTTAGCATGGCTTCCTTCATAAAGTAAAGCCGGTGGTCCTGGCACGTAAAAGATAAAGGGGCCCTTGGGCAAAATTACCCGTCTTTCACGCCCAATATAAAATGGGATGTTAAGGGCCACAGCAGTTAAAGAGCGTCCATAAATAAAAATCAATTAAAGTTTGTAATAAATGTAGAGAAATGCTTGTTTTGACCTTTGGACCACGCATTTTCCTCGTAAAATTTGCTGCTCTGAATGCTTACTTTATGTTGAATATAAATGGTACGTCACTCGAAAAGGTTGGTAACCCCCGGGTTAGACGATGCCGAGCGGCAACTTGTGTGTCATTGATTGTTTGTTCTCCGTGATTGTTATGCTGTTCTATAGATCATACAACATACGAGATAGTACTGCATGTATCTGACTCCTGTTTTGTAAACAGGAATTGTTCTTAGCTCCGGATGTGTTTAAAATTCAAAGCTCTGCTAATAAAATCCCGGAGAATGTTGAATGCAAGCTGAACGCATTTGCATGTAAGAATATTGTATACCTTCAGCAAATAAAACGAGCTTTTAAAAGTTGCTAGATGTTAAAAACATGACATTACAAAGCTTGCTTTAGCCAAGAAAATTTACCGCTTCTAAAAGAAAGATTTTTAAAAAATATAATTGGGGACATAGGGAGACTTAGGTTATATAATGCAGTGCGGTATGCTTAGGTGGCAACGTTGTGGCCCGCATTCGGGAGGTTCAGGGATGGATTAACGGCGACCGCCCACTCTGGCCCAAGGGTATTTCGTGGTTTCCCCGGGTCGACAGGCGAATGCTGAGGTGGTGCATTTTCTACCACGACTCCCCTCATTTGCTGTACTCATCATCTTCCTTATCATCTATTTCAGGGTTGCAGGACCAGGCGACGGTGTTCGGCTGGTTGCGGCTGGCGGTGGCTTGAACTCTGTAAAGGTTTCATCCCTGGCTTCGCTGCGGGGGCTTCTCAGATAGGTCTCTTCTCCTCATGGGCTCCGTCCCAGGTTCACTTGGAGGATGGTGGCTTGTAGACAGGAACCGGGCGGCGTTGGTTGAGTTATATTTGGAAATGTTAGGGACCTCTCCATGCTTGTGCCCTTCGACATACCCTCATCTCTCCCTTCTAGGGGTCACTTTGGAAGCAATGCGGTGCTCTAACCCGGTTCCGGGGGACCCTCCGTGATATGCATTTTTACCTTTTAGGTTATATAATTTAATCAAGTCTTATTTTACAGAAATCTTTAAAAGGGCCAGAATGAAGTTATTTTCATAAGTTTTTATTACTTTCTCTACTACATACAGTAAGTAGAACAAGTATTATATTACACCAAAAAATTCGGTGTTGAGTTTTTACTACAATTACATTTTTGAGACCCCTGAACTCCCCACATCTTTAGAAAAGGGTCCGTGTGTGTAATTGTGCATGAGTGCACAACATAATTCAAAAACCAAAGGTCCATTAGACACGAAACTTGGTATTTCAATTCTGAACCTTCCAAGGATGCGACACGAGGATTGTGCCTCCCCAACACAAAATATTCTTTATACGGAACATTCTTTGAAATCTTTTATTTTCTCAAAAATGTCTCCAACTATCTTGATTAATATACCATATGTTTAAACTACTTGCATGACAAATACAATGCGTATCTTTAATTTTATGAGAATAGCCTGTTAAGTCCTCTTTATCCTGAATGACTTTCCTGTAACAAGTAAACCATAAAGAGATGGAAAATAAATCTTACTACAAAAAAAAAATAATAAATCTCGTTAAACAAAACATATGTCCAAAATTTTTGTGTCGTTAACCATTTTAAGATGGTTTCGTTATTAGTTTGAATTTTCAAATACTTTATTCTACTCTCAACTGCAAAACGCTATTCTTGTTTTTCTTTATTTATCTTCATGTTCATGCAAAATGAACAGAACTTCAAAGCAATCACATAGCGACTAATTGAAAAGATTTGACTATTGCTTTAGCCTACTTTATTCTTCTTATACCTACAACGAAATGTGTAAATGAGTAATGAAGGCTCATCTGTATTAACAAGAAGCAGAAAGTTTAAAATACTGGTATGACTAATTAAATTCTGTATCTAATCTTTTGAAAACAGCTTGCGAAATCTTCACCATTCTCTTTAATTTTATAGCACTGCGAAAGCATAATAGAGAGATAATGTAGTCCTCATCTCCCCCCCCCGAGAGAAACATGTAGATCCTATTACAATATACTCGTGGCATTACCCATTTCCTAAATATTTTGTTTATTTTAATTTTTCCAGGTTTAAGCAATATCCTTGAAATGTTATGTGGTTGTTTTTGTCATGCAAAGGGAACATAATGTTATGGCTAGCATTTATATCAACCAGTATCTCAAACATTTAACTGATGAGTCGGTCTACGACATGCTCTCATGTCTTAATTATTTTTTTGTAACTGAATAGTTAACCTAAGGAGCGAGGTGGCGCCGGGACGTGTGCACTTGCATTCGGGAGGTCCCGAAGCCGCCCAACCTGACCGAAGGTTTTTTTCGTGGTTTTCCTCGGTCGCTAGGCGAATGCTGGGTTGGGTAATTTGATCCGCAAATTTTCCTATCATCCGTTTCATCACTACAATCAAGCGGGATGGCTCAGGCGGCAACGTCTGTCGCCGGCATTCGGGAGGTCGTGGATTTGATCCTCAGGGACCGCCCACTTTGACCCATGGGTGTGATTTCTCCGGGTCGGCAGGCGAATTCTGGGGTGGTTCATCTTCTACCACGACTTTCCTGCCTCTCATCTTCCTTATTATCTGCTTCAGAGCTGTAGGACCAGACGACGGGTTGCACTGAACGATGGTTCTCGAGGTTTCTTCCCTGGCGTCGCTGCAGGGACTACCCAGGTCTCTCCCCCGAGTAGGCTCCACTCGATTAGGTACTTCTGGGGGTTCGGAGACTTTTGAGTAGGACCGGGCGGCGCCGGATGGGTTCAATCTGGAAACGTTAGGAACCTCTCCATGCTTGCGCCCTTCGGCATCCGGATCTGGTCATCCTTCGGATCTCTCCCCTTATCCCTCCCTCCCGGAGTCACGTTAGAAACAAAACGGGCCGTTAGGCTACTTGGGATGCTCTGCCCCGGATAGGGGTGCACCTCCGTGATATGCACGTTCACCTTTTAGGTTATATAATTTATAGCCAGTCGCTATGTGAACTTTCTTTGCATAACATGAAAAGAAAAACAGGAATAGTGATTTGCAGTTGAGAGTAGTATGAAGTATTTGAAAATTCAAACTAATAACAAAACACATATTAAAATGGTTAACGACACAAAAAATAACATATATTTTGTTTAACGAGATTTACTTATCTTTTGTAGCAAGATTTATTTTCCATCTCTTATACACAAAAGTCATTCAGAATAAAGAGGACTTAACAGGTTATTCTCAGAAAATTCAAGATAGGCATTATATTTGTCATGCAGGTGCTTAAACATGTGGTATTTTAATCAAAATAGTTAGAGGTAATTTTGAGAAAATAAAAAGGTTTCAAAGAATGTTCCATGTAAAGAATAGTTTGTGTTGAGTAGGCATTTGCATCACTACATTTCATTTCCTTCTTCTTCACCATACCAGACTTTGGGCTGATCATCTATCCTGGAAATGTATGATGCAGAGTTTGCCTGCTCCTCGACAGGCTAATGACCCAAGACATTTGATTTATAAGTCCTTGGGGGTGTAACTCCTACAATGAGGACAGTAATCTGTAAAAGAAGGATACTAAACCTTAACAGAATGTAGGTAAAAGAACAAGCGGTTCTGTGAGTATTGTGTGAACAACCACAAGAATGAATAAGTGGATCATCATAGAGTATCAAGCATTAAATGAGTAATTTTTATTGCAGTTTTACTTATTAAGATTAATAGCTTAGTTAAAAAACATTATAATCGCTGAATTTTCGTTCAGAATTATGGCAGGTTGTATTTCGTGCTTTTTCCTTGAACACATTTTGTTTGAACTCTTTCTGGAATTGGATATTAATTGCTTAATGACTGAAATGGTTCGAACTAGGAGGATATAATTCAGAACACCTATATCGCCATTCTAACTACAAAGAAAAAAAACAACCAAGTGTTTAATGCTCCAACAATTGCAATTACCGACATCCTGTTCATAATATCTTGCCCCGAGAGCGAAATCTCCGGGAATGACGAAAAACAAAACCCAGCTATCACTATAATGGATGCCTCTAAGCGCAGATATATAGTTCTCTAAAATTCATTGTAAACATACGAGCACTACGTGATTCATACAGAAAGATGACGCGGTTCTTCACAGTAACATCTCTATGGCCAATCTAAAACACCAACGACTGATAACATTAACTTCCTTATGCTGACGGAATCCAGTGCTCTTAAAATGCTTAATGTGTAAGGGAGAGTGTATCAATACAAATTATCAGTAACCTTGGAAATGATGCATAACCTGCGTCGATATTACTTAAGATTCACAATCTACCGTTAGCGATGTTGATATTTTACTAAGAATCATAAAATACTGAAAACATAACATGAGTGGTGCGATATTGCGATATAAGCGCTGACAGCTATTTCATTACCTTCTCTACCGAGTAAATAGTAGTTACTGCATTCCAACTAAAAATTAGACAGAGACTTCACCAGAAATACATGTTTTGAGGTCCCCTGAATAAATAAAAGAAAGCATTTTTAGAAAAAGGTACGTGAGTTTGTCTGAACAGCATACATAAAAAACGAAAAGTCGGATAAATACCAAAGTTGGTGTTTAGGTTCAGCATCTTTCAAAGATGCGACACGAAGATTTCAAGAAAATCTCCCCAACTCAACTATCCTTTACCTGGTACACTTTTCGAAATTGTTTAATTTTCTCAAAAATGCTGTTACAACTTTGTTTAAAATACATATACTACAGATATTTACATGATAAATAAAATTTGTTTTGAATTTTCTGGGAATAACCTGGAAAGTCATCTCCATTTGAAACGAATTTTGTATAATCTTGTATAAATGGTAAATGTTATGTGATAGACCAAAACGTACTAAACAAAAAATGTAGATCTCTTTAAAACACACAATTTATTTAAAAATACTTTTTTTTGTGGCGTGAGCTGTTTTTGAGATATCAGCTATTAAAGGTTCGAATTGTTCATTTCTTAGACATTCTCTTAAGTCCTTTCAACATTCAGTTGTTTCTCGCGATTGTATGGAAACGCATGGAATTTTAAGGCCGCGTATACCAGTTCTTAAACATTTGATTATCGTTGTTCCCTTTATATCTATAACGAAATGTGTAATGTAGTTATTTCTGCAAAAGGTTTATTTGGATTAAAATGAAGTAGATATAAAAATAAGCTTGAGTAAGAATAATTTATATATGCACTAATAAACGTTAGAGGGTAGAGAAAGTCCTGTGAATGTATAACATCGCATTTTTAGAAAATGGTTCATGTGTGTGTGTCCGTATATGTCAGAGATATTTGCATGATAAATATAGCGTATATCTTGACTTTTCTGGGAATAGCCTGGGAAGTTCTGTTTATTCGCAAAAAAATTGTATAATCTTATATAAATGGTAAACGTTAAGCGATAGATGAAAACGTATTACATAAAAAACTGTAGATCTCTTTCAAATACAGAGTTTATTTCAAATAACTTTTTATGGCATAAGCAATTTCTGTGATATCCGTTATAAATGGTTCTAATTTTATTGTTCCAAAACTTTGTCATTTTTAAAAAGTCGTGTCGATTTTCAGTTGCATACCAAGAGAATGGCATTTTTAAGGCTGGCATATGCAGTGCAGTTCTTAAACAATTAACTGTCGTTGTTCTCTTTGTATCTATAACCAAATGTGTAATGCAGTTACTTCTGCAAAGTTTTACCTCGATTAAAATGAAGTAGATAGACAAATAAGCTTTGATAAGAATAATTTGTATAACCACTAATAAACAATAAAAAGTCATATGAATGCAATACCTTAGAGTTTATTCGTAGAATTTACATGTTGGTAGCGTATCCAAGGAAAATCATAATTTTTCACAAGTTCCTAATTATAGAATAGTAAACGTGGTATCAATATTTAAGAAAAGGGATTTAACAAGAACATAGGGTTATAGAAATGTTAGCTTCCTCTGCTTATAAAATTTACGTTAATGATAAACAACAGATTAACTAAAATGACTCCTTGAAGAACAAACTGGTTTTAGAAGATGCTGTAATGCTTCTACTCTTAAATAAATAATCAAAAAATAAACATAGAATCCAGAGACGTAGCTTTTATTTTCAGATTACTAAAGAATATTTTGCAAAAACGTCAATTTATTATATTCGCATATCTTTCTCTAACCACTTTTCATATTGTTCTTTCTACTTCATTTTGATCGAAATAAACGTTTGCAGAAACAGTTTCATTAAAGAGGTCGAAACGATAGTCAAATGTTTAAAAAGCGTGTCGCTATATGCTGGTTTTGAAATTACTCTTTTTATGACCACCAGAAACAAGTGAATGTCGACTTATCAATTCAAATAGGTATAAATATTTACCAGTAATTGACAATTCAAAACAATAACAAGGAATATCTCGGAAATGGTTAATGCTACAAAAAGAACATTAAATATAAATTATGTGTTTTAACGAGAACCACATTTTTTTGTGATGTAAGCGTTTGACTATTTTTTATGGTTTACCAGTAATAAAAAATTGTACAAAATACATTATGAATGAAGAGGGCTTCTCAAGCTATTTGCATAAATTCAAGATATAGATTTTATTAACCATGTAGATTTCATAAAGAATGATTTTGATTAGTGTATTATTGTAAATTTTCTTACTCTTATTTGTAGTTATCTTTGCTATTTTATTGTTATATTTGTTAATTTTGTACATTATGGTTTGGTTTTATTGTGTTTTTATTTTTATAGTATAGTATTGTAAGAATGGCGGCGCCATGGCCGAGTGGTTAGACCGCTCGCCTCCCACCGAGGCGGCCCGGGTTCAATCCCAGGGACCTGCATGTGGGATTTGTGGTGGACGAAGCGGTGTCTGGGCGGGTTTTCTCCGGGTTCTCCGGTTTCCCCCGCCATTCATTCCACCAACTGCTCCATCATCACCTTTCCTTTCATCCATTTCACCAACATTTCGTTTCATCTACTTCCTTCATCCCATACCAGGCATCGGGCTGATCACCCATCCTGGATGCTCTGTCTGATACATGAGTGTCTGCTCCTCGACGGGCCTCTGACCCCAGGCACCCGCTTGTAAGTCCTGGGGGTGTAAGTCCTACATAAGAGGAGGGTAAACAGATAATGAATGAAAGTATTGTAAGAATGATTATGAATAAATTATAGAAATCAAAAGTAACAAAAAATGTAGCCCCTGGTCTACAGACCCTGGACTGTACATACCTGCAAAAACCAAAGGCTGCAAACTGCAAGATCTTTACATACGTTCCAAATCAGAAGCACCTATAAATACCAAGTTACACAAAACTGGAAATTAGGCACTCTCTCCTTAAGAGATAATAATTTTAAAAAAATTTAGTGTAAAATTCCCGAAATGTCTTTAAGGAGAGAAAATATGATATATTCTCTTTTCTTGCTACGTAAAAAGAGATAGAAAGAAATACTGTAAACCAATGAACCAATAAGGATAACAGAAACTGCCACCATAGACTTCATCGCAGGTTTAACATTGCGAAATTTGTGACGACCACAAAACGTTTGCAAATGTTTAACTCAAATTTCTGTCGTAGATGATTTATGGAATGTGCAGATAATTACGGTTTGGACAAAAGTGTTAGAATAAAGTAAATAATTTAGAGCACAGAGGCTTAAACTAATTTCGATTCTGACGTAGGTTTTGTGGGGATGAAAGAGAAGGAAAGGAGCAGACTATTCTTTCATTGGGACAGGACAACTGGGGCAGTTCAATCCCCTAACCCTCTTAATCAGGACAGCTAGGGCGCTGTATCCTAACAATACCAATACAAGGACAACTGAGGCAATGAATAGGAACATATACTTGTATGTGTGACGGATATATTTTCAAAATACAGCACAAGGAATCAATTCTTGTAACTTTGCATTTAATTATGTATTTTTTACATAAATTTATGTTGAATAAAGTCATTTTCCCCTTTTTTAGTTCTCATTTTTACTTTCCTTTACTACTTAGCTACAGAAAGCAACATTGTATTCCACCCAAAAATTCGATACCGAGACTTCACAAGAAAACATATGTTTTGAGGTTCCCTAAATAAAAAAAATCTCATCTGTTGCACTCACATGACTATCTCTACTCTTGTACAAACTATTTTTACAAACGCTTATTCTCCATATGCTTCATATTAATCGAGATATCGAGACCTTATTGCTAATTCTCTTGTAGATGCAAGGAGAATTGGTAGGCTTTAAGCGATAGTCAAATATTTTAAGAGCTGGTTGCTATGTGGAGTATTCCATTCTCTTTGCATTACCAAGACAAAAAAATGAATAACGAATTTGAGAAAAAGTATAAGTATTGGATAATTTAAGGAAATAACAAGCAATATCTCGAAAATAGTTCACTCAACAAAAAAAGTATATGACATAAATTGTGTATTTTAACGCGATCTACATTTTTTGTGCAGTAAAATTTTGTCTATATCTTATGGTGTACCAGTTATGCAAAAGTCGTTCACAATATACTTTTGCAGGCATTCCCAGAAAATTCGAGATATACATTTCATTTGTCATAAAAATATCTTAAACATATGATATTTTAATCAAAATCGTTAAGAGCCATTTTTGAGAAAATTACAATTTTCGAAAAATGTTCCATTTAAAGGGTAATCTGCGGTGGGGGGATTTTCTTGAAAACCTTCGTGTCGCATCTCTGGAAAATACTGAACCTAAATACCAAGTTTGGTGTTTATCCGACTGTTCGTTTCTGAGTTATGCTGTTCACAGACACACACACACAAACACACACACACACACACACACGGACATGTTTCCAAAAATGTTTTTTTTTTTGGATTCAGGGGGCCTCAAAACATGTATTTCCGTTGAAATCTCGGTATCCAATTTTTGGGTGGAATACAATACTTCCCCTACTTACTATACGTGGTAGAGAAAGTAAAAAATTAGAAGAAGCTCTATGTATGTGAGTGTGTGTGTATGTGTTTAAGGAACAGCATTCACAATCAAAAACGAAAAATCGGATAAATACCAACCTTGGTACTTTAGTTCAGCATCTTCCAGAGATAAAACAAGAAGATTTTCAAGAAAATCCTTCCACTCTAAACTACGCTTTATAAGGACAAGTCTTGGAAATTTTTATTTTCTTAAAAATGGTTCCAGCGATGTTAGTTATAATACTATAATGTTAAGATATTTATATGACAAACAAAGTGTATATCAGGAATTTTCTGGGAATAGCCTATTAATTCCTTTTCATTCGGAAGCAATCTTATATAATGTTATACCATCAGTAAACCATAAGAGATAGACAACAGCGTACTACATAAACGGTGCAAATATCTTTAAAGCCCACAATTTATTTTAAATACTTTTTTGTGGTGTCAGCCTTTCTGAGATATCTATTACTATTGGTTTGAAGTTTTCAATACTTTAAGTGCTGACACTATTCATCTTTTTCTCGAAATATCATGGAAAGAATATAGAATATTAAGTCCAGATATAGCGACTCATTTTTAAACGCAATCGATTTCAAATCCTCTACTCCCCTTGTATACCTACAACGAAACGTGTAATGAAACTATTTCTGTAAAGATTTACGTGGATTAGTATGAAGAACGTAGAAAAACAAATGTGCTAAGAGCAGTTTGTATATAAAGATGAACGACCTAGGATAGAGAAACTCGTATAAATGTTACACACCAGATATATCCTTTGATACTTTAATTTTAATTTGTGCTATTATTATTATTATTATTATTATTATTATTATTATTATTATTATTATTATTTTCCTTTTATTTATTTTACGATTGCTCCATAGTTGACCATATCTGGCCAACCAATGATATGATAGATAGGCCTATGCCCGAGACTTAAAGTACAGGGCTATTCAAAAAGAAGGAACAGACTTTACATATTTATTTCTAATGAACGACAATAGATGGCGACATATGCGATGCATGACGAATAGAGAAAAGTTCAAGGTTTTATTTTATGTGTTCAAAATGAGCACCATTAGTTATGCGAGGACGACCAGTGCTGTTACGTTTGCATACGCAATCATCTTCTATGAATTTATTGTATCAATCGTAAATTTTTTATGAAAAAGCGGCTTGTTGTTGAACTTAACACAAAATGCACGCTGCAATGAAACAATAGCTTCACTCTTTGCATAATGCAGCACACAAAACGACTTTTCCTGTGGCGTCGCCATTTCCTCATAAACAAACACAGCGCCGCTGAATTGAATTAATAGATGGGGCTTAAAACTTTGACCTTTCCTCTATTCAGTGATGTATCGTATGTCGTTCATTAGATATAAATATGTAAAGTTTGTTCCTTCTTTTTGAATAACCCTGTACTTACTAGATTTTAAGTCCCCATCGTGGTATGTATTCTCAAAATGAACGCATTGTAGTTTAGAGAAGAAATGTGAATCAACTTAATGCCGTGATAGCAAGTTGAAAAGTTAGCTCAGTTGGTTAGAGTAGCGGCACGAAGTTTTTACTTTCTCTACTACGTATAGTAAGTAGGAGAAGTATTGTATTCCACCCAAAAATTCGATACCGATATTTCACCGGAAATACATGTTTTGAGACCCCCTGAATCCAAAAAAACATTGTTGGAAAATGTCCGTGTGAGTGTGTGTGTGTGTGTGTGTGTGTGTGTCTGTGAACAGCATAACTCAGAAACGAACAGTTGGATAAACACCACACTTGGTATTTAGGTTCAGTATCTTCCAGAGATGCAACACGAAGGTTTTCAAGAAAATCCCCCACCCCAGACTACCCTTTACATGGAACATTTTTCGAAAATTTTAATTTTCTCAAAAATGGCTCTAACGATTTTGATTTAACTGTCATATGTTTAAGATATTTTCATTACAAATGAAAGTACACAGTACAAATTGTCATACTTCAATGTATTGCAATTCATTGTAGAGTTAACCTACACACGTTATATTGACAGCCTTCTACTTTTTGCTTTCTCTACTACGTATGTAAGTAGGGGAAGTATTGTATTCCACCCAAAAATTCGATACCGAGATTTCACCGGAAATATATGTTTTGAGGCCCCCTGAATCCGAAAAAAGCATTTTTGGAAACATGTCCATGTGTGTGTTTGTGTGTCTGTGAACAGCATAGCCCAGAAACGAACAGTCGGAAAAATACCAAACTTGGTATTTAGTTTCAGTATCTTCCAGAGATGCGACACGAAGGTTTTCAAGAAAATCCCCCCACCCCAGATTACCCTTTACATAGAACATTTTTTGAAAATCTTAATTTTCTCAAAAATGGCTCTAACGAGTTTGATTAAAATATCATATGTTTAAGATATTTTCATGACAAATGAAATGTATATCTCGAATTTTCTGGGAATGTCTCCAAAAGTATTCTTCATTGTGAACGACTTTTGCATAACTGGTAAACCATAAGAGATAGACGAAATTTTGCTACACACAATTACGCTACACACGCGTTAAAATACACAATTTATGTCATATACATTTTTTTTTTGTTAAGTGAACAATTTTCGAGATATTGCTTGTTATTCCCTTAAATTTTCCAATACTGTTTTCTCAAATTCATTATTTATTTTTCTTGTCCTGGGAATGCAAAGAGAAAGGAATACTCCACATAGCAACCAGCTCTTAAAATATTTGACTATAGCTTAAAGCCTACCAATTCCTTTTGCATCTACAAGAAAATCAGCAATAAGATTAATATCTCGATATCTCGATTAACATGAAGCATATGGAGAATAAGCGTTTGTAAAAAATCATGTGATTTTTTCAATCTGATGTGTATTTCAGTTTTGCATGCCTGCTGTACTGATCTCTCTGATATGTGCAATCTTTTATTCTGAGACAAAAATTAAGTCTTTTTTTTGGCAAAAAATGTTTTAGAATAAATATCAGGTCATGAGCTGAGTAACAAATTTTGAATTAACATGTTACTATTTCGTGACAATGTAAACTATTGTTGTGATGGCTAAACCTGTTGTTGTTGTTGTTGATCTAATGTGCAGGATTTTGATCCATCAATTCTTCCCTTGCTAGCCAATATAAATTGTGTATCTTCCCATTTGGTACAGTTTTCCTCAATTCTGGGCATTCTAGTAGGTGTTCTCCATTTAAAACCTTGTCAGCATTGCAAGTTTTACATACTTTGTCATTCATAAAACCAAATCTATGTAGACGCTCCGCCAGACAGTCGTGTCTAGTGGCTAATCTGAAATGAGCAACGGCTGCTTTCCTCGGGTCATTTTTTATTCTTTGTACTATTTATTTTATGTTGGAGTAATTTTTGTTAGTAATTTCCTTTTGAATATTATATTGATAATTTTTGTTCTATATTAATTTTGATATTTTTTGTTTCATATCTAGTCCACAAGAGTTTATAGGTTTTTTAATATAACACTGTACCCTTTTTGGCCAGAAAATCTGCTGTCTCGTTAACATTCACTACCACGTGCGCTGGTATCCACAGTAATATTATCTATTGAAATTTTGTTTGTAGTAATCTATAATAAGATCTCACATCCAGGATTCATCTGAACTATCATATCGTTCTATTGCTTGAATGGCAGAAACTGAGTCTGTGAGAACAACTACTTTATTTTCTTTTACATCAGTCCTGTAGTATATCTGTTCTAATGCTAGTTGTATTGCAACAACTTCACCATCAAAATTTGTGGATTGTCTGGGCAATGTAAAATAATGTGAAAAGTATTTACAGTATATACCACCTCCTACATTATTTCTCAGTTTATCTGCAGAACCATTTGTATAAATTCTAGGCCACTCTGTTTCCGGAAATTGATTATGTAGATGTTCAAGTTTAGCAATTCTGCACACTTCTGGCGAGTCTCTTGTTTATTTAGTTGTTCTATCAGCTCTTTATTTGTTACTGTCTTGATAAAATCCATTGAATTAGTTCTAGGAGGATGAGGAGTGAATTTTTCTGATAAATTTAGGTAATTATAATTCTTCTCTTAAAACGATTTGTTTGTAATCTGTTGTTTTAGATTGTATTCTCTAGGTAGTTCCTAAAACCATTGATGTTTTCTTGGGTTTATTTTTAATGTTACATATATTTGTGCAGCTTTTATTTCAATCTTGGCTTTCATTGGGTTATTATTTGTTCCAGCAAAAAGTGCACTAACTGGCGTTGTTTTCACTGCTCCTGTTATCAATCTTCAACACTGATTTTGACATTTCTCAATCATATAATTTTATCGTGGTTTACAGTTAATAGTAATTCACATCCATATTTTTTATGTAGCTGTTGTATGTTTTATTTAAAACTGCTATTAAACTGCCCCATTTAGATCCGGTTAATCTGTTCAATATGTTACTTATTTTAGTAGCCTTTTGCGTGGCGTTTTGTACATGGTCTTTCATTTTTAATTTTCTATCTAGTGCAATTCCTAGATATTTAAATTCTTCAGCATATTCTATTTGTTTCCCATTGATTTCAAGTTTTAAGTCTTTTTCCCTGTCATCAAAATGTTTTATGGTGTAAACTTGATATTTGGTTTTTGCTACATTAATGGACATATTATTTAGTTTTGCCCAATTAGTTAATTTGACTAACACATTTTTTATTTTTTCTTCTAATCTGGTATATACATTCTTGTCATTTTTTTCAACCGTCCATAGAACTAAATCATCTGCACACATTGCAATGTTTATTCTGTTTTGTTTTATAAACTTTGGCATATCATTAATATATATATATATATTAAATAGTATAGAACTGGATACTGCACCCTGTGCTACTCCAGTTTTAAGTCGGGTGTATTTGAATAATGATGTCTAAACCTTGTTTTGGCATTATAACGATGTAAATGTTACTATTCTGTCAGGAAACATTTAAAACAAAAATGTAATGTTTCGTTATGTCTTTGCGGGATTCGTAGTGTATAGTTTGCTGTTTTAGGTACGTTTGTAAACTCTTCGATATTCTCTGGAAAGAACGACAAAAGGTAATCTTTCCTAACATATATTTTAATTAGAACGTACCCTTTTCCTGTTTAACATTATTCAAATAATTGGAAATATCGTATTGCAATAATAGCGATACTGTTTCCCATAGTTTCTTACGTTAATTAAATCTACATTACAAGAAGTACATGTAACTTCTTGGAGCTGGGACAAAACGAAGGGAGATGGTCAGATGACGTAGCATTATCACGGCTCCAAGAGCCCTTGCAGCCTTTCATCTCCTAATGGGGCAGGCCACCCTCATCTTTACCATTTCCAGAGCCTTTTTTTACCCCCATAAACCCTCCTCTCTCTCAGTATCTGTATACTAATATCTTTTGCTCTCTTTTCTGCATGGTTAATACAAGCTGTAGATGATGAGTTAGTAGGACCCCCGTCTGTATGTGCTTCTATACGCTACAATAATTATTTTGAATGGGATTCAGCGGTGAAAAAATACTATATCCGTCTCTGAAAAAATGTACATCCAGTAGAAAGTAGAAGGAAAAATCTCTGACATTTTTATGTCAGTAATTACATGAAAAGATGGTATTCGAAATTCCTCTTCTATAATCTCGCTTCCCTCTCTTGATGCTTATTCCGTTTTCTCTGTGTGCATGGCTTTTTTTTTTTTTTTAGCCTCTTTATCTTTGGTCCGGTTGATGCGAAAGATGGACCGCTATGTCACGCTATGCCAGCGCCCTCCTAACCCCAGGCTGTGCTTCATTATCGTATTCCTTGTGCAAAGAAAGTTTTTCTTCTGTGCTTCCACTGCCTAATCATAGTACATGTGCCCAAAGTCGCTTTTATTTAAAGAAATGGAATGCTTTATTCGTTTTTAAAAGTCTGCAGGATTAATCTTAGAGAGCAACGACGAAATACGAGCTAAAATTCGGAGGGAAAGAAGATGCTTTAAAAAGTAACTGGGGGAGAGAAAATACGCTTAACAATGATGCTTAAAGAAGTAAACGTAGGGAAAACGTACACTTATCTTTTTCCACTCATCAGAACTGTCATCAACAACTAAATCTTAAAATGCTCAAGGCTATTGGGAATAGTAAAATGATAAAATTTGGTATTCTTTACTTTCATTGGAAGCAAATTCTGTGATTCTTCTTGATTACGAATACATATGGTTTGTTGTTCATTTAAAATACTTAACCCTTTAAAAATATTTAAACAGACTATGGTTTCTTTAAACGTTCAAATTCCAAGTCCTTTTTTTCAACTTTAAATATCTTAACGCATGTTATCAGCTTAAACAGCATCACAGGATTGATCTAAAGGATCCCAGGTCAAATGGCACAGAATGGCAAATCAGGAGGTAGCACAGGATGCGGCTAGTGATGATTGCACTAATATTAGTCATATCTTTGAACTTGAATTTTAACTGCGATTATATCAAAACTGGCCAAACATATTTTCCTTTTTCTCAAAAATTCTACATGCTCCAAGGCTGAAATTTTGCACACTTGTGGGAGATATCCTATTTCATACACTGAACTACAGTTATGTTTTAGATATCATATATTTAAGAATTTGAGAGACTTTGTTTAAAAAATTTAGATATGCATTTTTGTTAACTTTTTTTTTACAGAGGAAAAAAATAACATTTTGAACAGAAGTACTATAAGTATCCTAATTTCCTTAATTCAGTGATATGAGACATGCAGTACAAATTTTAGATCTCTATTTCGACTGTTTTTGAGAAAAAGAAACCTAAATATATCAAATGTTTACCTTTTATTTAGCAAGTTTTTTAAAAGCTAACAATTTCTTCAGGTACTCTACAAAACATAATTTTGAAAATGTTAAGAGTGATATAGGCATATATACTGACACTACAGTACATTACAGTAATTTTTTTACATTGATTTGTCAACTACAACCAGAAAGTACGTTTCTTCGGTTATCTGCATGTCCATATACTGCTCATATTTCCCATTCCTTTTAAGAAAACTAGTCTCTGAAATGTTGAAATTATATATTTCTTAAGCAATTGGTTTATTTTTTGAGAGATATTTATGATATATTCTACAAAAAACTTTCGGATATTTAGATTAAATTTTTAAATAGTTCCCGAGAAAAAACAATTCCTGTTTTTTAATTATATACATAAAAAATTCTTTGCGGTGCAGGTTTCAAAATTTTGGAATTAAACTTCAAATTTTTATCCAAATTTATTTGCCTTACTAACTTGTCATATTACTTGTAAATAAAATATACATTACTTTAAAAAATAAATTCCTTGCTTTTTACGACTTTAGTTGATAAAAATTATAATGGACAGTACTTCGTCACTGTTGCATTCCAGAGGGTGTCTAAGGATTATTTATTATTATCTTAAGCTCCTCGAGTGATAATTGACATTAAAGTATATAAGGAACAAAATAAATTACTTTTAAGTATAGAGATGTGTTTTTACACTTCAAAACCGCACATGTCTGACATTTAATGATTTTAGTGTCTGCACCATTATATATCCATCCTTCTTAAAATTATTAAAATGTACTTCTGCACAAAGTTTGCATTATTTGGGGAATTTTCGACAAATTTTACAGGGTGACTCCCCCTTTAGAAATAAATTATGGCTATATTAATTCCTGCACGCTTTTGCAAAACCTTTAAGTCATGAAAAACATTCCTTTTAAACTGTAGCTGTCGTGAATACAATTCCACAAAATAATAATAAATAAACTATTATAATAAAAAGATTTGAAATTATGAAAATATTGGATGTGCCTTTCATGGTCGCTGATTCAAATCCTATGCAGGTAGAACTTTTATCCCATGTAAAAAAATTTAGGTGGCTTCCTTGGGGAGGGGAAAAAAATCGTTGTTTCTATGTTTATTCACTGTAAAGAAGCTTCATGTCTAAGAAAAGGCATCCTTTGAGGAACGTTTTCACACCCAACAAGCGCCTGCTTCACCTAAAGTCCCTAGCGGACTTAGCACATCACTTGGTTCGGACTTGACAGTGAAAACATTAATTGTAAATACGTAATTAATTGATTAATATTATGCATCAGTTAAATTTATGAGTTTAGTAGCACAACTAGCCTTGCCTGCATTAATGTGTTAACTGTGAAGATTCTTCTCTTACTTTCTCACTATATCTCCATCCCTCTTGCTCTTTCTTCCACCCTCTCCCTTTCCACTCGCATTACTACTTTTTCAATCGCTCCTTCTCCATTCCCTCGAACCCACTCTCTCCCTCTCTTTATGCATACATATGTGACGTTTTGAGAACCATGTCAAAATTGCTTATTACGGGATGCTTATTAAAATTAAAACATAAGTAAAGGTACACAATCTTGAGCTACTTCCAAAGGTTTGCAGTGCAATCGGCACTACACCGTTTCTTGTGGTAATCCGTTTACCTACAGGAATAATAACATAATTTGATAACATTCATCCCATAGAGATCTTGTAAATAACATAATTTATCACAAATATTATACTTATTTTAGCAGTGCAAAAGTTTTTAAAAGAACTGATTAATAAGTGATATAAACCTGCCATATAGTATATTTTATAAGTGGAATTTAAGGTATAATATATGCCAAGTTTCATAACAATCGGTTCGGCCATTCTTGTGTGAAGAGATAAAAGAACACAAACTCACGTGCGCGCATACAAACACACACATCGTAATTACTGTTGTATTACGTCTAGTTATACATTACATAAACCGCATATACTTCCTGTA
The DNA here is from genome assembly GCA_030765065.1 of Deroplatys truncata. Classification (NCBI taxonomy): domain Eukaryota; kingdom Metazoa; phylum Arthropoda; class Insecta; order Mantodea; family Mantidae; genus Deroplatys; species Deroplatys truncata. Next base: position 264,547,344 of record CM060975.1, on the reverse strand, counting down.
ATATTGTGTATTGTTATTATATTCTTTACTCTATATTTAAGAAAAATGAGAAGCATTTCAAAGCCAACTGTTTCAATCTTCGAATATTAAACATGAAGACAAAGTTTATAAAATTGCTACTGCTAAAGAATTTGTCAGTTTCTTAGTTATATAAAGTCATATAATATGCTAAAATGTTTCACGACCATTCTGAACTATTTCAAGTGATTCATTTAATTTATGACAGCAAAATTCCACACATTAATAAAAACAGTTTGATCATTTTCTTATCAGATGTTTAAATTAAAAGCGTGATTTAAACACCATAGTCATATATAAATAACTAACCTTATTATATTAGATTTATTTCAACATGTATGTATCAGTAATTTTTGCTCAGACGGTAACATCTGTGATCCGCATTCGGGTGTCCGAGTTCTAACCCTCGGAGCCGACCAAATTGACCAAGTTTTCTTCGCGGTTTTCTTCGGCCGCCAGGCGAATGCTGGGTTGGACTGTCTGATCCGCGAATTTTCCTCTCATATCTTTCATCCTACATTTCATTTCCTTGTTCTTCACTTCCATACCAGGCATTGGGCTGATCACCCATTCCGGATGTGACATGATCCAGAGTTTACAACTCCTCGACAGACTACTGACCCAAGGTATTGGTTTGTAAGTCCTTGGGGGCGTAAACTCTACAAAGGAATAGAGTAATCCGTTAAAAAAGAAGTATAAGAAATTTTATTAGAAGTTTATTTCATTATTTACTAGTCCCCATAATTTAATATTCCAATAGACTTAGTTTCTACTCTTATTAGTCCACCCAGTCTGCCTGCGGTATCCTGGAATAATTTAAGAAAAATACACATTCACACTTGAACATATATTTGAAACTATATCTCTCACAAAATTACATGCATTGCGCAGGAAGCCGTTAGATTTGTAATCACTGTTTGTTAGCGCCCGTCAAGAAACTATACCTAATTGCGAAAACTCCGTGGGTTCGGAGAACCTCGAAACATGTCTTTCTGGTGAAATCTGGCCATAGAAATTTTGGATGGAATTCAGTACTTCACTATCACAGGTAAGCGATGAATGGGTTACATTCATGTGACACTATCGTTTATTAGTTTCTCTTCTACATATAGTAAGTAGGGGAAGTAGTGCATTCCAAACAAAAATTCGATACCGAGATTTCACGGGAAATATATGTGTTGAGGTGCACTGAATACATATAAAGCATTTTTGGGAAAATATCCGCGTGTGTGTCTGTGTGTGTGTGTCTGTGAACTGCATAACTCAGAAACGAACAGTCGGATAAACACCAAACTTGGTATTTAGGTTCAGTATCTTCCAGAGATGTTACACGAAGGTTTTCAAGAAAATCCCCCCACCTCAGGCTATCCTTTACATGGAACATTGTTCGAAAATTTTAATTTTCTCAAAAATGGCTCTAACGATTTTGATTAAAATGTCATTTGTTTAACATATTTTTATGACAAAAGAATTCTGTATCTCGAATTTTCTCGGAATGTCTCCAAAAGTATTCTTCATTGTGAACGACTTTTGCATAACTGGTAAACCATAAGAGATTGACAAAATTTTACTACACAAAAAATGTAGATCGCGTTAAAATACACAATTTATGCCATATAGATGTTTTTGTTGAGTGAACCATTTTCGAGATATTGCTTGTTATTCCCTTAAATTTTCCAATACTTATACTTTTTCTCAAATTCGTTATTCATTTTTTGTCCTGGTAATGCAAAGAGAATGGAATACTCCATATAGCAACCAGCTCTTAAAATATTTGACTATAACTTAAAGCCTACCAATTCCCCTTGCATCTAAAAGAAAATTAGCAATAGGATTAACATCTCGATATCTCGATTAACATGGGTATATGGGTAATAAGCGTTTGTAAAAATAGTTTGTACAAGAGTAGAGAAAGTCATGCGAGTGTAAATAAATCAGATTCTTTTCTATCTACTACACTTATTCCAAATAGGCCTTTGCAGAAATAGCTACATTACACATTTCGTTATAGATACAAAGAGAACAACAATAGTCCAATGTTTAATGGCCTTAAAATTCCATACAATCGCGAGAACAACCGAAAATCGATGGGACTAAAAGCATGACAAGTATTGAACAAGTCGAACATTTAATAACGGATATCTCAGAAACGGCTTATGCCACAAAACTTATTTTAAGTAAATTGTGTGTTTTGAAAAATATTTACATTTTTTTTGTGGTAGGTTTTCTTCTATCACTTAACGTTTACAAGCTATACATGATTCCTTCCGAATAAATAGGACTTCTTAGAATATTCCCACAAATTTTAAGGTATACATTTATTTTGTTATGTAAATACTTTTAGTATATGATATTTTAACCAAAATCGTTACAGCCACTTTTTAGCAAATCAAAATTTTCGAAAAATGTTCCATCTAAAGAGTAGTTTCTTGAAACTCTGCATCCCTGGAAAATGCTGAACTTAAATACCAAGTTTGGTACTTATCCAACTTTTCGCTTTTGAGTTATGCAGTTCATAGTCAGACAGACGCACACTCACGGACATGTTTCCAAAGATGCTTTATTTGGATTCAGAGGGCCTCAAAACATGTATTTCTGGTGAAATCTCGGTATTGAATTTATGGGTGGAATGCAACACTCCTGCTTACTATACTAGCACAGAAAATAATAAGAATAATTAGGGCATCTTTACTATTATTATTATTATTATTATTATTATTATTATTATTATTATTATTATTACACAGGTCGATGAAATACTTGAGCCAGCTTTCGTCACTGATAAACAAGTAATGATCTGGAGGGTTGAGAAAGTAACAACTCAAGTCTGAGACGACACTAGCTAAAGCAGACGAAACGTTCCTTTGAAAAACGTGGCTGTAGGTGACAAGAGCACGTCTGTGATTTGAAAAGAGAAAGGGGAAGAGATCACAGGTTCTGCAGCAGGAGCTACCCCTTAATCTGTACAATTGTAGCGCCTCCAATTACACAATACTGGAGACAGCTTCCCCACGGCGGGCTCACAAAGTTACAGTTGTAGCACTGGGCAGACAATGCCCTGGAATTATATCACAATGGAAGATGATTTTCCTTCAACACTCATTACCCTGCTTTGTCAGAAGGGACTTTCGCTTTTGTCGTTTGCTACTCGCAGCTCTGCAGAGGAGTAGGAGGGAGTCTGTGATTTTCAGAAGCTTTATTCTTAGCTATTGGGTGACCCCCCAAGGGAACTTTGACCCCTCCCTCTCCTCTCTCTCTCTATGCTAGCAAGCAACCCGATATGACGTTGGAGCAGAAATTGGTGCAACTTGAGGGACCAAAAACAGAGGGAGCGTTACGTGAAGCGAATTTCTAATGGTATATTATTTTACTTAGTACCTGCACGACTCCCACTTCGGTTACCTCTGCAGATAAATTTATCTAGTATTATGATGTGCGTTAGTATGACGTTGGTGCTCTTGAGGTTTTAACTGTAAACTAGAATCTTCTAGATCCAGCGTTTAGACTATGAACTTGTTCTCTTTTCATTTTTCCAGTCATCTTTTTTTGGACTTACCTATTTTAGCGTCACCATTCAACATCGCTTTTGATACAGTAATATCCAGGCGTATTTCAAAAATGTATTTCTAGGAATAATCGTTCGCTTGTAATAAATTGTACAATATTTGTATACTTACACCATTAAGATGTATAAAAACACACACATATACACCTAGTTTTATATAAAACAATGTAATGGATAAAAATGGAAACAATTTCTAGAACCGGCATTGAAATATAAGTCAGACTCATTGGTAATTAATTACTCTACCAAACACGTCGTGTGTAGGCTAAAGTTGGAACGGTACAATCAGACTGAAAAATTCAATGGATTGAACTACGAATCTTCCACTTAGCGTGCCGCTGCTCTAACCAAATGAGCTACCATGGTAACTAGCAAGTAGGAATTTAAATTCTGCAATGATTCAGGTTCATTATTATTTTTTTTGTCGTATGGGAGATTTTTAAAATGTAAACTAGAGCAATTTATTACTAAGAGTTCATTTCATGTTAAGCTGGTGTGGATAAAAGAAATAAATAACCTTTCTTTTCCTTGAATTATTCTTTCATATACTGGACATTTCATAAATATTATTTAAAACAATTTCACCGCTCTAACACCAGACCAGGTAGCCATTTTTATGAGGTGTATTAGTTTTCCTCTTATGTGGGAAAACTAATAAACTGACATCACAGAAACGTTTCGGCTCCAAGAAATATAAACCATGAGGATTGTTTTCTACTAAGAATTGTGTATTAAAATAAAGTATTATTGGGATGTTTGGCCATTAGCTGAAAACATTAAAAGTGGGAGAGAGACAGGAGTGGTGAATGGGTGATATAGAGAAATAAGAGACATGGCCAAGCTTAGAGGACAAAGGTTATTCAGTTTTATATAAGACAATTAAAAGAATTTTTGAGTGGGAAAAATATGTAAACATTTAGGGAATAACGCGCAAAGAATGCGTTATGTATGAACAATTTTGCAATATTATTCATTATTTAATAGAGTTTGAAATGGTTAAAAGTTGGAAGGATGATATATGTAATGCAAAATATGATATTAGCAATTATAAAGCTTATAGATTGAACAACAGAACAAATTTAAATATTTAATAAGTTATATTTTTAAGAAGAGTAGGCAATAAGTTAACGAGGAACGTAAGAAAGGGGCAAGAGAGTGACTGTGGTCTGGAAAGTGGAGATATATTATACTAGCATTAAGTAGGTAGAGCTAAGATTTCTAAATGTATTTTATGTCTGCTGTTGTAGTCAGTGAAGGAAAGGAAGAAACAAATATTCTATTTTATTCTACTAAGAAATGAAACTTAGAAGGTAAGTTAATAAACTAATGGTAACGAGAGCATAACTGCTACACATAAAAGGCACAGACATGAAAATGAATTTATGTATGCAAAACACCGATATTCTGGCTTAAGAATACTAAAAGTAGTTTTATTTTGCTTATAGAATTGCAAACATTCCTATTCGCAAAATAAAACCCAGCTTTTAACCCTTGTACTATAATATACGAGTACTATTTTCAAAGTTGTAACCTCTGGACATGGTAACTTGTTATATATGAGTGAGTGTAATATGGCTTTTAAATTCTATTGAAAATCTGAAACAATAATTTACACATGTCATTTTATTGCATACTTTAAAGCTCAAATGTTATCAAATGTAATATTAATTAATCTACTATGTCCAAGATGTTTTTAAACTAATACAATAACCTGCTATAAATTATGTAAATTAGTATTTAGAAGTAGTATATATGTGGAAATTTTCGCAGATATTGAATGAAAAATATTGCATGCTGAAACACAGTTTTGAGAAAACCTAGATTTTAGTAAAAAAAGCATGCGTAACTTAAATTTTATCTAATATTAATCCTCAAAATTCACCAGCTGCATACCTCTACCTTACTTCATCTTCTTCTTAATTTCCTCTTTATGCAGTTTTTACACCCTTGGTCTCTTACTAGTAGGTTGTTTCTTCTGTGATGGACTACAACAACCTTCATACCTTTTAAAATGCATCTTGCTATTATTCTTGCTGTTGCGGTCTTTCCTCAGCAGTAGTGCAGGCTTTTGTTTATTTAAATTCCATCCCATATTACGCCGCAATTACATTAGCAACTGTTACTCCCAGTCTTCTTTAGAAACTAATGCTTCTTTAGGAAATTCATGGCAAATGTAGGAATGTAATCTCTCATTGGCATTTGAAGTTCATTAAATGCTAATCTTTGATCTTTGATATAGGTGTAATATATTCACTAACATTGAAGAGGATGGTTGCGATTTCGAGGCTTTTTACCTTTGCAGTGCTTCGGTTATAGAAGCATCAGCAATTCTGGCAAGTGGGATATTTATTATGCTTTGGGGCTTCATCAGTAGAAGGAGAAGTGGTGGGGAATGACAAAGATTTTCCTGACATTGTCAATGTAAAGTAAATTTGATGTAATAACATACCCATAATAACTAGTTGGTTTAATAATGATGTAGCGTATGTGTGTGTATTGTCGCGTCGGACACATTATTGCTGTGTATAATATTGTTGAGCTAATTGTTGTGTTTGTGTGTCTGCAAGTTCTTGTCCGGCGCGGCAATTCCATAGGCAAGTCGAGGGAAGAGCCTCTTTGTGTGTGGCTTGGCTTCACTTGTAGCCAGAGTCTAATGTAGATCTTCAAAGGGAATGGTTGTGTGTGCGTGATGGGTGGTATGCGTGGGGCATCTCCCCCAGTGTTCTTCTGTAACCTTTTGTGTATAGTGTAGGGCACTTCGTTAATTGTAATAAATCAGAGGTAAATGTAAACTTATGTATTTTTTAAATGTTTTAAAGATCCGACGCCCGCTTAGTTTGTGCAGCAAGTTCTTGGTATCTCTCGCCGCCTCTCAGTTACGTTCCCCAATGTTTATGCGGGGTAACTAAATTTAATATTTTAGCGCCAAAAATTTTGGCCTCACCCCAGTATATAACAATATTGGCTTCATTCCATGCTGCAGGTCCACGCCCACCTAGTTGAATCCCGGTGGTTTCCATTCCTAAGACCTCTTCCCTTTCTTTTTGAAATGTGACTGATGCATTCTACTTTCACAGTTTTGATATCTGTGTCATCTGCAGCTTCCTTAGTAAGATGGAGAAAAATTTTAGTGACAAGAGTGTAGTGTACCTCATAGCCATTAACTTACAGATTCTTCTCCACCAAAAACTTCCATTGGAGTTGAAGAACCTTCAGAGTTTTTGCAGTATTCTTTAGATTTTTTATAACCTTGAAGTCAAACATATTCTGGAGTATTTTTTCACAGTTCATGTTGTGAAACAAGATACACAGGGCAACATTTTAATAGCACTTCAAAGTCAGTTCAGCCCACCTTAAAATACACAATTTATTTCAAATAACACTTTTTGTGGCATCAGTCATTTATGAGATACATGTTATTATTGGTTTGTATTTTTAGGTAAGTTTGTCATTGCACTGTTATTGTTTAGTTATTTCTCGCAATGTCATGGAAAAACGGGCGTGAGCAAATTCCGCGTTTACATAGGCAAATTCAGCATAAAAGTTGGGCAGTACGATAATACCACACTAAATTCCGCAATAACAAACATTTGAACGCCATAGGTAAGTTCCACATAAAGATGACCAGGAAAGTCAAAGGGGCGACAGTTTTCTTCCCACTTGATCCAGACTTAGACTCGCAAGAAAACACTACAATTCCACATACTTTCTCAGAACATAAAAATTGTTCTCCTACCGTTTCAAATCCATTTGCTTACTGCGTCTTCAAGGCTTTCTAGCAGTGCAGGCTGTTTCTTTCGCCTTTCATTGTGTATATTCTTTATACATGCGCGACGACACTTAACATTCAAATTATCTTATCTGACATCACTTTATTCAATCGCTGCGTGAATTATTTGATGGACTTTCTCCCGCCTTCCTCTATGCAGTGCTATTCATAAGTTTCCTCTGCATATTTTTGTCATCAAGTTCATGACAATATTCTGTATCACTACGGAAATAATATTGCCCTCTGAAACTGTTATCACTTTAACATTATATGGTTTACTGTACTGCATCTCCAAAACGTTTCATCACTTTATAAGTATTCGTTTTACAATAACTACAACCTGCGATGGTTAGCAGGCCCTTCCCGTTTTCAGACACACAATGTTTAACTTTCATGATGATAAGACGAGAACCACAGTACATGCAAGGAACAAGCACATGAAACAAGGGACTACTTTAGAGCATAAGGTACCAACCACCTGTTGCGGAATTTACCTGTGGCACAAGAATTACTAATAATATCTTGTGCGGATTTACCCGGATTTATGTAGTATTTAGCTGTGTGTTTTATACCAACCCGAAATTTTTGTGTGGAATTTGATTTGCTCGGTAAAGGACTATGGCGTTTTAAGGGTAGCATGTAGTGTAACAGTTTCAAACATCTGACAGTCGATTTGAGTATCGTTTAATAGTTAAGTGCAGGTCGGGAATTCACAGAATTCGGCGAAAGTAGTAGAAATTAGCAAAGAGTACGTGAAAGAACGGGAGACGAGTTATTTGAATTAGATGCCAAGTGTATCAATTAGAAGCAGGAAATTATATTAAGTGAGCTTTTGTTTAACTTTGAGAGACATTTTGCTTAAGGTAGAATACACTCAGTACTAGAATACTGTGAAGATAAAACGTAAATAAAGCACCATCGCAATGTAAAAACCACTAGGCAGAATTAAATTATTGGAAATGGAAACGAAGTTTTATTGAACATCGATTTAGTTAGTTCCATTTAATAGTGCACCTGCATACAGTTTCATTTTCGACTGTATGTTAATGAAATACAAGAAGCAATTGTGTTTAAATTAAGCGGTAGTCAATTATATAGTAAAAGTAAATGTATATTTCACTAAAAAGTACTCACTGAAAAGAGCACTCGTTATAAGGCCATCTCTAATGATTAAGGCAATATGGTTCCCCCATCACCCCCATGTTCTACGTAAATAGTTTTCTTCATATGAGAAATGACATATTATAAGGAAGTATGGCAGAAACAAACAATTTCAGAAGAGATGGTAACTTTAGATACCAAACAAATAAAAGCAATTCCTTTCTTCACGCCTACCTCTTCACTATGTTTCCTGTTTAAAGATGGAAATAAAACTCTATTCCTTTTCCTCCACCCTTTGTGTTTTCTCATCTAACTTTTCTTTTGACTTTCTCTCGAGTTATTATTATTTTCTTGTGCTGACTGAGGAAAGAAAGGGTGGATTGGATGGAGGTGAAATTGCTGCGCTGACAAGGGGGTTATTTTCTGAAAGGGGAAGAAGAACAGGAAGGAACCTGAACACAAGATCCCAAAAGACAAGATGAACTATACAAGTTCATTGGAGAAGGAAAGAGAGACTAATTTCAAATAAAATGGAGAGGAAAATAAGAAAAACTGGGCAAGTACAGAAAAGCTGCAAAAGGAAGAGGATTCATTTGTCCTATACTTGACGGAAGTAGGTTAAGCAAGAGAACTGCCAGTGACAAATAACAGTTGAAGTTTTGTCATTTTATTTCGTATAGGTAAATCTAAATACCAAAAGGGACCTAAAAGTATTATAACCAGGACTTATATTGTCTGCACCAGTATAATAAACAAAAAAAATGTGTTATATTCACATGGCTTTCTCTACTTAGTGCTCTACAACCTATTCCTACCAGATAGATTTCTTTCTATCTGCTTTGTGTTATTCGAGATAAATATTTACAGAAATGGTGTTATTACGCATTTCGTTTCCGATACAAGGGAAGTACATTACGCTAAAGCGAGACATTTATTTGAAAAGCGGATACAAAAGCGGGTCACTATGTGATGGCATTTAAATTCCGTTTTCTTTGCAAGAACACACTAATAATAATAATAATAATAATAATAATAATAATAATAATAAAGAATAACGACTTAGCAGTTTAAAATTCAAAACAATAATAAAAGATATCTCGGAAAGAGTTAATACTAAAAAATTGACATCAATATTTGTTTTAACGAGATCTACGGTTTTTTTTATAGTAAGCTTTCTCTCTCTCTCTCTCTCTCTCTCTCTCTCTCACGGTTTGCAGGCTACACAAGAGTCATTCATAATGAAGAAGCTATTCCCAGAAAATTCAAGACATAGATATATTTTATTTGTCATGTAAATATCCCAAATATGTGGTATTTTAATCAAAATCGTTAGAGCCATTTTTTAAAAATAAAAAATATTGAAAGTTTTTCTCATGTAAAGTTTGGGTTGGGGTAGGGAATCGACATAGAATTTTTGGGTGCAGTACACAACTTCCTGAGAATTTTTCTTTAATTAGAATTATTCCTTATCATCCATAGAGTCTGGAAGTGTGGATGTTAGAGTGAATGTGCGTGTGAAAATAAGTTAAAAACGTCTTAAAAGTTCACAGAATAAAGGTATCATCAAATTCTTCAGTCAAAGCCCCCGATATGATCATAGTAGTTAAAGGGCGCTATAGAAATGAAAAATATACAAATAAATAACGTCAAAAAGAGATCTTTCTATTGCTCCCTGTATGTTCCATTTACTTTCTCCACTGTTAACTAGAATATATACAATACAATTAGACCACAACCAAAAAACTGATATCGAGCTTCTGACGGAAACACACGGTTTAAGGTCCCCCGAACCTAAAAGACATATTTTTAGAAGTGAATAGACGCGTGTGTATTTGTTTATATGTGAGCGGCATATTTCAAAAATTAACATTTGAATGAATAGCAAATTTCGTACCCTAGTCCACAGTTCAAGAATGCAACATGAATACCTTCAAAAAATTTAGTAACCCAAAATTCCTTTCACAGGTATAAAAATGTAGAATTAATTTTTTTAAAAATGAAGGCTGATGCGATTTTTATTAAAGTGGTGTGTTTGAGGTACTAAGATGACAAAACGTTTATCTGGAACAATCTATGAATCATCATTCTGAATTAATTTTGTAAGAATTTATAGAACTGGGAAAGCACATGAGATAAACCAAATTTTACTACAGGAAATAAATGCGGAGCTCATACAATTAATGACAAAAAACGTTTTATTTGTTAATTTTTGTTAAATAACAGTAAAAAAGGGAGCTCTGTTTTAAAAGCAAATCGATAGTCAGACGTTTAAAAGCCGGGTCGCTTATTATATACTCCTTCAATGACATCGCAGAAACATGTGAATAGCGACAGCACTTTAAAAATGACAAAACTCGAACCAATAATACTGGATATCTCGAAAATGGATGCCACAAAAACTTGTTCCAAATAAACTGTGCTTTAAACAGCATACTTTTGTGCTTATGGTTTACCGGTTATACGAAATTTATAGAATTACTTCCGAATGAGGAGGACTTCACAAACTATTCCCAGAAAATACAAGATATACATTTTGTTTCTCATATAATATTGAAAATATATGAAATTTTAATCAAAATGTTAAGAGCGATGTTTGAGAAATAAAAATAAAAACTTTTCATGTAACGGGTCGTTTGGTGTGAGATATTTACTTGAAATCATGCATCGCAACTTTGGAACGTACTGAACTTAAATACAAAGTTTGGTATTTATTGAACATTTCGTTTTAGAGTTATGCTGTTCACAGATACACACACTTCTCCTTCTTCGCCTGTTAAACCTCCTCTTATATAGAACTTACACCCCCAGGACTTACAAGCCAATGTCTGAGGCTAGACGCCAATCGAGGAGCAGAGGGACTCTCTGGATCTGAGAGAATGAACAAACAGGGTAGGTCATCAGCCCGACGCCCAGGGATGAAAGCGAGAAAGTAAATAATAAATGAAAGTGAGGGAGATGAATAACAGGAAAGAAAAAGATGGAGCACCGGTGGAATGAAATGGCGGGTGAAACCGGAAAACCCGGAGAAAACCCGCCCAGACGTCGCTTTGTCCACCACAAATCCCACATGCGGGTCCCTGGAATCGAACCTTGGTGATAGGCCAGCGTCTAACCACCCGGATACGGCACCGCCTACAAACACATGGGCCTTTTTCTAAAAATGCTTGTTTTCTTGTGATTCAGGGCGTCTCAAAACTGCATTTAGGGAAAAATAACAACGTAGAATTTTTGGTTGGAATGAAATACTCCCTGTAGTAAGGAAAATTGTGTAGAGAAAGTTTGTAGTGAGAAAGTAATAAGTTATAAGTTTTTCTTTAATCCTCTGCGTTAAAAACCTCCAACATGGCATAGATCACCAACGCCTTTGCTCAAGGGTGGTCGGTGACAATATTAGATGCTTGAAATTACCTTCCTGTCACACTATGCTTTCTCTAAATGTTGGACGATAAGTGGTTCATACGCGGTAACGAAGAAGAAAGCGGAAAAGATGGAAGACTGAAGAATATGTCCTTGGGTGAAGACTTTTTTACTGAAAATGTCGCGTTTATCTTTTCTTTTCTGTCACAGGGACAAATCACTAACAATATATGTAGTCACTTTACTAGTTTTAATTTCATTAAATGCAAACAATATGATATCCTTTGTTATGTATATCGCTAGTATGGGCGCCCGCAATAAATCGATTAAGTACTACAATTTATAGCAATAGTCATTAGGGTGGAGTTCAGGCTGTCATTAGCCCTCAGTGATTCAGTTCTTTGAGGCCATGTTTGCGGACGCGACAAAACAAAACATTTGACCTCATCAGCCCGAGTGCAGCTTTCGCAATCTGTGTTTAACAAACCTTGGCAACCCTTTTGATTGATGTCGCATCCCTCTTATCTGTACAAATTACTCTGAAATAATCTTTCCGCCCCAACCCCTTGCCCAATTACAGCAACAGCTGTTGTATGTGTTGGAATATGTTCACCCACCCTCGCCATATGATGTCATCACCAAAAATATCCCCTACTACACACAACAATGAGGGGTGAGAGGGTGTGCAGGACATCAAAGTCGGATCTTAATGGACGCCGGCACATTCCTTCCTCGTGGTACCGTTTCTAGCACACTAAAGGTACTTTTGTCCATTATCAAGATGACCCCAGCAATCACTACAATGAACGGATATCACTGGACGGCGCACAAGGGCGCTCCTGGGATCTGCTTCTCTTGAATGAACAGTACGTTCGTGCAATCTAGTGACTATATTCCATGGGTAATGGGTTCATATACACACACTGAGATGATATCATGCCTTCAAAATTTCACTTGGATGCATCTCATTTTTCAAATGAATGTGTGACGGTCTTCATAAAAATCTGACAGGCAGGCTTATCATATAAAACCCTGGCACAGAAAGTATTAATCAAGCATATGGCTACCAGTATCACGGCACCGTGTTCTAGCTTCCATATCAAGTATCTATGATCTGTTTAAGGGATATTGGGAGTGAATTACCCAAGTTTTGTGCATTAGTTTAAAATGTATAGACTCTTGGGTCACATAGCAGTAGCTTTTGGGTGTTCATATATTTTAGAATCAGATAGCCCTGAAATTTTGCAGCATAATAACTATGATCATGAACAATTTGATGATACAACAATAATGATAATGATAAGCAATAATAATGCATATTTTTCTGACAAAAGAAAGGGTTGTTTGTGGAAGATTGTTGTTTTGTACATAATTAAGTAGAGCGTTTTAGGGCAAGAACGAAATAATACGGGCAGAAGCTTCTGCGCTGTTCAGGTTACCTAATTATGCCTAGTGCTACCATCTGGTGGTATTATGCCGTCATTACTGCCAGGAAGCTATAATTAATTAAATAAATAATAATAAAATAGAGAAATAATTTCAATAAATAATTTCCATATATTGAATCGATGTGTAATGTAATATGCTTGAGTTGAAAGAAAGTAATTAGCAGGTCATGTTAAGAAAAGTCATTGGCAACAGCGAGGAGTGAACGTGCTAGACATAATGATTCCTGGAATGCAGTTAGGTTGTAAATTCAGTACATTTGTAAAGTCACGTAGGTCAATTCTGGAAATTGGAAAAGTGAAAGGTTCCTAGATTCAGGCGAGCCCATAGTATAGCACCACGGGGAGGCACGGCATAATAACTATCAGACGTGTGCATGAAGAGTGTTTAATAGTGGCCCAGGTGAGAAAGAAAAGTTTATGGGAGTACTGAGATGCAGGCGAAGCTAAAATTGACAAATGTTCATGCTTTCTAAATCGGACACACTCTCTCTTGACACTTATTCGGTTAATTATGTGACTTACTCGCATTTATTTTAAGCGCTCAGTGACGCATCTTGTGATTAAGATTAAGTAGCCATCACGAGGGGTTTTGCCGGTAAGCATTTTAGCGACTCACGGCAAGTTACGATTCTAGTTTCTTTTATTGCAAAACAGTTATTTCAAACCGTAAAATTGATGCTGCAAAAGTTAGCAGGTATAATAAGTCAGTTGTAGTTTGGTGTTTTAGATTCATAATCACTTTCATTCTTTATCTTCAAACGGTCGCAAACTCGCTTTAATACTCAAGATCACATTAAACCTATCAGTCAATTTAACTACTGTTATCCTTCACATTATACTCAGCATACCCTGAGAAGGTACTCATAGCTCTACCACTGGAGCAGCCGGCACACGAGACAACAGACGAGCTATAAGATAACGACAAAAACATCAGAAGCAGCTAAAGTCTGATTCAAAATTGCCGAATCATTGCACAGCTTTAAAAATTCAGATAACGTAATACGTTATCCGTATTAACGTACAATTGTAGTGCTAGTATGAAAACAGCGCTTCAAGTGTGCACGACCCGTATGTGTTTGACCCATAAGCCAAGCATGAGCCTTTGAATGCGGAAAAGTTCCTTAAAACGTGCACAAGTTCAAGATGTGCTTCCGATCCTGTTGCGACATTTAATTGAGTTTAGAGGAGTAGCGCAGTAGATTTAAATGCCGTATATTTTGAAATTACTGCATATACGTTTCGTTTAACAGCATTAAAAAAAACAATAAATCTGCAAGATGTCAAAAGTTATGGTATTCACGTGCTCTTATACAGCAGCCGTCATTGTGTCTCTTATAAGGTGAGACTAAATGGTGAAAATTACAAAAATGAAATTTTCACTTCTGCACGCAGTTCTTATTGATTTGATATATATTTTGTCACTGTAGGCACAATACTAATATTTTAAATATGTTTTTAACGGTAATGCTTCTGCCATTTTGTATGTAATGTAAATTCTGTACCACTTCACAGGAGAAAAAAAAACCTAATTCTTACATACTTGGGAGTAGAGAGGTGTTGTTAGCCCATATTTTAAGGGAAGTTTTGGTCTACAAATTTATACTTTTCAGTATGGCAGCTTCTGTGTGCTCAAGCCATATGTTTTCTTTCTTTGCTAAAATATGCCAGTTTGTTTTCTCCATTTCCGCTTGAACAACGTTTTCTGCGAAAGACATTTTCTGCCATAAATGCTCGTTTTCTCAGAAATTATTGAGGACAACTAAAATATGGTTTAGATAATAAAAGCAACCTTCAAGTATTGAGGGCACTGGGGTAGCGCAGTGGTTTCATTTTCCGGCTCTCGTACTGAGGGTACGGGGTTCCATTCCCGGTGCTGGAATGCTGATTTTAAGTCTGCTCTATCCATGTCTTCGCTTCTGACTGCTCAGGTGAAGTATCCCCAAGATCCAGCGTGGTTCGGAGTCCACAATAAAAGCTGTAGGTCCTCTCATTCCACCGTCATCTTCATCATACCCTACCATCGTAGGAAAGTGACTCCATTCGCTGGGTGTCTCCACCTCGGAAATGGGCCCAGCCATCGCTTGATGGAGTGAAGTATCCCCGAAGATCATAGGCATATGGGGGGGGGGCGTTAAAATCACAACGACCTCTAAGTGTTGTGGTGTATCTACTTTGATGTTAATAACATCACTGAATATCCTGTTTTTAAATAATTGTTGATAAATTCTAATCAAAACATGGTATAATTAAGTAAATAATCCTCTTTACCTGAAAAAACAAATTTTATGAATAAAAGTAGACCAGAGTTCTTAGAAGGTGAGCATCTACATCCTACAAAAATGTTAATCCATGTCTTAAATAGTTTTTGAGAGCGGAACATGAAGTTAGGATGGTAAGGCGTTTAATCTTCCTTTACGATGCTATATTTTGTAAATTGTACACAAAGAGCGGTAACCACTTGGTTACATCTTGCAATATAAAAATTATGTAGAGCAATAAATCAAATGTTTTACGGTGTTTAAATATTTTCTTCAAACAACTTTTCTAAAAACAAAATTTTTGAACTCGTTAACTGTATTATTTCTAAATGTGTTTCCTGTCTAAACATAATTTGATAAATACAGATTCTTAAAAATGTGAGATAAATGCGTATTCTGATTTGCCTTAAGTTTTCCTAAATGTTTCGTCAAAATAGTCACTCTATTACAATCACCAGTTTTCTAATACTTGGACTTTTTAAAAATAAGTCGCACATTATAATGACAGTGTTCACAGTACTGAAATATGGCTATAGACAGTACACTATATTTGGATCGAGCGGGATGGCTCAGGCGGTTACATCAGTGGTCCACAATGAGAGGTCCCGGGATCGATCCCGGCGAATGCTGGGGTGGTTCATCTTATGCCATGACTCTCCTTCCTCTCATTTCCTGTACCCACCATCTTTCTTGTCATCTGTTTCAAGGTTATAGGACCAGGCGACGGTGTTCGGTGGATTGCGGCCGGGCGGTGGCATGCGCTCTGTGAAGGTTTCTTCTCTGGCGTCGCTGCGGCATCATTCAGGTCTCTGCTTAACGTGGGACTACGCTCCGGGGGATCCTGGAGGCTTATGGGCAGGGACCGCGCAACGTCGGATGCGTCATATCTTGAAACGTCAGGGACCCCGTCTATGCTTGCGCCCGTCGACAGTCGGATCTAGTCGCCCTTTGGGTATTTCCCCTCATCCCTCCCTCCCAGAGGTCAAGTTAGAAGTAAAAAGGCTCGACCGGCCTTGCGGTGTTCTGCCCTCCGTGATACGTACCTACCTTTACTTTACTTTTTACAATACATTTAGTGTGCTATTATAAAATTTAAATGCTAGTTTATAATTGAAACATCTAGATATCTTTCCAAACTAACAGGTATGTTACAGTTGCATGACTTTCTCTCCCCACTATCATTTAATGTTATATTAATTCCACAAACTGTATGTACAAAAGCATCTTTTCTTATCTACTTCGTATTTATCATGATAACATGTTGACAGAAATGGTTTCAATCACATTTTGTAATTCATACACAAGGCATAAGAAGCTTGTTTTGTATATTCCTAAAAAAGCATAATGAATGAAAGTGTATTTCCAAAAAAATAAAAAAGGAAAAAACTTAAAAATTCACGAAAATGACTTGTACTACACACATTCAATAACAATGAAAATACCTTTAACAAGTTACTTAGAGACAGTTCCAAACGTCCATTTCCCTTACCATGGAAATATCTAAAAAAAATCAATCAAAGTCATATTAGTTACATTCATTCATTCACTGTTTAACCTCATCTTATGTAGGATTTACACCCCCCAGGACTTACAGGCGGGTGTCTGGGGTCAGAGGCCCGTCGAGGAGCAGACACTCTCATGGAACAGACAGAATGTCCAGGATGGGTGATCAGCCCGATGCCTGGTATGGGATGAAGGAAGTGGATGAAACGAAATGACGGCGAAATGGATGAAAGGAAAGGTGATGATGGAGCAGACGGTGGAATGAATGCCGGGGGAAACCGGAGAACCCGGAGAAAACCCACCCAGACGCCGCTTTGTCCACCACAAATCCCACATGCGGGTCCCTGGGATTGAGCGGTCTAACCACTCGGCCACGGCGCCGCCCATATTAGTTACTTTTGAGGAAATAAAAACTAGTTCTCCCATGTAAAAGGCAGTTTGCGGAGAGAGGATAAATATAATCCTTGCTTGGCATTCTTAAAAAGGTGTCTAACTAAAGTATGATATTTGGTTGTTACGCTGTTCTCACATACCACAATCGAGCGAGGTGCTGCCACTGTAACGTGTGCTACTCGCATTCGGGAGGTACCGGTTTCGATCGCCGAGCTGTATGAGCCATGGGTTGTTGGTGGTTTCCCACCTCTCTCATTTCCTGAACCCATTATCTTCATCGTCATCTGTTTCATGCTTGTAGGACCAGGCGACGGTGTTCGGTGGGTTGCGACTGGGCGGTAGCTATGCGCTCTCTAGAGGTTTCTTCCCTGGTGTCGTTGTGGGACAGCTCAATTAGATCTCTCCTTCGGGTGGGTCCCACTCCGGAGGACCGCCGTGGGTTCGGTGACTTGTGGGTGACCTTGGATGCGTTTTATATGGAAGCGTTAGGGGTCAAGTTAGAAGCAAAAAGAGCCGCGCTGTCCTACTTGCGGTGCTCTGCCCAGGTTTGCAGGGACCCCTCTGTTCGTTTACCACGCACAAACACACAAACACACACACACATACACACACATTCTCTCCCTAATAAAGAGCGTTAGATGGAAT
This sequence comes from Deroplatys truncata, assembly GCA_030765065.1. Taxonomy (NCBI): domain Eukaryota; kingdom Metazoa; phylum Arthropoda; class Insecta; order Mantodea; family Mantidae; genus Deroplatys; species Deroplatys truncata. Next base: position 264,529,287 of record CM060975.1, on the reverse strand, counting down.
AAAAAGGGGCCTCTTGGCTGCATACACCCCAATTCCAATATTTTTTGTGAAACAAAGTTAACAAATTGAACCCATTTTGCCATGAGCTACATGCAAAAGAGTTCTTCGCCGAGGTTTGGACTTGAACGATTCAGGCAACGACAGATGCATAATGTTATACAAATAATCGCAACACAACTTTTGCCTTAAATGGCAATACAAAGTGTAACACGTGTCGACATATCTCAGTGCGGAGGACATCTGTTCATCGCGAAAGAACAAAGTGGATCCCTATTTGCTTGAAACACTACCCTTGAAGCGGTTCTCAACAACAAAGGCACTGCATTTCCTTTACTCTGTCGTTAATCGTCCATCTTGCTCCGCAGCTTCATTGTTCACAATGGGAAAAATCCTCTCTTATTTATTTCTTCCTGCCTATCCCACTGCTTGAATGGATGGGACTCTGCAATTGAAAGGAAAAAGACATTTCCAGATTAAGGAAACAAAAGGCGGCGATGCTGGGAAGGTCAGAGACATGAGCATAAGCTTCAGTGGTGTATTTACTACAGTGGCGTACGAGGTTGAACACATTTTCAGCACACAGCTCCACACTTTAGGCTTTTTACGGATGTACTATTGCATCATAAGACTTCTTTGCACGTCATCCGGATGATATTTACACAAATGGAAATTTAGAATTCCAACTCAAGGATACCAATATAAATTTGGGGTCGTAATAACTAGGACTACGACATCGGTGTCGTTACGTGGAGGAGAATGTATAAAATAGGAAGGCAAGGGTGTAGCGTTAAGGGCTAACATTGACCGCCCGCGGTACAGTCAATACAAGAAGAATTACGCATATCTCGTAACATACTTTATTTTTGCAATATTATTTATAACACAAACAGCTGACTTATATAACTAAAGTGTCTTTATTAAATCATTAGTGCAAAATGCTAGTAACATGTGCACATGGATAAGATTCTACGTCAATTTATTGCAATGAATTACAAGTTGCAACTTTGTATACTGTAGTTTATGTAACGGAATATCGACAGAAATAAATGCCGCGCATTTTTCTCATTAAACGTTTTATTTGATAGAGGAGACTCTTGCTGTAGCAGCTTTTCCTCAAATTTTGAAACACAATGCTTAGGGGTTTCTGTGTACTGACATGTCTTCGTTTACTCGATCTTCTATGCGCAGAAGCAATTGTGCTATTGCATGGCTTGCAACAACGATTTTCTTTAATAATAGAGAAAATATTTTCCCCATACTCCAATAAATAGTTTTACAACGTTGTTGACTTTCTTACCCTTTCCTTTCGCATTTCGTGCACGTGAACATGTGCGGCGATAATTTGACTCAACTGTACGGGTAACCTTCTGGTTGTAAACAGTCGACTACAGAACGCCTCTAAACAAAAGTAACGACTCCGATGTTGCAGCCGTAGTAAAAACATGCAACGTGCATGTATTAAGGCGGGAAATTAAATACAAATCAATTTCACATGAATGTGTCTTCATAGTCGCTTTGACTTTGAGCTTGTTTACTTTGGGTTTTCTATTTAAACATTAATTTCACATACACATTCACACTCACACTTCCAGACTCTAGGGAGGAAGGGGAACAATTCTGGTTAAGAAAAATTTTCATCCTCCAGCGGTAATCGAATACGAAACTTCTGTATTTGGAAGCTAGCAGCTAACCACCAGACCAAGAGGTAGTCTCCCGTGTATTGTTTTCATGATAAAAGTTGAATGTTTAATAAAAATTATTAATTGTACATAAACAGAACGGGAACTGAGCTTCAACATTCTGCAAGCTGCTTTCATAAGACTGGCTAGCTCTCTTCTAGAACATATTGAATACTACACTGTAAGCATGACCTTTTTGTTGTACAACATTGTCACAGGTTAGATTCTGGAGCCCAGTCCAATTAAAAGATAAGATGGACAGCAATTATTGCAGACATTGTGTGAAAAAACTAGCCTTTGCTTGGGTGGCAATGCTTTTGCAAGATCGGCACCCAGACAAAGACAGAGAACCACTTCATTACGTATTAATAATCCACAAGTTCGATGGCATAGATGATTGGCTTGCTGCCGGACTGATTGTTTAATTCGTGTTACGCGCTGCAGGAAAGTTACGTCATTCAGCTTCTTGGTTATACCTGTGTTGTTTTCACAACCTTACATTTCTTTTATTATTTCTTGGTTTGCTCTGCCGCCTGAATGCGTTCCTAATGCTCTTAAAGCGGGTTGACCTTGCATCGACCAGCGTGAGACCGTTAAGGAACCTACTCGTGAACGGATGGTCTGCGCTTCAAATTCACCAGGACCGTCCTCCCTGGTTTTCCTCCAACCTCATAACTGAAAATGCCGGGAAGGTACCCTAAAGGTACGAGGGCAGTCCCAGAAGTGCTAGACCTGACGTAGATAGTAGTTATTGTTTCAAACTAATGACTATGGTAGAAAGTACTACCCTTATAAAGCTTAAGTTTGACGATGCTACGTTGTTTAGTAATTGTTTGAGAGCCACTAATAGTGAACTCTCTCTCAGCGAATTTGTAAACATGGACAAAACTGGCCATCGTTATGTGATACAATACTTTCATTTGAAAGGTCTTAGTCCAACTAATATTAAAACTGAGCTAGATTCTACTCTGGGGAAGTCTGCTCCTTCGTTTACAACAGTAAAACATTGGGTAGCAGAGTTAAGCGAGGCCGTACGAGCTGCCAAAACGAACATCGCAAATGAGGTGACAACGCCAGAAATTGTGAAAAAAATCCACAAAATGGTATTGGATGGCCGTCGACTGAAAGTGCGCGAGCTGCAGACATCGTAAGCATTTCAAAAAGTGCTGTACATGGCATACTGACTGAAAATTTAGACATGAGAAAGCTGTACGCAATATGGGTGCCGCGTTTACTCACAATGGAACCAAAACAGCATCGTGAGTATGCTTCAGTCGAAGGTTTGGCGATGTTTCGCTGCAATAAAGCCGAGTTTTTTCGTCGATACATAACCATGAATGAAACATGGATCCATCACTTTACACCTGAGACTCAGGAACAGTCAAAACAGTGGATTGAAAGAGCAGAATCGGCTCTAAAGAAGGGGAAGACAGTTCCATCTGCAGGCAAGGTCATGGCGTCAGTTTTTTTTTGGGATGCGCGTGGAATAATTTTCATTGATTATCCTCAAAAAGGAAAAGCAGTCAATGGGGAGTATTATGCAAACTTATTGCGTCAAGCAATCTTGAAATCAAGCCAAAACGGCCGCATTTAGCGAAAAAGAAAATTTTGTTTCATCAAGACAATACACCAATTAATACACCCATTATCGCCATGACCAAAATCAATGAGTTAAAGTTGAATTGCTTCCTCATGCATCCTATTCGCCAGACTTAGCCTCCTCCGATTATTTTATGTTTCCAAATTTGAAGAAATGGCTTGGTTGTAACAGAGTTGCTAAGAATGAAGAGGTGGAGTCTGCAGTTGATGGATATTTTGCAGAACTGCGCGGTTCTCAGTATAAACAGAGTATCGAAGCAATTCGACATCGCTGGGAAAAGTGTATCGAGCTGAAAGGAGACTATGTAGAGAAATAAAGGCGTTTTTTCCAAAATTGTTGTTTTCTTTGTTAGGTCAGATACTTCTGGGACAGCCCTCGTAGACCTGGAAGGTGTCCTTCACAAATTTCCTTCTTCAGTAATCACTATAATTTCATGTCTCATTAGTATCCATCCCCTGTGGTGCCGTATGTAGTAAGCACGGATGTTAAACACTACAAAAATATCGACTAGCGTTTTACTCCGTAATTTGGGGATCAGTGTAGCCGATCCTTGTACGCTAGAATTCATGTTTAGTAATGTTCTGGTTTTATATTCTTTGTATTTTCTCGATCCTAGGGTAAAATATGCTCATTTCACAGATGATCAGTGACAAAATCTAGCAGGACTTAGAGTCATGCATAATATTATATTTGTTCAATCTCTTACTACTTAAATATTGCCAGCAATAATAACTCAAACACATTCTGCATCATAATAAAGCAGTGTTTGAAATGCCTATAAACCATTGAGGAGGTGCAGTGAAACTAGTGTACGTTGTAGCGAAGTACGAGGGCTGATCAGCAAAGACTAAGATTGGTTTTTTCCTGTAGCTTCCTTAAAAGTTATCTGTCTGCACCATGAATATTTGAAAAGAGCGGGGTTTTATGTATAATGTCCATAGGCGGCAACACTATCTTACAGGCAGGTTGGTAGTAATGCTCTGTTTGGAAGACCCCTCTTGCATTTCGCATACCACAATATGGAGGTGACGTAAGAGGAGCAGCAAGCAGTTACCCCTCACATTTCTGTTACAGCAGCATACTACACGTTTAGTATTGGCTAAACTGAGGAAGCACATTGCAAGGAAACGACTAGAACTTCATCGGACTGGATGGCGACTTCATCATGACAACGCCCAGCCTCAAATCGCAAATCAAGTCATGCAGTTTTTGGCTAAATGGAACATTACCTGTGTACCGCATCCGACTTATAGTCCCAATTCTGCACCCTGTGATTTTTTATTCACATCATTAAAGGCAAAAACTCCGAGACATTCGATTTGAAAACTCTGAAGCATTGCTCAAGAAAAGTGAGTCGAGTCTCAAGGACCTCAAAAAGAATAGTCTGCACTATGTTTTCGAGGACCGGCAGAAACGCTATAAAAATGATTGAAGTAGGAGGGGATTGCGTTGAAAAAGTTCAAGCAAATATTGTAATAGACTAATAAACATGTGTGAAAAAAAATCAGTTCTAGTCTTTGGTTATCAGCCCTGGTAATAAATTCATAAAATGTGTAAATATAATTTTAAATTTATGAAATAAAGCCAGACTAAAAGGAAAAAAGTTACGCAACATACAATTTATGTATTTCCTATACTGATCTATATACCGAGCGAGATGGCTTCTCGATAACATGTAAGACATGCGTTCTGGAGATTATGTATGCGAATCATTGGGCCGTCCACTCTGACCTCGGGTTTTTCATGGTTCTCCCAGATCGGAAGGTGAATTCTGAGGTAGTTTCTCTACTACCACAAATTTCCTGTCCGCCATTTCCTCCACCTGTTTATTATTAATATGTTTCAAAACAGCAGAAATTGGTTCGTGGCGGGAGACGATGGAGTCGGTGCTGCTAAAGGATTTCTCTCTGGCGGTTGGTGCCCCTTCCTGGGGGATTTCCCTTTCTTGGGGGATAGCGCAGACAGACCCGCGCTGACATCAGCATTGGTGTCACTCTGAAATCGTTAGGGTCCCCGTCCTTGCTAGCGCACATCGTCATCCAGATCTGGCCGCCCTTAGGATCTCCTCTTCTCCTTTCCTCCCAGAGATTACCTAAGACACAATGGGCCTACTGAGATGGATTACGTACGAAGCTGAACTCCAGCGGCTCGGCGCCCCCCTCACCTGATTAAGCTATTTTATGTGTATTATGAGATAGTAACATTAACTTTTGGGAAGAGGAAGATCAAAACACAAATCTGAGGTGATATTTGTTCATATAGCAGTTCATTTATTGATTATTTAAGTACATAAAGTTAATTGTATACCTGTCGCATTATCTTCAATATAGTATGTGAGGGGATATTAACGGTGATCGGAGGTTGTATGTCATTAATTTGCTCTTTCCTCTACAGACTTAGGTACGTAATTGTATACTTGGTACAAAACGTTGCATTTTTCACTTCTGTGTATTTAGGAAGAAATTAAACACTAGCCTACGTTCGCGTGGCTTCCGTTCTGTGCTTCTGGCGATAATCTAATTAAAGGTTCATTTTGGCGTTTTTTATAAACCATTGCTTGTCGTACAGGTACTTTCAGCGACAAAGTTTATCATCACTCCACGTAAAATAAGGTGGTAAGACCTGTAGTTTTGTATATAGATATTTCTAGGAGCAAAATACCAATTAACCGGTAAGCTTTCCCCGAAGTCTACGAGCATGCATTATGTTGTGATCTGGACATTTTTACTTTCTCTACTACGTATAGTAAGTAGGGGAAGTATTGTATTCCACACAAAAATTCGATACCGAAATTTCACCGGAAATACATGTTTTGAGATCCCCTGAATCCAAAACAAGCATTTTTGGAAACATGTCCGTGTGTGTATCTGTGTGTGTGTCTGTGTGTGAACAGCATAACTCAGAAACGAACAGTCGGATAAACACCAAACTTGGTATTTAGGTTCAGTATCTTCCGTAGATGCGACACGAAGGTGTTCAAGAAAATCCCCCACCCCAGATTACCCTTTACATGGAAGATTTTTCGAAAATTTCAATTTTCTCAAAAATGGCTCTAACGATTTTGATTAAAATATCATATGTTTAAGATATTTTCATGACAAATGAAATGTATATCCCGAATTTTCTGGGAATGTCTCCAAAAGTATTCTTCATTGTGAACGACTTTTGTATAACTGGTAAACCATAAGAGATAGACAAAGGTTTACTACACAAAAAATGTAGATCGGTTAAAATACACAATTTATGTCATAATATACATTTTTTGTTGAGTGAACCATTTTCGAGATATTGTTTGTTATTCCCTTAAATTTTTCAGTACTTATTTTTTCAAATGGGAATTCGTTATTCATTTTTGCCTTGGATATGCAAAGAGTATTAATCTGTGGCAAAGGGAATGGTGCTGCACCTAGCAACCAGCTATTAAGAGATATGTATGTGCTTAAAGGCTACTGTATTTCTATATGGCCCTTGTAAATATATATTCCCCTTACATCTACAAGAAAATTAGCAATAAGATAGAGTCTGCAAATGTTTATCTCGATTAACATGAAGTAGATGGAGAATAAGCGTTTGTAAAAATAGTTTGTACAAGAGTAGAGAAAGTCATGTGAGTGTAACACATCAGATTTTTTAGTACCGAATTACATGATTTGAAGTAGCATGCCGCATTTAATAACGTTAGAGGAAAGTGCGCCAATAGTAGCAAAAAGTCGCCTGTCAGTAAATCTTAGAGAGGTTCTTGTTATGTCTCGAAGGCGTCACGACTAAACCCACTTGGACTGTCAGTTCATTTTTTGCACTGCATTTCGGGCAAAGTTTATTTATTGATCGATCTCTACGCTAATTTGATTGGTATAATCAATATCTGAATTATAATGAAAGACTGGCCTGTTACTGCCTGTTACTTCTATGCTCTGCATCTTGCCGAGGCTTGCAAATGTTTTTCTTAAATTAATTACTTGTGTGTTCATAATATTTTTCTTTTCCTTTAACTTCATTATTATTAAAATATATGTCGCATGCTGCATATGTCGCAATTCCAAAATTTAGAGGTGGGATATAAAACACGCATCAACAGTCAATCAGTGCATTTTCACAACTATTGTAGAAAAATCACACTCAAAGCAGAAACAAGTGAACTACGAAACTATTGTAACGCTTTTACAGTGGATTTTGCTCTTACGCAAATAAAAGTTTTAATTTATATGGTTGCCAAAAGAAATAAAATTCTTAATTTTTAATGGAAATGATGCAAAGGAGGGAAAGATAGAAATAAACACAGAGAAAACTTAAAACCAAAGGCAGACTTAAGCAGAAACCCGTAGAACGTCTAAATAATGGCAATATAAAATTCTAAAACTGTATGCTGTAGTGTAAACGCGGTCTGTTAAATAATACTTTAGATTGTAAAATTTATAAATATCACTAAAAAAATCTGACGTGTTGCATTCACATTAATTTCTCTGCTGGAATTTATACAAACCATACATAAGAACCTTGTTCACATATCTACTTTTTATTAATCGGGATAAGCTTTCAGAAGTTATTTGCCGACTTCCTTATAACTACAAGAAGGATACAATAGGCTAAAGCATTGTCAAATTTTTAAAAAGCAGATCTTTATGTGATGGCTTTGAAATTCCATGTGCTTTATATGGCTACGAGAAGAAAAGAATTGCGACTTACCACAAATTCTGTGCTCTAACGATATCTACTTTTTGTGTAGTAAGATTTTGTCTAACCCATTCGGGTAGTCCCGGGTTCAAACCTCGGCCAAGCTGACTCAGGATTCGCTAGCATTAGGCGAATGCCGAGTTGGATATTTTAATCCGCGAGGTTTTTCTTTCATCCCTTTCAATACTACATTTCATTTCCTCCTTATGATATAGAGTTTGCTTGCTCCTCGACGGCCTACTGACCAAAGGCATTGGTTTATAAGTCTTTGGGGGTGTAAGTCTTACCAAGAGGAAGAAAAAGATTTTGTCTATCTCTTACGGTTTACCAATTTAATGTTCGTTCAGAACGAAGAAGATTTCGTAGACTATTCCCAGAAAGTTGAAGACATGCATTTCATTTGTCATGTAAGTATCTTAAATATACATTTTCATCAAAATCGATTCAACCAAAAAATGCTACATGTAAAGGGTAGTTTGGGGTGATAAAGTTCGTGTCCCATGATTGGCAGACATTGAAGTTAAATACCAATTTTGGTATTTAAGAGATTTTTAGTTTCTGTATCACGTACCTAGTAGGTAGAGAAGGTATTGTATTTCAACAAAAAAGTCGATGGTGAGATTTCACCAGAAATACATGTTTTGAGGCCCCTGAAAACAAGAAAAAGGTCCATTTAAGTGGATAAAGTCGGATAAACACCAAACTTGGTATTAAGTTCAGTATCTTGCAACGATGTGAAACAAAGATTTTTATGAAAATTCCCGCATTACCAAATACACCCTTAATGGAAAATTTAAAAACAAATTCTTGATATTCTAAAAATGACTACGATTTTGATTAAAGTATCATATGTTAAAGATGTGTACATGACAAATAAAATGTATATCTTGAATTTTCTGAGAATAGTTTTTGAAGTCCTGTACTTAGATAGGAATCCTGTGTAATCGTATATAACTGATAAATGTCAAGCAATAGGCGAAAACGTACTGCACAAGAAATGTAGACCTCTTTAATACACACAAGTTATGTCAAAAAACTTCTTTCTGTGGCATTTCCGAGATATGTGCTATTAATGATTGAATTCTTAAATACTTAGACATCTTTTAAACTTCTGTCGATTTTCAATTGTTTCTCACGATGTAATGGAAAGAGGTGTAATTTTAAGGCCATCGTGTAGCATTCAGCTCTAATAAAGTTTACTATGATATTTCCTTTGTATCTATAACGAAATTGATGTAAATATTTTTGAAAAAGTTTATTTGAATTAAAATGTCGTACGTAAATAGAAAAAAAGCTTTAGTAAGAATAGTTTGTACACCCTCTAATATGCGATAGGGGTAAAGAAAGTCATGTGAATGTAACACATCAGATTTTTTGTTTTTGAGTTCAACGCTGTTCACAGACAGATACACCACAGTTTCCTAAAATGCCTTTTAGAGACCTCAAAACGTGTATTCCCAGTGATATCTCTATATCGAAATTGTTGGTTACACTGTAATACTTTCTCTACTTACTAAAGATAAGCAGTAGAGAAAATAAACGTATATATTTTCAGCTACGCCACTGAGACTTGGTCAGAAAAATATTTTTATAAAAGATGTGCCTCTGTCCGCTTTCCTTGTATTGACGTGTCACCCGAGAGCCTTTCTTTGCCGCCGGTGGCGTGGAATCCTTAGAGACGTTCCCTTAGACAACATAGTAAATAAGATCTACCGATAAGCTGGACATTTCAACAAAACTCGCAGAGTACACAAACATGATATACAACAGAGGTAGGTATGTAATTTCTAGTTACCTGACCGTAAGGCTTATTTATTCTTTAACAAAGACCCTGCTACATGTACTTAGTTCATATAAACGGTAAATATTTTTTTTACTGTTTATATTTCTGTCGCAGTAAATTTGTATATTTGTTATTGTTTACCAGTTTAAACAATCCCATTAGAATGAATAGTAGGCACCCCATAGGTCTCCATTTCCATGACGACAACCTGCCAGCCTGCAATGTATATCGTCCAATAGCTTTTATAACAAAAACTGTGATAACATTAATTCCCCTATAAATACTGTTTTAAAGGTCTACAAGGGTTGTGGACAACTTGAGTAGGCTTATTCTTCAAATACCCCCAGGAAAAAGCAATCATAAACTGAGAAATCTGAATATCCTAGGTCAACTTAGGTCTCCATTTTTCAAGATGCTATTTTGATTACCAAGGAAGTCGCACAACTGCCATTGAAATTCTAATAAAGTGCGCTGCGCAACCATCTTGCTGGAACCATTTTGACTGCTCCTTTGTAGATCTTAAAAACAGTATTGACAGGGAAATTAATGTTGTCCCAGTTGAAATTTTACAAACACAGTTTGACAATATATATTCTAAGTTGGCAGACTGTGGTGACAAATGTAGGTTACACGTGGGGTGCAATTTTCGGAAACTAAAATTTACTTTCTTTCATAAAATGGTACATTATTGGTATTTATTTAATATATTTGTTAAAATAATAGTATAACCAATATTAATTCAGTATTTATTGTTTCACAGTATTACTGTTGTAATATGTATGTATTGTATTTACAGTCGAATGCACGGAATCGTGCCGATATGAGCAGTGATTTATGTTGGTAAGGAAAAACCAAACCGCCCAGCCCGCACCTTTTGCCTAGATCTAGCACTCTAGTAATTTTTGTCTTACTCCCCCGTTTCCTTCGCTTCTGATCCTGAAACCGACCTATATTCATTCATAGGTTAATGTTTGAGTGCCAGACTCACGACATGAAACCAATACGATACAAGCTCATCCAGCAGCTGGTGTGTAACGTCGTTGCGAAGCAAGTCTTCCTATCACTCAGGTGAAATGTTTTCATACTCCTCTCCTTCAGCCGCTTACCTAGGTCTGATCATTGTTCATAGGCTAATGCCTGAGTGTCGGACTTGAATCCACCAAGAAGAGATTGCCTCACCCAGGGCTGGTGTAGAACGCAGGAGATAAGGAGATCCTGCTATCATTAAATAAAGAAAACTACAGGAAACCAAAAGCATCTGCACGTTTTCGTGCACTCGACTAAGTTTATCTGTGAGGATTCCCTCCCTAACACGAGATGTACCTACTTAGCTGTGGTGCTAGAAATTGTTATTATTTTTAATATTTTATGTAGTGTTTCCCTAGTAAAATAAACAAATAAAACTGTTTACTGAACAGTTGTAGACATTTAAGATTCATTGAATGATTCTGAATTTTTGGAAGAATATGCACATAACACGTTGCACCTTTAAACCCAACGATTCTAGAGAAAATATGTTTTTCTTGTGTTTCGTATTTTAAAAATGATTAAACTTTGATGAAACATTTCATCATAAATACAGTTGAGGTTCCCCGAGAATAAAAATATATAAAATGTCCCTCTGTGTACGTATAGGTGAGGGGAGAGAGAGAGAGAGAGAGTGTGTGTGTGTGTGTATGTGTGTACAGCATAGTTCAAGAACGAAAAGTCGGATAAATATAAAATGTTATATTTGAGTCAGACACAATTGAAGGATGCTGGGCTAAGAAACCGTTCCCATCAGAAAATACTACATACATAGTGAAACAGGTTGGTTATTTTTTGATTTCTTAAACAGCTCTAATGATTTTGGTCGAAATGTCAAAAGCTTGAGATAAGAAAAACAAATATGAGAGATATGTCTTGAATCTTCAATGAATAGCCTATCAAGTTCTCTTCACTCTCGTTGAAATTCATGTATTTTGTATTTTTACATAAATGAGAAACCACAGATGGACCAAACCTTACTTCAGAAAAATGTAGAGATCGTTACAATACACATTTTACGTCAAATAAGCATTTTCATACCGTTAGCCAGATTCAGATATTAACAGTTGTTGGTTTTGTTTTTCAGTATCCTAAGCAATTTTCAGGGCGATCTTTTGTTTTTCCGAGATAGTGCATGTAATATCAAGCCATCTACGACACGGTGAAACTTGTATTACTTAAACAATTTCTGTCAACATTGATCACGATTAACACGAAATAGGAATAACTTGTGGAATACGTTGTGTATGTGGAGGTGTATGAAAATGAAAGATAATGGTTAGAGAAGTAGTATGATTAAAACATTATATTATTTGCAATAAGGTATGCAACTATTCTCAGATAAATGAAATTACATTTTTGAGCGTATTTGGTGGTATTCATAGGAATGTTTCTAAGCAGTTTTCTTATTGCCCAACGTTACCCACACATTTCTAGTAACACCTGTGAATAAATAACCGCACCAGCAAATGGCAACTTATCCGTATTCGTCCACACAACAGATTTACAAGTCATAATTTGAAAATGCTCCTGTGGGCTGTACGGGACTTCTTGTAGTACATACGTTCGTTTCGAGAATTTTAATTGCTGATTAGCTTGACATGATTGGCTTACGTGCAGATACTTTCTCCTTGCCTCATTGGCGGTTTAAACGGGTTCTTGTACTGGTACCATCTCGAGGTCAAGTAATGGTCACTGGTAGGGCTGGTCTTCATCGATTAACAAGCAATTTGCATGGCTAGTTGTTATAATGCACCTGCTGATGTTAATGGGACAAGTATACTGGAGCCAGAAATTCCAATTCTTACATCTGTTTGCATAAAACTATAATCAACACGATTTAAACAAGAACTGCATGTTCTTAATGAAAGTTTACCTAAACACACACCTGGAATATATCCATGTTTAAGATTAGGGCAATTAACATGCTTTTACACGCAAAATTATCGAATTAACTTCCCACCAGGATAACCAAATGTCCATTTAAACATGTGTTAAATCGGAGATAAGCTACCTAACACGCAATAAAAAAAAATTATGGCAAATTTATTCAGCCTTCTGAGTAAAACATTTACCACGTTTCTTGTTTTTGGCGTATCTTTTACTGAAAAATCTGATGTGCTACCTCACATGACTTTCTCTACTCTTGTGCAAACTATTTTTACAAACTCTTATTCTCCATCTATTTCATATTAATCGAGATAAACATTTGCAGAAACGATCTCTTGACAGCAAAGAGAATTACATTTTACACATAGCGACCAGTTCTAAAAATATTTGACTATCGCTTAAGGCCCACTATGTTCCCCTTGTTTTGTATTTGCAAGGGCAATATAAAAATACAGTAGCCTTTAAGCATTGACATAACTCTTAATAGCTGGTTGCTATGTGCAGCACCATATTCTTTGCCACAGATTAATACTCTTTGCATATCCAAGACAAAAAATTAATAAGGAATTCCCATTTGAGAAAATAAGTTTTGAAAAATTTAAGGGAATAACAAGCAATATCTCGAAAATGGTTCACTCAACCAAAAAAAATGTATATGGCATAAATTGTGTATTTTAACGCGATCTACAATTTTTGTGTAGTAAAGTCTCTCTCTTATGGTTTACCAGTTATGCAAAAGTCGTTCACAATGAAGAATACTTTTGGAGACATTCCCAGAAAATTCAAGATATACATTTTATTTGTCATGAAAATATCTTAAATATATGATATTTTAATCAAAATATTTAGAGCCATTTTTGAGAAAATTACAATTTTCGAAAAATGTTCCATGTAAAGGGTAATCTGAAGCGGGGGGGATTTTCTTGAAAACCTTCATGTCGCATCTCTGGAAGATACTGAACCTAAATACCAAGTTGGGTGTTTATCCGACTGTTCGTTTCTGAGTTATGCTGTTCACAGTCACACACACACGGACATGTTTCCAAAAATGCTTCTTACTTTCTCTACTACGTATAGTAAGTAGGGGAAGTATTGCATTCCACCCAAAAATTCGATACCGAGATTTCACCGGAAATACATGTTTTGAGACCTCCTGAATCCAAAAAAAGCATTTTTGGAAACATGTCCGTGTGTGTGTCTGTGTGTGTGTGTCTGTGTGTGTGTGTGTCTGTGTGTGTCTGTGAACAGCATAACTCAAAAACGAACAGTCGGATAAACCCCAAACTTGGTATTTAGGTTCAGTATCTTCCAGAGATGCGACACGAAGGTTTTCAAGAAAATCCCCCCACCCCAGACTACCCTTTACATGGAACATTTTTCGAAAATTTTAATTTTCTCAAAAATGGCTCTAACGATTTTGATTAAAATATCATATGTTTAAGATATTTTCATGACAAATAAAATGTATATCTCGAATTTTCTGGGAATGTCTCCAAAAGTATTCTTCATTGTGAACGACTTTTGCATAACTGGTAAACCATAAGAGATAGACAAAATTTTACTACACAAAAAATGTAGATCTCGTTAAAATACACAACTTATGTCATATACATTTCTTTTGTTGAGTGAACCGTTTTCGAGATATTGCTTGTTATTCCCTTAAATTTTCCAATACTTATACTTTTTCTCAAATTCGTTATTCATTTTTTTATGTCCTGGACTTGCAAAGAGAATGGAATGCGCCGCATAGCAACCAGCGTTAAAATATTTGACCATCGCTTAAAAGCTACCATATTCCCCTTGCATCTACAAGAAAATTAGCAATAAGATTGACATCTTGATATCTCGATTAACATAAAGCATATGGAGAATAGGCGTTTGTAAAAATAGATTGTACAAGAGTAGAGAAAGTCATGTGAGTGTAACACATCAGATTTTTTTGCCTTGGATATGCAAAGTGTATTAATCTGTGGGAAAGGGAATGGTGCTGCACCTAGCAACCAGTTATTAAGAGATATGTATGTGTTTAAAGGCTACTGTATTTCTATATTGCCCTTGTAAATATATATTCCCCTTACATCTACAAGAAAATTAGCAATAAGATAGACTCTGCAAATGTTTATCTCGATTAACATGAAGCATATGGAGAATAAGCGTTTGTAAAAATAGTTTGTACAAGACTAGAGAAAGTCATGTGAGTGTAACACATCAGATTTTTTTTTATTCAGGGGGTCTCAAAACATAAATTTCCGGTGTAATATCGGCATCGAATTTTTGGGTGGAATACAATACTTCCCCTACTTACTATGCGTAGTAGAGAAAGTAAAAACACTTTAATCCTAGGACACGTGATTTTTCTTACATACTAGAACGCCTGAAGGGGTCAATTTGGCCCTTAGCGTTAAAATACAATATTTTAATACATATTATAATTTCTTTCGTTTAAACAATTTATCATCAAGAACATCCATAGGTCTTCAAGTAAATGGCGCTTATTATCCTAATGTTTCATCTTAAAGTTTTATCTTCTTTTAAATACAACTTCCTGCTTGCAGCTGAGTTGAAGGAGAAATGGAATGTCTGGTGAAGGTGTATTGTGCTATAATTTCGAAACACAAGCATTTTTGTTATAATTTGTAAATGTTGATATAAATTTATGTGACTGATAACATAACTAAAAACGCTTAGTTTTGCATAAAACATGACATTTCCAGGAATTTTAGTATAATATCATAGGCAACAACTGAATGTAAGCAAACAATTCATTTTTTGTAAGTGTAATGAATACACAACTGAATAAACGTCACAGTAAAAAATTGTGTTGAATTAGTTTTCTCTACCAAAAGTAGAGATTAGATTTTACTTAGCGGTTAACTTAACCTCTCCCAGCGTTCTAGTGTTAAAAATCCTGAGTGATACAATGGTACGATTTTCTCTATCCATTACCATTTTTTCACACCTATTACATTAAATATTCAGGGTAAAGGGTAATCTGGGGTGGGGGGATTTTCTTGAAAACCTTCGTGTTCATTCTGGAAGATACTGAACCTAAATGCCAAGTTTGGTGTTTATCCGACTGTTCGTTTCTGAGTTATGCTGTTCACAGACGGACATGTTTCCAAAAATGTTTTTTTTTTTTTGGATTTAGGGGGCTCAAAACATATATTTTCGGTGAAATTTCGGTATCGGTTTTTAGGTGGAATACAATACTTACCCTACTTACTATACGTAGTAGAGAAAATAAAAACTGATCCAAGTTGGGTATTAATCCTACGTAAAGAATCGAAGTTCAGCTTTACAAAATCCAAAGGTATAAAGGTTGTATATATTTGCTTGGGGTGTTCTGTGTCGTTATTCAGCGAGTTGGAGCGCGGTTCTCCGTTTCCCGACCACGTAATACGCCTGGATTCGCTCTCCAATGGGGATTTCAATGGCGATGCATTTTTCGCTTATGTATAGGACTTCGCCATTGTGAGCAATACGATAAACGACTAGCAGCGGGATCTGTGGGCCATGAAACCCCATATTCCGCTAGGGGATGCATGATGCCAACCGCATCACCTCATCCCACCGGTTCAATGACTGGTAGTCGGGTTGGTAGGCTTCATCCCGTCTTGGGCTATTGTTTCATACAATTAATTATTATTATTATTATTATTATTATTATTATTATTATTATTATTATTATTATTATTATTATTATTTAAACACCCTTGCAATCCTCTTCAATGGGTAGCTAAACGGGTCTTAGCTATTGAAGAAGAAAACGTGATGCCGCGATGATGGTGCGACAGTTTGATACAGGAATGTAGTTATCTCCTTTTCTCGTTGTCCTCAATATCTCATGTTGATTCTGCTGCCGGCTACTCCAGTAGTAGAACTGTGAGCACTTTTCCTTAGGGAATGCGTGGGCCTATCGTTAAAATAACGCGTTTAAATTTATTGAGCAATTTGAGTTATTGAAGTGAGTTTCCGACCGTTTGAGATGAAGAAACAGATTGATTATGAATTGTAGCACACGAAATCGTAACAACTGAATTATTAAAGCTGCTAACTTCTGCAGCATCAAAGCTACGGTTGGGAATAACTGTTTCCGTAATAAATGAAACTAGAAGCATAACCTGCCGTGAGTCGCTAAAATATTTACCGGCAAGATCCCTCGCGATTGCCGCTTCTCATACAAGCGCGTCATTGGGCGCTTAAAATATCACACAGCCACGTACCGCTAGCGGTCCCAGAGAGAGAAATTAATATGTGCACAACGGTGTGCACGACGTCGCTTCGTACCAATCAGTACCAGAGAAGAATGACTCTCTGATTTAAATTACACGCCTTTATTACTTTTAACTCTGCCTACATGTTATTCCCCCATCAACATTCTACCTTATATGTTGCCAAGTCTCAAAGCTCTAAGTTTCCGAATGACACTGTTACTAGGGGGGCTTGCTAAATTCTCAGAATGTAAGTGCCTTTCTGTTTTCCAGAATTTCTGCCTATGTGATTGGAAACGTACTGAGCTTGCCTCTAAACTGCGTTCTCAGAACTTTTATGGCTCATGTGTTCAAATGACTTTCTTACAGGCACACTAATGACTTTCGTTATCTTGGCTCCTAATTACATTCATATTTCAACTCAAATTTGTTACATTATACATTGATTTTATATGAAATGATTTATTGCAATTCTTTCTCTAGTTACTGTTATTCCTTTATTTAATTATTTATATCCACCCGTCAATAATTACGGTATCATTACGAACTCTAATGATAATATCTATGTTTAGTAAAATATGGATTATTTACTTGGAAAATGGCAGCATTTTGAAATTCATTTGTGGGATTGTAATATATTAGCAACCCTACTGGCAACCTTACTTTGTTTACTTCTAGCCACCATCGTTGACGCTGTCTGTACATAGAACGTTATCCACTGCGTCGCCATCCAGATCCACAAAGATTATAACAAAGAATTCAGACCCTTTCAAAGCTAAGTACATGTCGCACACATCAAACCGTTTTTATGTTCTTAACATTTCACTTGTGTATGAATCAAACTATACCTGGCTGTATCTCAATAACAAACCGTAGTATTACGGCAGTTCCTATACCGAATTTCACCGTTATAGTGTCTATGACACCCTGGTCTTCGAAGGCAGCATTTAGTATTTAAACAAACATAAACTGTTGAGAGGAATGCTGAAAGAATAAATAAGGAAGAGCTAGAAAATACTACTTCCGAGGTTCTCCAACGCATTTAATGCATGTGTATTTCATGCTATTTTTTAACGAATTGGGGTAATAAAATAGTTCTTACAGAAAATAAATTTAATAAGTTACTAATAGCTGTTGAACGTTGTGATTATAGTAGCAAGGTCAGCAATATAGCTTTGGCAATCAATAACTTGCAGCTGGTGCATGAATTAAATTGTATGTAAATATTAACAAATAAAAAGGAAATAAAGACTCAGATATGATTTAAAAGGGAAAACTCAACAATCAGATATGATTATATTCCATGTCTGCATTAATAAATATATCAAACGTTATGCGAGTTTAATATAGTTTATGCTCGACCATGCCAAAATATAGTATTTATATTACTGGTAGCAGTACTTTGATGGGCCTCATTAAAGTACACCTGTTCATTAAAGTATTGGTATTTGACCAATCAGAAGTGGCTACGTAACATTGTGAAAGCGCAAGTATCGATTATTCTGCGTAGTACGTCTCACAACGCTAGTAACTTTGTTTAACACAGGTGCTACAAGGTCATTCATTGTATTGTAATCGTAGATAAAGGAATAACGATTGTAACACATCACTCAAACCCGAAACGAATACTTAATGAAACCTTTAATTTAGATACATGGTCGAGCATAAACAGTCGTATGAAATTTGACTATAATGGTGATCAAAACGCTCTCTCTGTTAATAATAATACTCGCGTTTTAATTACTACCATTATAGTCTCGTTGCATAATATACTATTATGCACATACCTGTAGTAAAATTAAGAAAACACACAGGTTAGGTTACCAGCATTAAATACAGTAAATTTAACTTTCTTCTATGACATGATGAATGGGGAACGGATAAAAAAACACTATCGTTGATAAAAAATAATTCTTACACATTGGACCTCTATCAGAGAGTATTTTAGAGTATAACATGTAACATTAAATCTCAGTTTTTTTCCACCGGAAGAGTGGCTTATTCTCCACTTAAGGATGCAGAAGCAAAAGCAGAGAAACTTGGTAAGAACAGAGAGTAATACAAAGTAGGAGCGGCCGCTTGAACAAATACGGCTTCAACAAGGAGCACATTGAGCTATGTTTCATTTCGTACGGAAATATCATTTCCGGTGTCTATCACACGAGCAGACAAGGGAACTGCATAAAGCGTGTAGCTATTCTGCATATTGTAAACGTTCTCACTGCCTGTATATATAAACACTCTCACAGACGGTTCCAGAAACTTGAAAGAAACTAATTGTGTAAACAAAGTATCATCTGTATGCGTGTGATTCATAAGGAAGCTGTCCCCAAACAGAACATCAGTCATAGACAAAAGGAAACAGTAAAGATGAAAAGATCGTAGCACATCGTCTGTAAGGAACTTGGAAACATACTCCGGTTACATTTGGGGACATGGCGCCTTTGAGCACCTCTAGAAAAGTAAAAATATTTCTAAATACACCACAATAAGGAATGAGCTTCATGGAAATGTCTACAATAAATTTAAGGAACAGTCCAGTACAGTAGCTATTCAGAAAATATCAAAAAGGGTTATGTATAGGGATCCATTATCGTTTTGAATGATAAATATCAATTAATCCTGAGTTGAAAATGTTTAAATAAATTAATTTCATATTCAGAGATTAAGCTGTAGCAACTGGAATTAAAATTAGAATAGGATGTTTTGCGTATTCTAAAGCCCCATGTACACGATCAAATTTTTGTCAAATTCAATACTTTACAAGACTTTTCAAGAGTTGCCACAACTTCACAACTTTTCTTGTCAAATTGCTTCCAATAGTTTTAAAGTCTTTAAAAGTCTTGAAAGCAAATAAGGACATGCTCTAAACGGCCAAAGGTTTCACAAGGATTTGATGGCTTTGACCAATGAAATGCGAGTATTCACAGTGCGTCACAAAAGCGAGCTGATTAGGTTATACATAAGCTGGTTTGTCTGTACGTCGAGGGTTCCGTGGATGACCACAAGATGAAGCAGATGAAGGCATATGAAGAAATAATTGCCAGGCAGTTTTCCGGACTAAGTATACATTAATGCAATGTTATATAGTGTGGTTAACCTAACCTATCGGTTGGTGTTATTTTCATTGTATTCCACGCTCGTAATGTGATTTCATTGGATATAATACGTGAAAGTGCTACATAATATCAGTAAAGGACAATATTTCATTGCAAATTGTTATACTGGGACACAAATACTAAATTACTTTGCGCGTGATAAATTATCAATGTGTTCTGAAGGGTTTCAGTTTGGCGAAGAGACAACTTGTAAATACATATTTCTGACCTTGTCAAGTCTTGCCAGGTCTTGTCAAGTATTTTCCAATCTTGTCACATATTGAAAAAATGTTTGAAAATTTTTCTTGTAAACTCTTGAATTGAGCAAAAATTTTGATCGTGTACCAGGGGCTTTAACGGCAAATATATTATGACCCTGTGAAGTACTTTACATTACCGCTCCAGGCCAATTTTTTTCTAGTTCCATTTACACCACGCCTTTAACTACATTGGTCTTATCGGCGACCTTTCCTTTGGAACTTATTGCCTATTGGCAATGATGTTCACTCGTATTATCTTGTCGTTGGATTTTTTGCACTTTCTGGGTTTCAATAATTAGATCACAGACACATCCACACTCTCATTTATACTTCCAGGCTCTGGGGAGGATAAGGAATAATCTTGGCTAGAGAAGAATTTCCACCTCCCAACCGGGAATGGAACCCGGGACCCCTCGCACAGTAGGCAAGTGCTCTACCGACTGAGCTACGGGGCCAGTTTTCAGGCCAATTTATTTCACTACAAAGTAGGATTTCTGTTATGTTCTAAACTGGGGATATTGCACTCATTTGCAAACCACTCAAATTTAGCACCAGAATGAAAACATGGCCCTGATATCTTAACATGGTTATACCATCGCCATCTAAAGTGCAGTTTCTGTTGCTGTCATCTTTGGCAATAATGTCTGACATGCGGCGTAAATATAGCGCTACCAGTGATATGATTAGTAACTATCTCGTTCCCGCCAACCTAAGCTATATTTGCTATTATTTTATACATTTTTAGCAAAGAGAGTTCCAAACTCCAAAACCCATTACTGCCTACACCCCTGGTCCAGTATGCATATGTCTAAAATTCAGTCAACCCTGGGCGTCGTTTTGAGATATAAAAGATTCCTAGAGAACATCTGTTAGGCATTTTCATCTTTTGAGTTTTCGGTATCTCCATCTCACTAACTTTCGTATTATGTCTTCTGTACTGGCCGGGTTTTAAGGCAATATATCTGTGAAATATGACAAAAAATTGTGAAAAATTAAAAGCTTAATATTTTCATAATAAAGCAATGAATTCTAAACTTTAATACATATTACCTTTTATACCTGGCGCATTTAAACTGCTAATAATAAACCTTTAAACCTT
This sequence comes from Deroplatys truncata, assembly GCA_030765065.1. Lineage (NCBI taxonomy): Eukaryota > Metazoa > Arthropoda > Insecta > Mantodea > Mantidae > Deroplatys > Deroplatys truncata. Next base: position 264,507,967 of record CM060975.1, on the reverse strand, counting down.
GCTTTCTCGCAAAAGTTTTCTCACCATTTTCCATATTTAAAATGCCCTACACAATTAAATTTCTTATCAACATGGTTCAAGACTTTGATTGCCTCAAAAGCATACTAGAGAAAATTACCATATACCTCTTTTAAATTATTGTCTAATTTTGAGAAATAAATTTACCTTTTGAAAAATCAAGAATTTTGAAGAGTACAAAAGGTAATAACTTTTATACAATAATTAGGGATGAATATAACAAATCTAATATGATAGATATTTTTGTAAACTCATTTACTCTAAAATCTGAATTTTGATGCGAATATTTTAGAAAAAATGCATCGTGTGGAGCATTTTATTAGGAAAGTTAATTTACACAATAAAAACTTAATATTTAAATAACCAAGCAAGCTGGAATTTTGAAACATGGCGAAACCATTACTGTTGGTGTGCGTAATAGCTTTAAATTTCAACAACATATATTGGATTTTCCAAATTTCACAAATATATTATCAGAAATTCCTACAAAAATTACGCAACAGACGCGTAGGTATATGTCCAGGATTCAGTCATCCCTGAGAGTCGTTTTGAGCATATAAAAGTGTCTTAGTGAGACCCTGATAAGACACTTACCTTTGAACGTGTGGTGTCTCCATCTCACCAAGTTTTCTATTCTATCTTCTCTACTGGTCGGATTTTAAGTCTCTAATCTTATAATCCTTTAATCTTAAGTTTAAAAAAATCTGATGTATTACACTCACATCACTTTCTTTACTCTTGTACAAACTATTTTTACAAACGCGTATTCTTCATTACTTCATGTTAATCGAGATATATATTTGCAGAAACTTTCTTATTGCTAATTTTCTTGTAGGTACAAGGGGAATGAGGAAGGCTTTAAGCGATAGTCAAATCTTTTAAGAGCTGGTTGCTACGGAGAGCATACCATTCTCTTTACATGTCCAGGACATTAAAAAAAATCTGATGCGTTACACTCATATTACTTTCTCTACTCTTGTACAAGCTATTTTTACAAACACTTATTCTCCATCTACTTCATGTTAATCGAGATATCCAGATGTTAATCTTATTGGTAATTTTCTTGTAGATGCAAGGGAAATATGGTAGGCTTTAAGCGATAGTCAAATATTTTAAGAGCTGGTAGCTATGTGGAGTTTTCCATTCCCTTTGCATTACCAGGACAAACAAAATGAATAACGAATTCCCATTTGAGAAAAAGTATAAGTATTGGAAAATTTAAGGAAATAACAAGCAAAATATCGAAAATGGTTCACTCAACAAAAAAAATGTATATGATATAAATTGTGTATTTTAACGCGATCTACATTTCTTTGTATTATAAAATTTTGTCTATCCCTTATGGTTTACCAGTTATGCAAAAGTCGTTCACAACGATGAATACTTTTGGAGACATTCCCAGAAAATTCGAGATATACAATTCATTTGCCATAAAAATGTCTTAAACTTATGGTATTGTATTCAAAATTGTTAAGAGCCATTTTTGAGAAAATTAAAATATTCGAAAAATGTTCCATGTAAAGGGTAATCTGGGGTGGAGGGATTTTCTTGAAAACCTTCGTGTCGCATCTCTGGAAGATGCTGAACCTAAATACCAAGTTTGGTGTTTATCCGACTGTTCCTTTCTGAGTTATGCTGTTCACAGACACGCAGATACACACACGGACGTGTTTCCAAAAATACTTTTTTTGGATTCAGGAGGCCTCAAAACACATATTTCCGGTGAAATTTCGGTATCGAATTTTTGAGTAGAATGCAATACTTCCGCGACTTACTATACGTAGTAGAGAAAGTAAAAATGAATAACGAATTCCCATTTGGGAAAAAGTATAAGTATTGGAAAATTTAAGGGAATAACAAGCAATATCTGAAAATGGTCACTCAACAAAAAAAATGTATATTATGACATAAATTGTGTATTTTAACGCGATCTACATTTTTGTGTAGTAAAATTTTGTCTATCTCTTATGGTTTACCAGTTATGCAAAAGTCCTTCACAATGAAGAATACTTTTGGTGACATTCCCAGAAAATTCAAGATATACAGTTCATTTGCCATAAAAATTTCTTAAACTTATGGTATTGTATTCAAAATCGTTAGAGCCATTTTTGAGAAAATTTAAGTTTTCGAAAAATGTTCCATGTAAATTTGGTGTGGGTGGATTTTCTTGAAAACCTTCGTGTCGCATCTCTGGAAGATATTAAACCTAACTACCAAGTTTGGCGTTTATCTGGCTGTTCGTTTCTGAGTTATGCTGTTCACAGACAGACACACACGGACATGCTTCCAAAAATGCTTTATATGCATTCAGTGCACCTCAAAACATGTATTTCCTATCGAGTTTTTGGGTGGAATGCAATACTTCCCCTACTTACTATACGTAGTAGAGAAAGTAAAATGAACCAATAACGAATTCTCTTTCAAGAAAAAGTATAAGTATTGGAAAATTCAAACAAATAGCAAGGAATATCTCGGAAGTGGTTCACTCTACTCAATAAAAAAAATCTAGATGAAATAAATTATGTGTTTTAAACAGATCCACAATTTTTGCGTAGAAACATTTTGTCTTTCTCTTACGGTTTACCAGTTATGCAATAACCATTCAGAATGAAGAGGAATTTTGGAGACTTTCCCAAAAAACTCAAAATATACATTTAATTTGTCATGAAAATATATTAAATATATGATAGTTTAATCAAAATCGTTAGCCATTTTTGAGAAAACCAAAATTTTCGAAAAATGTTTCATGTAAACGGTAGTTTGGGGTGAGGGGAATTGTGTTGCATCTTTTAAAGATGCTGAACCTAAATACTAAGTTTGGTATTTATCCAAATTTTTGTTTTTGAGTTATGCTATTCTCAGACACTCACACGGACCTTTTCCTGAAAATGCCTTTTTTATTCAGGGGCCTCAAAACATGCATTTTCGGTGAAATCTTGGTATCGAATTCTTGAGTAGAATGCAATACTTTTCCTGCTTACTTTACTAGTAGAAAAACTAAAAATTATACTTATAAGGCTGAGTTCATATATCGAGAAGCTAAGTACAATAATTGGGGAGCTATTATCCGAAGCAAAGCGAAGAATATTCACTTTCAAATTCAAGATCAGATAGCGAAACAAGTAATAGCTTCATATCCTTGGAAGGTACCGTGAATAATTACTCAATATGTACTTAAAACTCAATTAAGAATTTCTGATGTTTATGATACATCTAGAATAATTAATTAAACGTGTTGAACTCGTGAAGTGTGTGGAGAGGGCGTATTCTTTTTTATTTTCTACTTTTGTGCATATTCAGTTTTTTGCATTTCGAGGTACACTTATTTTAACACTGTTGAAGATATATTCTAAAGAATCTCTGTGCATATACAAATAAATAAGATATTATACTAATTTTAGAAATTTTATTCATAATTAATTATATATCTAAAAAGTTAGAATTGTATGAACTTTGATACATTTTTTTTCTCGATATGCTGAAATGCTGTAGAGATAATTTAAAACAAAATTTTAAAAATTAATCCTTTAATTATGTTATATTACACACTTTCAGTGCTCTGCAAAAAAGTCTTTAAGGAACGTGTGGCAGAAAATGGATGAGAAATACGATTTATACGACTTTTTGGATAATATTTAAACATCCTTCACCATCACATGGTAAAACAAATTTACGTTTAGTTCATTACAATATAGAAAAATTTGTACTGTTCTCCCATCCCAATATCCTTAAGGGCGGATTAGATGTCCTATTTCACCCACGTTAAATCTACAAAATTCTTACCCATTATCTCAGAAACTATTTAAGATGGCAGACTGATGCAAGTCTTCTAAGTTCACTGATCTACTTTTATGCAATAAATTTGGTTAAAATATATCAGCAATTTAAACAAACTTAACCATCTTATCAGCAGAGAAGTAGACACACAACAACATAGTTTCTGAGAAAATGGGTAATTTATACCAGGTATTATTAACAGCAAAAGCTGTTCAAAGCAAAACTGGAGAAAAGAAGCTCAATATACAGCCTTCGTTTTATGCCAAGATCACAACCGCCTTATATGCGTATCGGGCGAGATGACAATAACCTATTTATTATGCCAATGCGCAGCGTGTAAGCTGCTTTGTCGGTCGTTGCTTTGTCTTCGTGTTGTGAAGTGCTTAGACATTACATAAGGTGTGATTTCCGTAGGAATGTTATTGTCTTATTAGTCTATGGAAATGCCTGCCAACAAATTCACGCTTCAACAGCCTATTTTTATGTACAATACGTACGTGAAAACAATCATGTAGACAGGTGTGTAGACAATTTCCGCAGCAATTTCCTCGTTATACAGTTCCGAGTAGAGAGATTGTGAGATATTTGGTCAATAAATTTAGAACAACAGGATCGCTAAATGCTAAAAAGTAAAGTATATAGGAACAATCCCACACCATAGATAAACTTAGGACAATATAAAATCAGAAATTATGAATATTATGCAAGAACTTATGCGTGTGAATGGTAATTTCATCCGACGATATCAAGGATGTCTTAGCGCAGATGAACACCATTATCGACAACACTTATAGCAAGGTTAGTACCCATTACATATATGTTACTACACTCGTGAGAAGTAAAGCGGAAGTTACGGAACGGAAAATACCGCAGTGCAGCACACTGTGCGCGGAGCACGCATTCGCGCGATCCACAGCCTTGGCATAAAACGAAGGCACTGTATTTGTAAAGAAGGAAGCTGCACTGCTTTAGCACAGAAGTGTATAGAGCAAAACTTTCCCTTAAAGATGGGTTGATGTCTACCTCTCTACTCCAAAATTGTACTAAATGGCAGATACAGTACCATTTTTGAAAGTTTGTTTAAAATATGGAGTATTGTGTCTAAAATTATATATATAATTAATAGAGGAAATTGCAACTTATAAGAGTGCACGGAAACAAAAAAACAAAATTTTTGTAGCAGGACGAATTTCGAAATTCTCCCCCCTTAAACAATGACGTCATGGTTTCAGAATGATTAGCGGGAAAATTTTTGGTTTGAATATGTCCTCTATCATAGAGGACAGGTAATGCCGATGCATTTGTTGCTATGTACATTATATTATTATTGTAAATTCGTTGACATCCTTGACTAAGGTGCGGTTAAGGCAGAATATGGAAGAAGAGTTAATGGTGAGACAGACAGCACACCCCTCTACAGTTATATGGTCTCTGCAGGAGACAGATTGCTATTCCCTTCCCCTCCTGTGGGGAAACAATGAGCAAGACAAGGAAATATTCTGGAGAGCAAATTGCACATTGTGACAGCCCCGCCTTCACTTGGTTCCGCTAGCTTAACCCCAGTCACCTGTTTGATAGCACGCTCCAGCTATTGTTTAATTGTGCGAGGAGTGAAGGGTAACTCAGAGGATATGTGTCACGTAAAGCGAGCATTGTCATGTACAACAACAGCTTATGTACACCGAGGTACATAAAACACTGAAAACACGAACAGAAACACACAAGCGCACCTTGCGAATCTGATGCCATTAAAAGGACTGTTTATGTTTCTCCTTCCAAGTTGTAAGGCCTTGGGTACGCATAATAAACAAATCGAATAAGTCAGTCGATGCATAAATCAAAATTTAATAAACGCCTAACAGTAATGCCTCGTGCATATTTCACTTGGTAAAAATAACATTCCATAGAATCCCCGAACATGATTTTATCACCCTCCACTGCAAAAATAGACCAGCCACACCCCCCCAAAAAAAGATACTTCCAGTTTCCTCGAAAATATAGTCAAAAATAGTTGTGTGTACCAGTTGCTCAATTTCAACTTGACGTAAAATATTTACCATAAGCTTAATGTTTATTAAAAATAATAATAATAATTCACCTTCAGTTAAGTTTCTCACGCATTTAAATTTTTTGTTAATAGTTTCACTAAGCAATCTTGTTCGAGGTGGCGCCGCAGAAACGATTGCTACCTGCAATCGGGACCCATGGGTTTTTCGTGGTTTCCCCGGGTCGACAGGCGGATTGAATTGAGCTTTCTTTTTATGGACGTTCTTTAACTGCTTTGGTCCTCAGCGTTCCATTCTATATTGGGCGTGAAAGACCGGTAATTTTGCTCAGAGGTCTCTTTATCAGGCTTTAGGTTCTTTTATGTGCCGTAAATCTACGACACGGGACCACCGGCTTTACTTCCCTTCCGAAGGAAGCCATACTAAGGATTTTTACGCCCGAAAAAAATCCATCGCCCTCCCCCGGGTTTGAACCCACGACCTTGGGAATTAGAGGCTAGCATGGTAACCACTACACCATAGGCAGGGGAATGTTGGGATGGTTCATCTTCTACAACGACTCTCCTGCCCCTCATTTCCTGTACCCATCATCTTCTTTGCCATCTGCATTAGGGTTATAGGACCAGGTGACGGTGTTTGGCGGATTGCGGTTGGCCGGAGGCTGTGCGCTCTGTAGAGATTTCTTACTGACGTCGTTCCAGGAAAAACTTGCTTAACATTAGTCTCCGGGTGCTTTCGGCAGATGCTCTTTCGAGACATCCCGAAGACTCGGGGCCTATGTGTGGGCCCGGGCGGCATTGTATGCGTTCAATCTGGAAAGATTAGCTACCCCGTCCATGATTGCGCCCGTCTGGTCGCCCTTCTATTCTCTGCCTTCATCCCTTCCTCCAAGGGGTCACGATAGAAGCACAAGGGGCTGGATGGCCTGCTTACGGTGCTCTGCCCCGGTTTCGTGGACCCCTTCGTTCGTCAGTAAATTTACCTTTAACCTTTACGACTCTTGTTCATAAACTACATGCAAGAATTAATGTCAGTATTAAATATAAACACTTAGGACGAAGCAGCATATTTGAACATTACCGCGCTATTGTTTGGGGGGCTTTAAAGTGTATAAAAACAAAAACGAAACAATTGCCTCAATAAACGCCAACCTCTCTATCTGCAGGTGAAACCCAAAAAGTCAGACTTTCGCTTAATCGTCAAAAGCTACTTGGATAAGAAAGGTAAAACTGTAAAATGTTCCACGAATAATTTGCCAGGACGTGAATGAGTTGATCGCTTCATGAAGAGTGACGATGAAGAACTGCGTGAAAGATTTGCACACAACATAAACAAAAAGCGTGCAAATGTAACAGAGGAGGATATTAGTAATTTTTTGCCAATTTGAAAAACGAAGGCTACTTTTCTCCCGAAAGATATTTAATTTTACTGAATCCGGCTTTTCTGATGGTCCGAAAAAGAAAAAGAAGAAAATGATATTTCTAAGGAAAAGTAAGCATTCTGAATTAGTGTGCAACAGTACCAAAATTAACTATTCAGTAATGTTCTGTGCTGCAGCTAATAGGGATTTATTACCTCCTTATATTGTATATAAGGGCTCTCAACCTCTGATGCAGTGTACACAGCACGGTCCTCCCGGTGCAAGATATGCTGCCTCTAAGTGCGGTTGGTTGAACCAAAACCTCTTTGCGAATTGATTTGATACTTTATCCATTACTAAAGGAAGAACAGGAGTGGAGTTAACAATTTATGACAACTTAACTCCACACATTAGCGTGCATGTTTTCTTTCAGTGCGACAAGATTGATGGTATATTAATTTGCACCTTCAGTCCATTGAAGACGCACTGGAGGAACATTCTTCACCTATGGAAGCAGGCAAAGAAAGGCAGAAAAACTGCAACTCTGCCTAAGCAAACATTTCCTTAGATTCTCAAAAATCTGTTTACAAAGACAGCACCTAAGTTATCAGAGAATACTCGTTCTGGTTTCCAGAAGACTGGTATCTTCCCTCTTGATCGTCAAAGGCCAGTTAGTAATCTGCCAGTATTTTCCTGCAATATTGGGCAACAAGAGACGGCGAGAGAAACTTTCAGGAGTTTATTGAAAATTCCAGGAAAGTCTTCACTACACCAAGAACGAATTCAGCAGACGCGTTCCAATCGACCCTGGCAAGAGTGTAGGCATAGAAGAGGTATCGAAGTAAGTAGAGGAAACCCAAAAGAAGAAGACAATCCAAACCTTCAAGAAGAGGAAAATCAAGAGTCATCATAATCACGAAAAAAGTGCAATAAAGAAACGTCTACACCGGAATCTGAAACTGAAGCCGAGTTAATATTTGATGATTCAACCGATACTTCTTCTGAAGAAGATTCTGATGATGGAATCTTTGAAGAAGCACCCAGAAGCAGTGGTGATAAAGCAATAGTGTATGGTCTTCAAGACGAAAGTTTCTTTGCTGTTGATGAATATGTCATTGTTGACTATGACGTAACTCTTTTCCCAGTAGTTGTAACCGTCATTGATTCAAAGAACTAGCAAGTGAAGGAGCCGTGTAGACAACGAGGTGTATAGGTATCATGGAAGTGGCAAAAAGAAAAGGACGAGTTATTTTATGGTAATAAGAGAGTAATTAAAACAGCTGACAGAAAGGTTAAGGGGGGAAGTCTACTGGATTAAGGATGATGTTCTTGATAAACATTGACTGAGTTACAACATTTGAAGGTTACAAATAAAATTGTCTGATGTTAAAAACCAAAATTTAACTAAACGGTTTTGTTTTTCATAATATAAAAATCCAAGAATGTACTTGTTATTTTGATAAAACATTGATTACACTTAGAGAAAGCTTCAACATAAAACTGGTCAATAGAAAACATTCAGAGAACAATGGTCTCATTTCTCTTGTCTCAATGTCCCATACTTTGTAAATATTTCTCTTTCATGTTAGATTTATGTAAAAATAATAATAGCACAAAGTAACCTTACACCTGCAGGTGATATTGTACCAGATATTATGTATTCATATCTCTGAAAGATAAACAAAATATTCTACATATAATTGCAGTGTACAGAGCATAAGAGTGTAACAGTAAGTTTTTGAAGCGATGTTATTTTTACAAATTATATCTTAAGCGTGATGTACAAAAAATGAACATTTTGATACAAAGTCACTCGCACAGACTGTACGAGTTATGGAAAATACTTAATTACAAATGAAGTTTAAATAATTTAATTCCTTTATATTTTAATTTCTCATGAACATTTCATGCGTTTAAATTTAAAATTGTGGTATGCAGATTACTTTGCATTCTAAAACATGTGCAGAGAGGGAGAGGAAGGGGGTCAAGAAAAATAGATTTTAAGTTTCATACCGACTTTGTTTAAATGTTACAGGCCCATGTATATCATATTTATTAAATTATTTTATATTGCTTACATCTTTAATCATTAAACTATTTTCTTTTAAAGCGAGATTACATTCTTGATAGTGAGGCATAATTTTGGTGTCATGACAGAATGGTAGCAAGTGCTTCTGCAAAATGTTGTTTCCAACTCTTCCCATATGGTACACTACAATCTTCTGAGCAATTTTGTCTCATTAAAAGATTCCTGAACCAATTTATTAGCTGGAGGTACCCAGTGGGTGATGTTCCGAACCACGCACTCTCAGGACGAGAGCTGCGGAACCCGGAACCCTAAGCAACATTGTTAGGTTTTGCATATTACAGTATAGAAAAGAGAGGCAAGTGTGCCGTGATTTCCAAATGATAGCATTTGAATTGCAAGATCTAAATAACTGTGCTGACATAATTATTTTTATTTATTTATTTATTTATTCTTCTTCCGCACAGTTTTTTCCTTGGACTGCTCCTCCACCTTAATGCATATTTCTAAATGTTTTATTTTATCCTTTAATGAGACAGGTTTGAACTCTAATGTTTAGAAGGTAACGAAAGTTTTCGCAAAATCAATTTGTTTATTATATAAATTATGTTTTAATACAATTCACTTCATATTTTGCAAGAAAAAATTGTTTTCATAGTAAAAATTAATTTCCATACCATGGATACCTATAAACTGGCGATTATTAAACTAGTTGAACCATAAATTCCAATACTGATATTGCTATATAGGATGCCCCTAACTTTCGAGACATTCTCATAAGTAGCATACTTTATAGCAACTAAAAGCAATTTTATGTTTATCAGAACCTACTATTATGGAATGCTATATGGTATTCAATTTTAAAGCATATATTTTGCTAGTAGGAGTTTCTGGAACACAATGTATAATTGTAAACTACTCGAATGGCAGCCTTTGGTCATTTAATATAGTGCAAATGTACCCGTAATGTTTAGATTGTTATGGGACATCCTGTATTTTAATATACGAAACAATAATCGCATCATTTTGAGCCTTTGATGAAAAGCGAAAATAAGCGTAAATGGCAGTTTCTTACATTGTTCTTATCAGTGCATTGTAGGAGCATTAAAACGCATTTCCGATCAAAGCTAACACAAATTAAGACAGCAGCAAATAATTATCATTTTTAAAAAAGTCGAACATTACTTTAGCAAACACTTACGAATTTATTCCTTCCATTAAAGTGGCAATGTGTTTAGGGCTAATTTAGCGTGCAGTCCAGTGTGTAGGGGCTACTGAAACCACATTCCAGGCAAGGCGCGCACAGAAAAAAAGAGAAAATGTGGAACGGCGCCCAATTCCGCTTTTGTTTGTTTATTCCTTTACGAGCAGAGGTAATGAAATGTATCTTGTGACAGAAACGGCCGCTTGATGTCACTTGCCACACACGTGGTGGCATTCTGTTGCTTCACGACACATTAGTCTTCTAACGACACTAGTGTTTTTGTGATTTGTCGCGCCATCGAAACCGCGATGTAGTTAAAGGTACATTTCGTAATTTCAGAATAAATTAACAATGATGAGCAATCACATGATTCTGGGATTCAATCGATTCGTTTAGTTCAACTCGAACTAACTAGCAAATAATTCAACCTAATAGAAAAGCTTAGCGTAAGGAAGTCAAATATAAGATCCATTTTATTCAAACCAAATAAATATGTAATCAAAAGAATAAAACAGTAACTAAGTTTTATTTGGCTATTCCACTTACGTCAGTCATCTGATATACACCATTCTTGTACTGAATGTATCAGATATCAGACCGGCGGTTCCGTGTCGTAGATTTACGGCACGTAAAAGAACCTCAAGCCTGATAAAGAGGCCTCTAGCAAAATTACCGGTCTTTCACACACAATATAGAATGGGACGCTAAAGACCATAGTAGTTAAAGAGCGTCCATAAATAAAAACTCAAAAAACTCAGATATTAGCAACTGCAACTCTACTACATCAATAATAATTGAGGACCGCGCTCTATTATCGCTGGAAAGTCCCATGTGTGCAGTGGAAACAAGCGCTAAACTCATACGACAATATGTGTCGGAAGTATTTGACCAAGCTACAAGGCAGTAAATAAATCAATTAATTTGATAAGCCTATCCTTAGAACGCCGATAACAATAAAATAAATTTTTAAGCTGTTCCTTGTTCAGTTTGAAAATGCTGATTAAATTTGGCTATTTATTATAAAATGCATCATATATATGGTTTTTATGTTGACATATATAAGATCACTGAACAGTGCTTTAAGGTTAAGTTATGAAAGTGTGCTGTAATCATTATAAATATGTTATTTTATGGGTTTTATTAGTGCATGGCAAATGATAATTTTGGATTTTGGAAAGCTACTTGGTATAGATATATGAGTATAATGGGTTAAATCTGAGCTAGAAATTGCATTTTCTAAACGCATGTATGTCTATCAACTCTTCGATCACTAACAACTGAACCCTTAATGTTCCGCTTAGAGAATAGGCTGCATAATTCTAGTTATAGTTTTATCCGGCTGCGGGGGGGGGGGGTTATATTGAAGTAGTAAATGGGAAATTCTGAATATTCTCTTATTGTTGTTTCGTGAAAATGTTGCATAGCTAAAGTCTTGATAAGGGTTTTGTTTACAAAGTTTCTATACGATTTATTTACTTATTTTCATTTTCTGCTACAGAGCATCGCCCCAATTATGGCAGAGTATGCAGTTAATTACACTGAATACATACATATAAAAATATGAATATTTTAGAAGCTGCACAGTTGTTTATTTATTGGGGAACATAAATAGCTTATTTAATTAATTCTGTTATTTTCGGATTAACATCAAAAGTAGAGCAATTCCGAAACTCAATAAGCCCTAACTTCCCGTAACGCTGTTGATCTGGGTTCCAATTCCAGTTGGAACAAGCTGTCCAGATGAGGTTTTCATTCTTAGGATTAAGGATTACGATTGTTTATTATTGTAGATCATCAAGCTCATTAAACACATGCAAAAATGGGAAACTATAAATAAATGACAAACAAAAGTAAAAATAAAGAAAGACACTTCAGCAGATAACGTAAACATAGCAGCGGGTCCTAATTTCAGTAAACAAAGTAGAAGTCTGTTTACAACTAGTAGTACGATAATTTAATGTTTTTTTCGTATGTATCATTTGAAATGAATACGATGACTAGTGTTTTCCACCTAGCTTCAAATTAGATGAGAAATGAAGGTCTAAATTTTCTAAAATGTGTGACCTTTCATCTTTTTGTGGAAACTGTGGACACACTCGTCTTTTTAGAGACATTAGAATATCTATTAAACCCAGCGGTAATGCACAGTGCCACCATGTAAGTTTCCAAAAATAAGCATCGTTGTGTTCATCCTCAGAAGATTGAGTGCTTTGAGTCAGATTCATCTTCACTAGTTTCCTCTCCTGCTCTCGTCACCTTCTTCCTCTTTCTAGCGAACAGTCTTAGTAAGATGCTTTCTTTCCATACACATCTCCAAACGTTTATTTTTTCTTTCCTGTAATGCCTGAATACAGTATCTCTTTATGGAGAGAGCTTCTACAAGTATATACTTATTCTTCTTATATATACCTCATGTTAATTGAGATAAACTTATGCACAAATGATATATTTACCTGCACATTTGGCTAAACATACAAAAGGGATAGCGATAGTCAAATTATGCGGGTCGCTATATTTGAAATTCCATGCTCTTTCCACGACATCACGAGAAAAAACTGAAGGTCAACAGTACTTAAAAAAAATTACTACGGTACTGAAAAATTCAAATCAATAACAAGGAGCGGCTGATACCACAAAAACGTTATCTGAAACAAATTTGTATTTTAAAAACTTCCCTATTTTTTCTGTAGTAAATTTTTATACTATTACTTCAAAGATTATACAAACTTATACGAAATTATTTCCCAATGAATCAAACTTCATAGGCTATTCCCAGAAAATTCAGAAAATATTATTTATCATGTAAATATAAATATATCCACGATATTTAAGTAAAAATCGTTATAATGTTTTTAATAGAATAAAATGTTTTGAAAACTTTTCAGTGTAAAGAATAGGTAGAGTTTTTCTTCAAATTATTTGTATGGTATGCCTGAAAGATGCTGAACTTAAATACCAAGTTTGGTATTTATGCGACGTTTTATTTTTGAGTTATACAGCTCACAGACGCACACAGGTCTTTTTCTAAAAATCTAATGTGTTGCATTCACGTGACTTTCTCTACCCCCCTTCGCTTATTAGTGAGTGTACAAACTATTTTTACTAAATATTATTCTTCTATCTACTTAATTTTAATCCGAATAAACCTTTGCAGAAATAGCTACATCACACATAGATACAAAGGGAACAACGATAGTCAAATGTTAAGAACTGGACGCTATATGCTGGCCTTAAAATTCCATACTGTTTCCATGCAATCATGAGAGACAACTAAATGTTGAAAGGGTTTTAAAGAATGACCAAGCAATAAATAGTTCGAGCCATTAATAACGCATATCTCGGAAATGGCTGATGCCACAAAAAACTTATTTGAAACAAATTGTGTGCTTTAAAGAGATCTACATTTCTTACGAAGTACGTTTTCTTTTATCGTTTAACGTTTACTAGTTATACAAGATTATACAAAATTCCTTCCGAATGAAGGGTACTTCAAAGGCTATTCCCAGAAAATTCAAGATATACAGTTTATTTGTAATGTAAGTATATTTAACGCATGGTAATTTAATGAAAATTTTTAGAGCCAGTCTTTATAAAATAAAACATTTTAAAAAGTCTTCCATGTAAAGGGTAGTCTGGGGTGGGGGTATTTCTTGAAAATCTTCGTATTGGCACTTCAGAAAGTACTGAACTTATTACCAAGTTTGGTGTTTGTCCGACTTTTCGTTTTTGAGTTATGCTGTTCACAGACACACACTGATCTTTTCCTAAGAATGCTTTTTTTATTCAGCGGGTCTCAAAACATGCATGTCCGGTTAAATCTCGCCATCGGCATATTGGGTGAATTGCAATACCTTTTTGTGTATAATATAATATATAAAATGTATGTAGCAGTCATTGTATTATGTTTATATTATTGTGTACATGTATAATAATGTTATGTGAATGTATTAGGTAATTTAATAATGTAGGAGCTGTGATAATAGAGGCCGAAAGTTGCTCACAATGAGGTAACAATGAGGTAACCTTGAGGCAATAATGAATTGGAAAGTTTAATAATGTTATTAGTAATTCTTAGAACAATAATGTAATATTTAAAACAGATTATAAATAGGCAATCAACAACCAGAAAAGCTGAAAGTTAAATAAAAGTATTCTATTGGAGTAAAATTAGCCAATCAGAAACGTGAAATAGAAAAATTTACAAATTTAAACTGTAAACGCAAGCTGTAAACGCTAGAAGGCAACGTACCTGAGCAGTTCGTTCACTCAGTATGTATTCAGTGTGATACATATAAAATTCATTACAGCGAGAATATTATAAAGTTTACGTGTTAAAAAGTGCAAGTAATAAATAAATTATCTTACAGCTCTCTATATCAGTGAAGTGCTATTTAATCGTGTCAAGGATTAATAAAAGGAGTGAAGTAAAAATTATAATTTGTGTAAGCCTATATTCTTTAGGCGCATCACCCCCTGCAAAGAGATACATGTTTCTACAAATTAATACTGACTCAGCCGAGGCAAACATAAATATATATATATATATATATATATAATATTTAAAGTAACATTAAAATGCAAAGTTGATTCCTAAAAATTGGGGCGAAGGCCACCGGAAAGTTTGCATCTACGTGGGGCGAACATTCCAAGAAACTATCTCAAGTTTTTCGCTCCCCAACAGTCGAACTACAATACAACCTACTCCAAATTGACGCCCAAAGCGTGGTGCAAATAACGTAATAATACTAATTCTTCATTTTCTACCTGCTGTGAATGTGGAAGAGAAAGTAAAAGTAATACTTTTGGATCAGGGGGCCTCAAAACATGCACTTCCGGTGACATTTGTGTATCGAATTATTTTGAGTTTGATACCTATACCTCTACCTACTACGTGGTAGGGATTAGTAGAGAAAGTAAAAATGTGTGTCTAGCAAGAGCTCTCTTAAGGATCTTATATGAATAGGCTTAAAGCTGCGTCTTGGGGTGAATGAACCCTGAACATATAGTCAAGTGACCGTTCGTTAATTTCATTTAAGACTTTTCCATGAAGCATTAAAAGAGTACTGCTTTACTTCATTAAGCTCCCCAGTCAGTATTTTAATTATTAAAGTGTAAGAATGTTGAATTACAAACATCAAACTTATAATACATACAATAAGAGAGTTATAAATGTTACTATAGGTTTAAATATTTGGTAAGTGAGAAAGAAAGTTGAGAAATACAATGCATTCAATGGCTGTATTAAAACATATCTAGGAAAACTAATGAGCAAAGATATAAAATTACCTCTGCATAACGTGGTATCAAACCCAACGTTATTTTATGGAAGCGAAACCTGGGTTTGAAAAGAAGCAGATATCGGAAGAACAGAGACATCGAAAAAGCTGTTTTTAAGATTACTCTTGGGATTGAGTCTGAGGCACAGGGTAAGGAGCCAGGATATAAGACCAGAATTACAACTTATACCTAAAGGGATTAAAACACAAGAAATGGTGCAGCCATGGTCCGCCTCATGACCGTATGAAGCATTAGTTTATTCTCCTAATGAAAGACGAGATGTGGGACGAGCAAAGAAAAGAAAGATACAACAATTTCATCACAATTCCTTGATATCAGAACGGGTTACAAGAAGCTCAGTTCTTAAATTTGGAAAAAGATGTTGCAAAGCTGATTGCGGGTGTAATACGATTGTTATAGCGCTGCACCTAACTCAGTAGTTGAAAAGACAAGAGGGAAAGATGATTGGAACTGGAAGAGCGAAGGTTCTAGCATTTCAATACTGGCTGCAACACTCGCGCTCCGGTATCGGCGAGATATATTGCATGTAACAACACTTAAAATAATGTGAACCAAATGTAAACGAATGCAAGTGCATTGATGTATTAGTGATTACTGTAACTATAGCCTGGCAAATGCCGAGAAGTACCCTAAACTTAAGCCTGGAACGTTTCCAATTTATGTTACTAATTATCATTTGATTTTATTTATCACCAGTGTTAACCGCCTTGTGCCATCTGCAGTAAAAACGGGTGTTAAACACGAATAAAAACTAAAACAAACAAATGTAAGCCACGGTGCGTCACAAAGGGACCTTGTTAACGATGTAATAATAAATGCCTCATAAAAGACGTTCCTAATTTACTTACATTCTAAAGAATAATAATTCAATAATTCTACGAAACCTTATGCCTTGAATGAATAACGTTACGAGCAAAAAAATATTGTCGATATTGTTACATGTTGGAGTGAAGGCCGAAAACGGTTACCAGAAAAGGATTAATTTAGATCACTCCAACACGCACATGGGGGGAGAGGCACATCTCGCTGGCAGCAAAAAGACCGGGACCTTGGTGTATAATTTTAAGGGGAAGACGTGTGTTTTTATATTAATTGAAAGATTACATAACAAATTACCTGGGATTTATTCCCAAAAACGTTTGGCTTCTCTACATAGTTAACAAAGGAAACAGGATGAAGAGAGATGCTACAGACCATAGACCGGCCACACACGACTGGTTCCAACGACCACTTACTTTCGAGTGACGCTAACTTGCCCCCACCAACCGTGTCTAGCCAGACACGGCTGACGTCATACCGGACAATTTTGAACAGATCTCTCCCTTTGGCCTGATCAACACCGAACGGAGAGACCGTTAAGCCGAAATATATCTAAGGAGACCCAATAATGCTACGTCTGATAGCAACAATGCAGTACAACAGTGCGTCTGGTAATGCCAGTAAAATTAATATGCCATAATATAGTACTGTGACAGTTGATGTCTCTCTCCTATGCTTACCAAACTAGAGATGTAAAGCTGGTATGTTTTGGATAAGAAGCAATATAAACTCCACTCCCATCTCTGCAAGTTCATGCAGCTCTGCTTTCAAACTAGTTCAGTGCATACTCTCAAAATGCCTTGTTGATATTTCGTCCTCTTTAAGGGATTACCCTCCTCTTTGTAGGACTTACACTCTCAGGGCTTACAAGTCAATGCTTTGGGTCAGTAGCCTGTCGAGGAGGGAAACAAACTCTGGATCATGGCATATTCAGGATCAGCACAATTCTTGGTATGGTGGTGAAGAAGGAGGAAATGAAATGTAGTGATGAAAGGGATGATAGAAAACTTCGCAGATCAAAATATCCAACCCAGAATTTGCCTGGCGACAGAGGAAAACCGCGAAAAAACCCTTGAGGCAGTATTTTTAACACTTAAATGATTTCAATCTGATTATATAATATAAAATATAATAACAGCCCGCCTTAAAGCAATATGTATATGTAACAATATATAAATTGTAAGTAACAGTCATTGTATAATGTTTATATTATTGTGTACATGTATCATATTGTTATGTGAATTTATTAAGTAATTTAATAATGTTGGAGAATAGAGGCCGAACGTTGCTAACAGTGAGGTAACAATGAGGTAACCTTGAGGCAATAATAAATTAAAAAGTTTAGTAATGCTACCAGCAATTCTTGGAATAATAATAATGTAATATTTAAAAACAGTTTATAAATAGCCAATCAACAACTAGGATAGCTGAAAGTTAAATAAAAGTATTCTATTGGAGTAAAATTAGCCAATCAGAGACGTGAAATAGAAAAATTTACAAATTTAAGGTAATCGCCAGTCGCTAGAAGCAACGTACCTGAGCAGTTTGTTGGCTCGGTACGTATTCAGTGTGAGACATAAAATTCATTACGGCGAGAGTATTATAAAGTTTACGTGTTAAAAAGTGCAAGTAATTAATAAATAATCTCACAGCTCTCTATATGAGAGAAGTGTTATTTAATCGTGTGATGGATTGATAAAAGGGGTAAAGTAAAAAATTATAATTTATGTAAGCATACATTCTTTAGCCGCATCACCCCCTGTTAAAGAGATACATGTTTCTACAAATTAATATTGACGCAGCCGAAGCAAACATAAATATAAATAATATTTAAAGAAACATACAAATGCAGAGTTGATTCCTAAACGTTGGGGGCGAAGGCCACCGGAAACTTTGTACCGTACGTGGGCCGAACACTCCGAGAAACTATTTCAAGTTTTGGCTCCCCAACAACGGAACTACAATACAACTCCTGCTTCAACCGTCGGTCAGATTGGTAGGCCTGGGGGTTTGAACCCGGGGCCTCCTGAATGCGGGTTATAGACGTTACTGCATGAGCCATCCCGCTGGGTTGATTTCTATACTTTTGATTTTATTCATTGAGTAAACAAAATTTGCCTAAAGTCAATCAATGAAGAATTGGCCTGAGCAAATGTGGCAGATTTAACAGGAAAATTCACTGTTGCGATCTGGAGGGATCGACAAGACGTTTTGCTCGTAACTGTACACTTTGTTACTTGAGATGCACGAGTGTTGTGCAATCTTCCTCTAGAGTCTAGAAGTTTAGCAATAATCAGTATTCCTAACAAACCACCTCTGATAACAAATAAACCAAGGTTAAGTATTGAGTCGCGCTATATGCTTTACTCAAACAATAAACTTAACCTGCTGCACTTAGCATAAACAAGGAGAAAGAAGAAGAATAGTGAGAGAGACGGAGAGGGAATAGCAAAGTGGCACGGACGACTCAAAAATAGAAAAGAAAACACGGTAGCAGCTAATCACGTAACACAAAGTACCTTTTAACAGTTGAGAATCAATAATGGCTGGGGGAGCCACAACCTTCAAGGCTGTGTATTCAAATTGAACAATAGGAGCCTTGAGTTGACAGCAAAAAGACGACGCACCCATAGACAAACATTATTGATTGAGCAAAATGGTGCAGAAAGGGTACAAGTACGTCAATAGTTTTCCTTTAGGTAGAAGAAAGGTGTTTTGTTTTCTACTACGTCGCATTTAAGTGCAGTAGGTTGGCTGTTTCACTCTTAGTATGTTATATGACTTTCAACCAACTAAAACAAAGAGTCAAATTTCAACCAATAAGGGAAACGAATAAGAATAGCTATATAAATAAGCATATCAAATTAAGAAATAATGACGGAATAAAGGATAGACTAAGAGAACGAGAAAACAGATAGAAATAGTAACTAAGTACGTAAATAATTAATACAACATAATTATGTAAATAAGAAGATTCTATGCTTGCACAACTGAATATATTAAAGATTAAAATTTGCACAGGAAGTTAGTTAACACAGAAAGGTGTATAGTAACTATACAAGCTGGCTGGGAAAAAACACATTACAAGGATTAGGCTAATTAAGAGAACGAAGAGCACAGGTGTGAGGAGAATTAGTGCTGGGAGCGAGTATGAGAGGTAATAATTATTAGAAAAAGACTAAGATAACTCAGAATTCCCTAGCTAGTCATCTTTTCAAGACAAAAATACACGAATGACTCTATTTTTATAAGACGTCAAACACACTAGCCAATGGGAAAACACGTTATATATTACAGCGGGAAAATTAGCACCTGTCTGGTGGAGTATAAAAGGTAGGCGATTCCGAGAATCCTTCTTCCAATTCTGATCTTTCAGAGGTCCATCTCACCTCGATCTATGTGGGTGTTAAGCTATGAATTCAGATGTAGATTTACCTTAGACCTTACAACGTAGGAGTTAACGGAAAATAATATGTAATTCGGGGAATTGTAAAGTGCTCCGGATAAGATAGCGAACTTCGCGGCAGCACCCCAGATCTCCGTAATACAACATTACATTGTATATACTAATCAATTTATAATTCTGTGCAAACTCTATATGCACCGATAAGATCATAGGGTCTATAATACTTTCAATAAATCCAACTTACCTTTAGGGTACTACAATATGTTTTAAAAACAGATAGCTATTAAAGTCTTTTTCCATTGTTTTACAAACACTTCCAGAAGGCGAAAGCGAATGCACTGCAGCGGCTGCCAGTAGCTATGTTTAAACTGGTGCTTTTATAACAAAAGTAATACCACTTATTCAAACATGTGCATCTCTTAATACCACACATGAAAATGCTTTTCAGCTCGTTTGCCAACTATGGACAACCGCGAGATGTTTTGAAGAAGAAGGTTGTATAATTGTATGGAAAGCCAATTTGAAGCAGGAGTTGTACTGTAGTTCAACTGTTGGGGAGCCGAACTTGAAGTTCGTTGCAACCGCACGTATGGTACCCGGTAGCCTTCGTCCCAAATTTAAAAAATATTAACTTTTTAATTTGACTGTTTCTTTAAATATTATATTTATATTTGCCTCGGCTGCGTCAGTATTATTGTTAGAGACATGTTTCTCTTTGCAGGGTTGTGGTGCGACTGAAAAATGTAGACTCTCACAGATTATAATTTTACCTCACTCTTTTTATTAATGCTTGACACGATTTAAATAACACTTCACTGATATATATATATATATATATATATATAGAGAGAGAGAGAGAGAGAGAGAGCTGTGAGAGTTTTTTTATTAATTACATGCACTTTTTAACACGTAAACTATTTTCGTCCCATACGAATACGTATTAAATTTCTCGAGGACGCATCTCACGTCAGGAACACTGTCTGCAACCAACGCGTCTAGTTATGAGCACTGTCTACAAGCAACTTTTAACCTGTTATTCTCACAGCTCCTACATTATTAAATTACGTAACACATTCACATAACATTATTGGACATGTATACAATAGTATTAACATATACAATGACTGTAATATACACTTTTTATATATTGTTACATACACATATTGCTTTAAGGCGGGCTGTTATTATATTTTTTATTATATAATTTGATTAAAATAATTTAAGTGTTAAAGATACTGCCTCAATTTTCATAGAAGTTAATCATCCGGGGTAACAGCCTTTTTAATTGGATAGTCAGTATTCACTTCCTGGTGTGCGAAGATAATAATCACTATGAGGGAATAACTTTACTCGATCGAAACTTCTAAACAAATTCTGCGATCTGCAATTACTGAGAAGAATAGAGGAAGAGATCTATAACCAATAAAGACCAGGAATTTGAAAAATAAAGAAAAGAAAGCAACTTTGGAAAATAGCAGTAACCAGTAAAACAGAAGGGGAAAAAGAAGAGAAGAAAAACACGGTTTCATCACAAGAACTTAAAACATTTAAATCTAAAGCAACGAGTCCCTAGCCCTGAGTCTGGCGTTGTCTAGTTCTGCATGCGCACCGCATTGGATTGGAGATTTTTTTCTTTCTTTTCTTTTTGTGATGTCTAATGCTTTATTTGTAGCTATTTTTGGTTATATTGGCTTTTGCATTTCATTAGCTCCTTGCTTTCCACCGCAAGATGCACATTTCAAATTCTTAGGTAAAGAAAGTATTGCAGTGTACCCAAAAATTCTATACCGAGATTGCACAAGTTTTGAGGATCCCTGAATAATAAAAAAAAAGTATTTTTAGAAAACCTGTGTGTATGTCTGTAAATAGCATAGCTCAAAAACGAGAAGTCGGTTAAATATCAAGCTTGGTATTTAGGTTCAGTATTTTCCAAAGTTGCCATAAGAAAATTTTAAACCACCCCAAACTAACCTTTACATGGAACATTTTTCAAAATTTGTGATGTTCTAAAAAAAAAGGGCTGTGACGATTTTGATTAAAATACCATATATGAAAGATATTCACATGACAAACAAAGCGTAGGTATATTTTGAATTTTCAGGGTAAAGCCCATGAAGTCCTCTTCATTCGGAAGGAATTTTGTGTAATTTTGTTTAACTGATAAACGTTAATCGATAGTCGAAAAACATACTACAGAAAAAAAGTAGATCTCTAAAATACACAATTTATTTCAAATAAGTTTTTCGTGGCTTAAGCCATTTTTGAGAAATCCATTATTAAAGGTTCGAATTCTTCATATCTCAAAGTCGCTATCATTCTCTCAAAGTGTGTCATTATTCAGTTGTTTCTCGTGATTACATGGAAAGAGTATGGAACTTCAAGGCCAGCGTATAATGTCCAGTTCTTTAACATTTGACTATACGCTTAAGAAATTTGTAATGTAGCTATTTCTGCAAAGGTTAGTTTGGAATAAAATGTAGTAGGTAGAAAAATAAGCTTTAGTAAGGATAGTTTGTATAAACTAATAAACGATAGATGGTAGAGAAAGTCACATGAATGCAAAACATCAGAATGTTTTCAAATGTTTGCTGCTGAAAGAATCTCTTCAGACTTTTAACTTGATCCTAAATTGAATTTTTATTTTTAGGTTTAGGTGCTATATAGATTCTAGAAATTTTAGACTGAAAATTAAGTTACTTTGCTTTTAGATGACTTCTTGCATAAAACAAACACATATCTCAAAAGTGTCACTGTTGCTCTTCGTTGGATTGGGATATACACTAACAAGGTTATTAATGTTTAAAATTTCCATTCTTTTCGTAAGACTTCTAAAGCCAATGTACGATACCAATGTAAGAGCGTATATGTTGCAGATTTTAAATATGTAATGAGGTAAAAAGTCTAATGTGACACACTCATTGAACCTTGTCTACCCATTACACTCTACACAATCGCTTATATACTGTATATAAGTGATTTTTATATTTTCGTTATCGCACTAAAACTTTGGACTAGTAACTTGATACGGAAAACAAAACGCAATTTTCATGTATCGTAATTCAATTTTTATTACTAATGAACCAGTACGTGGGGGGGACACGAATCCTATATGTTCTAAGGTATGTTATAGGTTATACATCACAGTTTAACATGGGAAAACTTAAATATTGTGACGCAGCAGCTATGGCCCTAGGTTATCCGGGAGGCCATCGCCGGGTAGATGGAGATAAACAGAGACAAATAGAGCGGTAGCGTTCTGGCCCAGTGCAAACACCAGAAGCGCTATCGACATATAACCAGTATCTTCTGTAAGTTTATATTTCACCTCCGCCACCAGAACGTGTGTCCAGAACGTTCTAGAATATTCTGTGGAAGATTCCATTGGCTATATAAGCAAGCGTTCTCGTAGATCAGAACAGTGAAGTGACGGTAGGAGCTTAGTGAAGTGACATGTTAAAAACTGGACAGTTACAATATATAAGGATGAATATTTTAACAACGGCTAAACTTACAGAAAAATATTTAATAACAAATTATATATTTTAATATATTGCAGGTAACAATTAAATATTTCAATCTCTTCCACAATTTTTCTGGATTAAATTGTTATCCATCTGTTATGGTTTACCAGTTATATCAAATAATGCAAAATTAGTTCAGAATCAATAGCATTTCACAGGCTATTCACAAAATAGCGATGATATAATTTTATTATAGTCATTAAAATATCTTAAATGTGTGGTATTTTAATCAAATTCGTTACAGCCCTTATGCGAAAATGAAATATATAATTTTTCCGCTTAAAGGGTAGCTTGAGGTGGAGTGCTTTCCTCAAAAATCTTCGTGCCTTTCTTCTTCGTATCCTTGGAAGATGCTGCACTTAGTTTGAATGTATCCTACTTTTAGTTTTTCAGTTACCTTCTCTCTCTCGCGTATACATACATACATCAAAGAACATTTTTACATATGTTACTGTGGAGGGGGTTCCGGCATCACAAAATTTATATTTCCGGTGAAATCTCAAATTTGGGTTTTTAGGTATGGTATATTTAATCCTCTGCCTACCATAGTTGAGCAAAATAAAGGTATGAAAGCAAGTAGATTGACAGAAAAGAAAAACCAAATGAACAAAGAATAAAAGGCAAAATAATACCTGATGCAAATAGATTAAAAATAATATGAGATGTAAAAGGGACGCATATAAAAACAGTTCTGGCGAAACAGGATTGCTTCAGTGATGTCGTTCAGACGGTTTTTGCAGTAATGGCTCATCTGCCACTAGTGTATTGTCACACAAAGTGCACGCAATTAGCGCCATGTCCTTCACGCGCATGTTTACCGACTCGTGGCACTGCCGTGACTCCCGGATTAGGGCGCCAATAACAAGCAAACATGGCCGCAACTGGGCCATTTGTCTTCAACAAGTACCTGCTTTGTTAATTAATTTCCAAAACTGCACTCTTAAAAATCTGATGTATTACATTCACATGAACTTCTTTACCCGATATCGTTTACTTTATAAACCTTTTAGAAATCTTTCTCTCAAAAGCTTCGGTATTCTTCTATCTACCTCAAGATAACTATATAAATGCTTACATAACTAGCTTCATTATGCATTTCACTATAGGTACAAAGGGGATACAGATAGACAAATGTTTAAAACGGGTCGTTACATATTGGTCTTGAAATTCCATGCTCTTTCCATGATGCGAGAAACAACTGAAAGTAGACAGCAGCACTTCAAAACCTGCAGGGACGAAGTATTGAAATTACGAACCCATTACAATAGAATGCTTCGGAAGTAGTTCATGCTACAAAAAAGAAGTTATTTGAAATATGTTATACGTTTTAAAGAAACTTATATTTTTTATACAGTAAGTTTTTCTCTTTATCTTTGGTTTTCCAGTTACACAAAATTATACAAAATTCCTACGAATGAAGGTCTTCATTGACTATTCACAGATAATTATATATATATACATTTATAATTATACATACATATATAATTATATACACATATATTTTCTATGTAAATATTCTAAATATATAGTACTTTAATTAAAATCGTTAGAGCCATTTACGAGAAAATAAAAAAATGGAATAATTGTCATTGTAAAGAATAGTTTGGGGTGGGGATTATCTTGAAAATTTTCAAGTCGCATATTTGGAAGATTTTCAATTTAAATACCAAGTTTAGTATTATCTGACATTTCGTTATTAATTGAAGTATGCTTCTCACACACACACACACACACACACACAAAGAAACGCACGCTGGGGCCCTTTTTGTAAAAATGCTTTTTCTTTATTCAGGGGTCTCTAAACACGATTTCCGGTGGAATTTGGATATCTAATTTTTGCGTGGAGATGAATACATCCTCTACCTGCTAAGTCGTGGTAGAGAAAGTAAAAACTAGTATTTGAAGTAAAAATTTCTAAACAACACATTTCTATTATAGTTTCCTATATACGTATTTCAATGGGTCAGATTTTTTGTTTGGTGTTTTTATTATTAGTAATTTCTAGGGCTATATATCCAGCTGGTGTTTCTCACCGTTTTCCTTCAACCGCTCCTGTTGTGTAATATTCTATCTCCAAGTTTAATAATACTTTAAAGTTTTCTTATATTCCAACTCTTATTTTAACGGAGAAAAACCACAACTGAAATTTTGCTGGTAACAATCTCTTATTATGGGTGGCTAATTGATACTTACTAGCGTATATAATAGGCTTAACTGAAGCTAAAATTTGCATTATTTACTTTTCTCTTTGTAGGTGTGTGATGCTTGTGAAAAAGAACGCTGCGAAACTTCGTTGTATAATAACCTTAGATTCCACTTAAAAAATAGACTACCTATATGGCATCTTTATTACCTTTAAATTATTTTGGTTAACTTAGTAAGGTTAATATATAATATTAAAATTCTAACCCCACAACCCCTAACTACTACACTTATTTTAAATCACCCAATACTACACTGGGTTAATTTTGACCCATACCTTATATTTGCATCTATGTATACAACAATGGTTAATTGTTGACAATTTTAATTCTAATAGATTGAAAATAAGAATGTTTCACATGCATATAATTGAAAAGGGTCATGATCTTCACACAAATCCACCATTTCTGAATCATTGCTATGCACTGCCGTTAACTTCTTCATTCAAAAAACGTTGTCTGATTTCACTTGTGTTTATTTCTTTACCTTCATACATATAAGTAGCCATTTTGAATCCGATTTTTATCAAATGTGTGAAAAAGGCAAAATTACATTACTTTAAAATAGTAACGGAAATACATAATCACCCATAATCACAGGAAACGATCGCTGTAACCATTAACTGGACTCAATAATAAGAAACTATCAGAAGAAGGAGGGAGGAGGGACAGTACCGGTTAGGCAACCAACAATAAACAAACAAAATATTCCCTGGGTGAATTTTCACTCGCAGTAATATTTAAGGGTTAACGTTAAAAATTATGGATATTGAAGTTACGACTACTCTGACTCCAAAGGGATGCAAGATAAAGTAATGTACATATCTCCCTTATATCTTACCTTATTGACAATTAATACAGAGTGATTTATGAAGAACTGACACATTTCTTTCGAAATTCACTCAATGCTCCAATTAAGCACTAATTAAGCAGAATGTTCTGGAGTTTCGATTGCTTGTCACTAGATGCGCAGATGTTCATGTTTTATTCGTAATTATTAGTTTTATTGTTGGAAACTGTTTTTGAGATTTTGTTCTAGTCAACGTGAAAATGGAGTACAATTTAAATGAACGACTCTTCCTTGTAAAGCAATACTAGATTACGAATTCAATTACAGCTTCTCAAAGGGCATACCAGAGAGAATTTGTGTTCGGAATCCCCCCCCCAAAGCAACAAAATACTGGGACTGGTAAACAAATTTGAAACAACTGGATTTCTGGTGAGTGAAAAAGGCAAAACTCGTTCATCTTGGCTTCCCACGGTTGTTGTTAACGTAAGAGCACGACTGGATCAGTCACCCAAAAAAATCATTAAAACGTTTGTCGCAAGAGACAGGGTACAGCTACTCAATTTGTCAGAGAGCCGTGAAAAGTGCAGGCCTAAAGCACTTTCAATGTTTACAACAAAGCACCACTTATAGGATTACGGTTGTCCAACCGTTACAGGAACCAGATACGGATTAGACGACTGAATTATTGTCGTTGGTTTCAGGCGCTCATTGTACAAAATCCTTCCATATCGTCCATCACATAGTTCTCAGATGAAGCATGGTTCCATTTATCCGGCTATTTGAACTCAAATAACTCACGCTACTGGGCCAGCAAAAATCCACATGCTATTTATGAAGCACCTATGCACCCGGTAACATAGGAGTTTGGTGCGCATTGTCCGCACTGAGAATAGTGGGACCAATATTTTTTAAAACAATGTGAACACTGCACAGTACTGACGGATTTTCGTGGAGCAACTAGACGATGTAGAGATCAGTAATGATATTCTCAGCAGGACGGCGCTACATGCCATACATAGAATGAATCCATGGCACTAATTGCAATTTTCTTTGACGACCGGATAATTTCGAAGAACCTGTGGCCACCGAAATCTCGGATTTGACATCGCCGGACTTCTTTCTATGGGGTCACTTAAAGACAGGATTTATGCCACACGTCCTCAGACATCGGACGATCTGAAGCACAACATTACACATGAGATTCAAGCTATTGACAACAGAGTGCTCCAACGAGTGGCCAGTAACATGGAACGACGTGTTGAGTTGTGCCTTATGCAGGATGGAGGACATTTTCAACATTTGCTATAGAGATAAATAATCTCCCAAAATTCCTCTGCATCTCAGGATAATAAGTTGTCAATAGCATAACTCGTTTGAAACATTAAATAAATAAATGTGTCAGTTCTTCATATGTCGCCCTGTATTACG
Organism: Deroplatys truncata; assembly: GCA_030765065.1. Classification (NCBI taxonomy): domain Eukaryota; kingdom Metazoa; phylum Arthropoda; class Insecta; order Mantodea; family Mantidae; genus Deroplatys; species Deroplatys truncata. The sequence goes on along the minus strand of CM060975.1, from coordinate 264,480,113 downwards.
CAACGTAATTTGTAAGTAAGATGTTCTTGACTAGTTCTGTTATTTAAAAAATTTCAATAGTACGAATAATTAAGAAGTTGTTACAATCACGAGAAACAGCATAGTTCTGATCGCAGTGCAAGCGTAAGGAACAGGTGCATGCGTGTGTAGCGTTAAACCGTATACTTGTGTCAGAGACGGTTCGAGAAAGAGGAAGAGACAGTTTGAGGAGCGGGAGAGGGGATATAAGGAGAGTGAGAAGTAGAAACAACGAGAAATCGAAAATAAGAGGCAAAGAAGAATTTCAGCAAATAACCCAAATAATGCAAGCAAAACTGCAGGTTTCTTTAATATTTACCTACATACAAGTATAATAAAAATCTAACGCGTTACTTTCACTTGAGCTTCTCTGTTCTCTTGTACAACTATTCTTACCAAAGCTTGTTTTGGTATTTGTTGTTAATAGAGATAAACTTTCAATAAACACTTACATATTTCATTTTCGGTATAACAAGGATACAGAGGACTAAAGGGCGATAGTCAGATGTTTAAAACAATGGCTTTGAAATCCATGTTGCCTACATGACCACGTGAAAAAACGAAAAGTGACTTACTACTTAAAACAGTATAAGTATTTGAAAATTCAAAACAAAATCAAAGAATATAGAAATGATTTAGTCCATAAATGTTTTTATTTTCCAATTTATGTCCTTTAACGACACCTACCTATTTTGTGTAGGAGGATTTTGTCTCTTGCGATTATCAATTATACAAAAAGACATTCAAATGAAGAGGACTTCACAGGCTATTACAAGAAAATCCAAGATATACATGTTATTTCTCTTGCAAACATATTAAAAATATATGGCATTTTTAGAAAATAAAAAATAACTACATTTTTTCCATGTGAAATGAGTTTAGGATGGAGATATTTTTTTCTAGGAAATCTTCGTGTCGCATCTTGGAACATGCTCAACCTAAATACCACTCTGGTAATTCCACCGAATTCCCCTTTTGAGATAAGCTATTTCACACACATACACACACACACACACTCTCTCTCTCTCTCTCTCACACAGACAAACTCAACTCACACACACACACACTCTCTCTCTTACACACGCACTCCAACACACACACACACACACACACTCTCTCACTCACACACACACTCTCACTCACACACACAAACTCAACTCACACACACAGACTCTCTCTCTCTTACACACGCACTCCAACACACACACACTCTCTCTCTCTCACTCACACAGAAACTCAACTAACACACACTCTCTCTCTCTTACACACGCACTCCAACACACACACACACTCTCTCTCACCCACACACACACACTCAAACCACCTCACACACACACACCCTGTAACTCACACACACACACAAACTCAACTCACACACACAGACTTTCTCTCTCTCTTACACACGCACTCCAACACACACACACACACTCTGTAACTCACACACACAAACTCAACTCACACATACAAAGACTCTCTCTCTCTCTCTCTCTCTCTCTCTTACACACGCTCTCCAACACACACACTCTCTCTCACTCACACAGAAACTCAACTGACACACACTCTCTCTCTTACACACGCACTCCAACACACACACACACACTCTCACTCACCCACCCACACACACACACACACTCAAACTCAACTCACACACACATACACACACACTCTGTAACTCACACACACACACACAAACTCAACTCACACACACACACAAACTCAACTCACACACAGACTCTCTCTCTCTCTCTCTCTCTCTCTCTCTCTCTTACACACGCACTCCAACACACACACACTCACACACTCTCGCTCACACACACACACAAACTCAACTCACACACGCACTCTCTCTCTTACACACGCACTCCAACACACACACACACACACTCTCTCACTCACACATACACACAAACCCAACTCGCACACACTCTCACACACACACAAACTCAACTCACACACACACTCTCTCTCTTACACACGCACTCCAACATATATACACACACTCTCTCTCTTACACACGCACTCCAACACACACACATTCTCACTCACACACACAAACTCAACACATACACACACTCTCTCTCTTATACACGCACTCCAACACACACACACACACACATTCTCACTCACACACACAAACTCAACTCATACACACACTCTCTCTCTCTCTCTTACACACGCACTCCAACATACACACACTCTCTCTCTCTCTCTTACACACGCACTCCAACACACACACATTCTCACTCACACACACAAACTCAACTCATACACACTCTCACACACACACAAACTCAACTCACACACACACTCTCTCTCTTACACACGCACTCCAACATATATACACACACTCTCTCTCTTACACACGCACTCCAACACACACACATTCTCACTCACACACACAAACTCAACTCATACACACACTCTCTCTCTTATACACGCACTCCAACACACACACACACACACACATTCTCACTCACACACACAAACTCAACTCATACACACACTCTCTCTCTCTCTCTTACACACGCACTCCAACATACACACACTCTCTCTCTCTCTCTCTTACACACGCACTCCAACACACACACATTCTCACTCACACACACAAACTCAACTCATACACACACACTCTCTCTCTTACACACGCACTCACACACACACTCTCTTACACACGCACTCCAACACACACACATTCTCACTCACACACACAAACTCAACTCATACACACACACTCTCTCTCTCTTACACACGTACTCCAACACACACTCACACACACACGCACTCCAACACACCCACACACTCTCACTCACACACACACACCTTCTAAAACTGATTTTTTTGTGATTCAGTGTGTGTCAAAGTCTGTACTTCCGGTAAAATCTGTGCATCGAATTTTCGAGTGGAATGCAATATTTTCCCTGCTTATTATAGGCAAGTAGTATAGAAAGCAGAAAAACAATTCAAATTATTCTGGTATTTTTTTTATTTTGAATTAGCAACTGATACAAGTATACATGCTGGTTTTGCTTTGAAGCCCAAATTGGAATTAAAATTGCATTTTCTTTGGTTAATTTTTTTCTCGAAAAATCGAAATTTGGAGCGCCATAAAGCAGCGGAAAATAAACAAATCACATTATTTAGCTTATTATTAAGTGTGTTGTAAAACTTGGATAAGAAAAATATGTAAGCACTATATTAATATTGTGTTTGTTACTATTACTACTACTACTACTACTACTACTACTACTACTACTACTACTACTAGTAGTAGTAGTAGTAGTAGTAGTAGTAGTAGTACTAGTAGTAATAGAAGTAGCAGTATTAGTATTTTTTTATTTTTAGACAGGGAAGAAGCCTTATAAACACGTCCAAAGCGAGTTGAATTCTCACAAACTGATAAACTCCTGCAAGCCACAATTAACTTGTCTTGGAACTACAATACGTTATTACTTCAAGAAAAGTAGATTATGTGGTCTGCGTACTAATGTACCTATATTTTCAGAATTATATTAATCTTTTTCAGATATGAATCATTCATTTCTCTTCTCTTCGTAGACATAATATCTGTTGCTACCTAATTTATAATCCCCCAGTTCTTGGCTGAGGATAACATTTTAGATACAAAATTTTCCGGTGTTACTTCCCCTATTACATTTTCTAGCTTGTTTTCATTGTGCCCTTTACGCATGTGAAGAATGTATATTTTGCGATATCCTTCTGTCCACAATATAAACATTTCACTGTTTCGTCGATGCGAATAAGGTTCAAGTACACATTAAAGTATCCATGACACGTAAAAATCTAGGACAAATAAAAATTAATTTCTCCATGTTCTCGTTTTAATCATACTCTTACATCAGGAATTCCATCACCATCATTCCATATCTTCTGCCATGTATCAATCAGTTCATCAGCAGAATCTGGACTCTATCCTCCTTCGCTCAACCATTACGGTGATCGATGGAATTCGTGCAAGCACTAATAAAGCTTAGGAGATGTCGCTATATATGCACTAAAAATCCTAATTGCTATGCTTCTTTGCACTCTTAAGAGAGCGCTTCTGTATATTTTCTTTTCTAATGCTCTGCCCCAAATTGTTACTGCATACAATAATTTGGAGGTCGCCACTGAGAATATACGACGTGTACCTTCTCTTGGTCCTCCTATATTAGGCATTAGTCTAGTAAGACGTGCTACTGCCATTCCTGCTTTTACTGTTTATTTCCTCACATGTTGCCCCATGCTCGTGTTTGCGTCAAAATATATGCCACGGTATTTTAACATTACAATATTTCTTTCTGTTATGCCGTCCACCTGAACTGTAATGGTTCCAGGTTTACAGGCTCCTTTTAGCAATACCTTCTCAGTTTTATGTGGTGCCAAGCAGAGTTTCCCACTACTTAACCGGTTTTTAAAAATATGCAATGCTTCATTAGCTTTCGGTTCTATTGTCCTTGCATTTTTAGCAGTTACTATCATTCTTAGATCACTGCATACCCGATTAGAGTAAACCCAAGGGGCATGGGTAACCGAAGTACTCCATCATAATAAAGGTTCCAAAGAGTAGGTCCTAGAACCAAGCCTTGCGGTTACTCCGCAAGTCGCTGCCATCTTATTTTTTTCTCCTGCTATTATTGTTTCATCCTCTAGGTAACCAGCCACTATGTTATACAGATAGGGTGATACTCCTTTTTTATTCAGTTCTGAGAGTATACCTCCCCAGGTATTGGAGTTAAAGACATTTGCACATCTAGAGTTATTAGACTGTATAATTGTTTTCTATCATGAGCTGTAGATTTTACTCAATAAACTATTTTCTGAATCCTTTTAAGAAACGTAGTCGTGGATCTACCTTCACGAAAATCGTGCTGTTCAACAGCAAAGCTAAAATTTACCTCTATTTCATCTTTTAGTCTTAACAAGCTTAATCGTTCAAATAAATTCTCCAATAGAACTAATTGTTCTTCCACATGACCGTGTGTTGGAAAGGTAGAATCAAACGATTGAAAAATTCAATGCCATAGCCAGGATTTGAACCATGGATCTCCCGGTCTCCGTCTGGTTGCTCTAATCGTTGAGCTACCATGGCAACATGCCGGTACGACATTAAATTCTCCAACTGATTCCAATTTTTTATGGTAAACCACAAGGAGATCTCAAATTGTATTGAGATGACATACCCCAATGACGACTTACAATGTTGTAAGTACTATAAGTCCCGGGCTTCATAGTTTCGACCACTATTACATCAATTAATGGAATTAATTGTTCTTCCACACAAGCCGTGTGTTGAAAATGTAGAATCATACGATTGAAAAATTCAATGTATTGCCGGGATTTTGATGAAGGTAGTTTCTGCCCCACGTATGGAAGCCAATTTGAGGAAGCAGAATTTTAGGAAGAGTTGTATTGTATTTCGACTGTTAAGGAGCCGAACTTGAAATAGTTGCAACCGCACTTATGGTACCCGGTAGCCTTCACCTCAAGTTTAAAAATATTAACTTTGTATTTTTACTCGATCTTTAAATATTATATATTTATATTTGCCTCGGCTGCGTCAGTATTAATTTGTAGAGACATGAATATCTTAACAAGGCGTGGTGCGGCTGAAGAATGTAGGCTTACACAGATTATAATTTGTACTTCACTCCATTTATTAATTCTTTAACGATTAAAATAATACCTCACTGATATAGAGAGCTGTGAGATTATTTTATTAATTACTTGCACTTTTTAACACGTAAACTATTTTCGTCTCATACGAATACGTATACGTATTAAGCTTCGCGAGGACGCGTTTCGCGTCTGGTTAGTAAAACTGTCTGCTAGCAACTGACTTCTGAATTTGTATAATTTGCCCTATTTCAGTTTATTATTGGCTAATCCTACTCCAATAGAATACTTTCATTTAACTTAAGCTTACTTCTGGTTGTTGATTGGCTATTGTATAAACTGTCTCAAAAATTACATTATTGTTTCCAAGAATGACTAGTAGCATTATTAAACCTTCTAATTCATTATTGCCTCAAGGCTACCTCATTGTTAGCAACTTTTAACCCATTATTCTCACAGCTCCTACATTATTAAATTACGTAACACATTCACATAAACCATTATTGAACATGTACATAATAATATAAACATTAATACTCTGACTGTTACATCCATTTTATATATTATATTATACACATATTGCTTTAAGACGGGCTGTGTCGTCCTCCGTGGACTACTGCTACCGTGCTAGCCTCTAGTTCCCGAGGTCACGGGTTCAAACCCGGCGGAGAGCGATGGATTTTTTTCCGGCGTAAAATTCCTTAGCACGGCTTCCTTTGGAAGGGAAGTAAAGCCGGTGGTCCCGTGTCGTAGATTTACGGCATGTAAAAGAACATCAAGCCTGATAAGTGGCCTCTGAGCAAAATTTCCGGTCTTTCACGCCCAATATAGAATGGGACGCTAAGAACCATATTAATTACTATGGTTCTTAGCGTCCCATTAGCGTCCATAAATAAAACTCAATTTCAAGGCGGGCTGTTATTATATTTTACATTATATAATTTAACTGAAATCATTTAAGTGTTAAAAATACTGCCTCAATTTGAACCACGGATCTCCTGGTTTCCGTCCGGTTGTCTAAGAAATTCTAACATTTGATTCTAACTTTCCATTTCACCAATACATCAAGAAAACAAATTGGCCGGTATGCTTTGGTATTCTGATTAGGTGCAATTTTTCTATTAGCAGTAATTTTGCTATTTTCCTTACACCTGGAAATTCTCCTGTCGAAAGTATATGATTATAAATATCTAAGCATATGCTGTGCGATCTTTTACATTTGATTTAACCACTTCTGAATGTATTCCATCTGGACCTGCAGATTTCTTTATCTTAATTTTACCCGTTATCTCTTTAGTTCATCACTGGTAAATAAAGGGACCTCCTCTTGGACTACAGTGTGTTTAATCCATATACCTAACGCGAAATGATATCTGTGCAATTTGTAATTCTTTACTATCCTCGATACTTAACCTTGGAGTAGTTTTAAATTTTTTGGTAACCTCATATATCATCTACCTCTTCAAGAATTAGTTTCCAAGCCTTCATTTTCGCTTCCTTTATTGCACTTTTAAGCACAGACCAATATAAATGGTACTGCTCCTGACATAGGTTTTTCTGAGTCTTGGGTTTTTTGTTTGCTCTCAACATAGCAAGTTTACTTTTTAGACAAACTCTTCTTGTTTCTGCTATAGCATCAGTTCACCAATAAATAGTTTTTTTTATATTTACTCTGCTATTTGCTTGCAAAAATACAACACGCTGTTTTGATTATATCTGTTAAATCGTATGCCCCGATATTTTCATTTTGCTTAGCTTGTAATAAGCACCCCACTTCTTCTGTATATCTATGCATATCCTCCATCTGTATGCGCCATCCTTTACCACTAGATATGCTGCTATGTTGGCACTTATTAGTTACTGGGGTATAAATGTCCAATAAGATATGTTGGTAATAGCGGAGGTTCTCCTCCTCCTCCTCCTCCTACTCCTCCTCCAGCCCTTTCCAATTAGTTACCATGGTGCAACTTTACGAGTGCTAAGTGTAATATCTATGCTATCCGGACAAAATTTGGTATATTTCCATGATTGTGAACCACCAGGTCCTCTTCAGCGAGACACTCAGTCATTCTAGCATCCTCAACCGGAGAGGACTAGCATTAAAATCTCCACCGACGATGCAGTGTTGTTTCGTTTCTGGCAGCCAATTTGCGGTGGTATGTCAGTTCTGCGGGATTTGTAGGATTTGTTGGAAATGGCCCCGGGTTCGGTACTAGCTCAGGGTTCTTTGCATGGATCTTGGATCTCGGGTTAGTGGTGAATACGACTGTTTGTTTTCCTGCTCGTTTATTTAACGCCATCGTTTTAACACTTGATTCCTGCTATTTCTTCGACACACACGCGCGCTTTCTTATTTGTTACACTTCATATCATTGCGCCTATCCGCTGTCTTTTAAACTTTTCTGCCAACCATTTCTAAGGAATTACCTCTGCCAAGTGTGTATTCTAAACTTTTCTGACGACCATCTCACAGGAACTACCTCTGCCAAGTGTGTATTCTAAAATCTTCTGTTTCTCTATCTCAAACGTTCTATATCTCCCCATTCCATTATCGCCTGATTTCTAGCTTCTTTCATTGGAGGCCTGAGGCTATCTGTATTTTGGCGAACATTGACCCATTTCTACACCTCTGCGTTCTAGCAACCTAACGGGACACTTAACAATAGAGGGAAAAACCACCCGCTTCCACCCGCTGACGGCACTGTCTAACCCTGCTCATTTAGTAACATTCGCTTCCCAGCCTTTTGCAATACTATTCCTGGTGTTATTTATATTTATTTTCCCTATGATTATAATTTTATTTTACTACTCAAAACATACTGCCTTAACAACAATTCCTTTTTATAGTACTTCATTGCTGTTCTTACATCTGTTAGAAAACACACCAAAGACTGTGCGAATATTTGGAGAAATATAACATCCAAGAATTACTAAAACATCGAGTTCAATCCAAGCATATCCATCCCCAGCTCCCATATCGAGAATTTTGAGATTCAGGTTACACATTTTCATCGCTACATTAACATTATTATCCACAAACTATGATGTCCCTGCAAATTTGTTTTTATTGGGCTCGGCCATTATAATTACATCTACCCCGTGTTCTTCCGCCATTTCTGGTACATAAGATCCATTGCAGCTCTTCCTCTATCAATCCTCCTCGGAATTATTCGAATGCTTTTTTTATTTTGTTTTATACCTACACTAGGTCCTTGTACCATCGGTGCTCCTTTATAACTTGTTATTTGTGAGATGTCCCTTGCAATATATTCATCCTTTCTAGTGCTTGTACCAATCTCCTTAACTCAGAACATCGCAGTATCTGTGGTTTATGTTCGGTTGATTTACTAAGTAACATCTGGTCTCTTTCTTAACATTCTTACATTATTTCACAACTGTGGAGTAATAGTGATACTGGTAGTAGGAGTGTTTACTTTTTTTTTTTTACTTTCTCTACTATGCATAGTAAGTAGGGGAAGTATTGTATTCCACCCAAAAATTCGATACCAAGATTTCACCGGAAGTATATGTTTTGAGACCCCCTGAATCCAAAAAAAATCTGATGTGTTACACTCACATGACTTTCTCTACTCTTGTACAAAGTATTTTTACAAACGCTTATTCTCCATCTAGTTCATGTTAATCGAGATAAACATTTGAAAACTCTATCTTATTGCTAATTTTCTTGTAGATGTAGGGGAAAATATATTTACAAGGGCAATATAGAAAAACAGTAGCCTTTAAGCACATACATATCTCTTAATAGCTGGTTGCTAGGTGCAGCACCATTCCCTTTGCCACAGATTAATACTCTTTGCATATCCAAGACAAAAAAAATGAATAACGAATTCCCATTTGAGAAAATAAGTATTGAAAGATTTAAGGGAATAACAAGCAATATCTCGAAAATGGCTCACTCAACAAAAAAATGTATATGACATAAATTGTGTATGTTAACGCGATCTACATTTTTTGTGTAGTAAAATTTTGTCTATCTCTTATGGTTTACCAGTTATGCAAAAGTCGTTCACAATAAAGAATACTTTTGGAAACATTCCCAGAAAATTCAAGATATACATTTTATTTGTCATAAAAGTATCTTAAACATATGATATTTTAATCAAAATCGTTAGAGCCATTTTTAAGAAAAATAAAATTTTCGAAAAATGTTCCATGTAAAGGGTAATCTGGGGTGGGGGGATTTTCTTGAAAACCTTCGTGTCACATCCTTGGAAGATAGTGAACCCAAATACCAAGTTTGGTGTTTATCCGACTGTTCGTTTCTGAGTTATGCTGTTCACAGACACACAGACACACACACGGACATGCTTCCAAAAATGCTTTTTTTGGATTTAGGGGGTCTCAAAACATGTATTTCCGGTGAAATCTCGGTATCGAAATTTTGGGTGGAATACAATACTTTCCCTACTTAACTATACGTAGTAGAGAAAGTAAAAAGTGTTGAATGTTTATTATAAGTTATATGAGGAATATCCAAAACTTACGGTGAAAGAAGTGATGAAATTAACTTCTGAGTTCACCAGTGTTTCGAGTACAAATATAAACAGTGCTCGTAAAGAAAAATGTGAAACAGGAAAAGTGGTTACACCTCGAGGTGGGGGGGGGGGGTGCGGTGGAAGAAAGCGTGTGAAATACGCGATGCAAGAATGCAACGATTTTGTGAAGAATGCAATTTGCGTAACAGTGCACAATTTCGTTTTTTAAAAATGAGCTGCCAACAGTTGATAAATTCGCTTCCAGAGAGTGAATAAATGTAAATTATCGCATACCTGTTACTTTACTTTTAGCTCTTTCTTATAGAATTAACTATTATTATATGTGCAAGATTTTATTTTGTTGTAACTGTCAATATCTCCTTAAATGCCTAACAAAGTATGCTAGTTGTCGGAATAAGAGCTGTATTCTTTTTGCATTACGTGCCGCGTGTACTTGCCACCAATGGTCGTGAAAGGATGAATATTTCTGGCGCAAATGGCGGAAGGATACATTATAATGGTGCACTGGTCACATGGGTTTTGTTTTGGCGCGGATCAACCTAAGAGTGAATACAGTTTTAGAATGGAACCAGGAAGAGAGGACGGCTCAGTGGACCAAGATGCTAATTCCCGAGATAACACCCTGGGTATCTAGGAAGCATGGTAATCTGGATCTTCTATTTGCACATGTTTAATACTCGACTTGGTTTGATTAGGTTTTACTTTTCATTATGTCGTTTCATACGATTAATTGCTAATGACGCTGGCATTAATCTGTTCACAATACAAATCGTCATACTTCAATTTATGGCAATTTGTTGTAGAGTTAACCTATAGTTACTTTGGCAGCTTTTTATGTAAAATGTTACTCTTTTATCTAACCTACAGAAAAATTAAATGGCGGAAATTATGAATTCAGATGAAACTGAAATGGAAGTGAAATTACAGAAGCAGCAGAAAGAATAACACTAGAAGTACTTACCCAAAAAAAACCAGAAATCAGTATAATATAGCATTTAATCACTTCGTTGTCTGGTGTAAGGTGAAATATGTTGAAAATAATTTCACTGAAAATGACTGCTAGCGAATAAAAAACAAAATGACATCTTGCTTTTTCAACGCCGTCTCTGTTAGTTTCCGGAATCGATATATTATTATTGATATTTTATAAATTCAAGCGGTGTCTAAAAATAGTATATACCATAGGGAAGGGCACTCGCTTAAGGACAAATTTCTCAAAATTTCTCAAAATATACTTAAACATACGGGTTACTGGCAAAACACAATCATTGAACACCCTTTTTGTATAAATGAACATGTTTTATTCGAAAAACGTTATAGTGCAGGAACTAAAAAATAAATAGTAAAACTATGCAATGAGCGGGATTGCCCGATACTTGGGGGTAATTGCGCTCAGTGTGGTCAGATCAATGGATGCACAAATCAAATTTATAATTTTGTGGTTTATCATCCCCACTAAAATCTTTATGTGCCCAATTTGCACAAATGGTATACAGGAACCAGATTTCACCGTTTCGACCAAACTCTTCACACACCACACAGATATCTTCATTTTCATTCTCTTCACAATCAACAACATGATGTCGTCTAGTTCATCGTTATCGCAAAACTCTTGTTTATCCATCTTCTTCTGAAAAACTTTCAAACAACTGGCTTTTTGCTCTTTTGGTTTTCTTTACCATGCCATTTGATGAAATGGTGTTTGCTCACCTGAGCTCATTGCCTTCCATGGCCATGTTGGAATTCTTTACCTATAGTGAAGCAGTTATCAAATTTTAGATGCTGCTTACTATATTGATGGGAAGCTGTATGCATTCTCTAATCAACATGATAACTGTCAAGTGCAGAAAATAATAGATAATCACATTTATGTAGTTTTCTTCACGTTTACTTCTATAAGAAATTCCTGCTGAAAATATTTTGCACGTTTACAACTAAACCTCTCCCTCCTGATCCACCATTTAAACTACTACAAGTTATAAAGACTGCCACACAAATTCAGCACTTCTTGGGCAAACACAAGTACTTACATGAACGCCATTGCCCGCTGAGCGGGAATGCCCTCCGTTCCCCTACGTGTTAAAAGTGGTTTATTTTCCTCGTAGGAAAATAGTTTTGTTTGGCCTAGGCCTTCGTTTCACAAAATCCTACTCGCAAAATAAAACCTTACTTTTACCCTTTGTAACATGATTTACTTTGCATATGTCGTTCTTCCATATTGGCAATAGGCATGAAGTTTCATCGGATTTTAAAAAAAACTTAATACGACGTCTGGGTCAGGAAGACCCAGCTCTTTGACTTCCCATACTGACGCTCTACGGGGAATATGATTCCGAATAAAATAAGTTCAATGTCCGCTCAGGGGTCTCATCATGGTAGCTCAGCAACAGAGGTCGGTAAGGAAATCCAAAGCTCCATGATGGCGATGACGAAGGCAATACATTTTTCGAACTTAGCATTCTCGCGGCAAGTATGAAAGTGTACATCGGCATTCCAAATGTAAACTAGTCAATATCTCGCATTTTTAAAACAATTTTGTATATGACATTAAGCTGGGGACATGAGAGAATCTGTCCACAGGTTTTTCTACTTCCCTCTATTAACCAGCGGGCTGAGTCCGTTATGTCCGATGGTAGAGAGAGATGATGAGGATGGCGGTGGAATGAGAGGACCTACAGCTTTTATCTGGACTCCGAACCACTTGGGCCTTGGAGATACCTCACATGAACAAGTCAGAGCTGGAGGCGTGGATAGGATCGGCTTAAAGTCGCATCCTCAGAGCCGGAAATCGAACCACTGTTTCTGAGTACGAGACTCGGAGATGAAACCTTGCGCTACCCCGACGCTCTCATACTTTATATATTATAGCATTCATTAGAACATGAATCAGGTTATTTACAATAGAGTTTTGTCTAGGAATGATTATAAACTAACCAGTTACATGCAACATGCAGAAACAACATTTAAAAGTGCATGGGAAGCATGGAGGAACAAAGTACACCTCCTTGGTCGTAGCAATGATCTCTTGCGACGGAAAATAAAACGAGAGAATCGGCAACTTTCAACCTTCTTCCGTCAGATACTGCACCTATATTTTGAAAAAATAAGCATTCAGCATGGATCATTTAGAAAACTGCTGTAAAAAAATTGGCATAAATTGTGTATTGTAATGAGCTCTGTATTTAAGTACATTTTTGTGTAAGCCTTACGGTTTCTTATACAAAATTTGTAGGCTTTTCAGAGAAAACAAAAGAAACACGTTTTATTCCACATGTCACTATGTTAAGTATAGGATATTTTAATGAACATTTTAGAAAATAAAGAGTAATTGAAGTGTTTTCATGTAAAAGTAGTTTGTCGAAAATCTTCGCGTCACGCACACACAACAGATACACATTAATGGACCTCAAAACATACATTCCGGGGTAAATTGCATTACGAATATTTTGGCGCAATTCAATATTTCTTCTGTATACTTAAGAAAATGATAGAGATAAAACAGAAGCTAATTTAAGTTAACGGTAATATACCTAATAAAAAAGCTAATAATGGCACCACCAATGTTTTATTTTAGATTGACCTCGCAAATAAAGCATTTTCCTTCACATGAAATCTACACAAGTCAAGAATTAAGCTGTTCCTATAGGAACCACACCTTCTTCATTAAATAAATAAATTCTTGCAAACAGCTAAATAGGCTACGATTTAAAAACCTTGTGGCTGAAGTCACATGTAGAATAACGCTGAAATTGTGTTTGCTTTTTGTAAAATATTCTTGCAAAAAATTAAATTTCACGTGTTCGATTATTTTTTTAAACTGAGTTAATTTGCTTTATTGATATATTTCTTACTTATGAAGCACCCTGTATAAGGAGGAAGACAATTTCTCGAAAGAGGAAATCAACCTAACAATGTAACTGGAAAATAACTTGATCTCTCTCCTCTCACTTTCTTTTAAGTGGCGAGTATTTTTGAAGAAAAATATACTGTTACTTTATATTATAATTATATTAGAATTTTTTGCATTATAAAACACGAATTCATGTCTTGATGATCAAGATATTTATTTAAAACATGTGGGTTTAACCTGTTCTGTATGTCTTGATTTTTCAACATTTTAGCGGGGCTTGTAAAGATCAAGAATCTCTATTGAATCTAGATCCCTGAGGTTTTTTTGTGTGTTTCATACCACACTTTTGCGGTTTCCTATTTTCTCTCGGCAACAATCTTGGCAACCAAAACTGCTGAAACGTAATTGCGTTGATACAGAAAATCGATTTGCATATCACGATGCTGAACTCCTCTTAATCGATGAACGGGTATGGTAGCAAGGCCTTGTATAGTAAAATAAACTTGAGATTGTTTAGCAATCAAACCGTTCTCCTTCAGCTGTAAAAGTCATCTCGGCAGACCGTCTCCTAGGCATTATAATATTTAAAGCCTGATTTCTGAGTTTCGTCATAGCAACATTCCAAATGAGGTCGTTGCGTCGAAACCCAAGGCGTTCTTTGCTGTCTCATTTCCCTTTCTATTATTTTAGTCCTAATTAATATTGCAATCTGGTCAGATTTGTTACGTTAAAAGTGGAAAAATAATGTAATATCGCTTTAATTTAGTACAATTCTACTCAAATGTTTGCTAATGCTACCTGCAATTGAATGAACGTTCAATCTCTTTTTATGGTATTGCGAAACATAAAAGAATTGTTACTTCAACACTTCAAAACAGTATAAAGTAATGCAAAATTTAAGCTAATAATGAATATCTCGGAAATGAATAACGTTACGAAAACAATTATTTTACATAAATCGGTATGTTTTAACCATAAGCTGCATTTTTGTGAAGCAAGTTTTTATCTCCCCTTATAATATACAATTTATACATATTTATTTAGAATTCATTAAAAATCAAGAGTTTACTTGGATAAATTCAAGATAAAAATTGTATTTGCTGTGCAAATATCAAAGATATGATATATTAATCAAGCTCCTTTAGAGTTATTTTGAAAAATTATAAATAACGAAAAGCTTTCTATGCAAAGAGTAGTTTATCGAGTGGGATGGCGGCAACAGGTTGAGTCCGGGTTTGTGTGTCGGTCGGCGGTGGACAGATGACGCAGGGGCTTGCGCTTTGGAACCCCTTCTCGGTCCCGTCAGATGACAGCCTTTCAAGCCTCCACCGCAGGGTCGAGCCTTCCCCTGTGAGGCGCCCTCCAGTGGCTTGGAAGGGTCGCTGCGAGCGCTCTCCGGCCGGGTGGTCAAGCCAATCTGCGCGTCTCTGTCGTCTGCACCGGCCGTCTACTATGTCTCCTGTGGTTGCTTCATATTATCCATTCTCCCGGGGGTGATACACAATAGATCCCTTGCATGTCTACAGCTCTCAAAAGTGCTAAGTGTTCCCTCCGTCCAACTAATCCTAATCGTATAGTTTATTTTCTTTAATTTTTCTTTAACAACCTTGGAAGATACTGAACCTAAAATACTCATCTTTGTGTTTATCCGACTTTTCGATTTTGAGAACGCTCGCGAGCGCGCACGCACATATACAAACACGGACTTTTTCTTTTTTACTCAGAGGACCTCAAGACATGTATTTCTGGTAAAATTCCGACATAGAATTTTTGGCTGGGCTGCAATCTATCTACTTTACTCTACCACCTCGTAAGAAGGTGGTAGGGAAACTAAAAATTGATATATTTTAATTTTAACACGAGCATACAGTTGAGAAGAAAAAAAGAAAAGAGAAATATATTACTTTGACTGATAGCTCCATTCCCTCAGTAAAATTGGAACGAAATAAAAACATTCTTTGCATAAAACCAATTTCAGATTTGTAATTCAAGTTCTTTCCTTTTTGTGTGTATAGCGCATTCTAAAACGCATAAAGACGAGGGCGATTAAAAAAAAAGTAGGTATACACGTTAAAGCGTTAGCTAGCGTGTATGTGTAGACGGAGATCGTTAACAGGGGAAAAACTTTGGAGTTAAGGGAAGATGGGAAGTCAGTGTACCTACAAGAAGGGACTGTTGTATATATGAAGGATTTACTCAAACAAATCGAAGCTTGGTGAATTTCAAAGCCTTTTCTGTCCCAGGCACTCGCATCTCGGCGGCATATAACACATACACATCAAAGAAAAGTTAATAGCAAGCCTTGGAGGCGTTTGTTCGCCCGTCTTCCACAGACTAAATTTGCCTTGTATGCGTTAGCTACACAGTTTCTCCCTTCCTCATCAAGATATACAGTCAGACCGCAAGACGGACACAAAACAAACTTGATAATCACTTTCAATTTCACAAATGATTCCTTTTTTACTCGCTGCTACACCTTCATTTCTGCATCATTCTGCAAGCTCTAACAGAATTCTTCTAATTTCTTTATCTTTACTCACTCCGCGAGCAAATTGGTGTGCTGCATTCGATCCACAAACACAGGCTTTACTCTCTTACACAAACCCTTCTTACAAACGCTTGTTTTTCTATTTACTTCTTGTTAATCGAGATAAACTTTCATTAACATTCTTTTTCTTTTCTTTTTTTTCCCAAGTTTTTCGTCCTTTAATCGGATAGGTCATATCGGACGATAAATGAAACGAATGAAATGATGATCAAATGAGACCGGGGTCCATAGAGCTTACTGGTATCAGACATTTATCTTTTCAGGATAAGGAAAACCCCGGAATAAAACTTATCCGTGTAAATCACCTTAAACTTGGAACTTCTTGAATGCAAGGCAGACACGGTACTTCCATATCATGAAGGTGCATTTTTACACATTCATTCGGTGCTATTCTGTAACTATTCTGTAATCGTTATCACAATTATTTGTTAAGCTTAAAGAACCGCACTTAATAAATGTGCCACTATTTGGCCTTCTGGATTAGCGATATCATTTTGTTTTCCCACCGCCAGTAGCGTCTGAATACTGACTATCGAGTGCTTTTGTTACTTTTCCTTGCCGAAATGGAGACAAACTGTGCTGTGAAAACGTCACACTAAAAATCTTATAGATAATCTCGTAGTTATGTGGGTTTTTAAAATTCTCACCCGCTGCTAAGAGTAGCAAGACTTACACCTTCTTGTGACCCCAAAGAATTTTATTTTTAATGGAAAACCTCGCCCTGCAGCTGATCAGCTGTGGCATGGCCCTGTATAATGATTTAGAATTTTAGGTTAGGAAAGACAGACAAAAGAACTAGCAGCGCAGTTTCATGTTATTTTGATACAAGTTTCACTAATTCATATCAATCCTCAATAATGTTTTATTCTTCTTGTAATGTTTGGCTTCTAAATATACTTTTTAAAGGTATCAGTTGTCATGCAAATTTTTCTAACATTTTTTATATACTATCAAACATGAGCAGGTACTTATTTTTTATTCATGATTTGGCAATGATCAGCTTTAGTTCATTTCTTTAGAAATGCTCTTGCATCTTTACAATCTTTGAATGAAAACCATAGTTATTATCTGATGATAAGCATATTATTTTAGGTGTACATTGAGTCGTAGTGTCATAGTAAAAAGAAAGGTTAGTTTCACCAGTTTCATTATCTAGAGGAATGTTGCAGCTACAAATATTTTATTTTGAATTATTTTTCATACGAAAATTTATTAAGTAGAAATTATCATGTTATAACCAAGTGACTGTCTTTTGTTGTATTCTTCCTCTTCCAGCAATACCAGTATAAATTTAATTTTCTATGGTTACGAGAAACTGATAAATAGTTTACTGCTGGACACTTGTTTTAACAGATTGGAAATTCTCTTCAAACGATTCTGGGAGCGAAAACGTGTCGCGTAATATTCTACAGCTCTCAAAAGTGCCCAGTTCCTAATCCTAACCTAAAAACGACGCAAATATGTTCGTGAACCATGTAAATTAACACAATATTAATCGCTATTTGAATCTACAATTCTTAAATCAATGTCTTCTTTTTATTACGATACAAGATTACACAAAATTTACTTTGCTATTGAAATTCGTCCGTTAAAATTTATGTTGGGAGCATCATTTACAAGTTATCACACGAAAAATTGCTTACCAAAGCGCAGTACATGGCATTTATATATTACCCTAGCACGAATAAATCAACATTTGATAATTAAAATGTCAAATTTCTATCGTGCTTTTCCTCTAACAGCAGCATTAAAAGGACGTCTATGCGAATCTGTGTAATAAAGACCTTAGCAAGGGGTGAACAAATCTTTATTCTTAAAAACATTTTGTTCTGTTACGAAGTTACAGAGTACCAAATAGCGCGTAACAATGGTTAGCGGCTGTAACAATTTGTTAAGCCTTAACAAAACCTTACAGATTAGGCTTGATTAAAAGTATAAGGAGCATACAGTAGACTAAATCACATTTAGCAGATCTTTAAAAAGCACATCACGAGATGGCTTTGAAATTTCATGCTATTTGTATGACCACGAGAAAAAACGAATAGGGCTTACCACTTGAAAAAAGCATTTGAAAATTCAAACCAATAATACAGAATATCTTGGAAATTGCTAATGCTAAAAATTTAAGTAAATTGTGTGCTTTGATATCTATATTTTTGGTGTAGTAAGATTTTGTCTCTTGCAGTTGTACAAACGTCATTCAGAATAAAAAGGCCTTCACATTTTATTCTTAGAAAGTTCAAGATGCGCATTTTATTTATATAAAGTATATTAAACACACGATACTTTAATAAAATCGTTAGAGCGATTTTGGAGAAAATCAAAAATAACAAAAGCTTTTACATTTAAAGGGTAGTAAGGAATGCGAGAATATCTTGAAAATCTTCGTGTCGCATCCTTGGAATATACTGAAGTAAAATACCAAGTTTGGAATTTAAGCTGCTTTTCGTTTTTGAGTTGCTGTTATCAGATAGGCACACACGCATAGGCCTTTTTTTTTTTTTAAAAAAAAAATTTGATTCAGAGGACTTCAAAACGTACGTTTCGGTGAAATTGAGGCAGTATTTTTAACATTTAAATGGTTACAGTCTAATTATATAATACATAATTTCAATAACAGCCCGCCTTAAAGCAATATGTGTATGTAACAATATATAAAAGTGTATATTACAGTCATTGTACATGTTTATATTATTGTATACATGTGTAGTAATGTTATGTGAATGTATTACGTAATTTAATAATGTAGGAGCTGTGAGAATAATAGGTTAAAAGTTGCTAACAATGAGGTAACCTTGAGGCAATAATGAATTTGAAAGTTTAACAATACTACTTGTGATTCTTGGAGCAGCAATAATTAATTTTAGTTACAGTTTATAAAATAGTCAATTAACAACCAGAAAAACTTTAGTTAAATAAAAGTATAGCCAATCAGAAACTGAGATAGGGCAAATTGTACAAATTTAGGCGGTAGAAATCAAGTCAGTTGCTTGTAGACAGCGCTCCTAACCGGACGCGAGATGCGTCCTCGAGAAATTTAATACGTATTTTGTGTGAGACAAAAATAGTTTTACGTGTAAAAGAGCAAGTGTTTAATAAAAAACAAATCTCACATCTCTCTCTCTCTCTATATATATCAGTGAAGTGTTATTTAAATCGTGTCAAGCATTAATAAAAGGAGTGAAGTAAAATTATAATCTGTGTAAGCCTACATTCTTCAGTCGCACCACTCCCTGCTAATACATTCATGTTTCTAAAAAAATATTAATACTGACGCAGCCGAGGCAAACCTAAATGTGTAATATTTAAAGAAAACATAAAAATACAAAGTTGATTCTTGAACATTGGGACGAAGGCTACCGGAAACTTTTTACCATACGTAGCAACAACAAACCTTCTTCAAATTGGCTCCCAAAGCGTGGGGCAAATAATAATACAACAAACAACCATTTTCAAAATACGTATCTATATCGAATGTTTTGGTGGAATGCAATACTTGTTCTATTTATTATAGGTAAGCAGTAGAGCAAGTATAAATCTAATGGTGTCGGAAGCATGAGGAATAAATTCAGAAGTCGTAGGAACGAGCACTTGCAATATAAAACAAAACACAGTCGGAAACTTTGAAGCATCTTCCGGCAGAATATACACTTGCATCTGAAACATGTAAGCATAAAATACAGAATTATTCAAAAAGAAGGAATAGAATTTAAATATGTGTTTCTAATGCACGACAATAGATGGCGACACATGCGATATAACACTGAAGAGAGTAAAGTTCAAACATTTTATTTTATGTGTTCAAAATGAGCACTATTTGTTATGCGAGGACAACCAGTGCTTTCTCGTTTGCATACGCAACCATCTTCTACGAATTTGAACTTACAATGAAACAGTGAATTCAGTCTTTGCATACTGCAGCACACAAAACTACTTTTCCAGTGGCGTCGTCATTTTCTCGCAAACAAACCCAGCGCCACTGTAGGCACTGAATGGAACTAATAGGTGAGGAATTAAAACTTTGAACTTTCCTCTATTCAATGATGTGTCGTATGTGTTGCTATCTATTGTCGTTCATTAAAAATGAATATTTAAAATCTGTTCCTTCTTTTTGAATAACCCTCTATATCAAAAACTTCAAACGCAATTTCACATAAAATGTACAGTTTAATGAGTTTTAGGTTTTTCCTGAAGTGAGTTTGTGTCTATCTCGTATGGTTTCTTGAATATACAATATTATACAGAATTCAAACCGAACGAACAGAATATTTACAAAAGTCTCAAGCTATACACTTTATTATTCATGAAAATATCCTTAAAATGTCGTATTTTAATCACAAATATTTGAAAATTTTGAGGAAATAAATAAAAATGAAAACTGTTTCCATGTAAAAGGTAGTTTGGGATGGGGAGATTATCACTGGAAGTTGCGGCACTTAAATACTAAGTTTGGTATTTATCCGACTGTTCACAGGAACACCTACACATGGAGCTTATTCTAAAATACTTTTTTAGGTTCAAGATATCTCAAAACCGCACTTTCTAAGAAATTTCAATGTCGAATTTTTAAGTGAAATGTCATAATTCCACTTCCTATCACAGGTAAGTGCTAGAGAAGTAAAAACCTGAGAGGAAGAGCTGCAAGTGTGTTTGCGAGAGAGAGAAATATCATCAAAGATTACAAATGAAATTCAAATCAAGCTGCGAAGATTTTCAAGAACTTTCCAAGTCATAACTTTTTATTCGAGAATTTTATTTTGCCTAAAATGTTCTTCAATAATCCAGTCAGTTCATCATTAATCTGCTCAAGATCGGCTCCTAGACTGCAAACCAGCCTCCTCCATGCTTCCATCTAACGTTTTCTTCTTAAGATGACATTGTAAGTAGCCTAAGTCGACCCCCGTGGTCTAGTGGTTATTAAGCCGGGTTCTCAGGTCGCGGGTTCAAAGCTGGAGAAAGTGTTGGACGTAAAAATTCTTATCAAGGCTTCCTTCAAACGTAAGTAAAGCCTTTGGCCATGTGTAAGGCCTGTTTGCACATAAAATAAGCTCATATTTGAAAGAGTAACTCACTGAGCAAAATTGTCGGCCATTTTACGCCTGCATTCTGTGCCGTTGCGCTCTCTATGGGCGGTGGGCTAATCATCTGCCACCAGACGCGTCTAGAGCCGAGATCAGTGACACTATGATTACGGAAAGCACCGCTAAGTGCCCTTATACGCCATCAGGGAACTAACTAAAATATCCTCTAAATCATTATTTATACAAAGCTTTTGTTTCCACTGCAGCTTAGTTATAAATTTCGAAACCTGATGTGCAACGTACTCACGAACTTCTCTGCCAATTATAAAATCAGGCATATATCTCATGCCTCTATCACGATAAATGCTTATCAGGTGTTTATATCAAAGTAAACTTCAACCTGAAACACTGAAATTATACAACACACTTAGGAAATCACAAAAGTTATTCCCATAAACGGTATCCTATAATAGGCTCCACATTTGCTTTTGCAGGTTATCTCTGTTTTTACAGTCATTGCAGAAAATTCACTGTAGATGAGGGAGCTTCGAAGGCTATTTACAGAAGATTCAAAACTAATTTTTTCGCGACAGTATCTCAAAAGTGTAATAGTTAAGAAAATCGTTACAACCAATTTTGAGAAAATAAAAACAGATGAGAATACTTCTGTGTCTACGCTTGTGCAAGGCAGTGGAACTTCCATGAAAAATGCCCCTGTATCATTAAGGGAAATTAAGAGCTCCCCTCAAATGTTAAATATGCTAAATTTAATATAGCACCAAAATTTTCACAGGATGTGGATTCATCCTTTCTATGTTTAATCACTAACTTTTATACAATACGTTTGTTTATTAAGGAATATACACTTTGATTAAAATGTCAGATGTTTAAGATATTTTCGTGCCATATGAAATGCGTATCTTGAATTTTCTGGGAATATCCCCAAAGTCCTCCTCATTCTGAATGACTTCTACATAACTGGTAAACCGTAAGAGATAGACTAAGTTTTACTACACAAAAAGACGTAGATCTCATTAAAACACACAATTTGTCACATACTTTTTTTTTACTGGAGTAAACCATTTCCGAGATATTCCTTGTTGGAAAGTTAGAATCAGATGACTGCCACATTCAATGCCATAGCCGGGATTTGAACTACGGATCTCCCGGTCTCCATCCAGTTGCTCTAACCACTGAACTATCATGGCAACATGCCGACACGACATTAAATTCTCCAACTGATTCTCATTTTTCCCGGTAAACCACAAGGAGATCTCAAATTGTATTGTGATGACATCCCAATGGCGACTTACAATGTTGTAAGTACTTTAAGTCCGGGGCTTCATAGTTTCAACCACTATTAGTAAATTAATGGAATTCATTGTTCTTCCACACAAGCCTATGTTCGACAGGGTTGGAAAGGCAGAATCAGATAATTGAAAAATTCAATGCCACAGCCGGATTTGAACCACGAATCTCCAATCTCCCTCCGGTTGCTCTAACCACTTAGCTACCATGGCAACATGCCGGCACGATTCGCATTTTTCCCGGTAAGTCACAAGTTTAAATTAAATTAAGGTATTTATGGACGCTCTTTAACACTATGGTTCTTAACGTCCGATTCTATATTGGGCGTGAAAGACCGGTAATTTTGCTCAGAGACCTCTTTATCAGTCTTGAGGTTCTTTTACATGCCGTAAATCTACGACACGGGGCCACCGGCTTTACTTCCCTTCCGAAGGAAGCCGTGCTAAGGATTTTACGCTAAAAATTCATCGCCCTCCGCCGGGTTTGAACACGCGACCTTGGGAGCTAGAGGCTGGCACGGTACCACTAGTCCACGGAGGACGACGTAAGTCACAAGGAGATCTCTAATTGTATTCCTTGTTATTTGTTTGAATTTTCCAACACTTACTTTTTCTCAAATGGGAGTTCGTTATTGTTTTTTTTTTTTTTTTTTTTTTTTTAATATCCTGGACATGCAAAGAGAACGGAATGCTCCACATAGTAACCAGTCCTTAAAAGATTTGACTATCGCTTAAACCCTACCGTATTCCCCTTGCACCTACAAGAAAATTAGCAATACTATAGTTTCTGCAAATGTTTATTTCGATTAACATGAAGTAGATGGAAAATCAGCGTTTGTAAAGATAGTTTGTACAAGAACAAAGAAAGTATATGACTGTTACACATTACATTTTTCTCGAAGTTTCCTTTTTGAGTTATGCTGCTCATGCGCGCGCACGCATGCACACACACACACACACACACACACACACACACACAAGCACTTATTTTGCTCCTTTTTCAGGCGACCTGAAAACATGCATGAAATTTAATATAAAATTTTTTAATTGAATACAGTATTTTGTTCTGCTTACTAAGGGTGAGAGGCAGGGAAAAGAAGGTACGGATTTCAACGTTTTATGTCTAAGAAACTCTAAATAACAAAAAAACACGCTCGATATGTCACTGGATAGAGGTAAGTTTTATTGCTGTTGATGCTGTGTATATTTATAAAAATGCATGTAGCATGGAAACATCAAAATACTAGCTCATTTGTTACCATAAGTAAACCAGACACCAAACTTGTTATGCCACATGGAAATTTCATTATGATGAGGCGACTGTTTGTTAAACCTACTGCAGAAGTGACTTCTTGTACTTGAACAACGGAATTACAGAAAACTGCAGTACACAAAATTACGTTTTGGTGCTTACGATTTTTCTATAAATAGTCATTATCGCCACAAAAGAATTAATTCCCACTATTCCCCTAAGCATTTATTTTATTGCGCTTCAATTCTATGAGTATTATGAAGCATCCTTCAGTATTGGTGATTCATTTTTGGGATCCACGTTTTTCGTAGCTACAAGATTTCATGGTCTCTATGTAGTTTTAGGAACTATCCATCTTGAATGTATACGTTCCAAGATAATGTTGTAAATTTTAGCTTATTTCTATTCATTTATATGATGAGGCAGTATTTTTAACACTTAAATGATTTCAGTCTAATTATATAATATATCAAAATAATAGCCCGCCTTAAAGCAATATGTGTATACTACAATATATATATATATATATAAAATATATGTAACAGTCATTGTATTGTGTTTATATTATTGTGTATATGTTTAATAATGTTATGTGTATGTATTACGTAATTTAGTAATATTGGAGCTGTGAGAATAGAGGCCGAAAGTTGCTAACAATGAGGTAACCTTAAGGCAATAATGAATTGGAAAGTTTAATAATGCTACTAGTAATTCTTGGAATAATAATGTAATAATTAAATCAGTTTTTAAATAGCCAATCAAACAATCAGAAAAGCTGAAAGTTCAATAAAAGTATTCTATTGGAGTAAAATTAGCCAATCAGACACGTGAAATAGAAAATTTACAAATTTAAGCGGTAAACGGCAGTTGCTAGTAAGCAACGCTCCTGAGCAGTTCGCTCGGTACGTATTCAGTGTGAGACGTATAAAATTCATTACGGCGAGAATATTATAAAGCTTGGGTGTTAAAAAGTGCAAGTAATTAATTAATAATCTTACAGCTCTCTATATGAGTGAAATGTTAGTTAATCGTGTGAAGGATTAATAAAAGTAGTGAAGTAAAAATTATAATTTGTGTAAGCCTACATTTTTCAGCCGCACTACCCCCTGATAAGAGATACATGTTTATACAAATTAATACTGACGCAGCCAAGGCAAACATAAATACAAATATAATGTTTAAATAAACATTAAAAAATAAAAAAAAAGATTTTTTAAACGTTGGGGCGAAGGCCACCGAAAAGCCAAATTGGGGCGAAGGCCACCGGATACTTTGTATCATACGTGGGGCAGTTGCTTCATCAAGTTTAGCTTCCCAACAGTGGAACTGTAATACAACTTGTTGAAATTGGCTTTTCATACGTGAAGCAACAACCTACTTCAAATAGAATTACAGAAAACTGCAGTACACAAAATTACGTTTTTGTGCTTACGAGTTTTCTATAATTAGTCATTATGGCCACATTAAGAATTAATTCCCACTATTCCCATAAGTATTTATTTTATTGCGCTTAAATTCTATGAATATTATGAAGCATCCTTCAGTATTGGTGATTCATTTTTGGGATCCACGTTTTTCGTAGCTACAAGATTTCATGGTCTCTATGTAGTTTTAGGAACTATCCATCTTGAATGTACGTTCCAAGATGTTTTTTTAAATTTGAGCTTATTTCTATTCATTTATATGAGGAATGCGTTTCTGACCTCCACTGTATGTTTGAAATAAAAATCTGAACTATACTCCTTCTTTCTGAATAACCCTGTATATAGTACGTAACATAAAAGGTTAATGCACTAAAACACTAAGTCTACTTTATCTGACCAGCGTGGTACATCAAAAGGTTAGAAAAGAAAAATATAACTTCAATAACGTGTACACTTTCTGAACGTTTTCTCCACAGACAGTTCGTATAGACCCATCACAAACCAGTTCATTGCTCTTCCTAAGATATGAACTGTTCGTAGGTGTTTACACACAGGAAGGCTATTGTAAAAACGCATTTGTTTGACAAACAATACTGGCAAGCATGTTTCGCAAACAACATCAAAAGGATCTTGCTCCCTGCTCGTGCTTATGGTTTGTTTTCTTCTGCCGTCGCCACTGTCTTCCTCTTTTGAGCTTGTGCTCGCTTCCTACGCACGTCTCAGGGCCGCGTTCGAATGTTCCAACCACATATTTATGAAATCGTCGCACAATTTAGCGCTTTAAATAAAAAAACAAAACAATAATTAAATTAAGTAACCTAGAATGCGTTAAATACGTTGATTATGTTCAAGAAACTATTATAACATAGCTATATCTGAAGTAGAAATCCTTTATACAGAATAGAAATCAAAATACTGGACATAGGGATTTAACATAGGAAATCACTTTTTCTCTAATACTCTCACCCTGTTAACTTCAACGTATAATCTTATTAAGAGGGTTAAAGAGCAAATAAAAATACAATATTAAAATGTTATACTTATTTTTAATGCTATTAATAGTGATTAATTACAGTATCAACACTTCAGCTACTTTCTTGACTGATAATGTGAGTAATTTAAGCTCCCATAATCCGTTTTTCATATCATGATTCTCATTTGTTACAAACTTTTTTTTCTCTCTATTTTATTTTACGTCACTTTAACTCCTTGGTCATATCGCGACGGATCTGTTAGTGGATAACTCTTAGAACGATATGTAAGGGACAGTTAGCCTTCTAGATCTCATCCCTGTAACCACCCGCCCCGTCACGTGTCACAGAGACCCTAGTGCATAGCTACCGAATCTTTTGCTCCCGTGCCGTACAAACGGCATTAGGATGCCGCCCAGTCCAACCGCCGCCCCCTCATAAAGGCGGACAGTTAGCCTTATAGGTCTTATCCCTGTAACCCCTGCTTCATGCCATGCAGATGGAATTAGGGTGCCGTCCAGTGTAACCGCCGCCCTCACATAGTAAGGCGGACAGTTAGCCTTCTAGGTCTCATCCCTGGAAATGCCATCTTGCTTCGTCACGTGCCCACAGAGACTCCCAGCATGGCAGCCGGATCTTCTGCTTCTGCAGTGCAGACTGCTTTCATTGTCTGTAGATAGATGGCGTGGCATTCACTAATACCACTTATTTTCATTTTACTATTGTTTTAGACTTAAGATGGAACTTTGGGTCGTGGTATTAAATATCCAATCCGCTATTTATCTTGGCGGCTGAGGAAAACCACGAAAAAAAACTCAGACAGATTGGTCGGCTCACGGGATTTGAACGCGGGACCTCCTGAATGCAGGCCACAGACTTTACCGCCTGAGCCATCCCGCTCGGTGTTACAAACTTGTAGTGAGTCATGGTCGACGATAGTGAAACAAAATTAATGAGGTAAAGAATTAATAAGTTACCATATTACTATTGTCTCTAAAATAAACAACAAATAAGCTTGTGGCTTTTTGAATTTATCCTTTTTTTAGTGTTAAAATATTTATATATAAGTTACTTTAAAGTCAAAAGGGAGAGATTATGTGAGAAAAATTATTTCCCATGTTAAATCCCTATGTCCAGTAATTTGAATTCCACCCTATACGACGAACTAGTATGTTAATTATGAAAGCACGTAATATTTCAGGCAATAAACCTTCTTCATAAGCACAGAGAAAAAACACCCACTATGTAAACAATATTTACTGAACTGTGTTTGTGCGATTATGTGCCAATCTGACGAAATGAAATTTAGAAAGACAATCCAATGGAGATAAGTTGTCCACCACTTGTAGGGAGGAAGAGGAATGCATACAGAACAAGAAGAAGAATTGTGTCCAGGAACGATCGACAAGTGATAGGGGGTGTGTAATATTCTGCCTGACGCATAACAGCCCAAATAACACGGAAAAAATGAAACGGCACCAGGAGAATGAGGTATAAGTCAGGACATTTCTGTGCCTTATGCAACACAAGCTCTCCTAGCTCATTAGGAGCAGAGGAGCGTAAAGCACCATTGGTTTTAAGACTGAAAATATATCCAATAGTGCTCCGTGTGTAAGGGTATGTTGAGCAACCAATAAGGGAAATCAGGCTTTCACTGATAGTCTATGATTCTTCACAATCAGAGATGCTACAGTTGAAGTTAAGCCTTTGTAAAAGTCACATTTGTTTTACAGTTGGCAAGTAAAGCACATTCTGCATATATATATATGCAAAATGTGCTTTGCTATACACACACACACACACACACACTATATATATATATATATATATATATATAGTGTGTGTATGGTAAAAGCAACTTATATGTACTATGTCAGATAAGTTATAGCTCCTCCTCAGGAGTAAAGGTTAAAATGACAAGTACAACATAGCAACTGTCCTGACGTAGACAGACAGCGCTGGAATCTAACAATTCTGAACAGAACGAGCGAAACCTGCGGAAAAGAACCAAGAAGACTCAGAAAATCCTGCGTGTTGGAAATCGTATATCTTTACTTCTTCTTCTCCTCCGCAGGTGTTGCATGCTCTTAATCTTGTAATACTGATTGCTTTCATTTTATTTCTTGAAAATTAACTCAAACCAAAAGGCACAAGGCATGAGTAGGAAAGACCCACTTTTACATCAAAGGGATTACACTAGAGCTTGTACGTAGCTGTATTTTTACTTACTCTACTACGTATAGTAAGTAGGGAAAGTATTGTATTCCATCCAAAAATTCGATACTGAGATTTCACCAGAAATACATGTTTTGAGACCCCCTGAATCCAAAAAAGCATTTTTGGAAACATGTCCATGTGTGTGTCTGTGTGTGTGTCTGTCTGTGAACAGTATAACTCAGAAACGAACAGTCGGATAAACACCAAACTTGGCATTTAGGTTCAGTACTTCCAGAGATGCGACACGAAGGTTTTCAAGAAAATCCCTCCACTCCAGATTACCCTTTACATGGAACATTTTTCGAAAATTTTAATTTTCTCAAAAATGGCTCTAACGATTTTGATTAAAATAACATATGTTTAAGATATTTTTATGGCAAATAAAATGTATATCTTGAATTTCCTGGAAATGTCCCCAAAAAAATTCTTCATTGTGAACGACTTTTGCATAACTGGTAAAGCATAAGAGATAGACAAAATTTTACTACACAAAAAATGTAGATCGCGTTAAAATACACAATTTGTGTCATATACATTTTTTTGTTGAGTGAACCATTTTCGAGATATTACTTGTTATTCCCTTAAATTTTTCATTACTTATTTTCTCGAATGGGAATTCGTTATTCATTTTTTTGTCTTGGATATGCAAAGAGTATTAATCTGTGGCAAAGGGAATGGTGCTGCACCTAGCAACCAGCTATTAAGATATATGTATGTGCTTAAAGGCTACTGTATTTCCAAATTGCCCTTGTAAATATATATTTCCCTTACATCTACAAGAAAATTAGCAATAAGATAGAGTCTGCAAATGTTTATCTCGATTAACATGAAGTAGATGGAGAATAAGCGTTTGTATAAATAGTTTGTACAAGAGTAGAGAAAGTCATGTGAGTGTAAAACATCAGAATTTTTTTATCACGTTTTATTTAGGGTCGCTTTAACTTTCCTAGGTCTTATCAGAACCTTGCATGTACAGTTGCTTACAATATTGGATTACAAAGATAATACTTATACATTATGTATAGATACACATATAGGTTACACTTTGGTTAAACGCATTGATTGTCGTCCTCCGTGGATTAGTGGTACCGTGCTAGCCTCTAGTTCCCAAGGTCGCGGGTACAAACCCGGCGGAGGGCGATGGATTTTTTTCGGGATAAAAATCCTTAGCATGGCTTCCTTCGGAAGGGAAGTGTCCCGTGTCGTAGATTTACGGCATGTAAAAGAACCTCAAGTCTGATAAGAGGCCTCTGAGCAAAATTACCGGTCTTTCACGCCCAATATAGAATGGGACGCTAAGAACCATAGTAGTTGAAGAGCGTCCATAAATAAAAAACTCAATTTTAAACTCAATATATATCAATTTCTTTAAGAAAACGAATGATTTTCTGGATGCAAGCCGCACCACTGAGTGCTGCAGAAATATTTGGCATACCAACCTGACTACGATGATTATCAAATTCTGGACATGTTAGTATAATATGTACTACTGTTAATGTTATTTTGCATGTTTCACATATTGTTGGAGAGCTTCTATTTAATAAATAAGAGTGTGTCAGTTTGGTATGCTCAATTCCCAGTCGGGATATTACAATTTGGTTTCGCCGTTGGATATTGTTGACTTGAAGTTCCACGTACAACATGACGTTTACTTGTAGAGATGTCCATACAGCTGATCAACCGTTCTTTGTGTATTTTCTTCTTAAAGCGTGTAACTGCATCTTGGAGAGCTATTTTGATATCAGTATCTTGTGTTGGTATTTTGTATCTTGTTTTGTGGCAGTATCAGCTCTTAAATGCCTGGTATGTTTTTATGACGTGGATCCACATGAATGTCTTTTCTAAGTCGTCCTCCGTGGACTAGTGGTACCGTGCTAGCCTCTGGTTCCTAAGGTCGCGGGTTCAAACCCGGCGGAGGGTGATGGATTTTTTCGGGCGTAAAAATCGTTAGCACGGCTTCCTTCGGAAGGGAAGTAAAGCCGGTGGTCCCGTGTCGTAGATTTACGGCACGTAAAAGAACCTCAAGCCTGATAAAGAGGCCTCTGAGCAAAATTACAGGTGTTTCACGCCCAATATAGAATGGGACGCTAAGAACCATAGTAGTTAAAGAGCGTCCATAAATAAAACTCAATTTTTTTTTTATGTCTTTTCTAAGTTATTAAGGATGGTAGCAATATTATGTATTTGTTTTACAATACTACTGATAGAGAAAGTATCTTGTATTGCGTTTAAAGCTGACAGTGAGTCGCTGATAATTATGTAAGAGTCACTACGTGCAGTTTCCAGAGCGTATTCTAGTGTCTTTTTAATAGCATATAATTCACAACTAAATGTAGAGAACAAGAATGGTAACTTGAATTGAAGGATGATATCTACACATATCAGCACATCCATTGCCTTTTTCAGTTTTAGAACCATCCGTATAGATGCAGAATTTGGTTGTGTATTTTTTCTAGCCTTTTTTACTTTCTCTACTACGTATAGTAAGTAGGGGAAGTATTGTATTCCACCCAAAAATTCGATACCGAGATTTCACCGGAAATACATGTTTTGAAAGCCCCTGAATCCAAAAGAAGCATTTTTGGAAACATGTCCGTGTGTGTGTCTGTCTGTGAACAGCATAACTCAGAAACGAACAGTCGGATAAACACCAAACTTGGCATTTAGGTTCAGTATCTTCCACAGATGCGACACGAAGGTTTTCAAGAAAATCCCCCCACCCCAGATTACCCTTTACATGGAAGATTTTTCGAAAATTTTAATTTTCTCAAAAATGGCTCTAACGATTTTGATTAAAATATCATATGTTTACGATATTTTCATGACAAATAAAATGTATATCTTGAATTTTCTGGGAATGTCTCCAAAAGCATTCTTCATTGTGAACGACTTTTGCATAACTGGTAAACCATAAGAGATAGACAAAATTTTACTACACAAAAATGTAGATCGCGTTAAAATACACAATTTATGTCATATACACTTTTTTATTGAGTGAACCATTTTCGAGATATTGCTTGTTATTCCCTTAAATTTTTCAATACTTATTTTCTCAAATGGGAATTCGTTATTCATTTTTTTGTCTTGGATATGCAAAGAGTATTAATCTGTGGCAAAAGGAAATGGTGCTGCACCTAGCAACCAGCTATTAAGAGATATGTATATGCTTATAGGCTACTGTATTTCTATATTGCCATTGTAATTATATATTCCCCTTATATCTACAAGAAAATTAGCAATAATATAGAGTCTGCAAACGTTTATCGCGATTAACATGAAGTAGATGGAGGATAACCGTTTGTAAAAATAGTTTGTACAAGAGTAGAGAAAGTCATGTGAGTGTAACACATCAGATTTTTTGATACATTATGTGAAACAAATATCCATGGTGTATTAAACTTTGTGTACTGTACTGCGCTTACAAGCTATTCAAGCTGAATTTGTTTTTACACATTGCGACGGAGAAGAGAAGAGAAATAATAAGGCTCTCGTTAACAGGCGCCTTTTTTTCTCACTTGGATACCAAATGTATGTGTATACAACACCATTTCTTACGCTTATTTTTTGCCTGTCTAGTTTGAAAATACTGCCGCCAATAAAGACGTATTTTTTGCTTTCGAATCAATAAGTGGTTTCACAACGCGCTGCAGTATTTTTCCGGTCTGGCACAATTAAGGCAAACATTTTGGATTTTACACAAACAGAGCCAGGTTTTATTGTTCGCAAGGTAAAACCAGACCTTGTTAGACATCCTGCTAGTCGGGAGACGTAAAGTACTGCGGGAATACTTCGTTTCTTCAGAAATGAATCGATTTTCGGTTTATTCCAGGTATAAACAACGCCGTTTGTTAAGAAATAAAAGTGCAAACGTTCTTGTTAAAATAAAATGATGATCAAGTATTTCACCCTATGGAAACGAGGAAAGTTGCTAGTATCGAGAAACTACAAACAACAAGGAATCTGAAATCTACTACTGTTGTGATTTCTTTAAGTACTTTACTCATTAATTCCTACAGGGTTTGGCATATGTGCCACCTAAAACGGTTTTAATTTAGCATAGACTGTTT
The DNA here is from genome assembly GCA_030765065.1 of Deroplatys truncata. Taxonomy (NCBI): domain Eukaryota; kingdom Metazoa; phylum Arthropoda; class Insecta; order Mantodea; family Mantidae; genus Deroplatys; species Deroplatys truncata. Next base: position 264,447,308 of record CM060975.1, on the reverse strand, counting down.
CCTGGAAATAAATCTTTATACTTAAGCATCTTATCTGGCTTATTAGCGTAAGTGTTATCTTGAAGCATGTTGTGTTTCTCTTATGATAAGTGCCAGTTTGTGTTTTAATACTTTCCCATTGGAAGAACTAAAGTAAAACAGGCAACAAATCCACTCAGTATCGTATATTGAACTTTCATGTGGATGAAAATTTCGCGAGAAGATGCCCAAAATGTTTGGATAGAACTGGACATCATTTCCGATGTCTCCTATGATAAGGTATGAGCTTATTATCATTGTAATTGTAACTGTAACTGTGAGAATGTGAATCGGTTGCGGGGATATTATAACTGGTTCGGCGAGAGTCAGAGCTGCAGTGGCCGGCACGCAAACAGGCATGCATTGGCCGCAATATGAAGGCAAAACACTACATTTGTACCTTAATACTACCTCTGATATTTTAATCTTGCAGTCAAAAAACATGTTTCCATTTGCAAAAATTTAACCTTGAACCTCAAATATACTTCTTGGTTATTGCTGGAATCTTTATAAGGGACTCATTATGAGGCCTTATTTGAACATCAGTTCCATAAAACAGAACATCAACAGCAAATCATTTCAGAGATAGCTTTAGGTGATCCACTTGCAATAATTAACACTATCATCTTCAACCATTTATTGTTTTAGTATTATAAAACGACGTGTTATATGCAGTAAATAAGAATATCTAGCAAGTAATTAACTTTAATTACTTGGGGTTAATATAACCAGTAATAAGAACTGAACTATAGAAGTTAAATCACAAATAAGAAAAGCATCGATGCTATCTGGAGCATTAAGGGATATTATTTGGGGAAATAAGCACATTAGCCTAGAATGTAAAACTCGAATATATAAAGTTTGAGTTACACTATAATGATATACATAGCGGAAACAAGAGCTATCCCATAGAAAACAGAACTTAATTTACCTAAGATGACAACAAGTGGAAATCAGGAAACTCCTCCCTGGAATCTAAAAAAAAAACCTGCTTTGAATCTAGAGATGGAACAATATAAAAAAGAACAGACTGCCACCGCTGTTTATCGACAACTCTTTAACGAAATTTCTGGAACCTGCTATGACTAGGAAAAAATATTTACAGAATGGTTCGAAAACTCAACGTGGAGCAGGAAGTACAACCATCCTACCAAATGGAATTCATATAGAAAGTCTCCCAGATTGCTCCTCAATTTATTCTATTGAGTTATACACTCTGAAACAAGCATTTTCATACATTAAAGATAATTTCTTTTGATTAAAAAAGGGCTATCTTAGCCACTCAACATATACATACAGAAAACAAACTTATTCGAGAAATACAGATGTCATATAACCAAGCAATGGAACAAGGAAAACAAGTAATATTGTTTTGGATTCCATCGCACCAAGAAATGCTAAGCAATAAGAGAGCGGACCAAGCAGCTAAAGCGGCCATCCAAAAACCAACATTTAATGCAGAGATAACAAGTCATTCAGACTTAGTCGTATACATCCGAATCAAAATCATTACTTTATGGAAAAAATATGGTCTCAAAATCAGGGAAACAAGCTGCTTACTGTAATAGGATCTTCAAACTACAAATGTATTTTTAAAAGCTTAAACAGGAAACATCAAGTTATCATTACGCGCTTAAGAATTGGACATACAAAGATAATACCTCCATCTGATCACCAAGCTCAGCCGCAATGTTCAACATGCGAAACTCCATTGACAGTTTCCCATGTGCTCACAGAATGCCAACGTTATAACCCATACAGGAAAATATATAATACCCCAAATAATATTAGCTGCCTTAATGATTCAACATGTATAACAAGATTATAATCTTCTTACAAAATATACAACTGTATAATGAAATTTAAAACAATTGTAATATAATTATAACTGTTCTTTAATTGTATTGTTCACATAAGAAAAACATTATCTGTTTATGACCAAATGATATTATGTATGTATATTCCTAGAAATATATTAATTTAAGAGTCGCGAATACACCTTTGTGAGTTAAAGCGACTTAAAATAAATAAATTAAAAAAAAGCTTAATAAGAGGATATACATTATATAATAAAGAGATTTATGAAGAAATAATGAGCATATAATTACAGACATTACGAGGAGGATAAACAAGAACAGAATGGAGTGACCACGTTAAAAGAAACGTCTCCCGAAACTTTTGTTGATCTTCTTCTTCATAAATTAAGAAGTACAGGCTGTTTCAAAAAATATGGTGCAAAAGTAAATATGTGTAGCAAAGGTACCAATAATGAAAAATGATTGATAATTGCAGATAATTATACCTATAAGTTACACGTTTTTTTATCCTTTTTTGTTTCAGGTCAGTGGTGTAGCAGAACACGATAGGGATAAGAAAAAACAGAAAAAGCATATTGCGTCATGGAATACGCACAAACAAGGGCTGTTGTGCAGAGATACTTTCGGAGTAGATTCAGGAAGACTGCACTGCATAGAAACTGCATTATGCAATGGGTGCACCAGTTCGAAACCATTGGTTATTTAAGTCTTGCAAAACGTCCTGGCCGCCCACAGACCTCAGAAGAAACAGTGAATCGAGTTCAAAGTGTGTATGAACATAGGCCATAAAGGTTTACACGGCGAGCCAGTGCGGATCTCCAGGTACCACGTAGCACAGTCTGGCGTATCGAACGCAAACGTCTGCATTTTAAGCCATACAGGCTACAACTTCTGAAGGAGCTACGACCAGACGACAAGTCCAAACGCAATAGCTTTTGCACTGCCATGAGGACTGAATGAAGGATTATTATTTTACTGGCAGGGTAGTGTTCAGCGATGAAGCTACCTATCAGCTCAATGGAAAGATCAATCACGACAACGTCTGCATCTGGGCTTCTGAGCATGTAAGGGACTCTCCAAAACTGAACGTGTTTTGTGCGTTGAGCAAACACAAAGTGTATGATTCCTTCTTTTTCCAGAAGACTGTCACTGACCATACCTACTTGGATATGGTACAAGATTGACTTATGCTCCAGATTACTGAAGATCTACAAGAATTTATCTTTCAGCAGGATGGCGCACCTCCGCATTTTCATTTGGATGTTCGCCGATATTTAAGCGATAAGCTTCCAAACAGTTGGATTGGTCGTTCTGGAGGGGAAGGCCAGCGCATAAATTCTCACTTATGCGCTAGCCTCCACGATCACCACACCTCACAACATGTGATTTCTTCCTTTGGGGGGTACATCAAGGACACACTGTATCGTCCACCTATGCCACAGGACATAAGCAATCTAAGAGAACGAATCACTCAAGCAGTGGAATCAATATCCCATACATTGTCGCGAACTGAAGTACCGACTTGACGTCTGCCGTGTTATTAACGGTACTCATATTGAGCAATTGTAATGTACATACAAAACTTACATAACTACTTTGCATTTTTACGATTACAAAAGTTTCTTGCATTCATAAATTTATGAGTAAATTACCTCTACTTTTGCACCATCTTTTTTGAAACATCCTGATTTTCCCTAGCTTTCTTTTGAGACAAAGGAGCTATTCATCCCCCAATCGAATGTGTACTAGTATATATGATCTTTGCTATTTAGCGTGTCTCAACGTGTTATCATGTAAAATATTTCCTCCTCGTCCATGTCCTGATTTTCTTTCTCACGCCTACATGTGTCTTCTGCATAAATCAGCTCGCTGGTAGTTTAGTTTTGAGAATGTTTTACAGGCATTCGGGTACATTCCCTTACAGTGGCCGAGATCACTGACAAGTACGGCGAAAGAAAATAGGCCCACTTTTTCGTTAAAATATTATGATGTATCTATTACAAATAAAGTAAGAACAGTTAATTTAGAACAAATTATTATTATCATCATAATCATATCATTATACTGTGTCAATTTATAAAATTAGGTTTCACAAGGAGAAAAATTAATTACAATACAAAAATAAAAATATTGGTGTATTTCTCAAACAAAAATCATGATTAATTGTAGTCAGATTAGCCTCATGCCTAAGAGCATCTCCTTTTGTTCCAAGGATCCTGGGTTCGAACCAGGCTGGACTCGAGAAATCGTCGGATGCTTAAGAAGACTCCTTGTTATATCCTGAGTATGGCATATGATGTGATTATGTGTGTGTGTGTTTGTGTGTTTTAGAGTTATTCAATAACCAATTATCCCAAGCATGCCATTCTGAAAAACTGGAGTCATTCTATTCCTTTCTCCCTCCAACTTCGTGTGTTGAGGTGGTCGGACTTTACGCGGCACAGTTCTAATTCAATAGAAGCTCCTTAGACAGTAAATAAATCGAAGAACAAAACGGGGGATGGGTTAAAGCTCGTGTTCTCCCCAGTGGCAACCATGATTTAGCCTACATCAAGGAGATGCCTGAATACGCTTGGCAATTATTTCATATGGCACATAACACAACCATATAGGATTAAGATGTTAAAGAAAATTAAAAAGTCAATGCAGTTTGTTATTGCCATAATTTAGTAATCCTAATCCTGAATTTTAATCTGATGTTGTTGAAAAAATATCTACGAGGGTTGTTTAATAAAGAATAATCATAATTTTTTTTGACAACATGGCTTTACTGAAACTTATTATTTTCATGGTCCTCAAAATAGTCTCCTTTGGATGCCATTCACTTGTCCCAGCGTTTCTGCCAGTCTGCAAAGACATGCTGGAATCCATTTTTTGAAAGGTCCTTCAGAATCGCTTCCGCAACCTGCACTACTGCTTCTGATGATGGAAAAGGCCTCCCATGAAGGTGTTTCTTCAGGTTAGAGAATAGAAAAAAGTCACATGGGGCTAAATCCGGACTATAGGGAGGGTGAGGAATGCACTTCACGTTCATTTTTGCAAGATATTTAGTAACAACATGTGCAATATAGGTCGTGCAATATCGTGGTGCAGCATCCAGCCTGTTTCACATATATGTGGTGTTTTGCGCCGATATGGACTTGCAAAGTTTTCAGGACTCCTTGTAGTATTGTCCAGTTATTGACGTGTGTACAGGTACAACATGCTGATAAACCATTCCATGAATATCAAAAGCTGAGAGGATCATAACTTTCGCAGCAGAAGCAACAACTTTTGCTCTTTGGGAGGATTGGTGATGAAGGAGATTTCTACACTGAGCTTTGCTGCTTGCCCTCAGGATCAAATTGATGTAGCCAAGTTTCATCAGCAGTGATTACCTTTGAAAGAAACTCCGGATCTTCCTCTAACATCATATTGTTTGTTCATCGCGGGTCACCTCCATTTTTGCAGTAGGCGATACTGAACAAGTCTCAGCTTGCCCACCTCTCACAGGCGGGAACCAGTAGTGTCAACAGTGAAACTAGTACGGCGGGTTTGTTATACATTAAGCTAAAATAATATAATAAGTTTAAATTCTAGCGCGAGAAATCATAACCGTAAAATGATTATGACCATTCTTTATTGAACAACCCTCGTTTTTATCTGCAAATAATCAAAGCGTAAGAGAGACGCGGTTTATTTGTTGGGTATAATACTTCTTATTAATATTTCAGATTATTTTTAGACATATCTTGCGTAAGAATTGATACAATAATTACATTTTCCTACATTTGTTTAAAATTCTGCCAAAGAAAACGATGTTTGTATGGTCATAACTACTCGAAAAGAAAGAAAGAAAGAAATAAAGAAAAAGGAAGGCTACTTCATTTGAGTATGTTTTGATAGGTGTAATAGAGCAATATACAACATTTATGAACCCAATGTGAAACTAAAGAATAATTTCCTACATTCTATCCCATAAAATAAAATCTAGTTTCTGTTATCAGGATCTATTTTGAGTGTATAGCAGGTTGTCAATATTGTTCGGTTAATCCTTCCTGTCCCAACCTTGTGAATGTGGTGTTTCGAATCAGGCATGGCTAGAGAGCACCATCCTTGTACAGAGGTGTGAAAATTATTAGATTCAAGTGCATTTCTAGCTCGAAAATGATTGGACGTTCTGAGTTTGAACATAATAAGGAACGTTTATAATCAAATCGAATTCTAAGGCGAATCCTACCAGGTATTTGTGAGGCAGTATTTCATATCACAACACTGTGATAGCCAGAGTGATTGTAGCGTAAATTAGCAGTATTGTATGACAATGATTTGAGATGTTTGTTAACTATAAGCATTGTTAGGAAATAAGTTTACACGGCCTCACTGAAACTGACAATAGGAGCGGATAACAATGAAGCGAGGGAGTGAGTTGTTTATCAATTAGATGAGACAAACAAATGACGTCAGAGTAGCGTGCCTTTCTTTAGAAATGGAGGGAATATCTTCCCTAGAGCATGTGTGTTCGTGATTGGCTAAAAAAATAGACGCTAATATTGGCGCGATTCATTAACCAATAGCAGCTCTGTTATAATGTTTAGGCATATCGGAGTGAGGGAGTATAAATTCTAGAGCCAAAGAAATGTAACGTGCAGTTCAACACAATCATTCACGAGTTACACGTCGCGCAGTTCAACAGAATCATTCACGAGCTACACGTCGCGCAGTTCTACAGAATCTTTCACAAGACAAACGTCGCGCAGTTTTAAGAAATATCTCTCGCGAGTTACACGTCAGGTAGATCTATGAAGCCTTCACGATGTACACATTACGCAATTCTACAGAATCTCTCGCGTTGTAAAGTTAGTTACAAAATGTGAAATACGTGAACTAATAGTGCGCGGCAAATAACTGATTGTAGTTACATTCGAAAATATAACAGTTTAAGTCAGGCGTGTATCAAGAGTAAATATGTGAAATTAATAAAGTGTGACGGCAATAAAAGTGTAAAAACAAATTCTTTTATCAGTGTTATCTTTTAGTAACAACTCCTTTCCGTTTACATACCCTGTTCAAGAGATTTGCTCGACTGAGTAATAATAGCTAGCCGGAGGACAAAGAACCCAAAATTCAAAATAGTAAAACAATAGCAGGCACTCAACAAATAAGATAACACGAACGATACCGCGACATTTGTCAATGTGGAAATTTATCTCCCTCAATAGGAACATTGTGTTAGTACTTTTTCTAGGTTATAGTTTGGTTTTCCCACCCATAAGCTCAAAAATATAAATAGAGAAAAAGATACACGCCATGTAATAAATATATACTGTTTAATTTCTAATATGGTCTTGAATTTTCACAGGTTATACTGTGGTGAAGAATACTGAAAACAGTAATCTAAAATCCTTTTTGGTAATGTCATTTCACTGAAGAAACATATTTACATATGTACAGTAGTATGGGTAAAAAGGTTTACTCTGAGGTTTTTTTATGGGCAATAATCTAATTCTGATTAGTTCAAAATTCTCTAAGTATTTTATCATACAAAAGGCTTCTCCATACCGTGGAGATACAACCTCGATCAGCTAATAACCAAAACTTTGCTTTGAGTCTAATAATTTTAATGGAACCTGCTTTAGCATCTTATATGAGAAAAAGCGATCTCACCGAAATGCTCAGTCCTTCGCATAGGCTATAGATTCTGTTTAATGAAAGTAGGCGCTATGCATTCTCTCTGAGTCCTGGTTAAGCATTGTTTTGCATTTCTTTAATACTGTTCTCGTAAATTCCATTACGGCAGTAAAATACACACTTAGTTAACAGACTTCTAGCTAAACCGTCCCTTAAGAGCTTAGTGCGTGGGTTTCTGCACGAAGAGAAATGCATTTCGCCCACTTCCACAAGCGCACTTAAACGTAAGAGCCTTTCAGTGAATCAGAACGCATCATTACCTGGTACCGTTAGGTATTTGTTGTTCGCTGACAACCAGCTCAACACAGAGACGCTATAAATTACTTGACACATTATTTTATGGCATACTTGGTATAAATAAAATTCTAACATTTAAACATGACTGACTCTTACGGTCTATTTCTAAATCTCGGACGGAGAAAATTTCCTTTAACTAGATTAATCTCTAACCTTTGCAAAATTCCAAAGTATACGTGTGAGAGTGTTTCAAATAAGCTAAATCTGTGGAACTACTGCCCTTTCGAGCCTTGGCCTACCAACCCTGCTGCCAATTTAACGCCCATATATGAAAGGCAGAGTTAGATAATCAACCAATTGATACAGGAGATGATGAGGTCAGCACTACGCTTCCCCAGCGCGCTACTTAAAGACCGCTTACCTATAGCAGCTCTTCAAATGCATCACGGTGCTGAGTGAGTACCGGTCCTATATATGGGCCGAAATGGGCCAAAATGGGTGGGTTAGAACACAAACGCATCCCGTGGCTGCGGAACGTTCCAAACCACTACGCCACGGCGCAGGACGCTTCAAGTAATACCAATTAAAATCGAAAGAGTAAACCCAAAGTTGTTTCTAAAGTAAAGCCCGATATGATAGTCTAAGACGGCTATACGAATCAAAATAATAAACAGAAAAAAAGGTTAAGCGTGTAATAACTTCATTACAGTTCCTTCCGGGAAAAAAATTAATTTTGAAATGAAGAATGTTTCACTCCAAAAATCTTTTGATTATTATATCGGGCTTCCAGAACCATAGTTGGGCCTTTACGCGTAAAAACGGTTATAATTACATTACAATAAAATACGCGTAAATAACGCATCATTGATGCAATAAATCTAAAATATATCTAAAATCTAAAATATAATATATAGTCTTTGTACATTTCATATTTTACATCCAAGAACTGGAGCTTAATTATAACTAATATAATTTTCCGGGCTGTTATGCCGTGGTCTGCTGAAGAAAGATTTCCCAGACGTTTCGTCCACAACTGCGGTGGACATCTTCAGTGGCGCGGACGAAGTCTTCTCGGTGAAAGTATCGCAGCGTCTGATGCGTTGGCCGTTAGTGCCGCTCTCTTTATAGTGTGGACGCTCTCTGCTGATTGGCCCGCTGGTATGAGAGGGCTGGCGCCGGCTGTGTTGTTGCTCTCTTCTGATTGGCTCGCAGTGTTTTTCGGTTTTGTATGACCTTTCTTGTTTTTGATGACTAGATGCCAGTTACTGTTGAGTTTCAATGCTTCTTCTTTCCTATTGAAATTATTGGGATGTTTGTAAATCTCTATTGCTTCGCGTTGTAGCCGGGTATGGTAATGCTTTATGGAGGAAAGAATGTTGGTGTCCTGAAATCTAATAATGCGTTCGCCCTCGGCTTCAATGGCATGTTCGGCGACTGCCGATTTTTCTGTATGGCCCAGGCGGCATTTTCTTTTGTGTTCGCTGAGTCTGGTGTTAGCGCTCCGCTGTGTGGTACCAATGTACACTGAACCACAGGAACAAGGAATACGGTAAACACCGGCCGATGACAGGGGATCTCGGGGGTCTTTGGAAGAGCGCAGTAGGCTATTTAATTGTCTTGTAGGTTTGAATACTGTTTTGACGTTATGACGTTGAAGTATATGTTCAATACGGTCAGTGACATTTCTGAAATATGGCAGAAAGACAATGGACTTGCTTTTGGGTTGGTCCTGAGTAACCGGTCGGGGCTTGGCCGGACGGCAGGCTCTTCTCACCTCTTGGACTGAATAACCATTTGATTGTAGAGCTGTTTCTAGGTGTCGGATTTCTTGTGGAAGTAAGTGTGGTTCACAAATACGGGAAGCACGGTTTGCGAGTGTCTTAATCATAGCACGTTTTTGTCTAGGATGGTGGTTGGAGTTCTTGTTAAGGTAACGGTCTGTGTGTGTGGGTTTGCGGTAGACAGTATGACCCAGCGTGCCGTCAGCCTTCCTGCTAACGAGTACATCTAGAAAGGCTAGTTGGCCATCCTTTTCTTGTTCCATTGTGAACTGTATACGCTGATTGATGCTATTTAGATGTAACAAAAAATCTTGAAGAGCTTGTTCACCAAGGGGCCAGATGACGAAGGTGTCATCCACATAGCGGAACCAGGCTGTTGGTTTGAGTGGAGCTGAGTTTAGTGCCTTTGACTCAAATGCCTCCATGAAGAAATTGGCCACAACAGGGCTAAGGGGGCTGCCCATGGCAACACCGTCTATTTGCTCGTAGAATGACCGGTTCCACTGGAAATAAGTTGTAGTCAGGACATGGTGAAAAAGTGTAATGATGTCATCAGAGAAGATGGGTTGTAACAACTTCAGAGTTTCTTGTACTGGAACCATGGTGAATAGAGACACAACGTCAAAACTAATTAGTAAATCATTAGGTAGCAATTTGAGGTTGCGGAGAATTTGAATGAAATGAGTAGAGTCTTTGATGAAAGAGTCGGACAAGCCGACATGGGGTTGTAGAAGGCCGGTTAGGTATTTAGCTATGTCGTATGTGGGAGAACCAATACCACTAACAATGGGCCTGAGCGGAACCTCTGGTTTATGTATCTTGGGTAGCCCGTAAAGTCTAGGCGGCTGAGCTTCGGACTTGGTAAGGCGGCGTTTGTCTTCCTTCGAAAGCGAGGAGTTCTTGATCAAAAGATTAGTTTTCCGTAGAATACGGGCTGTCGGATCACGTTTAATCTTATGGTAGGTTGCTGGTTGCAGGAGTTCGGAGATTTTCTGTTGATAGTCTTGTTGGTTAAGAATAACTGTGGCATTACCCTTGTCCGCTGAGCAAACAATGTTGTCTCGGTTGGAGTTCAGCTTCTTTAATGCAGTTCTCTCTTGATTGGTTAAATTACTGGTAGGAGGTTTGGCCTTCTCGAGAACCCTGGCAGATTCCCGGCGAATTTCATCAGCTGCAAGCCTTGGCAGAACTCGTATTCCTGCTTCAATGTGAGAAATGATGTCTTCAACTGGCAACGTTGAAATGACAACAGCGTAGTTACCTCCTTTAGCAAGGAGTGACGTTTCAGCAGGTGACAGCTGGTGATCAGATAAGTTCACTACCGTGCGGTAGTGGTTGAGAGTAGTCGGCGGTTTGATGGAGGCAGTAAGGCCATCAAACTTCTTCTTGTGACGAGTGGTCATGCTGTTGTGATTGTGTGTCATGGAGCTGTAGGTGATTCTGTCAGTGTTGTCCCAATCAAAACTGTGTAGTGAGTTACTTACTTGAAGACAAACGCCGCCTTACCAAGTCCGAAGCTCAGCCGCCTAGAATTTATGGGCTACCCAAGATACATAAACCAGAGGTTCCGCTCAGGCCCATTGTTAGTGGTATTGGTTCTCCCACGTACGACATAGCTAAATACCTAACCGGCCTTCTACAACCCCATGTCGGCTTGTCCGACTCTTTCATCAAAGACTCTACTCATTTAATTCAAATTCTCCGCAACCTCAAATTGCTACCTAAGGATTTACTAATTAGTTTTGACGTTGTGTCTCTATTCACCATGGTTCCAGTACAAGAAACTCTGAAGTTGTTACAACCCATCTTCTCTGATGATATCATTACACTTTTTCACCATGTCCTGACTACAACTTATTTCCAGTGGAACCGGTCATTCTACGAGCAAATAGACGGTGTTGCCATGGGCAGCCCCCTTAGCCCTGTTGTGGCCAATTTCTTCATGGAGGCATTTGAGTCAAAGGCACTAAACTCAGCTCCACTCAAACCAACAGCCTGGTTCCGCTATGTGGATGACACCTTCGTCATCTGGCCCCATGGTGAACAAGCTCTTCAAGATTTTTTGTTACATCTAAATAGCATCAATCAGCGTATACAGTTCACAATGGAACAAGAAAAGGATGGCCAACTAGCCTTTCTAGATGTACTCGTTAGCAGGAAGGCTGACGGCACGCTGGGTCATACTGTCTACCGCAAACCCACACACACAGACCGTTACCTTAACAAGTACTCCAACCACCATCCTAGACAAAAACGTGCTATGATTAAGACACTCGCAAACCGTGCTTCCCGTATTTGTGAACCACACTTACTTCCACAAGAAATCCGACACCTAGAAACAGCTCTACAATCAAATGGTTATTCAGTCCAAGAGGTGAGAAGAGCCTGCCGTCCGGCCAAGCCCCGACCGGTTACTCAGGACCAACCCAAAAGCAAGTCCATTGTCTTTCTGCCATATTTCAGAAATGTCACTGACCGTATTGAACATATACTTCAACGTCATAACGTCAAAACAGTATTCAAACCTACAAGACAATTAAATAGCCTACTGCGCTCTTCCAAAGACCCCCGAGATCCCCTGTCATCGGCCGGTGTTTACCGTATTCCTTGTTCCTGTGGTTCAGTGTACATTGGTACCACACAGCGGAGCGCTAACACCAGACTCAGCGAACACAAAAGAAAATGCCGCCTGGGCCATACAGAAAAATCGGCAGTCGCCGAACATGCCATTGAAGCCGAGGGCGAACACATTATTAGATTTCAGGACACCAACATTCTTTCCTCCATAAAGCATTACCATACCCGGCTACAACGCGAAGCAATAGAGATTTACAAACATCCCAATAATTTCAATAGGAAAGAAGAAGCATTGAAACTCAACAGTAACTGGCATCTAGTCATCAAAAACAAGAAAGGTCATACAAAACCGAAAAACACTGCGAGCCAATCAGAAGAGAGCAACAACACAGCCGGCGCCAGCCCTCTCATACCAGCGGGCCAATCAGCAGAGAGCGTCCACACTATAAAGAGAGCGGCACTAACGGCCAACGCATCAGACGCTGCGATACTTTCACCGAGAAGACTTCGTCCGCGCCACTGAAGATGTCCACCGCAGTTGTGGACGAAACGTCTGGGAAATCTATCTTCAGCAGACCACGGCATAACAGCCCGGAAAATTATATTAGTTATAATTGTGACACCGGCCGTGAAAGCCTACGTTCTTACATGGAGCTTAATTGATGCAGAATTCTATTTTACTTACTGCTAGCATGTGATGGTGATCTTGAAATACCTACTATATCAGTAACAGCGTAAGTAATAAATACATATGGTTAAGAAATGTTATGTAAGAAATTGTAATAATGTAAGAATTGTAATACGAGGAATGTCCCAGAAGCCCCAACCTACAAAGAAAACACAAAAATTTTGGGGAAAACATTTTTATTTCTCTACATAGTCTCCTTTAGATTGATGCATTTTTCCCAGCGATGTTCAATAGCTTCGATACTCTGTTTATAGTGGGAACCGTCGAGTTCTGCAAAATAGCCCTCAAATGCAAATTCCACATTTTCATTGGTGGCAAATCGTTTACCACCAAGCCATTTCCTCAACTTTGGAAACAGAAAGTAATTAGAGGGGGCTAAGTCTGGAGAATAGGGTGCATGAGAAAGCAATTCGAGCTTTAACTCATTTGTTTTGGCCATGGCGATAATGGATGTGTGAACAGAACTTTCTTTTTCGCTAAATGCGGCCGTTTTTGTTTGATTTCATCATTCAAACGCTCCAATAAGTTTGCATAATACTCGCCATTGATTGCTTTTACTTTTTGAAGATAATCAATGAAAATTACCCCATGCGCATCCCCAAAAACTGACGCCATGACCTTGCCTGCAGATAGAACTCTCTTCGCCTTCTTTGGAGTCGATTCTCCCCTTTCAATCCATTGTTTTGACTGTTTCTTCGTCTCAGATGTGACGTGATGAACCCATGTGTCATCCATGGTTATGAATCGATGCAAAAACTCGGCTTTATTGCAGCAAAACATCGCCAAACACTCGACTGAAACATCCTCATGACGCTGTTTTTGTTACATTATGAGTAAACGCTGCACCCATAGCTCTCTCATGTCTAAATTTTCAGTTAGTATGCGAATTGCGGCACTTTTTGAAATACCTACGATGTCTGCTAGCTCGCGCACTTTCAGTCGACGGTCATCCAATTTTCTTCGCAATTTCTGGTGTGGTCACCTCATTTGGTCGACCACTGCGATGTTCAACTTGGCAGCTCGTACGGCCTAGCTTAAACTCTGCCACCCAATATTTTACTGTTGTAAACGAAGGAACAGGCTCCCCCAGAGTAGAATCTAGCTCAGCTTTAATATTAGTTGGACTAAGACCTTTCAAATGCAATATTGTATCACATGGCCAGTTTTATCCATGTTTAAAATTCGCTGAGAGAGTTCATTATTAATGGCTGCCAAACAATTACTAAACAACGTAACATCTTCAAACTTCTAAATTAAGCTTTACAAGGGTGGTAATTTCTACCATAGTCATTTGTTTGAAACAACAATCGCTATATGTACGTCAGATTGGGTACTTCTGGGACTGCCCTAGTAATATGCATCATGCTATAAACTTAAATTGAATCACGGAGTTCATAGTTATATTGCACTGATTGAAATACTGATATAAGCAGTTCCTCCTCTTTAGAATCAAGAAAGAAAAACCCAAATTATTTTCAAAATAATCCAGAACCTTCCTAAGATGGCTTTTCCCCCCTAGAAACTTGCGTGAACTTTGTGTTAAAAGAAGTATTCTTGGTTATTATAAATAAATAAAAAAACAAAAAGTAATTTGCTACAAAGAATAAAATGAGTAAATTATTTTATTTCAAACCAATAAATGATAAACGCCTCTGTACATTATAAGAGTTTAAAATAAATATTAGGATTTCTACATTATGAAGAGCTGGTTTAATGAAACGATGTTACAAATTATATGCACAAAATAATCATCAAACAGTCGAAAAGTACGGCTTAATAGATTTTTGTGTGTCAGAGCATTACTAAACAGAAAAGTAATTAAATAATTGACGTTTAGATTGTCAAAATGAAAAATGTTAGTAAAATACGTACAGGTAATTTACTTAATTTACTTACCCTGACCAGAGTTGTTTACCGCACACACGGGATTTTGCGTCTCGGCCAAGGCCGGTTGCAGTTGCCACTCACGGTGCCGACATAACTTAGAAAGGAAAATGGAAATAAGTACCTAATTTGCTTCTTTATTTTGGCTCCTTTCAGGAATTCAAGGCAAAGACATTTCAGACCGCCTCTCACCGCCTCAATCCTTTACATAAATTCTCCATTTTACCAAAAACAGCTCAACGATTGTTATTAAACTTTCATAATTTGGAGATATCGCAATTTTCAGTAGCCAGTTAACTCCTCTTCATTCATTTTCTGTAACCAAGGGGTCGAAAAGTAGAGCCCATTAAGTATATATGGTAAAATACCTAAATTATTCCCTATAATACAAAATCAGTACATTAAGTACCCGCTTTGAAATGTTAAGTAATAATTCTTTTGTTTCTCAGTAGAACCTTTACAGAAATGTTTAGCAAATACCTACAAGTAACGGAAACTTTCTTTTAAGTGGTTGATTAGTGTCGGGGGGGGGGGATTTCTCTGAGAATCCTCGTCTTGCATGCTTAAATATTCTTGACTGAAATTTGATTACAATTACAATTACAATTTTATTTTAACCTTCTCTACCACATGCATATTAGGTAGAGGAAGTATTGTATTCCACCTAAACCTTAGATGTCGACATTTCACCGAAGATACATGTTTCGAGCCCCACTGAATCCAGAAAATGCATTTTAGAAAAAGGTCCGTTTGTGTGTATTTACAAATAACTCCAAAGCGATATGCTTAATGAACACCAAACTTGGTATTTTGTTAAGTATCTTCAACAGATGAGACACGCAGTATTTCAAGAAGATTTACTTCTTCTGTATTTCTTTTTCTTCTTATCCTCTTCTTTGTAGAACTTACATCCCCTGGTATGGCGACGAAGAAGAAAGAAATGAAATGTAGTGATGAAAAGGATGATAGAATAATTTAATCCAACCTAGCATTCGCCTAGCGATCGAGGAAAAACGCGAAAAAGAACTTCGGTCAAGATGGTCGCCCTGATCAATCCCAGGAACTCCCGAATAACCCTCGTACACAATACCGTGGCGCCACGTCGTCAGTTTCAAGAAAATTTGAGAAGACATTTATTTAGCTCCACGTATGGACGCCAATTTGAAGAATGTTTTGTTGTATTGTTATTTGCAACACGTTTTGGGCGTCAATTTGAAGTAGTTTGTATTGAAGGAGTTGTATTATATTTCAACTGTTGGGGAGCTGAACTTGTAGTAGTTGCAACCGCACGTATAGTAAATAGTTTCCGGTAGCGTTCGCCCCAAATGTACTTTCAGGTGGCTTTTGCCCCAAGTTTTAAAAAATATTAACTTTGTAATTTGACTGTTTCTTTAAATATGATATATTTGTGTTTGCCTTGGCTGCGTCAGTATTATTGTTAGAGACACGTTTCTCTTAGCAGGGTTGTGGTGCGACTAAGAATGTAGGCTTACACAGATTATAATTTTACTTCACTCCTTTTATTAATGCTTGATACAATTTAAATAACGCTTCATTGATATAGAGAGCTGTGAGATTGTTTTATTAATTATTTGCACTTTTTAACACGTAAACTATTTTTTTTCGTCTCACACGAATACGTATTAAATATCTTGAGGACACTTTTTGCCTGCAGGCAACTGAACTGATTTCAACCGCCTAAACTTGTAAATTTCTATATTTCAAGTTTCTGATTGGCTAATCCTACTCCAATAGAATGCCTTCATTTAACTAAAGCTTTTTTTCTGGTTGTTGATTGGCTATTTTTAAACTGTCTCAAAATTTACATTATTGTTGCTCCAATAATGACTAGTAGGATTTAAACTTTCAAATTCATTATTGCCTCAAGGTTACCTCATTGTTACCTCATTGTTAGCAACTTTTAACTTATTATGCTCACAGCTCCTACATTATTAAATTACGTAATATATTCATATAACATTATTACACATGGATACAATAATATAAACATATACAATGACTGTAATATATACTTTTTATATATTGTTAAATACACATATTACTTTAAGGCGGCTGTTATTGAATTTACATATTATATAATTAGACTGAAATCATTTAAATGTTAAAAATACTGCCTCAAATTCTCCCACTCCACTATTGTTTGAATGCAAGAAATTCCGTTATTTTTTATTTTATAAAAATGGCTGTAACTATTTTGAATAAAACATCATTTATATAAGATATTTTCATAATAAATACTATATATATTGAATTTTCTGAGAATAGCCTGTGTTGTCCTCTTCATTCGGAAGGAATTTTGTACAATTTTGCATAAAGTTTAATCCATAAGAGATAGACGAAATGTACTACATAAAAAACGCAGATCTCTTTAAAACACACAATTTATTTACTATAGCTTCTGTGGTATCAGCTATTTCAGAGATCCTTACTATTGTTTTAATATTTTCAATGCTTGCGTCAGTTTTTAGTCGCTATTCAGATGTTTGTTGCAATGTCATGGGAAGAGTAAGAAGTTTCAAAGCCATATACAGCGACCAGATTTTAAATATTTGGCTGGCTATTTGTACAAACGTTTATTTGAGTTAGCTCAAAACAGATACAATAATAATAATTTTCAAGAATAGTTTGTGGACGCCCTATAAAAAAAACGAATATGCGTGGAGAAAATCACACGAATGTAATGCATGAGATTGTTGAAGCTATTCTCTTTACAGATAGCACGCGCATAAAGACCATTTTCTAAACATTCTCTTTGTTTTATAATCAGAAAGCGTCAAAACGTCAGTGAAATATTGATGAGAAATTTTTGGATGAAATGCTTAGCCCATAGTGGATATGAACATATATTTACCACCTCCTGCATTTCTGGACCACCTCAAGATCTTAATTCGAGAAAGAAATAGGAACTTGAAATATTAAAACTTGTATTATATGTGAAAATTAAATTAATGAATGTAGTGCACCCCACTTTAGTTCAACATAGGTTATAATATTTCCAGGAACTTTAATCACGTTAAAGTGCAGCGTTCAGTAACTTTTTTCCTTGCATTATGTTCTTTTTAGGCAAGTTACTAATCTTCCTTGAAAGTACGTTTTTCATTAAGCTAATAAGCTCTTTTTCCGGTACTCCAGAATATGATGAAGTTTCCTTCCAAGTTTATTGGTTAATTTCGCCTGTTAGAGCTTGTCTTTTTAAGAAGAAAATCGCTGTAGTTTTGTCAATGAGGAATATGCTGTGTCCTGTGCCTAAGTCCCGTATCTTTAGAACAGAGGAGGGGGGATGCTGTATAAGCAAGAGCAGAGGAAGGGAGAGATTCTACTTTGATGTTCATCGTATTAATTAGCAAGAACAAAATTGTATTTAAACAATGAGGAAGGGAGAATTGTGGAAAAGAGACATGGGGTACTGAATACTATGGGTGCTTTGAAGGAAGGTTGCGTCCCAATGATCAACATTTCTCATTGAAAGCAGCAAGCAATGCAACATGCTTAATGAGAGACTACTAATTTGTCTGTTGTATACCATGCAGTCCCTAGTCCGTTATAATCCCCATGACCTAAAGGTCCATGTCCACTAGATCTATACTATTCTGGCTACACACTGCCTTGTAGCCCATGAATCCAGCATTAGCTTTAAGTGAAAACAGATCTTCACAATAGCAGCTAAATACATCCCAAAGCCATGATATTATTGCCAGCGGTTATAATGCCTAGGACTGCAAAGCAAGAAGTTAACTGTTTTTCTAGGTCTGCGAAGAGAATGTGTGAATTCCTTAAACCTGAAAAAATGCTATTAAACATGCACTGTTGAATCTTTTAAGCGCGAACTAAATTTAGTCTCTTTAGCATATATGTACAGTGCCGAATTTTAAAAATGTGATGAGTTACATCACATAACCATCTCTACTCACTCTTATACTTTTCATTAAAAAAAAGCTGTTGTTTCTTCTATTTCTTGTTAATCGAGAGAAACTTTTATTATACATTTCATTTTAGGTAGGGCACAGTAGGTTTAAAGATAGTCAGATTTTTAAAAAGCGAGTCACACTGTGATTGCTTTGAAACTTCTGCTCTTTGCATGACCACGAGTATAAACAAACTCACTCTTCATAAGCACTAAATGACATTTGTATAAAGCACTTTGCAATTGTTCTTACACCAACGTATATAACAACGAAAATTCTGAAGGGCTGTGTAGGAAGAGCGCAATGAATGGTTGGATCATCCATGGTTGGCCATTTGAGGGTCAAGTTACGTTTCGTAATTGAATACCAATATTTTTATTTTGTTTCCTTATTCCTCATCACAAAATAAACAGCTTTTTATAAACCATTTTCTAATGAGAATTGCCATTTAAAAAGCTTAAATTAACCCTAAAAAGACCATCATAACGTCCTCCAAGCAAAACACGACTAATGGCATTTACCTTCCCCCATAATATCAAGCAACTTTTATTCAAGACTTTTATTTCTATAATGCGCTTATTTAGGGGATATTGTACAGTCTCAACTTAAATGGCCCACACTGTATATATTGCTCTCTCCATTAATTCTTACATGTAGCTTCTGCACACTAGTGCATAGCGAAGCTATATACAAAGATCTTAAACGACCACGAGAACCTTAAGTGAAGGCAAATTGTTTATTTTACTAAATATGTAATGCCTAAAGAATATATTATGACAAATAAAACCTTAATAATGTACATAAAAGTACCTTTGAGTTATTTTCCAGGGAAGTGAATGTTTTTGGGAGGAGGGAACCAGGCCTATTTTTGTAGCTGTAGCGTGATGCAGTAATTTGTATCACAAATTACTTAAATGTAAATAATGATTGTAATATGAATATGCATTTTTATGTGACATTGATTTGAGATGTTTCTTGACTGTAATTATTGTTGAGAAGTAAGTTTTTAATGCCTTACTGAAACTGTCAATAATAGCGCGCAATAATGCAGCGAGGGGGGGTGAGCTGTTTATCATTATTGGAAACGAGGAAGTTACGTAATGTTGGCGCGTTTTTTTTTCGTTGAGAATCTTCTGGAACGTTTCCCTAGAGCATATGTGTTCATAATTTTCATTGGATATTAAAATAGACGCTAATGTTGGCGCGTTTTATTAGCCAATTGCACTTCAGTTATAATCTTTAGGCATATCGGGGAGTGGGAGTATAAATAGAGGCTAGGTTTGAGGTAAAGTCCGTCAGTTGGTCAGTTCATCAAAAATCTGTGTACATTACACGTCGTTTTCAGTCAGTCAATTCGTCGAAAGTATTTGTACGGCAAACGTCGGGTATCGATTCACAAGTTACGCGCAGCAGAATTATGAATAATCTAAAGTGTTGTAAGGTTAATTATACAAAAAGTTGAAGTACGTGGATTAAGAGTGATCAGTAAGAAGTTATTATAACAGTTTCAGTTTGGCGAGTGTTAAGATCAATGTATAAATGTGATAGTTAACGTATTCGACAATAAATGTGTAAAACAAATTTCTTCATCAGTGTTATATTTGGATAAAAGATTCCTTTCCGTTTACACACCCTGATCAAGAAACATGTTCGACCGAGAAATAATAGCTAGCCGGAGGACAGTGAAACAGAATTAAATAAAAAAATAAAATTTAAAATTCTTTCAAACAAAACTAACACTGCTGCAAATTGCTAACACCAGATGGAGCTACAAACCGAACAAATGAATGACGTCACAAGATGGCTTCACATGAAGTAAACACATATACACAAACATTACGTAAGCAATAAACCGTTACAAATTGCTACCACAACGTGGGGCTACAAGAATGTTAAATAAATAATACAAGAAAACACTCACAAATTGGCACCCAGAACGTGGGGCAAAGTAACCAGGAAAGGGGCAAAGTAATCAGGAAAGAGGCAGAGTAAACAGGAAAGTAGCAGAATTAACCAGGATGTGGAACGAATGGAACAGTGAACTGATCTACAAGACGCAGATTTCAGAAACAACTACAAGGACGACAGACTACGCGGATGATTGGACATCGTAATTCCGAGATTACAAGGCAACATGGGAATTCAACTACAAAAACATCGAGAAGACGCAGATTCCAGAAACAACTATAGGAACGACAGACTACGCGGATGAGTGGACACAAAAACATCGAGACAACGCAGATTCATCATAATACAACGCAGAAGCGACATACAAATCTAGGAGAGAGGGGCAGGAAGCTGGACATCAAAGTAACAGCAATAGACAGCATCACAAAGGTCAAAGTATCGTAATTTTTTTTGAAAACAAAATGGTAACAATCAAATGTACTTAAGGAGCGGTAGGATAAAGAAAACAATGGCTAATAATAATACAGAAGAAATAATTATGGAGGGAGATAATGTAACAGTTAGCTGTAATTCAATACAGGTTACAGAAAATAGCTCAAAGCATGTAGTATTTGAGGGAGGAAATGTTAGTGAAGAAAGCCAGAATAAAATAGCAGGAAATGTTCATTTTGATGCTAGTATGATGGAAATGATGAGAAATTTTGGCGAAACAATAAATAAGAATATTCAGAATATGAGAGAAGATATGTAAAAGACTAATGAGAATATGGAAAAGAATAATAGGGAATTGAGGGAAGATATGCAAAAGAATAATGAGAAATTAGAAAAATTAATTCATAGTTATGAGAAATTAGAGCAAACAGTAGATCAAAGCAGTGAAGAAATTGAAAAGAAAGTTATGAAGCTAGATAGTAGTATGCCAGAAATGAGAGATGAAAATGAGGAAGTAATAGCAAATGAAATAGGAGAAATTTCAAAGAAAATGCTAGACATGAGCAGGGAAATAGGTAACAAAAAAGTGAGGTTAATACTAAAAGTGTACATGTTGATGTAGAATGTACCGAGTCAGGTAGTAGAATGAGTATCATTTCAAGTGAGATAAGAGAGATGAAAGAGGTTATGAATGTAGATGTGAATCAGGCGCAAGTTAATTTCAGAGGGGAAATATCAGAAATACATAATGAGTCAGTAATGCAAAGAAATAAATTGTACGAAGAAGTTAAAGTTTTGCCTGTAAATAATCAAAAGCTAACTTCTGAAATTAACAAGTACCAAGCTTTTCAAATTGAAAACTCCAGTCCAGTACAGTTTAGTACAGATTTGTCAGAGTACTCTTAAAATAAAAAAGATATAGGAAGAATTGAAAATGACAGTTGTTAAAAGATGTGTTGTTCAGGAAACTTTAGATTGTTTTCAAATGTTATCAAGGGACGAAATTTCATATGAATACAAGAGGTTATTCATGAACAAAAATTTGAAGGTTAGGATACGGCTACGAGTAATGTTTAGCCACACACAATTTGATCCAGGAGGGTAAATAGCAATGAGATGTAAACTAAATGCTGGATAGTTAAAGATGACTTGCAGAGAAATGTATTGGAATGTAAGAGGGTTAACTATTTATATATGTCATTTGAAAAGAGAAATAAATTATAAAAAAAAGAGAGAAATGTTTATTTAAAAAAAAATTTAAATTTTTAGTGACTGTAACATTATTTGAAATTAAAAATGTAAAAATTGAAACTTAATGTGATATTAAAGTAAAAGAACGTAGAGATAATTCAAAGAGTAGTGTGAATATAAAGTACAAAACAACAAAAATGGGGTAAAAATAATTAAAAAAAAAACAACAACAAATACTTATGTAGCAAACAGAACATGTGAAACAGTGTCTAGATTTAAGAGATGTAAATATATTTATGTAGAGGGTGAATATTTTTTTTGGTAAATATGTTTAATAATTACACAAAGTTCTTGAATTGATAAATTTTTGTTAACAATATAAGAAATTAAACCATTTTTTGTAACAGTAACTAAATAATTCAGGGTATAGTATTTGCTCTAAAAAAATTGTAATGTCAGATTAATGTCTAAACACATTAAACAAGAGCCAATAAGTAGTGGCGAGATAAAAAAAAAACATATGTCGTGTGTTAAATGCGTGTGAAGTGTTAAGTGAAAGTGATAGCGTGTGTTCCAAGGTTTAGGAGACTAAAAACCCAATTATAAAATTTCCAAACAAGTTGTAAATATTTATAATTATGTTTCTAGTGGGGCATATGATGCAGTAATTTGTATCACAAATTACTTAAATGTAAATAATGATTGTAATATGAATATGCATTTTTATGTGACATTGATTTGAGATGTTTCTTGACTGTAATTATTGTTGAGAAGTAAGTTTTTAATGCCTTACTGAAACTGTCAATAATAGCGCGCAATAATGCAGCGAGGGGGGGTGAGCTGTTTATCATTATTGGAAACGAGGAAGTTACGTAATGTTGGCGCGTTTTTTTTCCGTTGAGAATCTTCTGAAACGTTTCCCTAGAGCATATGTGTTCATAATTTTCATTGGATATTAAAATAGACGCTAATGTTGGCGCGTTTTATTAGCCAATTGCAGCTCAGTTATAATCTTTAGGCATATCGGGGAGTGGGAGTATAAATAGAGGCTAGGTTTGAGGTAAAGTCCGTCAGTTGGTCAGTTCATCAAAAATCTGTGTACACTACACGTCGTTTTCAGTCAGTCAATTCGTCGAAAGTATTTGTACGGCAAACGTCGGGTATCGATTCACAAGTTACGCGCAGCAGCATTATGAATAATCTAAAGTGTTGTAAGGTTAATTATACAAAAAGTTGAAGTACGTGGATTAAGAGTGATCAGTAAGAAGTTATTATAACAGTTTCAGTTTGGCGAGTGTTAAGATCAATGTATAAATGTGATAGTTAACGTATTCGACAGTAAATGTGTAAAACAAATTTCTTCATCAGAGTTATATTTGGATAAAAGATTCCTTTCCCTGATCAAGAAACATGTTCGACCGAGAAATAATAGCTAGCCGGAGGACAGTGAAACAGAATTAAATAAAAAAATAAAATTTAAAATTCTTTCAAACAAAACTAACACTGCTGCAAATTGCTAACACCAGACGGAGCTACAAACCGAACAAATGAATGACGTCACAAGATGGCTTCACATGAAGTAAACACACATACACAAACATCCAAGTAACAAACATTTGTAAGTAATACCGTTACAAATTGGCTCCCAAACGTATAACATTAAAACCGTTACAAGCGGCACCCCGCCACAAAGATAGTTCACCACAGACTCGACGCACGCCATATAAGCACCAGTATACTGTTAATAGCAAGTGATATGTAAATAGTTCACACGCGCTCCACAGCGGCGCTGATGTACATTAAGTCAAACTCAATAAACTAGGATGGCACCACGGGTAATTGGCGCATGAGTTACGACCTAAGGCCACGAGACGAGAGGTGTGGCAGGGAATTAGCTTTAACTCATTCTCGCTACCTAACAAAGTGGCGTCCTTTAAATCGGAAGGACAGTCGACTCTTTCGTCAGTGAAGTAAATCCTGTGTGTTCTCTGACCATCTGCCATCTACTCTTATCCTTGGGGACCTCGTAGAGACGACTTGACGATCCCGGGCAATGTTTGAGCTCAGTGGTCTTATCACGAGTGTGCCTCACACTACCAGGAGGAGCCTTGTCCGCCCTACCGGGACCTCTACATTCAGCCGAGCTGAGATGATCGCCTAGAGCCACCTCATCTGAGGAAGCGCTCTGGACCAAACGAGCTATGCTTTCTCCAGTCGGCCGAACAAACATCCTCGGACTTCGAACCTCTAGTAGTAACAACGCAGCAATGGACGCATCACAGTCCACAGCAATGGTATTGAGATAAATTTATGTTCGTGGATTCTATGCAATATCTATTGTTTTTATAAGTTATGCCCCACCAACTACAATGTGCATAAGCCGTCACTGAAGTACAGTCTTATTAAATGCCGCTAAAACATGGTTGTTCAATCAGAACGTTTGTTGTATGGTACACCTACTTAGCAGACTGTGCAAATTCCAAACCTATAGGAGCGTCTGATTCACCTGATACTTGTGATAGTAAACTGCGGATTTAGCTGAAATGGGGAATGCGAGTCAACTGAATGTTTAAACAAGGGAGTAAGACAAATGCTGAGAGACAGTGTATTCCCAGTGCAATAGGATAAATGGCGAACTAAGCAAGCAGAACGGTAAGAGGGAGCGGTACACTGCACCACTACAAAGGGACCTTCCTCTTCAATGAAGCGAGGAGGCCAAACAATTTGAATATTATACAAACTTCTCTACTCTTTACGGAACCACGGTCAATTTCTTCCCTGTTTGTTTTCTAGCTACTGCTGGCTGCTGGAGTTTGTTCTTTTTCCCTTTTCACCCCACCCTCCTAACAGAGAGCTTCACTCAGTCCCCCCTACACCGTAACTGACCTCATTCATCCATAGGCGCATTCACTTTACAGGGTGCTCCAAAAATGAGCATTCCTTTCTTCTATCCACTATCTAAAGGAGATAAACATTGCATTCCAGTCCATAAATCAGCATTGTACATCCACAAAAATAGCGGTTTTGGAAAAGTAGAATCAGGCTGGAAAATTCAGTGCCATAGCCGAGATTTGAACCATGGATCTTCGGCTTTCCGTGTCGTTGCTCTGACCAACTCGACTCAACTCTTTCCAACACACGCATACGTGTGGAAGGACGATTAATTAGCAACTCTCCCAGAGTTAAGAAAGACCTGCAATGTCCAACTTTTTCGTTTCCTTTTCTCAGGGGTAGGTCATATAAGACCTTAAAGAGGACTTGCACGTGAAGCATTTGAAATATCGAAGTCAACCTCGTTTTTTTAAACAAGAAATTGCTGTCAGAATTCAATAACATTCATTCAGCTTTACAATGAATTATTAAGTGTATTTTAAACCATTGTAACTCTTGGCTGCTTTCACTGATTGAATTAAAATCGTTTAAGAAAAAACGTTTTATGCTGTTATTTTGGCTCCTAAGTCTTAATTATAATACTTGCCCTAAAAGCAGACACTACATTTCTACCTCAAATCTTTTAGAGATTTCTGTACTCAAATAAGAAGTTGAAGCATTAACTTACCTTAAACGAAATTAATAGTTAGGTTAACAGCTTAAGAATACTTGATACGGAATTTTGGATAAAATTTAAAAAAATAACATTTTAAAATTTGGCATAAAAATCCTGACACTTTAGACAATCTGAATAGTATTGCTGTTTTTCCTTTCTGGTCATTTTACGTCGCCCAAAGATGGCATATAAATTAATGTACTTATGGCTATAGTAGGATAGTGTTATATGGGGGAGAGTAAGTGAATTTTTAAAACTTAATTTTCTTCGTTCTATATTACGAATTGCTTCATCCGTAAAGCCTCTTTTAACTTCCATGGCCATATCGAGAACTTAGACTTGAGAAATAATAGGTTGTGTTATGAACTTCACTGCATTATTTAAAGGTTGGTTTTATTGCTTTTACAATGAAACATACTCATATTCATCCCAGACACCAAACACTGCCGAGGGTTGGGGATTATCCTGGGTAAAGTAAACTTCGCGGAGTCCAACACGGGCCCTCTATGTTGAGAAGCATGCAGTCACTTGTTATGTTGCTTTCTTACATTTTTTTGGCCACTTTAAGATACTCCCCATGATGCAATTTCTGTTCAATTTCTTTCAGATTTTTCGCTTGTGTTTTTTGAAGGTTGATGAAGAAATTCAAATATATTTTCTTTGATATCAAGTATAGTTTTGTATTTAGTGTTTTAATAATTTAGTACACTGTTGACTACTAGAACAATAGAACGTTACATGCTTTATTATTTTTTCAGGTAAAGTACTAACACCATACAATTTTTTAAACTTTGAATAAATAGAGCTATCTAGAATGGAAGGGAACTATAACATTCCTTGTAATATTTATACTTCATAGATATATTACAAACAAAAAAGTAACACAGCATTTAGTATTAGCATAACAGTATAATAGCATTTTGATCCCCGTTTTCGAAAGAACAAAATAGTTGCTTTTTCCAAATTAGATTGTTTATTTCACGATAATGTATGAAGATAATAGTTTGTTCTTTGTAAGATGGGTAGAGTAACATATTACTGATCTATTTTCGGTAGTAACTATGTGATATCGCACAAGGTTTTTGAAAAAAGTATACATTTTCCGAACACCGATTTGCAGACGTAATATGGTTGAAGACAGACAACGCTGCTAGATCAGGGTAGGTTAGTGTGAGAACCGGCTCCTGGCCGTAAACAAAACAGCATGCTGAACTGGGAGGTGAGGGATTATCGGTTGAATTTTCCACACGACCCTTAATCCAAACACCACAAAAGGGTGGTGTAATGTTTTGGCAAAACGACAAGTACAACTTGGCAGCTTTTGGCCTACTCCAGACAGTATAGAAGTAATACGTTCAACGTCCAATAAGCATTTTACGCTGACTGAAAAGAACACCGTGATTAGAACACCATCAACTTGATTAGAAGTTGAGTCATTATTATTGTAATATCGCACTACGCAATGAAGCTCACAGGTTTAGCGATAAAAGAATCCCATGTGTGTTTCGTGAGTACTCATGTGTACAGCACAACTTTACGAGATGCCAGCCTTTTCAAATAGTGAGTAGCTTGATATATTTTAGTGTATAGGGAAAATGCTTAAAATGCTGCAGCTGCTTCCAGATTGTACCAAGAAAGTTTTCCTGCCCAAAGGATACCAAACCCAAGAACGTTTGTGCTGACACAGGGAGCGTGCAGCCACCACACAGCGGGCAATCAAGAAATACCGTCGCTGCAGAGGAAGCAATTTTAAATCTTATAGATGAACAAATCAGCAGCAGTAGTCGGGGAATAGCGGCGTGTCACGTATCCCATTGGTTTGTTCTCAGGATGCTGAAAGAACAATTATTCCGAACGTATCATATCCAATGGATAGAGTGTCTCTCAACAGCGGATTACGAGCCTAGGCAGGCGTTCGTCGACTGCTTCCTAGAACGAGGTGCAGATATGCCACATTTAATTATGGCAACGGACGAAGCTACTCTGACAAAAAATGGCATTTTTAATTTTCATAACACCCATTCATGAGCGGAAGAAAACCCTCACAGCACCACTTAGCATCATTTTCAACAGTGATTTGCTGTCTACGTATGGAGAGGAATAGCTGGGGATTGCCTCTTTGCCCTGATACTCTCCCCGACCGGTTGAACGGAGTTAATTATCTGACATTTCTGTAAGACACGCTTCCAGGATTATTGGAAAATGTCTTTTTAGAAACCAGGAGAAACATGTGGTTCTTACATGATGGTATTCCACCGCACATTATTCGGAATGTTCGTGAGACTATCTGAACCATAGCTTTCCTAACAGGTGGATTGAACGCTATGGGCCCATCAAATGGCCTGCAAGATCGCCAGACCTGAATCTTGTGATCCTTTTTATTCCTGGGGGGATATGAAAAACAGGATCTACAACATATCGATTACCGACGTCAATCTTTGAGGCCCTGGCTGCGGAGGAAATACGCAACAATTAAAGTATCTTTGCTAGAGTACGACATAATTGGTTACGAAGATGTGAAACTTGCAGGTGTACATTTTCAGCAATATCTGTGAGTAATTTGGTTTATTGTTTATTATTTTGCTGTCCTTGTTAAAAGTACCATTTAGTATCTTTGCTAGAGCCTAATTATGTGATTTGTGTTTACATATCACAAAGATGGTTTGGTTCATTTAATTAGCAGTATCAATTTCAAAACGTATTTAAGTTTAATGCTGGAAAAGCTGATTATCCGTAGATTCTGAGTTTAGGTTACAAAATATGCCATTGGAAGACGCAGATGCAATTATTAGGTTACAGATGTGAATAATTTATCTACACTGTTGTACCACGCGCCATACAGCGAAAGTGAAACCTGTTAAAGTGAAAGGGAGAGTACCACCCCCGCTCCCAGCTACCGGTCGGCTGCCGCTGTAATGTTGCCAGTATGTGCCTTTTACGTTCTCGAAAAACCTAAAATATCTCCACAAAAAGTGGTCATAGAAAAAACTGAAAGATATAAAATATGCTCCAAATAATAAGATCCGTAACTGGTTTAAATTAATGTAATGACTACCCTTCCACGAGGTAAAGAATAAATGTAAAATGTAAAAGTTTCAACATGCCAAATTTTTATCACGAGGGGCATTTCACACGAAGCTCGATTTTAATTTATATTAAATTGTTTTCTTATAGGATCATCAAAGTTAATTAAATGCATAATTATGTGGAACAAATCCGTGATAACTATTCAGCTAAGTGGGTTGGAATTTGCAATTTTAGTATAGAGTACACTTAAAATATTCATAAAGGGTATTTAAAAATTATATTTATTTTGCTACCCCCCTTCTGATCACGTACAGTCGAATGTCGTGCCGATATAATATGCAGTGGATTATGTTGATAAGGAAATACTAAACTGCACCAGCCACGCCGCTTACTAGTTCTAGCACTTTACTTAATGTTTGCCTGGAATCGATTTATGTTCATAGGTTAACGTTTGCGTGCCAGACTTTTGACATCAAATCAATACGAGGCGGATTCATCTGTTGACATTCGTAGCAAAGCAAACCTTCCAGCCACTCAGGTGGTATGTTTCAATGCTCGCCGCTAACCAATTCCAGACGTTTGTTCATAGGCTTATACATGTATGTCAGATTTGAATTGTAATCAATAATTAGCTCACACAGAGCTGATGTGGAAGGAACACACATGATAAAGAGTCTGTCAACATTAAAACTATAGGAAG
Organism: Deroplatys truncata; assembly: GCA_030765065.1. Taxonomy (NCBI): domain Eukaryota; kingdom Metazoa; phylum Arthropoda; class Insecta; order Mantodea; family Mantidae; genus Deroplatys; species Deroplatys truncata. The sequence continues at coordinate 264,417,905 of CM060975.1, read as the reverse complement.
TCAAAAGCATCGCCACTTAACTGTACAAGTCGTCTTTAAGGTAGGTATCTGCCTATTGCTGGCATATTAAATTATCCTTTTAGAGAAGCCCTGCACTCCTATCCCTATTTTCCTAATCAGATCAAGTAGTAGTGATGAAATACTGATGTATCGTTCTTCGCATGAAACCAGGGATTCCTTATGTTAGAAACGATAAATTAATATTAAACATGTTTAGCATAAAAGGTCAATCAACGGTGCCTTGGGTTGCGTAACACACCATAGCCGTCTTTGAACTTTCGAGATATTTTCTATTTTCAGCTTATCTTTGACGATTTCTGCGTTGATATTATCACCAGTATTCAACGCTACTCGCTACTATGGGTTGCAGTTGGATTTACCAAAACCATATACACAATGCAAAATTCTAAGGAAGTCTACAAATTAACCTGGACAGCTTATTTATTATTAATTAATGCTAACCATCTAGGTTTCAAAATACGAATATCATTATGTACTACAGCTACTGTGATGAAAACGCTTTCAATTTTATTATTAACTTTTAGTTTAAAATCCGCTAGAGTTTCTGGTAGGTGGGATGAAACATATTTCTCCGCAAGATTAATGCTCGCTGCACTCCAAGAGGTACCATCTCTGCCCATCATTGGAACGAAGGAGAGATACCGCCTCGCCTCTCCCGACGCAACCTGACCGCCTGAGACGTTCCCGCGAATCCGGCTCCAACGATCCAGCCGCACCGCCTCCTCTCCTGAACCTCTGCTCACCTCAGCCTTCAACGCCGCCGCAGCAATCGGCGTCACAGTTCCGCCACTTCAACCAGATACACCGACCGCTCCGAATCTTCGACGCTGCAGTACATCCCAAATCTACTCACCACCCTAGTGGCACCTATGCTCAGGTTGCTGCTTCATCACAAGCATACCCCACAAGCCGCTATGGCACTTTCAGCGCCGTAGTTTGTGAGGTCCACCGACTCCTTCCCGAGAGAATCGTCTTGCAGAACGCTCAACCTATCTGCGCACTGACGTTCCTTAATTGGCGCATTACACCGCCGCGCTCATGATTCACCTAACACTCTTAGGCCAGTCACACCGGATTGAGGCAAGCTGCTACGGTTACACGATGGCTATCTGCACTGCGCAACCACGCTGCCACTACTTCAGCTTGACCAATACTATAGCAGATTGCAACGGGCATGATTAGGCCCTCATCGCTGCTATTGCACCGCATGTGGAGACGGAGGCCACTTCACACGCCAAGCGGCTTGCCCGCTCTAGCCGAGGGCAACTCCATGCGTCATCAGGCTCCACAACCAGTGTGTCTACGCCTTTTGTGGCATACGCGCCGCTATGCACAAAAATAAATTAAACTGAGTTTTATTTATGGACGCTCTTTAATTGCTGTGGGCCTTAGCGTCCACATCGTCCTCCGTGGACTGGTGGTACCGTGCTAGCCTCTAGTTCCCAAGGTCGCGGGTTCAAACCCGGCGGAGGGCGATGGATTTTTTCGGGCGTAAAAATCGTTAGCACGGCTTCCTTCGGAAGAGAAGTAAAGCCGGTGGTCCCGTGTCGTAGATTTACGGCACGTAAAAGAACCTCAAGCCTGATAAAGAGGCCTCTGAGCAAAATTACAGGTGTTTCACGCCCAATATAGAATGGGACGCTAAGAACCATAGTAGTTAAAGAGCGTCCATAAATAAAACTCAACTTTTTTTAATTTCCTAGCGTCCACCTCTATACTGGGTATGAAAGACCGCACATTTTTCTCAGACGGTTTTTATATCAGGCTTGAGGTTGTTTTACGTGCCGTAAATCTACGACACGGGACCATTGGCTTTACTTCCCTTCCGAAGGAAGCCATGCTAAGGATTTTTACGCCCAAAAAACTCCATTGCCCTCCGCCGAGTTTGAACCCGCGACCTCGGGAACTAGAGGCTAGTAGCATGGTAATCACTACACCACGGAGGAGACTCAGCTACACCACCGCCGCCATCGAATACCCCTCAATGGGATACAACTCCAGCTGCTCATTTGCCACACACAACTACAAGTCATCTCTTGAGCACTCGCCACCATGGACGTCTAAATGTAGGATTTGCTTCTAGCCGCGGCCACCGTCAAGGCGAAATTAGTCACACAGAGCAAGCGGACTTGAGGCGCTTCGGCTGTCGAGCAGCGGACGCCTCGCTGGTGTCGATATCAAACAACCTTCCACCCTTCGCCTTCCGATCACTAGCCATTTCAAACCATAAAGTTAGACGAAGACGAAGACAACCAGGACTTCATCTCTTCCATCCACCATAAGTTCTGCCGCATAGAGAAAATCATCGAGGTCGCCGTACTTTCACTGTATGACTGCAAATGACAGCAACACCAAAACCAGCAGCACCGATCGCCCCAGAAGACCGAGTGCCGTTGAGGCCCTAGAAGACTGAGATGCGAGAGCTAAATCCAATTGTATGCAAACATCGCCGCCGGGCTACAACAGCTACTGAGCAGACACTATTGCCTAGACCAAGGCTAGAATCTGATACGAAACTTCTTGGAGCTCCAGTCCTCTATAACCCACTTTCAACACCTCGAAGACATTCCAGTGCCTAGCACTAACTCTTTGTTATTTCTGTTTACTAATAATTAAATACTTATTTCCATTTCCCTATCTCCTCTCTCCTTCTCTCCCTTTCCTCTTCCTTAAGTCTCACTATTTGCTGCCTCTATATTCAGGGCCTTTTTTCATGACTATAGCTTAGTTTTTACCTCCACTCTTGCGCTGCTGCCCGCTAATAACAGAGATACAACAGCGGAACTCCTAAAATTCTCGCCACTTGCAGTTATCGCCTTCTCTCCCTTTCCCTTGTCCCTCCGCCTAAATAAAAGGGTGCGGAAATTGTCGCAGCCTAGTGTAACTCTGGACTCACTGTAGGTATAGACGACAAAGTAAAAAATTATCTCTTTGTTTGCATAAATAATATTTTACATATAACACGCTTAACTATAAAATGTGTGTCTTTATGTGTTTATTTTGTAGCTCCCTTTACACGTAACTGAATGCCTCTGCCTTCTAGCTACAATTTCTCTCTTCTCGCACAGCACCATATAGCAGAAAAGTAACAAAATGCGACTTCTCTTCCCAGAGGTCAAGATTCCTAACGGGTTAACGCAAACAGCCAATTAGAAAGGAAACAAACCAAAAGATGTTCATTAATTGCTAGTGCCATTCGTCATTTTGGCGAAGAAGCAAAACTCGTTTCTGAACACCTTGTAACGTATTATTACGTGGGAAAACGGCATGAAAGAGAACTGACAAGAGAACAGAAGCGGTATTAATCAAAGAAGAGCGAGACAAAAGACAAACAAATTCGACCATCTCCCATCCTATGTAAAGTGTACTTTATCACAGAAGCGTATCTTCTGCAGCGTCTCTTTCAACCTTGCGACCCCTTGTTTGTAATCCCTAAAGCATGCTCGTCAATAACCAAAACATAAAGAGGTTTTATGCTAACAAATGCTTCTTCCTTCCTGGGAATTCTTACCGCCTTTCTTCAGCAGCACACAAACACACATATTGGTGCAACTAAATCCAGAAACAAAACAGGACGCTAAATATGCAGTTTATGAAAGAGGACCATTATTTACTCTCTTTACTGCAGTACAGATACAACAAATCTAAAAAGAAACAACCGAGGAACTCAAATTAGAAGTTCCAGCGTGGAATGAGTATTGATATATTAATTTTTATTTTGTCCGGGCCCTTGAAGAATGCGAATGTGGCAGTAGATAATAAATAATGTCCTGTTTTGAATTTTTTAGAAAAACCAATAAATGTGCTTTATTTCTGTGAACATTTTGAGTTTTCAAATCAGTACATTAGTGAAACATAAATTTGTTGACAGTACTTTTTAAACCTGGGTGCTGTAGTAGACTGAATAGTGATAGTGATGCTGTATTCAAAACTTCATATTACTTTCTCTACCACATACATAGTAGGTAGAGAAGGTATTTTATTCTATCCAAAAATTGGATACCGAAAATTCACCGGAAATACATGCTTTGAAGCCCTCTGAATCCCATATATTGTTTTCCTGGGAATAGCATGTGAAGTCCTCTTCATTAGGAAGGAATTTTGTATAATCCTGTATAACTGGCAAACGTCAAGCGATAGAAGAAAACATATTGCACAAAAAATGCACACCTCTTTAAAACACAATTTATTTCAAAAAACTTTTTTGTGGCATTTGCTATTTCCGCGATACCCGTTATTAGTGGTTCAAATTACTTAACCATTCTTTAAAGTCTTGTAGATTTTTAATTGTTTCTCACGATATCATAAAACAGCACGTAATTTTAAGGCCAGCGTATAGCGTCCAGTTCTAAAACATTTGACTATCGCTGTTTATAACGAAATGTGTAATGCAAGTTTATCTCGATTAAAATGAAGGAGATAGGAAAATAAACTTTCGTAAGAATAATTTTATACCCACTAATAAACGACAGAGGGTATAGTAACTAAATTTTTTTGTTTATCTTTTATTTAGTTTTTGTTTAGTGAGTTGCTAATGGTAAAGAAGCGTTGCTCGTCCGTCCGTCTGTGAACGAATTTGTCGTAGATTTTAAATTTGTAATTACTAGACACGTATGCGAAATTAACGGAGTTTTTAAGGACAGCCTAAAAAAAGACACGATTTAGACAAAAGTGAGGGTGAGTCAGAAACACCTGACTGGAAAGGAAATAAAATTATAAGAGAGTGAAAATATCTGTTTTACTGTTCACATTCACTAAGATATTAGCATTACGTCTTGAATTTCTACCTAGCAAGTGCATGAAATTTATAAGAAGGGTTTCCACATTACCAGAGTGTAAACAGTGGTTCTTGTTCCTTCCTCATTCTCGAATAAATTCCACATCAGATTGGCAGCATTTGATTCTGGAGTGGGGGTTCGTGTCCTTCACGAGGGTTGTTGGCGGAGAATCAGTAATTCTGCTTCTTTGTATAACCACAGTGACGGAAATATGCTTCATCTGACATGGTTAACACTGTATTACAATGCACATTCATTATGGGCGCGACATTCAACGTGAGTCATTGTATATGTAGGTATGTTGTTTATAGTCCCATGTTTTTGACCAAATCTGGCGCACATATTGTTTAGGTCAAGATTAAAAATAGTGTGATGGTAATATGACAAAAGCGCTCCTAAGAGAAGAGGACGGAGAAAATGTTCAGGCAATTTTGAGTTTTTCAGCCCACATGGCCTGTTTTTACAATAATTTTGTAAAATAAACCACAAATAATGTTCTCTTCATTATGGGATGCTATAATGAGGGCGAAAAATGCTCGGCGGAGAACATTTTGAAGATATTGGGCACGAATGGGCCTTTTCTCCCAATAATAAAAGGATAAATGTAGCTCTCGCTCTTGTTAGTATGAATGAGAAATTTAGCAGAATAAATGTGAGGTAATCAAATTAAACACCAGTATATACCTATGAATTAAGGCGAATATATATTTGGAAAATTGATATTTTAACAACACATTCAAAACTTCGGGCAAAGTTGCTTGATATATTTATTTAAATTGACTAATTGTAGGAACCCATTTAAAAAATCTGATGTGTTACATTCACATGACTTTCTCTACTCTTGTAGAACCTATTTTTACAAACGCTTATTCTCCATAGGCTTCATGTTAATCGAGATATCGAGATGTTAATCTTATTGCTAATTTTCTTGTAGATGCAAGGGGAATTGGCTTTAAGCGTTTAAGAGCTGGTTGCTATGTGGAGTATTCCATTCTCTTTGCATTACCAGGACAAAAAAAGAATAACAAATTTGAGAAAGAGTATAAGTATTGGAAAATTTAAGGGAATAACAAGTAATATCTCGAAAATGGTTCACTCAACAAAAAAAATGTATACGAGATAAATTGTGTATTTTAACGCGATCTACATTTTTTGTGTAGTAAACTTTGTGTATCTGTTATGATTTACCAGTTATGCAAAAGTTGTTCACAATGAAGAACACTTTTGGAGACATTCCCAGAAAATTCGAGATATAGATGTCACTTGTCATAAAAATATTATAAACATATCATATTTTAATCAAAATCGTTAGCCATTTTTGAGAAAATTAAAATTTTCGAAAAATGTTCCATGTAAAGGGTAGTCTGGAGTGGGGGGATTTTGTTGAAAATCTTCGTGTCGTATCTCTGGAAGATACTGAACCTAAATGTCAAGTTTGGTGTTTATCCGACTGTTCGTTTCTGAGTTATGCTGTTCACACACACACACACACACACACACACACACACACACACACAGACGGACATGTTTCCAAAAATGCTTTTTTTGGATTCAGGGGGTCTCAAAAGATGTATTTCCGGTGAAATCTCGGTATCGAATTTTTGGGTGGAATACAATACTTCCCCTACTTACTATACGTAGTAGAGAAAGTAAAAATTAAACTGACCCTAAAATCATCATCATTACGTCCTCTAAACAAAACAAGACTAATGGCATTTATGTTCCCCCATAATATCAAGCAATTTTATATTCAAGGGATTTATTTCTACAACGCTTAGTTTTGGAAGTATTGTACGTCTCAACTTAAATGGTCCAGCCTGTATATTAAATTTTAAACACCTTCGGGTATCTTTACACTTTCTGCTTTAGAGTTTTAAAAACCATTGTTAACTTTGGTTGAAGTCGATACAAAATGAAAGATAATTTATATGAAGACCACTTTTTTTTTCTTTTCTTTTCGAGTGGAGGAGAAAATGATTTAATCGCTTACCCCAGCCCCGATGGGAGTTGAGACTGAGAGTGTGGGACTCACCAAAAGTCGGCATACCCACTAAAAACTCCTCCACCGGCAGGAAAAAGTGAAGAAGGAAAAAGAAAGGAAGTCAGGTGTGATACTGTGGCTGTACCGCTATTGCACCAGCGCAGTCATGAGTACGGGTATATTGGCCGGCCACGAGGGCCTAAGCCAGGTGAGGATGGTGCCAGGACGCAAGCATGACCGAAGCCCTACTTGCGCCCGTGGGAATTCGGGAGTGAAGAGTAAAGGGAAGTTAAAGGTAAATGTGTGGCAACAGTTCCCAGCTTGCTGCCGTGGTAAGGTGTGGCAATCAATAGTTCCTCGGGCGCCGGTTGCGGCCTCTGTGTGTCGCTCCCGGCCAGTCCGTTGGATGAGTTCATCTTTGGCTGCTCGTTCAATTGTGTTGCGGAGCCCGGCGATGAGTTCACCGTTCTCCTCACTGAGAAATGTTATGCTGTGTCTGATAAGGCTGTTGGTATTGGCATGGAGCTCTCGAAGCACCGCAACTGAGGCCTCAAGGACTCCCAGTCGCGTAGGTCGGTCGTCGCTTTCCGCCTCGGTGTCATCTGGTTCGACGAGGTGGCCCTCGATGCGCGTCAGCTTGCGCTGGACCGACGCGAGGATCCCGTCATCACCCTGGAGGTCTGAGATCTGCTTTGCAAGTGCGAAGATTGCCCTGGCCGAGGTCCGCTGCTTGGCCTCCACTGCCGCTAGGCGCGTGTTGGTTGCACAGCGTAACTCAGCCACGCGAGAGGTGAAATCCTGGAGAGTAGCCTGTATTGCAGAAAGTGTCTCGTAGGTCCAGTTGAGTTGGTTGTGATGTACCCCTTACACGGGGCGTCGTCGGCGGAGGCTGTTGGGTGGCCGTGGGCGGAGGCGGCTTGCTCCGCGTGTACAGGGGGCATTGAGCCTGCCCCGTGAAGTGCGTATGCCCGGAGCAAGTGGCGCAGAATCTGCGACGTCGTCGGAGGTCGTGGGCGGTGCAGTTTGCCGTGAGACAACCTGCCCCGCAGTAGTGGCACCGAGGTGCGGCGTTGCATGCCTGCGCTGTGTGGCCGTAGGCACAACAGCGGCGGCAGGGTACCGGACGTTCACTCCTGCTTGCCTCGACACGCAAACACTGCCCGAGAAGAGGCAGGCTTGATCGCGAGGCCGTCTGAGCGTCCGAGGCGGAACCCAGGTGGAGGCGTACCAGCGGTGTTGGTCCTCTGGGAGAGGTTATCCGGGAGACCCGAATAGCCGAGCGCCAGTGGTGCCTTGCGGCATCCAGCACGAAGTGCACTGGAAGATCCCTAAGCACTCCACAGATGATAACGCTGTGGCGGCCATCTGAAGGAGGGTGCGTCTGCGGCGACAGTGGGCTCACCAGTGGCGGTAAGCCGGCGGCAGTCGGCGGCGTTGTACAGCCTTGTGTAGGAGAAACAGGGCTGGTGGCAACCTGTGGTGGTCGAAGTCCATTATCCGGTGGAGCAGCAATGCGACCGGGTGAGGCAGCAGCCGAAGCGTAGCTGGGCCCGGTCAGCGGCGGAATCCTCAGCGACTCGACGTTTTCTCCTCTTCCCCATTTCGGTGAACTCGGCGAGCGTAGTGATGTTACCTCGGCGGAGTCTCGAAGCGAAGTGAAGACCACTCAAAATGTTTATGCTTTTTAGGAGAACTGCTACACATTCGGAGTTGAAATTTTATATTCAAGATTTCACAGAATAATTAACAAACATAAAATATGGTTCTTGGCTGATGCTTATCTTACTCTGTTCCCTGACAGCACATACAAGTTACAAGTTACGTATAGGCTAATATCTAAGGTCCAGCCAAATTGTCGTTTTGATAGGCTGAAAAACTTTAACCTATATTTACACTCCATCAGTCACATAATTTTAAAGATTTAAGTGTTGTGCTGCTTGCTGGAAAATATGTGAACGTAAATAAACTGTATTTCAGTGCTTTCCATGTCGTGCGAAGTGTTTGTCAGATATTTTATGCGTGAAACTAATTAAATACTAGGCTATAAAATTGAACGAATCAAATTTAACATATTATGCATCAAAAATAGTTTTCGTAAAATATAGAAACATAACAAGTAGAAATGTAGTGTAGGGAAAGCTAATTTTCGCTGAAAGGATGTTCTATTCCAATGCAACTCCTGTGTATTTAATGGCGTATACAGAAAACACTACAACATGAAAATATTAAAGCAGAATAATAATAGTAATAATAATAATGATACAAAACTTCACTCCTTTTCAGGCAACTTTTGCCTTTAAATATTCATTCGATCACACTCAAAACTTTTAAAGACTATAACGTAAATAAGAGTTGTAACTGGAGTGGACGTAAAGTTTAACACATCCTCATGTTTAGTTCTTTGGTTTGCCTGCCGTCCAAGGAACTTTGTCGCCTTAAAGTTCGACCACCCCAACACACGAAGTTGGAGGGAGAAAGGAGGAGAATAGCACCGAGTGTCGTCACAAAATGGCATGCCTGACCCAATATATCATATATGCCTACATGAACCAAAAGGTTTCCAGCATTCTTTATAAAAATAAAATTAGTATAAGTTGATGTTAATTAATGTAGGTTAAAGTACTCTCGCACTGAGACCTGGGTCATAACTTTTAATTTATGTCCATGTTAACTTCATTAAACGCCTAGTATGGAGGACAGCCTTTAGGATAGGAATAAGCACATCGACCCCAATGGATCTTTCGTGCCCACACCCCCGAGAGGAACGTATGAGGTGAGGGAAACGCAGAAGACGCATGGGTTGCAGAGCAAGGTCTGTGCATGTCGACCGAGACGCACAGAGTTCCCTAATGCTTCCAGGCTTAACCACCCGTTCACGGGAGGATCGCTCGGAGACGTCCCTCTAATGGGACCAGGGAAACACGACCCAGCAGTGGAGGCTCGGGAGGCCTCCCTCTAGGGGGACCGAGAAGAAGTTCGAAATCGCAAGCCTCTGTGCCATCTTCCCGACACGGTCTGAATCACAGTCCCGGAGTCACCTGAAACATGAAAGTGAAATAAAATAAGAGGAAAGGGACAGAGAGGAAATCCGTGGTAGAATACACTACTCCAGCATTCGCCTTTGTGAACCAGGGAAAACCACAAAAAACCCATGGTCAGAGTGGGCAGTCACCAGGAATCGAACCCGGGACTAGCTCAGCCATCTCCCTCGGCGAAGACAGCCTTTAGGAGGTAGCGGATTTTCACGCTTGCTCCTCTCCTTTCATTTATTGTACGTGAGAATTTACTTCAGACCTATTACAGCCTGGCTCATCAAAGGGCAAGGTGTTAACGTCAAACGATGAGGTGCTACGAATGATAGTTTACTTTCCTATAGTGTACTCTCTAAACACGACTCTATGCACATAAGTATTCGCCATGCCACCTGTTAAATCAGCTCACCACTGCACTGAAGGAAGGCTATAAAGCATGCACGCGTCTGCGGATCACCCTGTTGTACTTAGGGCTCGTGTGCATATGTAATGTAGCAAACATGTTGACGCTGGACCGGTGTTGGCTATAATTATTGCCTGACACTAGGAGCTGGTTTTCCTACCCCTCATCTCGGCAGGGTGAGGGGAACAACCTTTTCTTTTCCTCTTTGTTTGCTTTTTAATAAGTGGAGGGCTAAAGTACAAGAGGACATCGCATATGAATGCCTGCAAGATGTATGCATTGCGGTACATGTGGGTGCGTTCTGAAACACCTACAACATTATCTTTATTGTTCCCAGAATAATTTAAAGAATGTGGTAAAAAAACTCACTACTTCTATAAATCGAAAATAAAACAGATATTTAATGAACATCATGAGGCATTGGATATCACTTCATAGCGGATATATTGTCAGCAGCCATACTGTAGTCCTCTATTTTCACTTCCAACATAACGGAAAAAGCTTTAGTGAGACAGGCAAATCGCACAGCAAAAACATCGACGAAATGCATTTTAGTATAACAAAATAACTGCATTATAAACACCAAACTTCATTAACTACATGCAAATTAGCGTGTCTAACATTCAAAATAATTATATTAATTTAATGTTTCACAAAATATCTAATTGTGCTATTTTGGCACCCAAAGTTACCACTGCTCGTAGTGTTACTAAATAATGCTTACGTAATGTGTCTGATCACCGAGCGAGGTGGCGCCGCGGTAACCTGTGTGCCTCGCAATCGGGAGGTCAAGGTTTCGATCTCCGGCGACAACACACTCTGACCCATGAGATTTTTTCTGGTTTCCCTGGGAATCAGACGAATGGTGGGTGGTTTCTTCTCTACCACGATTTCCTTTCCCTTTCATTCCATTTCCTTCTCACCTTTCAGGTATACTTCTAGGTTTCGTGGCGTATGGCGGTACCGGACAGGTTTCTTTCTCAAGGGAAAGATATTCCCCATGGACACCAGAGTGCTGCTTAATAGGTGGGTCGTTCATCGACCTCTCTCGGCGGCTTCAGCAGTGGGACTGGTCTGCGAGCTTGGAAATATTAGAGACTTCCGCGCGTCTTTGTAGCCTATCTGTGTACAGCCTGTAGCCTTCTATGACTCCACCTCAGCGAGGGTAGTAATCGCAGTAATCTCTGTAGATCCCAGCGTGCGGGGTATCCCCCTTGAGAAAGTATTTATTTTTAAGAGAGGTTGTAGTTGTTTTTCAGTTCTTGTGTTGGGGAGCCGAACTCGATGTAGTTGCAACCGCACGTATGGTACAATTTGAGAAAGGTAAATTATTGCTGTCCCACGTATGGTAGAAAGTTTCCGGTGGTCTTCGCCCCAATGTTTACTAAAAATTAACTTTGTAATTTGAATGCTTCTTTAAATATTATTTATATTTATGTTTGCCTCGGCTGCGTCAGTATTAATTTGTAGAAACATGCATTTCCTAACAGGGGGTGATGCGGCTAAAGAATGTAGGCTTACCTACACAAATTGTAATTTTTACTTCACTCCATTTATTAACCCTTTACACGATTAAATACTACTTCACTTATATAGAGAGCTGTGAGATTATTTATTAATTACTTGCACTTTTTAACACGTAAACTTTATAATATTCTCGCCGTAATGAATTTTTCGTCTCACACTGGTTACGCATTACACTTCTCGAGGACGCGTCTCACTTCCAGTTAGGAACGCTGTCTACTAGCAACTGACTTCTACCGCCTGAATTTGCAACTTTCATCTATTTCAAGTCTCTGATTGGCTAATCCTACTCCAATAGAATACTTTTATTTAACTTTCAGGTTTTCTGGTTGTTGATTGGCTATTTAAAAACTGCCTCAAAGAATTACATTATTGTTGCTCCAAGAATTACTAGTAGTATTATTAAACTTTCCAATTCATTATTGCCTCAAGGTTACCTCATTGTTACCTCATTGTTAGCAACTTTTGACCTCTATTCTCACAGCTCCTACATTATTAAATTACGTAATACATTCACATAACGTTATTATACATGTATACAATAATATAAGCATTAGTACAATGACTGTTACATACATTTTATATATTATATTATACACATATTGCTTTAAGGCGGGCTGTTTTTGAATTTATATAATTAGACTGAAAATTATTTAAGTGTTAAAAATACTGCCTCACCCTCCTTTGAAACAACTATACCTATATCTAATGGGTCTGATCTGCATTTACAGAGTGCCGAGGAATTTACGTCTCAACTCTCTTCTATCGACAAACCAGAGATTTATTTTGTTAACGAAATAATATCTTAACTGCAAGAATTCTCATGTTACAGCGTAACCATATAGAATTCGCGAATGCTATCGCAATGCGACACCTAACACTTTAAAGCTTGCTGTCTCAGGTTTATATTCACGACCAATTAACAAGGTAAAGGTGTATTTTCCGCCATATTGTCCTAAACCGAAAGAGAGAGATGGGGAGGTCAGGGCGGAAACGAAGAGCGATAACTTATCTTGGTAACGGCAATCTGCGAAGTCCTGGTAGGGCAGTGTGATGATATTCGCACGTTCTGATTAGTTAGGCTTTACGACTAACACAAGTACTGTTACACTTATAGTTAATTTCGTTCTGGTGTCACATCGATAACTCAACATCTGAGATAAAAATTAAGGGAGAAGGAAAACGTTCAACGCAAGTATTAGGAGTCAACACACAAGATACTACGTATCCGAACATAGCTTTAGTCACTACGGTATTGAACGGAACCAAATTTACGGGCCTACCGATATTTCCAACCACTTACCTATATACCCATCTGAACAAGTCTGTTTGGACTTAGTTTTACAACACAGCAACAATTACAAGCTGCCTTGAAAGTTTCTTACCCATATTTTCAACACCTTACGTAAAATGCAAAACACTTTGGACAAAGGCCCGGTAAAAGTTAAAGGCTATCTTAAGGTTATCAGAAACCGAGCGGAAAGGCTCAGGTGGTAACGTCTGTGACCCGCATTGGAAGGTCATGGGTTCGATTCCCGTGACCGACTTTCCTGAGTTTTTTTCCCCGGGTCGCTAAGCGAATGCTGGGAAGTTTCATTACATCCCCCGAATTTACTGTCCCTCCATTCTTCTCAATTTCACTTTTTTATTTTTCCTCAGCTTAGTTTGTTTCACGATTGAAAGTGTTGGCGGGAGTCCAGGTGTTGCATGATAGGAGTAAAGGATGCTCTATAGAACCCTTCGTTCCTCGGATTAGGGACGGTCTCCCAGTCCCGGGCCCTCAGTGAGATGTGTAAGCCTGCAGGAGGGAGAGGAGCAACCGTCCGGGGAGTTTCAACCTGTAAAATGTAGGGACATTGCCTCTGCCCTGTTGGCCTCCTGGTCCGGCTGCCTCTGTGTCCTCATCCCTCCCTCCTGGGGGCAACCTGTCAGGATCTCAGGCCAAAAGATCTTGTAGGTCACAAAAGAGGTGCTAAGTCCTCTCTCCACAGTTACTCCTTACCTACTCCTAGGGTTATCAGAAAAACCTCATAGCCACATCTTACTCCTGTGAGACCTGGTTTACAGGAGATATATTGCTTTTGGGAAAATGCTTTCAGAACCAGAAGAGTTTGATACCGAATATGTAATGAGACTGTATTCCTTGGTAAAGGGTGCAGGCATAATGAATTGGCTTTAAACTTATACAGGTAGCACAATAAGCCGAGGCTGAGGTACGTACGGAGCAATGAAGAAAATCTGTATCGAATAAGACGATTTTTCACTGATTTTCTTTGGCTATTCTTATAAAAACTATTCTTACAAAAGTGTACGTTAATCGAGATCAGCGTTTGCAGATACGGTTTTATTACATATTTCGCTGTAGAACAAGGGGAATAAAGTAGGCTTAAGCGATGATCAACGGGTTCGCTGTGTGATGGCTTTGAAATTTCATTCTATTTCCCTTATCACGAGACAGAAAACAAAAGAAAGAAAGAAAGAATAGTTTAACAGTTGAAAAAAAGTAAAGCAGTTTACAATTGAATCTAACAATAAAGAATGTCTCGTTAATGTCACAAAAAGATTTCTTTGAATTAAATTGTGTTTTTTAGAAAGATCTACATTGTTTCGTGTAGTAAGTTTTTGTCTAGATATTATGGCTTGCCGTTATAAAAAATTACACAGAATTTCTTCTGAATGAAGAGGGCCTCACAAGCTATTCCCAGAAAACTGAAAGATATACATTTCATTGTTATGCAAATATCATAAATATAATATGGTATTGAATCAAAATAGTTAAGAGCTATTTTTGAGAAAATTAAAAATAACGAACATTTTTTCCACATAAAATGAGATTTGTAGTACTGGAATTTTCTTTAAAATCTTGGTGTCACATCCTTGGAAGACACTGAACTTAAATACCAGAAAGCATAAGCGCGCGCACACACACACTTTTTCTAAAATTGTTAATATGTATTTAGGGGATCTCAAAACGTGTACCTACAGTGAAATATCATATCGAATTTTTGTTGAAATACAATACTTCTACTTACTTTAGCTAAGCAGTAAGGAAAGTAAAAAGTATTCAACTAGGTAAGATCATAGACCCATATGGTCGGTGTTGTCAAATAAGTAAAACATATCTTCTTAGCTAGAATGTTGTAGTCGAAGATTATAAACATGAGAACTTGACGTTTCTTCTGTGGTGCACATTTTCAGAGGCAGTCAGCTGCTTATAGCTTTCTAAAGATGCCGTCGAGGAAACAATCAATTTACATGCACCACGGCTTCGTAGCCCGTAAGGCATGTTTTGCTTAATTATTCGACCGCTAAAAGATACAACAGTCCAATTTGGAATATTGTCGGTGGAGGTTACGGAGTTGGGAATTACGTCATCCACATATGGCACCACAGGCGGTGGACAATGATAATACATGCACTGAAATGATGCTTGGGAAAGGGAAGTTCAGGCTACCTTTTGGGTATTTGCCAGTCAAGAGTATTGAAGGAAAGTAGGAAAAATCTTCAGTCAGGGAGGACGGTCCTGACTGACAACATCAGCTGATATTTCTCTCCCTCTCCCTGAATATCAGATGAACTTTGATCTTTAATTATGCATATCACAGAGCAATGTGAAATTAGGGCTCTAAGGATGAAAATAATGAAAATATTTTCTAAATAATTGCCTACTAATAGTTTTCTGAGATGTCAAAAGCACCGTAAATCACCAAATAAGCCAGCTATTTTTTGGAGGGAGGGACAGCTGGCACTAAAAGCAGATCTTTTAACACGAACAACTTATTCTCGTGTTAAATATATATGAAAAGTATAACACTCAGAGGAATAACATTTTTATAACACTCCATTGTTACCACCCTTGTTACTTACGATGGATTATGTCGAGTAGGTAACATAATAGCAGATTGTCTGAATGATTCAAAAAGGAATTCGGCAGAACCGAAAGAAATTCTGTAAGCACCGGAGAGGTTAAATAATAATAATAATAATAATAATAATAATAATAATAATAATAATAATAATAA
This sequence comes from Deroplatys truncata, assembly GCA_030765065.1. NCBI lineage: Eukaryota > Metazoa > Arthropoda > Insecta > Mantodea > Mantidae > Deroplatys > Deroplatys truncata. Next base: position 264,402,144 of record CM060975.1, on the reverse strand, counting down.
TAATAATAATAATCAGTCCAATTAATTCAATTGCTTTCAATCCAATCAATGTAATCAGCACTAATGCTACTTATCTGCACAAGGAATTAATAATACAAATTGTAACAATTGCAAGATCAACATCACTATTATATAATAATAATAATAATAATAATAATCTTAAATAAAATATACGTTTGTTACCAAAATTTTTACACCAATTCTATTGGAATTAATTGTTCTTCACACAAGCCGTATGTTGGACAACGTTGGAAAGGTAGGATCAGATGACGGAAAAATTCAATGTCATAGCCGGGATTTGAACCACGGATCTCTCGGTGTCCGTCTCTAACCACTGAGCTACCATGCCAACATGCCGGCACGACATTAAATTCTCCAGCTGATTCGCATTTTGAGGCAGTATTTTTAACATTTAAATGACTTCAGTCCAATTACATAATATATAAAATATAACAGCCCGCCTTAAAGCAATATGTCTATGTACCAATATATAAATGTATGTAACAGTCATTGTATTCATGTTTCTATTATTGTACACATGTTTAATAATGTTATGTAAATGTATTACGTAATTTAATAATGTAGGAGCTGTGAGAATATAGATCAAAAGTTGCTAACAATGAGGTAACCTTGAGGCAATAATCAATTAGAAAGTTTAATAATGCTACTAGTAATTCTTGGAGCAACAATAATGTAATTTTTGAGACAGTTTATTAATAGTCAATCAACAACCAGAAAAAAGCTTAAGTTAAATAAAAGTATTCTATTGGAGTAAAATTAGCCAATTCGAAACTGAAATAGAGCAAGTCAGTTGCTATTAGACAGCGTTCCTACCTGGACGCGAGACGCGTCCTCGAGAAGTTTAATACGTATTCAGTGTGAGACGAAAATTCATTACGGCGAATACTATAAAGTTTACGTGTTAAAAGGTGCAAGTAATTAATAAATAATCTCACAGCTCTCTATATCAGTGAAGTGTTATTTAATCGTATGAAGGATTAATAAATGGAGTGAAGTAAAAATTATAATTTGTGTAAGCCTACATTCTTCAGCCGCACCACCCCGTGTTAAGAAAAATTAGTACAAATTAGTACTGACGCAGCCGAGGAAAACCTAAATATATAATATTTAAAGAAGCATTAAAATATAAAGTTGAAAGTAAACTTGGGGCGGCTACCGGAAACTTTGTACTATACGAAGCTGCAACTACTTCAAGTTTGGCTCCCCAACAGTCGAACTATAATACAATCCACCTCCTAAAAAAAATAAACGTACTCGAAATTGGCGCCCAACTTGGAATCAGAATTGGCGAGAATAGCTGAAAAGAAGAGATCAACGAACATCATAGAACTATCAGAATTGACGTAACTACAAGGCTTCACTTCAGAGAACTTCAGAATCATCAAAAACGTCATCCAAGGACAGCAACAATTCTTTCAGGAGTACGGGGGCACGCAGTCAACAATTCAATTACAATCTACGAGGGAACATCGAGTATAAAGGTTTACTAACACAGCCAGAACAAAAGGTCAGAAAATTCCAATACTTTATATGTAATAATTGTCAAAATAGTTAAGAAAATATATTGTTATTAAGATAATGTCATGCTGTTAGGAAGCGGTAAATTTAAATTGAGCAATTCCAAACCAAATATAACAAAAGAAAACATACAAATTAAAATGGAAACAGAAAACAATGAAAATATGGAAGTAGGAGAAGATAGGTCAGCCATTACAGAGTACAATGTAACTTTGCAATCAGAGCTAGAGCAAACGAATAGTATAGATGCAGAGGAACAGTTATTTGTAAATTCACAGTTAGGCATAGAAAGAATTAGTAGTATGCAAGGTCAATCACCTTTACATATATTAGTGCAGGGAACAACAAAAGAAAGAAACCCTCAAACATCTAGCCAACAAGAGCAAGAAAACTTCTCACTACAACAATTTATGTGCTTTCTAAAAGCAATAACTGAAAGTAATGCAGAGCTAAAGAAAGAGTTAAGTAATAAGATAACTGAAACTAGTACAGAGTTAAGTAATAAGATAACTGAAACTAATAGTAAGCTAACTGAAACTAGTACAGAGCTATCTAGTATAACAAATGATCTAGCTAAGCAAATAGAAAATTGTTTGAAAGAAAGTAAAGCTGAAAGTAGGAGGTTAGAAATAAAAATAGAACAATCTTCTAAAGCACTTCATAATGACATATATGTAAAAGTAAATAAAGGTTGTAAACAGCTAGAACAGAAATTGTCAAATTATTTTGATAAAAATCTAACTGAAATGGAGCTGAAACTTACTAATACTAAACAGGGTATTTGTAACAAGTTAGATAAACAAGGTGAAGAATTTGGTAGAAAATACAAATGCAGATCTTGTGCAAGTACAAATAGATTTAACAGGGGAAATAAATAAAATCCACGAAATGGCTAAAACAAATGCAGATGCACTAAAAGAAGCAAATACAGGGCAAGGACAAGTAATGTCAATGATAGATGAAATTAAAGATAAAGTACAGGAAAGTAGCAAAGAAATAGTTTTGAAAATTTAAATACAAGAGTACCAAAGGTACATACAAATGTAACTAGTTCTGTAAATGCTAATCAAATGCATGACAATAATACAAGTGCAGAAAGAAGTGTATCACCTTTGTTGGCTAATAATACAAGAGACGCTACTGCTTTTTCCATAGCATCAGCCTCTCAAACACAAAACAATAATGATGACATACAAGTGCATGTAACAAATCAGATGTCAAGCTATCATTCTGTGCTTAATGAATTACCATTATCTTATTTTAATGCTTCCTCAAGTCCAGTACAATTTATACATGATCCAGTAGAATATTTTAAATTGAAAAATGTGTCTGAAGCATTAAAATTGATCCTTGTTAGAAAATGTTGGACAACAAAACCTTAGAATGGTTACATATGCTAGCAGACAGTGAAATGAATTTTGAAACATTTAGAGTTTTATTTATGAATAAGTTTTGCAATACAACTGTGCAACATAAGACTAGGGCAAGTCTAAAAAGTCTGAGCCATAAGAAGAAAAAGAAAATAATGTATGAAGGTTATGTGTGACAAATGAGAAAAAGAAAATAAAGTAACTTGAACATAAAAGGGGAAAGCAATGTAATTTTAAAAAGTACTATTTAAAATAACTTTACTAAATGTAACAAATTATCAATATAACAAAACAGAGTTTAGATAAAAAGATGTAATAGAAGAAAATCCATTGTTAGTAGGAAAAGCATAATAAATTTGAATAGCAACAGCAATTATATTGTATAAGGTATAAATTGTTAGAAATTGTAAGAAATATAAAAACATATGTTTAAGAAATAAGTTGTAAAGAAAGGGTAACAAGTGTTTTATATGCCTAAATAAGTGTTAAATGACTAGCAAATAAAATGCTTAATAGTGCCTGTGATAGTGAATAAACAAACTTCACTCAGGTCATTGAACACCAGATCATTGACCTTACACCAGGTCGTTGACCTTAAAAGTGTCGAACATGTGGCAGAACAAAATAAATATGAAGTATTCTGATATACACGAGTGTAGTGAAAAACCTGCGAGTGTTAAATAAAAGCGACAATGAAAAATAGCAAGTGTCATAATAAAAAGGTTACGTTTCTTTCTTTCAGGAGACTTTCAAAAAATATTTAAACATTTAAAAAGACAAAACAAAAAGAACATCATTTTTAAATATTTTTAAAAGGGGGCAATTTGAGGCAGTATTTTTAACATTTAAATTATTTCAGTCTAATTACATAATATATAAAATATAATAACAGCCCGGCTTAAAGCAATATGTGTATGTAACAATATATAAAATGTATGTAACAATCATTGTATTAATATTTATATTATTGTACACATGTTTAATAATGTTATGTGAATGTATTATATAATTTAATAATCTAAGAGCTGTGAGAATATACGTCAAAAGTTGCTAACAATGAGGTAACCTTGAGGCAGTAATGAATTCGAAAGTTTAATAATGCTACTAGTAAATCTTGGAGCAAAAATAATGTAATTTTTGAGACAGTTTATTAATAGCCAATCAGCAACCAGGAAAAAGCTTAAGTTAAATAAAAGTATTCTATTGGAGTAGAATTAGCCAATCAGAAACTGAAATAGAGCAAATTGTACAAATTCAGAAGTCAGTTGCTAGTAGACAGTGTTCATAACTGGACGCGAGACGCGTCCTCAAGAAGTTTAATACGTATTCAGTGTGAGACGAAAATTGATTACAGCGAAAGTTTACCTGTTAAAAGGTGTAAGTAATTAATAAACAATCTCATAACTCTCTGTACCAGTGAAGTGTTATTTAATCGTGTGAAGGATTAATAAATGGAGTGAAGTAAAAATTATACTTTGTGTAAGCCTACATTCTTCAGCCGCACCATCCTCTATTAAGAAAAACATGTTTCTACAAATTAGTACTGACACAGCCGAGGCAAACATAAATATATAAGATTTAAAGAAACATTAAAATACAAAGTTGAAAGTAAACTTGGGGCGAATGCTACCGGAAGCTTTGTACAATACGAGGTTGCAACTACCTCAAGTTTGGCTCCCCAACATTCGAACTATAATACAATCCACCTCCTAAAAAAATAAACCTACTCCAATTTTTTCCGGGAAACCACAAGAAGATCTCAAATTATATTGAGATGATATACCCCAATGGCGAATTTTTCAGACATCTAATTCTAACTTTCCAACCTTGTCGAACACACCACTTGTGTGGAAGAAACTTAATTCCATTAATTGACCTAATAGTGATTGAAACTATGAACCCCGGGACTTAAAGTACTTAGAACATTGTAAGTTGCCATTGGGGTATGTCATCTCAATATAAATTGAGTTCTCCTTGTGGTTTGCCGGGACAAATGCGAATCAGTTGGAGAACTTAATGTCGTGCCGGCATGTTGCCATGATAGCTCAGTGATTAGAGCAACCGGACGGAGACCGGGTTCAAATCCCTGCTATGCCATTGAATTTTTTCAGTCATCAGATTCTACCTTTCCAACCTATTCTGTTGATTTATTTTTGCTACAGCCTAGTATCCGTATATGTTATACAAAGGAGGGGGACACTTCGCACACTGCGACCTACATAGATCTATTGTGGCTACCACCCCCAGGAGGAAAGAGTGAAGGGAAGGAACCAATCCCAATAACTGGAGTTGCCCAGAGAAGGCGATGAACGACCCGTCAACCAAGCAGCCCTCCACTGCCCAAGGGGAGTACTCTTTCCTTTGACCCACCTGTCCAGCACTGCCATACACCACTGGTTAGAAGCACACCTGAAAGATGAGGACGAAACTGAATGAGTAGGCATTCGCGTACCTGTCAGAAAAAACGACGAAGAACCAAGGTCAGAGAGAGAGCGTTCGACGGAAATCGAATCCGGGACCTCCCGAATGCGAGCCTCACATGTTACAGCGAAGCCATCTCGCTCGGTCAGCCTTGTGTATATCATAGGCTGTTATGATTGTGAAAGTGATCATGTCTGTACTGGTCTTATGAAGGTCATACAACAACGAAGTCCAAATAACAATAGAGCTCGCCATTGTGCATGTCCGAATATATACTGCTATTTCCACATCAAATTTAGTATCATACTATATAATTTACCATTCAGGACTATCTAACATATTGAAAATTTGTGTTTATAAAGTAGTGTGTGATTATATTTTAGTAATAAGGTTATTACACGGGACTTTCAGTCTCGTTCCGCAAACATCCCTAGTCACAAAATAAAGCTCCATTGTAAAATCTGTATTATAAGTAATTATTTTTCACTGCATGAATGTATATTAACCTATTCCCCCATTTTTTTCAGAGCTACCCACGATTTATAACTGAGATAAATACATTAAATAATTGCATATCTCAGTTTATGAACTTATTAGAATAAAAATCATAGTCTTCCTGGATTTGTCGTTCATTTTGGACTGGAGATAGGTAATTACCGATTTACTTCTCCTGTGCTATTTTCGTTTCCTACGTGAAGGAGATTGTTTGACCTCACCATCACACCTGAAATGTTGATGAGAGTGTTAAGAAAAACCTTATGCTGGGTACACGTGACGAGACATGGCCACGATGTAATGCCTTACATCAAAGTGTCGCGTTCGTCTTGCACGTCGTGAGTGAAAACAAAAGAAAGCTGCAGCGTTTGTTGCCACGTGGCCGTGTTGATGCCAGATGGCGTCTTGTAAGGGATTATTTAACGAGTGCGGACTGCGAAGGGTGCTTGTTTCTTTAGGTGCCATGGGAACATGCGCCTCAGGTTCTTCTCAGCTTCTGTGCACGTGTGTGTATGTATGTGTGTGTCTTGGAGAAAGGGTGACGGGATTTAAAAGGTGTTCCAGTGGACAGGGTGTTCGGCAATTCGTGTTGCCCCTTTCGACATTTCTTAGTTTCTCTTCTCTTGTTTCTGAAGTTACCATAAAACTCTTGCCTTAGTTTAACAAAGAATAATTAAAGACAAAAAAATCCATATACAAACATTTCCAATCAATTTATCTAAAAGTCAGAAAATAATTTCACAAAAACAATGAGCCTTTATAAACTTCGACTTGATACCATTTTGTCGTCCTCCGCGGTGTAGTGCCATGCCAGTTCCCGAGGTCGCGGGTTCAAACCCAGCGGAGGGCGACGGATTTTTTTCGGGCGTAAAAATCCTTAGCATGGCTTCCTTGGAAGTAAAGCCGGTGGTCCCGTGTCGTAGATTTACGGCACGTAAAAGAACTTCAAGACTGATAAAGAGCCCTCTGAGCAAAATTACCGATCTTTCACGCCCAATATAGAATGGGACACTAAGGACCACAGCAGTTAGAGAGAGTCCATAAATAAAACTAAATTTAATTTGATAGCATTTTAGTTTTAAACTAATTTCATTTCAAATTTAATCGCATGTTACACAAGGTGACATTTAAAAGGAACCGATCGGTGAAAAATGACAAACTGTCACAAAACTAATGTTGGCTTGTTCATCTGTTACTTACTATGATTCATTGGAAACATTTTTGTACAGCCACGTTTTAATATGTGCGAAATCTACCCCGTCACGTGACAATTTAAACATCTCTTCCATGAGTCAGCATTATGTTCAACTTTGGATTGATATTCCTTCATTTAAAATTTTTGGGCACCTGTCAACACTTAAAATGCTGCTTACGACACAATTTTAAGTCTGTATTGTGAGATTTTGCTGAAAATTTCCCCAGCGTACACAAACTGAAATCTCAATATTTAATGTTTGTTCTGAGGCGCGTGTCCTTTTTCACTGAGCTAGTAAGCTGGTAAATATATATGTGTTACATTCATCTATAGGATACCTTATATATCGTTTATTTTAAATGTTTATATCGTTCATCTGATCGTATGCAATATATTTCCATATAAATGTTCTTATCAGTTTAATTCAAGTGAAACGTTTTACAGAAATACGTTTGCGTGTTTGCTTTTGAAGTTCCTCCTTGTTTTAAAACATATGACTTAAAAACTTTTTGCAGCAACTTAACTTTTGCAGCCTTATAAGATATAAAACTAGCTGATCTCTGGAAATGTGCATACACAATTTAAGATATACTGAATGAAAATTCCATTCAACTGAATATTTTGAAGGTGGGAAAGTGCCAAGCAATGGAATAGCCGAAGCATAATTTTGAAATGTAATACATTTTTGGTGTATTTTAAATCTCCTTGAACATAAAAGTATGGCCCACCTCATCCAAAATGGAAATTGAGGTTATTTATAAGTTAAGGACTAACAAAGAAATACAATATAATACACATGTTTTATCTAGTACCTATGTGATTTGATTTTGGTCTTCGGAATATAAAACTGGCTTCTCGCTTTTATTTCCTTTGTAAAACTCTTACTAGTAAAATAAAATTCCAATTTTAAGACTTTTGTGGCATATACATCTATTGTACTTGTTCTTATAAATAAATATACCTTACATTTATTTTCTCTCCATTTTAATAAAGAATTTATATATTATATATATATATACATTTTTTAATATCTTCTGTGGCAACAATTTACACGTTTGAAGTTATACCGCAAGGACAATTGAATAAAGAACTAGACTCCTTCAAATGCTTGTGATTTATTCCAACCGTAAAAACCGAGTGCTTTTGGACATATCTGCAGTGTTGCTGTCTGTGCTTTGAAATTTAAAATTTAAGCTGAGTTTTATTTATGGTAGCTCTTTAACTACTATGGTTCTTAGCGTCCCATTGCATATTGGGCGTGAAAGACCGGTAATTTTGCTCAGAGGCCTCTTTATCAGGCTTGAGGTTCTTTTACGTAAATGTACGACAAGGGACCACCGGCTTTATTTCCCTTCCGAAGGAAGCCATACTAAGGATTTTTACGCCCAAAAAAATCCATTGCCCTCCGCCGGGTTTGAACCCGCGACCTCTGTGGCTGAGGGGGTAGTATTGGCGTGGTGATCTCCCACTTGCTCAGAGGTCTGGTGTGGGGATGCACTCACTCTTGATGGAAAAGTGGCGCTCTGGTCTCGAAAACCGCACACAAGTAACGGGGCTTCTAACTACATGTCAACTCCGTTACTTCACTCTGCCCATGAGGTTTTGTGTGAACGGAGGAGGAGGAGGATGCAGCGGCCGTACGGTTGGCCTTGGTGCACTCTGGTTGTTGAGCGATGGAGTTAGTAACAGAATTGCTCAACGCCATTTTCCTGCTCTATTAATCATTCCACCAATCCAAACCATACCATTTGAACTAGATATTAAATATTTATTTATATCAATGCTGGTTTAGAATAAAAAATACCGAATTGTTCACAAATCAAAACTGCAAATTTTCACTACTACAGCCGCGGCATACAACTAGTTTTGTTTTTGCGTATAAATTCAGCTATATCCTAAAGTTCTACATGTTCAACTATTTCTGAAAAACCCTGTACATAAAGGGAAGGAAGATAAGTGTATGCTTTTTAGGTTTTAATTTATTGCATCTTAATGATGCAAGACGTGCACGAGAAATTTATGCTGCATATAAAATGATTTGATAAACATGAATATGAAAATTAGGGTAGCTACATGTAATAGTCCTTGCATGAATTATACCGCAAAGAACTGCAAAACCATACTCTACGGACAACCTACTCTCTTAGAATTATATATTTACAAATACCTTTTCAAAAATTTTACTTATGTAATTTTACTTATTAGCTTACCTAACAGAATGCTATAAAACTAACGAGTTACCGTTTTATTGACGTAGTTTATTCGGGGTAAAAGCTATAGTAAGAATATTATAAAAAAGGCTGGATATGAACACAATCGACAAACTTACTGAATGCTTTGTCTTTTTCTTCTTTCTTTCTCTCTTTATTTATTTATTTATTTCCTTTTTTTGTAATAATTCTGATGTTCCAGCTTAAAAAACACAATGGTTCCAAAATACGGTATATTTGCTCATGGTCCACAATTACTGACCTATTCGGTTTCTTTCGCATGAAATCGCGGCTCTTCGTTCCGTAAGAAAACTGCCAAGATGCAAGACGATGCTCTCCTCCTCTGTTTTCTCCCTCCCAGATTCAACCATCCATATGCAAATTCACAGCGTACTGTTAATGATACACATCGCAAATTAAGTCTAAATACATTTAATTATTGTTCACTTAACTCAAGCTAAAGTAATTCACGTCCATATTTATCATGACGATCATCATATCAGTTTCCAGGATGCTAATATTATATTCTGTCTCGAATGATTGCCTTTCGCGCGTGAATTCTCAGCATTTTAGAATACTTAAATGTGATTGGCTGGAAGATTTTAGTGGGTGTTGTTCTCTCAGGAGCAGCTCTAATGTCTCGCATAGTATAGATACGTGTAACCGTTTCATAGTTATGCAACTGTTTATGATCAGATTCTTGCTTTTGGAACTCGTTATAAAACACTAGAACGATCGCGCTAGTATAAATTTAGAAGAGTTATTTTTAACTATGTAGCCAGAGCTATGGCTATTTTTGGAACGACTTCAAAGATAGAATTATTCAAATATTCAAATACTCAAAGTTAGGTTACGCTTTCCTGTCTTCTGTCTGTCTCTTTCTAGAACATTTCGTCTCAAACAATATCTTATTAGGTAACAGAATTACCTTCGTGCATGTTTACATGGCATGTCTGTCGTTTTTTTTTTTTTTTGAACAAAACATTTCCGTTGACTCATGGTACTCGATATTCAGGCAACGATGGATTGGTTGTGCTGGTCCTGTTCCATGGTCAGCTCGGTCATCAAATGTAACGGCGTTGGATGTTTTACTTTACCAGACTCCAGTCAACACCCCTATGACCTAGTTTCTATTAATGTCGTAGCCGTCGGAATGCCATAAAGTCTGCTACGGCCGTGTACAATTTGTCGAGATTATGACGTTGGCCATTTTGAACAGTAAAGAAAAAAAAAGTGCTTAAGGATTGTTGCATTACTCGTGTAATCTGCTTAGTTGGTTTTAGTTATATGCTGCTATAGAAATTATATTACAATAGTGAGATGAGATGTTATTGTAATATTACAATTCTGTTCAACATCAATTACTCAATAATAGTTCCGTAACCAATGAAAACACGTGTGACATTAGACCTTTGTGCTCCTTTCACAGACGTAAGGACGTAGGGACAGATTTCATAAACTGGTAGAAAGCGCAGATATTTTTTAAACATTTAAACAATTACAAGGAATTATTGTACTTTCAACACCGTCATTCTTAATTATTACTCAACTGTATTTTTAATAGCAAAACAACTTGCGGATTCACTTGGATTAGAAACGGAGGAGGATTTTATCACCACGACCAAGGGTTGCTGTATATCTTCTAACTAAAAAAATAAAACACAGTAAAATTAATGCTAATCTAACCTATGAAATTTTATTATTTGCGATATTGACTTAATTCTTCTAATAAAGAATAATTAGAATTTGATGACTAACAGATCTATGACACCTACTAAAGCTCTGGGAGAAAGGGGTGAGGTGAGAGTTCGAAGGATGGTCAGATTTAATGGCAGTGATCGCAGCGGTGTCGCTAACATTTCCAGATGGAGCATGACCAGCCGTCACTTCGATGCCCTCCCCCTAGGGTGGGGTAGAAGTCCCATGCCAGGGGAAAAACACTTCTTTCCTCAAACCACATCAACTGCACACGCTGCACACCTCCACCCCGCCCGTACCAGTAAATCTGCATTCACCTATAGATCTGGAAAAACCACGAAAATCCCCAAGGTTAGGGAGGCCAATCCGAAACTAGGTACCAGGTACTATACGAAAGCAAGCCTCAGGCGCTAAGGTCTAAGCCATTCGCTCCGTCACTTTAACCATTAAAAAACTGTCAAAACAAGAAATAATTAGGAGCTGTCAGTTTTGGGAACAGAGATACAACGCAAATACGATGAAATTCCGGTATTGTCCTGTTATTATTCTGCTAGTTTTATACGAAGCTGTATACTATGGGCTATTAGAAGAGTGTATAGGAGTGGTGAGTGGTCAGCATTCTGGCTTCTCAAACCGCATGTCCCGGATTCGATTCCCGGTTGGGGCGAGGGACATTTCCTTAACTAGAATCATTCCCTATCCTCTACAGAGGCTGAAAATATGAATGTGAGTGTATTTTATTTCATAAAGTATTAATTGTCAACGTTATAAAACCTACAGTTAAACGAGTAATTACATCATCAGTTGTTTCTCAAGTAAAATCCCTCAATATGACCTTAGAAGTTGAAGAGGGTTATATACATGAAACAATAAAAATTATAAAGCGAATTACAATGAGTGCAACTAGAAGTGTCATTAAAAATCTATCAATTCATGGAGAACTGCACAAGAAATAAAAATATTACCGTAAACATATACAAGAAATGTTTGGTTGGAGGAGGAACTGATTAAACATTTGTTAGAATCTATTCCAAGTTATCCTTTCTGATGATATATCTATATATACACATTTATGTGTGTGTGGCGTATCAGTAAGTATTGTCATACCAGACGCATTATTGTATTGCATTGTCGATAGCATTATTGGGTTGTTTTGATTATTTCTTTCGGCATAACGCTTCTTCCTTTGGCGCGGACCACGCCAGAGAGAGAAGGCTCTGTTTGAATTTTTGTCTGGTATGCTGCCAACCCTGGCTGGCTGTCTATACAGGGTTGGAGATGGGGGAAGTATAGTTAGCTTCATTTGTGTGTGAGTAGTGAAAGGAACAAGTCGCATGTTCAGTTGAAACAGTATTTATCCGCCATTAATAGGTATGCCGTCATTATGACAATAATGTCTTTATTATCTTAATCATATTAACATCAAGGTTATAATTATGTTCCTTCTGTAAATATGCTGTATATATTCAATTTAATATTATGTTAGATATATTCTACTAATGTAACAAGACGCATAGTATTTCCTTGCTACGTACGAATTTGTTGAAAACGCACAAAGAAGCAAAGGGAAAGTTGTGAGAGCCTTGCAAGTAGACAATGGTCTTTTATCAACGCTCAGTGCAAGAAAGGCTTATTCAGCCAACGCTCTAGGAAACCCAAAATAAACCTACATTATATAAAGGCACGTGATTCAGAAAGAACGAAACAGGGAGGTGCAAAACGCCTCCAAATTCCCTTGAATTTGCATTTCGTGGGTACAACGAGCAAATCAGAAAATTCTCAATTATTTTCGAAGCGCCAAAGACACATACTATATAAACTGCAGGAAAAACAGTTTCTTCAGTCGCTTGGTGTATTTCGTTGTGTGGAACCTACGTTACTCAGTTAAACAAGTCCGCACCCAAAACTATAATGGATTAAAACTAAGATATAAATTGAGCGCGCGAGTGTCATGAAAGTCGTGTGTAATTAACTAAACAGAGTATAACTTTAGTGATAGAAAGCAGTGATTTGTTAGATTTTCCGTATAACAATTAATTACCAAACATTCGAAAATGCATCATCACAAATATAGTATCAACATCTTGTAATCCATAACGAGTTCACAAATTTCTTTCTTGCAACAAATAGTAATTAAAATAGTTTCATACAAACTTAACTTCGTGTCTTGTAGCAAATTCCTTCTTACTTATCACACCTTGGAGGTCTGCATTACTATGTTACGGTCATTCGGATATACCGACAGCAGGCGAGGCAAGAAGAGTTGAATCGCGAAACTAGCAGAGAACGTATCTTACACCACTGCGGAGATAACAGAGGAAGTAAGACACGAAACTCGTAATTTGGACTATCCGCTTCACTACGCTCACTACCCACTACAATACGCAGTATCGCCACACAAAGTGGGTACGTAGAGCGATCGTCGTATAATTGTCTTTCATTCGCGAGGCAAAATAAATAGGTAAATGGATTACCGTCCTACAGTTTTAAGCAAGGGATGTCTGTCACTCTTTTGTCTGTAATTCCTCATTTGGAGATTTTTGGCAAGAACATATTTTAACTTGATTGTGGTAAATCGATCAAAATTTAGATAGCTACACTGACATCAAAACATTCAGCAACCACTGAAATCCTCTCGGACAGTTCATAGCTATCTCGCAACCACCCCCAAGATTATTTGAAGCAATTAAGAAACGTGCATTATTTTTAGCACCATTCTACATTTTGCACATATAAAATTGTTAAAATTGTTGAAGCCAACCTACCTTAATGAGAACAACTGAATGGTGAAAAGGCCGTGTTGCTTAATATTACTGCAGAACTAAATGAGCGAAGTAATATTATACACAGTCAAGCATACACGGATTGCAACCCTTGAAAAATACTGAACAATATTACAGATTCGTTAAGTAGATTCAAGCTCTTGAGTTTTGTAAACTGTGCGTCCATACTCGGTAACACCAAGAATACCTATGATCATACGAAGAAGTAAATATTCTTACCTCCTGCTAAATGAGGATGAAGTTCCATGGAATGGCCTCCTCCAGTAGCTGAGAACTTTACTCCTCCAAGTTTTAAAAAGTCTATAAAATAAGAAAAATTACAAAAATTTTAGGAGTTAAATAAGAGATAGAAGTTTTTCTAAAACTACATAAGTATATAATATTGGGCAATACTAAGGCAGAGCAATTCAAAAGGTAATCATAATACTTTAATTGAAAGTAAAGTCAAAATGCCCACGTGTATAGCTATCTTAAGCCAGGTTTCTTTATTATTCATATTCTTATATTTCGATCAAAATCTATTGAGTAGCTTCAAGGTAATTTCTTGAGCTCTAGATTTGAAATTCCCTTGTTTTTCATCTTAGCATTTGAGTATAAAAGTAATAAAAATGTGGGGCTATTAAAATATCTAAAACTCATCTTAACCAGATGAAGAATAGTATTCTTTGCTGTTCTCGTGATTTTATGTTTGTTATTCGTTGCTTATGTGGTTTTGGTTTCTTACTTGAATAGACACTAGTCTGTATAGTCTTGTGCGTTGAGCACTGTCACCAACATAAATACAAAGGTGAGAATTCAAACGCTTATATTGAATTTTGAGTACATAGCCCTGAAGTCCTTTAATCTGGACTCCCAAAGTAGTGAAGTTTTACCAACCAAAAATATATTAATGAGTTTATTTTCACGAACGCCAAATACAGTACCCAACGTGAAAGCACGTTATATATTACAGCGGGAAAATTAGCGTCTGTCTGTCATCGTATAAAAGATGGGCAATTCCGAGAAAAGTTCTTCCAATGCTGCTCTTCTAGCGGTGCACTTCAAGTCGGTTTGTACGTGTGGGAAGCGTGTGAACACTGATCTAAATCCATCTTGGATCTTGGCAAAGAAGCGGGGAGTTAACGGAAATAGTTGTATTTCGGGTTTGGAAAGTGGTGCAGATAATACGTAACTCGCTAGCAGCTTCATTATTGTTGTTTATTTAACTGGAATAATTTCAGACAAGCAGTAACGCGTGGCTTTATTCAACTCTTATTACACGACCGAGATGAATAGCTAGGGAGATATAGACAATTTAGGCAACAACACTGATGACAATGGTGAGAAGAGAAGCAGCGAACCTCGAGCCAGTCCCACACTTCAGACTCGCAGCACACTGCTTCAGTCGACATTACCAGCCAGACTACAATATCTATCAGCAAGTGACTCGTGCATGTACTAGATATTGTGACGCAAGCGGCTATGACCCAAGGTTATCGGGAGGTCAGCGCCCGGCAACGGAGAGGTAAACAGAGATAAGTGGCGCGCTCATTTAGTGTAAACACTAGAAACGCTATCGTCAGATAACCAGAATCTTCTGGAAGTTCCCCATCTGGAACTCTAACCAGCTGCTATATAAGCGAGCGATCTCACGAGTCAGTGAGTTTGGGAGCGAAAAAGCAAGTGCGTTTATGGTACGATGCAAAGTGCTATTCTCCTAGCGAGTTGGTGATGACGGCTGTGACGTGCAGTGAGTGTTGCTAGTATAGGCGAGATTAGAAAAGTCTCGTGTTCGACTCCCCAGCGAGTAAACTACATGGAAGAAGAGGCTACATAGTGCGTATTTCATTAAGCCTTTACGTCACAAGAAAGTGAAATGGCAGTGGAAAGTTAAACTAGATCACATTAGTAAATTTACATTGGAACTTACAGAAGTAATACGTTAAAACAAACTAAACAGGTTAAAATATACTAGGCAACTAAGGCCATATATCAGGCATACACTGATTGGTGTACTTCAAGTACTTATAGAGAGAGCATTTTATGCCCATCGTGAACACAACCTCCATTCCGCGTTGCCCTTCTTCTCCATATGATAACCATTTATATACTGTCTTCTTTTTGCATCCACTACTTATAGTGGTTCTAAATTAATAAAAAAAATACAGCTTTTGTTACATATATAAAATGTGCCAGATTTAATCAAATGCATGAGATGAGAAATGCTTTGTCATAAAAGAATGTCAAAAAGACAAGCAAATTAATTGTTTTAAGACTATGAATGCAGCAACATTAGCATTGTCTGAAACGTGGATTAATAACAGAAACCCCCCCCCCAAATGCAGGTAGGTAAAAACGTTTTTAAGAGTAACAGGATACGACATAAGTGACCAAAACAGTAGAGTAAAGCTGCATAGTTTTCCTTCAATGATAGAGTTGACGCAGGTAATTCTTTCTGCTCCATGTTTAGGCGCAATATGACGCAGCCACGCTCCACCCTCCAACAATGAAGCAATACCTTTGCCTCACGGTTGCTGCTTGTCTCCTCCCAGTTGGTTCTTCTTTTGCCACGGCTGCTCCAGCATGAAACCTTAACCTCAGGGTATGCGTGGGTGTGTACAGAGAAACACACAAACGCTGTCTTGGAACACTTTTATTCACTATTTAAAATAATACTTTAGGTTTGCCGATTACTATTAAATGCATACGATGATACTTTGTCTTTACCAAGACCGAAGAATATTAACTACAGCTAAGCGTTCTAGCCTCTAGCATGTTCGCCACCATTCTTCTCCACACGACGAGAAAGTCGTCCTGTACTCACCAGGCACTCAGACAGACTAACTTACGCTAATACAAGGAAAACCAACGCCTAAACGTCCCCTCTCTCCCCTCAAACTCAGCGTCATGAAGCTTAGAGTGGCCTTCAACAGGCTAAGTGCAGCTGTACTCGGCTGTTTACCAGGAAAAACTTGCTTCAATGGTATTTACCCTTTCTACCTGAGGTTGGTCCCTAATTAACAAAACTGTGCCTGTCTGGTCTTTCTGTCGCTTTTACAGTCAACAATTTTCACAATGCTTCTCCTTTTTATACATACACTGATTTTAATATATTATTACTTATTTTATATCGCTATCCTTCTTAGAATATTATGATAATTATTCCCTTTATAATTCCGGCTTCAGAGTAATAGAGAACAAGTTACATAAGAAAATCGTGTTTTAAGAATGGAAAGCTAACGGTTTTACGAAAAAGCTTTTGCACCATTAATCTAGAGGGAAAAGAAATCCCAGGTGCCACACATTATACTGGCACAATATCCAAAACATAGAAGGCGTATAAAGCTTTATGGCTTTGAATGTTACAACTTTGAAGGTTCTTTTAATTAATACTTGCACTTTTTAACACGTGTACTATTTTCGTCTCACACGAATACGTAATAAATTTCTCGAGGACGCATCTTCGTGTCCGGTTAGGAACACTGTCTACGACCAACTGAACTCTATATTTGTAAATGTTGCTATATTTCAGTTTCTGATTGGCTAATCGTAGTCCAAAAAATACCTTCATTTAACTAAAGCTTTTTCTGGTTGTTGATTGGCTATTTTTTAAACTGTCTCAAATTTACATTATTGTTGCTGCAATAATGACTAGTAGCATTATTAAACTTTCTTACTCATTATTGCCTCAAGGTTACCTCATTGTTAGCAACTTTTAACCTATATTCTCACAGCTCCTACATTATTAAATTACGTAATACATTCACATAACATTATTGCACATGGATAAAATAATAAAAACATATACAATGACTGTAATATACACTTTTTATATATTGTTACATACATATTTTGCTTTAAGGTAGGCTGTTATGGAATTTACATATTATATAACTAGACTGAAATTATTTAAGTGTTAAAAATACTGCCTCAAAGGAAACTTGGACCCTAAACAGCAAGCGAAAGGCAAAAACCTAATCAGACGGGAAATCTATCGGATGTTGCTGGGTACTCCTAACGCGGTAAATAAGGCACTTGTGCACAGAAATATTCAAAATAAGGAACTCTGAAGGGACATTGTCTCGTCCCAGAATCGACCGGGTTGTCCCGAAGTAATGTTCGGTGCTTTCACGCAGTAGTCCAACTCGTCCTCACGTAGTTAATCCTACTCGTGTAAGAAGAGGTGGAAACCAATTAATAAAAGACAAAATTTTCCTTCTCAATTTGTGGAGATTTAGACTGCGCAACAATTTTGCACGACCATTTATACAACTTTTACTAATTTTATGACTTGTCGGAAACTCGCTCTTCTTTGTATATATAGGCGTATTATGATGTGATAATACGCCTATATTGTCTTTTTTGAATAAAATACCGTTCATTTTATAAACAATGGCATCAAATAACGAAATTACTTAAAAATGAAAAAAAATGTGACACATTTACATGACGTTCTCTACCATCTATCGTTTATTAGTGGGTACACAAACTAATCTTACGAAAGTTTATTTTTCTGTCTACTACATTTTAATTCAAATAAACGTCTTCAGAAATACCTATATCACACATTTCGTTATAGAAACAAAGGGAACAGCGACAGTCAAATGTTTAAGAATTGGACACCATATGTCTGCCTTAAAATCCCACAGTTTCCATGACATCGCAAGAAACAGCTGAAAATCTACAGGACTTTAAAAGAATGACAAAGAAATGAACAATTCGAACTTTTAAGAATTCACGAGCATTTGTAGTTTTTGTCAATGCAGCAGAAAAATCTGCTCAAATTCTCGGTGGTAATGAAGAATAAGTGTCCAAAAGTTAGTCGTCTTTGAGGTAAGTCATCAAGGACTTTGAGATCTCCTTGTGGCTTGCCGGGAAAAATACTAGTCAGTTGGGGAATTTAATGTCTTGCCGGTATGTTGTCATGGTAACTCAGTTGATTAGAGCAAACTGACGGAAACCGGAAGATCCATGGTTCAAATCCCGGCTAAGTCATTGAATTTTTCAGTTCTGATTCTATAATTCCAACCCTGTCCTACAAACGGCTAGTGTGAAAGAAAAATTAATTTTCAAATATGTGTACATCAAATAATTTTCAAATTTCGCCAATTGTTGATGATTTGGCGTGACTGACAGCATATCAAAGACTAAAGATACTTCGACCTCAGATGTTTCCAAGTATAGAAGGCCAAAACATCACCTCAGCCATTCCCCAACTTCATTCTTTTCTTTATAGTCATTTGACGTGTGGTGGTGGTGGTGGTTTAATTAGACATCAGATTTGCATACAGGTGCATATTTAGTATGTTTTTATTTGTGATATGGAATTAAGTTTTGCAATATGTTTTATATACTTCTGTGCTTGTATGTATAGTACATACAATTGCATATTTCCGATATTTCTGGATATTTCATCATTTTCCGTGCATCGAGCATATAATCAATGTATTGTTAAATATTTAATTTTAAGATTAATATTTAAAACATGAGTAATAAAGAATCCCTTAGCATGGACATACCCTTATAGACGTTCAGAGTACTCCTTTAAGGTATTCAGGAAAATTAAGCTGTAAACTGTCTAGTGTTTTAGAGCGAAGTCTTGAAATTCAAGTTTGTGTTCTGCGGATAAATATTTTCAAGGTAAAAGCGTAGTGTTTCAAAGAAATTTACCCAGAGTTAGTAAGTGCTTTCAAATTTTGTCTAATAACATCTGGAGACTGGAAAGATGCTTCTCGACATACAAACTTATGTTACATTTAAACTTTTTTGAGTCGGAAAATGTAAATTCCCATCACATATGTGCGCTAGATGTTATCGCAGGAGCGCTTTCGAGAGATGTTTCTCCCATCTTCAGCTAAGAATCCGACTGACGGATCTCACTCTCCCCTCCTGCGATAACATCTAGCGCACATATGTGATGGGAATTTACATTTTCCGACTCAAAAAATTTTAAATGTTACATAACATCACTATAAATAATACTTCTGGTTTATCATAAAAAAACTTATGTTACCCGATAAACGTGATAAACTTAAACCTGAGAAACATGATCATTGCATGCTGCAAAAACGATCGAAATGATGTCTAGTGAAGAATGTACATTGTAAGTAACAAAAAGTATCAGTCCTAAAGTTAACAATTTTAGTGGGTGATAAGTGCATATTTTGGAAATTGTAGAGTCATGAGGACTTCAATATTATCCCATTTATCAGTTTATATTTTGACTTATAATTATTATACTTTTAACATGAATTGGAGCCCGACCACGCTTTCTTGAGAGTTCATATTGAGAAAAGAGATTGTGACCTCGATGTTGCATATTTGAAGGATTTTGACAGATAAATTCCTGTATATTTTAGATATTGTTAGTGCCTACAAATCCGATGCCTAGTGGTGATATATGGTGATGATGATACACCACGGAAAGAAAGAAACAGTGGCCTATACTTACGATACGGAGTTAAGAATCACGAAACCACATGACAGCATGTATCACTGCAATCTAGGCACGAGATACCTGCTATGTTCCAGCTAGGAGGTAGCAAGTTTCAGTTTACTCGGGCAGCACAACTGAAAAGACTGCACCAGGGAGGGGTGGATACGTATTATGAAAGGGAAGAACTAGATACAAAAGCTGAAACACCACTAGGTAAGAGAAATTCACTGGTAAAAACCCTTCTCTCTTCCTTTCACAGTGTTTGTATAAGGGGAGAGAAGAATGCTGTGCACTTTAATTCTCGCACTTGTGTTGTAACGTACCCCCTCCACCTCTGACACGTCATTAATAACATGCTCGGCCATTGTGAGACACGTCGTGGGGTGCTCAGGTGCGAGTGTCGGTAGGTCACAACCGTCCCGCTTCTTGCATTTCTATTGTTTTATTGCGTTGCGTTTTGGGTAAACAACGCTTTCAAAATGTTCTTTGAAATTAAAGAATACCCTCACTACAACAGCATTAAATTCTAGGCCATTCAGAACAAAAATGTTAATTTAATCAAAGGATTAAAAACCCTAAAGAAGTAGCGTCATCCACAACCAAAACTATAACGCAAACGCAACTCAACTCAAAGCTTTGTTTGGATTTTGTGAAGCGCAGTAGATTTGTTTTCTGTTTTTTTTCTAATAAAATACATTAGGACCGAGCGAGGTGCCGCAAAGATAACGTGTACGACTCGCATTCGGGAGGTGCCGGGTTCAAATACCCGGGGCCGACCAATTTGATCAAAGATTTTTTCGTGCTTTTCCTCTGTCACTAAGCGAATACTAGGTTGAACAATTTGATTCGTGAATTTTCCTAGCATCTCTCTCATAACATTTCATTTCCGTCTTTTTACCGCCATTACAGGCATTAGGCTGATCACCCATCCTGGAAATGCTGTGATCCAGAATTTGCTTGCTCCTCGACAGGTATTGACCCATAGCATTGGCTTGTAAGTCCTTAGAGGTGTAAGTTCTACAAGGAGGAGGCAGTAACAAGTCTAATTTACAGAGAGAGAGAGAGAGAGAGAGAGCCAAAAAGCTACAAACCGGCTGCGGGTTGTTTTTCCTTTCCGCGTCCTCGGCGCTCGTTGCCGTCTGCCGCTATCATAGAAAGGCGCGGATGAAAACATGCAATATTTTTAGAACTACTTTTAAAGGCTTTACCTACCAAATTTATGAATGGAGATGCTGAAACTGGCCACCGTCATCTATAAATTTTTGGCACCTCTTTAGGAAACTATCCATACTCGCCGTAGTTCAGGTTGAGAAATTTCCTGGCGGATATTTTGTTTTAATTCTTCCGAATGTAACGTCTTGCACACTTGATTGTCTTGCACACTTATGTTTTAAGATATCCTAGAGATAGACCGGGGGACCGAGAGGGCACAAATCTCTACTAATAATTCTGTCCTCAAACACACGTTCAATTGTTCTCATCGAAACATTGGCCGTATGAGCTGTTGCAGAGTTTTAAAGAAAAAAGATAAAATTACGCTCCCTGTCTGTTAATTCTCTTAAAAAGGGGGCAAAATTGTATTCACGTATGTACGAGCGTCAACTGTTGACTCGAAAAAAAATCGGTCCTATAACCTTTTTTGCACTCAAGGCGCACTATACATCACTTTTTCCCTTATGAAGGGGTACTTCATGAACAATATTGGGTTTGTCAGAGCTCCAATAACGATTATTTGTTGTACACACATATACACGAAGATAGAATCAAGCTTTGTTTGTGAAAAATATGAAATATGCGTCTATTTCGCCATTGTGTTCGCTAATTTAGACTCCACTCATAAAATGTGCGGCTAATTACAGGATCACTTGGTTGAAGAGCATGTGCCACAGCTATTTTACATGGTTTTAACTTCAGCAAATTGATAGCTCTTCGCAGTCTCATAAGAAATGGCTACCTGTTGTGAAAGACACCTAAGTGATTTTTGGGGGAATTCTCCAAACGATGATCGATGTGGTCTAATGTTTCTTCGGTAAGAACCGTACGCCGTGGACCTGAAATTTATAGTAAAGTTCATGGATTGTTGTACGGCCTAGAACCTTTACACCTAGAAATCTTTCTGCAAATCGTACTTTCACTTGGCGACCTGACTGAGTTAACACATACGAATCATAAATAACTACACGCTGTGCAGTAGAAAACATATACTGAACCATCATATACTTTG
The DNA here is from genome assembly GCA_030765065.1 of Deroplatys truncata. Taxonomy (NCBI): domain Eukaryota; kingdom Metazoa; phylum Arthropoda; class Insecta; order Mantodea; family Mantidae; genus Deroplatys; species Deroplatys truncata. The sequence continues at coordinate 264,379,794 of CM060975.1, read as the reverse complement.
TGACTAAGTACGGGACAAAATAATAAATAACTCGTAATAACTGAACTACATCACATCACTGTCCAGTCAATACTGCACTTCACACTGCAGAGCAAAAGCACGTCAACAGCGTGAACTTGTTTATAGCAGCAGTGCATTATCACGTTTTCACACACCCAGTGGAAAAACATCGCGCAGCCGGTTCGTAGTTTCTTGGCTCTCCCGTTAGAAACTAACTTCGTAGTTAGTGGAAGTCATATTGCATAAGAATTTAGATGGCACGTGGCCAATTGCCGTACATCTATGTAGGTACTATATTTGCTTCCACGGCTATATTTATGTATATCTATATTAATTATAAAGAGAAAATTTGTGCGGTTATGTATCACTCAACCAATTTGAAGCAGATAATAGTATAAAAGGGTCTAAAATAACTTGTGAAACGTACTAAGGAATGGTAAAACAGAAATCCAATGGAATGGATGGGGAAATTGGATACATTGCATATTACCTCCGTACACGGAAAACTTTAGATAAGAGCCAATATTGCCACGACTAAGAACTAATGGAATTTTAAGCATATTTTTAAAATATCACGGACAAAAAAAATAAGTATTTTGCTACGTTTGTAATTATAAAAAGTTATATTAATATTGATGTTGCATTCATTATTAAAATGTGTTGGGTCGGCTTATTATTACTCACGTCACAAAAGGCACTTGGTGTTGGTGACGTACCATTAACTGAGGATGGAAGGAGACGTTCTTCCATTCTCAACTGAAGACGTCCTTCCATTCTCAGCTGAAGCTGTCGACTAGTTTCTCTGCCTCTTCCCTGACCCCGATGTGTAGGGTAGAAGGTGAAATTGCTGCCCTCTGTTGAGTCTGGTTGCTACTTGAATAATTTTCTTTAGGTACTTTCCATCTGTGCTAGAACCATTGGCATCTGTAGTGACGGTTGAGAACACCCATGTCTTCCCTCCCATCTTCCCCGAGCTGATTGGATGAGCTGCATCATGGCATCAAATGGTGGGTTTTCAAAGTTCAAACATTCTAATGATGGATGAATTTCCCCCCCCCATATTTCTAATTGTGAAGAAAAATTAATAGCTTTGAGTAACTTGATGTCAGTGCCTATCTCATAATTTGAAGTCCAGAAGGTTACCCATTTAGTCAATTGTTTTATTTAACATTTCTTTGGTGTTCTTCCAAACGTATTTTCAAATATCTCTTTGTTATATCAATGTAGGAACTCTCACAATATTGACATCGAATTTGGTACACTCCTGATTTTTTTGAAGTTATCTACATTATAATGAGCCTACTCAACACATTTTAATAATTTTGCTACGTGTTACACATGCTAGAATCCACAACAATTACTGAATAAAAATTATCCGCCAAGAAGTCAATTCTACCACGCTAGGCATAAACTTACCCATACCAACTGTGTGAGAGGCGCGGTAGCTTCAAATCGAGATTTCGTAGTATATAGCATATGTATCTTCAGGAACATTCACCAGGATCAAGCGGCAATACCTCATCAATTCCACCCACAGCTACGAGGTGTATTCCAAACCCAAGGTCCGTTTGGCCATAATAATAACGGCGCTCATGAGACAAGGCTTTTATTGACAGTAATGTGTACCTACATATATACTATACTTTTCCACATAATCGCCGTTCACATCTATACACTTGCTGAAACGCTGCACCAGCTTCTTTAGCCCCTCGGCATAGAAGTCTACCTCCTGGGATTTGAACCAGTTGGTAATGCTCGCCTTCAGTTCATCGTCGATTTGAAATCGTTGTCCATTCAGCCACCGTTTCAAATGCACGAAGAGGAAATAGTCTCTTGGTGCCAGGTTGGTACTATACGGAGGATGGTCAAAGAGTTCCCAACGAAATTCTTGAATCTTCTCTTTGGCTTTGGCAGGGTGAGCGGGTGCGATGTCGTGCAGGAGGATGATGCCAGCCGACAGCTTCCCGCGGCGTCGATTTTGGATTGCATGTCTCAGTTTGGTAAGCGTTGCACAGTACACGTCAGCTGTAATTGTTGACCGATGATCCATAAAATTAATCAAAATAACGCCCTTTTCGTCCCAAAACACGGTAGACATCTTTTGCGGTTCCTGTATGGCGATTACTTACAACTTTCTGGTTTGGGTGAACCGGAACGGCGCAACTGCATTGATTATTTCGATTCTGAGTTGGTGTACGCTATCCATGTCTCGTCGCCCGTAACAAAGTGGGAAAACAAACCATCTCCATCTTGTCTATAGCGCTCCAAAAACTATCGTGCACTACGCATTCGTTGCTCTTTGTGCTGACCTGTGAGCAGTTTTGGCAACCACCTCACACAAAGTTTGCAATATCCAAGCTGTTCAGGAACAATTCTGTAAAGTGAGGTTCGAGCAACATTGGAGAATTCATCAGCCACACCACTAATCGTCATACGCCGATCACTTCGATATTTTTGGTTTACTTGATCAACGATGTCGTCGGTCCGAATACTGGGCCTACCACCAAGCTGTTCATCGTGCACATTTGTGCACCCATTTCGAAATTCTCGACACCAGTGTCGAACCTGTTTGTCACTACTCATTATTTCCGGTCCATACACGAGGCATAACTCATGATGGATGTCCACACTGATGATCCTTTGGCCAGCAAAAATCTAATCACATCGCGCACTTCACAACTGGCGGGATCTACAATTGTCGCGGCCATTGCGATCTGCTCTCACCTACTGCGTCACACCGACACTGCACTAGGTTCCTCAGGAGTCGGTAGATAGCGCTGCAGGCGTAAAACGTCACTCAGACATACTAGCAGTTAAATATTTTTCACTAGACCTTAGTTTTGGAATAAACCTCGTATTTAATAGTGCTTCAAATTTAATAATTCCTTCACCATTGAAAAGCTCAAGTGCTGCTCACGGACTTGCTGCTATAAAACCCCATATCATTTCATTTAATAAATTACTAAACAATTAAAAAGAATTTACAAAGTCCTTGTACCTGAATACGAACACAATGAAGCTATAAAGGAACATGCTTGGGAAGAGGCATCGAGTTTTAGTTGAGAATGTCACGGAGTAGAAAATGTAATTCTACAGAACATGCATGTAAAAGAAGACAAATTCCATAGATAGTTATTTCCAAACAATATGCGATATGTAGAAGGTCACACTTTAGCAATTAAGACGCAGAAAAACAAGAGAGAACCGAATCTGAATATAACGCTACTATACCCATGCAATACCTGTGCCAACACTTTCAATAACACTTATGTAACAAATTTATATGGGATAATCAACTACGTTATCAGGGCATACTAAATAATTGTAAAAAGGGAGAAAATTGAACCGATAGTTTTTAACTAACAACTGAGGAGATTGTTTGTATAAATGACCGCAAACTATGTTTTTTTTTTCTCCAAAGAAGTAAGGCGTAAAGACAGGATTCACCATAGAAAAGACGTCTAGATTATTCAATAGTTTCATAAAGAACGGAAAAGAGGAATAAATTAAATTAACGTCGGACAGCCAGCTAGTATATTATATATTTCTTAAGATATGTAAAGCCCATTCGCAATAAAGACGTAGCGCTAACATACCGCAGCATAAGCGCAGCGTGAGGCAAGACCATTCATAATGCAGCCGTAGACGTAACGCAAGAGCTTGACACGAGTCTTTAGATCCGCAAATTGTATGCGGAAATCTTCCGAGAGGTTTGAAATTGATTAACATAACCATAATATAAAAACTGCAAATTATCAGCAATCATCAGATCAGCATCTGACATCAGCATAACCAAATGGAAGAGCACCATGATTCTACAGTATATGGCTTAAAATCTCGAATCGCAATCGTGTTTTTCAGAAGCTGACAATTGCATGGAGGAAGGAATGCGCAATTCTTCCCCTATGCATGCAACGCAAACATAAATTTCGGGGTTTGCAAACTCTTGCGTTATGTATGTGACTCCATGTGGACGCTTCCACAAAACTTGCGCTTATGCTGCGTCTGCGCCCCCCCCATTTAAATGCGGTCTAGCAGGTGTGCTAAAATGTCTATTATATTGCATTAATGACCTTAGCATTGTTCCATGGATCCATTACCCCCTCCCACTCTAGTCCAGGCCTCTACACTTTCTTGATATTCGTCTTTTTTGCAGTAATTGAATTTTCAAAATTCCAAATGTACCACAAAATGCACTTTTTACTTGCCCTACCACATACCTATAGTAGGACCGAACGGGATGGCTCCGGCGGCAACGTCTGTGATCCGCATTTGGTAGGTCCCGGGTTCGATTCCCGGCGACAGCTCACTCTGGCCCATGAATTTTTCGTGGTTTCCCCGGTTCGGAAGGCGAATGCTGGAGTGGTTTATCTTCTACCACGACTCTCCATCCACTCATTTCCTGTACTCATCATTTTTCTTATCATTTGTTTCAGGGTTGTAGGACCAGACGACGTTGTTCGGCGGTTGCTTGCGCTCTGTAAAGATTTATTCAATGGCGTCATTGCGATACCACTCAGGTGTCTCTTCAGTGTGGGGCTGCGCCCCAGGGGAACCTGGAGGTTGACCGCTTGCAGGCAGGGGCCGGGCGGCGACGGATAAGTTCTATCTGGAAACGTTAGGAACACCGTCCATGCTCGCGCCTGTCGGCATCCGGACCAGGTCGACTTCGGGTCTCTCCCCTCATGCTTCCCTCCCAGGGGTCATGTTGGACGCATTGAGGGCCGACTGGCCTGCGTGCGGTGCTCTGCCCCGGTTCCGGTGTCCCCTCCGTGATACGTGATACCTATAGTAGTAAAAGTACTGTATTCCATATAAAAATTCAGTGTACATATTTCAATAGAAATACATTTTTGAGGTTCGCTAAATCCAAGAATTGTTAGATCAAGGCCCTGTGTGTTGTGTGTCTGTGAACGCCACGTCTCAAAAACGAAGTGTAGAATAAATACCACATTGGTACTGAAGTTCAATATCTTCCAAAGACGCGAGTAGATTTTCTGGAAAATCCCCACTCCAAACTATACTTAACATGAAAAATTATTCGTCATTTTTTTTATTTTCCCAAATATGGCTGAGGCGATTTAATTAAAATATAATAGTTTAAGATCATTTGCATGTTTAATAAAATATGAGCCCTAAATTTCTACGAATGGCCTCCTCTTCTTTCTGAACAAATGTTCTATAACTCATAATCCAAAAGACAAAAACTTAGCACACCAAAAAGTTTAAATCTCGTTAAAACACTCAACATGCCAAACATTTTTGTGGGATTAACTATTTCCGAGTTATTCGTTATCATAGGTGCAATGACGACGTTCTTTTGTTTCTCGCAATACGATGTCCTGCAATTTCAAAGCCTGCATATAGCGACCCGCTTTTTACATATTTTACTATCACTTAGCCTTCCCATATGTCTGCAACGAAATGTTTAATGCAACTATTTCTGCAACCGTATCTCGATTAAGAGAAAGTAGATAGAAATAAATATATATTTTGTAATAATAGTATCTATTTTTTCTTCTACAAACTATTATTACATAAGTATCTATTTTAAAAGTATCCACTGCAAATAAATCGAAATAAAGGTTTGCAAAAATTGTTTCGTTACACATACACGGGGCTGAAGTGGTACTCAGATCTCAAAAAGTGGTTTGCTATTTGCTGGCTTTAAAAGCCCATCTTCTTTGCATGACCACGTTAATAAAAAGAATGGTAACTTAGATCTACAAAAATGTATGATAAGGTATTGAAAAAGTTCACACACATATGTAGTAACAAACATCTCGGAATTAGGTACTGCCACAAAAAATGAATTTCACATAATGGTTTTGTTTTAAGGAGATCAACATTTGTTGTGTAGCTACTGGCTTTGTTTATCTTTTTTGGTTTACCAATGATACAAAACTATAAATACTTGGTTCAGTATAAGCTTTTGTAGGAATGGTTTATAGAACGGATATTGAAAATAAAATATAAATGAAATAGAAAGGCATGTGAATATAACACTCCCTTTGTTTACTTTGATCTCATTGATTACATTAGTCTATATGTTGTAGAACAATTCTAGCACATGATCATTTATACCATTATCCCATATTAGTTTCTACCCTACATAATGTATAATAATATACCTAATTTGCCTATGTTTTACTTTGTGTTAGCATCCCTCTTGAGAGGGATTCATGTTCATTTGAGCTAATAACAATAGTTTTTATTAAGGAAACCGTTTTTTTTTATGATACGGCGATTGCTTGATCCTTTTTCAACCTTTATTAAGCATAAACGAATGCCTTTGCCATTGGTCATCAGGTCTCTCGGACCTAGTCGGGAGGTTCAACTTCTTAATCACCGGTTTTTTCTCACATTTGCCATTTGTGATCGTACCATTAGTGTTCAGTGGCAGGTCCTGAACAGCTAAAGAAATATAGAAAGTAGAAGGCGTAAAATGACCCCCTAGGCCACGAATGCTCTAATACCATCAGGATCGAAGACAAGGGGTAGTCAAAGAAGGCTATATAGGAAAAGTAAAAAGAGGGGATTAGGTAAGGAAGTAATTTAATGAATATGGGACCTTCATTAATCAATGAACAGCTTAAATCTAGACTTTAAAGTAAGTTTATTTTATGGTGGTGTTGTGTTGTATTTCGACTGTTGGGGAATCGAACTTGAAGTAGTTGCAACCGCACGTATGGTAAAAAGTTTCCGGTAGCCTTCGCCCCAAGTTTAAAAATATTAACTTTGTAATTTTGACTGTTTCTTTAAATATTATATATTTATGTTTGCCTCGGCTACGTCAGTATTATTGTTAGAGGCATGGATTTCTTTGCAGTGAGTAGTGCGGCTAAGAATGTAGACTTACACAGATTATAATTTGTACTTCACTCCATCTATTAATTCTTTAAACGATTAAAATAACACTTCACTAATATAGAGAGCTGTGAGATTATTTATTAATTACTTGCACTTTTTTAAACACGTAAATTATTTTCGTCTCACACTGAATATGTACTAAACTTCTCGAGAACGCGTCTCGCTTCCGGTTAGTAACGCTGTCTACAAGCAACTGACTTCTGCATTTCTAAATTTTGTTCCATTTAAGTTTCTGATTGGCTAATCCTACTCCAATAGAATACTTTTATTTAACTTAAGCTTTTTTCTGGTCGTTGGTTGGCTATTTATAAACTGTCTAAACAATTACATTATTGTTGCTCCAAGAATTACCAGTAGCATTATTAAACATTCTAATTCATTATTGCTTCAAGGTTACCTCATTGTTAGCAACTTTTAACCTATTATTCTACAGCTCCTACATTATTAAATTACGCAACACATTCACATAACATTATTAAACATGTACATAATAATATAAACATTAATACTTTCTCTACTACGTATAGTAAGTAGGGGAAGTATTGTATTCCACCCAAAAATTCGATAGCGAGATTTCACCGGAAATACATGTTTTGAGATCCCCTGAATCCAAAAAAGTATTTTTGGAAACATGTCTGTGTGTGTCTGTCTTTGTGTCTGTCTGTGAACAGCATAACTCAGAAACGAACAGTCGGATAAACACCAAACTTGGTATTTAGGTTCAGTATCTTCCAGAGATACGACACGAAGGTTTTTAAGAAAATCCCCCCACCACAGAGTACCCTTTACATGTAACATTTTCAAAAATTTTAATTTTCTCAAAAATGGCTCTAACGATTTTCATTAAAATTTCATATGTTTAAGATATTTTCATGACAAATAAAATGTATATCTTGAATTTTCTGGGAATGTCTCCAAAAGTATTCTTCATTGTGAACGACTTTTGGTAAACTGGTAAACCATAAGAGATAGACAAAATTTTACTACACAGAAGATGTAGATCGCGTTAAAATACACAATTTATGTCATATACATTTTTGTTGTTGAGTGAACCATTTTCGAGATATTGCTTGTTATTCCCTTAAATTTTTCAATACTTATTTTCTCAAATGGGAATTCGTTATTCATTTTTACTTTCTCTACTACGTATAGTAAGTAGGGGAAGTATTGCATTCCACCCAAAAATTCGATACCGAGATTTCACCGGAAATACATGTTTTGAGACTCACTGAATCCAAAAAAAGCATTTTTGGAAACATGTCCGTGTGTGTGTCTGTCTGTCTGTGTGTCTGTCTGTCTGTGTGTCTGTGAACAGCATAACTCAAAAACGAAGAGTCGGATAAACACCAAACTTGGTATTTAGGTTCAGTATCTTTCAGAGATGCGACACAAAGGTTTTCAAGAAAATTCCCCCACCCCAGACTACCCTTTACATGGAACATTTTTCGAAAATTTTAATTTCCTCAAAAACGGGTCTAACGATTTTGATTAAAATATCATATGTTTAAGATATTGTCATGACAAATAAAATGTATATCTCGAATTTTCTGGGAATGTCTCCAAAAGTATTCTTCGTTATGAACGACTTTTTCATAACTGGTAAACCATAAGAGATAGACAAAATTTTACTACACAAAAAATGTAGATCGCGTTAAAATACACAACTTATGTCATATACATTTCTTTTGTTGAGTGAACCGTTTGCGAGATATTGCTTGTTATTCCCTTAAATTTTCCAATACTTATACTTTTTCTCAAATTCGTTATTCATTTTTTACTTTCTCTACTACGTATAGTAAGTAGGGGAAGTATTGCATTCCACCCAAAAATTCGATACCGAGATTTCACCGGAAATACACGTTTTGAGACCTCCTGAATCCAAAAAAAGCATTTTTAGAAACATGTCCGTGTGTGTGTCTGTGTGTGTGTCTGTGTGTCTGTGTGTGTGTCTGTGTGTGTGTGTGTCTGTGAACAGCATAACTCAAAAACGAACAATCGGATAAGCACCAAACTTGGTATTTAGGTTCAGTATCTTCCAGAGATGCGACACGAAGGTTTTCAAGAAAATCCCCCCAACCCAGACTACCCTTTACATGGAACATTTTTCGAAAATTTTAATTTTCTCAAAAACGGCTCTAACGATTTTGATTAAAATATCATATGTTTAAGATATTGTCATGACAAATAAAATGTATATCTCGAATTTTCTGGGAATGTCTCCAAAAGTGTTCTTCATTATGAACGACTTTTTCATAACTGGTAAACCATAAGAGATAGACAAAATTTTACTACACAAAAAATGTAGATCGCGTTAAAATACATAAGTTATGTCATATACATTTCTTTTGTTGAGTGAACCGTTTGCGAGATATTGCTTGTTATTCCCTTAAATTTTCCAATACTTATACTTTTTCTCAAATTCGTTATTCATTTTTACTTTCTCTACTACGTATAGTAAGTAGGGGAAGTATTGCATTCCACCCAAAAATTCGATACCGAGATTTCACCGGAAATACATGTTTTGAGACCTCCTGAATCCAAAAAAAGCATTTTTGGAAACATGTCCGTGTGTGTGTCTGTGTGTCTGTGTGTGTGTGTGTCTGTGTGTGTGTGTGTCTGTGAACAGCATAACTCAAAAACGAACAGTCGGATAAACACCAAACTTGGTATTTAGGTTCAGTATCTTCCAGAGATGCGACACGAAGGTTTTCAAGAAAATCCCCCCACCCCAGACTACCCTTTACATGGAAGATTTTTCGAAAATTTTAATTTTCTCAAAAATGGCTCTAACGATTTTGATGAAAATATCATATGTTTAAGATAATGTCATGAGAAATGAAATGTATATCTCGAATTTTCTGGGAATGTCTCCAAAAGTATTCTTCATTGTGAACGACTTTTGCATAACTGGTAAACCATAAGAGATAGACAAAATTTTACTACACAAAAAATGTAGATCGCGTTAAAATGCACAACTTATGTCATATACATTTCTTTTGTTGAGTGAACCGTTTTCGAGATATTGCTTGTTATTCCCTTAAATTTTCCAATACTTGTACTTTTTCTCACATTCGTTATTCATTTTTTTTATGTCCTGGACATGCAAAGAGAATGGAATGCGCCACATAGCAACCAGCGTTAAAATATTTGACTATCGCTTAAAAGCTACCATATTTCCCTTGCATCTACAAGAAAATTACCAATAAGATTGACATCTCGATATCTCGATTAACATGAACCATATGGAGAATAAGCGTTTGTAAAATTAGATTGTACAAGAGTAGAGAAAGTCATGTGAGTGTAACACATCAGATTTTTTTATGTTCTGGACATGCAAAGAGAATGGAATGCCCCACATAGCAACCAGCGATAAAATATTTGACTATCGCTTAAAAGCTACCATATTCCCCTTGCATCTACAAGAAAATTACAAATAAGATTGACATCTCGATATCTCGATTAATATGAAGCATATGGAGAATAGGCGTTTGTAAAAATAGATTGTACAAGAGTAGAGAAAGTCATGTGAGTGTAACACATCAGATTTTTTTATGTCCTGGACATGCAAAGAGAATGGAATGCGCCACATAGCAACCAGCGTTAAAATATTTGACTATCGCTTAAAACCTACCATATTCCCCTTGCATCTACAAGAAAATTATCAATAAGATTGACATCTCAATATCTCCATTAACATGAAGCATATGGAGAATAAGCGTTTGTAAAAATAGTTTGTACAAGAGTAGAGAAAGTCATGTGAGTGTAACACATCAGATTTTTTGTCTTGGATATGCAAAGAGTATTAATCTTTGGCAATGGGAATAGTGCTGCACCTAGCAACCAGCTATTAAGAGATATGTATGTGCTTAAAGGCTACTGTATTTCTATATTGCCCTTGTAAATATATATTCCCCTTACATCTACAAGAAAATTAGCAATAAGATAGAGTCTGCAAATGTTTATCTCGATTAACATGAAGTAGATGGAGAATAAGCGTTTGTAAAAATAGTTTGTACAAGAGTAGAGAAAGTCATGTGAGTGTAACACATCAGATTTTTATGTTATTTTATACACATATTGCTTTAAGGCGGGCGGTTATTGAATTTATATATTATATAATTAGACTGATATCATTTAAGTGTTAAAAATAATGTCTCAACTTGACCTCAAAGTATTGGTATGGGAGGCAAGAAGGAGAATGTCTTTGTTGCTAAACCCTGAGCATTAAGATGGGAAAAAAGAGATTTATCGTCAGTTTTCAAAACATTTCTTGACATGTATGTTGCACAATTAGAAAGAAACCAATAGGAAGAGGTGAGATATTGCACGTGCTGTGTAAACGAGAGAGGGAGAGAGATGGAGAGAGGAAAAGAGAGAAAAAGAGGAAGAGAGAAAGCAGCATCTCCTCAGTTAAGGCACTTGCTCTAGCAGGGATGTGGATTGTCCTCGGCTTCAATAATGTGTGTATAGGAAATGTTGAATATGAATGGTTTTAACATTATATTGCAATAACAGCAAACTGAACATACAACAGACTGCATTACAAACAATGTTCTTTTGTATACTCATGTAACTACATTTTGTGCTCATACAAACGACATTGCTGTTGATCCATTCGTTTGTTGCGGCGTGTTTCTATGCCTATGTTACATACAATAAGACATGTGAGAAGCAACCAAAGAAGATAAGTTAGGTGTGTGCGAATGATGAATACTGTTAGGATTTCAATCGGCGAGAGCTGAAGTAGGAATGTTCTTGAGATGCAAAAACCCAGGGTGAATGTTACTGCCAACTTTATCCTGTCACTAAGCTGCTCTTTCTACAACGGCTTTACCTATTCATTTCGTTGCACCTACATCCAACAGTACCTTAGCAATGAATCAAGCTAGCACATGCATAATACTGAGTAAGAGTGAATCAACCTCCCCTAGGTTTTACACTCTCTACCACACAATTACTGTACTCCCAAAACTTCAATATTAGGATTTCACCGGAAATACATGTTTTGAAGCCCCTGAATCCAAAAATATCATCTTCTAGTAAAAGGTCTGTATGTAAATAGTGTTTACGTCAGTTTTTAGTACATAACGGCACCACAGACTGTGGGTACTGATGATATAACATAAAATGAAATGATAATAACCGATAAATTTTAGAAAGAAGTGATCTAGACTTTAATTTAGGACCTTCCCGGCATATATCAATTATGAGAACTGAAAAAACTCTGGAACTCCCGTTCACGAGTAAGTATCCTTAACCACCTCGGCCATCTGTGTATGTGTGGGAACAGCACACTCAAAAACAAAAATTAGATAAATTCTAAACTTGATATGAATATCACCATCCTACAAGCAGGCAATATGGAGATTTTTAAGAAAATATCGCCGCTCCAAACTACCCTGTACATGGAAAATGTTTCCTTATTTTTGATTTTCTCAAAAAATGGCTAATATAAGAATATCTTGATTTTCCTAAAATAATTTTGTATAATTCTGCGTAACTGGTAAATCAGAATTGATATACAAAACTTACTGACCACCAACGTATGTCTGTTTAAAACAGGCAATTTATGGCAAATGATGATTTTTGTGGTACTAACTCTTTCTGAAATACTCATTGCTATTGGTTTGAATTTTACATTTTTTGAAGTGCTAAGTTTCCCTTCTAATTGTAGCGATTGTTGCTGAACATTATCATTTGTCACCTGCTAACACGTTTTGTGGGTGTATTTCAGTGATTTTGAGTTAATGGCCCTTACATTGCCCTTTACCTCTACACTTTTTATTTATTTGCCGGAGTCCAGTGAAACAAAGTATTAAATGACGTTACGCTATTACCGCGTTACAAGAATAAACATTTGCCTATTGTGGATATTACTTTTAAGGAATTAATGTCGCATATCGCTTACTAGGTGACCTAATGCGTTGAAGCGCGGACCGAGTTCTGAGCGCTGAAATCTGACTGCTGAATGCTGAATCAATGAACACGGTGCGACAACTTTTTATTTCATTACGCTCGCCTCCGGGTTTAGGACTTTCTCTCTTAATACTAACGCAGTATTGGTTTATTCATTTCTCACAAAATTACTGACTTGCCCTAAATAATCATCTTCCCCTAGCTACATATTATCAAATTTACTTAAAACGGCTGCCTAATTCTAAGAAAGTTTAATCTATGTGCTTCCAGCCTTTCTTTGGACTTTGCTAATAATTGACCCTGGCCTCAGCCACTGATTACTTCCCGTCTACCAAAGTGTTAATCTTCCCCGCGATTCCAGTCCTAATTCTTACACAATATATTACATTAAGTTTTAAATAAGAATTATTACAAATATTTAAATTCTTGCAAGCATACCACGCATTGATATTAATATTGAATATTCCCTTAGCTGTTATTACAATTATTATTCGGCCACAGCCCGGCTAAGGTAATAACTTGCCAATACCAGGCTAAGGTCTGTAAAAAGCATAATTAATTTCAATTAATTATATGATGATGACGATAATAATAATAATAATAATAATAATAATAATAATAAAGTAAAACCTTAAGAAATCCATAAACCCAGCACTGAAGATTGCAGGTCGCCACTGAGATTGTTATCTGGAATAAGATGCCTTGGTGGTCTTTCTGGGAAGCTACTTGAGTCTGGGGAATGCAATGTCCTAATGGCAAGAAGTCACAGTAGCTCAATGTTTAGAGCAACCGCACGGAGAGCGGAAGAACCGGGTTCAAATCCCGGCTGTGGCATTGAACTTTTCAGTTGACTCTATATTAGAAAAAATGCAATTATATTACCATCCTACAACATAAACGCAATAATTTTAAAGAGTTATATGTTACGACATTATATGTATGTTAATAATATTTAAAAGCAAAGCCAGAAGTACAGGGTGAACACAAAGTCACGTCACCCCCGTAATTAATACTATATGACGGAATTGCAACTTTGCTTTTTCTATTTTAGATATAAACAATGGCTGATACAAGTGGCTATAGCATTGAAGAACGGGTTGTCACAAGCTCTTGGGTTCACAAGAGGTCAAGAACAGGCAAGCGTTGGAACAAGTGCGTATGGACTTCCAGCTACGATTCGGACGACAGCCACCTCCAAAGAAACTTCTTTGCGTTGGAAACAGAAACGTATTCTACCGGCATTGTTAAAGATAACCACGAAGTGGTAGACAATCAACAATAGGGGAACAATACAGCGACGTCGCGGAGTCAGTTAAAAGATCACCAATGAAGTCAACTCGCAAATGATCCGCAGAGCTGCATATAGCCCGGTCAACTGCACGCAAACACATGAAAGTTGACTTAAAATTACGTCCATATCGACCGAAACATATTCAAGAATTAAGTGAAAATGATTTAAATCGAAGGAATATGGCATGTAACGCACTTCTTCAGATGTTTAAGACTATGCCAAAGCCCGACAAAGTGATTTTCAGTGCTGAATATACGGTATATCGAAGCTCGCGATCAAGAAATGTTGTCTTCTGGTCGAAGGACAGCTCTTATTTTTATGAGGAAATTGAGAATAAGAGTCATCATATGGACTGGTATCGACAGTAAACAAATTTACGGTCCGTATTTACCAAACTGAAAATCTTGATATGCTAAGAACATGATTCATACACCTTTTAGACATGTTGGTTTCAGCAAGAAGGGGCGCCTCCTCACTTTGCCGTTTCGGTTCGAGAATATCTTAACGAGGTGTTTCCAGAACCCTGGATTAGCCGAGGACCGCTAGCTCCACTTGGCTAGCCACTTCAAAGCCCCTGACCTAACGATATGTGACAATGCGCTCTGGAGATTCATCAAGAACATTGTTGCAGCACGTTATGATACAATTGGTGAATTGAAAGAAGCTGTGTGACTTTATTTCATACAGATTACTGCAACAATGCTGAAAAGAATGTCCCTCAGAACCTGACGACGGATTACTTTGTGTTCTGAGCATGATGATGCCATATTGATGTTTTAGACTTAGACATGAAAAACATTTACATTAAATCAAACACATGTACATCAAGACATAAAACACTATCTATAGGGTGTATATGTATTTATAATTAAAGGTTGAATACTTATTTTAAATTTAATTGCGGGTGACGGGATTTTTTCGTGTTTGCAGCTAGAAGACGTAAGTTATTATAAAGATTGTAACATATTATGCTTTAACAATGCAATAGTAACATAACAATGAGTAAGCTTCTAGAACACTCGATAGCAGTTTTAAAGTCAGCAAACGTTTCTATAAGATGTCCATGGTAACCATTTCATAAGTTTTTGATACGTCACTATAGTAGCCAATGGAAGCCAAGATCTTGTGCTCTTAAGCAAAGATAGACGCGACGCTACGCTACGAAGTACGTTGCAAATTCTTCAGATTCTTCGTAACGCGCTCGTATGGCGTGTAGAAGCCACGTATGATGCTATGTAAAATATCGTTAAAGAAGTGCCGTAATCAGATAAAAGTATGGTTATTAACTTAGAATCAATAATAAGAACAGTACTATCTATCAAGTGATATAATAACTGTGCTAATAACATTAATATCTAATTAGAGCAGTGAGTACTTATAAAATGTTTCGTGTGCATGCAAATGCTCTGGCAATGCAAATAAGTTTATCAGTTTATACCAGTGTTGTATGTGAAAGTAACCTACAAAGTTTCAGTATATTTAATTATTAGTACTTTGAATCGTGTGTGTTAAATTATTTACTTTATCCTAAGTCGTTATATCACACTCTGCTAGGAGCAAAATGCCTTCCGCAGATTTATAGCTAGCCGAGCCCAAACAGGTATAACACACAAAGTATAGCAATAATTAAATACACACACGCATCAAAGACACACATCCAGAAACAAAGAGGCAATCTACATCTGCATCCACTATGACGACCTGCATATCATCTAGAGACCACCAGATCAGCGGCATCCCTAAGGATCCTATATAACACTATGTATCCTCTTCGAAACGGTTACAGTGTTGAGGAATATTCTTGAAAACCTTCATGTCGCATCCTTGGAAGATGTTGAACTTAAGTGCCAGTTATGTTATGCTGATTACACACACAGATAGAGCTATTACAGAAATTTTAAGGTATACGTTTCGTTTGTCATCTTAAACATGTGATACGTTAATCAAAATCGTTGCAACCATTTTTGAGATAATAAAAAGTAACGAAAACATTTTCATGTAAAGAGTAGGGTGGATTTTCTTGCAAATCTTCGTGTCGCATCCTTGGAAGATACTGAACTTAAATACCAGTTATATATTATGCTGATCACAGACAAAAACACACCTCTTTCTAAAACTGCTTCTTTTTTACTTTCTCTACTACGTATAGTAAGTAGGGGAAGTATTGTATTCCATCCAAAAATTCGATACCGAGATTTCACCGGAAATATATGTTTTGAGACCCTCTGAATCCAAAAAAAAAACATTTCTGGAAACATGTCCATGTGTGTGTGTGTGTGTGTGTGTGTGAACAGTCGGATAAACACCAAACTTGGTATTTAGGTTCGGTATCTTCCAGAGATGCGACACGAAGGTTTTCAAGAAAATCCCCCCACCCCAGATTATCCTTTACATGGAACTTTTTTCGAAAATTTTAATTCTCTCAAAAATAAATGTAACAATTTTGATTAATTTATCATATGTTTAAGATATTTCCATGAAAAATGAAATGTATATCTCGAATTTTCTGGGAATGTCTCCAAAAGTATTCTTCATTGTGAACGACTTTTGCATAACTGGTAAACCATAAGAGATAGACAAAATTTTACTACACAAAAAGTGTAGATCGCGTTAAAATACATAATTTATGTCATATACATTTTTTTTGTTGAGTGAATCATTTTCGAAATATTGCTTGTTATTCCCTTAAACTTTCCAATACTTTTTCTCCTATGGGAATTCGTTATTCATTTTTTTATGTCCTGGACATGCAAAGAGGATGGAATACTCCAGATAGCAACTAGCTCTTAATATATTTGACTAACGCTTAAAGCCTAACAATTCCCCTTGTATCTACAAGAAAATTAGCAATAACGTGATTAACATGAGGTAGATGGAGAATAAGCGTTTGTAAAAATAGTTTGTACAAGAGTAGAGAAAGTCATGTGAGTGTAACACATCTCGTTATGGAATTTTTGGACGGAATACAACAATTCCTCTACTGACTAGAGGTAAGTAGTGGAAAAATAAATATGAATGTAATGTTACATTCAAAAACTTTTGTATTTGTTGTGGAATAAGCCGAAGATAAAATATGGATATATGAATCCAACAGATCTAAACTTCGCTGTTCAAGAAGCAAGAGAAGGATAGTTCTGGTTTGAAAATATCGAGGTTGTAGCTTCAGCAACAGGATATCTGTCAAGGCTTTGATGTCTGTTGGAAACAAAACACAGTGGCAATGGGAATTCTTACACAGGTATCACGCCAAGGAACAGACGGAACAGATTTAACTGACGCAGTATGTCGTTTGTCTGGCTGCACATCGATCTGTCAATGTACTACCCGCCACTTAACGCGGCGAGACTAATGTATGGCATCACAATAAACAGCTTTAAGCTGAGGAAAAGCAGAAATGATTTTGCCTTATTGGGACTAATTAAGGAGGAGATGACCGTTGTACATCTTTGGACTCTACAAGAGGTTCTGATCGATTGTAAGGTGATTTCTATCTTAACAATGTGGGCACTGTCAGAGAAACGTTCAGTGCGACGGCAGCTGTCAAAGTCTCGTTTAATGTTAACATTGGTACTCATTCTGATACAGCAGGGTAGAAACTACCAATGCATTCGAAGGAAGCTTCTTATTTTCAACCAATATTTCTTAAATGCACACATTATACGTTTAGTTTCAATTAATTTTGTGTAAAACACGTAAAAAAAATCTGATGTGTTACACTCACATGACTTTCTCTACTCTTGTACAAACTATTTTTACAAACGCTTGTTCTCCATATGCTTCATGTCAATCGAGATATTAATCTTATTGCTAATTTTCTTGTAGGTGCAAGGGGAATATGGTAGGTTTTAAGCGATATCAAATATTTTAAGAGCTGGTTGCTATGTGGCGCATTCCATTCTCTTTGCATTACCAGGACAAAAAAAATAATAACGAATTTGAGAAAAGATATAAGTATTGGAAAATTTAACGGAATAAGAAGCAATATCTCGAAAATGGTTCACCCCTAAAAAATATATATGACAAACTGTGTATTTTAACGCGATCTACATTTTTGTGTAGTAAAATTTTGTCCATCTCTTATGGTTTACAGTTATGCAAAAGTCGTTCACAATGAAGAATACTTTTGGAGACATTCCCAGAAAATTCGAGATATACATTTCATTTGTTACGAAAATATCTTAAACATGTGATATTTTAATCGAAATCGTTAGAGCCATTTTTGAGAAAATTAAAATTTTCGAAAAATGTTCCATGTAAAGCGCAATCTGGGGTGGAGGGATTTTCTTGAAAACCTTCGTGTCGCATCTCTGGAAGAGTGAATCTAAATGCCAAATTTGGTGTATATCCGACTGTTCGTTTCTGAGTTATGCTGTTCACACACACACACACACACACACACACACGGACACACATGGACATGTTTCCAAAAATGCTTTTTTTTGGATTCAGGTGGTCTCAAAGCATATATTTCCGGTGAAATCTCGGTATCGAATTTTGGGTGGAATACAATACTTCTACTTACTATACTGCAACGTATGCAGGCATTGTTAGTGCATACGTGTCCGTTGGTCGCTTGGATCGGGGATGACGTAACAGTGGTGGGGGTACAGCATAGATAGCGTACCCACGCAGTAAGCGTGGCTTGGGTTGTTTTTGGCTAGTCAGTCAGTGAGTAGGAGCGCACCGGACAGGTCGTCTTATTACGTACTCTCCATACAGGAATGTATGGCGTCCTCGACGCGTGGTCAAGGAGGTAATGTAACACTTTCAGTAATACAACATGGTGCCATCCACGCCTTACCTGTTTCATTTACCATATTATAAAGCTCCTTTCTTCCATTCTGAACCATGTAGGTATCCTTTTAATAGTTATCCTATAATGTTTTTCATATTCAATTAGCTGTGTCCCTTGTCGTGGCCTCGCCTTTATTTAATTTGTTAACTTCCTGGTACCTTATTAGCGAGTCGCCTACCTCCCATTGAGCATTTGTTTGGAGGTCACGACATCTTGGTGTGAGGCGCAGAATATTTTGGCTGGATATTTTTGAGATTTTTAAGTGCAAAAATTTTTTTTCTGTAAAATGTAGCATTTTTGGTCCACGTGTTCGTTAAAAAATGTAAATCTTTTTCTTGGCTTAAGGGTAAGGGCTTTGGTTGTATCATTTGTGGTTTCTTTATTCTAAATCCCTGTTGTATTGTTTTCTGAAAGTCCCGTGTCTAAATTTCAATTTTAAGTTCATTTTTAAATTTTTTCCATTGTCTGTCGGTGGCGTGACGCTAAAACTCCTGGCTCCATTTTCCCCCTTACCTTGGCTTCACTTCTACTAAATTCTGTTACTATGGTAAATCATTCGTGCTGGTCATTTTAAAGTACATATTATTGTGAATTGTGAAAAATTGGGCAATATTTGTAACTTTGATAATATAGTTGCGTGTGTTAGCTGGTCTACGTAACATTGCATTATTGGTTGCGTCATCTTGTGATTTCTTAACGACTCGAAAGTGAAGCAAATATTTCAAAAGTTCGCGTGTTGCGTGTTTAAAATTGCGTGTGTATAAAACGTGTGGTACATCTGTTTGAAATATTTAAAGTAATAAAACGAAAGAAGAAGAGTATGTATATTGAAAATTCATATTTGTGCATTGTACGCTCGCGGTACGAATAGTGGTAATCATAATGATGATAATTTTGCTTCACCGTTGCCATGTTTGGTTTATCTAGTTACGCAATGAATACTTTTGGGGGAAAATATTTCAAAATGACTAATGTAAGTAAAAGTTTCAGGAGCTTACTACCAACCTTGCCAGTATCTTCACCTAAATAGGTTTAATGTGCCTCCAATATGCACCAGTACGACGTGGATGTTGATGGATCAGCTATATGTGTGTTACCAGATTTTGGAAAGTTGCACTGGAATTTTGTGGTAAAAAGAAAGAATAAGAAACATAACTGTAAGTATGTGAACATTGTGTGTGCTAAAGTTTGGACGAATGAAACAGGTATGCTAAATTATTATTGTTTCACTGACTGATGCTTAATTAAGCTTTGCTTTTCAGGAATAATGTGTGCTATGAATGTCTCTGTTAAATTGAAAGTTTATTATCATTTTATGTAACTGAAATTTTGAATTCTGTTTTGGGCATTGCAAATCATTTGTTTTGTTATGTTATGCTGCAGGAATGTGTTTGATGTGTACTGTGTGCTTAATTAAGCTTTGATTTTCAGGAATGTTCTGTGACAGTATTGTTTTTGGTAAAGATGTGATTTGTTCTGTTGCATTCGATTTGGTCTGATTTGATTATGATGCTGTGATCATTTATTTGCAGAAATTTGTTGCATGAATGGTGTGTGTATGTATGTTTGTGAGGTTATGTGAGAGATAAGTAAATATTTGCCTCGGTGGAAGTGCCTAAGAGTAACCCCGACGGTGTAGTGTGAGAGATGAGTAGTATATGTGATATTTGCCTCGGTGGAAGTGCCTAAGAGTAACCCCGATGGTGGTAATGTGAGAGAGGAGATGAGATGAGTTGATGTCAGCTTCGGTGGAAGTGCCAAAGAGTAACCACGATAGTTGAAGTGTAAATGTTTGATTTTCAGGAGGGCTACATGTACCTGAAAATTCGATTTGATGTGATGATTTGAGATATTTAGCTTATTGGTGTTGCTGTAACGTGCCCAGTATAGCGTGTGCGATGTATTCACACGAGAGAGTAAATGTAATGAAGTGAATGCAATGAGAATTATTTTTTTTGTGTTTATGCAACAAGTTTAGTACCATCTTATATAGTGAGTTTTAATACCATCTATTTTCCAGCTTAATTTTGATTCGGAGGATGTGGATGCAACAGTATAATGTCATGTTATTTGTGTCATACCAATGTTAATGTGATTTCTTTAAGTTTATGCCTATGTCAGGTATTTTTGGACTTTGCAGCATGTTGAATGAGACACGTCAGTGAAGATGTTTTATTTTCTCAGTAATTACTGTCTACGAGAAAGTTAAAAGCTCAGACGATGATGATTGAAATACTGATGATGATTGAAATAATGATGATCATAAAAAGATGAATAAGATAGTAATGTAGAGGAGACTATATATTTGACAGTAAAACATGAGTATTGTAGTTGAAAATATGTAATGAGGTGTAGTTTGATGTATGTACTGTGGATTTATTTTTGAAGTCTGTAGTAATGCACACAGTAGTTTTTGTTAGTTATTTAAGTGAGTGTTGTGTATAATTTAGGCCTTGGTCAGTATGAATGATTTCATTTCATTGTCATGTATGAATGTATTGTAAGTGCACTTATTTCTTTTCATTAGTAGTACCAGCTGGTTAAAAAAAATAATATTGGGATCCCAAATAAGTTTCTATATTTGTGTTGTGTTATTGTGTGTAAACAATGAATGTCACTGATGTAATGTTTATGTATTCTGGTCCTTTTGTGTTTCTGTATTTGAATTCTAAAGCAGTTTGTGTTAAATTTTGGATGGTAACCCCTTGTAAAATTCAGTTTTTATGTCAACGTGTAGTCATTTTTTTTCCTCTTTGCCCCTACTAAAAGAATTGATTGATTGTAAACCTTTTTGGCATTTTAAATCTTTTTATTGTAAATGACATACTACTTTTTTATGTATGATGATCTTCTGGAGCAGCATTTCTATCTTTCTGTGATTTCTGTTATAGTGACTTTGCTGATTCTGGAGCTCGAGTGTCAAAATGTATCCCCACTGGATAGTCACGCCAGAGGTACCAGAGACACCACAGGAGAGCTGTCGTTAATCCACTGCAGTGGCATAAGGAGCCACTATTTTGGGGGGCAGTTCAAGCTAGCGTTTGCTCCCCCCCCACATCTTCAGCGACCTGCAGTACCTGAAAGACTGCAGCTGAAAATTCGCCGTTGTGGGTGATGTGGAAATCCCACCCACAAACAGTTACGTCGGAACATCCAGGTGCAGTGTAGTGTGCATGTAACAGTGGCAGCATGGTGTAGTGTGCGTGTGCGGGGTACTCGTACGTAGGTGATCTGTCAAACTAAAACATCGTCAGAGACACTCGAGACTTCCAAATATGCCAATCAGCATCTAAATCACAGATATTCTTTCTTGTTGTTCAATTATATAACTTTCTGTATGCCATATTTTCTTCTGTATTTTTTCTCTTTTTTCTCCATAAACAAAATCCTCCTTGTGTCGACGAGGGCGTCGATCTGGATGGCCAGGGGGAGATGTGGCGTATGCAGGCATTGTTAGTGCATACGTGTCCGTTGGTCGCTTGGATCGGGGATGACGTAACAGTGGTGGGGGTACAGCATAGATAGCGTACCCACGCGGTAAGCGTGGCTTGGGTTGTTTTTGGCTAGTCAGTCAGTGAGTAGGAGCGCACCGGACAGGTCGTCTTATTACGTACTCTCCATACAGGAATGTATGGCGTCCTCGACGCGTGGTCAAGGAGGTAATGTATCACTTTCAGTATTACAACATGGTGCCATCCACGCCTTACCTGTTTCATTTACCATATTATAAAGCTCCTTTCTTCCATTCTGAACCATGTAGTTATCCTTTTAGTAGTTATCCTATAATGTTTTTCATATTCAATTAGCTGCGTCCCTTGTCGTGGCCTCGCCTTTATTTAATTTGTTAACTTCCTGGTACCTTATTAGCGAGTCGCCTACCTCCCATTGAGCATTTGTTTAGAGGTCACGACAATACGTAGTAGAGAAAGTAATAACACTTCTGAGACGGTATAAAATTTCTCAAAATTCGTAAAAAATATAATATTTTCAAGTGCTGCACCGTATTAATGTTTTACGAAATTTGACAGTTTCTGGCCTGGTTTATTCCTTTTAACCACAAAAAATTATTTATTACCTACTTATGTTTAAAAAATATTACATAAAGTAAAAGTAACTGCAGTTTTTGTTTTAGAACGCATGCACATTTTATCATGTGACAACTTAAAATGGCGTTAGGTTAACTACATTTCTGTCTTTAAGCTTTAAATTATTATATTAAGTTACAAGAGTGATTTTAATAGTGCAATTTTGCATTTGAAACGCTGAGGAATGTGAATAATTTCATAGCTGAGAAAATATAAAGTTTACATATAAAGATATGTACTTTAAATTCCAAAGGTCTGGCACGTTAAACTTATTTTTTTCGAAATCGCAGAGCCCATATTTTGAGTTTAGTTAAAAATATATCGTTTTGTATCTCTACCCAAAATTGTCAGTTTCATTTCACATTTATATGTAAACTATTCCTGATCTAGAAAATACGGAGTGTCTGAAAGAAAGAATCCCGTTAGTTTCTTTAGAAAATGTCGAAAACTAGCCGTAACGCTGGCTCGATTCCTGCTGTTTACCCATCCCATGCAACTCTTATAAACAATGCGGCGGGTGCATCTTGCTGCTTGGCCCGTCTTAGACAGGGCGTAGTTCGGCGCCGGCTTGCATGTTGTTATTTGGAGAGAGTGAGGAGAAAGTTCTATCAGCTTAACGAACTATCTAGAACTCTTATCAGGATTCTCCATAAACCCACTCCCCTCCTCTCTGACCTTCGAAAAGATGCCGCTTGTGTATAAAAGGGAGGGCTGATCACGATCCTGCGATAATAAGCAAAGAAATATAGATTAAGCTGAATAGTCTCTAATATAAATACGTATAATTATGTACTTATACTTGCATTATTTAAATATCTGTTCAAGGGACGCAGCCAATGGCTCAGATCCAACGACTCGCGCACAAGCACCTGTTTGTGACGTAAAACACCTCTAATATCTCAGGACGCAGCGCCATGGCGCCATCAAGAATACACCAAAATTGAACACCCAAAATTTCGCCAGGGCGCAACCAGGGCTACAGTCATGGTTACGTCCGGCCTCCTTTCCACACCTTGGCCTTAGCCTATAGCTGGCCAACACTTCCTCTCCTTTGAAACCGCAGGTGCAAGAGCGGTACTGCCTCACCTTATCCTGAATTCTCTCCGGTGGAGGTTTTTTAGTGGGTATGGCCCCGGCTCAACGCCGCAATGGAGTCCCACACACTCATCCTAGATGGGGTCAGTACGTAAAAGTATTTTTCCTCCACTCGAAAAAAAAGATCATGCGGTTTTCGATTCCGCTATGTTCTGCCGTTTACTCTTGTTCTCGCGGCAATAATCCGTGAGTCCTGAGTTTGATACGTTACGGAAGAGAGAAGAGGGGAGTTGCGCCCTGCGAATGGGGTGCGTCGTGTAGGAAAACCGAATAATGACCTGAGAAAGATGCGCAAGTCGCCGTAATATGTAGATGTGATCTCTATATTTCAACTACCATTGCTGTACATATTTTTTTATTATTTCATTTGTTAGACTCCTATTACTTCTATAGTCATATTGTGGACGTTGACTTGAACAATTGACTGTAGGTTTAGGCTAGGAAACACACCCGCATTCACTCCTACTTGACTGCGGAGGGGAGGGAATTATTCTATTTAAAGAAAAATTTCCCCGTCCAGGCGGGAGACCTCTGTGTTGAGAAGCCAAAACACTGACCACCTGACTGAAGAGGCAGTCGGCTATAAAATTGTTTTTTTTTATGAAAAATGGAAAGAAGGAATAGCACAAGACAATAACTAGCATGTCCAGCTGCTTGCAAGATTTCCTTTTGAGGAACCAAGGCAGTTTCAGCAATATGGTGCCACATTCCAAGAATCTTTTGCTATACCAGGGGGATATTCCTGCCCTCACAGGTCCCAAAATTTGTCTGTTTGCGATTACTTTGGACTGAAAGCATGGTGCAGGCCGTCTACAAAGAACTGAAAGAGAATAATATTTGCAGTAAAACTCTACTATTCCACCTGGCATGGAATAATGAATATCGTGGAATCAAAAGAATAATCCTCCCATTATTTATTTGATAACCTATACAGAATGGGGGAATATAATCGTGGAGCTGGAGGTCATTTGAGAGAGACAGTTTTCAAAACTAATAACCAGGCATAGGAATTTCTAAGCATTAAAGTCAAGATGGAAATAAGGTTAACTATCACTGGAATATACGTCGCAGGTAACAAACCACCTCCATTCCCGGTGCTGTATTTTGGCGTTTGCAGACAGTACTCGGACCGGTTTTTACCTGCTTGCCAGTAGCCCTTGGCCTCTGTTGTTTCGCATTCTTTGTAGTGATAATGGTTTGAGCGTAGATAACTTTAACTTCTTAATAATTCCTATAGCTTCTAGTGATGTTTGTAGTATAAAATGGCATGTTACCGACATTCATTTCCTATAGATATTATTTTCCCTGTTTTAAGTGTAATAAATGTTGTTTACCATTTAAAATATTTAGTTTCTTGCGACACCTTTTACTAATTAATGGACCGTCTCGTACCGCTGCTGTAACTGCTTGTGGAGCAAGGGGCCTCAGGTTCTATTCTACATACCGGTATGAAAAATTTCTCCTGCTAAGAGTTATGCTTTGTACATTTATTCTCGTCATGTGCTTGGGGAATAATTAATGAACTATTTGTTGTTATAACGAACCACACTAAATATATAAAAAGGTCTGCCTTTTCGGATTAAATTAAAGAAACTGTGGTGCAGTTCTACTGAATTCAAAACTTCTTTATGTCATTACGAAAATTTACATTTTAATTTTACATCTTTGCCATTTTTTCCGCATAAAACGTTTTACTTAAACTCAACAAAAAGCCAGTTTTAAGAATTTTCTAGGAATTCTTTTTGTTGAACCAGAATTATTAGTATTTGTTTACTTGGCAAACAAGTGTAATTATTTAAGTGATTTCTGATACCACAATTTTAATTGTATTTTTACATTAGAGCATATTATTAATTAAAAAAAGCTCGCTCATGTATTCTGCTATATAGCACACTATGTTTTTATATGATTCATTTGGTATGAAAACGAAATTTAAATTTATTTTTAATATCAAATGCCACAAAACCTAGAGAACTCTTAATCAGGGTAATTGATTAATTATAGTTTAACACTTCCAGTAAATATGCCCTTATTGTTACCTTCAAACTGCCGTACGTAGTAAATTATATATTAAATTCAAATAAACTATACATGAAAGGCTTTTGTCAGTTTCGAGTTTGGCTGGAGGATAGGAATATTTTCATATCCAAGATCATTCGCCATCTTTCTTTCAGGCTTAAGTACGAATGTGTTTGCGTTCTAACGTTCACAGAAAACCAAAGGACACTACACAAAAACGAGTGAAACAATTACGATGAGCAATGGCTCTAAAGATAACGCCTTCAGTGTGACTTGAAATGCTAAAGGTAGCATAAATGGAAAAAGAAAAGCAAACATTGTCCCTTTTTCGCAGATATATTATTGTAAAACAAAACTGACCACCACAACAGTATCCCTTTTCTAAAACTGATACTTCATTTCCTCATGTCTAGTAAGCAAAGCAAGAACCAAATACGTATAATTGTTATGTAAACACAAAAAACGAATTGATGACCCAGGCGTATCACCTGCCGGTAGCACCTTGCATCTGTCGAAACAAATGTCTGCTATGGTCATAATTATTGCTGCCTTTGCTGGGAAACGAGGAATAGGCCTTCTACGACGATATCTAATGAATAAAACATAACTCGATGCTTCCAGAAACACAAAGCACATGTACATTATAGAGGTATAACTGGCAATGTCTTTATTTATCGTACATGTTAAAACGCCAAACGGCGTATAAAAAGAAACTTCAAAAAAAGGAAGGAAACAAATTTGGATTCTCAACCATTAACTTCCATAACTATACAAGTTATAAGATAACAATGTAAGATTCTTATTCGCCCGGTAATTAGCATCACTCTATCCTACTTCTCACTTGTATCCCAATTTTTGAGTTTAATTAGGTATATAAGATTATGTGGATGTCTTCCTTTTGTCTACAAGAATTAAAGACATACATAAAATAAATAACCTTCGTGTATTTTTCCCTTCTTCAGGACATTCTAAATACAATATCCTATCCCAAGGTCAGCGAATCACATTTTTAGTTTTTCTACCATTTTTGGGTAATTCAGAGGTAGTAATATCTTCGGAGCAAAATTAAGTATAGTCATTTCACCAGAAATACACATTTTAAAGCCCACTGAATAAAAAAATAGTAGGAATTTCTAAGCATTAAAGCCAGGACGAAAAGACATTAAGTTAGACTGTCATTGGACTTAATACGGTGACGTTGCAGATCACAAACCGCCCTCGTGCAGTCTGTTGGCGTTTGTAGACAGCACTAATCTGACTGTGTTTACCTGCCCGTCAGTGACTCATGGACGCTGATGTTTTCATTGTGTTGAAAATGGTTTGAGTATTGATACTTGAAGCCAACTTAAGAGTTCCTATGCCTATTTATTATTATTATTGTTATTATTATTACTATTAGTTGTAATAATAACAATAATACACACGATCACCATCATCATTTCTCTTTCCTTTCTTCATTCTAGTTCTTTCAGAAACTACGGTACCATATGAATTTTGGTATTAAAACAAGGTAGTGCAAGTATGTGTAAGCATATGTAGGTATGCTGTGATATTGAGCAAAAGTTGATGTAGGAATAGGATAGGACTAGTTAACGCTGGGAACACCAAGCACCTGGATCCCCAATGGATCTTTTGTGCACACCTCCCGGGAGGAACGGATGAGGTGAGGGAACTGCAAGAGGCATGTATATTGCAGTCGGCACAAGACGACAGAGACGCGCAGTTCCCTAATACTTCAATTCTTGACCACCCGATCACGGGAGGTCAGCTCGGAGACGTCCCTCTAGTGGGACCGGGGAAACATGACCCAGTAGTGGAGCTTCTATAGGCTTCCCTCTAGCAGGACCGAGAAGAAGTTCCAAATCGCAAGCCTCTGTGCCATCTGCCCGACACCGATCGAAAATGAAACGAGAAGAAATGGGAAGAGATAATAAATAAATAAATAAAATCTGTTATACATCACCCTGATGACTAATTTCTAAACCCAGGGCGTATATCCCAGATCTTTACATTTATTTGAAACATTTTCTATTTCAATAAAACTATTTTACAGATTTTAAAATAATTAAAATTTAAAACAAACTAATAAAAGAAAATAAGGAAAAGTGAAAAAAGATAAAGTAAAATAAAGTATTAATAAACTCAAAAACAAATAAACAGCAAATAAGTAGCATGTAAAAATAAAATAATAAACAAATTTTAATTCTGTTAAAGCAAGTTAATAAATGAAAATAAATATAAAAAATTTTAACATACCAATTTAAAAGTAACTTAAACAAAGCAATTTTTTATAATTTTCTATCAAAATAACAAATTAAACACAATTAAAAGAAGAAATTGAGGCAGAGTTTTTTGATATATTAACAGATATCAATCTAAATATACAATATAAAAATAATAGCCAGCCTATAAGCAATAAGAACTTAAGAAATTGTAAACTGCAGTTCGTTAGCACAATTATAGAACTTAATATCTTACAGCTCTACACGTAAATTCTTCAGTAAATTGTTACTTGATATATATCATTCAACTGCTTTGAAGTAATAAAGAAGTGATAATTTTAAACTATAATTTGTGTAAAGTGTGTGAAAATATTCTACAGCTATACCACACTTGTTAAGAGATACTTGTTCTACCAGATATCACTGACGCAGCCGAGGCATAAATTAAATGAAATCATAATTAATTAAAATTAAGAATTTATTACATATAAAATTTATTAAAACACACACACACGAACACAACCCCAAATTACATACATTTTTAATAAAATTCAATTAACAGGTATGCAAAGTAAACAAAAACATTTACACAAAAACTTCATAAATATACTCATTCATCCATATAAAGCTCACACTTAAAATATAAAACGCACGCGCGTTCGCACACACGCATGTTATATATATATATATATATATATATATATATGAAGAGAGGAAATCTGTGGGAGAATACAGCATTTCAGCATTCGCCTATGACGATCAGGGAAATTCACGAAAAACCCATGGTTAGAATGGGCTGCCACCGGGAATCGAATCCGGGACCTACTGATTACGAGGCTCACACGTTACCGCGGAGCCGCTGTTAATGTAAGTATAAGAAATTTATTATTGGTAACGTAAAGCACAGGTTTGGATGCTCACCATGAATGCTGTGGTCATGTATGGTTATGCTTGTGTGATACGCTGACGTACTAGTGAGTGTTTTTGAATGTCAGTTTTAGCAAAACAGTACTGCATTTAAAGTTATTCTAACCTCAAGTATTTCAATCGTAGTTAAGCCTTGAAGATGTGTACGCGCATTTAATTTTCGTTTTAGGCAAACATTTAACAGAATTAATTGTATTTAAATTTCAAGTTCTTACCTCACTCCTTAAACGTTATTAATATTTTCAGAAATTTGTGAATTAAACAGAAATGTATTACAGAGGAATATATTAATCTGAAAAAACCACTAAACCAAGTTTGATAATTCTTTCAATGTGTTTCTGACGGACATGGAAGGTATAAAACATCTAATTTCATTTCATAAATTACTAAAATATTAAAAAGGATTCACAAAGCCCTTGTGCTTGAATACGAACACATTGGAGTTATAAAATAACATACTTGCAAAGAAGGCATTGACTTTTAAACGAGAATGTACAGAGAGCGCCAAAAAACTACGAACGGGCTGCGCGGTGTTTTTCCTGTTCGCGTCCTCGGCGCTCGTTGCCGCCTGCCGTGCCGCCTGCCACGGATTTAACCATACAACATTTTTAAAACTACTTTTAAAGGCTTTACTTACTAACTTTATGAAAGGAGATGCTGAAACTGTCCACCATCGTTGTCCATACATTTTTGGCACCTCTTTAGAAAACTATGCATCACTCGCCGTAGTTACGTTGACAAATGCTGGCAATTTCCTGGCAGATATATTGTTTTAATTCTTCCACGGTGTGTGGGTTTGTCTTGTAAATTTTGTTTTAAGTTACCCCAGAGTTAGAAATCGCAGGGGGTTACGTCGGGGGACCGAGGGGGCCACAAATTTCTACTAATAATTCTATCCTCAAACTCACTTTCATAACATTGTTAAGTGCTTTTAAAAGTAGTTTTAAAAGTGTTGTATGGTTTCATCCGCGCCTTTGTATGGTAGCGGCAGACGGCAATGAGCGCCGAGGACGTGCACAGGAAAATCACCGTGCAGCCGTTTCGTAGTCTTTTGGCTCTCCCTGTAATAGCTGCTGTTACTCCACAGAATGTGTGTGTGTAATATGAAGAAGGTGTTTTGTATACGTAATTTATTTACGTAAATTATAAGCCTCACACTTGGGAAGCCAACTTGAACAAGATATTGTCTTTACGTTGGAGTTCATTTATTTCCACACTTGGAAAACCGATTTGAGAAAGCGTTCTGTTGTTGAAGTTTGCACCACGCTTTGGGCGTTAATTTGAAGAAGATTGTTTATTACGTAATATGCTGCTACGTATGTAAAGCTGATTTGAAAATGTGTTTTTGTTGTTACGCTCCAAGTTTAAAGAAAAATATATTTTTAACTTTGTTATTAAACAGCTTCTATAGATAGTATTTATGTTTATGTTTTTGCCTCGGCTGCTTTAGTGGTGTTTTAGAGTCACGTAATTCTTAGACAGGGCGTGGTGCGACAAGAATGTAGGCTTACACAGATTTTAAAGTTTAAATTCACTTCTTTTTTATTAATCTTTGACACAAATTATATAGCACTACACTGATATTATGAGCTGTGAGATTCTTTAATTTAAAACTTGCACTTTGTTAACGCGTATACTTATTTTACGATTCACACGAATACGTAATATTTCTTTAGAGAACACAGCTTCCATCCGGTCACTACCAAGGTCTGCAGGCAACTGAACATATTTTAAACGTCAAAATCCGTAAGCTTCTGTATGTCAAGTCTCTGATTGGCTAATCCTAGTCCAATAGAATACCTGCATTTTACTAAAGCTTTTTCTTTGCTGTTGTTGGGCTATTTTAAAAACTGTCACACGATTTACGTTATTGCTGCCCTAATCATGACTAGTAGTATTCAAACTCTCAAACTCATTATTGCCTCAAGGTTACCTCATTGTTACCTCATTGTTAGTAACTTTAAACTTATTATTCTCACAGCTCTTACATTATTCAAGTATGTAATGTATTCACATCACATTATTAAACATGTTTACAATAATATAAGCATTTGCAATGACTGTTACATACATGTTTTTATAAATTACTACATACATATTGCTTCAAGGCGGGCTGTTATTGAATTTACATATTATATAATTTAATTGAAATTATTCAAGTGTTAAAAATACTGCCTCAAATATAAGACAAATGTCACGGATATTTCATTCCAATATATATTGCAGATGGTCGTGATTTAGCAATTCAGACGCAGCATAACAAAGGAAAATCCAATTTGTTTATAACGTTACAATATCAATGTCAAAATATTTTAATAACCGTCAGGTAAGCAAGCTTTGCTTTATTTCCTAATTTTGTAAGCAGGGCATGCTAAATAATTTTATAACGTGAACAAATTGCTAATATTATAAATCAATAAACCGATATTGTTTTTAATTAACAGCTGAGAAGATTCTTCTTCTCAATAGTCGCAGACTAAGTATACGTCTGTTCCAAAGATTTTAACTTGGTGGCCTGGGAGTAAGGAATCTATAGGTACTATTGAACAACTTCACCAGCATTTCGTTGTATATTTAAAGGTTGCTGTATGATTTGAAAACTGTGTACATTTTATGTTACTAAATAACCAAGGGACCAAGGAAAAGGTCGAGGCAGTATCCCCTACTATAGATAGCTTAATTAAATAATTCAAATAATTTCCAACCATAATTAATATATTTGTGGTGATATATTTCATTCTCTTTATTATAAACATTAATAACTGAAACGGATTATAGGGTGTATAAAGTATTTTGTATTTTGTTGTTGCAGCTAAAGATTCTTTATTAGAAGTTTATAGCTGCCAAATTGCAACGAAAAGCATACTACACAAAAGCCTATAATACCGGCAAAGAACTTCTAAAACATTCTATATCCGTTAAAGACAGGCTAGCATTCCCTTTTTAAGCCAAACATGTAAATATTATATGATGGCTGGCTAGCTAGCAAGCTACGTCATTCTGATGACCAATAAACTTAATGCATTGTTGTACAACACAGAAGGAAGCGACGCTAAGAGTTCGTTACAAATTAGTCTGACTCAGAGCTTGTAGGTAGCGGATGCCATGATGCGATATCTTCGCGTTTGATTGTTGTATACTAGAGAAATACAGCTTGTGTTAAAATATTAATAAGTGTAGCCGTACATTGAACTAACGTTCAAGTAATTTTACCCTAAGTACGAGAAATTGTGAAAGTTTGTAATCTCAATGAAACAAGCAATACTCTGGCTGACATTGAAAATTAAATAAATTTGTAACGATTGTTATGACATAACTGTGACATTCAAAGGTGTTAATATATCCTATAATACACAAGTGAAACGTGAGTGTCATCATTTAAATAGTTGATCCTTGCTCGTCGTTCCAAACCTAATAAGAGTAAATGTCTACCTATATAGAGTATAAAACAACTTCACACACACACACACACACACACACACACACACACACACACACACACACACACACACACACACACACACACACACACACACAGAGCATCGTCGTCAAGAGGCAAGCAATACAGCATCATCTACAAGACGCTGCCCAAGAGAGAATATTTTGTATGTAGGCAATACTGGGAGTAAGACACAAAAGTTTAAAAAGTTCACCTACTGCAATTATTACCTAACAAGCTGCTCGACCATTCCGTTTAATGAGTGTTACACAGCCAAAGTGGGCTATGCAGAATTTCCAGACTTTCGTGGAAAGTAAAGGAAGTTGGACGTTCCGCCGATGTTTCATACCGTTTCGCATGAATATCAGAAGATTTTTCATCCGTTATTAGGAGTGACTGGGGCTGTACGAATATCCAATTATATAAGTAAAGGGGAGGATTTTGAGGCTGTGTCAGTGTAGTGTGACACAGCCTGTGTCAGAGGGGGTGAAAGGATATGTGAAATGTAATTGCTGGAGCATTGTACGAGGCTCTACTTGGATTTTACAGGGCGTGTGTACTTCCTGATCTTGGGTTGCATGTGATGGATGAACGGTACAATGTCTGTGGCTTGATACACTTTATTACAATTCTTCTTTCAGCACTTCACCCCCACTGGCCACCATAAAAATAGCTAACCTCATCATAAGTTTCTAGTTGCAAGGAGCTTTATGTCCAGCAATCGACGGCCACGATGTTCACCTTATTCGTATATTACTAAGAAGCCAATTATGCGTTACACGTTTCAAGTGCAGCCCGTTGCAGAATACCC
The DNA here is from genome assembly GCA_030765065.1 of Deroplatys truncata. Taxonomy (NCBI): domain Eukaryota; kingdom Metazoa; phylum Arthropoda; class Insecta; order Mantodea; family Mantidae; genus Deroplatys; species Deroplatys truncata. The sequence continues at coordinate 264,346,324 of CM060975.1, read as the reverse complement.
GTCAGAGAATGTATGTTTTTTTGTTGTCTGTCGAAGACTGCCGGAATTCTAGCCTCTTAGGTGTGTCTCTTCTTTTCTTTTCTTACAAAGTACCTTTAGTTTCTCAGTACTTCGAGAATAACACGCACACCTGCGTAAACAGCACGGGTTCGACGGGTGTGTTTCATGTTCAAACAATACAGTAACACGGTCTACTACGGTCACCCTCATTATTCTAGGCAGTTAATTATTTAGGCTTCTCTAACTTTCTGACAAAATGACATTTATTGCAACATTTGAATCGCAGCTGTGTGACGTCCTCCGTTTAACTTTGTCCTTGAACACCGGATTAGGTTTAACCTTAATATGCTTTTACGTATCTTGCTTACTACTCATTCACCATATTATTACGCCGCTACTTTGCCTCTTATTCATCTGTCAACGTTTAATATATGATTGATAGCTTATCGGTCATATGGACCGTCTCAATTTACTATAATAATCTTATAGATTACTGTGCAATGATTTAATAAAAAACGAAGGGAGGTAAATAAAATTAATTCGTCATCGAGTTTAAAAGACAGTCAACTAGTATTAAACATGTAATTGTTTTGTCCTTGTTATCCCTCCACTAGACGCGGTAGCGATAAAAACAAGAACACGGCGTCGTGATACAACTGAAGGTAGGAGAACGCAACAGGCGTCCGTACAGCGCCTCTTTCGTCATAAATTATCGAGCCCAGGAATTCGCTATGCGCAATTCATCATCTCTAAACAACAGAACGTGCATCCGTCGGAGAATATAAATTACAAAGGAACAGAGTTTCGTGACCTACATACCTGCTAGGTGACTCTCTCTTGATTGCTGGATTCATTTTTAATAAAACATGAGGGAACACACATAGTTACCTTCTAAAAGGCAAGTTCTTCACATTATTATTGCTTTTTTAGGATAAAACATTCATATTATGAAGAATTATTAATGAAGCCTTACTTCTTTATCCTCTCTAATGAACCAATGTTTTTATTATATAACAATCTGATATGTAGCAACTGTATTGTTAGCATTATTATTCTTGTATCTATTCTACAAATTACTCGCACAAAAGCTTATTTCTTTCTCTACTGCTTAATTAGAGTAAGTGCTGCACTTAACCTAAAAATTCTAGTCATCAGAAATATGTGTTTTGAGTCTCCCTGAATCCTATCTGTGAACAGTCAGTCACTTCGAAGGTTTACCCGGGCAAGAGCCTAAGCCCAAGCCCCTTCCTAATACCCAGGGTCAGCGCCAACCGAGCGGCTCTCCAACGGTGGGGGTTTTGGGGGTTTCCCATGAGGCCAATGCCTTATTTCTTAAAACGCCCCACCCCACCTACGCAGGATTGGAAGTGGATACGCCACTTACGCGCGTCACCCTGAACCTCGGTAGGGTCGACAGCAATCTAGCATGCCGTCTACCAACTCTCACTCATGGTCGGTGCCGGAGAACATCGAGGCGGTCTCACAGCCCCGCCTGAGCGGAAAACCAGCCAGACGTACCCAATCTCACATGGGTATCGGGAACCATTGCCCCGCCGAGTCTAACCCAATCCGAACAACTCCCTATCGAGAGGGGCTCGGATGTTCGGCCCGGTGTATTTTTAGTGACGCCAGAAGTACCACGAGTGCTCAGGGTACGCAGCGCTCACACAAAGGCAGCTGAAGGGGTCGGAACCCCCTCCCCCAACTGTGAACAACATAAATCAACGAAAAGTCAGTTAATCATCCTCACAGGATGAAACACGTAGACTTTCAAGAAGATCCCCCACCCCAAACTACCCTTTACATGGAACATGTTAGGTTTGTTTTCATTTTCTCAAAAATGGGTCACAATTTTGATTAAAATGTCATATGTACGTATTTGTATGACGAATAAAATGTATTTTGGGAATAGCCTGTGAAGTACTGTTCATTCTGAATGACTTTTCTATAATTGATAAACTGTAAGATATAGACAATATCTTACTATACAAAAAATATCTCGTTAAAGCACTTAATTTAGGTCAAATCGAAAGTTTTGTGCTGTTAAACATTTCCGAGATATTAATTCTTATTGGTTTGATTTTCAATTACACTTTCCTCATCGAGCGAGATGGCTACGCGGTAACGTGTGAGGCTCACATTCGGGAGGTCCCGGGTTCAATTACGTCAACCGTCCAATACGACCTTGGGTTTTTCGTGGTTTTCCCTGGTATGTAAACCAATGCTGGGATCGTTTCTCATCTACCACGATTTCCTTTCCATCATTTCCCCTTCATTGCGTTTCTTACTTTGAGGCAGTATTTTATATCACAACACTGTGAATGCCAGAGTGATTGTAGTGTAAATTAACATTATTGTATGACAATGATTTGAGATGTTTGCTAATTATAAGCATTGTTAGGAAATAAGTTTACACGGCCTCACTGAAACTGACAATAGGAGCGGGTAACAATGAGCAAGGGGGTGAGTTGTTTATCAATTATAAGAGACAAACAAATGACGTCAGAGTAGCGCGCTTTTCTTTAGAAATGGAGGGAATATCTTCCCTAGAGCATGTATGTTCGTAATTTTGATTGGATATAAAAACAGACGCTAATGTTGGCGCGCTTTAATAACCAATAGCAGCTTTGTTATAATGTTTAGGCATATCGGGGTGAGGGAGTATAAATTCCGTGCCAGAGACGGATAACGCACAGTTTTACAGAATCATTCACAAGGCAAACGTCGCGCAGTTCAACAGAATCATTCAAGGGTTACACGTCGCACAGTTCAACAGAATCATTCATGCGTTACACGTCGCACAGTTCAACAGAATCATTCAAGGGTTACACGTAGCACAGTTTTACAGAATCATTCTCAAGGCAAACGTTGCGCAGTTCTACAGAATCTCTCGCGTCGTAAAGTTAGTTAAAAGATGTGAAATACGCGAATTAATAATGTGCGGCAAATAAGTGATAATAGTTACATTCGAAAATACAACAGTTTCAGTCGGGCGTGTATAAAGAGTAAATATGTGAAATTAATAACGCAATAAAAGTGTAAAAACAAATTCTTTTATCGGTGTTATCTTTTAGTAACAATTCCTTTCCGTTTACACATCCTGTTCAAGAGGTTTGCTCGACTGAATAATAATAATAATAATAATAATAATAATAATAATAATAATAATAATAATAATAATAATAATAATAATAATAATAGCAGCTAGCCGGAGGACAAAGAACCCAAAATTAAAAATAGTAAAATAATAACAGGCGCTCAGCAATAAGATAACATGAACGATACCGCGACAAATTGGCTCCCAGAACGTGGGGCGAAATAACCAGGAAGGGACATAATAACCAGAACATGGAGTGAATGAAACAGTGCAATTAACTAGAAGACGCAGATTTCAGAAACAACCACCAGAACGACCAACGACGCGGATGAGTGGACATCGTAACTACGAGAATAGAAGGCAACAGTGGAATTCGATTACAGGACACAAAGACAGCGAGACGACGCAGATCCATCGTAGTACGACGCAGAGGCGACATATACATCTAGCAGAGAGGGGCAGGAAGCTGGACATCAAAACAACATCAGATAGCATCATAAAGGTTAGAAAATTGTAAATTTTTTGTGTATCCTTAAAGGAAACAAAAAAAATTGTGAGAAATTAAATGTTGTTGAGAAGTGGAAGAATTAAGAAAACAATGTCCACTAATAATACTGAAGAAATAATTATGGAAGGGGATAATGTAACAGTTAGCCGTAATTCAATGCAGGTTACGGAAAATAGCTCAAATAATGTAGTATTTGAGGGAGGAAATATTAGTGAAGAAAGTGAGAATAGAATAACAGGAAATGTTAATTTTGATGCTGGTATGATGATGGAAATGCTGAGAAATTTTGGTGAAATATTAAATAAGAGTATTACGAGTGCAAATCAATTAAGGGAAGATATTGCTAAGAGAAATGAGAAATTAGAGCAGAAATTAGATCAAATCAGGGAAGATATGGAAAAGAGAAATAGGAAAATAATGGAAGATATTGGTAGGAGTAATGAGAAATTAAAGCAAAAATTAGATCAAAACAGGGAAGAAATTGAAAAGAAATTTATCAAGCTAGATAGTAGTATGCCAAAAATGAGAGATGCAAATCAGGGAATAATAACAAGTGAGATAGGAAAAGTTTCAAAGAAGATGTCAGACATGAGCAGCGAAATATCTAACCAAAAAAGTGAGGTTAATACTAAAATTGAACATCTTGATGTAAAATGTACAGAGTTAGGAATTCGAATGAGTAGCATTTCAAGTGAGCTAAGAGAGATGAAGGAGGCTACGAATGCAGATTTAATTCAGGTGCAGTTAAATTCAGAGGGGAGATATCTGAAATACAGAAGAAGTCGGAAGATAAAGTTTTGTCTATAAATAATCAAAAACTAACTTCTGAAATTAACAAGCACCGAGCTGTTCAGAATGAAAACTCCAATCCAGTACAGTTTATTGCAGACTTGTCAGAGTACTCTCAAATTAAAAACATGCCGGAAGAATTGAAAATAATTGTTAAAAGATGTGTTGTTCAGAAAACTTTAGATTGGTTACAAATTGTATCAGGGGGCGAAATTTCATATGAATCCTTAAAGAGGCTATGCATGAACAGATTTTGGAAAGTTACGATACAGCTACGAGTAATGCTTAGTCAGAGACAATTTGATTCAGGAGAGGGAATAGCAATGACCGCTAAAAGAAAAAGAAAGTAAGCAAGCAAATTCAGGATAAGTAAAGCTGAACCGCAGAAAAAAGTATTGGAATGTAAGAGGGTTAACTATGTATGTTGTGACGTATGCGCATACGTCTCTTTGGTCACCTAGATTCGAGATGGCAGTTGCAGTTTAGGTGGGGGAGTTAGTTAGCGTCCCCACGCTATTCGTGCTGTGCTTGGGAAGGGAGCCAGTGAGTGAGTAGTAGTCAACCAGACCAGACGTGCATTCGCTCTCTCCATGCAGGATGCATGGCGGCCTCGCCCGACAGGCATAGACCTAAGGAGATGGGGTATGCAGTAAGTTTTATCTAATAAACACGATACCATCCATATCCTTATTGTCTTATTTATGATAGTGTAAAGCTCCTTCTCCCTACTTTGAGCCATGTAAGTGTCCTTTTGCCCGTTTTTAATAATATTTCTGCACTTTCACTTTAGCTGCGTCCCTAGTCGTAGCCTCGCCTTGTTTTAAATTATTAAAATTTGTTAACTACCCGTTACCTCTCTAGCGAGTGCTCTGCCCCTTTGAGCGTGTTTGATTGGAGGCTACGACATATATGTCATGAGAAAGGAGAAATAAATTCAGGAGAAAAATAAATGTTTAAAGGGGAAAAAGAACATTTTCTTAGTAAACTGTAACCACATTTGAAATGAAGCCTGTAATAATGATCAGTTAATGTCATATGAAAGTAAAAGTATGTAGATATAATTCAAAGAGTATTGTGGATATAAAGTACAAAACAATAAATAAAGGGGTAAATATAATTAAAGCAAAATACTTCTGTACCACACAGATAATGTGAAATTGTGTCTAGAATTAAGAGATGTAAATACATTTGTGTAGAGGATGAATATTTTGGTAAATGTGTTCAATAATTATAAGATGAACCAGGTTAAAAATCTTGAGTGTATAAATTTCTATGTCAATAATCTAAGACATTATAACAATTTTTGTAACAGTGACCTAAATAGTTCAGGGTAAAGTATTTGCTATAAAAAACTTGTCCTATTAGATGTATGTATATAAACACATTAGACCCGAGCCAGTGAATAGTGGGGAAGATGTAAAAGATGTATAACGTGAGTTAAATGCGTGTGCAGTGTTAAGCGCAAGTGATAAATACCGTGTGTTAAAAGATTCAGGAGACTAAAAATCCAATTATAAAATTTTCAAAAAAAGTTGTAAATATTTATAATTATGTTTCTATTGGGGCATATGAGGCAGTATTTTATACCAGAACACTGTGAATGCCAGAGTGATTGTAGTGTAAATTAACATTATTGTATGACAATGATTTGAGATGTTTGTTATTAGAAGCATTGTTAGGAAATAGGTTTACACGGCCTCACTGAAACTGATAATAGGAGCGGGTAACAATGAGCGAGGGGGTGAGTTGTTTATCAATTAGAAGAGACAAACATTCGAGTTACACGTCGCACAGTTCAACAGAATCATTCACGCGTTACACGTCGCACAGTTCAACAGAATCATTCAAGGGTTACACGTAGCACAGTTTTACAGAATCAATCACAAGGCAAACGTCGCGCAGTTCTACAGAATCTCTCGCGTCGTAAAGTTAGTTAAAAGATGTGAAATACGCGAATTAATATTGTGCGGCAAATAAGTGATTATAGTTACATTCGAAAATATAACAGTTTCAGTCGGGCGTGTATCAAAAGTATATATGTTAAATTCATAAAGTGTGACAGCAATAAAAGTGAAAAACAAATTCTTTTATCAGTGTTATTTTTTAGTAACAACTCCTTTCCGATTACACACCCTGTTCAAGAGATTTGCACGACTGAATAATAATAGCTAGCCGGAGGACAAAGAACCCAAAATTCAAAATAGTAAAACAATAACAGGCGCTCAGCAAATAAGATAACATGAATGATACCGCGACAACTTATCTTTCACGCGTACTTCTACGTTTCGTGGCATTATGGCGGCGCCGAACAGATGACGCGGATGCTTGCTCAAAAGAAAGAGTACTGCCCGTGGACACTAGAGGTCTGCTGGACTGAAGGGTCGTTCATCCCCCTTTCTAAGCAGCTCCAGCAGTGGGACGGTCTACGACCTTGGAACTATTAGCGGCACCCGCGCGTCTCTGGGGCCTGTCTCTTGCGGTCTGTAGCCTCCTGGAGGTGGTAGTCACAATATATCTATCCAAGTCGCAGTACGCAAGCTGCCCCCCTCCGTTATCTGTCCTATACCTATGCTTTTCTCAAGTGGTAAGTCGCTATTTTATTTTTCTCCCTCATGTTCATATAAAGAGGATGAAATTTCAAAGCCATCACATAGCAACCTGATTTTCAAAAGTTCTATACTTACGTACAACGGAATGTATAAACATGTAATGGAAGTTTATCTCGGTTATCAAGAAGTGGTTACAAGAATAAGGGCTTGTAAGAAATATTTATAGTAGAGTAGGTAGAGAAAGTCATGTGAACGCCACACAAGATTTTGTTTCATTTAAATTATGTTTTAATCAATATATATTTCGGCTGAGAAGTTTTGAAAATAAAAAGGCCTTCATTCTGAGGCTCTAATTTTGCCTCGTCGATAACATGCTCAGTTACGTGTCATATGACAAGAGATATGCAAATATTTATACAGTGGATTGTTAATCATAATTGTGATCTTCTCATGCTAATTTTATTAGGGTAAGATTATTATAAAGGATATTAAGATTACATCAAAGTATATATACAAGCCAGTACTAGGAAACTGTCTGGAATCACCAAGTTTTGAGCACAGAAAAGTTGTATCCAGCGACGAAAGTTGATATTTTATGGCGCTGGTTAACAGGAGAAAATTTTTTTTATTTAATTTATTACGTATCCTACTGCGTATATGAGTAGGGAAACTATTGCATTCCACCCAAAAATTCGAAATCGAGATTTCACTGGAAATGCATGTTTTGAGGACCCCTGAATTCAAAAAGACATTTTCAGAAAAAGGTCCTTGTGTGTCTGTGAACAGCATAACTCAAAAACGAACAGTCGGATAAATACCAAACTTGATATTTAAATTCAGTATCTTTTAAAGATGTGACACGAAGATTTTCAAGAAAATCTCCCCGACCCCAAACTACCGTTTAAATGGAACATTTTTCGAAAATGTTGATTTTCTCTTAAATGGCTCAAATGATTCTGATTAAAACATTATATGTTTAAGATATTTTCATGCCATATGAAATGTATATCTTGAATTTTCTGGGAATGTCCCCAAAAGTCCTATTCATTCTGAATGGCTTTCGCATAACTGGTAACAAGAGATAGACAACTTTTTACTGCACAAATAATTGTAGATTTCCTTAAAAGATGCAGGTGAAATCATAACGCGACCATTAACATCATCATAATAAGGAACAATTCACAAATTATATTATTATTATTATTATTATTATTATTATTATTATATAGAGTCAACTGAAAAATTTAATACCACAGCCGGGATTTGAACAGGCGCTCTCTGTGCGGTTGCTCTAATCACTGAGCTACTGTGACATGCCAAGACCAGGCTAAGGTCTCTAAAAAGTATAATTTCAATTTTAATTAATTATATTATAATAATAATAATAATAATAATAAAAGTAAAACCTTAAGAAGCCCATAAGCACCCAGCACTGAAGCACTTGCGATTGCAGGTCGCCATGAGATTGTCATCTCGAGTGAGATGCCTTAGTGGTCTGTCTGGGAAACAACTTGAGTCGATTGAGGAATTCTATGTCCCACCAGCATGTTGTCACAGTAGTTCAGTGGTTGGAGTAACCGTACGGAGAGCGGGAGAAACGTGTTCAAATCCCGGCTGTGGCATTGAATTTTTCAGTTGACTCTATATTAAAAAAATTCACAAACTATTTAACACAACATCAAAAATTATAAACTATGATATAAATTTGTGTTTTTAAAGCAGTGAATAACTTCAGTGTGGTTGATTGCTTTGGCCTTTGAAGATGGAGCATACGGTAACGATGTGTTTGATTGGAAAGAGGATGTTGCAGTTAGAGCACTTAGGAGGGTCATCTTTACGTACCAGATGTCGGTGAGCTCTGGCCAACCTTATTAGGCCAACTTGTTGCCTTCTCGCAGCGAACGTAAGAGGCGGCGTGACTTCTGGTTAAGGTCTGATCTCGTGGAGTTTGCTGGCAGGTTGATTCATCCATTGTTGTTTCCAGTGGTGCGTCGTTTTATCTGGCTGAATACGTCGCTGCGGAGCACTGGGATTGAGTGGTCGCTCACTGGGTGTTTGGTGGATTCTTTGGCAGCTGCATCTGCCGTTTCATTGCCAATGATGCACACATGAGATGGTAACAAGCAAAATACCACCTCTGCACGTAGATGCTGCAAATTCATATTTATGTTGAGAGTATCTTGAGCCAGTGTGAGATGTGTGCTTATGTCATGAAGGGCTGGTAAGACATTTAGTGAATCAGGATTAGGAAGGATCCCTCATTACTCTGTTTGTAAACTTGCAAGAGGTTAGAAACCTTTTGTACCTTTGTTCAATAATCATTCGCCGTGAACTACGAAAGAATTAGATGACCTCATGGAAGCGAAAATTTCATCCCATAATGGAAGATAGAGATCTAAGAGACGATTCCTATGAATATAGAGTCAAACAGAAAATTCGGGGCATTTCTAAAAGTATTTACGTCTCTAAGCAAACATGTTATGCCCAAGATGAATAATTTGCCGGAAAAACTTGAAAAATGTCGAATAATATGTAGACGCAGTAATTCGAATACCCCGACGTGTCAGTATTTATCGTCGCGAAGCATGTACATTTTCAACGTGTAAGAAGTACAAATTCTAAACAATTTCCTCCGCTTTGGTCAAGAACGCATATAGTGAGGAGGGCGAGGACCGAAAGCAAGGTGTACACAGTAAACGTACCATTATAAACACAGAAAATAGTTTCCTGGATTAGAATTTCAGTGTTTAAAATGGCTGAGTGAAATAAAGCGAGTTAAATGAAACCATGCCTAATTTCGTGGTACATTCTACAACATCCTTTACCAAGGAACCAAAATCCATGCTCATGCTATAATCCAGAACCCTGCAATAATATAGCTACCCGAGAGGATAGCACAATCAGATCATCACAACCGGTGAAGGGAGCTCCAAACCGGACTTTAGCAAGAGAGAACGAGAGGCAGAGGATCCAGATTCACCTCTGCCACGATCATCGCTTAGTAGAACAGATAACTTGCCTAAAAATCGGTTGCCCAGACGTAGTGCTCCAATTCCAAAGCATTCATTACGTCTTAGCAGGTAGTGTGATATAGTGGTGGTACCACTAACAGTGCAATTTAATAACGATATTTACACGTCCACTCCACATACCTGAGAGGTGACAAAGTGCTTTCGTAATCCTTATGAATAACATATTCTGGCAAGGGCCACAACTTTCTAGACGAGTTGCGACAAACAACAGATACACAACAAAACTTTGTTCTGATTTACAAGCGGGACGGGGCGAGGTAATGGAATGACGGCAATATTCGTGAAATTGTCATCATGTTTGGCACAATTCCAGCAGCCATTCCGCTTGGCCACACGTAATAACTGTTTTAACGTTGTTTAGATATGAGTCACTTCTGCTCTCAAGAGGGTAATATATGAGGCTCTTGTTTCCAAAATCAAGTGGACACGTTTTAAAAGAAGCGCTGGAAAGCTTATTGTCAATTAACGGTTTTTTTTAGTATAGATGGTCTCTCATAAGTAATGTCGGCTTTTAAGCAAAACTTTATTTGGAACGTTTTCTGACAAGAAATTAAACTACTCTTCAAAGTAGACACCCTCAGATTCTATGGGCTTAAGCCATCTTTCAGCGAGGTTTATTATACTGGTACCAGTCTCTGGTTTTTGATTCGAAGAATTAGGTGAGGCCTACATACATGCTTCAATGTTTTCAAAATTTCTCCCACGTGGAAATGATCCATGGATCGAAACAGATTGTATTCTGAAGGCGCAATGTCAGGGCTGTATGCTGGTTTTGGTAGCAGTTCGACTCCTTTCAATTCCTGAATTTTTGTCATGGTTGTTCGTGCAGTGTGCAGTGTTACATTGTCCTGCTGCAAGATAATTCTATTTCGGTTAACTAGTGTTGGGTATCTCCGTCTCAAAATTTCATTAAAATCGTTCCAGTTCTTGAGAATAAAGATCCAAATTGACCGTTTGGAACAAACTCCCAACTCAAAATTTCACCAGACACACCTTAGTTTGGGGCCGAGCTGATTTCTTTAAACGACGACTTCGGCAAGTTGACGAGGACTGAGCCATTCTTTCGAGGTGCCAGGGTTGCGGCGTTAAACCCATTTTTCGTCACATGTTACAACTCTTCTGATAAATCTATCATCCATGGGATTACGGATAAGCTGACAACAGGTATCCTCTCTACGTTGAGCCTGTTGAGGTGTCAATTCATGAGGTACAGATCTACAGCTTCTGTTTGATTTTCCAAGTTTTTTAAGCTGACGATGTATAGTATCTTTTGATGGACCACGTTCTTCTGACAGCCTACGTTTGCGGATTTTCTTCCAAAACTTTGCGTGTATTCTCATTATCCCATAATTTAGGTCTTCCAGAACATGGTAAATCTTAGCGTTTTGTTCTCCAGTGTTGAAACATCGTTGTGCCACACGCTCACTAACGACACCTTCTCCTTCCACTTCATATATTTTTGGAGTCGCGGCAGCTGCTTTATTATCTTGCTTCCAGGAGTGCTTTAGAAGGACTCCAATCTCAAACTTTGTAACTTCCAGTTTGTGATCGTGTATTAACAACTGACAGCTGACACATTTTCGCAATATACGCAATACTAGTCATGGCATCCTATAAATAGTTTGGTGAACCAAAGAAAACCAATTCTGTCGTATAAAACTCCAAACTTAAAAATCGACATTACTTATGAGACAGCCTAATAAAAAGTCACTTGTCCAAATCCTGCCTTATGTTGCTTTTTCGAGATCTCCATCTACAAGCAGATAGAGATGACTGTTCTAAGTGCAGTGTTTCTATGAAAGCATAACTAACCAGTGTTTCCTGACAGAACGTAATCATCATATATTAATTTACTGAAGCAGTGGTGACAGTACCATCAGCGTAGCAACGATATTTAGCAGTTTCCTTGCTTTTACTTTATTTATTATTATTATTATTATTGTTTTGTTTTGAAAATTTAAGTCCACCAGTTAGTGAATTCTAAAACGTTTTAGGGTTTCTAACGTATTTATTTGATTTTTACCATAAATTCCATATGTTTATAGGGGTGCTGGTGAATAAGTTTGTGTTTATAAGTGAAGGAGTCTCCAATTATGATTTTTACTTTCACGGACCTAGTGGGTAGATGAATTATTCTATTCCATCAAAAATTCGATACCGAAGTTTCACCGTAAATATCTAGATATTTGTTTTTAAGTTCCTGAATCAAAAAAGCGCGCGCGAACGTGTGTGAACTGCATAACTCAAAAAAGCAAACCCGGTTAGATTTTAAACTGGGAATTTAAGTGCAGCATCTTCAAAGGATGCGACAGGAAGATTTTCGGAAAACTTTCCGTCTTCTATCCTTTTATAAAAAATATTTCGATATTTTTGATATTTTCAAAATAGCTCTAAAGATGCTTTAGAAATTTAATGACAAAATGTATATCTTGAATATTTTGGCAATAGCCTGTGAGGTCCTTCATTCTGAAGGAAGTTTGTTTAATTTCTCTAACAGGTAAACCATAAGAGAGACAAAAAACGTGTTTTTGAAGAGATCTAAAAGTTATAACTTTTTTCGTGGCATCAGCCATTTCGAGATATCCGTTATTATTGGTTTTAATTTTTCGATACTTGTCATGTTTTAGAGCTGTCGCTCTAGCTGTTTATCGTGATATGAAAAGAGGATGGAATTATAAGGCCAGATTATAGCCACTCGCTTTTAAACATTTATTTCTTCTGTCTCCCTGTGTAATGAAACTATTTCTGCAAATGTTTATCTCAATTAATATGCAAATAGAAAAATAAACTTTCGTAATAACAGCTGTAGAAGTTATAGAGTGCAGAGAAAGTCATGTGAACGTAAAACACCAGATTTTTAAACTCCACCTGCGTTTCTAACCTAAATGTTGAGGTATGAAAGAGATTACAATATGATGCTTGTGCGCAGGTAGCGGTGTGCATACCTGTCTTCTTGCTCGGGGCGAGCCGAGTGGCAGGTTCCATTTCCGCAATAGACCAGTCGACACGCCAGCCCATCCCAGCTTCTTTATCGACTTGTTGATGCTCCCTCTTAGTATTTATTATATTATTTACCTTGTGATTAGTAGCACTCAATTTACAACATAGTGCGTGCGAGTGTGTATTTAATAACTCCATGATTAGTGCCTCTGGGACACTTACATTTACTTTATTTTGTTTTCCAGAAGTTGCCGAACCGCTCATATTTATGCATTAATAAGGTTCAAGGAACCATTAAGTTGGTTTAAGCTACTAAATACTTCAGAAGGGCTCTTTAGTCATTTCTCAGGTGCTGGATTGAATAACATGGTAGTTAAAATGTAAAACTTGGCGTTTCTGTAAATATTTCAGTTTTTGGCATTTCAACAGAACTGTAAATCTTAGCAAATTCTGTGTTTTCGAAGCCTTTGCCTGGAGCACTTGCGGACGTATAGCAAAACTTAAGTGGCTAAGCCAGTTTTGAGAAAACATTAATGTACATATTTAGCTTCTAGATATACCATACACGAGAGTGGTAGGGCAAACTTACAGAATCAAGGGGCTACATCGAGTCACTTAGGTTTCCAACTCTGTGATGTACTTAAACAATGTACTCATACTGTCTTTTTTAACAGTGAATAATTAGAAATACTTAAGTAAGAATTAAATATCATCTTGAAAACACTCTAACGAGGATAGGAATGTGAAACAGATTCAGATTTATATTTCAATCATATAATTCAAGAAACATATCACTGGATGGAGGGAATTTCAAAGACTTTAAAAGCAGGCTTAGGGCTTCCATTCAGCGGTATAAAACACTGCAGTTTTTATAGAAAATTGTGAGCACAGGAAATCGTATACTGCGACACAAAGTAAGTGCATCACTTAAAGAACAGGAAGAGTGAAAATACAAAACGAAGTGAGATTCTTAAATGCACCTAAGACATGTGCATTGCATACTATTTTTTCAGTTATAGTGAATAATAGAAAGGGTAGTTATGCGAAACTAAAACTCCTCAAATGTTGAATGGTGGCTGCAGTAGTAAGGACATCAACATTATAATTTGATACCGAAATTATTAACTCGTAAACTAATACGTTTATAAAGAAGCGATAGGGAGATAGATAAATAATTGCAATAAATAATTTTCATATACTGAATCAATGAATAATGGAAGAAGAAATCCTTACGGTTTCGTAAGAGAATCAGGAAGCCAAAGCAAACAGGTAGAAGTTACAGTAGCTGAGGCAATTAGGTTGTGGTGAACTCGGACAACAAGAAACCCATTAGCTGTAGCTAGAACTCGGTACTTTAAGATCAGAGAGGTGTATGAAAAGTGCATGTAGACCATTTCTAAAAAGTAGAAAGGAAAATAATTCTTATAATTTAGCAAATCCAAAAATAAAAGTTGTGTTCCAGGCGTGAAAGACATAACAAGTAGGAAAGTTGGTGGGATAGTTGTGAAGTAGGCGGGACTTCATTTAATAAAAGAGCCTGTATTGTTAAAATTAGATCTTTCTGTCGTGTACAGCCTTAGAGGCTTCTTTTACATGATCGACAGTCCGTAACGCCTAAAGACCGCGAGCCGTTCTCACATACTAAGCTGTAACCGAAAGAGTAATCGCGGTATAGCTTTCAGCGATTCACGGCAACTTATGATCTCATTGTTATTACGCGAAGTTATTTTGAACTGTAAATTTTATCCTTATGCTAACTAAAATCCTGAAGTTATCAGATAAAATAATTTAATTGTTACAGTTTCTCGTGCTCAGATTCAGAATTAGTTTAATGCATCTCTAACGGTCGGCAAACCACTTCAGTAGCTTAAGTATTAGATCACATTCAATTTAACAGTGTTGTCTATCGTGACTCCCCCAGGCATACGCTTAAAGAAGGTTCTCATAGCAAACCACTGTAGTAACTGGCAGCAGATTCATCAGCAAACATTAGAGACGATATCGAAATTGACGCAGGTAGGGTACGTGGTCGCATTGGTGGCGAATTGGCGATTTATTATACACGCTTCGTTATTGACCTTAAAAAGTCAATAACTTACAGCTTATACATAGCTGCTGAGTGAATTAAATGGTAAATAGATATTAATAAATAAAAAGGAGGTAAATACCCAGGTAAGTTTCAACTATCAAATATAATTATATTCCATGCCTACAATAAAATATATCAAAAGTTAAGAGTATTTAATGTAGCCCACACACATATATGGAATAAAATACACAAAACACACAGACACATTAGTTTATCAGCACTGAATAGAGGAAATATAATTTTCCAAAATGACAGTATGTACGGGAAGTGTATCAAAAACACTATATACCTTGTATATTGCAGTTAGCTGTAAATAGATTACTCAAGTACAAAAAGTCACTTCTGCAATAGATTCAACAGACAGGCGCCTTGTCATAAAAAATTTACACACAACAATAAAAGTTCGATAACTAGCAACCAACTGAGTTGCTTGTGACAACAAATGGTGTTCTTGTTAAATGTAACGACACAAACCCAAGCTTTCCTGTATTCAGTGATATTCGGAGTATGTTTCTGTCCTTCACGGTTTCTACCATGTATAAGGTTGAAATATATACCTTCTTTTGGAATTAGAGGAATAAATAGTACTAACCATTAAATTAGGTTCTGCAAGAGTTTATGAGTTGTGGAATATTGTATATGATTATGCTGGATGAAACCATAACAAGGAACTATTTTTTATATTTATTTAGAAATGACTGTGGCCTAAAATAGCATTTGACTTGGTTCCTTCTTGAGTAACTACTTTCAATGAAAGTATTAAATAGATAAAAGTGTGGTATTTATTTACATTTCTTTCAACTTATCTTAAGCACCAAGCTTAAATGTTTTGTATTCGAATGCCTATTCGGATTTTTAAAATATTAATGATGGATCTGAGCAAGAGTTAATGCTAAATTTAATAACAATGTATGAATTTTAATAACAGAATCTAATAAAAAAAAGCGATTGTGAATTATCGTCCATGACGTCCCTTAGAACAGCTTAGATAGCATGAAAGAAGTGGTGATAAATGGATGCTGAAACGAATCCGGAATCCAAAACGTTGCCAGCTTTCCGACATTTCTTTTCAGGGTAATCAAACACACTCCAAATAGAAAACCTTATCCAGGCAATATATCCAAACTAAATTCAACACATTCGCGTTATTAGAAAGGCTTTCAGATAAATGAAGAATGAATGAAAAGAATCCCCAGATGAATTCGGAATGTAAAGAATGTGGTATTCATCTTAACGCTAAAAGAAAATAACCCTATCTTTCAGTTCAACTAGTTAGATACAAGAGATTTAGATATAACGTAATCGAAACTGGATACGCTGCTTAAGAATCTCCTACCCATATTATATTTAGAAGACTCACGACACGAATAACTGTTTGATTGCGTTCGCATCTGTATGGTGAGAAATGTCTGTGAACAACGTTCACTTGGCTGTGAAAGTTTTTGCAACCCAATCAAGAAACAAGTGACCTGCTACATGCGTGTGGAACATTTCGTGCAAGAGACAAGCACATTCCATTCACGCACCAAACAATGCAACAACGCCGTGGGCCATTGAAATGGAGCGGAAAATCTTCAGCAGCGGTAGCAATTATCATCCATCCGGTCAGACTTTTCAACACCTTTACAGATTACTGAAAACTGGCGCTTGGAACTGCTAGTAAAATCTGATAGCACTCTTTGAAATTCAATGCTCTATACACATTGAAATTAATTTTTCTTCCACAAAAGCCGTGTATGGACGAGATTGAAAAGGTAGATTCAGACGACTGAGAAATTCAATTCCATTCACAGGATTTGAACCACGGATCTCCCGGTTTCCGTACGATTGCTCTAACCACTGAGCTACCGTGGCAACATACCGATACGATATTAAATTCCCCAACTGATTCGCATTTTTCTCGGTAAACCACAAGGAGATCTCAAATTGTATGGAGATGACATACCCCAATGGCGACTTACAATGCTGTAAGTACCTCATAGTTTCGACCACTATAGATCAATTAATGGAATTGATTGTTCTTCAACACAAGCTGTGTGTTGGAAAAGGCTGGAAAGGTAGAATCGGACGACTGAAAAATTCAATGCCATTGCCAATCATTGTTGACAAATATAGAGCAGAAGTTCAATACTTCAATCCTCTAAAAGGCATATCTTACTTGGCTCTGTATCCTGAGGAAGTTGGTGCTAATTCTACAGGTCCATATAAATGGTGAAAGGAATGGGGTAGAATAATGCTCTAATGACCCTGGGGTTCACTAACCTGTGTGTGTGCATGTGTGTGTGTGTGTGTGTGTGTGTGTGTGTGTGTGAAGAACATAAATCGAAAACGAAAATTTGGTTGAATACCATACCGTGTATTTAAGTCCAACATCTTCCATGAAGATGCTGAACTTTATGAAGGTTTTCATACAACGTTGGTTACATTTTATAGATGTATTTATTTTTTCAGAAATGGCTATAACGATTTTGATTAAAATGTAGCGTTTGAAGTATTGCTATACAAAATAAAAACTATTTATTTTCTATAATTTGATATTTCGCACCAGCCGTATTGGCACCAAATTGCAAAGTTAAATCAAACTTAAAAAAATTCAATGAACCACGGATCTTCGGCTTCCCCTGAGATGCTCTTACTGCTAGATCTTCCATGGAGAGATAATCCTACATTTTATTCTGCGTATCAATTCCTGAACATCATTTTACATTATGCCATTCCCTGCTTTTATAGTTCTGAGGTATTAATAAGGACGTGTACTCGTACGAATATTGACTCTCAATATGGTTAACTCTATCTGTAACCCAGTTTAAGAATTTTCGGGACAGAATGTCCGAAGATGCCGACAGGGATAGCCGAAGTTCTTAAGGACAGATTCGTGAACGAGAGGTCTGCGGTTCAAATTCCGCTTGGATCGCCCATCCGACTGAGGTTCTTTTTTATCTTTCAGATTTTCTTCAGTCCTCATACCTGGCAAATGTAGAAGAAGCATCCTAAAGCTTAGCCTTAGAACAATTCCTTCCCTGGCTTCCTTTCTCCATTATCATTTCATTACATAAAGCACCAGTGTCCACCTCCTGTGGTGCCATAAACGTAGTAGGAACGGGCCTTAAAGTCTACTAAAAAATCTCCGAAGATCTATTCGAAAGATAACTTTCAGCCTAAAGAAACAGATAAAGGAATGTATTTAGACCAATGAGATGCTGCTGACAGATCAGAGTAAACCTCTAGGAGAAGCCCATGTGATATATTATTATACTGACCTGGATTTTTTTTATTTCAATCCGTATTATTTCAATTTTATTCGTTGTTATTTTTTAATATTTTAATATGACGCTAATATTTTGTATATAGTTGAGCTGAACTTGTTACAGCTTACTGAAACTCTTAAAAAAATTATTTTTAAGCTCTCCACTTGGCAAAAGTAACAGATCATCGGAACGGAATATTTGAACTTTTTTTCGGATTCCCCTTTTCAACCTTATGTAATTTTAAAACATTCAGCAACTCATAGTGTAATTGAAACACACATTAGCTTTAAGTTGGATGTTTACAATGAACGCTGGGATTTAGCTACGGTTACATGAGTAGCAGAAAATGAAGCTTTTTGGCTTTTTGAAGTAATATTTTAGGATCGCATTTGAAGTAGGTTTAATTTTAGGAGGAGTCGTATTGTATTTCGACTGTTGGGGAGCCGATCTTGATGTAGTAGTAACCACGTATGGTACCCGTTGGCCTTCGCTCCAATGTTTAAAAATATTAACTTTGTAATTTGACTGTTTCTTTAAATATTATATTTATGTTTGCCTCGGCTGCGTCAGCATTATTGTTAGAGACATGGATTTATTTACAGGGAGTAGTGCGGCTAAGAATGTAGGCTTACACAGATTATTATTTGTACTTCACTCCATTTATTAATTCTTTAAACGATTTAAATAACACTTCATATAGAGAGCTGTGAGATTCTTTTTTAATTACTAGCACTTTTTATCACGTAAACTATTTTCGTCTCACACGAATACGTATTAACTTCTCGAGGACGCGTTTTGCATCCGGTTAGGAACACTGTCTACAAACAACTGAACTGATTTCTACCGCCTAAATTTGTAAATTTCTGTATTTCAAGTCTCGTATTGGCTATTCCTAATCCAATAGAATACTTTTATTTAATGTAAACTTTTTTTCTATTTGATGATTGGCTATTTTATAAACTATCTCAACTATTGTTTCCAAGTATTACAAGTAGCATTATTAAACTTTCAAATTCATTATTGCCTCTAGGTTACCTCATTGTTAGCAACTTTTAAACTATTATTCTTACAGCTCCTACATTATTAAATTACGTAATACATTCAAATAATATTATTGAACATGTACATAATAATATAAGCATTAATACAATGACTGTTACATAATTTTTATGTTATTTTATACACATATTGCTTTTAAGGCGGGCTGCTATTACATTTTATATTATATAATTTGACTGAAATCATTTTAGTGTTAAAAATACTACCTCACATTTGAGCGTTGAGCTTTGTGTTTGGACACGTGTAGAGAACGCAGGAATAGCAACTCCTCTGATAAGTGACCGGAGAGAACGTTTTTTGAATGATTATGCATTTAGTAAAAGGCTGAAAGCGCTCCTAAATATAATTTTGGGCAAAATTATTTCAGGTTTTGAAAAGTGTACCACCTCAGCATCTCCTTTGCTGTCCGAGAGAAATATCCGTTTCGAAAGGCTGGGATGTTCCTTGTTAATACATGCTGAACATATACAAACAAGTTTCCAATGTTCACATGAGCATCCAGGATGGTTCAAGAACGTATATGAGGAATTTTTATGTCGAGTGCAATACAGATTCTAGGAAACAGAAAACAGAGAAATTCGATTGCATAAAACGTCCTTCACATTCTTTAATTAGGAAAACACCACGGACCCATTGTTGGGACTGGTTAGTTTTATGAGAAGATGTCTCTTGCTGCTTAAACAACTGCTCGAACGTTTTAAAAAATTGTCTGAGAAAATGCTAGCTTTACAACCGTAAGAAGAAGCAGCATCAGAGGTATATAATGCTGGCAAGGTGCACAAGACGAAGACGAATTAGTTCAGCTCTGTTCTGCCAGTGCTTTACGCTTTGACTGCACATACGACGATACACACAAGAAATGATAGCATTGGAGTGCTGCGGAAGTGAACCAATGCGGTTTTCGGTTCCGAGTTTGTTAAATTACAGGATAGGAGTGTTACGCGGACAGAAGCATTGGTAAAAAACATTCATTTACCCTAAATTTATTACAATTTTTATGTATGAAAGGTTTCAAAAGCGAACTAAATTTTGTTTAGGCAGTTAGCAATAATTTTTCCTCAATAATACTTTAAACACAGACGGTAAACATACCATGATTTAGAACAGGATGAACGTAGGCTAGCAAGCTGCTGGGAAAGGGATTTTCAGTTGCCTATGCACTACGCAAGAGCCTCTTTAAATTCAAGTTTTGTCGTAAGGAAAAAGAGGATTCTCTTTGAACCAGTATTCAAGTGGGGAGAAAACTGCATTCCGCGACGTCGGTTCCATTGCTGCACATAAAATGAATATAATTCACTGACTTTTATGCAAAGAAGGGAAAAACAAAAGGATCGCCAACCTGCAACCAAGATTATTCTTCAAGTGTCAGTACAGACTTGTGTATGCCGTGTGCCTTGAAAATAAGAATTAACAAGAGCGTTGCAGGTAAAAAGTTGTCTATTTTAATGCACCTAGCTTCCATCATTAAGAGTTTTTGGTAGTTTAACTTGAAAGCGGCGTGTTGCTTCACTATTTTCTTTATATGAAACAACAGAGAGGTGTGTGAATGTTACTGACATCACATGTGGCGCTTTCTATTGCCTTCCATATAGTGCAGTACTGACTAATCAATTACTGCCCATTTAATTGTTACAGATTTCTGCTACACTTTATTAATAACTATTAGAGGTATCTTTCTGGAGTATCTACAGATTGATTTTAAAGCTTTAATTTAAATTACACTAGTCTGCATTTTCAAACTTTTTGTCAGATGATTTCTTAAAAGTAGGCGTTCTTGAATCATGTTTTTATGCTGATTGCAGAAATAACTTCCGTTGTTTTCTATCACGTCAGGTTTTTACACAAACTAAGTAATGTTTTGACAATTTTACTAATGAGCGTAGAAAAGTATTCAACTACCATTTCACACAAGGTAAGTTTTTATTCAAGAAACATTATAAGAATACTCTCTAGAACTCCCCTAATTTATTTCATGACTACATTTCAACAAAACAAGAAGCCAAAGTGTTTCATTTAATTTTTTTCAAACTTTCTCTTCTTTGACTTCCTTGCAGACCCTTGAAGATGACTGTCCCTCCTCAACATCAAACAATAGTACGCCATCATAGTTTGATTCCATCTCTCCTGGTACCTCCTCTCCATTTCCTTAATATCTTGGTGAAAACGTTCACCCTGCTCTTCACTATAATGTCCCAGATTTTCTGGAAAGTAGTCGATATGTGAATGAAGAAAACGCACTTTTACACTCATGTTACAACCCATCTTCTTGAAATTTTCCAACATTGTTTCGACAATGGCCTTGTAATTAGGATCTTTGTTATTGCCTAAGAAGTTTTCAGTAACTGATCGGAAGGCGGTCTAAGCTTCTATTTCGCTCTCATCATTGTCTTCTCAAAATCTTCATCCTTCGTCAATTTATTTATTTGAGGACCAACAAAAATTCCAGCCTTTAATTTGTCTTGCGTAATGAAGGGAAATTTCTTGTAAAGGTACTTGAAGCAGGGTCCATTCTGTGGTAGAGCCCTTACAAATTGCTTTATCAAGCCCAATTTTATGTGTAGTGGCGGAAGCAATATCTTTATATCTCTATTTTTGAAGCGAAATTGTGAAAATACTGTACGTGATAGAAAAGAACTAAAAGCAGTTCCGAAATCAGCATAAAAAGTGAGTTAGAATCAGTTATTAGTTTTCAGTCATCCGATATCATGCAGACTAGCGTTATAGATCAGTTATTTACAAAACTCTTACTTTTGAAATATCATATTTTTAAAGAAAACAACTTTTTTTCAAAAATAACTGAAGATTAAATTTTCTAAATTAAACTGCTCACAATTAGCAAATTTCATTAGTAGATTCAGTAATGTGCATCTACTTAAATGTCAGAAAAACACCTTTTAAAATGTTATTAAAATTGTTCCCATCATTTTTACTTTCTCTACTACGCATAAGTAGGGGAAGTATTGTATTCCACACAAACATTCGATACCGAAATTTCACCGGAAAATATTTTGAGACCCCCTGAATAAAAAAAAAAACATTTTTGGAAACACGTCCATGTGTATGTCTGTGAACTATGCTGTTCACTCAGAAACGAACAGTCGGATAAACACAAAACTTGGCATTTAGGTTCAGTATCTTCCAGAGATGCGACACGAAGGTTTTCAAGAAAATCCCCCTATCCCAGATTAAAACGGCTCTAACGATTTTGATTAAAATATCATATGTTTAAGACATTTTCATGACAAATGAAATGTATATCTCGAATTTTCTCGGAATGTCTCCAAAAGTATTCTTCATTGTGAACGACTTTTGCATAACTGGTAAACCATGAGATAGACAAAATTTTACTACACAAAAAATGTAGATCGCGTTAAAATACACATTTTGTATCATATACATTTTTGTTGTTGAGTGAACCATTTTCGAGACATTGCTTGTTATTCCCTTAAATTTTTCAATACTTATACTTTTTCTCAAATGGAAATTCGTTATTAATTTTTTTGGTCCTGGTAATGCAAAAAGAATGGAATACTCCATATAGCAACCAGCTCTTAAAATATTTGACTATCGCTTAAAGCCTAGCAATTCCTTTTGCATCTACAAGAAAATTAGTAATAAGATTAACATCTCGATATCTCGATTAACATGAAGCATATGGAGAATAAGCGTTTGTAAAAATAGTTTGTACAAGAGTGGAGAAAGTCATGCGAGTGTAACACATCAGATTTTTTTACAAGTGTTTGGGATTATAATCAGGTTTCTCACTGTCTTCTTGGTTCTCTTGTGCTTCCTCTTTAGGTGAGTTCAGAACTCTGTCCTATGCAGTTAATGAAATATAGAAATATAAAGTAGTCTACAGAAAGGGGCGTGACTTCCAAAAATCAATTCTGGTATTAGTATGCTAATTAAGTATCTTTAACACTTTAAATTAGCAGTTTCTTGTTTTACATATCTTAAATATTAAAAAAGAAAGTTCTTGCCAACTATGACAGTCTGCTTTACCTTAAACAGGGCTCCTAAAAGTTTATCACGAATGTTATCGAACACAGTGAATATTTCTGACTGTAAGGGAGACTATATCATAGATACAGATGAACATTTTGAACTTCAGCAGCTTTCGTGGTAATTGTTACATTACTGCATGTATACTTATGCCGCGAAATCCTCAGCTTAATTTGTATACTTTAACGCTATACCCATCTCGAAAAGGATACCTATTGTTATATAAAAATCCTTAGGGATGCTGCTGATCTGGTGGCCTCTAGTGGATGACTTGCAGATCATCATTGGTGGATGCAGATGTAGATTGCCTCTACTGTTTGCTGATGTGTGTCTGATGTGTGTGTACTTAAATGATACTTTAACACTCACGATTCAAAGTATTAATAATTAAATATGTTAAAACATTGTAAATCACTTTCACATACAACACTAGTATAAACTTATAAACTTATTTGCAGAGTATTTTGCGTGCTCACGTAATATTTTATAAATACTCATTACTATTATTAATTATTAGTGTTATTGGCACAAATATTATACCCATTGATAGATAATACAGTTCATGTTATTGTTATGAGGTAATAATTGTACTTATGTATGATTAAGGCACTTTTTTAATGATTTTTTACATAGGATCACACATAGCTTCTACACACCATGCTAGCGCGTTACGAAGAAACTGAAGAATTTGCAACGATTCCGTAGCGTTGCTTCTATCTATGCCTAAGAGTATTAAGAGCTTGGATACTATTGGCTATTATAGTGACATATCATATATACAAACCTATGGAATGCTCCGTACCATGGACATCTTATAGAAACGTTTACTGCTTTAAAACTACTATAGAATATTTTAGAAGCTTAATCATTGTTATGTTACTGCTACATTGTTAGAACAGAATATTGAATCCATATTGAATTCACATTGTTACAATATTTATAAGAACTTACTTCTTCTAACTGCAAACACAAAATACTTGTGGCTTTGCTTTTAAATATTATGTTGTTGTACACCAATGGCACTGGGGATTAATTGATCTGCATCATTTCCCCTCTGGCTTTCCAATATAAAGTCTGTAAGTTATCACTTTTAAGACCTTTATATTTGGCAAGATGCTGTTTGTTCAGGATGACATCTTCTTCACAGAGAGTGCACTTGGGTGTAGGTAGGCATTCTATCTTGTAGAGATGTTCTGCGAGGCAATCGTGGCCAGTTGCCGTCCTAAATAAGGCCACTGAAGTTTTCCTTGGCATTTTTTGTATATCAACTCTATCTTTAATATGCATTCCACTGGCATTCCAAAATAGCACTAAGAAGTGCTCTTCTTTTAACGTTTTTGGCTTGGGTAGCATGCGTGTGTTGTAGTCCATTTAGCGTTACCCAGGGAACACTACCTGGAGGCGGACTACGTTGTTACCCCTTTTAAATATTATTAACATACGTATATTGTCGTAACATGTAACTCTTTAAATAATTACATTTATATTTTAGAATGGTAATATTATTGTATTTGTCGTGAATAATTAGTTAATAATATTTAAAATATTTAAGCTTTGTTGGTAAGGGATAATCATTTTGGATTAGCAGTGGATACCATCTCGTACTTTTTATCATATAAGGATGCGTATACGTTTTTATAAGCTGTAATACTAGTTTTCTCGTAAACATACAACCACGAAATCATATAAGTTTTCTTGAAGAAAACATATATTTCCAAAACCTAAACTTAATTGGTTTAATCACAGTGAAAGAATGCCAGCCAACAAATTACCACACATACTACTCCACTACGAACCTAAAGGGAACAGAAACGTTGCCTGATCATTCTCAAGATGAAAATACTCAATTTCTTGATATGTTACAGCCAAGGGCCTAAATCCATGAAGAAGAAGATTAATGATAATGTTTCGTTATATTATAAGTTTAGAATGAGTGAACAAGAAGACAGTTTAACAAGTTTATTTTCTACAGCTCATATTTCTTTTACTTTCGCTATAACTTACCAACAGAATAACTCAAAAACGAAAAGCCGGATAAATACTAAACTTGGGATCTTATTCCAAGGATGGGACATAAAGATTTTCAAGAAAATTTCCCCGCCTAAACTAACCCTTATATGGAGAATTCGTTGTTATTTTGTATTTTTTAAAAAATCCTATAACGGTTTTATTTAAAATACCATGACATTTGCTTGGCTAATAAAATATACATCTTGTATTTTATGTGAACATCCTGTAAAGGTTTCTTCATACTGACCGAATTTTGTATAACTGGAAAGGACATGAATTAAGCAAAATTATCCACAGGAAAAATGTGGATCATGCAATAAAATGTTTCGTATCTTTAGCCGTTTTCGAAATATCCCAAGTACATTTGTCTAATATGATTGATGGTTTGTGATTTTTATTTTTTCTTTTCTCTGTAAGCGTTCGCCCAGTTACCACAGTAAACATTTGATGCCGTTTCTGCATGTTATATGTGAGATAGCTTATAAAACGGAAGGAACACTTCACGTACTGCGAGAGTGAGATCTGATGAGGCTACCACCTCCACAGGAGGAAGGGGTGAAGTGAAGGAACCACAGGAGGCTACAGACCACAGGGGCGCGGAAGTACCTAATAGCTCGCAGACCCGTCCAACTCCTGAAGCTGCCCAGAGAGGCAAATGAACGACTCTCAAACCAGTCGGGCATCTAGTGGTGAACACTCTTTCCTTGGGACAAGCATCCGCGCCATTTGTCCGGCACCGCTACACATCACGAAACCTAAAAGCACGCCTGAAACATGGGAAGGAAACGGAATGAAAGAGAAATGAGGGAAAGGAAATCGTAGTAGATAAGAAACTACCCCAGCATTCGCCTACAGACAATGGAAAGTCACGAAAAGCTCAAGGTCAGAGTATGCGGTGGACGAGAATCGAACTCGAGACCTCCAAAAGTCGTGCCTCACACGTTACCGCGGAGCCATCTCGCTCGGTATGTTTTATGTTTAACTAAGCAACTCTTTGAAAGGTAGAATCAGACTGAAAAATTCAATGCCATAGCCGGGATTTGAAGCACGGATGTTTCAGTTTCTATCCGTATGTTCTAACCAACTGAGCTACCATGGCAACATGCCGGTGCGGCATGGTAATTCAGTTGGATGAAGCAACTGGGCGGAAACCAGAAGATCCGTAGTTCAAATCCCGGCTATGGCATTGAATTTTTCAGTCAGATTCTTCCTTTCCAACGTAAATAGACCAAACACTTTTCACAGAATCCTGTAATTATAGCTGATACGTAGGTATATGTAAACTACAGTCATGGGTAGAGATGGTCGTATGTGTGTTTTCGCATCAGTTCCTTTTTACTTTCTCTACTACGTATAGTAAGTAGGGGGAGTATTGTATTCCACCCAAAAATTCGATACCGAGATTACACCGGAAATATATGTTTTGAGACTCCAGAATCCAAAAAAAGCATTTTTGGAAACATGTCCGTGTGTGTGTCTGTGTGTGTGTGTGTCTCTGTGTGTGTGTGTGTGTGTGTGTGTGTGTGTGTGTGTGTCTGTGAACAGCATAACTCAGAAATGAACAGTCGGATAAACACCAAACTTGGCATTTAGGTTCAGTATCTTCCAGAGATGCGACACGAAGGTTTTCAAGAAAATCCCTCCACCCCAGATTATACATTACATGGAACATTTATCGAAAATTTTAATTTTCTCAAAAATGGCTCTAACGATTTTGATTAAAATACTATATGTTTAAGATATTTTCATGACAATTGAAATGTATATCTCGAATTTTCTGGGAATGTTTCTAAAAGTATTCTTCATTGTGAACGACTTTTGCATAACTGGTAAATCAAAAGAGATAGACAAAATTTTACTACACAAAAAGTGTAGATCGCGTTAAAATACACAATTTATGTCATAATTTTTTTTTGTTGGGGGAACCATTTTCCAGATATTGCTTGTTATTCCCTTAAATTTTCTAATACTTATACTTTTTCTCAAATTCGTTATTCATTTTTTTTGTCCTGGTAATGCAAAGAGAATGGAATACTCCACATAGCAACCAGCTCTTAAAATATTTGACTATCGCTTAAAGCCTAGCAATTCCCCTTGCATCTACAAGAAAATTAGCAATAAGATTAACATCTCAATATCTCGATTAACATGAAGCACCTGGAGAATAAATGTTTGTAAAAGTAGTTTGTACAAGAGTAGAGGAAGACATGTGAGGGTAACATCAGATTTTTTATTTGAATTTAAAGCTGTAGAAAAATTATAAAGTAAAGCATTAATATAAATTTAGAATATGCAAACCAGCCCCAAGACAGTTCAGTACCTTAACATTAAACATTTAGATCTCCATGTCTTGTGAAGCTCTTGACTAGCTTACAAAGCGCACACTTAATTACTTACTTAGAGAATTATACTATTTAGGATTATACGAACAGCGTTTCTAAACTTAAGAACACCTTAAATTACGTCCAAAGGTAAAAATGTTCCTTGAGTTCCGTCCCGTATTTACATAGTTAAGCTGTGTCCTACAGTTTTCCAGGCAGTGTGCAAGTGCATTGAGTCCTCTTCCCTCTTCCCCTCTCTCTCCCTACTACGTACCTATAATAAGGGGAGGAAGTATTTTTGTTTTACTCTATTTATTTTACGTCGCTTTAACTCCTTGTCATATCGCGACGGATCTGTTAGTGGACAATGTGTAATGGACAGTTAGCCTTCTCATCCCTAAACCACCCCTCCGTCACGTGTCACAGAGACCCTAGCGCATAGCTACCGGATCTTCTGCTTCGTGCTGTCCAGATAGCATTAGGGTGCCGTCCAGTCCAACCGCCGACCTCACACAGAAAGGGG
This sequence comes from Deroplatys truncata, assembly GCA_030765065.1. Lineage (NCBI taxonomy): Eukaryota > Metazoa > Arthropoda > Insecta > Mantodea > Mantidae > Deroplatys > Deroplatys truncata. The sequence goes on along the minus strand of CM060975.1, from coordinate 264,318,157 downwards.
GACAGTTAGCCTTCTAGGTCTCATCCCTGGAAATGCCATCTGGCTTCGTCACATGCCCACAGAGATCCCATTGTCTGTGGATGGATGGCATAGCATTCGCTATTACCACTTATTTTTCATTTTACTATTGATTTGGACTTAAGGTGGAACTTTAGGTCGTGGTATTAAATATCCAATCCGGTATTTACCTTGGCGACTGAGGGAAAACACGAAAAAATCTCAGACAGATTGGTCGGCCCACGGGATTTGAATCCGGGGCCTCCCGAATGCGAGCCACAGACGTTACCGCCTGTGCCATCGCGCTCGGTGAGAGGAAGTATTGCACTCAACCCAAAAGTTCAATACCGAGATTTCAACGAAAATACACGTTTTAGGGCTATCTGAATCCAAAAATAGCATTTTTAGAAAAAGATCCGCGCGCGGGTGTGTTTTCTTAACAGAAGTCGGTTAAATATTAAACTTCGCATTTAATTTCGGTGTATTCCAAGGATGACACACAGAGATTTTCAAGAAAATCACCCCACCCCAAACTACTCTTTACACAGAACGGTTTTCAACCGCTCCGATAATTTCGATTAAAAAGCCATATGTTTAAGACGCATGATAAATAAAAAGTATATCTTGAATTCTGTGGGAATAGACTATAAAGACTTCGTTTTGAATGAATTTTGAATAGATGGCGCCGCAGAAGTAATGTCGGTTTTTAAGCAAAACTTGATTTGGAACGTTTTCTGACAAGAAATTAAACTACTCTTCTAAGTAGGGACCATCAGATTATATGGTCTTTAGCCATCTTTCAGTGAGGTTTATTGTCCCGCAACGGTAAAAGTCTCTGATTTTTGATGCGAATAATTCGATGAGACCCACTTCCACAGCTTCAATATTTTCGAAGTTTCTTCCACGCATGAAATGGGCCATGGATTGAAACAGGTGGAAATGTGAAGGCGCAAGATAAGGGTTGTATGCTGGGTGTGGTAGCAGTTCGACTCCTTCCAGTTCCTGAATTTTTGTCATGATTGTTCGTGCAGTATGGGATGTTGCATTGTCCCGCTGCAAGATAACTCTATTTCGGTTAACTAATGCTGGGTATCTGCGTCTCAAAATTCCACGAACTCGCTTCAGTAGTTGAGAATATAGATTCGCATTGACTGCAGGCCTGTTTGGAACAAACTCCCAATGAATCACTCCCTCAAAGTTCCACCAGACACACTGATTATTTTAAGCGATGACTTTGTCAGGTTGCGGGGGACTGAGCCACTGTTTCGAGGAGTCAAGATTGCGGTAATAAATCCATTTTTCGTCACATGTGACAACTCTGCTGATAAATCTCTCATCCATGGGATTACCGATAAGCTGACAACAGATATCCTCTCTACGTTGAGCCTATTAAGGTATCAATTCATGAGGTACAGATCTACAGCTGTTATTTGATTTTTCCAAGTTTCTTAATCTGGCGTTGTATGGTATCTTTTGAGGGACCGAGTTCTTCTAACAGCCTACGAATACTTTTTTGCGGATTTTCTTCCAAAAATCTGCGTGTATTTTTAATATTCCATATCTTAGGTCTTTCAGAACATGGTAAATCTTTAGTGTTTTCTTCTCTTCCAATGTTGAAATTTTGGAGCCATCTCTCATTAAGACATCTTCTCCTTCCACTTCACATATTTTTTGAGCCGCGGCAGCAGCTTTATAATCTTGTTTCCAGTAGTGCTTTAGAAGGACTCTAACCTCAAACTTTGTAACTTCCATTTTGTGATTATGTATTAAAAACTGACGACTGACACATTCTCGTAATATACGCAATACTAGCCATGACGTCCTGCAAATACGTTGGCGAACCAAAGAAAACCAATTCTATCTTATAAAACACCAGACTTAAAAACCGACATTACTTATGAGATAACCTATATAATATTTGGTAACCGTAGTAGATACAAAATCTTGCTACACAAAAATGTAAATCTCGTTAAGGCACACAATTTATGTGAAATAAAATTTATTGCGGAAATATTCTTTGTTATCGGTTAGGATTTTCAAATACTTAAGATTTGTCTCAAATTGCAAATCGCTATTCGTTTTCTTTCTTTCTATTTCTCTCTTTTTTTCCTTCTTTCCTTCCTCCCTCCCTTCTTTCCTTCGTTCCCTCTTTCTTTCTTTCATGTAAAGAGAACGGGATTTCAAATCCATCATATAGTCACCAACCTTGAAAAGATTTGACTATCGCTTTAGCTTATTGTATTCTTCTTATACCTACAAAGAAATGAGTAAATGAGTAATAAATGTGCATTAACAGAAGTAGATAGAAGAGTAAGGTTTTTAATGAACAGTTTGTAGAAAGAGTGATTAAAGAAAGTCATGTTATAGCTGCACGTCTGACTTTTGTGACAGTTCCGTGTATTACTCAAGAGTAATATTTTAAGGTATATTAACCACATGGAAGCTGAATTTTAAGACAGCATACTGAAATCTCGTATAAATGAACATTTTCCTTCAAATTTTCAGATTTAGGAATAGCAACACTAAGGATTGTCTATGATTTACTGGAATGATTTTGTTTTGTTACTAATATGTTGTGACAATTCCCATGGTAGCCGTAGGAATTGTCACTTAAAATATTTAAGTTATATTGGGATTATAGTGGAAGATATTTCAATCAGTAAACTTTACAAATTGGAGTTTTGAAATTGTTGTAAACCATGCACTCACTTCTGCAAAAACTTTTCCTTATGCATGACATGTTTCTTCACTTTTCTAAACTTTTAATCATTAATCAGTACCTGAATAGATGTATTGGACAGTAGTTCTAGAGATAGACTAGACCGACTGGGCAGCAACTTTGGACCGGGCGACAGCTGCTGCATCTACCGCTAGCTTCGTTCTCAAGTTCACGTTTAACGGCGCGTGTTCTAGCAGTGCATGGAACAGAAGTTTGCCATTCGTAAAGAGTAAAGTTGTGATGTCTGGTGTTGATTAGTTATGCCTTATAGGCGAGTATACTTTAGAGCACCCTAATTTTGTGACAAGTCTTCTGCAATAAAGTATCTGTCAAAATTCAATCGTAACTTTCCAACGTTACAATGCCTAGAAGAGCATGTCCATAATCTCGCGAATAAATTCAAGGTTATAATCCTTTTTAGCACAAAAATTAGTCCAATAACTGTGCGATGGCATAAGATAAACTGGACTAAATAGCAATACAATTAGATTCATGTTCAACTATGGTAAGTCAAGCATGTACTCGTACATATGTCTACTCGTATGTAGTTTCTTGTATGAATCTCCGTTACATTACCTAAAGTAATTCGGTTGTCCAGGGTAATTACGCCGTAGTGTGTGAATCAGGGGTGGCTGGGGTGGTAGGTATATAAGGGTGACTCGTAGTAAGGCCTTCAATTTTAAATCAACTCGCAGAATGCATATCGTTGAAAATCAGCATATCGCGTGAAGGAATGGTATTATATGGGACGATTCAAAACAACGATAATATTTTTCAATAGGGGATCAGTAACTGGGCCCAGTTTATTCAGATTATATTTTATATTCTAATAATTATGCAATTCATTAAACATCGCTGTAAGTTGGATGGACTGAGACTAAATAGTTTCCTGTACATAAGGGACATCACGCCTATAGCACTATAACGGGTTTGATCATGAAAGAAAATTTTCTGTGTCGCCAATGTAGGTTCTGTAATCAAGTAGTACATCGACAATTAAGATTCCATTTTGTAATTTACTGATTTATGGGATGCTCTTGTTAGGTTGGTGGACGTTTCTTGACAAACTGCGTTGTAAAACTTTGATCGCCTACAATGCTAAGACCGTTTTTCGAAAATGGGTCTCTCTTGGAAAATTATCAGTTCCGTATGTCACTCTAAAAGTTGTGGTGTTATTTTGAATCATCCTGTATACTACACTGTTAGGCTGGTGTGAAGTATGATGCAACCAATGAAGGGTCAATTCAGAATAGCTGATACTTACTCGTAGTTGACTTGTTAATACAAAATGTGTGCTGCGTTCACATGAATCTCTTTACTCACTCTTCTATAAACCATTCTTAAATCAGCTTATTCTTTTATCTACTTGTTATTCGAGATAAACTTTAGAGATTTTTAAAAAGCAGATCATTAAACAATGGCTTTGAAATTCTATATTCTTTGCATTACCACAAAAAATGAATAGCGAGTTAGCGCTTCAAACAAGTATAAGTATTTGAAAATTCAAGCCAATAACAAAGAATATCTCGGAAATGGTTAACTTCACAAACATTTATATTTGACATAAATTGTGTGCTTGCAAAGAGTTCTGTACTTTATGTGTAGTGAGATTTTGTCCATCTCTTACGGTTTAAGTTACACAAAAGCCATTCAGAATGAAGAGGACTTCAAAGGCTATTCCCGAAAATTCCAGGTTTACATTTTATTTATCATGCAAATATCTTAAACATGTGGTATTTTTATCAAAAGCGTTGGAACCATTTTTGAGAAAATAAAAAATAACCACTTTTTCACCTAAAGAATAGTTTGGGGTGAGGTGGTTTTCTTGAAACACTTTGCGTTACGTACTTTGAAGATGAACTTAAATACCAATTTGGTATTCAACAAATGTTTGGTTTTTTGAGTTATACGGTTCACAGACAAACTTAATTCCTCAAAACGTGTATTTCCAGTGAAGATTCCATATCTAAGTTTTAGGTTGAATGCAAAACGTCCTCAATTTACTACGGTTAAGCAACAGAGAAAGTAAGAAAGTAAACTTAAAATACCTTTTATGGATAACAACTTACGTACCACTTCCAATCTTTTATTATTCGATTAACTTTTCATTAGGATCATGTGCAGCGGGAAGGATACATACCAAAGCTGATCAAGTCTGACAAGTTTCCGCTACATTTTGTTACAAAGATCCTTTCAACTCTCTTATATTACTTGTGAACTTTGTTCATTAGGTACTAATTGATTGTTTCCTGGGAGGCACAGATAAAAGGAGTGGCATTACAATTTCATCGCATAACTGGTAGTCCTTGTCGGTAATTCATTCAATTTCAACAAAGACAGAGAGAGAGGCTTGTAAACTATACCGTAGCAGAATGATAATCGAAGTGAAAGAATTTCAATGAGAATTCCGATTGCTTTATAAGGAATCAATATACCGCGCACAAGTCTTTATTTATACCTCTGTATTTTTATCGTATTAAATCACTGCTGGCGCTGAGCAGGCCGTGCGTGTTCGGCCACTGGCCCTTGCTCCTACTGTGGCATTAATTATTACGGCTATGGATCATCCATCATACCTTTCTTAATACATGAATTCCTGAGTAGCTATCTCTCATTAGTGGAATATTCTCCCGTTCTGTTGTTTACACATGCACGTTGTCGGAAATCGGTAAATGCCAAAGGTTATAGCTATCTTTACAAGCATGCTATTGTCCATTAAATCTTAGGCTTGCATCTTTACTGGTGCTTATAAATAATGCAGGAGAATGGTTAGTATTTACTTTTTTGGATTCCCGGAAAACTAAGACATGTAAGCTTGCTGTTTGTTAGAAAGAGCGTGTTTAGATTATCAAACATCCATTCTTAAATGGACTAAATAACAGAAAATGTGCAACCCTCATCAGTCCAGATGCAATCTTGCGACTATCGCGTATTTGATTCAATGAAAGCAGCAATAAGATATAATAATAATAATAATAATAATAATAATAATAATAATAATAATAATCTCGTGCCGCTGGCCCATGAAGGCCTTGACCTACCAACGCCACTGCCGGCCTCACGCCCACGTATGCGCGGCAGCGGTGGGCGATCATTCAACCGATATGGGAGGTGATTTGGCCAGTATTACGCATCCCCTTGCCAGAATATTGGCCTCCGTAGCCGGGATCGCTGCCTATCGCAGCTCCTCACTTTCCTCACAGTGCTGAGTGGGCACCGGTCTTATACTCGGGATTAAAATATATTACTCATTCCGTAGCCGGGAACCAGAGCTCTACGCTCTACAATACGGCACAGGACATAAGGAGATATGGCTTCTAAGAGAACGGTCAACCTGGTCAAAATTTGAACGCACATGGCAAAATATGTGTAATTTTATGTGCAGTATTTTAGTGGTTTTGCAATTTAATGTTCCTACCGTGTAAAGCCCTTCAGTTGGTAGTGCAGCGCATACTCATCGTATCCGAAGTATTGTCAGAATGTTATGCCATAGAGCGTCCAAACTGAGTCGCGGGACATGGACCCCTCTTGAAAAATGTTTACTGTCCCGCATAACACATTAAATGTTGCCGGTGTTGTTTTGAACCAAGCGGTATATTCGTGCACTACTGCCTAGCACCTTGACGTAACAAACAAATCGGAGTGATTTGCTTCAAATTACGGCATAACCTCGATTTTGCATTATTATGTAAGAGGTGAAAATTATCAAGGAAATATTTTTATCAGAGTTCAGTTCAATAATAATTGAGGCATTAACATGGAAAAGGTAGTAACTACCATTAACATCATTTTTCAGGGAAGCAAAAACAAATTTATGAACACTTTCTCACCAACATCATTACAGAAACTGCTCGGAATGGAAGGTATACACTCACAATTTTGTGTTACACATGAAGCTTAAAAGGTCTGACACAGACGTGTCTGTGAAATAATATTTTCTGAAAATACAACACAGAAATCACTGCTTAGGCAGATTCAGAATTAATGTTATTTGTATATTATGGTTCTGGCAGAATGCATGATAATTTGCATCCAGGATGTCCAACATAGATAAGAAGTGTGATATCAGGGATAACTGATCTTCTTTCAAGGCTTTGCGATCACTGCAAGTGATTGACATTATTGACTGTCCTTTCTTAAAAATGCTTCCAGATTACAACGCCATAAAACTGTCGCGTTTTTATTAGAGTAAAATCCGCTCTGGAGTGTCTAATTCCAGGTGAAGATGCTGATTTTGATAGGAGTTGGTTAAGGAGACCTGTCAGAAACGTACCTTGCACATAAGCTGTCTGTTTCCAAAATGTGTGAAGCTTTTCTTATAGCCTCTTCAGTGAGTTCACATTTGCAATTGCACTTACATGTTTCCAGAGAAATATTTTGTTTAGTGTGTAATCGAGTTTGGTTAAACGCTCAGGAAATAGTGAAGCAAGAATCAGTAATTCGACTTACAATTCTAAATGCAAGAGATTTTGAAGGTGTATTGACTGTTAAATACGCATCCGTATCGCAACAATCACTACTACTTGTTAGCAACCCTTCTAGACATGTTGAAATTGGCTACTGGTAGCTATGATGAGTTACCTATCTTGTCCGCGCCAACAGCTGTACATACAACTATGCTCTCTATCAACTACGTTTTCAACTTCATTTTATTTCATTCAGACATACTACGTTTTCTGTGCCACTGGCATTCTCAAATAAAAAATGAAAATTGAAATTTTTGGCAGTTACTATCTTTCCTATGTCAATGCCTCAATTTTCTTTAACATAAAATACTGTATTTCTACCCAAAAAAGCTTCTAAAACCTATTCTTATATATGTATCTACCTCATGTTAAACAAGATAAACGTTTGCAGCAGTATTTTAATTATACATCTCTCTGAAGGTAGAAGAGAGATACAACAGGCTGAAATTATAGTCAAATCTTCAAAAAGCAGTACAATGCACGATGACTGAAATTCGAGACTCTTTGCATGACCAAGAGTAAAAAATCTGATTGTTACACTCACATGACTTTCTCTACTCTTATACAAACTATTTTACAAACGCTTATTCTCCTATCTACTTCATGTTAATCGAGATAAACATTTGCAGACTCTATCTTATTGCTAATTTTCTGTAGATGTAAGGGGAATATATATTTACAAGGGCGATATAGAAATACAGTAGCCTTTAAGCATAGACATTACTTTAATAGCTGGTTGCTATGTGCAGCACCATTCTCTTTGCCACAGATTAATACTCTGTGCATATCCAAGACAAAAAAATGAATAACGAATTCCCATTTGAGAAAATAAGTATTGAAAAATTTAAGGGAATAACAAGCAATATCTCGAAAATGGTTCACTCAACAACAAAAATGTATATGACAAATTCTGTACTTTAACACGATCTACATTTTTTGTGTATAAAATTTTGTCTATCTCTTATGGTTTACCAGTTATGCAAAAGTCGTTCACAATGAAGAATACTTTTGGAGACATTCCCAGAAAATTCAAGATATAAATTTATTTTTCATGAAAATATCTTAAACATATGTTTTAATCAAAATCGTTAGAGCCATTTTGAGAAAATTACAATTTTCGAAAAATGTTCCATGTAAAGGGTAATCTGGGGTGGGGGATTTTCTTGAAAACCGTCATGTCACATCTCTGGAAGATACTGAACCTAAATACCAAGTTTGGTGTTTATCCGACTCTTCGTTTCTGAGTTATGCTGTTCACAGACACACACACACAGACACACTCAGGGACATGTTTCCAAAAATGCTTTCTTTTGGATTCAGGGGGTCTCAAAACATATATTTCCGGCGAAATGTCGGTATGGAATTTTTGGGCGGAATACAATATTTCCCCTACTTACTATACGTAGTAGAGAAAGTAAATAGAATTTCTTGGAAATGTTTAGTACGCTTTTATATATCTCTTATGGTTATATAACATTGCGAATCAGAATGAAGAGGTCCTCAAGCCCAATCCCAGAAAATTCAGATACACATTTTATTTACCATGAAGTATCTTAAATATATGGTATTTTAATCAAAATCGTTAGAGCCATTGTTGATGAAATCAAAAATAAGGGAAAATTTCCAAAAAAGGTTAGTTTAGGGTAGGAAATTTTCTTCAAAGTCCTCATGTCACATATTTGGAGGATACTGAACTATAGTACCAACTTTGGTATTTATGTGAAATTTCGTTTCTGAGTTCACACACGCACACACACACACACACACACACACACACACACAGACAGACACATGTGGGGGGACAACAACATGTGTATTTCCAGTGAGGTCTGTGTAGAATTTTTGGGCGGAATACAATACTTCCTCTGCTTACTATAGGTAAATAGCAGAGAAAGTAAAAATGGCATGGGTCATTCCAAACATCCGTAGCAAAATGTATATAGCGTTCGTTACGACGTAACGTAAAAAACAAAGCATTATGTTATCTTTAAAACCTTGGAAAGGCCCAGGAAGTACATTATATAAACTAACGGGGATCCAAATATTTTAGGTCTGCTCAAATACATCCTTCAAGAGTACCCACAAGCTGTGATATCCTTAGGGGCACACTTTATTAAATAAGCCTAGAGTTATGTAAATTTGATTCAATGGTTGGCTATAGTATTTTAAATTGAAATGAAGGAAATGTATGCACACATATCATTGCATCCTACGCAGTATGACTGTTATTGCGTTTTCAATGTGTATCATTCTTTTTGACCGCCATTGGGTCACTCTAATCAAACATTACAAAAGTATACTAATAGGCAGTTCCCTGCTTCCTGCCAAGGCAGAACAAGTAAAATCCTTCCGGCAACGAAATATTCTCTTTATGGACTTCTAAGAAACTCACATCTTGAATATAATGCAGCTAGGACTCCTGTTCACATTCAGCTATCCTAAACTACCGGGTATGAAGAAGGCCATAAGGAATTAAATTCTTGGCACGCGTCTAGAAAGTATTTCTATATGGTTTTTGGGGAGAGGTTCTGGTAGTTTAAACTATTTTTTTCGACTATAGTGTTTTTTGATCAACTTACAGTTTATGTTGTCATGGTGGAAAGTTGAATTTCCTGCTTTCAATGCGGGTAACCTAACCTATTTGCGTGTTTTATCTATTTTACTACACATATGTATGGGCTATATTAAACCTTTTTCATAAATGGGTAGCGGAAGTCGAGATTTCACGGAAAACTCACATTGAAGTCCACTGAACTCACCAAAAACGTTTTTGGAAAAAAAAGGTTCGTGTGTGTCTGTGAGTGAGTGTGTGTGTGTGTGTGTATGTGTGAGAGAGAGAGCGAGAGAGAGAGAGAGAACAGCCTAAATAAAAGAGTATAAGTCGTACAAATATGAAATTTCCTCACTTTAAGCACTGGAGGTGAGGATTTTAAAGAAATAACACCGCTCCAATCTACACTTTAATTTGTCCTTTATATTTTTTCTTAAAAACAGTCTAATGATTTTAAAGGGACAAGATAGTTTGAACACATGGAAATTACACCTTAAGTGTGTTAAATTACCACTGCTCTTAAAGTTCTCATTGGCTTTTCCTGAAATTTTTATGAATTATACTCTAAATCATGAAACTTATTTCAAGTGGTTGTTTCCACTGATAGCTTATGTAGTTGGTTCGTAAACATTATTTCATATAGCAGAAAAATAATAAAATTTACTCTTAAACATGCGAATTCATGTATCTTTTTCTCTGTATAGTAGTGCGGGGCAAAAGTACGCGGCGGGTAAGAGTACGCACAAGGGATATTTATATGAAGACGGCCGTGCAATTGACAGTACTGTATGCTGTTGGAAGAATTACATGGCCGATAGCCTCTCTACATAGTTTCGTTGTGCTGGTGTGTTTCGTCTTGAAACTATGAGGTAAGATTGAAAATCATTCATCTTGATGTTATTTTTCGTGGTTTTGGAAACGTGATTGAGCTATTAGGAATGTGGGACAGGTATTTTAGCATTATGTCATTTCTCAGACAAATTTCTGTAATAACGTGTGGTGGCTTGGCCATCGTGTGAAACTGGCCACAGATGGCAGTACGGTCTGGAAATGTTAAAGACGACAACGGGGCAAGAATACGAACTGTGGAGTGGGGCAAAAGTACGCACTAAATAGCATGCGAAGGAATTGGCAGAGCTTTGCACACTCCTTGACTCTCATTTGTGTAGTTTAATATTGAAGGATTTGCGTAGAACTGGCATTTTAGTTTGCTGACATTAACAAGGTAATCCATCCATTTAACAAGGACAGCAAATTAGCTGGCAGAGACTGGGCACTAAAACTTATGAAACTGCACAAACTATCACTCCGTGTTTCCACCAAAACAAGTCTTGCTCGAGTTATGGGCTTTAATAAAGCTCAAGTTTCTTTGTTTTTTGATAATCTTGAACAAATGATGGATCAATACAAGTTCTGTCTATCAAGAATGTATAATATGGATGAATCAGAATAAGCACTGTCCCTAGTAAGACTCCTAAGGTTGTATCACCTAATGGTAAGAAAGCAGTTGGAACAATTGTTTCTACAGAAAGAGGAAATTTAACAACTGTTGTTTGGCAGTCAGCGCAGTGGAAATTATGTTCCCCCAGCCATAATATTTGCAAGAAAAAGAGCTAAACAAGAACTCATGCACGGAACTCCACCAGGTTCAATCATGATGTGCTCAGACAGTGACTACATCAACAGTGAGCTATTTACTGAGTGGCTGAAGCATTTTCAGAAGCATGTAAGAGGAAGCATGGAGAATCCAATACTTCTGGTGCTAGATAACCACATATCCCATATAAACTTGGAAGCAATTGTCTACTGCAGACACAATGGTATCCATCTATTATCGATTCCTCCCGATACTTCACATAGGTTGCAGCCCCTCGACAGATCATTTTTCAAGCCGTTAAAAGATCTATATTCTGCAATGTGTGACAAACGGTTACTAAATAACCCAGGACGTGTAATAACACAATTTCAATTGCAGAGGAAAGAAGTAAGAGAAGTAAAAAATTGGAAGTAGTGACTAGCTCACCCTTTAAAAGAAGATTGGAAATGAATCAAGCCTTAAATCATCCAGTGCTTCAAAACACGTCAAGCGTGATGTATCAAAATATGCACAAAACGATATGAGACCCCAAAGGACCAAATGCCAAAGCGTCAACTTCAACTTCAAATGAGAAAATCCACTGTCCAGGATGCGACGGGGAGTATGTTGAACCACCAGAAGAGGACTGGATTCAGTGCCAAAAGTGTGCAGAATGGTGGCATGTAGCTTGTTCCACCGACGAGGGAGGCAGCAAATTTATCTGCAACTATTGTTAAAAATGACAGACAATGAGAATATTTCAATCTTTTCTTTATTCAAATATTTTTATATTTAGGTTATCATCTTATTCTTAGAATGATGTTCAATATTAGTCAGACTAAGGTCCTTGGTGTATTCTTATAATGTAATAAAAGTTACAGCACCAAGCATTAAAATTAAACATTTGTGTTTTCTGCGTACTTTTGCCCCACCTTATGCGTACTTTTACCCCCATCTATGGGGCAAAAGTTCGCATGGGTCACATTTTAATTGAACATTTATAAAACTGTTTTTCGCATGTAAAAATAGGTTTTAGCCACTGTTTGTGATGAACAATAGAATAAAGATTGCATAATAAAAATTTCAGATATACTAGTTGAATAGATACCGTTGCAGAGGTCTTGAAAGTTTAAGTGCGTACACTTGCCCCACGCTACTCTACTACTTGCAATACAGAATCACACTTTTGCATGGTTGTTCTTGGTATAATCAGCTATCTTCTGAACCTAAATCATTTAGTTATGTGTATCAGTTCACTAGAAATTGAAAAAAACGTTATTTGCAAACTAAAAAATGTAAAAATTATGGAAAATTTGCAAAGTTGTTGCTTTCTTAATATCGCTAATATACATTACAAAATTATGATTGTGGTTCAGAAAGTTTAACTATGTGTTGTATACATGTACTGAAAATTTCAGCTCTCTACCTCACAATTTCTGAGAAAAAGGTACATAAGTATTCAAAAATGTTGTTTTGAGAAAACTGAATTTAAAGTTTGAAGATTAAAATTCTGACACACTTCAGCACATTCTAGTGTCATAATCGTCTGTACCTTCATTTCTGGAATGCTTCAGCTTTTCTGATTACCTTCTGTTGGTCCTGGCCTCTTTTGTTAATTGCTGAACTGCTCGCTGGGCATGATATAGTCGTTCGTTATTGAAAGATACAAAAATGCTCTAAAAATATATTTTCTGAAACTGGAAATAATAGAGATTTTATTGGTACCTAAAACCAAAAATGTGATTTTTGACCATTTCAGAGTACCTTGTCCCCTTAATATCCTCGTGATATCACACAAAAAGTAAAGATTAAAACCAGCCTATAGCGACCCGCTTTTTAAAGGTTTGGGTATTTTTTCAGCCTCCTGTATACCCCATGTACAGAGAGGCATGTATAAAGAACATTTTCTACAAACGTTTACTTCGATTAAAACAAAGTGTATAGAAAAGGAAGCTTTTGTAAGAATTGTTTGTAGCACAAATGTATAAATAAATGATAGTGGTTGAAGGAAGTCAAGTGAAATAACCATACCCTCTTTGGCATTAGTTTTCATACCTTCTCTACATTTCATAAAATGTTAAAACTACAGAGTGAACATACATTTTCGATCCATTTCTGTGAAAACTACCAATTATGTGTTTCTTTTATAGGTAATCTGAAAGGTGCTATCCATTGAAGAAAGAATAGCTGTGGTTTCTGTGCGTGCGAGTGGATTAACTTATAGACAGGTTCAGGTGCATAAACCCGCTCCCACTAGAGTTAATATCAAACATTCAAAACCACGGGTAGTGTGCACGATGAAAAACGTTCCGGTAGGCCCAGTGTGCCGACACAAACTGTGCAACAGGTAAATGATACAGTTACCAAAGCCCAAAAGTATTAACCAAGAGGCTAAGTCGGGAGTAGGGTGTATCAAATCGACAGTGTGGAAAATTCTCCACTACAGCTTGAAAAAAACGCTGGAAAGCTGGGAAGGGAGGACTACCCTGCCCCGAAGCCATGTGTGACGACCTGTTGCAGGTAGTCAAAGAGGATGAAGTCATCTTCCGCACATGTGGCATGGTCAACCGACACAACTGCAGAGTGTGACAGCTTCGAGTGGGAACGAAGCACCACAAAAGTCAATGTGTGGTTGGGGACTAGAATATCTGAGATTTATGTACCATTCTTCTTCGCAGAACACACAGTCACAGGCATTTCATATCTGGAAATGCTGTGTTCCTTCAACTACAATTGCATTAGGATGACATCTTGGAAACGGTGGTTTTCCAACAGGACTGAGCACCTCCTCATTTCGCTCTCGTTGTTCGTGAATACCTGCAAGACACATTTCTACATAGGTGGATTGGTAGGGGTTCACACCGCATCTGGGCTCCATGTTCCCCTGAGCTCATACCTCTGGACCATTTTGTAAGGGAATACATCAAATCACAGGTATACAAAGTCAAAATCATCTCCATTGACCATTTAAATGAGCGCATCAGGAAGGCGGTGCTTAAAATCACACCTCAAATGTTAGAGAAGGTGTTTCATTCACTCATGCGTCGCTGGAAATGATGTGTGGAAGTTCAGGGTGGCCATGTGAAATAAACTTTGATGAATTGTGTGTTACTGTGTCTTATGATCTACATTCACTGTATTGGTTTCAATCTAAAATATGTTTATCACAGAAATGGATCGCGACTTTATGTCCGTCCTATAATATTTTTGTTACCAAACTATGTAACAGTTTGTCCCAGATATCTTATCTTTATACTTTGATTTCCCGACATTCTGTTGTACAGTGCAGATTTCTATCAGTTTCCAGATAGTGGACCAAATTCCTTTTTGCTCTTTGTCCGTTTAGCCACATTCATCCTATTCTTGTCCATTGTAATCCTTCGCTTTCAAAACATTTTTGTCTACACCATACCTTCTTGAGGTTGTCTTGAAGATTTACCAGGAAGCTTGAATCAGATAAGATTTAATGCGCAGACTGGCATCTCTCCATGGTAGTTCAAGCTTAAGATCCCTTTCACAGCGAAGACGTAAAAACGTAGCAAAATATAGACGTGAGGCAAGACTATTCACAATAATACAGCCGTAAATCCAATGTAAGAACTTGGAACGAGTTTATAGATCCGAACTTGCAAGTTTCAAATGGAATAACGTAACTAATGATATCCAATAAGAGAATTTATTGTCCTTAAAAACAATTAATATTGGAAAGGTGATGAATCAAGTAAACAATGGTGCAGCGTCTGGCATAGCATAGCCAAAAGGAAAGCCACCATAAAATCATGCACCTCGATGTTGTACTGCTTAGAAGCTGGTATTGTATGGAGAAAGAAATGCAGAATTCGTTCACTATGCACGCAACGCTAGCATATAGTTTGAGTTTGCAATTTCTTGTTATCTAGTAGCGCTGCATGGCTCTATGTGTATGTTTCCATTAAACAACAAGGGTGCAAAGTCCCGCGTTTATTTTACGTCTGCGCTTACTTTTCATTGTAAATGAGACTTAAGATCATCGACATGTAGAGGTAAAGATCCGTGGCTTAAGTTCTAGCTGTGGCATTGGATTTTTCAAATATGATTCAGTTTTCCTTCTTAGATTTTTTTATTATACACTGGATTGCTCTTTGCTCTTCAGCTACCAAATATTTCCTGCTTTTCAATGTCATTGACCCTTGGTTTCATTATTTTCCCAGTTCTTTGCTGCTGATTATAGATACTTACCTATCTATTTTACACATTCCAAATTATAGTGCCTTATAACTTAGTGACCTTAGAGATTCATCCTTCATTTTTACTTTGTTTACTACTTAACTATAGTAACCGAGTGAGATAGCTTGGCGGTAACGTGTGAGGCTCGCATTAGGAAGGTCCTGGGTTCGATTCCCGTCGACCGCCCACTATGATCTCCCCTCGTCGGTAGGCGAATGCTGGGGTGATTTCTCGTCTGAAACTATTTCCTTTTCATAATTTCCCTTTCACTCCGTTTCCTTCTTATGTTTCAGGTATGCTCTCAGGTTTCGTGGCGTATGGCGGTGCCGGTCAGATGCCGCGGATGCTTGCCAAAGGAAAGAGTACTCCCGGTAGACTGCTTGGTTGACAGGTCGCTCATCGCCCTCTCGAGGCAGCTCCAGCAATGGTTCGGATCTTGGAGCCTAGAACTGTTAAGGACTTCCGCGCGTCTCTGTGGTCTGTCTGTCTGCGACCTGTAGCTTCCTGTGGCTCCTTCACTTTATCCCTATGGCATCCCTATATACCTATGGCAAGTGGAGGATGTAATGTATTCCACCCAAAAATTCAATACCAAGATTTCACCGGAAATACACGTTTTGAGACTCCCTAAATCCGAAATAAGGCATTTTTACAAAAAGAAATCTCCATGTGTGTGTACGACACGAAGATTTTCAAGAAAATCCCCCCTTCAAACTACCCATTACATGGAAAAGTTTTCGAAGATTTTTTTTTTTGAAAAATGACTCATACGTTTTTAATTAAAATACCGCGTGTTTAGGATATTCTCAATAAAAAGGATTTCTGTAATTTTGTGAGAATAACCTCTAAGGTCCTATTTATTCTGAATGACTTCTGCACAATTGTTAAACAATAAGAAAAACAAAGTTTACTACACAAAAAATGTAGATCTTGTTAAAGGACACAATTTATTTAATTTTTTTTTGAGTTAACAATTTTCAAGATGTTTCTTGTTATTGGTTTACATTTTCAAATAATCATACTTTTCTCAAATGGAAGTCGTTATTAGTTTTTTCTGGTGGTCATGTAGAGAGCATAGAATTCCTAAGCCATCACAGAGCGACAAGCCGTTTAAAAATCCAACTGTCGCTTTACCTACCGTCTCTAAAACGAAATGTGTAAATGTGATTTTAAAGTTTAGCTCGATTAACAAGTATGGGATTTTGTAAGCATAGTTTTAAAAGAGGGAGCAGAGAATTCATGTGTTTGTATCACATGAGATTTTTTCCACTGTCTGTATTATACCTGAGCTTGAGGTAAACAGTTTATAAACAATAAGATGGAAAAGATGATACAAACTCATTTCTTCTCGGGATACTGGACATCACTTATCTGGGAGCTTGAGTGTTAAATACGCAAGCAGTACACGTTTTGCCGACGGTCCAACTTCGTCTCTTTCTTACATCGGTTTCCATTCTTATGTTAAATACGATAGCAAACATGCAGGCAAGCAAAATAAAGAAAACATAATCAGAGAAGGGATTACAGCAAAAGTTCCAACTTGCATATTAAGTAGCCGAGATTCTATCTCTTTTTATTGGACGCAGGTTATAAACTGGTTGAGTGACGGGCAGAGAATAGGCTAGGTCATTGCCCATGCAATCTCACGCTAACTGTGCCTTGCAGTGCGTTATAAACTTTTATAAAGTACGGGTCCCTGTGTACTTCTGGAAACGAGTTCATGAAATGTGCAGATAAGTGTGTTGAACATGCATCAATAACAACACTAAGGAAAAGAAGACATTGCTGTCAGCAAAAAAATAACTCGGCATTCACTGCGGGGATTAGCTTTCGTATCAATTTAATGATTTTAACATACGACTTTTTATAGCCTTTGTCAGAAGAGCGAGAAAGAGGAAATGTTAGCTATTTTTAAACCAACGAAGCAAGCTGCAACATAATTAACTTCCTAAAATATGGCTTTTAATTTCCGTAGCGGACTGATTACGATCAGAATATTTGTTTAAAATTTATGTTGCTATATTCCAAATTTAAAAATCCAGACCGTTGCTGACTAAAAAGCCCAATAACATGGAGGCTATAAATAGACAGATTCTTGATTCTGATAAATGTGTATTTCTAATAATAACAATCCTTTTAACTAAGTCAAGGACTTCAAAGATATCATTGCCTCCAAATAATATTATTAGCCTCCTACACGTAGTAGTCAGCCACCACTTTCGCCTATCCTACGTATGCCTAATTTAATTTTAGGATTCCAAAAATTAATCTGCGCATGTGTCTAACAGATAGTAGGGATTTCAGAACTGTACCAAGAAACAGCTAATATTTACGACTTCATGCCCAATAAGGTATGACAGTATACATTAAAATAAAAATTTCTACAGCTTAACTAAGGTAGAGAAACTGTAATAAGCTCATAAACTTGATATCGAGAATTCGTCCGATACGTTTTAAGGCCCCCTCTAGACAACAACAAAATATATTTTAGGGGGGAATGATATAGGATGGACCATTTAAGTTGAGATTGTACAATATCTCCAAAATAAGCGTTGTAGAAAGAAATATCTTTCATAAAAGTTACTTGATGTTATGGAGGAAAGTAAATCCAATAGTCGTGTTTTCTTTGGAGGGCGCTGTGATGGTCAGTTTAAAGTCAACTTAATTTCTTTAAGTGGGAACCTACAATAAGAGTGAATTTAAATTGACTCTAAAATGACCATATTAACTCCAAATAAAACACGGCTAATGGCATTTACTTTCCCCCATAATATCAAACAGCTTTTACTCCAGACATTTATTTTTACAACGCTTAGTTTTGGAGATATTATACGTCTCAACTTAAATAGTCCACCCTGTATATACATGTGTACATGTGACTTTAAAATATGTTTTTTCTTCAAAAACAGCTGTAAAGATTTAAGTTAAAATACATATGTTAAAACAAATGAAATGTACTTCTTAACTTTTCTGAACAGGAACGCCGGATTTCGACTCCCGGCTCTGGGTTGGCAATTTTAAGTCGGCTCTATCTACGCCATCACCTCTAATTTCCTCATGTGAAGCATCTCTAAAGCCTAACGTAGTGCGGAGTCCACGGTAAAAGCTGTAGGTCCTCTCATTCCACCGCCATTCTCATCAACGCCCTATCATCGGAAGCAACGGATTCCGCCCGCTGGGTGCCTCCACCTCAGAAGTGGGTACAGCCATCGCTTGGTGGAATGAGGTATCCCCGAAGGTATAGCCCATATGGAGAGCGTTAGAAACGACGGCTTTTCTAAATAGTCTGTGAAACCTTCTTTATTTCCATTGAATATTATATAACCGGAAAGCAGCAAAGCATGTGTAAAAACTCACTATGGATTTGACCTGTAGACTTAAGCATTTATGAAGTTTATTTTTTTGCAAGAATTATTTTACAATTTAGCATCATTTATTTACTATCTATTATTTTAAATGTACGTTACTGTCTATTCCTGTCTCTCAACAGATTACGTCGTTTTAAATTCATGCAAAATAACTTGTTTTATTCGGCCCTGCACGGATGCATTCTCTAAGCAGGGGTATGAATTAAGAACAGAAGTGGCGTTTTAAAGTCATGAGGAGCCTACAATTTTCACGTTCCTAAGCGTATGTGTGTAAAAGTTTTGTCCAAACTAATAAAATGGCGCAAATGTTTACTTAAGGGGTTGAAAATTTGAGTAGGTTTGTTTTTGAAGTTGTAAGCTATTCTATAATTTTCGCCAAGCTCATTTAAAAAAATTGAAAGTGAAAAAGCATCAGAGTTTTGTCTTTTATGACTGATTGGATAGATTTTGGAAATTTGAAGATAACTTATGTTTTTTGCCAGATCTATAGTATAACTGTAGTATATTTTGACAAGATGGCTTAAACAATGCAGATTTCTACGTAGGGATATTTTTCTTACAGTTGCAAGGAAGTATATAATTTTCTTACGGTCCTGTAGTATAACTATACAAAGTTCTGTCTAGATAAGCCAAGAGCATTGATTTGTATATTAGAGATTGACAATATGGACTTAAAATAGGGTAGTGGAAGTTTTTGAACTTTCTAGGATAGGCTTAGCAATCTTGCTAGATTCTAAATCCTACGTGTACCAAGTTTTATTAAAGTCATATAAAAATACTCCTTGATTTTTGACGAAATCACAAGGAAATTTGGTGATATAAACACGATTAGCAACTCTTCCTTGCAATAACTCAACATAAAAAGTAATACGCCTCCCCATGTAATTTTTGAGCTCTAAATCATTAAGAAATCTGTCATATATTGATAACTGCCCAAAATGTCCTCCGATATGCATATTCACCAAAACAGGATTGAACTGAGTGATTTCAATATGCTAACTCCCAACGTTTTAAAATGTTTGGGAATGTTTTATATACCCCACCCATCAAGGGCATACTATTTTTCTCTCGTTATCGTTAATATACATTTGTAATTGTTTGATGCTTTGTGGCTTTGTCAATCCATTATTATGGGAAGCTACAATTCCACTTTTTGGAATAAATAAGAGGAACATAATGTACGAAGTCGCTCATAACTGGCAAGTTCTTTAGGACGAACTATTTCATTTAAACGGTTCATAACAAGTGAAGTGATTCATGCGAATGAGCCAGTTCTATCCATTTCAGCTGGGGGAGTAACCGGCAACTCAGTCATAATAGTTCATTCAGCTGTTGATTAAAATTCTGATGTGTTGCATTCACATGACTTCCTCTGCTCACTCTTCTAATAAATATTCTTACAAATTCTTCTATTTCTATTCTTCTTCTTCTCTTCGAGAAAAACTTTCATTACACATTTGTACATTCCTTTGTGGGTATAAAAAGCATGATAATAATAATATTAATAATAGTTCCGAGGCGTTACTGCCCATTAGGGGCGTTGACCCACCAACCCAACAGCCAGCCTCACACCCACGTATGCATGGAAGAAGTGGGGATCATCTAACCGATACGGTGAGGTGAAGGGCGAGAATGTTGGTCTCCGTGGCCGGGATTGCCGCCTATCGCAGCTCCTCACTTTCCTCTCGATGATGAGTGGGCAGCCCCCAAGGGTGAAATCGAATCTGGGCGCACTCCATGGCAGGGAACCAGAGCTCCGTAGCGGCACAGCGCAGTGCATAAGAAGAATAATGCATTATGCTAAAGCGATAGTTAGATTTTTAAAAAAATAAATCGCTATGTGATGGTTTTGAAATGTTAGGCTCCTTGCATGAATTAAGGAAAACCGCAATAACGACTTACCGCTTGAAAAACTAAGTATTTGAAAACTCATACCAATAACAAACATATCTCAAGAAATGGTTAATGAACAAACCTTTTTATTCGATATAAATTGCGAGTTTTATGGAGATTTGAGTTTTTTTTGTCTGGCAAGATTTTGTGTATTTCTTACGTTTGCCAATTGTACAAAACTCAATTTAGAATGAGGAGAACCTCATAGGCCATTCCCAAACAATTCAAGCTATACCTTAAGCATTTGATATTTTAATTAAAATCGTAAATGAATAAGGAACCACTTTCCATGAAATGTGTCGCATCAATAGAACATGAACTTAAATGCTACCAATCTTGGTAATTACCCAAGCAGTTCAGACACACACGGACTACCTCTAAAAATCTGATGTGATATATTAGCATGGTTACTCTGTCCTCTATCTTTATTAGTGGCTACAAACTATTGTTACTAAAGCTAATTTTTTTATATACTACATTTTGATCCAAATAAATCCTTGCAGAAATAGCTGCATTAGACATTTCGTTGTATATACAAAGGGAACAGCGATAGTCAATGTTTATAAGAACTGGACGCCATATGCTGACTTTAAAATTCCACACTGTTTCTATGCAATCACGAGAAAGAACTGAATGTTGAAAGGACTTTAAGAAAATGACTGAGTAATAAGAAAATGGAACCATTAATAATGAATATCTCAGAAATATCCTATGCTACTAAAAAACTTATTTGAAATAAACTGTGTGTTTTAAAGAGGTCTACATTCTTTTTGTAGTACGTTTTCGTCTATCGCTTAACGTTAACCAGTTATACAACGTTACACAACATTTCATCTGAATGAAGAGGAGTTCACAGGTTATTCCCAGAAAATTCAAGATATACATTTTATTTGTCATGTAAATATCTTTAATATATGGTACTTAAATAAAAATCGTTAGAGCCAGTTCTTAGAAAATCAAAATTTTGGAAAAAATGTTCCATGTAATGGGTAGTTGGGGTGGAGGATTTTCTTTAAAATGTTCGTGTCGTTCTTGGAAGATACTGAACTTAAATTCCAAGTTTGATACTTATCCAAGTTTTCGTTTTTGATCTATGCTTTTTCTAAAATGCTTTTATTCATGGGCCCTCAAAACACGACTTTTCGGTGAAATCTCAGTATCGAATTTTTATATGAAATGCAATATCCTCTCTAGCTAATACGTAAGTGGTAGAAAAAGTAAAAATGAGTTCTTTTCTTTTTTTCCTTCTTTTTTGGGGGGATTAAGGGGCCTGAAAACGTGTACATCATTTGAAATATCGGCATCTAATTTTTGGAAGGAACGCAATTCTTTTTCTACTTGTCTACTATAGCAGAATTCGTATCAAAGCATAGACAGTATTTCCTCTGTTTCGGCTTTGATAATTTCCTCACCAAGTTTCCCTAAAAGCATAACAACAAAACAAGCAATCGAAGAGAATTCACAGTTACGTTTAAAATGGTAGAAGGAAGAGAATTGTTCAGCTTGATGGGGTTCACAGGATTGCATGCAAGGAGATTAGAGTGGTGATGTAGTAGTACACGTCAGGTCTGTAATTTTCACTGGCGCATACCAGCTCCTCCTATAACACAGTTGAAAAATTGTTTACAAAAACTTGTAGTGCCCGCGAAAGAGGAAAAATTAAATTGCAATGGATGGTCGATTTTGTTTATTTTGTTGGCTCCGGGGTCCAACACGCACGTTTGTATGTATGGAGGACCGGTCAGTCCACTTGTTAAGTCCCTTCCTTGTCTTTGGTTTCCTGTAAAGCGCTTTATTGATGGTGATAGGACAAATACTGCGACGAAATTCTTTGATGACACTCTACTCTTCTTCCTGAGAAACAATATAGGCGTTAAACGCTATGTTAGCAGCGAAATGCTTGCCTCCATTGATTTTCTATTTCGAAATTTACCTTTCCATCACCGAGCGAGGTGGTGCTGTGGTAACGTTGTCACTAGGATTTGGGAAGTCCCGCGTTCGATCCTCGGCGATCACCCACTTTGATCCATGGGTTTTTCGTGGTTTCGTCGGAGTCAGCAGGCGAAAGCTTGCGTGGTTTATTCTATATCATTTCCCTATCATTCCATTTTCTTCTCATCTTTCAGGTGTGTTTTTAAGTTTCCTGATGTATGAGGTGCCGGACAGATGACGCTGTTGCATGCTCAATGGAAACAGTATTCAACATGGACACCAGAGAGCTGCTGACTGGTGGGTCGTTCTTCGCCCTCTCTCGGCGGCTCCAGCGGAAATGCGAGGTTGGAAATCTTTGGAATTCCGCGCGTCCCTGTGGCCTGTCTGTCTACGCCTGTAGCCACATGTAGTTTCTTCATCTCATAGCTTCCACCTGGGGGGGGGGTAACCCAATAGAACGTACGATGTGTCCCCCTCTACTGAATCATCTTCACCTCTGCCTCTTACCTTTCCACCTTCTTTCATGTCAGTTATTCATTACCTCTTATTGTTAGACCGACGGCGAGTAACTGTGACCAAGCATAGAAATTACAAACGGAGGAAGATTTCAGCACTCTGACCAAGGCTAGCCCTATTGCTGCTGCTTAAACAGAGCGGATGAGAAGAGAGACCGAAATGCAGCCACATCTGATGGCGGCAGGGCGCAGCGCAGCGGGGTTCATTACGTTTGCAGATTTAATATCTCCGGTCGTCTCTTCGATACCACCCTACTCTCACGATCAGTCTCGGGTAGAAGATTCCATGCTATTCTCACCTCGAAGCACGTCCACTTCAGATACTGCAGACCACGGACCGCATCGACTAACCCTAATAACCTGTAAGATGAAGGGGTTTAATTGTTATAGCGGTTGCACCACTATGGGCGTCAATTTGAAGCTGTTTTAGACCACGCACGTAATGGATGCCAATTTTGCGGCAGATTGTTTCTAGGAGTGTTCGCCCCACGTTTACTTTTCCGGCGGCCTTCGCCCCACGTTTACTTAGTGTGTAATAACTTATTTTAATGTTATTTATTTAAATATTATATATGTATGCCTCGGCTGCGTGAGCAGTAATTTTCAAAACATGTATCTCTTAGCAGGGATGGTACGGCTAAAGAATGAAGGCTTACATAAATTATAATTGTATACCACTCCCTTTATTAATCCTTCACACGATTAAATAATACTTCAGTGATATATTCTACTAATGAGCTGTGAGATTATTGTTAATGTAATGTAATAATGTAAACCTTACATTATTCTCATCGCAATGAATTTTCATGTCTCACATTGAACCTGTACAAAATCGAACTGCTTGGTTACGCTTTCTTCTAGCGTCTACCGCTTGAATTTGTATATTTTCCTTATTTCTAGTATCTGATTGGCTAAGCCTTCTCCAATAGAATATCTTTATTTAATTTTAAGCTTCTCTAGTTTTTGATTGGCTATATTTAAACTGTTTTCAGTATTACATTATTGTTCCAAGAATTATTAGTAGCCTTTATTAAACTTTCTAATTTATTGTTGTCTCAAGGTTACCTCATTGTTAGCAACCTTCGGCTTCTACTTTATAATTCTATTTGCTACGGAAAGCAGCTTGTTTCTATTCTCACAGCTCCTACATTGTTAAATTACGTAATACATTCACATTACATTATTATACATGTACATAAAAAAACAAACATTATACAATGACGGTTACATACATTTTTATATTATTACATACACATATTGTTTTAAGGCGGGCTGTTATTATGTTTTATATTATATAATTAGACTGATATCATTTAAGTGTTAAAAATACTGCCTCAAAGATGAAAGGAAACGAAATGAGAAGAAATGTGGGACAAGAGTATTCGTATTAGTATAGTCTATCCCAGTATTTGCTCACCGATGTGAGAAAACCGCAATAAAACCCAACGGAGTGACATGTCCAATGGGCATTGAACCATGGATCTCCCAATAATGGGTAAGTATTCTTGTAAAGAAATATTCAACTGTAAAGTAAAAGCTGTATTACGGGGGCGTAGTAATTGATTTCCTTCAGAATCTTTTGGTAAAAAGAAGTCACGTGACGAGCGCACCTAACCTTGATTCATGTGGTGAGAAGAAATTTGCTTCGCTTTTCTGTGCGGATATTATCCACGTGTTCAGTGTTTAGGTTTAATTTTCGTTCCTCAAAATCTTCCTAACATAATGATTTGAATTTCCTCCGCCTATTTAGCTTAAACGTTTGTTAAATACTGAACTTATTTTTTTATTTTTATTTTTCCAAGTATTTCGATTTGAATCCGTTAATGCACTTGATACAAAAATCTGATGTGTTGCACTCACATGACTTTCTCTACTCTCGTATAAACAATTTATTCTCCGTCTACTTCATGTTAATCGAGATAAACATTTGCAGAAATTATCTTATTCCTAATGTTCTTGTAGGTGCAAGGGGAATATTGTACGCTTTAAGCGATAGTCAATTATTTTCAGAGCAGGTTGCTATGTGGAGCATTCCATTCTCTTTGCATGACCAGGACATAAAAAAAACGAATAATGAATTCCCGTTTGAGAAAAATTATAAGTATTGGAACATTCATACAAATAACAAGGAATATCTCCGAAATGTTTCAATGGACAAAAAAAAAGTATATGACATAAATTGTACGTTTTAACAAGAAATACATTTTTTTTTAATTTATTTAAAGTCGCGCTAACTGCATGGTCATACGCGAGTCATTAATTAATTACATTAATTCATAATTAGAGAAACAGTTACATGTTCACAAAGAGAACATAAAATATATAATCGAATTACAGCGTTAAATTTAACATGGTCAAATAAATATTAATATTAAGACTGGTATTCAAGTATGAACGAGAAAATATTAAATATTATATTGAAAAATTTTATGTTTTGTTAAAAAGACATATTTTGCAGGAATTTATTTAGTTTTAGATAGGCCACTTGAGTATCTATTGCAGTGTGGAGTTGGGAGGATATCTTTTCAGTTCTGCGGCAGTTACCATATTATTGGCATTTGCATAGTAGATGTTCAACAGTGACTCTTGTAGTACAGAAACAACATTCAGGAGGTGGTTCTTTGGTGAAGAGGTAGAGGCGAGTGAGTTTTGTATGTCCGATTCGTAATCTAGCAGCAATTGTTTGGTCTTGGCGGTTCAAGGCAGTATATGGGAAGGGACTGGTGTTTTCCTATCTAGTAGCATACAGCTTACTGTTTGTGATTTGGGTCCATTGATGCTTCCAAAGACTGTGGATGGCTCTTTTAAAGTGTGATGCAGCATGCTGACACGGAATTTTGATGGATTTGTCAACTAATAATGACGAGTAGCTTCTTTGGCTGCTAAGTCAGCTTGTTCATTTCCTTTAATGCCGATGTGTGATGGAATCCAGACAAGAGTTACAGTACGATCTTCTGTTAGAATAGATTGAAGAGTATGCTGAATGTCACGTACCAGTGGGTGAGATGTGGATCGATATTGAAGAGCTTGGAGAGCACTTTTGGAATCAGTAAATATGAAGTGATCACTATCTGTTGAACGAATTAGTGTTATTGCCTTCCGAATTGTCATTAATTCACAAGAAAAATTGGAATACATATCTGGTAAACGGGAAGAAATAGTTTGATTTGTATTTGTAAGAAGTGCATATCCACATCGGTCTTCTGTCTTTGATCCATTGATGAGTACATGATTTTTAGTTTGATAAGAAGCAATAAGTTCATGATATATTGCATAATTTTGTATGTAGTAAAATGTTGTAGGTTTACCAATTATGAGACAGTCATTCAGAATGAAGAGGACTTTTGAGGGCATTCCCAGAAAATTCAAGATATGCATTTCATTTAGCATGAAAGTGTCTTAAACATATGATATTTTAATCAAAATCGTTAGAGGCATTTTTGAGGAAATCAAAATTTTTTAGAAATGTTCCATGTAAAGAGTAGTCTGGGGTGCGGAAATTTTCTTGAAAATCTTTATATCGCATCCCTGGAAGTTACTAAACTCAAGTAACCAAGTTTGGTATTTATCCGACTTTTCGTTTTTGAGTTAAGCTGTTCAGAGTCACACACACACACACACACACACACACACACACACACACACAATCACACACACATACACACACGGACATGTTTTTAAAAATTATTTATTTGGATTCAGGCGACCAGAAGGCATATATATCTCGGGATCGAATTTTTGGGTGAAATCCAATACTTCCCCTACTTACTGTACGCTGTAGAGAAATTAAAAATACCAAGTGAGGTGGCTCAGGCCATACTACATACTGTTTGACTCGGAAATGAAATAGCATTTGTTCCCACTAACTATCGTTTTTGAACCTATATTATAAAAGCCACTACAGGTTATTCATTGTTTTGACTGGCTCAGCTGCTAGCGTTTGTGACCTACACTTGGCGGTTTCTAGTTCAAATCCCACGTGCAGAGCAACTTATAGTGGTGCTTAGGTCGAAGTCAACAGCTGCATATCCCTTAAACTGCCAGGTATCCGTTTTTTATCTGCTGAAGTGGCGCTAATAGGGGTTATTTTACGTAGTTGCGCGTACACAGCTCATTGACTGCAGTGAACAGTGACAAGCTTCGTGACGTTTATACGGGAAATTAAGTCCCGACGCTGTTATAAAAAGGCACACAGAACCATCTTTTGTTGCAAATAACGATATGAAAAAGTATGTTTTTAATTGCAGCACATATTGTTATAATTCTTATATCCTAATTTACAAAAAATATTACCCTACAATTTAACAAACAAAATTCCATTTGACTTATTTCTTGAGAAACATTTTTCCATTATTAAGAATTTATGCAAAATTTTGCATATAATTAGATACGAGGGCGGTCCCAGAAGTTCCCGACCCGACGTATATATAGCGGTGGTAGTTTCAAACAAATGACTGTGGTAGAAAGTACCAACCTTATAAAGTTTAAGTTTGAAGTTTGACAATACTACGTTGTTTAGTATTTATTTGGCAGCAATTAATAGTGAACTCTTTCAGCGAATTTGTAAACCTATAAAACTGGGCAACCTTATGTGATACAATACTTTCATTTGAAAGGTCTTAGTCCAACTAATATTAAAGATGAGCTAGATTCTACTCTGGGGGAGTCTGCTCCTTCGTTTACAACAGTAAAATATTGGGTGGCAGAGTTTAAGCGAGGCCGTACGAGCTGCCAAGACGAACATCGCAGTGGTCGACCAAATGAGGTGACCACGCCAGAAATTGTAAGAAAATCGACTGAAAGTGCGCGAGCTAGCAGACATCGTAGGCATTTCAAAAAGTGGTGTATATAGCATACTAACTGAAAATTTAGCCATGAGAAAGCTGTGCAAGAGATGGGTACCGCTGGAACAAAAGCAGCGTCGTGAGGATATTTCAGTCGAGTGTTTGGCGATGTTTCGATTCATAGCCATGGATGAAACATGGGTCCATCACTTCACACCTGAGATGATGGAATAGTCAAAACAGTGGACTGAAAGGGGGGAATCGGCTCCAAAGGAGGTGAAGACAGTTCCATGTGCAGGCAAGGTCATAGAGTTAGTTTTTTGGGATGCGCGTGGGATCATTTTCATTGATTGTCTTCAAAAAGGAAAATAAATCAATAGCGAGTATTATGCAAATTTATTGCAGCGTTTGAATGATGAAATCAAGAAAAAAAAAACAGCCGCATTTAGCGAAAAAGAAAGTTTTGTTTTATAAAAAGAATGCACCTGTTCACACATCCATTATTGCCATGGCCAAAATCAATGAGTTAGAGTTCGAATTGCTTGCTCATGCACCCTATTCGCCAGATTTAGCCCCCTCTGATTATTTTCTGCTTTCAAAGTTGAAGAAATGGCTTGGTGGTAAAAGATTTGCCAACAATGAAGAGGTAGAGTTTGCAGTTGATGGCTATTTTGCAGAACTCAAGGGTTCTCAGTAAAAACAGGGTATCGAAGCTAGTGAACATCGAGCTGAAAGGAGACTATGTAGGGAAATAAAGATGTTTTTCCCAAAATGTTTGTTTTCTTTTGTAGGTCGCGTACTTCTGGGACAGCCCTCGTATAAGCGCAATTTTTATGCGTATCATACAGTTGTACACATTTTATACAATCTTAGCATTAAAATTGTAGAAAATAAATCATGTGATAATTCGTCACTCATACCTGAGATACGTGAACTCCCGAAATGAGACTTTAGCTTCTCTCCCTGCATTTCATTTTTTACTACATGTTATGTTGAACCAATAAGCAAGACAGCCACTTGCATGCATTTCCTCCCTGGGAGAGAAGTGAGCTGGTGTTACGGACTGTGATGTAGTCTGTTACGAGCACAACAAGATAAGTAATTATACATTCAGATCTTAGTTATTCTATATTTAAAAATGTGCAGACGGTTTTGCATCTTCATTGTTCGGAGAAAATAACATCAAAAATGATTTTAAAAAGCCGCTAATATATGTTAATCTAAGATGGTATAATTAATATAACTCTAATCTTCCTTAATAAACAAACTATTGGATAAAGTAGATCAGTGCAGTAAAAAAGTTGAGGCAGTATTTTTAACATTTAAGTGATTTCAGTCCAATTATATAATATAAAATTCAATAACCGCCCGCCTTAAAGCAGTGTGTATAAAATAACATATAAAATTTATGTAACAGTCATTATATTATGTTTATATTATTGTATGCATGCATAATAATGTTATGTGAATGTATTACGTAATTTAACAATATAGGAGCTGTGAGAATATAGGTCAAAAGTTGCTAACCATGAGGTAACAATGAGGTAACCTTGAGGCAATAATGAATTGCAAAATTTAATAACGCTAATAGTAATTCTTTGAAATAATAATCTAATATTTTTAAAACAGTTTATAAATAGCCAATCAACAACTAGAAAGCCTAAAATTTAAATGAAAGTATTCTATTGGAGTAGGATTAGCCAATCAGAGACTTGAAATAGATGAAATTTGCAAATTCAGGCGGTAGAAGTCAGTTGCTAGTAGACAGCGTTCCTAACTGGACGCAAGACGCATCCTCGAGAAGCTTAATACGTGTCCAGTGTGAGACGAAAATTCATTACGGCGAGAATTATAAAGTTTACGTGTTAAAAAGTGCAAGTAATTAATAAATAATCTCACAGCTCTGTATATATCAGTGAAGTATTATTTAATCGTGTGAAGGATTAATAAATGGAGTGAAGTAAAAATTATGATTTGTGTAAACCTACATTCTTTAGCCGCATCACCCTCTGCAAAGAGACACATGTTTCTATAAATTAATACTGACGCAGCCGAGGCAAACCTAAATATATAATATTTAAAGAAAACATTAAAATATAAAGTTGATTTCTTAACTTGGGGCGAAGGTCACCGAAAAGTAAACTTGGTGCGAAGACCACCGGAAAGTGAACATTGGGGTGAAGGCCACCGGAAACTTTGTACCATACATTGGGCAGTTACTTCATCAAGTTTGGATCCCCAACAGTGGAACTACAATACAACCTACTCCAAATTGACGCCCAAAGCGTGCCGCAAATAACGTAAAGATAATACTTTCTCAAAGTATGCTGTAAAAATTTCAGTCTGATATCTTAAATATTTTTGAAACAATGGGTGACGGATTTGACAGGTTTAAACATTGGCGGATAGGGAATTTACTTTTCCATTTAAAATTCTGTACACATTGTTTACTGCATTTCAACAGATTAGCATTAAGAAGGTTAGTACTTAATGTGTTTTAAATTGTTATTAATGAAGTTTTGAAACATTCCTTTCCCCAAAATTTCTTTTGGGATATTTCTCCTAACACCTCAAATGGTCCAATTCGTATAAATGCATAAGGAATGCTCAACACCACATTTTGCAAACATCGCACTGTGCGTTATGCAATCATAGCAGTAAACAGTTAAGTCGCCGTAGATAGCTCACGAATGATGAATATTCCATAAGGTTGTTTTTCTTTGGGTTCTGGATGAAGTCTTCACAGGAAGACCGCTGATGTTTGTGTGCTGACACTGGCAGAATTCACTGCTTAGCGCGGGGTCGTAAAACTTCAAAACCTGCCCGGCCCTCTTCTCACCAGCATCGCCTTTACGTGTAGCTATTCCTACAAGTGAGCGAGTTAGGAAAATACCAGCATCTCCTAATTTACGATCACCCGTGAGAGATTAAGACGTCATCTGACCAAAAGAAAAGGTTCGAAGCTCTGGAATAAATTTCAGCCTACCTTGCTACTACTGCTGGGTTCAGTAGCCGCGCTGAGTCGCTGGTTAACAAATTGTATGGTCGACTAATTTAAACCAGAGTTTTTAGTTTTTACGCGAAAATTTAAAGGAAATATTGCAAGTAAATTGAAATTGAGTTTTATTTTTGGACGCTCTTTAACTACTATGATTCTTAGGGTCCCATTCCATATTGGGCGTGAAAGACGGGTAATTTTGCTCAGAGGCCTCTTTTTCAGGCTTGAGGTTCTTTTACGTACCGTAAATCTACGACACGGTACGACCGGCTTTACTTCCCTTCCGAAGGAAGCCATGCTAAGAATTTTTACGCCCGAAAAAAGCAACTGACAAAGCAATAATTTCAAGAGGGCTGGCTCAGTCGGTAGAGCACACTCCTGACGTGCAAGGGGTCCCGGGTTCGATTCCCGGCTTGGGGGTGGGAATTTTTCTCTAGCCGAGATTATTCCCTATCCTCCCCAGAGTCTGGAAGTATGAATGCGAGTGTGAATGTGAGTATGATCTAATGGTTAAAAACCAAAAGTACAAGAAACTCAACGACAAGAGTTACACGAGTTAACACCATTGCCAATGGGCAATAAGTTCCAAAGAAAAGGTCACCGATAAAACCAATGTGGTTAAAGGCGGGGTATAAATGGAACTAAAAAAATTCAAGAGGTCACGAAGAATGAGGCATTATATTTAAGTACGTGACCAAAGACGGGATTATCATAAAGAAATACGCAGGAAAACACAAAAACGGCAGTATTCCTTATGCGGGCAGGGAACATCAGGGGAGCATTGCTGTCGTTGGGATTCAGGGGTCCTAAGCCGCAAAGCATGGCCGTAGGATGCTATTTAGAAGGAGAGGAGTGGAGCAGTTGCGGCCAAAGGCGAGCGACGACGGCGTAGCTGTAGGATCTGCGCGACTAAACTCGAATGACCCACTTTAGCTACATTTCCATTGATTTGGGACATTCCGTTATCTACATTTTTTTATTACGTTGGACAATAATTCCTAATAAGAGGTCCACCAGGCCACTGTGGTAATATTTTATAGCTCCTATCCGTATACACTCCTCCCAGAAGTTCTTAACATCAAACTTAAATAAACGTAACTTGATAAAGCAGAAGAAAAAACCCATGATATAGTTTTTCCTTCTTGAAATCTACATTAATATTATAAAGAGAGAAACTTTTTAGGTATATATGTGTGCGTGCATGCATAGGGTGTCTCAAAAACCACTCAACCGATTCTGATAATTATATTCCTTCATTAATGAAAAACCCAATTATTTTTGACGGAGATGGTCTAAAAGACCTTTTCATTTCATTTCATAATTTACTAAAAGACTAACAAGGATTTACAAAACCCTTGTACTTGAATACGAAAACTTTGAAGAACATGTTTGCGAAGCAGTCTTTGGCTTTTAGTTGAGAATGGAGTAGAAAATAGTTGTTCTCCACGGAAAATGCATGTAAAAGAAGACAAGTACCACGGAAATTTCATTCCAAGCAATATATCTATATGTAAATGATATCAATTTTGCAAATAGGACATAGAAAAACAAAATACAGTCGAATCTGCTGATAACGGTAGGATACGCATGCGATACCAAAGCCGATATGTTAATAACACTCAAGTAAGAAAGTTCTGTTTTATTTACTTTGTATATTGTAATAAAGATCAATAGTAGGGTATGCTAAATAGTATAAAAAGAGAAAATTGTGCCCATTTATCATAGAAATCAACGAACTAGAATATTACTTTTCTCGGTGGTCGCAGACTGTGGGTCTTTTCCAAAGAACCTTTTATTTTCTACTCAGTGACGTCCAAACGTGTATTTCCGGTGAAATATCAATATCGTATTTTTGGGTGAAATACAATACTTCTTCTTCTTACTATAGGTAGGTATTAGAGAAATTAAAGATATTATAATGTTATGAAAGAATGGGAAATTAGGAAATAATTCTCGTTATAGGTCACACTTCGCGAATAGCAATACTAAATGCAACAACTACCGGGAGAGGTAATGAACTAAGAACCAGCGGTTCCCTGTTCGTGTAATAGGCGCTGGTTGACGTCTGCGGCTGATATAGAATGCGCGGCTGCAACCATACAGCATTTTTAAAACTACTTTTAAAGGCTTTACTTACCAACTTTATGAAAAGAGATGCTGAAACTGGCCACCGCCGTTGCCCATACATTTTTGGCACCTCTTTAGGAAGGTATCCATCACTCGCCGTAGTCACATTGAAAAAAGCTGGCAATTTCCTGGCAGATATTTTGTTTTAATTCTTCCAAGGCCTGTGGGTTTGTTTTGTACGCTTTATGCTTTAATTTACCCCAGTGATAGAAATCGCAGGAAGTTAGGTCGGGGGACCGAAGGGGCCACAAACCTCTACCAATAATTCTGTCCTCAAACACATTTTCAATTATTCTCATCGAAACTTTGCCCGTATGAGCTGTGGCAGAGTCTTGTTGAAAAAAGGCAAAAATCACTCTTCCTGTCTGTTAATTCTCTATAAGGTAGGAGAAAATTGTATTCACGTATATAGCGGCGTCAACTGTTGAATCGACTTTTGAGAGGAAGTCTCCAAACGATGATCTATATCACCCAATGTTTCTCGGTAAGAACTCCAAGCTATGTTTTGCGTTTCTTAGACTGAACACTTCCTGTGGCCTGAAATTTAGTACATGGATTGTTGTACGGTCTGGAGCTTTTACATCTGGAAATCTTTCTGCAAATCGTATTTTCACTTGATGAGCTACTAATCATAAATAAATACACGCTGCACAGTAGAAAACATATACTGAGCCATAATATACGTTGTGACTAAATACAGGGCAAAATAATAAATAGCTCGTAATAACTGAACTACACTATATCACTGTCAAGTCAATACTGTAGAGCCAGAGCAGAGCAAAGCCACGTCAGTAGCGTGACATTGATAGCGGCAGCAGCAGCAGGGCAGCATATTGTTCACATTACCGGTGAAAAACACCGCGCAGTCGGTTCTATGTACTGTAATGTTCCCTGTTGTTCGACCTCAACAATATAGTTTCGAATGTCATCCAGCTGCGTTTGTGTTCTACGCAGACAAGTGGCAATGACGACAATGGGTTTGTTTCCGCATTGTGTTTGGAGGAAATCCTCATTGTAGACACGCACGAATTATGAGTTAGTTTACAAACAAATTTCACTTTATCTAAGATTAGAAATAGGAGCTATAGAGGCCCCAGGCATGGCGTTGCCAAGATTTTTCCCAAGAAAGCGCAAATATGAACATAGTTCAAAACACGCAATTTCTTATTCCCCGAATTTAGTTGATTAGCATAATTATATACTAACCTTTGATTTTTGGGTGAATTCGATACTGTGGAGTACCCTTACTGTCGCTTTGTCCAGTCGTCTGTCCGTACGCATCGAACAACTGAAGAATTGCTAAGACCTTTATATAGGAGTTTGAGAAAATTTTTCCATGCATTTCAAATTTGGTTAAATTCGTTACAACATAAAGGTTAGTTTCATGGAGAGCATCATAAAATATTTCAGTTTTTAGGCGCATGAAGGGCATAATTAGTTGAAATTTTTGCTTAGAGTTTTAAATAATTTTTCTACATATTTCGAATGTGGTTAAAGCCAGTTCAAAATTAAGGGTATTACAGATTATTTGTTTGCAAAAACGTCAACTGGCTACAGAATGCAAAATCATGTGTTGCAAAAACACCCAATATGTAACGCAATATGTTAATTTACTAACTTGTTATTATGTATTTCACTACTACTGTTATATCGGAAGCTTTTACCTTTGTAACTACCGGCTTGGGCCTATTTCACGAAATAGACGTTTACAAAAATACGCAACAATGTATTTAGCTCAAAACAACAAATGAGTATGTTTACCAAACGTATATGTATGTAACATTGCAACAGCAATTGTTTTATAAAATAATACATTCGTTTATAATATACATTTTATAGGACATGGATTCCTAGGAATACATTTTCTTTTCTTACATCCATAATTTTGTATTTTATATTTATGTATACTTGCATGAAATAAAACCATACTAGTGCTCTTAACTTGCTTATATTGTTCAGTTTAACGTTAAGATCATTATTGTGGGTTAAAAATGCATCACACATAACATGAAATATGTCTCAAGACTCTTTGCAAGGGAATAAAATGTAATAAAACTCCTTTCAACACTCGGAATAGAACCCGGTAACTCTGGATATGGAGGTTAACAGCCTAACCACTAGGCTACAAACGCGGCAAGTTACTTCATTACTAAAACATACAACAAATCGTGAAATTAAGACCATAATTTAAACAAATCCTGTAAGTTAATCTCTCAGTGTAGATACAATCAAATTCTCCTGAAAATAACGTTGGCTGCATAACTTAAATTCTTCTCTCGCTTTCCTTCCGTGCACTTTTGAACGCCAGGTGAAAACGACGAGGCAGCAATGCAAACTTATTGGACCTCACCAACAAATATTAGTTTTTCGATATTCACTCTTTCACGAAAACGCCCAGAAGACAAAAACCATTCAGACGATCGTTCTACGGCACATCTTGTAGCAGGAAGTCTTAGTCCAATGAGAATGGCAGAATGTACCGCGGAGCAGAATTCTGAATAATGGGGAATAAATTAATGTACAT
Source organism: Deroplatys truncata (assembly GCA_030765065.1). NCBI lineage: Eukaryota > Metazoa > Arthropoda > Insecta > Mantodea > Mantidae > Deroplatys > Deroplatys truncata. The sequence continues at coordinate 264,282,501 of CM060975.1, read as the reverse complement.
AATATCTTCATGGTCGCCACCTTTGTATTCCATACTTCGTATCATGTTTCACCTTTTGCCAGAATGTTATGGATGGGTATATTTCTTTAATCGCTCTCAAATGAGTTACGTAATCATCGAAGGAAAGCTTCTTCATCAAGTGAGGATGAAGTACCATAAGAGAAAAATCGTTCTTATTGCATGAAGAAAAACTATTTTTAGGGAGTTTAAATAGAGGAGTTTAAAACATTTGAACTACTTCTTCATATCTCCTGGAGCGATAGACGGGGCATAGGCACTTTTCAGGACACACTCGGTGCTATGTTCATTTTACGTGAAATGTCTTCCACGGATTTAAAGTTGCTGAAGATTTCAACTGTTCTTTTTCTGTGATTCTCATACAAAGCAACCAGCTGCAATGCGTCTTCTTTTACACCATGAAAATCAATTTCAATTCCCTGAAGGATGTTAGCCACGGGCTCCAACTGGGAAGAATATTTTGCAGTAATGTGTATGACACCAGAAATCAGAAGTTGAGGCTGAGCAAAGCAGCATATGCACACGCTGTTGTGTTTTATTGTTTGCACCAACTGACAATGTCTGGGAAGGTTCAATAATGGAAGCAAAATGCTCTGAAAATATCTGAATGGCTCTATATTTTACACTCCACGTAGTTTCACATTACAGGGGTATTTTGGAATCAATTTTCTTCGAAGTGGACTTCTGGAGAAAAAAATGTATTACTTCCTTCACTGTTCGGTGCAGTTTCCTATTTCCGGAACACTGTTGAGGTCATTAACTACTAAATTAAATTATGGGAACCGCAATCGAAAAACGAACCTTTGGATACTGATTTCTAATATGCTTTTGCACTCCATCTTCCTTACCAGCCATAACTGAGCAACTGTCGTAAACTCGGACAACAAGCTTTTCATGTCAACACCAACTTCAGTTTAAAATGCAGTAATAGTGTTGCTATACTGTTAGCCCTCATATCATTATGTGGTACACAGCCAAGAAATTCTTCTCGAGCAATATAAGCACTGTTATTACTGTCCACAAAGCGTACCCCTATACGGAGCTGCTATTTTCGTGCTATATCTGCGGATTCGTCAGCTGGCCCTGAGTATGCATTGCGTATGGAAATCAACGTCTTTTCAACAATCTGTACGCAGAGTTTAATTAGTCCATTTTGAATTTTAACATAAGTATTTAGCGTTTTCGCTACAGGTACTGAGGTGATCTTTTAAGATGGTGTCCCAGTATTGACTTTAAAATGTAGTGGATCATGGAAAACGCCAAAAGATGAATGCTTACCATGATGAGGCAAGTCACGAGATCCACAAAAAAAATACAAGAAACTATAGGATAAATCGTTTGCCTGTTTTCTTCAATTTCTCTTTTGTAAGCATGATCTATCTGTTGCACCACACTCAGTGATTTTTTTCATCACCTACATGAAGTTGCTAGATTTATTTACAGCCTCACGATGCCAAGATGATTTCATAGATAATATTATATTCTCGTGTTGACTCATCGAAATTCTTGTACGAAGGTAAGTCAATAAGAATTCGCACATCATTTTTTAAATTTATTATAACAACAATAGAAACTTACAATTTTTCCCCTTGCTTCTCTATGCACATGGTCCACCGTTCACAAGCCTTCTGATGTCCTCAGTGAAAGGTGTTTTCGTCTGAGTAGCAAGCGATGTATGCTCCGCTTCCTTCACTTCTTGGTCTGTGGTGAATAGTCAGCCCCTTAAGGCATTTTTAAGTGAACCAAAAAAGATACTGTTTGCCAATCCATCGACAGTCAATCTTCAATTCCCAGAATCAGGATATGGACTTGCTCAATGTTGGCGTTATTGGTGGATACGGATGGGCGTTCAACTCTTTCTTCGTCCTTCATAGTTGTCCGAAAATTTATAAATTTTTCAATCAATTTGTACACATTTCGCCGGGGCAAATATTGCCTCCATATTGTGCAAAAAGTCTTCGATGAATTTCGTCTCCTGGTACACCTTCAGACGACAAAAAACGGATAACCCCACGCCAATTTGCTACTGCTGCATCCGACTTGAAGTTACATGTTGTAGAAAGTGCCCAAGAGCTGTTGGTAAGTTCATACCTTAAATCGGTGTTTATTGTTTGACTGTAGGTTAAATAGTATCCTACATCCAAAATATTAACACCATTACCTGAAGAGTAATTATAACCCTCGTTAGCTGAATTTGATGAACATGCTGCTGAACATGTGGGTTAACACACAGGATTATCCTTAGGTGCGGTGGCTGTAGCACTAGAAACCTGCAAAGCATCGTCTTCGTTCATCATCCTTCTTTTAAAATAATGTCCTAATATTCAAGATGGTGGTCACGAAAAGTAGAAATAAAACACTACAGTTATTACGGCCAATACCACGATTCAATTCCTGATCACCCGCACACAAGAATAAGTGTGTTTTAAAACTGAACTGAACATGCCACAAGAAAGCAAAGTAACTCAGGCCTTAGCGAATATAAACTGCTAAGTCATGACTATGAGAGTGTAGTTTCATTGTTATGTTCTTTACAAGTTAACGAGAAAGCATTAAATTTCCTTGTTCTTTCGACCGCACAAAAATTGTAGGTCTTGTGCATGACTTTTGTTTCGAACTGTTTGTAGTAAACAACATGGAATGGCACGCAGAATGCTAGTCAGACTTAGTTAAACGAAATTCATGAAAGGGAATATCCTAAACTACAATACTGGTTCACTATACAAGTCACTTTTCAATGAATCACAAACTTAAGAAAAGAAATAGCTGATGTTATAGATTATAAAATAATCTAAATAAGACAATGATGAAGAGGATAGTAACGGCATGTTAATAATAACAATAATAATGATAAACAAAATTTAAAGTGATTGGTAATTCCATGAAGGAGCATTTGCCCGTCTTACCCCTCTCCCCTTGCCGACGCCCATAGCCAGGTAATTCGATAATCACCATCATTCACCCACGCATCACGATGTCTGGAGGCCCTTAAGTTTCGCTCTCTGTTTATTTTCTGAATCTGATATCAAGCGTGATATGAGTGTGAATGTCCAATTTAATACTGTGAATCCGGCCGTTAATCCACCACTGATCAATTTACAAGTCTTTCACTTTCGAAATAACTTACTGCATATTTCGAACTGTTTGATTTGCCTTTCAGCGAGGTTGGCGACTGAAAGCTTATATATCCAAATTCATTGGAGAGTGCCTGATTTCCTTTTAAAGGACAGTTCAAAAATAACAAGCTTTCATAAATACCAAGCTGCTTATATCAAAAGCAAGTTAAACTCACCCTGCGATATGAGATTCAGTTATCTAAAGGTAGAAAAGAAACTATTAATATACCATTTTAAAAAAATTCTATCAGGCAAACAAATTGCGAGAAAGATACCAATTTTGGCATGTACAAGGAACAAGCGATAATACAAGTTTAAGTGCTGTGTGGTTTTCAGTTTTAAAATCTTTGGAAGATTCTGCAAATGTTCAATTTTTGTGTGGTATTTTCAATATTAACTTAAATATATTTAGAAGAGCGGATTTTTGTGTGGAATATCTGAAAATTTCGTTCAGTTATACTTTTAACTGGTGCAGAGATAAATTCGTGAGGTCCTTGTAATTCAAGATGCTGAATTCTTGTCGAATTGACTTTGCGGTCAAAAGCTCAAACTGAAATTATTGATCCAACTATAAAACATTCAGCCTATAAAAGTTGATAAAGAAGAGAAAAACAAATGGACCAACAATATCATCGTTTTTAAACAAATACAACCTAAATCAGGTTAACGTTACTGGTCTTTATTTTGGATCACGTAGTGCATCTAAAAAAAGAAGTCATTAAATAGAGATTCCTATAAAATTTAAAATCTGATGTGTTGCACGGAGACTATTCTTACAAACACATATTTTTCAATCAACTTCATGTTAAACGATAATATTCAGTAGTTGTCTTATTGCACATTTCCTTGTAGGTAAAACGGGATTAGGGAAATACAGCAGACTTTGAAGCGGTTACTGAGCTGTCTGCCGTTGATTATTATATCTTGCGGCAGTATTTTTAACACTAAATGATTTCAGTCAAATTATATAATATAAAATACAATCCGCCTTAAAGCAATATGTGTATAAGATAATACATAAAATACACGTAACAGTCATTGTATTAATGTTTATATTATTATGTACGTGTTCAATAATGTTATGTGAATGTATTACATAATTTAATAATGTTGGAGCTGTGAGAATAATAGGTCAAAAATTGCTAACAATGAAGTAACAATGAGGTAAGCTTGAGGTAATAATGAATTAGAAAGTTTAATAATGCTACTAGTCATTAATGGAAACAATAATGTAATATACAGGGTTATTCTAAATTAGTTACCTGATAATAAAGCTAAATTATACATAGTTATCTTACGCAGTTTATTTCCATTTCCATTACATACATTGACATTAACATTAAGTTTCATTTGCAATGTTTACAAATGTTCAATGTGACTCCCTTTTGTCATTTCCATTACATACATTGACATGAACATTGTTTTATTTGCAATGTTTACAAATGTTCAATGTGACTACCTTTTATCACTCGGCAGATGTTGTGGAATGGTCAGCTCCAAACTTGCTGTAGTTGTAGACTTCTTTGGACTTCGTACATAAGTTCTCAGGACTTCCACAACGTGGCCTGCTACAGGAGGCGTCCCTGTCCTTTCTCTCGGTGTCCCACACAACCTGTTTCTACGAATCGATCATACCATGTTTTGATAGTTTTCTCCCGCGGGGGAATTTTTTGATACTTTGTGCAAAAACGTCTTTGTGTGGTAATTTGCGATTTAGTTTCATGAAACCACAGACAACACTGCGCGCGCTCCGCACCGCTGTAAGACTCCATGGCGACTGCTAACTAGGCTCCAGGTGTTGCGAGTGCTTCACATTTTCCCGCCAGACGAGCGAGCAAGGGCATGTAGCGAAGTCTGGCGACCATGTTTAAAACTTGATGATATGACATAAGGTTTGATGAACATCGGAATAAATTTCCGTCAACAGTTTCGAAATAATTCATTCATACTTTCAGGTAACTAATTTAGAATAACCCTGTATTTAAAACAGTTTATAAATAGCCAATCAACAACCAGAAAATCTGAAAGTTAAATTAAGGTATTCTATTGGAGTAGGATTAGCCAATCATAAACTAAAATAGAGCAAATTGTACAAATTCAGAAGTCAGCTGCTAGCAGACAGCGTTCCTAACCGGATGTGAGACGCGTCCTCTAGAAGTTTAATACGTATTCAGTGCGAGACAAAAATAGTTTACGTGTTAAAAAGTGCAAGTAATTAATAAATAATCTCACAGCTCTCTATATCAGTGAAGTGTTATTTAAATCGTGTCAAGAATTAATAAAAGGAGTGAAGTAAAAATTATAATCTGTGTAAGCCTACATTCTTAGCCGCACCACTCCCTGTGCAAAGAAATTCATGTCTCTAACAATAATACTGACGCAGCCGAGGCAAACATAAATATATAATATTTAAAAAAAACATTCAAAATACAAAGTTGATTCTTAAACTTGTGCCAAAGGCCAACGGAAAGTAAATTTGGGGGGAAGGCTACCGGAAAACTTAGTATCATATGTGGTTGCAACTACTTCAAGTTCGGCTCCTCCCCAACAGTCGTAATATAACTACTCCTTCAATACAACCTACTTCAAATTGGCTTACCATACGTGAAGCAACAACAAGTTTCTCAACCTAATTAGGGGCTTGAATCCTAAAAAGGTGTTCAATCAGGCTAGTCGTCGGTGTTTTTAATCGTTTATAGCGGTTCTCTAATTTCCCGCCTTAGATGTATCATGAGTAGAAAATTCAGAATTACTTAAATGACGATAATTTCGTATTTTTTTCATGAAGAATTTTTAATATCACTTTTGAGTAAATCGCTGATGTGGTAACATCTGTGGCCCGCATTCGGGAGGTCTCAGGTTTGATTTCCGGCAACCACCCACTATGATCCATGGGTCTTTTTAGGGGATTTTCCCGGGTCATCAGGCGAATGCTGGCGTGGTTGCTTTCATCCACCGAATTTCCTGTTCTTCGTTAATCTATTTCGTGGTTGGAAGTGTTGGCAATGATGTGTCGGTGCAGTGTGACGGGGAAAAGGATGCTCTCGGCATTCAGCTCGTTGTCGGGTATAAGACCACCCCTGCGGGGGCGTTGTACCCTATGTGAGGCGGGGTACCCCTTCTGCATGTCCGACTGCCGAAACGTTTATATCTGGAAACTGTAAGAACTATGTCGTTGCTGTCCGGCACTCCCGGTTCCGGCCGCCCGGTTTCTCACTTCACCTCACTCCGCGTCCCTCCCGGGGCAGCCCCTCGTAGGGCGTCGGTACAATATCCTCATTCAGTGAATCGGTGCCGAATCCCCTCCCCTTCACAGTCCAAACTACTGATGATAACAAATATTTACATGGTTCTTTAGTGTAATCCTTATGTTACCACCCGAAGAATATAACACAGAAACACTAAGAACTTTCATGTTACATACATGACTACTGCTTACCGAGATGACTGTACTCCTGTGAGTTGCTGTAAGTGTGTTTTTCTTAAGCCTACTATATTCTGGGAGAAACTTATTTATTGCTCCGTCCTCTCATATGCCGCAACCTTGGCATAACGTTATTACTTTCTCTAGTAGTAGGGAAAGTATTGTATTCCACCCAAAAATTCGATACCGAGATTTCACCGGAAATACATGTTTTGAGATCCCCTGAATCCAAAAAAAGCATTTTTGGAAACATGTCCGTGTGTGTGTGTCTGTGTGTCTGTGAACAGCATAACTCAGAAACGAACAGTCGGACAAACACCAAACTTGGTATTTAGGTTCAGTATCTTCCAGAGATACGACACGAAGGTTTTCAAGAAAATACCCCACCCCAGATTACCCTTTACATGGAAGATTTTTCGAAAAGTTTAATTTTCTCAAAAATGGCTCTAACGATTTTGATTAAAATATCATATATTTAAGATATTTTCATGACAAATAAAATGTATATCTTGAATTTTCTGGGAAAGTTTCCAAAAGCATTCTCCACTGTGAACGACTTTTGCATAACTGATAAACCATAAGAGATAGACAAAATTTTATCATACAAAGAATGTAGATCGCGTTAAAATACACAATTTATGTCATAAATGTATGTATGGACAACGATGGTGGCCAGATTCAGCATTTCCTTTCATAAAGTTGGTAAGTAAAAGTTTTAAAAGTAGTTTTAAAAATGTTGTTTGGTTACATCCGCGCCTTTCTATGATAGCGGCAGACGGCAGCGAGCGCAGAGGACGCGGACGGGTAAAACACCGCGCAGGTGGTTCGTAGTTTTTTGGCTCACCCTGTAGTTGTTGCACTTAGTATTGCCATTCGCGAAGTGTGACCTGTAACGAGAATGGTTTACTAATTCCCTATTCTGTGTAACATTCTAATACCTTTAAGTTTTTTAGCAGCTACCTATTGCAAGAAGAGAAAATATTATATTCCACCCTGAATTATATTGCACAAAGGTACCATATTTGTTCAATAATTGTGAAAATGTAAAGATCTAGCCCGTGTACACCAAATAATAAATTGTCCGGAGGAATTGGTAGTTATTACAAGGCTTACTATTAGAAATACAGGAATACCAAGGCACAATTGTAACACAAGAAAATTTACTTGTGCACTTTTATTGTTTCTTGCTATTCGTACTGAATGTACAATGAAAACCATTACTTTGCAAATTAAGCTTTTATTACAAATTGAGTAAAACATTTATCAGAATTACATTCCAGTGCTTTAAAAGCCATTATATTAAAATTCCCCTTTCTTAACAATGTTCAAAAGATTTCTATTTCACGTCACTGGTTAATACATTAGCACGCGAAATTTAATTATTCATTACTCGTTCTGTTCTAGGCCAATTTCTGAGAGGTATTCACTGCTAGTGCACTGCTAGAAGAATAGGAGTAATGTATAATTTTGCAATATAACTTACTAAAATGTGATGAACGACATTTAGCAAAGGTCCTAAAACATTACTCGAAAATACCTTGCTGATCGCTCGCTCAAACTCCCTGATCACCTGGTCTGCTCTCAATGCCCTCGATTCGATCCGGAGTGTCTTACTCCTTGGCCGCTAACCACCATAGCACTGCTATCGGTGACCTGGTTTCTTGTTAGCCAATCCGCACGCACGAGCGACCATGACATCACTCCACCGTGTGTGCCGGGCTCGGACCACAGAATCCTTTACTTGTCGCTCTTGATGTCGAGATCTGGTCCTCTTATTCAAGCTTCGGGGGTGAAAAGGAGTCAACCCAAAAATTCCATATCGATATTGAGGCAATATTTTATATCATAACATGTTGTGAATGCCAGAGTGATTGTAGTGTAAATTAATATTATTGTATGTACAGGACTTTAGATGTTTGTTAGCCATAAGTATTGTTAGGAAATAAGTTTACACGGCCTAACTGAAACTGACAATAGAAGTGGGTAACAATAAATCGAGGGGTTGAGTTGTTTATCACTAAGAAGAGATAAACAAATGACATCAGGGTAGCGTACCTTTTTTTTAGAAATGGAGGGAATATCTTCCTAGAGCATATATGTTAGTAGTAGTGATTGGCTGACCAAAACAGACACTAAAGTGTGCGCAATTTGGTAACCAATAGGAGCTATATTATAATGCTTAGGCAATTCGAGGTGGAGTATATATTCTCGAGCCATAAGGAAGTGTTGCACAGTTCTGAAGAATCTCTCACGAGGTGCACGTCGCAGAGTTAGTTACAAAAATATAAAGTACGCGAAGTAATTGGTGCGCGACAAATAAAAGGACTGTAGTTACATTCGGAAATATTACAGTTTCAGTCAGGCGTGTACAAAGATTATTAATTAAGTGTAACGGCAATAAAAGTCTAGATTCAAATTTTTTTATCAGTATTATCTTTTAGCACCAACTCCTTTCCGTTTACACACCCTGCTTAGAGACACGTGTTCGACTGAGTTATAATAGCTAGCCGGAGGACAAAGAACCCAAATTAAAAAATAATAATTAAACAATAAGCTCCCAACAAATAAGATAACACAAGTCATTGAGAACTGCGACAATATTCCACCAGAAATGCATGTTTGGACGTCCACACCGTACGTGTGCGTGTGCATGTAAACAACATAACGAAAACGAAAAATAACAAAAATACCACACTTGAGCATTTTCCAAGAACACGACACAAACATTTTTTCAAGAAAATAATCCCTCTTACTACTCCTTACACGGAAAAAAAATCTCAAAACTGCTCTAACAATTTTGATTAAAATGCCATATATTTAAGATATTTGCATAACTTGTATGTAGGTTTTGAATATTCCGTGAGTAACCCGTGAAGTTCTCTTCATTCGGAATTATTTTTGCATATTTTGTGCAAATGCTAAACTACGAGATAGAGAAGGATTGAAAATATATTTGGAACACACAATTTATTTCAAATAATTTGTTTATGGCATCAGCCATTTCCAAGATACTCTAGTTGTTGGTTTTGAATTTTTCATACTCCTAATTTTTGGAAGTGCTGTGCCATTCAGTTGTTTTTCGAGGTAATGGAAAGAGTACGGAATTTAAGAGCCAGTAAACGATTAACGTGATGCAGATAGAAAAGTAACAGTTTGTAGATTCTACGTAAAGATAAACGGTAGTGGCTAGAGAGATCTATGTGAATGTAAGACATATTTTGGTTTTTGTGCATAACAAGTAGTTACTTGATCTCTGTGCAGCGATTTAGTTTCGTAGGATAAGTTGTCAGTGACATGGCACTTGAGTAACGAGCGAGTTGAGTATGAGATTCCTTCAAGGAAGGACTATGAATATGGCTCTAAGCACGTCTTTATTGAGACTTTTGCCCAAGCAATAAATTACAGAATTTAAATGGCAAGGATTCTACTCTGCTCCTCTTAACGAGGAGGAGGTTAAAAATAAGAAACAGATCCTTTAATGCCCCCGTAACCAGAAATATAAAAACGAACTCTCCACCCAAATTTCGGACAATGCCTTAAAGAAAGCAATAAAAATCCCCTTTGAAAAATATATGTTTTAGCAACGTAAGAAATACCGTGCACCACCTAATATGGAAATGAGAAATACTAAATCATCGGTGCCATCAAAGTGCCGGAAAGGCTTCTAAACCTGGAAGCTGTGGTGTTTACGACTTGCTAGCATTCCAAACATTAGCGGAATTTTAACCTCGGCGTATCATTGCTCAAGAGGGGATCAATCTGCTTGTAATGGCTTTCTTTTATTACGGTTATCATTCTCTGTGCACGAAAGTGACGGCCTAATCTGAGTAGCGAAAGAGTTTAACTGCTTTTACGGCATTAAAGCGATAGGAGAAGAGGAACATGTTTTACGGTCATTTACCATCAAGATCTGTTGCTGTCTTTCTCTCTTGCACAAGGAATACATTTGAAACACCATCAGCTAAAGACTAACATCAAAGTTAAGTCAGAGAAAAAGTAGCTAGCGAGCTTTTTCTTCTTTTTAATTTTGTGAATTGGTAGATAGAGAAAGTATTGCATTTAAATCAAACATTTGATATCGAGATTTCACCGAAAATATACGTTTTGAGCTCCACTGAATCCGAAGAGGCATTTTTGGAAACAGATCCGAGATTGTGTGTGTCTGTCTCTCCAAAGCATAAATCAAAAAGAAGCTGGATAATTTACCAAATGTCTTACTAAAGTGAGGTCAGATTTTAAGGATGCAAAAGAAGTTCTTGTAGAACTCTCCCTATCCCAGCAACATAGAAAATGTTACTTTGTTTTTATTTTCTCTATAATGGCTGTAATGATTTGGATTAAAAGTTACATATTTGAGTGTCAACATAAAAAATGAAATGCATAGCCATCCTACATTTTTTTTAGGAGCTTGTGAGGTTGAGGGTTTATACGCCTAGGAAATCATAAAGGTTATCAAAAGCTCACTTTAGTAAACCATAATTTATTTTTCCGACACATATTTTCGGTTGAATTTTCCGGCACATTGAGCAAAACATTTTCAAATTCCCGTTTTATTTCCCTGAGCGCGCGCGCGCGTGCGTGCGTGCGTGCGTATGTGTGTGTGTGTGTGTGTATGTGAGACATCGAAGCAGCTGACTGATATATCAACCTCCTGATTGTCCTCTGTGGTGCAGTGGTTACCATGCTAGCCTCTATCTCCCGAGATCGCGGGTTCAAACCCGGCGGAAGGCGATGGATGTTTTCGGGTGTAAACATCCTTAGCATGGCTTCCTTCGGAAGGGAAGTAAAGCAGGTGGTCCCGGCACATAAAAGATTTACGGCACATAAAAGAACCTCAAAACTAATAAAGAGGCCTATGAACAAACTTATCGGTCTTTTACGACGAATATACAATGGGACGCTAAAGACCATGGCAGTTCAAGAGCGTCCATAAATAAATAAAATAAATAAAGAATCTCCTGATTGTTTTGTGTACCTGCTACGAAATGTCTATTGAAACCTTTTCTGCCAACCTTTATCACGATTAGTAAGCAGAAAGATAATCCTTACTATTTATAATATAAATATACAGGGTTATTCGAAAATAAGGAGTATATTTTAAATATTTACTTCTAATGAATAGCATACGACACATAGCGACACATACGATATATCGCTGGATAGAGCAAAGTTCGTTTGATTTTATACATTCAACATGAGCACCGTTTGTTATGCGAGGACGACCAGTGCTTTTCCCTCTGCATATGCAATCATCTTTCCATACATTTCTTGTACCACTGTAAATCTGTTTATGACGAGACGGCTCTTTGTTGAACTTACAACGAAATGCACGCTGCAATGAAACAATGGATTCACTCTTTGCATACCGCAGCACACAGTGGCGTCGCCATTTTCTCGTAAACAATTCCAGCGCCGTTGTAGGTACGAATGGAACTAATTAGAGTCTTATAAGTTGGAGTCTTAAAACTTACAACTTTCGTCTATTCAGTGATGCATCGTATGTCACTATCTATTATCCTTCAATACAAAGTAATATCTAAATTTTGCTCCTTTTTCTTAAATAAACCTGTACATAGTGGATAAATTATATAGGAATTATTTACCATACAGTGGTTTTTCTACAACCAATTCATAACTTTATTTCTTCGCAAATCCCTATCCTCTGCATCTTCATCTGTTAGTCCTCTAGACTCCATGCTTCTTCGGACCACATCCATACATTGTTCTCGTGGTCTTCCCCGTCCTCCGTTTCCTTCAGCTTCCCACTCTAGCACCAGTTTCACCAGTCTATAATATCCTATTCTTTTCACATGGCCGTAGCATTTTAGGCTTCTCTATACTATTATTTCCAAAACATGATTTTTTACATCCATTATTTACAGAATTTTTGTGTTTCTAATTTTATCCTTTCTTGAGATTTGAGAAGCCCTCCGCCAAAAATAATAATGCTATTAATAAGTATTTAAAGGGAAATGTTCATAGATGCACGCAAGAAGAGAAGATGAGGTAAGCATCAAATTGCATCAGAGACCATTTAAGGATATCAGCAGAAGGTTTTCAAGAAAATTCACTTCCAAACAGCCCTTTGAGTGGGCATTTACCTTTATTTTTTATTTTCGCAAAAAGAGCCCTATCGATTTTGATTAATATAACATATGCTTGAGACTCTGCCATAAACAAATAAAATGTACGAATACATCCGAAGTTTTTTCTGAATACACTATGAAGTCTCTTCATTCTCTTGAATTCAATCTAACTTGGAAACCAAACAGAAAGAAAGAAAAAAATCTATGTAATATGTTCACATGATTTTCTCTATCCTCTATCGTTTATTAATGGGTATACAAATTATATTTACACAAGCTTATTTTTCAATCTGCTACATTTTAACAAATAAACCTTTGCAGAAATAGCTACGTTACACATTTTGTTATAGATACAAAGAGAAGATCGATAGTCAAATGTTTAAGACTTAATAGAATAACCAAGAGATGAACAATTCGAACCTGTAATAATATATCTCAAAAACGGTTTATACCACAAAAAAGTTATTTTAAATAAATTGCGTGTTTCAAAGAGATCTATATTTTTTGAGTAGTACGTTTTCGTCTGTCGCTTAATGTTTACGAGCTATAAAACATTATTCAAAATTTCTTCTAAATGAAGTAAACTTCACAGGCTATTCCCAGAAAATTCAAGATATACATTTTGTTTATCATGTAAATATGGTTAATATATGGTATTTTAATCAAAATCGTTAAGACTATTTTTTAGAAAATCATTTTTTTTAAAAAAATCTTCCAGGTAAAGTGTAGTTTGGGATGGGAGAATTGCTTTTTAAAATCTTCGTGTGGCATCTTTGGAAGGTACTAAACTTAAATACCAAGTTTGGTTTTGATCCGACTTTTCTTTTTGAGTTAACTGCTCACGGACACACAGACAGAGACAAAAAGCCAGGCATACACACGGACCTTTTTCTATTGTATTCAGAGAGCCCGAAACATATATTTCCGGTGAAATCTGGTATCGAATTTTTGGGTGGAATGCAATACTTCCCCTACTTACTATACGTAGTAGAGAAGTAATAAAAATATTCTCATTTGTATGAAGGTATTCGTTACATTAGTGTTTTCTAAAAAATCCATGTTTTATGTTTACATTTCTTCACAGATACAATTGCTGCTGCTTCGTACAATTTATTGAACTTGCGGTTCTTTTCTTATCCCTTCCTTTGCATAGGTCGTTATCAAATGAAACCAACTTGTGAAATAAAACAGTTGAATTTTGTTGTTCGAAATTTAATATTGGTGAATTTCAATATTCAATGTCATTTATAGGCAAGCATTTATTGCGAATTACATAATGTATAGGGATTAATCACTTTTTATGTGAATTGTGTAACGATATAAACGAATATACGTGATTTTGTAATGGGTAGATATCAGAACTTTTATTTCTTTCTGACTGTACACCAACGAGCTCTCAAATATAATTTAAACAACTAGTTGTTTCCTGCGTACTATATATCTTTTTGTGTGTATTTTATGCAATAAATGCAGACAGATGTAATGTAAATATAAATTTACATTTTCCCTGACTGCTAACAAAAAGTGTACTTCTAACTTAAAGTTACATTTATTTAACGTGATAGTACCCCAGAAAATATGTGGAACCCTTGGAAATATTCGACTTGAATAGTTAATGACTTGTTACCACACCATACTTTTAAATAACGAGTTCTCCACCGCTTTAACCGCTGTAATGGGTTGAACATTTACAGAAAATTCCCACCTACTGCGACCAATGGTGTTTCTTGCATGATTTTGGCATTAAAATGTACGAAATATAGTCATTAAAGTTGTTATTCCATGTAACTGCAGATTTATCTACAGCTCAAGTTCTAATACGCATGAAAGCTTAACCGGTCTTTGCTGAAAGAACTACAGGATCCTAATCAGCAAGAAAACTATACGTTTTGTATCTTTATTTAAATTAAGGGGAGACGTAGGTCAGAATCAGTAAAAAAAGAACCACAAAAATGTTATTGTCTCATTTGATAGTACTATGCTTCTAGAATACCCACAAAAATTTAGGCCAAAATTCCAACTGCAAATGCCCATTAAAAAGGTTATACCCCTTTTCTGTAGAGTGTTCAGTGTCAATATTTTCTACGTTTCTTACATGCATAAAACCAAACAGAAAAATCTTGATTCTCATGAATCACCGTAGTATATAGAAGGCTCTGCCAGCGAGCTGTGTGCATACAGTTTTTGTATTTTTAATTCAAAATAGTGAAGTATAGTTAAATTGAGTTTGTGGTTGAGGGGTGTGCTATTAGAAGATGGCAAACTATTGCGAGGACTTCTTCGCCTAACTAAAAGGAAATAAATAATTTGCAAGTTTATTATGGCAAAGCCATAAGAAATACTAATGACAGTGTGGAAAATATGCAAAAGGTTGTGTGGCCTATATACTTCCACAAATTGTCCACAGATGAACATCGACAACAAGCTCTTTGTCCAGACAGTGCATCATCATGGTGTGAATTCATGAAGAATACAAACATGTGCATAGTCTACCTGAGCATGTATTACTTGCAATAAAGCCAGTATTTAGAGCATTAGGTGATCCTGCATTGCTGAAAACGTGCCTTCATGGTGGCAATCAGAATGACATTGAAAGTTTAAATAATTTAATTTGGAAACGGTGACCTAAAACAAGATTTGTGTCCAAAACTGTGGTTGAAATTGGAGCAAATGATACAGTTATTCAGGAGCTTGGTATGAAACCTGGGCCATTTACAAAAAAAAAAAAAAATCTGATGTGTTACACTCACATGACTTTCTCTACTCTTGTACAAACTATTTTTACGCTTATTCTCCATATGCTTCATGTTAATTGAGATATCGAGATGTCAATCTTATTGCTAACTTTCTTGTAGATGTAAGGTGAATTGGTAGGTTATAAGCGATAGTCAAATCTTTTAAGCGCTGGTTGCTATGTGGCGCATTCCATTCTCTTTGCATGTCCAGGACATTAAAAAAATCTGATGTGTTACACTCACATGACTTTCTTTACTCTTGTACAAACTAATTTTACAAACGCTTATTCTCCGTATGCTTCATGTTAATCGAGATGTTAATCTTATTGCTAATTTTCTTGTAGATGTAAGGGGAATATATATTTACAAGGGCAATATAGAAATACAGTAGCCTTTAAGTACATACATATCTCTTAATAGCTGGTTGCTAGGTGCAGCACCACTCCCTTTGTCACAGATTAATACTCTTTGCATATCAAAGACAAAAAAATAAATAACGAATTCCCATTTAAGAAAATAAGTGTTGAAAAGTTTAAGAGAATAACAAGCAATATCTCGAAAATGGTACACTCAACAAAAAAAATGTATGACAGGAATTGTGTATTTTAACGCGATCTACATTTTTTGTGTAGTAAAACTTTCCCTATCTCTTATGGTTTACCGGTTATGCAAAAGTCGTTCAAAATGAAGGACTCTTTTGGAGACATTCCCAGAAAATTCAGGATATACATTTTATTTGTCATTAAAATATCTTAAACATATGATATTTTAATCAAAATTGTTAGAGCCGTTTTTGAGAAAATTAAAATTTTCGAAAAATTTTCCATGTAAAGGGTATCCTGGGGTGGGGGGATTTTGTTGAAAACCTTCGTGTCGCATCCCTGGAAGATATTGAACCTAAATATCAAGTTTGGTGTTTATCCGACTGTTCGTTTCTGAGTTATGCTGTTCACAGACAGACACACACACACACACGGACATGTTTTCAAAAATGTTTTTTTTTGGGATTCAGGGGGTCTCAAAACATATATTTCCCGTGAAATCTCAGTATCGAATTTTTGGGTGGAATACAATACTTCCCCTACTCACTATACGTAGTAGAGAAAGTAATAAATAACGAATTTGAGAAAAAGTATAAGTATTGGAAAATTTAAGAGAATAACAAGCAATATCTCGAAAATGGTTCACTCAACAACAAAAATTTATATGACAAATTGTATTTTAACGCGACCTACATTTTTTGTGTAGTAAAATTTTCTCTATCTCTTATGGTTTACCACTTATGCAAAAGTCGTTCACATTGAAGAATACTTGTGGAGACATTCCCAGAAAATTCAAGATATACATTTTATTTGTTATGAAAATATCTTAAACATGTGATATTTTAATCAAAATCGTTAGAGCCATTTTTGAGAAAATTAAAATTTTCGAAAAATCTTCCATGTAAAGGTATTCTGGGTTGGGGGATTTTCTTGAAAACCTTCGTGTCGCATCTCTGGAAGATACTGAACCTAAATACCAAGTTTGGTGTTTATCCGACTGTTCGTTTCTGAGTTATGCTGTTCACAGACACACAGACACACACACACATACACAGACAGACAGACACACACACGGACATGTTTATAAAAATGCTTTTTTTGGATTCTGGGGGTCTCAAAACATGTATTTCTGGTGAAATCTCAGTATCGAATTTTTGGATGGAATACAATACTTCCCCTACTTACTATACGTAGTAGAGAAAGTAAAAAGAATAATTTGCAAGACATTGACAAGCAGCGCATTGATTCCGCAGAGGTCGCATTGCAAAAACTATACCAGGATGCCAGACAGGATAGGAGAGAGAAAAAGTAGCAGGAAGAAGTTCAGGAGGAGGATGTTGATTATGGTTATGCGCGGTTTTAACACATCTAAGGACAATTAGGTACTATAACACAATGTCTTATCTTTGCTCTTCGTTTTCCGAAACTTTCACTTTTCAGTGCTTATGTACCTTTTCTCAGAAACCGCTGGAGATAAATACATGAAATTTTGCACACTTATTAAGCATAATAAGATAAACATTTGCTTGCAACAAAATTCCAATATTGACTTTATTCTATTATTTGAATTATAAAACGAGCTGTTTTTCAATTCCTAGGTTTTGTTCTGTAATTATTTTTTTAAAAAAATTAATGGGGAATAATAAAAATAAATGGCTACCAGGATAGTTGTATTGATCTATTTAGAATTAGAGGATAAAATTTCAGAGTGCTGCATTGAGTAGTTTCGATAAAAAAAGGTACATGAGATAAGCGATGTCATGAAAAACATAAAAATCTCTAAGTGGGTTACCAAAAAAAGAAAACAACTTTAAAAAAAATTACTGAGACACCAACCGATTATACTTACCAAGTGTGCAAAGTTTCATAACTCTAGCTGCAATAGTTTAGGAGATACAAATAATTACAGTAGGTTATTTAGAAGAGAGCTGGGCCACTTTTTGAGTTTATATGGGAAAGGATAGGGAAAACGAGGGTGGATGCGGCGGGCCAAGGAGGAAAATGCGTTTATATGGGCGAGATAGGGAATACGAGGACTGACGCTAGGCTAGACAGCGGCAGAAGGAGGGGGATGCGCTTTATATGAGACAGATAGAGAATACGTGGAGAGGTGCTAGGCTAGACAGAGGCTGAGAGTAGAGTATGCGTTTATATGTATGAGAGGTATAGGAGCAGGAGGAGCGGTGCTAGGCTAGACAGAGGTTGAGTAGAGTATGGGTTATATGAGAGAGGTAGGGAACAGGAGGAGAGGTGTTAGGCTAGCCAGAGGTTGAGGAGTAGAGTATGGTTTATATGAGAGATATAGGAAAACGAGGAGGGGTGTTAAGCTAGACAGAGGTTGAGGAGTGGAGTATGGTTTATATGAGAAGTATAGGAAAACGAGGAGAGGTATTAGGTTAGGAGAATTGAGTATGTGTTTATAAGAAGATACGAGAAAACGGAGAGATCCTATTATAGGATAGACAGGTGTTAAAGGTAGAATGTGTTTTATATGAGCGGTATAGGAAACCAAAGAGAGATGCTCAGCTAGACAGGGAACAGGAGAGGAATGCGCTTTATGAGAGGTAGGGGATACGGGGAGTGGTGTTAGGCTAGACAGAGGTTGAGAGTAGAGTATGCGTTTATATGTATGAGAAGTATAGGAACAGGAAGAGGGGTGTTAGACTAGACAGAGGTTGAGGAGTAGAGTATAGTTTATATGAGAGGTATAGGAAAACGAGGAGAGGTGTTAGGCTAGACCGAGGTCGAAAATAGAGTATGGTTTATATGAGAGGTATAGGAAAACAAGGAGAGGAGTTAGACTAGACAGAGGTCGAGGAGCAGAGTATGGTTTATATGAGAGTCATAGGAAAACGAGAGAGGTGTTAGGCTAGACAGAGCTAGAGGAGTAGAGTATGGTTTATATGAGAGGTATAGGAACAGGAGGAGAGGTGTTAGGCTAGACAGATACTAAAGGAGTAACAATATGGGTTTATATACAGGAGAGATAGGGAATAGGAGGTGCTAGAGCTTGAAAGCGACTTTAGACGTGAACTTCATGGAAAACTGTTTCATGTCAATGTTCTAGTCATGTCCATCGCGTAACCCATTTAGGGAAAAGGTGACCAGCAAAGGGAAAAACGTGACCAGCAAAGGGAAAAACGTGACCAGCAAAGGGAAAAAGGTGACCAGCAAAGGGAAAAATAGGACCAGCAAAGGGAAAAAGGTGACCAGCACAGGGAAAAACGTGACCAGCAAAGGGAAAAACGTGACCAGCAAAGGGAAAAAGGTGACCAGCAAATCGAAAAAGGTGACCAGCAAAGGGAAAAATGTGACCAGCAAAGGGAAAAAGGTGACCAGCAAAGGGAAAAACGTGACCAGCAAAGGGAAAAATGTGACCAGTAAAGGGAAAAATGTGACCAGCAAAGGGAAAAAGATGATCAGCAGAGGGAAAAATGTGACCAGCAAAGGGAAAAATGTGACCAGTAAAGGGAAAACGTGACCAGCAAAGGGAAAAAGGTGATCCACAAAGGGAAAAGGGTAGGGGAAAGGTGACCCTCTCGCGGGAAAAGCTAACCCACTCACTCTAACAGGTAAGTAATTCAGTTAGTATCACAGGGTAGGAGAGATCCCGGGAAGCGGATATAGCATAATTCCGTATGATGTTACAGATGATTCAGAGAGTATCGTAGGTATTTAGGATAATTCAAGTAACATAGGTGTTTAGAGTCACTCAGCTAGTATCACAGGAGGCTAGTTTCCTGGGGCAGGACGTATCATAGCTGCATATTTTTCACAGGCAATTCAGCTAGTATCGCGGGGCATTTAAGCTAATTCAGCTAGTATCACATGAGGTCAGATTCCAGAAGCTAACTGCATCATAGCTGTGCATGATTTCACAGGTAATTCAGTTAGTATCGTAGGTATTTAGGCTAATTCAGCTAGTATCACAGGAGGATAGATTCCAGGGTTGGGTATAGCATAGTTTCGTATTTCACAGGTAATTCAGAGAGTATCGTAGGTATTTAGCATAATTCAAGTATCATAGGTGTTTAGAGTAATTAAGCTAGCATTACAGGAGGGCAGGTTCCAGGGGTCGGTTATAATGTGTTTCGTATTTCACAGATAGTTGAGGTAATATCGTAAGTATTTGGGTAATCAGTATAGTTTCACAGATACTCGTGATAATTTCGTTCAGAGATTTGTATTACAGCTATTTAAGATAATTGCAGGTGATTCAGGTTGTATCAATGGTATTTGAGTCATTTTAACAGGTAATTCAACTAGTATCATTGATATTTAGAGCAAACCAGATAGTATCACAGGTGCTGGTGCTAATTTAGAGCAGGAATTCGTATCAGAGATAGTTAAGGTAATTTCACATGATTCGACTAGTATCACAGGTATTTAAGTCATTTTAACAGGTAA
Source organism: Deroplatys truncata (assembly GCA_030765065.1). NCBI lineage: Eukaryota > Metazoa > Arthropoda > Insecta > Mantodea > Mantidae > Deroplatys > Deroplatys truncata. Next base: position 264,262,173 of record CM060975.1, on the reverse strand, counting down.
TTCAACTAGTATCACAGGTACTCATGGTAATATAGAGAGTAATTAGATTATAAACATTTCTCATCCTACGTTTCAACAATTTATATACTTTTTTCCTAAATCTTACAAACTTATTATATGTTAAACAGTTATTGTACGATGCGGAGAGGGACAAACTGCATATTGGTTCACAAATTGAAAAGCTTTGCGTCAACATACCTTTATTTAAGTTCGTTGTAGATGTCTCTCCCCTTTTATCTAGGTTTGAGACTAGCACTAGGATTGCTCCTAATGGCAGGGTTACCACCTTCCCTTCCATCTTCTTCTTTCTTCATCAGGCGTCTGCTAGTTGCATACACAGCACACGGATAAACTTCATTTTTAAGATTGTAGACTCACGAGAAAAATCTTCATATTCAACTTACATTCTCTTATGCACTACTTGTAATGCTGTAATGTCCATAGGCGTATGTCGTTATACCGTCCTCAGCAATAATTCTTTTATCATCAAAGGGATTCAATGCAATTTTATTCACTTGCACCGTGGTAACAGCATGCTTTCGTGATAGGATTAGATTCATGGGCGTTCTGATGATTTTACAGGTTTTAAGACAGTCTGTATAGCTGTCAAACGAAATGTACTGCTTAATAGCGCTACGTTTTATACCTTTAATCTTTTTTATCAGAGCCTTGAATATCTAAGGCATACATCTTAGGTCGTAGTCCAACAAAGCGTATGATGATTTTGCTATTAGCCTCATCTTTAAATTTTCCCAATACCTTCTTGTTCTGAGTAGAGTGGCATATATGATTGACAGGGTAATCAGCTGTATCCAGATGCTCAAGAAAACGTAGCGTGTCCTTGTACACATCTTCAGTTGTTACACGATGAATGAATGAATCAGTGTCCATATACATAAGCTTCAGGTTTCCAGCTCCATAATAAGGCAACAACACGTCGTAATGGTAGTTATACATTAATGTCTTGGAGATGTCCAACACACTCATTCCAATGTATATGGGCTTGTTGAACACAATCTGACGAGAGGCCATATGTACAGCAGCTAGATTAGCAGCATATATCGTCCTGTCGATAAACGTAGGCTTGGCGATCAACTTCTCTAGAGTCTTCTCATTGGTCACCAGTCGTATATCCACACGGCTACGCAGGTTCTCCATAGTTTTTCCAAACATGGCGTTGTTAAAGAGCTTGTAGAGATCCTTCTCGAAGTCATTTGCAGCTTGTTGTCGTAGCCTGTTGTTAAATTCCACATAAGGTTTCAACCACCGAGACTGTAGGAATTGTAGCACACGATGGATTTTTGTTAGCCGTAGTCCATGACTAAGAGCCTGCTTCAAAGCCATGTAATGCACTACATATTTCTTTCGAGGTCCAAGATGAGGTATCAGTTTCTTTGTAGATGCTTCCAATGGTTTCATACACTCAGGCAGGAAAGGTAAATCGTTGTGTAGATCGTGAAGTTCTGCAGGATATTCGATATCAACTTCTAATATGTACCCATGAGGATCATCTTCTTGTAGTGTTTCTAAGTTGATTTCTTCAGGCGAAACCCACTGAAATCCACCAAAAGGAAGGGCGTGACACATTGCCCACCCATATTGGTTATTGGCGTCCTCATAGTGATAAATTGGGTCGGTCTCGACGGATCAAACTTCTCCATATACGTGTTATTAGCCTCAGCATACCGATGGGAAACTTGACATAAACCTCCTCTTATACCTGATTCCACCATGAGTAGTTGATCATAATCTTGTAACAGCTCCAGCTTAATTCCTGTATACAACAACATGGCGTCCCATGTAAGTCATGGAGAGGTAAAATAATGGGAAGGATCGACTTTGTGTGTTTTAAGGGTTTGCTCTCTGAACGTCTCAAAGACATCGGCTAGGAGTAGTACATCTGAGGTTAAGTAGAGATCGCTGTACTCTCCCAGGTTTCTTACATTAAACAGCTCCCATACATTTCTAGCATGATCGTAGTCAGCATCACTAATTTCTTCTTCATTTAATCTATTGTAGAAGGAGTCCTTAGGAGGCAAGCAGGTCTCGTTCAAAACATCCCAGGAAGTGACGTAATCATAGGGAATACGCCCTTACGGGTCATCAACTTCAATTTGTCTTCTCCAAAGTACTTTAGTGTTTCAGGATATGAGGTTAGATTTTTTACCAACTTCTCCAAGCTTGTACTGAGGAAACGGAAGCTGTCCACAAATCGAAGCTTTATATCTCCTACATACTTGGTGAATGAGATATAGCTTTCTTCAGAGTTAGGAATTACCTCCACACGTTCACTTGTACAACCCAGCTCCTTAACAATGAAATGAGAGTCATATCCGCTAAGGTTATGCATGAAGACTAGTATATATTTAGGTGTTTTACAGGCTAAATTACATTCATTATGAAGTCTTCCACGATATTCACCGCTGATGTGATCATGATCGCGTACTTTATAGTTCTCTTCTGTAAAGGGTTTTCCACACAAGTAGCATGTCGTAGAAGACTCAAAATCCTTTTGCTGTTGATCCGTGAGTTTCAGAGGCTTAGCAGATTTGTATATGTCATCAATCATTTTTGCAAGAGATGTCAGGTACAACATAAACTTCTGAACAGCATCAGCACCACGATACACATAGGGTTGCTTAGGAAGACCATTTCAATATGTTCAACACTGGATGTAGGCTTCACGTAAACACAGAAGCTCATTGGTGTGTGCTCTTGATAAGGGGTTGTATAGGAAGTTTCAGGATTGGGTATACACGTATGGCATGGAGTGAGAATACTCTCAAAATCCGCATAGATGACATAAGGTACTTTCAGCATCCTCTCAACATTTTTAAACTGTACAATTGCTTTCTCCTTGGTAGGCATAACTACCCTTGCAACACCATGTTGAATACAGACGGTTGCATGTTCTTGTAGTTTTTTCAGTCCACTTCGTCCATATCGATCATCAAAATGTGTAAAGCAGCGCTTACAAGTATAAACCCGTCCATTACATTTAGTTTCCTGGCATCGAATGAGTTTCTCAAAATTCTTTATATATACGTAGTGATGTTTTCCACTACTATCACTCAATAGTAGCAGGTCGCAGTGTTCAGGTAGTTCAATATCAGCAACCTTTATCGGATACACTTCATGCTTCTCATCTAGTCCGAAAACATTAATAGATATCTTGTTATACTTCTCAAATTTAGGTATTTGAGAAAGTGGAGTAGGATAGGAAACACAGCTGAAGTCGTACTTATCTTGAAGCTGCTTGTATTTGCTGACGCGTTGAGGCTTGGTGCTCACGAATTTAGCTAATACGGAGTACATGAAACATTTCTCGTCGCTAAAGTTCTGAATGTTTATACATGCTTTCTTTGCTTCAACAGATGACGGTAGTGGTATGTAGCTACTTCCTCGCAACGGATTGTACTTGTTGATACGAAGTCGAAGTCCTTCCACTGCAAGCAAAGCCCAGTTGCTACCCTTAAGCTGAGACTCCTCCATTTCAGTCACCAATTTCTTGAATTTCGCTTCCAGTGTCGAGTCCAGATCTGTTTCTAGGAAAACAGGATGATTCCTTGTTTTAAATGTTTTGTCACAGGTTTCTCCAATACTGTTAACAAATCGACACTCAGCCAGCAGATTAATTTTAACACTCTTGTGAATACCAAGCTCTTTATGCACAGCCTGGATTATGCGTTGTTTTGCTTCATGCAGATACATATTCAGATCCTTAGGTGATTCGCATCGTATAAAATACGATTTCAATCGTTCTTAGAATGAAGTTTCGTATTCTTTCATATCACAGTCCTCCATTGTTGACAGTAACTGATGTGTAGTTGGCTCCAATCTTCTTTTGTTCTGAGGGATGCTTATTTCACATATATCTTCGTGTCGCTGCCCCTTATAACCATCATTGAAGGTCAAGCTACAACGTTTACATTTAGTCTTGAGGTGTTAACATTGTGTTCTCTCCAAGAATAATCAGCTTTCTATGTGATATCAAGGTGAAGAGGTCTACATTTTATTGATCAGTGATTAATACGTTATTAATCAAGAATAAAGATGAATAACTCAGCGTATAAGGATATTATTCCAAGCGCTACTGGATATGCATGCGGAAAATGTGGGAAGAAGTTCCTCCGAGGTTATGACAAGAGAAGACACGAGATGAGCTGCAAGAAGCTCTTTAAATGTAAACATTGTAGCTTGACCTTCAATGATGGTTATAAGGGGCAGCGACACGAAGATATATGTGAAATAAGGATCGCTCAGAAGAAAAGAAGATTGGAGACAACTAAACATCAGTTACTGTCAACAATGGAGGACTGCGATATGAAAGAATACGAAACTTCATTCGAAGGACGATTGAAATCGTATTTTATACGATGCGAATCACCTAAGGACCTGAATATGTATCTGCATGAAGCAAAACAACGCATAATCCAGGCTGTGCATAAAGAGCTTGGTATTCACAAGAGTGTTAAAATTAATCTGCTGGCTGAGTGTCGATTTGTTAACAGTATTGGAGAAACCTGTTACAAAACATTTAAAACAAGGCATCATCCTGTTTTCCTAGAAACAGATCTGGACTCGACACTGGAAGCGAAATTCAAGAAATTGGTGACTGAAATGGAGGAGTCTCAGCTTAAGGGTAGCAACTGGGCTTTGCTTGCAGTGGAAGGACTTCGACTTCGTATCAACAAGTACAATCCGTTGCGAGGAAGTAGCTACATACCACTACCGTCATCTGTTGAAGCAAAGAAAGCATGTATAAACATTCAGAACTTTAGCGACGAGAAATGTTTCATGTACTCCGTATTAGCTAAATTCGTGAGCACCAAGCCTCAACGCGTCAGCAAATACAAGCAGCTTCAAGATAAGTACGACTTCAGCTGTGTTTCCTATCCTACTCCACTTTCTCAAATACCTAAATTTGAGAAGTTTAACAAGATATCTATTAACGTTTTCGGACTAGATGAGAAGCATGAAGTGTATCCGATAAAGGTTGCTGATATTGAACTACCTGAACACTGCGACCTGCTACTATTGAGTGATAGTAGTGGAAAACATCACTACGTATATATAAAGAATTTTGAGAAACTCATTCGATGCCAGGAAACTAAATGTAATGGACGGGTTTATACTTGTAAGCGCTGCTTTACACATTTTGATGATCGATATGGACGAAGTGGACTGGAAAAACTACAAGAACATGCAACCGTCTGTATTAAACATGGTGTTGCAAGGGTAGTTATGCCTACCAAGGAGAAAGCAATTGTACAGTTTAAAAATGTTGAGAGGATGCTGAAAGTACCTTATGTCATCTATGCGGATTTTGAGAGTATTCTCACTCCATGCCATACGTGTATACCCAATCCTGAAACTTCCTATACAACCCCTTATCAAGAGCACACACCAATGAGCTTCTGTGTTTACGTGAAGCCTACATCCAGTGTTGAACATATTGAAATGGTCTTCCTAAGCAACCCTATGTGTATCGTGGTGCTGATGCTGCTCAGAAGTTTATGTTGTACCTGACATCTCTTGCAAAAATCATTGATGACATATACAAATCTGCTAAGCCTCTGAAACTCACGGATCAACAGCAAAAGGATTTTGAGTCTTCTACGACATGCTACTTGTGTGGAAAACCCTTTACAGAAGAGAACTATAAAGTACGCGATCATGATCACATCAGCGGTGAATATCGTGGAAGTCTTCATAATGAATGTAATTTAGCCTGTAAAACACCTAAATATATACCAGTCTTCATGCATAACCTTAGCGGATATGACTCTCATTTCATTGTTAAGGAGCTGGGTTGTACAAGTGAACGTGTGGAGGTAATTCCTAACTCTGAAGAAAGCTATATCTCATTCACCAAGTATGTAGGAGATATAAAGCTTCGATTTGTGGACAGCTTCCGTTTCCTCAGTACAAGCTTGGAGAAGTTGGTAAAAAATCTAACCTCATATCCTGAAACACTAAAGTACTTTGGAGAAGACAAATTGAAGTTGATGACCCGTAAGGGCGTATTCCCTATGATTACGTCACTTCCTGGGATGTTTTGAACGAGACCTGCTTGCCTCCTAAGGACTCCTTCTACAATAGATTAAATGAAGAAGAAATTAGTGATGCTGACTACGATCATGCTAGAAATGTATGGGAGCTGTTTAATGTAAGAAACCTGGGAGAGTACAGCGATCTCTACTTAACCTCAGATGTACTACTCCTAGCCGATGTCTTTGAGACGTTCAGAGAGCAAACCCTTAAAACACACAAAGTCGATCCTTCCCATTATTTTACCTCTCCATGACTTACATGGGACGCCATGTTGTTGTATACAGGAATTAAGCTGGAGCTGTTACAAGATTATGATCAACTACTCATGGTGGAATCAGGTATAAGAGGAGGTTTATGTCAAGTTTCCCATCGGTATGCTGAGGCCAATAACACGTATATGGAGAAGTTTGATCCGTCGAGACCGACCCAATTTATCACATATGAGGACGCCAATAACCAATATGGGTGGGCAATGTGTCACGCCCTTCCTTTTGGTGGATTTCAGTGGGTTTCGCCTGAAGAAATCAACTTAGAAACACTACAAGAAGATGATCCTCATGGGTACATATTAGAAGTTGATATCGAATATCCTGCAGAACTTCACGATCTACACAACGATTTACCTTTCCTGCCTGAGTGTATGAAACCATTGGAAGCATCTACAAAGAAACTGATACCTCATCTTGGACCTCGAAAGAAATATGTAGTGCATTACATGGCTTTGAAGCAGGCTCTTAGTCATGGACTACGGCTAACAAAGATCCATCGTGTGCTACAATTCCTACAGTCTCGGTGGTTGAAACCTTATGTGGAATTTAACAACAGGCTACGACAACAAGCTGCAAATGACTTCGAGAAGGATCTCTACAAGCTCTTTAACAACGCCATGTTTGGAAAAACTATGGAGAACCTGCGTAGCCGTGTGGATATACGACTGGTGACCAATGAGAAGACTCTAGAGAAGTTGATCGCCAAGCCTACGTTTATCGACAGGACGATATATGCTGCTAATCTAGCTGCTGTACATATGGTCTCTCGTCAGATTGTGTTCAACAAGCCCATATACATTGGAATGAGTGTGTTGGACATCTCCAAGACATTAATGTATAACTACCATTACGGCGTGTTGTTGCCTTATTATGGAGCTGGAAACCTGAAGCTTATGTATATGGACACTGATTCATTCATTCATCGTGTAACAACTGAAGATGTGTACAAGGACAAGCTACGTTTTCTTGAGCATCTGGATACAGCTGATTACCCTGTCAATCATATATGCCACTCTACTCAGTACAAGAAGGTATTGGGAAAATTTAAAGATGAGGCTAATAGCAAAATCATCCTACGCTTTGTTGGACTACGACCTAAGATGTATGCCTTAGATATTCAAGGCTCTGATAAAAAAGATTAAGGGTATAAAACGTAGCGCTATTAAGCAGTACATTTCGTTTGACAGCTATACAGACTGTCTTAAAACCTGTAAAATCATCAGAACGCCCATGAATCTAATCCTATCACGAAAGCATGCTGTTACCACGGTGCAAGTGAATAAAATTGCATTGAATCCCTTTGATGATAAAAGAATTATTGCTGAGGACGGTATAACGACATACGCCTATGGACATTACAGCATTACAAGTAGTGCATAAGAGAATGTAAGTTGAATATGAAGATTTTTCTCGTGTGTCTACAATCTTAAAAATGAAGTTTATTCGTGTGCTGTGTATGCAACTAGCAGACGCCTGATGAAGAAAGAAGAAGATGGAAGGGAAGGTGGTAACCCTGCCATTAGGAGCAACCCTAGTGCTAGTCTCAAGCCTAGATAAAAGGGGAGAGACATCTACAACGAACTTAAATAAAGGTATGTTGACGCAAAGCTTTTCAATTTGTGAACCAATATGCAGTTTATCCCTCTCCGCATCGTACAATAACTGTTTAACATATAATAAGTTTGTAAGATTTAGAAAAAAAGTATATAAATTGTTGTAACGTAGGATGAGAAATGTTTATAATCTAATTACTCTCTATATTACCATGAGTACCTGTGATACTAGTTGAATTACCTGTTAAAATGACTTAAATACCTGTGATACTAGTCGAATCATGTGAAATTACCTTAACTATCTCTGATACGAATTCCTGCTCTAAATTAGCACCAGCACCTGTGATACCATCTGGTTTGCTCTAAATATCAATGATACTAGTTGAATTACCTGTTAAAATGACTCAAATACCATTGATACAACCTGAATCACCTGCAATTATCTTAAATAGCTGTAATACAAATCTCTGATCGAAATTATCACGAGTATCTGTGAAACTATACTGATTACCCATATACTTACGATATTACCTCAACTATCTGTGAAATACGAAACTACATTATAACCGACCCCTGGAACCTGCCCTCCTGTAATGCTAGCTTAATTACTCTAAACACCTATGATACTTGAATTATGCTAAATATCTACGATACTCTCTGAATTACCTGTGAAATACGAAACTATGCTATACCCAACCCTGGAATCTATCCTCCTGTGATACTAGCTGAATTAGCCTAAATACCTACGATACTAACTGAATTACCTGTGAAATCATGCACAGCTATGATGCAGTTAGCTTCTGGAATCTGACCTCATGTGATACTAGCTGAATTAGCTTAAATGCCCCGCGATACTAGCTGAATTGCCTGTGAAAAATATGCAGCTATGATACGTCCTGCCCCAGGAAACTAGCCTCCTGTGATACTAGCTGAGTGACTCTAAACACATGAATTATCCTAAATACCTACGATACTCTCTGAATTATCTGTAACATCATACGGAATTATGCTATATCCGCTTCCCGGGATCTCTCCTACCCTGTGATACTAACTGAATTACTTACCTGTTAGTGTGAATGGGTTAGCTTTTCCCGTGAGAGGATCACCTTTCCCCTACCCTTTTCCCTTAGTGGATCACCTTTTTCCCTTTGCTGGTCACGTTTTTCCCTTTGCTGGTCACCTTTTTCCCTTTGCTGGTCACCTTTTTCCCTTTGCTGGTCACATTTTCCCTTTGCTGGTCACCTTTTTCCCTTTGCTGATCACCTTTTTCCCTTTGCTGGTCACGTTTTTCCCTTTGCTGGTCACCTTTTTTCCCTTTGCTGGTCACTTTTTTCCCTATACTGGTCACTTTTTTCCCTTTCCTGGTCACATTTTTCCCTTTACTGGTCACATTTTTCCCTTTGCTGGTCACGTTTTTCCCTTTGCTGGTCACATTTTTCCTTTGCTGGTCACCTTTTTCCCTTTCCTGGTCACCTTTTTCGATTTGCTGGTCACCTTTTTCCCTTTGCTGGGCACGTTTTTCCCTTTGCTGGTCACCTTTTTTCCCTTTGCTGGTCACATTTTTCCCTTTGCTGGTCACATTTTTCCCTTTGCTGGTCACCTTTTTCCCTTTGCTGGTCACATTTTTCCCTTTGCTGGTCACGTTTTTCCCTTTGCTGGTCACCTTTTCCCTGAATGGGTTACGTGATGGACATGTCTAGAACACTGACAGGAAACAGTTTTCCATGAAGTTCACGTCTAAAGTCGCTTTCAAGCTCTAGCACCTCCTATTCCCTATCTCTCCTGTATATAAACCCATATTGCTGCTCCTTTAGTATCTGTCTAGCCTAACACCTCTCCTCCTGTTCCTATACCTCTCATATAAACCATACTCTACTCCTCTAGCTCTGTCTAGCCTAACACCTCTCTCGTTTTCCTATGACTCTCATATAAACCATACTCTGCTCCTCGACCTCTGTCTAGTCTAACACCCCTCCTCGTTTTCCTATATCTCTCATATAAACCATACTCTACTCCTCAACCTCTGGCTAGCCTAACACCTCTCCTCCTGTTCCCTACCTCTCTCATATAACCCATACTCTACTCAACCTCTGTCTAGCCTAGCACCGCTCCTCCTGCTCCTATACCTCTCATACATATAAACGCAAACTCTACTCTCGGCCTCTTTCTAGCCTAGCACCTTTCCAAGTATTCTCTATCTGTCTCATATAAAGCGCATCCCCCTCCTTCTGCCGCTGTCTAGCCTAGCGTCAATCCTCGTATTCCCTATCTCGCCCATATAAACGCATTTTCCTCCTTGGCCCGCCGCATCCACCCTCGTTTTCCCTATCCTTTCCCATATAAACGCAAAAAAGTGGCCCAGCTCTCTTCTAAATAACCTACTAATTACCTATGCCTCCGCATTCTGACCTACATCTCCCCTTAAGACAGCTTTTAATGTTTTCATTTTTAGGCTGATTCGATTTCAGGAACCATACTAGTGTGATTTCACTTTATCTACTACGTATAGTAAGTAGGGAAAGTATTTCATTCCACTCAAAAATTCGATACCAAGATTTTACCGGAAATATGTTTTTAGGCTCTTTGAATAGCTCTTTGAATACCAAAGAAGGCATTTTTAGAAAAAGGTCCGTGTGTGTGTCTGTGAACAGCATAACTCAAAAACGAAAAGTCGGATAAATACCGAACTTGGTATTTAGGTTCAATATATTTCAAAGATGCGACACGAAGATTTTTAAGAAAATCCCTTCACCCAAAATATTCTTTACATTGAACATTTTTCGAAATTTTTGATTTTATGGATAATGACTAAAGATTTTGATTAAAATATATGTTTAAGATTCTTTTTATGACAAATGAAGTTTTTATCTTGAATTTTCTGGGAATTTTCCCCAAAAGTTCCCTTCATTCTGAATTACTATCGCATAAATGATAAAACATAAAAGATAGACAAAATTTTACTACACAAAAAATGTAGATCTCGTTAAAACTCCACAATTTACGCTACATATATTTTTTTTCTCGAGTGAACCATTTCAGAGATATTCCTTGTTATTTTTTTTGAATTTTTCAATATTTATACTTTTTTATGTCCTGGACATACAAAGAGAATGGAATGCTCCACATAACAACCAGCTCTTAAAAGATTTGACTATCGCTTAAAGCCTACCACATTCCCCTTGCACTACAAGAAAATTAGCAATAAGGTAGTTTCTGAAAATATTTATCTCGATTATCATGAAGTAGATGGAGAATAGGCGTTTGTAAAAATAGTTTGTACCCGAGTAGAGAAAGTCATATGAGTGCAATACATCAGATTTTTACTTTAGCTATCACTTGACTGTGGCAGGCAGAGGAAATATTGTAATTCAAGCAGAAATTCATTACCGAGATTTCACCGGAAGTGTTCAACGAGCCCCAAAAAGTATTTTTAGAAAAAGGTCCATGTGTGTCTGTGGGGGGGGGTGTGATTAGCGTAATTCAAAATCGAAAAGTGGGTTAAACACCAAATTTCATATTTGATTCAAACACTGTTTAAGCTTATCAGATGAAGACAACTAACGGTCTTGATTAGAATATAACATACTAGTGATTTTAATGTAATTAAATTTAAATCTAGAATTTCCCCTGAATAACTTGTAAATTCTTAGATGTAAACTTACTACAGAAGAACTACAGAGCTGATTAAGATGCACAGTTTGTGTCAACGCGTATATTTTCGCAGCGTTAGATGTTCTCAAAATATTTCATGTTGCATGTTTACATTTTCCCGCGTATATTATCTGACGGACATGCTCGAGTATGTTCAGTTCTTTTTTATTCTTCCTTAGGCACATCGTCATCGCCTCCAACGGTCCCTATGACCTTCGGGGGTTACTTTATTCCAACAAGCGATTACTATACCCATTTCTGAGTTGGAGGCAGCCAGCAGGCGGAGTCCGTTACCTCCGATTGTAGGGTGATGATGAATAACAGGACCTACAGCTTTTACTGGACTACGAACCACGTTGGGCCTTGGGCATACGTCATATGAGTAAGTCAGAGGTGAAAAGGTGGATAGGCTGGAAATCGAACCCCGGACCCTCAGTGCGAGAAGCGGAGTTGAAACCACTGCGCTAACCCGGTGCCCCTTTCTGAAGCACAAATGTATCGCAAATTTACGTAACACGAATGGAAAAACCACCGTTTATATGTATATTATACACAATATACATATTGTGGAAATCAAATCTAGACATAGGGATTTAACGTGGAAAATTGGTTTTTGTCAGATATTCTCTGTTGATTTTAGAGATTAATTTTATAACAACATTGAAGAAGCAATCGAATTCAAAAGCAGAACTTTTATTTGTTTATTTTAGAGAAAATAATAATGCGCTAACTTTTATTAATTCTTTGCATCATTAATTTTATTACATGGGTCATGGCTCACCATAAGTTTTTAACAAATGACAATCACGATAATATGCAGGAGACTAAAGCTATTTTCAAAAGATGATTGATTACTGATTTCCCTTGTTAAATTCCTGTGTAATGTTTTGATTTCCACCCTATATTGGGCCTACATCAGAATTTCAAATGGGTAGAGAAAGTCGTGCGAATATTCGCATCATATTTTCTCTTGTGCAGTCTACACATTGTCCTACATTTCAACATATTGTTTGTTGTCATAAGTTTTATGTTTTAGTCTTCTTTATTGGTTCAGGTAGTTCTCTAAATTTCTTGAGCATTAAAGTTAAGCCAACGTTTTGCTGGATTACCTGATATTTATCATATGCCAAAAAAGAGAGATTTAGGAATACCTAAGAAAAGATAGAAGCAAATCCATCGGAAAACAGAGATACCCTATTTATCGGCCATTTTTACAACATTTAGGTGTTTATGATTTCACATTCTAACATACACGTTCTATATAACAAAGCAAGTAAGTACACGTTTTGATGGTGTTGTGAAGTCGACTTTACCGAATCTAAACGAAAATCTCATACGCTCTTTTTCATGCTGGTAAATGAAAATTAAATATAACATAAAAAATTTGATGTGTTACATTCACATAATTTTCTCTTACCTATATCGCTTATTAGTGGGGACAGAAATTAATTCTTTAAAATATCGTCTATTTATTTCCTTTTTAATCGAAATCCTGCCCGGAAATAGCTGCATTACACATTTCGTTATAGATGCAAAGGCAACAGCGATAATCAAATAGTTAAGAACAGCACGCTAATGCGGGCCTTAAAAAGTGCCCCATGACATAGCGAGAAACAACTGAAAATAGACATGATTTTAAAAAAATGACTAAGTAATGAACAATTCGAACAATTAATAACAGATATCTTGGAAATGGGTGATGCCACAGAAACATTATTTGAAATAAATTTTATGTTTTAAAGAGAACTACATTTTTTGTGTAATATGTTTTCGTTTATAGCTTAGCGTTTACCCACTATATAGACAGGCTATTACCAGACAATTCAAGATATACATTTTATTTGTATGTAAATATCTTTAAAATACGGTATTTTAATCAAAATCGTTTCAGCCAATTTTTAAAAAATAAAACATTTCAAAGAATGTTCCATGTAAAGGGTAGTTTGGGGTTGAAGATTTTCTTGGAAATCTTTGTGTCGAATTTTTGGAAGGTACTGAACCGAAATACTAACCTTAGTATTTATCCGACTATTCGTTTTGAGTTATGCTGTTCTCTCTCTCTCTCTCTCTCTCTCTCTCTCTCTCTCAAATACACACACACACACACACACGGATCCTTTTCTAAAAATGCTTTCTTTTTTATTTGAGGGGCCTCAAAACATGTATTATCTGTGAAATCTGAGCATCAAATTTTTGGTTGGAACACAACACTTTCTCTACCCACTATGTACATGGTAGAGAAAGTAAGAAAGCTTGGTAGGTTTTCTTTTCTGCCTTATGGTACACTTTCATCAATAGAAATGTGAATAAGTTGGGGTATTTATTAGTTTATTGAGAGCATTTTTCTGCCAAAAAAACAAACTGTCTTAAATCAAAATAAAATATCAACATTAATCATAACTCGTGAAGTATGGCAGGCTTAGTTCGACTTTTACTTTTTCTACTACGTACGGGAAGTAGGGGAAGTACTATATTCCACCCAAAAATTCAATACAGACATTTCACTGGAATACATGTTTTGAGGCGCCTGAGTCCAAATAAAGCAGTTTTTGGAAACACGCCCGTGTGCGTGTCTCTGTCTGTCTGTGAGCAGCATAACTCAAAAACGAAAAGTCGGATAAATACCACACTTGGTATTTGAGTTTAGTATCTTCCAAGTATGTGACACGAAGATTTTCAAGAAAATCTCCCACCCCTACTACCCTTCACATAGTAGATTTTTAAAGAATTTTGATTTTCTAAAAAACGGCTAACGATTTTGATTAAAATACCGTATATTAAAGATATTTACATGACAAATAAAATGTATATCTTGAATTTTCTGGAAATAACCTTTGAAATTCTCTTCATCCGGAAGGAATTTAGTATAATCTTGTATAACTTATAAACGTTAAGCGATAGACGAAAACGTACCATACAAAAAAATGCAATCTCTTTAAAACACACAATTTACTTAACATAAGCTTTCTTAGCATAAGCCGTTTCTACGATATCAGTTATTAAAGTTCAATACTTTTTCTTTTAAAGTCCCATCGATTTGCAATTGTTTCTCGCGATTGCATGGAAAGAGTATGGAATTTGAAAAAGTTTATTTTGGGAGATTTATTTTAGGAGTTGTATTGTTAGACCACGTATGGTACAAAGTTCCGGTGGCCTTCACTCCAACTTTACTTTCAACTTTATATTTTAATGTTTCTTTAATATTATATATTTAGGTTTGCCTCGGCTGCGTCAGTATTAATTTGTAGAAACATGTATCTCTGAAGAAGGTGTGGTGCGGCTGAAGAATGTAGGCTTACACAAATTAAAATTTTTACTTCACTCCTTTTTATTAATCCTTGACACGATTAAATAACACTTCACTGATATATAGAGAGCTGTGAGATTATTTATTAATTACTTGCCCTTTTTAACACGTAAACTTTATAATGTCCTCGCCGTAATGAATTTTTGTCTCACACTGAATACGTATTAAACTTCTCGAGGACGCGTCTCGCGTCCAGTTATGAACACTGTCTACTAGCAATTGAACTGATTTCTACCTACTGAATTTACAAATTTCATCTATTTCAAGTCTCTGATTGGCTATTCCTATTCCAATAGAAGACTTTTATTTAAATTAAGCTTTTTCTGGTTGTTGATTGGCTATTTTATAAACTGTCTCAAAAATTACATTATCGTTGCTCCAAGAATTACCAGTAGCATTATTAAACTTTCCAATTCATTATTGTCTCAAGGTTACCTCATTGTTAGCAACCTTTGACCTATATTCTCACAGCTCCTACATTATTAAATTACGTAATATATTCACATAACATTATTAAACATGTACACAGTAATATAAACATTAATACAATGACTGTTACATATATTTTATATGTTATTTATACACATATTGCTTAAAGGCGTGCTGTTATTATATTTTATATTATATAATTAGACTGAAATCATTTAAGTGTTAAAAATACTGCCTCAAATTTTAAGGCCAGCATGTAGCTTCCAGTTCTTAAACATTTCACTATCGCTGTTCTCTTTGTATTAATAACAAAATGTGCTATTTTTTCAAAGGTTTATTTGGATTAAATGTAGTAAGTAGAAAAATTAGCTTTCATAGGAATAGTTTGTATACCTACTAATAAAGATAGAGGGCAGAGAAACTCATATGAATGTTTCAAATCAGATTTCTTCTTTTGTGATATCTTATCAGGGATAAAAGTATTGATAAATTAAAAACTGCTTATTTATTTCAAAATATTGAGTATGTCCACATATCCTGTAAACAAATTATCTATGTTAGAATTTCAATAAAATAAATGATTAGTGCTAACGTTTCTATATACACCTTTTCTAAAGTTAAATTGTTATGAAAAATTAAGTACGAGTTGTGGAATGTTCATTAATGTTATAGCAAAACAAAAAATTAAACCTAGTCCTTTAAGGGACACTGGGAGTGAATTTTTAGATGAAAATGACAAAATTGTTGATATTTTAATTACATCATATAAATATTCTATAGACACTTGTAAATCATTTTGACCAAACATTTTACGCTATCTGCCATTTTTAAAAGCCCAGCGACATGTTTAAATCACCCTGCGCTCCTTTTAAATTCCACTGAAACAGCCCGCTTTCTAATTTGCTAATTTCTGCATATTTTTCGATTTGCCACGTTTTGGGATCACATGCAATTGCCTTCTTTGTGCTTCCATCTAGCGCCTAAAGGCATAGCTATTTACTACGTAATGAACACAAGTTTAGAACTTTGAAACGAAAAATTATTTTTTGGTACTGTAAGAGTCTATTTCATTAAAATTTTCTCCGTTTACCCATATGATCTTATTCTACAGCATTTTGCAGTTATTTTAATACCTTGTTGTTTGTTTAAGGCTTTGTTTATTTATCTATCTCACAGATCTTTTGATACACTTTGTTGTTTATATACCATATGCTTTCAGTATTGAAAGCAAACTTTGAGTGAGTTTGAAAAATCATTATGTAGTGAATGTGACTGTTCAAATGCGACTACAAATTAGAGAAAGATCTGGCTTTGCTAAAAAATTATCTGTGAAAGTGCAACAATTGTGGTTTTAGCCCTACCCAGAAATATTCCAGTCCTCGTGTCATTAAAGACAAAAAAAAACACCACTTTTTATACGCCTTGTTACTCATTTTGTCGCAAAAGGCCCACTTCTAATACAGCAGTTCCACCCACATCGTGGGTAACGTGGAAGGGCATAAAAATAACCACATCATTTAGCCGGAGCTGGAAGTCTTCGCCAATGGGAATGCTAAGGCGGAGTATGGACCTAGAGACCTTTGGAATGAATCACAGAGGCGGCACATGTGAAAGAAATACACGACCATTTGCAGTCTTTTAATCAGCTACACCATTGCGATCTCTGGAGGCTGCATTTCGAATCCCGACAAGCTGATTATCCGGTCCTGTATTCATAAACTGAGCTTGTTACAAGCGATTGTTAATGGCGATAAGATACAAGCCTCGAATTTGTTACACTTGCAAGCACAATGGGAATCTCTCTCTATATTTGGCGTCCTCGTCTTCCTTGTCGACATGTCCGCGACAATGTTAAGGAAGGACAGACTCTACCCATTGTGTCCGACTGGGCTCGTATTAAAACTACTTGTCAATATGTTGGTATCGACCGCCTCAGCACAAACACTGGCGTGCGGCTCATTTGCATCGAGTGGCTTCTTCAGGGTATTCTTGTACAAATGTTCAAACACAATAGGACTCTTAGGCCTATATAAATCCGCTTTCATCAGCTCAAAGTTACAAGCATTTGAGAACAACACAAATTAATATGCTCGGCTTCGGTGCAAAAATGCAAAAAATTCACCATTGCTACCACTTATCTATAATGCTCAGAGGTAGTATTGCATTCCACCCAAACATTCGGCGAGATTTTGCTGAAAATACATGTTCTGAGGTCCCTGGATCACATATTTTTAGAAAAATATCGGTTTGTCGTCGGTTACCGTCCCTACTAACATAAAGTAAGCAGGAGAAATGTTGTATTCCACCAAAATTCGATGTTGAGGTTTTAGCGGAAATATACCTATGTGTTGAGGCACCTTGAACTCATAGAAAGCATTTTTAGAAAAAGGTTCGCGCGCGCGTGTGTGTATGTGAGAGTGTTGAGGTTCAATACCTTGTAAAGATGCGACACGAAGACTTTCAAGAATATATCTCATCCCAAACTACCTTTACAAGGAACTTTTTCGAAATGTTGTGTTTCCTATAAATGGCTATAACGATTTTGATTAAAATTCCATATATTAATGATATTTACGTAACTAATGAATATGGGATTAATTGTTCTTCCACACAAGCCGTGTGTTGGACAGGGTTGGAAAGGTAGAATCAGGCGACTGAACATTTCAATGACATAGCCGGGATTTGAACCACGGATCTCCCGAACTCCATCCGGTTGCTCTAACCACTGAGCTACGATGGCAACATACCCGCACGCCATTAAATGCTGCAGCTGATTCGCATTTTTCCCGAACCACAAGGAGATCTCAAATTGTATTCAGATGGCATACCTCAATGGCGACTTACAATGTTGTAAGTACTTTAAGTCCCGGACTTCATAGTTTCGACCACTATTAGGTCAATTAATGGAATTAATTGTTTTTCCATACAAGCCGTGTGTTGGACGAGGCTGGAAAGGTAGAATCAGGCGACTGAAAAATTGGACTGAAAATGTGAATCAGCTGGAGAATTTAGTGTCGTGCCGGCATGTTGTCATGGTAGCTCAGTGGTTAGAGCAACCGGACGGACACCGGAGATCCGTGGTTCAAATCCCGGCTATGGCATTGAATTTTCAGTTGTCTGATTCTACTTTTCGAAATAATACATATCTTTAATTCTCTTGGAATAGCCTGTGAAGTCCTCTTTATTCGGAAGGAATATTTATAATCGTGTGTAACTGCTAAACACTAAGCAATATATGAAAATGTATTACACAAAAAATGTAGATTATTTTAAATCACACAATTTATTGAAATAACGTTTTTTGCGCAATCAGCCATTTCCTAGATAACCGTTATTAATGTTCTAATTGTTTAACACTTTGCTATTTAAATTCTGTCGATTTTCAATTGTTTCTTGCAATTTCATGGAAGCAATACGTAATTTTAAGGTCAGCTTATAGCATCCAGTTCTTAAACATTTGACTATCGCTATTCCCTTTGTATCTATAAAGAAATGTGTAATACAGCTATTTTAGGGAGGTTTCACGATTAAAATGAAGTAGTTAGGAAAATAAAATTTTCTAAGAATAATTTTTGCCCACCAATAAGCGATAGAGGGTGGAGAATGTCATGCGAAATTAGCACGTCAGATTTTTTTAAACATTGTTTAACGCCCGCTTACATTTTGGTACCATAAGCGGTGACACTAATGATGCATGAAATGAAACTATAATTGGTAAAGGAAATTTGATAAGGAAACGTTCCAGGCTCACGTTTACGGTCCCTTCCCGGCAATTGCTATTTATGATGACTGAGGAAAATCTGGAAAATACCTAAGATCCTGGGGTGTCCTTGCAGGATTTGAACCGCACACCTCGCGTTACGAGTCCATGCCTTAACAATCTCGGTTACCGTGTCGGACAAACGTCTATCTAATCTGTGAGCAGCGTAATTCAAAAACGAAATGTCCAATATACCTATACTAAATTTGATATTTAAGTTAAGTATAAGAATGCGACATAATGATTTTAAAGAAAATGCCCTCCAACTGCAAACTACTTTTTAAATGGAACATTTTTCCTTATTTTTTAATAGCGAGTTTTAGGCATACGACATCTCTCGCACCCACGTTTCCATCTTTTCCTGTCTTATCATCTGTCATTTGTCTATCTTCCATAGCTTGCCTCACACCATCACCCCACAACAGTCGTGATCTTGCCCTCTTCTTACGCCCAGGAGGTTGCCAATTACATAATTTTAATGGCCATCTCTCAGGTGACATTCTTCGAAGGTGCCCATATCATCTTAACCGTCTTCCTTCTTTATCATCGATAACATTTACTGCTCTCACTTGCACCTGCTCTCGTATAGTTTCATTTTTTAATTTTTGAAGCCTGGAGACAATAATAACTTCTTCTCCAGTAGTCCATTTCCATAGATCTTCATTTATTTTGCTTCCTTTTCGAGACCTCCCGTAACTCTGCGCCAAACAGCGTAATGTTTTCGACTATTGTTTTATAAATTCTTCTCTTTAAATCCTTATGATGGTAGTATTCCAAATTATGTAATGCAATTCTCTTATCACAGCTATTCCTTTTTGGAGTCTGCGCCTGATTTAGGTCTCACTACTTCCTTTGTGTGATATCATGTTCCTAAAGTTTTACAGATGGTAGGTCCATCTTCCAACGCTATGTCACTTCCTACACCTCCAACAACCATATACTCAGTTTCGGATAAATTTATTTGTAGGCCCAATTTCTATATTCTTCTTGCAATTTTCTAAGCATATAGCTTATGTCAATTTTATCTTCAGCGAAAATAATTTGATCTGTAAAACTTACAATACAACGTCTTATCTGTACCTACCCTTATGGGTGCACATTTAATTCTCCAATTTTTAGAGCCTCGGATAGGAAGATTTTAAACAATGCGAGCGCAAGGCAACATACTTGACGGAGCCTTTATCAACGCTGAAATTATTCGAGAGCTTGTTTCCAATCCTAATTCGAGTGTTTCTCATTTTATTTTAAATTATTAAAATTTCACACCCGCAAGACATTTGAGTAACACATGTAATGTATACCTTGAATTTTCTGCGAATAGCCTGTGAAGACAAAACACATATTACGCGTAAACCTCGTTAAAATGCACAATTTGTGTAAAATAAAATGTTTGTGTCATTAACCATTTATGAGAGATTAGTTGTTAGTTTGAATTTTCAAATATTATTTTGAAGCGTTAAGTCGCCATTCCATTTTTTTTCTCGTGCAAAGAATAAAATTTAAAACCCACCTTGTAGCGAACCATCTTTTAAAGAATTCACTATCGCTTTTGTGTCCTGTACCCCCTTTGTATCTAATCGAGATATGCAATTAAATCATTGCTACAAAAATGAATCTCGATTAATACGAGGCGTGTTTTTAAAGTAAGTAGCATTATTATTTTAAAAAATAACATATTATTATTTTCCAAATACTTTATTATCATTCATTACCTTACTCTACTTCTCCACATAGTCACCGCCGTTATTTAGGCACTTGTCGTAACGGGAAACCAGTTTTTGCATGTTTTCGTCAAAGAATGATGCCACCTGTGATGAAAGGCAAGTCTGCACTTCTTGTTTCACAACATCATCTTTGAAATTTTTTCCATTTAGAAATTTCTTCAGATCAAGTAACAGATAAAAACAGCTTTGTGCCAAATCCGGACTGTAGGGAGGTTGCTCGAATTGTTCCCAATCAAATGATGCGATCAGGCGTGAGTTTTTTTGGCTATGTGTGGCCTGCATAGTCAATCATTATTGATTCCCCATAAATCTCACACAATTGGCGATGAATTTTTGCTGGCGTAACCTTCCTTGCATTAAAAAAACGAATCACTTATCCGACTTGACAGTCCAGGTCGTTCGATTGTTTTGAACATTTCGAAACGCTCTAAAACAGGAAAACACAAGATGACGATCGCTCAGAGGTGCATCTGGCTTTCTAATGAATGGAGGAAGTGATCGCGTATGCTCAAAATCGCAAAATATTAAAACGGTACTTTAAAAACATGCCTCGTATGAAACGGATAAAAATGAAGTTTTTGTAAGGATATTATGCACAAGAATGGGTAGAATAAATCATTCGAATGTAATATATCAGCTTTTTTTCTTATATTTATAACGACCAAATTGCTGCATCTTCGCTATTAGTTTTATTTTTGACGTACTGTACCATTTCTCAGAATGTAAAGAGTGTAGATACAAACAGATAAAGGAATATTATTCCTGAGGCTATTAAGCTATTGTACAAAAGCATTCAAGTCAGAGAAAAAAAATTGTTAATACTGGTTGACACATTCGACTGAGACAGAATGTGCCCGAATTAATTTTATAATGTGTTAATTTATTTAGTGTTTAAATTGATATATGAATTATATATATATATATATGTATAATGTGAACACCGTGTAAAAAGCCATGTTTGTATACTGTAATATTAGTCTTATATATATATATATATATATATATATATATATATAATGTTCCTTTGTCACTAGTTTAGAATGTCTTGAACTCTGCCGTTTGTAGAAAAGAACCTATTCGCATGTGCAGAGGAAACTTGGATCTTTTGTGTTAGTCTAGGGTAAGGTTTTATGACTTTATTTGTCTCTGCTCCGGAAGTATGGAGTGAGGAAAATGTAACACAGAACGGAAAATTACCGAGAGAAGCCTGGGAAAAAGTCACGTGATATATAAAAACTAGCTAATAAGAATATATATAAATTAAATAATATTTAGCCACGCTGAGAGAACCGCAAAAATTCCTCCAATGAGAAATCAGATCCTAAAATTTTAAGCGGGGGATTGTGGTCTTTAAATAGTCGAGATTTACCCCGAAATCGAGGGGTTGACTTGTAGATACAGACGAGGAATCCACGCTGCTCCGGAAGATAAAGTTGGCGCGAAAAGGGTGTTATTTAGTGCGGACGTGTAATGTGACCAATCACATATTAATTAACAATGTATCGGTGATTCCCGAGTTCTATATAGTGATAAGTGAACAGGAACATTATTCAGTGTTTTTAAAGTGGGAAGCGACAATAAATTGCAGTTACCCAAACATCATGATGAGTAGTGAATTTACCTCTGAGCTCCTTGTACCACTACCCAGATCGACGAGTTTATTAGCAATCCTGATAGACAAAGTGCATGCAGACATCTCCGTTGAGAACCAACTAGCCAGGGCAACAGCGAGAATTAGCGTACAATTAAATCAACCAGCCAGGGCAACAAGATGAAGCCACGTCGGATGGAGAACATAAAGCAGGTACAGTGGATTTTACCATTACTTCTCTGTATCCACCACTACACCGCGTTCGACTCCAACTCGCGCGGGCATCGAACCCGGGACTGCAACCAACGGCTCAGTCTTCGAAGCATAGAGAGGCGACGACTAACGCAACACATACATCGGATTTACGCTCTTGGCGGGCGTGCTTGAAAGAAGAACGGCTGATTAGGGTTCCGCTGCTACGTCATTCTTTCAACTTCGAGAATAAGCACTTGTTCTTTAGACTAGACTATTCAGATTGTCTTAATTAAGCGAATAAGGTTGAATACAGGTACTCTATTCGCCACAGTGTGTTCCTTGTCATTTGGTTTTACGTACGGAGTTGGTCCAGACTTTAAAAAGATAATTTAATAGAAATTACCAGCTGATAAAATTCCAGGCGAAATATGATCCATAGACTGGTCAACAAATTTAATGAAAATGTACATATGAAAGGGGAACCATACACATAAGAATTGTATAGCAATAATTTAATTCACTGAATGTTAAGACATTCAACATGTAACTTTGTACAGAGCTATTTGTAAGCAACGGGCGCGCTAGCTAATTGAATGGGAATTCCTGGAAGTCATAACGACCGTGCCTGGCACAGAATGGTATAACGCTACATGATGGCGCTGAAGCGCAAGGTTCTGAAACCTCATATTTTCATACATGCTTGGGTAACGCGGCCTAAGGGCCAATGGGAAGCATCGTTACATTTTCAAACGTAGAGGACAGCGTGGGTAAGCCGCCCTATATAAGATCAGATTTTGCCGAGGGGGCACTCTTACTTATTACCAGTTCGGCGCAACAAGGAGTCACGCCAACGCAAGGTGCTACAGATGCACGTGAGTGAATATAAGGGTGGGGATGCGTGTGAAGATAGATAGGCTCCTGATAAATATTCAAGTGGTGGGATAAAGTAAATGGGAAAAGCTAGCCGCCCATATTTATTCGAATAATGAAATAAACATCAGTTATAAAGGGAAAACTTGCAGTGTATTTTTAACTTGCCTCACCCACGAGAACCTGAGATTAAAGAGACTTAGCAATTAGGTAGGAATGGAGTACTCAGCTACCGACGAGCATCACTAGCCGAGGAAGAAGAATACTACAACAGCCCACTGCAAGAGTCGACCAACCATTTCCCGCTACACAAGGAAGCCTCTCTAACATTGGACACTCATTGAAAAATTCCCCTTAAGCGTCTTTCGTAGAAATGTGATGGTTCGGTACAAACGGCTACAAAGTTATGGAATTTAAAACAGTAATAACATTGACGGAGTTAAAAATAGTACATCATGCAACAAGACTATAATGGTAGTAATTAAGACGCGAGTATGTGAAACAAGTGGTAATGAGTTTCATAATTTTCATACGAGCGTCTTAACTACCATCATAATCAAGTTGTATACGACTTTGTTTGGTCGATCACAATATAATTTCAACACTTTATACAAAAGTTATACAAAACATCTTACCTTGTTAATTAAATCCTAATAGGACCTTGAGCGTGTTTGCGAATAGTTCCACAGATGGCAGTATTGTTGAGTCCAAGCCGCAATTATTGATTTTTTGCAGGTAACATGAAACCAAGGCATATTGAAATAAAGAAAATGAACTAAATTTATTAGAATGAGGAGAATTTATTTTATTTTAAATATACTTATTTCAGAATTTATCTGGGAAATGAATCCTAGTGAACTGCTGCTTTGAAGGTGTTAAAAGGTATTGGGGCTGCGCGGGTAACATCACAATGAGTTGCTGAAGTATTATGGGTGCCATAACAGGTTAGTTACGTCACATGTGATCAGTGTATTATAGTGTGGTAAACCAAAAAGTTACAAGGATAATCTTTCATCCCGAAGAGCTTGTAGGTAACTGAAATAACAGCATTCAAATTATAAAAGTTGACCGTAGTCCCACTTTATATATGGCAAAAGCAAGGTTTCCCCTACATGTTCCACCTCAAAACGGTCAATTATTGCGTGCTAGGAAGAACGCCTGTATGATAACAAATAACAGAAGAATCGTATATTGTTATTGTTGATAGAATAATAGGTCTTACCTTTTTTAAGCAAACAATTAAAAACTTGATTAGATAGTTAAGAGCTAAATTAATTTTGAGTGGGGAACTCAATGAACAGGTGAACAGTTTTACTACCTGGGCCGCGTGAAATATCTCCTACTTCAAAAAATATCTTTTGAACAAACCAAGTAAGTTTGACTTTATATGTGGCACAATAATTAAGAGAGCATTAAAAGCTTAAAGTTTCATAAGCTGATAGCAGTCCCTGTATTATTGTATGGCTGTGAGTTTTGGGTATTAACTAGAAGAGAGGAAAAGATCGTAGAAGTAGTCAAAATTATATCTTTGGGAAGTGTAGCCCGGCTGTACACTCTTAAATAAAAGAAAACATGAGTTAACACACCTTTAAGCTGATGAAAAAAGTAGAAGACTTTAGAATTTTTGGGAGAGAATATTCCCAAAGAATAAAGCAAGACCGCATACCAAAGGTTCTATTGGATTATAAGGTGAAGGAAATGATGATAGACCGAAGAAGAGATGGATTACAGTTTTTGATTGAAAACATATGAAGAAGATTGAAAACCGGAAGAAGACTTAAAGGCGAAAGTTGATGATGATGATGATGATGATGATGATAAATAGGTTTTTCTCAGTTAACGGAGGAGGAGCTTAGGTTTGCAGATGTTTGGAAGAAGTCAGCCATAACACGTATAGCTGAGTATTCGCTACAAAAAGTTATCTAAGTGCTTCATTATAGGAGCCATAATCATAATCTAATATGATTTCGCCGGTTCCCTGATTAATATCTCCACGGAATATTAAAAGCCAAAATGTTGTTTCTAATGTTCTCACATGATCAAAGACCTTCAGGGGAACCTCGTCATACAGTCCAGATGACTGGACCTATTAATTAACTGGAAGGACCCAAAGGACAGTGTTCGTTACCAACGATGATAGGAGGACAATGACGATGATAATAGAACGAAGGGACCTAGAGCTTTTACCGCGGAGTTTGGATACTTCAGAAGAAGCTAGTCAGAGCTGAAGGCCCGGATGGGGGACCTTAAAATCACCACTTCATAGATAGGAATCGAACCAAGGACCCTAGGTACGAGAGCGCGAACGAACGCACTGAGTTACTCCGGCGCCTTTAATTGTGTATTATGCAACGAGACTATAATGGTAGTAATTAAACGAGAGTATATTATTATTATTATTTATTATTATTATACGAGAGTATTATAATTATCATGCGAGCGTTTTGATCACCATTATAGTCAAGTTTTATATGACTGTTTATGCTCGACCTTGTATCTAAATTAAAGGTTTCATAAGTATTCGTTTCTGGTTTGAGTGATGCGTTACAATCGTTATTCCTTTATCTATGGTTACAATACAATGACCTTGTATCACCTGTGTTACACAAAGTTGCTAGCGTTGTGAGACGTACTGCGTAGAATAAGCGATACTTGCGCTTTCACAATGTTACGTGGCCACTTCTGATTGGTCGAATACCAATACTTTAAGGAACAGATGTACTTTAATGAGGCCCATTAAAATACTGCTACCAGTTGTATAAATACTACATTTTGGCATGGTCGAGCATAAAAGACAAAACGTATGGGATTCATTCTCACATTCATACGAACTGAATCGTTACATTCTATGAAGAAATTTCTAACATTTCTCAGAGAGGCGCATAGAATAATATTGTTGTTTTTCCTAAGCCGATGCCAGAAAAAGGTGAAAAATTGGAGACAGACACATCTGTTATTTCCTTACATGTCATATGAAACAGTGAATTAATTTTGCTTTTAGTGTTGTTAGTAGTAAGGTATAAACAATCCCTTTAATACGTTTTATTGCGGGGTTGCCAACACGCGTCACCAAGTCTATCAGTCTGGCGTGCCTTTAATAGGAAACAAAAGCAGCTACACACCTAACATTTTGCCATTATGAATAAATGCTTTTGAGTTTTTTCTACTATAATTGTCCAAAGGTATTACTCAAATCGTTCTGAAAATTGTTTCACCTCTAAAAGATACATAAGAGGCTATCCTTCTTTTACGGAACTTGAAAACCTTCCTGGCGGAGTAAACAAAATCAGATATACAACATCCCCGTTAAATATTTGATATCAATCTCATAAATATCAGGAGACCTTTCATCCACTATTAGAAACAGCAGAAAATTACAATAATTTATTTTTACATAATCATATTTTGATTAAAATTCCAAATAATAAAGATATTTACATTGCAAATAAAATGCATATCTTGAATTTTCTGTGAATAACCTGTGAAGTGCTCTTCATTTGGATGGAATTCTGTATAATCTTGTATAACTGGTAAACATTAAGAGATAGACGAAAATGCACAACACAAAACGTGTTGATATGTTTAAAACTCTCAATTAATTTCAAATAAGTTTTTTGTGGCATAAGACATTTTTGAGATATCAGTAATGATTCGAATTGTTCATTACTTGATCATTTTCTTGAAGTCCTGTCGACATTCAGTTGTTTCTCGCGATTGCATGGAAACCGTATGGAATTTTAAATCCAGCGTATGGTGTTCAGTTCTTAAACATTTGCCAATCGCTGTTCCCTTTGTACCTATAATGAAATTTGTAATGCAGCTATTTCTGCAAAGGTTCATTTGGATTAAAATGTAGGAGATAGAAAAACAAGCTTTAATTAAAATAGTTTGTATACCCACAAATAAACGATAGAGGGTAGAGGTCATATGAATGTATAACTTCAGATTTTTGGCTCAGCCTAACACTCTGCACCCTCAGGGGCTCACCTTGGTGAGTACGGGAGTGGCGACCCCGAAGTACCTGAGCCGCCCAGTGTCTGGGGGTATATCCAGTCCACCCTGTCTCCTGGGGTCAGAAATAAGGAGACCTGGTCCTCCAGGTTGGGGTTTAAGCACGGGACTCTCAACCCCACTTGTAAAAGCTTGTTAAGGATGGTTTATTGTTAGGAACTTGGAATGTTCAAACTATGTTATGACCTGGAAAAATGAAAGAAGTGGCAAATAACCCTTAAGGTATTGGCTGGACAGTAGTGTTGCAAGAAAAAAGTTGGAGTGGAAAAGGAAGAATAGGTAAACAGGATTAATTGTATTGTGGATCAACTGAGCCTAGACTACACAAGATAGGATTTATTATCGCAAAGGGGATAAAGAAGAGCCTAATAGAGTTGGATCCAGTTAATGAAGGATAGTGTAAAATAGACTTAAGATCCAAATTCGAAATGTGACCATAATTTCTGTGTACGCAACTGTGGAGGAAAGGACGAGTTGACAGGGATGAGTTTTCGTGAGAGTTTGGAAGGAGAGTGTGGTGAAGGAGTTCAAGGATACGTTGATGTTCTTGGGTGATTTTGGTGCTGGAGTGATAGGGAGGCAAGTGTTGCCTGAACTAGGTGTCGAAGTTGGTGCCTTGCATGGACAGTTTGTGATTAGAATTAATTGGATTGTTAAGGAAGGAAGTTTCTCGTGTGTTATTGTGCTTTATAACTGTGTAGAATTGCACTGTACGTTTACATTTGCTCAGGGTTAGTTCTTATTTACCATAATCTGTGAGATTTCTATTGCTTAATTTTTGCATTTGTTGATTTACTATCTCTATTTTTGTAATCCTGGTGTTTCTCTCTGTGAATGCGCTGACTGTATTGGTTTTGTACCAGAATGTGATTATCTATAAAACCAGAGCTGCTTTTGTAATCTGAGTTGCTTAACTTGTACTTGTTTTGTTTTCACTGTATTGATGTACTGACTTGAATCAATTTATAGCCAGAGGGTGGCGCTGATGACCACCGCAGTTTTACTCTGCAGATTACATCAAACGACACAAGGCTAGATTTTGCCATGTTTTTAGCTATTAATTTTGGGAATGAAGTCTTTGTTTGCCAACTTTAGAACATTTCGTTAATTCTTTTCTGGATAGGAAATTAGACATGACTTTTGTTTTAATAAACACAACTCTGTTGCTTGCTCATTGTCAACACGCCACTGGATTGCACTCCTCAGCAGAATGCCACATTCGCAGGCAACTGACTCAAGAACAAATGCACGGCAGGTGCACAAAGGCGCGAGATTAGTATGCATTATCTAACGTCTTACTGTTCTATATCAGGCTTTATGCTCAGTTGGGAGCCAGCCGTATCGGAAGAAACTTATATTCGCCTGCATGTTCAACAAATAATTTATATTCCTGACTAGCGATGGAGATTATTTATCAATATAAATTTATAGCTAATAAAAATACTTAGATTCTTCTAAGATGTAAAGGGGAGATTAAAATCCCTATTCCGCCAATGTCAAATCTACTAAATTATTGACCTATTATCTCAGAACAAATTTAAGATATCATACTGAAACTCTTACCGAATGACTTTTAATTTCATGATCTACTTTTCTAATAATATTGATTATAATGAAGATAGTATAATTAAGAATCATATTGTAGCGTATGTGTGTGCATTGTCGCGTCGGACACATTATTGCTACGTAGAATGACTTTTTGAACTAATTATTTCGTTTGTGAGTAGATTTCTTGTCCGGCGCGGCATTTCCCTCTACATTCCTAGTTAGGGGGGATGAAGGCAAGTTGAGGGACGAGGCTCTTTGTCTGATAGCGTGGGTCTGTGAGTAGAGAGAGTGAAGTGGATATCTTCAGAGTGTGTGGTTGTATGTAGAAATGCATGTTGCCGTGTGTGTGCGTGGGGCATCTTCCCCAATGTTTGTCTGTAACCTTTTAGAAACCATGTAGTGGCACCAAGATAACTTTATAACAAACCAGAGTTAAATGTGAATTTATGTATTATTTATAAATATCCCACGTCCGCTTTAGCTTTGCGCTGCAACTTCCGTATCTCTCGTATGCCTCTGTAGCTAGGACACCCCAGTGTTTATGCCGGGGTAACTAAATTTAATATTTTAGCTGCGAAACCTTTTGGCCTCACGCCGGTGTATAACAATACTTTTACTAAAATACATGAGCAGTTATTCTTTTAAAAATAACATAATTAACATATTAACACCAAAACCGTGCGCGATGGTTCAGGCAGTATCGTCTATCGTGGGTTCGATTCCCGTGGCCGACCTTGGGTTCTAATTGCCGTAATTTGTTGTCGAATATTTGAACTACAAAGACAACAAATTGGATTGATTTCACACACAGTATTGCAAAGAAGTAGCCCGAAAATAGAGAAATTTAGGAGAGGGGCCAAATTGGGCCTGTGGTCCTGCTAGGTAGCGGCCTTCATATTTCATAATCTAATATATATATATATATATATATATATATATATGCTACTCCAACAAATGACCTCTGTGTGTGTTTTTGTACAATCGGTTATTTGATAACCAATTCGCCTATTAGCAACATCTCAGGAAGTCTGCCTCTATGGTGTGGTAGTTAACCTGTTAGCTTACAAATCCAGAAGTCCTGGGTTCTATTCCCTGCTGGAGGATGGGAATTTTTAATTAGCAAAGATTATTTCTCACCCTCCCTAGAATATGTAAGTATGGGTTAGAGGGACCGAGTGGAATGGCTCAGCCGGTAACGTATGTGGTCCGCATTCGGGAGGTCGAGGGTTCGAATCCTGTCACCGACCTGTCGTCCTCCTTGGTATAGTGGTTACTATGCTAGCCTATGTTCCCGAGATCGCGGAGTTAAACCCGGCGGAGGGCTATGAATGTTTTTGTGGGTAAAAATCCTTACAATGGCTTCCTTCGGAAGGAAAATAAAGCCGGCGGTTCCATGTTGTACATTTACAGCACGTAAAAGAACCTCAAGCCTGATAAAGAGGCCTCTAAGCAAACTTACCGGTCTTTCACGCCCAATATAGAATGGGAGCTAAGGACCACAGCAGTGAAAGAGCATCCATAAATAAAATTCAATTTTTTTTCGTGACCGTCCTGACCCATGGGTTTTTTCGAGGGTTTCCCTCGGTTGGGGAATGCTGGGAAGGATCATTACATTCCCCGAATTTCCTTTCCCTCCATTTCATCTCCATTCTCATTTCACTTCACCTTTCATCTGCTTGGTCTCTTTCAGGGTTGCAAGTGTCGGCGGGAAGTCTCGGCGCGTGTATGGTAGGGGTAAAGGATGCTCTGTGGAAACCCTCGTCCCTCGGAGTGCGAGCGGTCTCCGGGTCCCGGGCCCCCAGAGGATGTGTAAGGGGGTAGGGGAGCCGGCTGCACCAGCCAGCACCCGGGGAGTTCAAAACTGTAAATGATAAGGGCCCTGCCCTTTGCCTGTCGTGCCCCCTGGTCCAGCTGCCATCTGTCTCTCTCACTTCATTCCTCCCTTGCGGAGGTTCCCTGTTAGGGGCTTAGGTGCAAAAGATCTGCGTAGGTCAATGTGCCAAGTTCCCCTATGCTTCTAGTCCTCTCTATACTATGGGTTAGAGAGTATGTGTGTGTGTGTGTGTGTGTGTGTGTGTGTGTGTGTGTGTGTGTGTGTGTGTGTGAATTTAACGTTATAAAGAAATACACGAAGTAAACAAAATTCAAAGAGACAACAGTAAAACGAATGAACATTATTGCTGACAGAAGTATCCTATATAAACGTAATTTTCAGTTGGAATTCAGCCTAACTGCCAGATTTCGATACTGATTTGGTTCTCGGAATGCCATTTCACCACGCTGTAATTTTATTGGGTTATGTCTTTCAGGAATGGTTGCTCGACACATACTTGGAAATCTAAACATTGAAAATGTTGATGTTGGGTCTTTTTCATACCAAAGCCTTCCTGTGAACAACTGTTGCCCTACTTTCATGAATATGATACTTTGTCGTATAGTTTACGTGCTCCATTATAAAATTATGTTTCCATTCTCTCCTTCTAGTTCACATTAGCAGAATACTTACATAAGCAATCAAATTACCTTGTTCTGTTCGTAAGTGAGGCAGTATTTTTATCACTTAAATTATATCAGTCTAATTATATAATATAAAATTTAATAACAGTCCGCCTTAAAGCAACATGTGTATACTATAATATATAAATCGTGTATATTACAGTAATTGTATTATGTTTATGTTATTATGTACATGTATAAAGGTATTATGTGAATGTATTACGTAGTTTAACAATGTAGGAGCTGTAAGAATAGAAGCAAGATTCCTTCCGTAGCAAACAGAATAACAAAGTAGAAGCCGAAAGTTGCTAACAATGAGGTAACCTTGAGGCAACAATAAATTAGAAAGTATAAAAAGGCTACTAATAGTTCTTGGAATAATAATAATAATAATAATAATAATAATAATGTAATATTTAAAACAGTTTATAAATAGCCAATGAAAAACTAGAGAAACTTAAAGTTAAATAAAGATGTTCTATTGGAGTAGGCTTAGCCAATCAGATACTAGAAATAGAGAAAATATACAAATTCAAGCGGTAGACGCTACAAGAAAGCGTAACCTAGCAGTTTTGTTCGGTACGGATTCAGTGTGAGACATAAAAATTCATTGCGGTGAGAATATTATAAAGTTTAGGTGTTAAAAAGTGTAATTAACAATAATATCACAGCTCTACAGTAGAATACACCAGTGAAGTGTTATTTAATCGTGTGAAGGATTAATAAAAAAAAGTATAATAAAATTATAATTTGTGTAAGCCTTCATTCTTTGGCCGTACCAGCCCTGATAAGAAATACGTGTTCTGCAAATTAATACTGACGCAGCCGAGGCATACACATATAATATTGAAATATTATAATAATACTAATTACGCATAAAGTAAAGGTGGTGCGAAGGCCACCGGAAAAGTAAATGTGGGGCGAAGGCCACCGGAAACCTTGTGCCGTACGTGGGGCGAATACTCCTAGAAACAATCTGCCGCAAAATTGACATGCACTACGTGCGTGGTCTAAAACAGCTTCAAATTAGGGCCTAAACATGATGCAACCGCAACAATTAAAACCCCTTCATAAGAGAATTTTATTTATATGTGGTTTATGACGAAAATAAAAATACCTTTTTAAAATATTCTGATATTGAACAAGGTGCCTTTATATACCACTTTCACTTTCCTTGGTAATGCTACTTTCGACCAGTAAATGGTATAGAAGGAGACGTTGAATTTTATCCAATCATGGTATTGCAGCACCATTTTATTATTTTGTGATTATTACATCCTTAGCTTTTGGTGTATCATGTTATAAACATGCGATTTTATAACGAATTACAAGATTATAAAAACAATTAACCATGGGTAGATTTCCTTATACGGTTAAATTATGATTATGTAACCTTACTTATAATTTCAATGAATTCACGAATACGCCTTAAGTATTATAAATTGATAATATTTTACTTTGCCTAAGGTACATTGCAGTTAATGGCTGAAATAATTTTGTATCATTCTTTGCTCAACTGAAGACGGACTATTTTATTATTATTATTATTATTATTATTATTATTATTATTATTATTATTATTATTATTATTGATAGTATTAATATAATTATTACTTGGAAGGAAATTTTTCACCCATACAAGAAACTAAATGGAACTCCTGTGTACACCGCATTACATTCCCATAAGTTATGAAATTGTTTTTGCTATACTGTAGAAACATATAACCAATGACCAGTTTTCATGTTTTCATCTCTTTACACCTTAAAGCTTTCCACCCCGAAGCATTTTCCAACCCTCCATCGTCCTCATCTGTAAAATAAAATAATCGTGGCCACCAAAACTTAATTACAATCGAAAAAGTACAAATGTATTGATTAGATTCATATTTTATTTTCCTTTCCCTAAGGTAATTTCCTTCCATAATAGCGTTTTCTTAGGAATTTGCTTTTAATTTCTTTATCTCTTTTAGGTTCTGTTTTCCGTTGGCTTAAGATGCAAATTGAGGTCGGAATTAAAAATAATGTAATAATGTACTTTCCTCTTGGGGTGACGTGATTAAATATTTTAATGGAATTGCCATTATTGATTCTGTTGTAACTGGAAAGAATGGAAGGACTTACATGCTTTAACTCAAGAGGAGGATTAAGTGTAATTGTGATTAAAACTCTCGAAGTAACATAGGAAAAAGCTTTGTAGGTATGAACAAAATCTGAAAATTATACACATTAAATTGTAGTAAAAATATACAATAAAGTTAGCAAAACCAAAACGACTGTCTGTGGGATCTAGTAGCATTTTGCCCTCTAAACCCACAGCCCTCGGTTTGTCTCCCGCCTTATGAGGGAGTTTTTACTTTCTCTATTACTTAACTATAGTAAGTAGAGGAAGTATTGCATTCCACGCAAAAATTCGGTACCGATTTCAACGGAAATACACGTTTTGAAGCTCCTTGAATAAACAAAATTTAGGAAAAGGTCTATGTTTGTGTGTGTGTGTGTGTAAATAGCATCATTTAAAAACAAAAATTCTGTTAAATAACAATGACACGAAGATTTTCAATCTACTCTCTATGAATTGTTTTTTTCCCTTTCTTTGTTTTTCTTTCTTTCTTTTCTCAAAAATGGTTCACGCAATTTTGATTAATACATCGTATGTTTAAGATACATGCATGACAAAATGTACATCTCGAATTTTCTGGGAATTCCCTGTAAAGTTCTCTTTATTCTGAATGACTTTTATGTAATTGTTAAACCGTGAAAGATAAGAAAACTCATATTACAAAACATTTAATCTCACTTAAGGACAAAATCTATGTCAAATAATAATTTTTTAGCGCTTAATAATTTTGTAGCGTTAACCATTTCCGAGATATTCTTTGTAATTGATTTGAATTTTCAAATACTTAAAAGTTTTGAGTTGCAAGTCGCTTTTTCGTTTTTTCTCGTGGTCATGCAAGGAATTTCAAAGCAATCGCATATCGATCCGCATTCTAAAAATCTGACTATCTCTTTAACCTATTGTATCCTTCTTTTATCTAAACGGAATTAGTAAATAAGTGATGAAAGTTTTATGCCGATTAACAAGAAGTACATAGACGAATAAGCATTTATATGTATAGTTTGTAGAAGAGTGGTTAGAGAAAGTCAAATGGATGAGACGCATCCTACCTTTTCTTTAATTAGGATCATTCCCTTCTGTCTGTATAGACTGAAAAGGGTGAATTCAAAGGCTTGTTTCTAAACATAAAAGCCACAGACAGGACTACTGTAGTTCATAGAAGCTATATCAAACATAAAAGTCTGATTTGGCACAGTCATACCACCTTAATCGTTACAAATTCATAAACACAAATATTATTATCGTACAAAATTCAAAGTTACAAAATTAAAAAGTTATTATTCTATCCACATAGCGTTATTCACTATACATATTGTTTCAGATTAAGCAATGAGCACGTACTTAAGCAGATACAGCATTCAAATGTTTATCGAAGTATAGAGGAATAAAGGAACTCTTAAGTATGAAGGATTTAATTATTTATTTTACTCTATTTTATTTTACGTCGCTTTAACTCCTTGGTCATATCGCGACGAATCTGTTGGTGGATAACTCTTAGAACGATCTGTGATGGACAGTTAGCCTTCTAGGTCTCATACCTGTAACCACCCTCTCCGTCACGTGTCGGAGAGACCCCAGAGCTTAGTACCGAATCTTCTGCTTTCGTGCCGTACATCCGGAATTAGGGTGCGCTCCAGTCCAACCGCCGCCCCCATATAAAGGCGGACAGTTAGCCTTCTATGTCTCATTCCTGTAACCACCTACTTCATGCTGCAGATGGCATTAGGGTGCCGTCCAGTCTAACCGCCGTCCCCACACAGAAAGGCGGACAGTTAACCTTCTAGGCCTCATCCCGGGAAATGCCATCTTGCTTCGTCATGTGCCTACAGAGACCCCCAGTGCATGGCAGCCGATTCTTCTGCTTCGTGCCGTGCAGATGGTGTTGGGGTGACATCCAGTCTAACTGCTTACATAGTCTGTAGATAGATGGCATAGCATTCCCTATTACCACTTATTTTTCATTTTACTATATTTTACTATTGTTTTAGACTTAAGGTGGAACTTTGGGTCGTGGTATTAAATATCCTATCCGGTATTTACCTTGGCGACTGAGGAAAACCACGAAAAAATCTCAGACAGATTGAACCCGGGACCTCCCGAATGTGGGCCACAGACTTTACCTCCTGAGCCATCCCGCTCGCTAAGGATTCACTTCTTAGTAGTCATAATAACGAATTCTTGCAAAGGAAAGAGTAACGAAGAATCGGAAACTTTTGTCCATAAAATCACATGCTTACAAAACACGCCCGCATTACAGTTCGATAGGTATGAGGTGGTATTCACAGCCTGTTAACAAAGGTTTAAAATACACATTTAGTGTTTCACATTCATAATACAAATGTATTATGTTTTAATCAAGATCGCTAGGGCTATTTTTTAGAAAATTAAAAAATCACTATTATTTTTCCACATAAACAATAGTATGGGTAGACAAAATTCTTAAAAAATATTCTTCAGCGAATGTCTGACTCAAGTATGAAATTTGATATTTATCCGACTTTAGTTTTCAGCTATGCTTCTCGTGTGCTCTTGTAGAAGATGCTAGATACCAAATGATACTTATGCAGTTTTTATACCGTAAAACAGCAACTGCAAATAATCGAATATCAGTCTTGCATTTAATATGATTTTTGCTGTGTGCTGTTGTGGCGTATCAGTAGGTGCATTGTCATTACCAGTCGCATTATTGTGTTGCATTGTCGATAGCATTACTGGATTCCTTTGATTATTTTTTCGGCTTAATGATCCCTCCTTTGGTGCGGAACACGCCAGAGAGGGGGCTTTGTTTGAAAACGGACTGGTATGACGCCAACCCTGGGTGGCTTGTCTAGACACGGTTGAAGGGGGGAATATAGTTAGCGTCACTTGAGTGACAGTAGTGTAAGCAGCAAGTCGAGTCTGTGGTCAGTCCTCGACTTCGGGGTATCTTCCCCTATCCTGTTTTCTTAAGTGCAAAATGTAGATTCGCCAAACATTTGTCAATAAATTCCAGGTAGTGTGTGTTATGTAATGTTTTTGGCTGATGTAACACCTCACGTCTTCATCTAAATCTAAACACCAAGGTCCCGGTCCTCTTGCCGTTAGCGAGTTACGCTCCCCCAAGTGTGTGTTGGGGTGATCGAAATTTAATGGTTTGCTGGAAATCTTTTGACCTTCACCCCAGCATGTAGCAATATTTTAATCGTAACTATTATTATTACTATGTGATATTATTTTATGTCCATTTTGCAGAATTTGCAATACGGGTGTTCATAGCCGTAACGTTTAAACATATCCTAAACGAATACGATGGATTTTTTTAAAATAATGCTGCATTAATTATTTATACTAGAAGTGCAGAACTCATAAAGAAAGGCCGAAGATAGGAGAGGGGATGAATTCTCCTTCCACAATCCACGGTGGACTGTGACTACTTCAGCTTACGTACACAAGCAAGCTACGAATTACAACTTCTGTGAACAACAATACCCTCGCCAGAGAAGCTTTGGGTGGCATAAGCAAACTTCTGGCTTAGAGCACAGCTTTATTCTGGTTTGGCTTGCTTGGTTTAAAGTAATTTCAGGAGAAAGGCAAGTAAAATACGCTTACAAACTCGGAATGAGTTAGTGAATCAAGCAGACAGCATCAAATACATAAGTAATTGTTGTTAAAGATGTCAGAGTATAAGAATAGCAAGGAGTTAATAATTAATGTTAATAGTTATTAAATAAAAAATAGGTGGTTCATTGAAGAAAGACAATTGGGATTCTTAAGGTGCGTTGTGTAGAGTGCAATATTGAACAGTGCTGAAGTTGTGACGTTGCGACGGTGGAGAAAAACCTTTGGTAGCATTTGAAGTATGGATATGGAGGGGAATGACGGTATGAAATTGACAGACAAGAATGGTAACGAAATTGTTTTAGGAAAATTGAGCAAAGGAAAAGTAATTCTGAAACCACCAGGAAGAGGAAAATATATCAGAGAACAGAAGAAATTACTTGTAAAGGCATACAGTGGAAGGAATGTGCACGAAGAAAGTGAGGTAGAAAGTTAATGATTATACAATATCAGGCAAATGGTTCTATGTAGAGAATGAGAGGGAAGTGGAAAAGAAAGCAAATAGGTTCGGTTTGCTTCGAAGGACATAAAGTGACTGCGTTTATATTTATCCCTTTATAATTAGAAAATTATCAATGCTTTCAAATATCTTAATGTTTTGCCACGTGTAAGGGAAGAATTTAAAATAGTCCAAAATTATTCATTTAATTTTTTTCAGTTAGTTGGGGATGAATGAGGCTAGACCTAGAGAATTAATCCACGAGCAGTTATTGGCCATAATTTTCCAAAGATTTCCTTAGTGACCTAGTGCCGAAGCTATACAGTTTCTTCGCATCTGATTAAAACAGCAGTTGCTTTCAACAACATAACCATTAAGTTTCTTTGAATTTAACAAGAAATTTTTCTTCCGGCTTGAAAAATATAAGTTTATGCAGCAGACAGCAGAATTAGCATGCAGTCACGAGGTAAGAATTTCAATTTGAAACGGTGTGACGATCGTAAACCTGTATGACCCACCTTGTTAGTGGCATTAACTGCTTCCAAGAAGGCTATCAACCTGACTTTGCATCTTGCTCATTATTAGGGGTCACAAGTTTATGCTTTGTGGATAGCTGCATATGCTCAATAGAATTTAATATAGTTAACCACTAAATGATTTTATATGCAACGAAGCTTTTGTTTCATAACAGAATGCCTCTTCTTGCACCGTGTATGTAGATAAACCTTTTAAACTTACTTTAAGCCTTGAAATACATCTCAAGTATGTACTGAATGAAACGTTTTCTTTAACTTACTACTGATATGAAGGCGCGTTGGTTCGTATGAGTGATTCATTCAATATTTCAGACTCATCACCCTTTGTCGATCATATCATATTTGTGATCAACACAAAAGCATAAATCATTTAACCATCAAAATCACATCCTACAAAATGTCAAAAGCTCTAATTACTCTCAAACAGGAGCACAAATCATTTTCCATCTGGTTTCTACAGTGCCTTCGTTTTATGCCAAGGCCGAGATCGCGCGAATGCGTACTCCACACATAGTCCACTACACTGCGGTGTTTTCCGTTCCGTAACTCCCGCGTTACTTACACACGAGCGTTAGTAACATGTAATAGTGCTAACCTTGTTATAAGTGTTGTTGAAGCTGGTGTCCATCTGCGCGAATACATTCTTAACATAGTCTGATCAAATTACCATTCACATGCATAAGTTCTTGCGTAATGTTCATAATTTCTACTTTTAGATTGTCCTTAATTTATACGTACATTTATATAAAATTTGTTACACTCACATGACTTTCTCTACTCTTGTACAAACAATTTTTACAAACGTTTATTCTCCATATGCTTCATGTTAGTAACATTGAGCAAAGGAAAAGTAATTCTGAAACCACCAGGAAGAGGAAAATATATCAGAGAACAGAAGAAATTACTTGTAAAGGCATACAGTGGAAGGAATGTGCACGAAGAAAGTGAGGTAGAAAGTTAATGATTATACAATATCAGGCAAATGGTTCTATGTAGAGAATGAGAGGGAAGTGGAAAAGAAAGCAAATAGGTTCGGTTTGCTTCGAAGGACATAAAGTGACTGCGTTTATATTTATCCCTTTATAATTAGAAAATTATCAATGCTTTCAAATATCTTAATGTTTTGCCACGTGTAAGGGAAGAATTTAAAATAGTCCAAAATTATTCATTTAATTTTTTTCAGTTAGTTGGGGATGAATGAGGCTAGACCTAGAGAATTAATCCACGAGCAGTTATTGGCCATAATTTTCCAAAGATTTCCTTAGTGACCTAGTGCCGAAGCTATACAGTTTCTTCGCATCTGATTAAAACAGCAGTTGCTTTCAACAACATAACCATTAAGTTTCTTTGAATTTAACAAGAAATTTTTCTTCCGGCTTGAAAAATATAAGTTTATGCAGCAGACAGCAGAATTAGCATGCAGTCACGAGGTAAGAATTTCAATTTGAAACGGTGTGACGATCGTAAACCTGTATGACCCACCTTGTTAGTGGCATTAACTGCTTCCAAGAAGGCTATCAACCTGACTTTGCATCTTGCTCATTATTAGGGGTC
The DNA here is from genome assembly GCA_030765065.1 of Deroplatys truncata. Classification (NCBI taxonomy): domain Eukaryota; kingdom Metazoa; phylum Arthropoda; class Insecta; order Mantodea; family Mantidae; genus Deroplatys; species Deroplatys truncata. The sequence continues at coordinate 264,222,470 of CM060975.1, read as the reverse complement.
ACAAGTTTATGCTTTGTGGATAGCTGCATATGCTCAATAGAATTTAATATAGTTAACCACTAAATGATTTTATATGCAACGAAGCTTTTGTTTCATAACAGAATGCCTCTTCTTGCACCGTGTATGTAGATAAACCTTTTAAACTTACTTTAAGCCTTGAAATACATCTCAAGTATGTACTGAATGAAACGTTTTCTTTAACTTACTACTGATATGAAGGCGCGTTGGTTCGTATGAGTGATTCATTCAATATTTCAGACTCATCACCCTTTGTCGATCATATCATATTTGTGATCAACACAAAAGCATAAATCATTTAACCATCAAAATCACATCCTACAAAATGTCAAAAGCTCTAATTACTCTCAAACAGGAGCACAAATCATTTTCCATCTGGTTTCTACAGTGCCTTCGTTTTATGCCAAGGCCGAGATCGCGCGAATGCGTACTCCACACATAGTCCACTACACTGCGGTGTTTTCCGTTCCGTAACTCCCGCGTTACTTACACACGAGCGTTAGTAACATGTAATAGTGCTAACCTTGTTATAAGTGTTGTTGAAGCTGGTGTCCATCTGCGCGAATACATTCTTAACATAGTCTGATCAAATTACCATTCACATGCATAAGTTCTTGCGTAATGTTCATAATTTCTACTTTTAGATTGTCCTTAAGTTCGTCTATGGTGAGGGGATTGTTCTTATAAGCTTTATTTTTTAGCGTTTAGCGTTCCGTTGCTCTAAATTTATTGACCAAAGTCTAACAGTGTCTCTACCCGGAACTAGATGAACAGGAAATTGCTGCTGAAATTGCCTATACATCTGTCTACAGGACTCAGTTTACACGTACGTATCGTACATAAAAATACACTAATCAAGCTTGAATTTATTGGTAGCATTTCCGTGGACTAATAATTGAATAACATTCCTAAGGAAATCGCACACAAAACACATATTGCAGAAACACCTCACAGCACGAAGACAAAGCAACGACTGAGACAGCTCACAGCTGATGAACCTACCCTTGACACGTTCTACGCCGCTTCCGCGTAGTGGCATAGTACTGAGGTCACTGCCGTCTTGGCCGATAAGCATATAAGGCGGTTGTGGCCTTGGCATAAAACGAAGGCACTGTATAACTTAGGACTGGTTGCGAGTTACCTTATGGAAGGGGCCTAATGTAATGCCTGGAACCACAGAGAGATCTCCATGAGAATCTATAAACGTATATGAGCATCTTCTTATATTTCATAAATTCACAGAAGAACATGAAAAATAAAGATGTTTGGCAAGCATGCCCTTTCCGTTGCAGGCACATGGGTGAGATAGTTTCCGCTTGAAGGTTAAGGTGATGCCTGACAAGCTGTAGAATACGCGCTGAGTTTCCAAAAAGACAATTAATAAGTTTATGTATTATAGGAAAGGTATTAATTTCTTAAGGTTATTCCATTGGTATGCCAATCTTTCATGTATTTGCAGTGACGCTTTTAATGCTTAATAGAAGTGCGTAATGTAAAACATCCTTAACTTCGAATTAGGGAACAAAAGAATTTAATGTTTCAATTTTACTTTATACACTTAACTAAAAAATTTGTTACACTCACATGACTTTCTCTACTCTTGTACAAACAATTTTTACAAACGTTTATTCTCCATATGCTTCATGTTAATCGAGATATCAAGATGTCAATCTTATTGTTAATTTTCTTGTAGATGCAAGGGGAATATAGTAGCTTATAAGCGATAGTAAAATCTATTAAGCGCTGGTTGCTATGTGGCGCATTCCAATCTCTTTGCATGTCCAGGACATAAAAAATATCTGATGTGTTACACTCACATGGCTATCTCTACTCTTGTACAAACTATTTTTACAAACGCTTATTCTCCATTTACTTCATATTAAGCGAGATAAACATTTGCAGACTCTATCTTATTGCTAATTTTCTTCTAGGTGTAAGGGAATATATATTTACAAGGGCAATATAGAAATACAGTAGCCTTTAAGCACATACATATCACTTAATAACTAGTTGCTAGGTGCAGTACCATTCCCTTTGCCACAGATTAATACTCTTTGCATATCCAAGAGAAAACAATCTGATGTGTTACACTCACATGACTTTCTCTACTCTTGTACAATCTAATTTTACAAACGCTTATTCTCCATATGGTTCATGTTAATCGAGATATCGAGATGTCAATCTTATTGGTAATTTTCTTGTAGATGCAAGGGAAATATGGTAGCTTTTAAGCGATAGTCAAATATTTTAACGCTGGTTGCTATGTGGCGCATTCCATTCTCTTTGCATGTCCAGGACATAAAAAAAATGAATAATGAATGTGAGAAAAAGTATAAGTATTGGAAAATTTAAGGGAATAACAAGCAATATCTCGAAAACGGTTCACTCAACAAAAGAAATGTATATGACGTAAGTTGTGTATTTTAACGCGATCTACATTTTTTGTGTAGTAAAATTTTGTCTATCTCTTATGGTTTACCAGTTATGCAAAAGTCGTTCACAATGAAGAATACTTTTGGAGACATTCCCAGAAAATTCGAGATATACATTTCATTTCTCATGACATTATCTTAAACATATGATATTTTCATCAAAATCGTTAGAGCCATTTTTGAGAAAATTAAAATTTTCGAAAAATCTTCCATGTAAAGGGTAGTCTGGGGTGGGGGGATTTTCTTGAAAACCTTCGTGTCGCATCTCTGGAAGATACTGAACCTAAATACCAAGTTTGGTGCTTATCCGACTGTTCGTTTTTGAGTTATGCTGTTCACAGACACACACACAGACACACACACAGACACACAGACACACACACAGACACACACACGGACATGTTTCCAAAAATGCTTTTTTTGGATTCAGGAGGTCTCAAAACATGTATTTCCGGTGAAATCTCGGTATCGAATTTTTGGGTGGAATGCAATACTTCCCCTACTTACTATACGTAGTAGAGAAAGTAAAAAGTATGTATTGGAAAATTTAAGGAAATAACAAGCAATATCTCGAAAACAATTCACTCAACAAAAGAAATGTATATGACATAAGTTGTGTATTTTAACGCGATCTACATTTTTTGTGTAGTAAAATTTTGTCTATCTCTTATGGTTTACCAGTTATGCAAAAGTCGTTCACAATGAAGAATACTTTTGGAGACATTCCCAGAAAATTCGAGATATACATTTCATTTCTCATGACATTATCTTAAACGTATGATATTTTCATCAAAATCGTTAGAGCCATTTTTGAGAAAATTAAAATTTTCGAAAAATCTTCCATGTAAAGGGTAGTCTGGGGTGGGGGGATTTTCTTGAAAACCTTCCTGTCGCATTTTTGGAAGATACTGAACCTAAATACCAAGTTTGGTGTTTATCCGACTGTTCGTTTCTGAGTTATGCTGTTCACAGACAGACACACAGACAAACAGACAGACAGACACACAGACAAACTCACAGACACACACACACGGGCATGTTTGCAAAAATGCTTTTTTTGGATTCAGGGGGTCTCAAAACATGTATTTCCGGTGAAATCTCGGTATCGAATTTTTGGGTGGAATACAATAATTCCCCTACTTACTATACGTAGTAGAGAAAGTAAAAAAAAGCACATACCAATTAAGTCTACCAGATAAAAAAATCTGATGTGTTACACTCACATGACTTTCTCTACTCTTGTAAATATAATTTTACAAACGCCTATTGTCCATATGCTTCATGTTAATCGAGATATCGAGATGTCAATCTTATTGGTAATTTTCTTGTAGATGCAAGGGAAATATGGTAGCTTTTAAGCGATAGTCAAATATTTTAACGCTGGTTGCTATGTGGCACATTCCATTCTCTTTGCATGTCCAGGACAAAAAAAATGAATAATGCATTTGAGAAAAATCTGATGTGTTACATTCACATGACTTTCTCTACTCTTGTACAATCTATTTTTACAAACGCCTATTCTCCATATGCTTCATATTAATCGCGATATCGAGATGTCAAACTTATTTGTAATTTTCTTGTAGATGCAAGGGGAATATGGTAGCTTTTAAGCGATAGACAAATATTTTATCGCTGGTTGCTATGTGGCGCATTCGTTTCTCTTTGCATGTCCAGGACATAAAAAAATGAATAACGAATTTGAGAAAAAGTATAAGTATTGGAAAATTTAAGGAAATAACAAGCAATATCTCGAAAACGGTTCACTCAACAAAAGAAATGTATAGGACATAAGTTGTGTATTTTAACGCGATCTACATTTTGTGTGTAGTAAAATTTTGTCTATCTCTTATGGTTTACCAGTTATGCAAAAGTCGTTCACAATGAAGAATACATTTGGAGACATTCCCAGAAAATTCGAGATATACATTTCATTTCTCATGACATTATCTTACACATATGATATTTTCATCAAAATCGTTAGAGCCATTTTTGAGAAAATTAACATTTTCGAAATATCTTCCATGTAAAGGGTAGTCTGGGGTAGAGGGATTTTCTTGAAAACCTTCGTGTCGCATCTCTGGAAGATACTGAACCTAAATACCAAGTTTGGTGCTTATCCGACTGTTCGTTTTTGAGTTATGCTGTTCACAGACACACAGACACACAGACACACACACACACACACACACACACACACACACACACACAGACACACACATGGACATGTTTCCAAAAATGCTTTTTTTTGGATTCAGGAGATCTCAAAAGATGTATTTCCGGCGAAATCTCGGTATCGAATTTTTGGGTGGAATGCAATACTTCCCCTACTTGCTATGCGTAGTAGAGAAAGTAAAAATGAAGGTTTACGCGCTACCTAAGCATTTAATGAACACAAATAAAAGGAAAACACAATTTTAACAATTTAAGGAAATTCAATACAATAAGGATGTTATTCAAACATATGTTAAAAGCGGCTGTCTAGACCTAATTCTTCTTCTTCTTCTTATTATTATTAATTATTATTATTATTATTTTCTTGCACTTGTACTCCTCCCTTAACTGCAATGATCATATCGGCGGCCTTTTACCTTTAGAACATATTGCATACTGGCAATGGTGTTAACCTGTATACAGTTGTCACTGGATTTCCGGCTTTTATTTGGATTTTATACATTAGGTCACACACAGATCCACACTCTCATTCACACTTCCAGACTCTAGGGAGGGTAGGGACTAATTTTGGCTAGAGAAAAACACCTCCAGCCGAGAATCAAACCTGGGGGTCTCGTATACCAGGTAGGTGTTCTACCGACTGATCTACGAGGCCAGCGCTATTTTATTTCTGTTTAAACATTCAAATAAAGGAAAATAAAAACGACTTTCACCATGGCATTACACGCTGTTCCAAGAAGTTTTTTAAAATTATAATTTATAGTATTGTTTCATAAAACATACTGCTGAAAAAGAGAAACATACAGCGTATATTTCCTATTCTCCTAATTTCTTTGTTATCCATTGTTATGTAATTGATACTGCTTTATTGACGTCCATTACACATCCTTACTAACCCTACTACGAATCGGATCAGTTTGGATCACTTCGGATCAATTTTAAGTCTTGCTTCCGTCATTTATACCTCTCCAAATGCACTGAAGCTAGCGGGAAAATAAAATTTGATGTCCCAACAAACATTGTACATACTTGAATAGTAAATACTTGTTGTATAATTTGATTACTAATTTGTTTATAGAAACACCTATTCTGTACCTGTATTTTAAGATTAGTTCACCTAACCAAAATAAGCTTTATTTTCATGTTCTGTTTATTAAATATATGATGACCTATATTTCTAGTACAATTGGACCACTTCAAAGGTTATATGCACTTCTATTTTTAAATCGTCAGCATTTCAAACACAGCTTTATAAATGATATAACCTGTGTATCAGTTATTGTTATTGATGTTTAAGTAAATTCAAACAGAAAGAAGCAATTTATAATTTGTACATCACTGTGTCCCTGGTCATATACAACTGAGAGGTAGTTTATTTACGTTTACGTATACTCCACCCTACGCTGACAGTCCACTAATAATTTGAAGGTCACAAAATACGCTGCTAGTGGTAATAATTTCAATTATTTACTATTCTCATTTTAAGATATGCCAACTACATACTCGTATAAAGCGAAACAAAAGAAAATAGTGGCAACAATGCACATAATGTGTATTGAAATACTATTGGAATATAAATAATTTCATATACACAAGTACACCATACGTATTTATTTTTCCGTGCGACAGGTGCAGTGAAGCATTTCTCAGACTATAAATAAAGAAGCTGCTTGTTAAAGCATTTGAGTGCGAAATTACAGAATGCACTGAAGGAAGATATATTTATACAACCGGATATCAGGAAAGTTGCCTGCTTGGTACTATATTTTAGCTTTGAGAAATGAAAAGGAAAAGACAACCAACCTTTCTTTCTTTTCTTCCCACCCCCTTTACATTGGCATACTCGACCGAGTAGAGTCTGTGACGAGTAAATTTATAGGCCTGTTGTGACAGTCTGAGAATTACCTAGCAAAATAGTTTACGGCAAAAATGGCACAGTATTTTCTGCGTGTGTGTGGTAAGGAGATATTTGTTAGAAGTTTGAGAGTGAGAATGAAATAAGGAATAAGTGCCAGCCACAATGGTCGTTGGCCATCAGCCGCACTGATACAATTATAATCTGGCTCATTAAATAGATTTATCATGTTCAGAATGGACAGGCATGTGGAAACCGACAGGAACAGAACGTACCAACTACCACATGAAACTCTTTCTTGCATGAAATGTTCAAAATGTCCTCTTGATTGCATCAGGTTAAAGCTGTAATTCTTAGGTTCAGCGCCAGTGTTTTGTGTTCCATTTGAGCAATGTTGGCATAAAACTCATTTCATTCCTTGTGTTAAATGCGATTCACTTGGTGAAACCTATCTCGGTCCCATTTTTCACTTTCGAATTCTAAATCGGCCCCACTTCCAAGGTGCAAAGCACCAAATTTGATCCTGTCTTCATAAATGTAAACAACCTATCTCGGTCCCGTCTTTAACAATGTAAACAACCTATCTCGGTCCCGTCTTTAACAATGTAAACAACCTAGCACGGTCTTGTAGGAAATTAAACTGAATCTAATTCATAATGCATAATTTTTCTTCCACATTTAAAAGACTTAGGACTTTGAGCAGACATATAATGACTGCAAGACGATATTGCATGTTTATGTTTCATCAATACCGATTTTAACCGTAAAATCAGATGTTATGTAAAAAGGTTTGCTTTACCTACTAATTGCATGTAACAATTTTGTAACTCCACTCACAAAATCATTGAAAAATCCATGTACAAGTATTTAAAAATATCTGATGTGTTACACTCACATAACTTTCTCTACTCTTGTACAACCTAATTTTACAAACGCCTATTCTCCATATGCTTCATGTTAATCGAGATATCGGGATGTCAATCTTATTGGTAATTTTCTTGTAGATGCAAGGAAAATATGGTAGCTTTTAAGCGATAGTCAAATATTTTAACGCTGGTTGCTATGTGACGCATTCCATTCTCTTTGCATGTCCAGGACATAAAAAAATCTGATGTGTTACACTCACATGACTTTCTCTACTCTTGTACAATCTAATTTTACAAACGCCTATTCTCCATATGCTTCATGTTAATGAGATATCGAGATGTCAAATTATTGCTAATTTTCTTGCAGATGCAAGGGGAATATGGTAAGTTTTAAGCGATAGTCAAATATTTTAACGCCGGTTGCTATGTGGCGCATTACATTCTCTTTGCATGTCCAGGACATAAAAAAAATGAATAACGAATTTGAGAAAAAGTATAAGTATTGGAAAATATAAGGAAATAACAAGCAATATCTCGAAAACGGTTCACTCAACAAAAGAAATGTATATGACATAAGTTGTGTATTTTAACGCGATCTACATTTTTTGTGTAGTAAAATTTTGTCTATCGCTTATGGTTTACCACCTATGCAAAAGTCGTTCACAATGAAGAATACTTTTGGAGACATTCCCAGGAAAATCGAGATATACATTTCATTTCTCATGACATTATCTTAAACATATGATATTTTCATCAAAATCGTTAGAGCCATTTTTGAGAAAATTAAAATTTTCGAAAAATCTTCCATGTAAAGGGTAGTCTGGGGTGGGGGATTTTCTTGAAAACCTTCGTGTCGCATCTCTGGAAGATACTGAACCTAAATACCAAGTTTGGTACTTATCCGACTGTTCGTTTTTGAGTTATGCTGTTCACAGACACACACACACAGACACACACACACAGACACACACACACACAGACACACACGGACATGTTTCCAAAAATGCTTTTTTTGGATTCAGGAGGTCTCAAAACATGTATTTCCGGTGAAATCTCGGTATCGAATTTTTGGGTGGAATACAATACTTCCCCTACTTACTATACGTAGTAGAGAAAGTAAAAATTAAATCAAATGAAAGCTTTTGAAAAATATGTAATCTGTAATAACGTTTTTTCATTTGTGAAGAGCTAAAAGCAATGTAGTGGTCACGACCAAGTACTTGTACTCAGCACTCTTTTGTAACAGGGATGCCACATCACTTTTTACTTCACTATAGTCAAAGTATTATTACGATTTCGTGTTATAATGCTACCGGACCGAGTTGGGTTGCTGACAGTGTTGGCTATGGAAGCGAGCTGGGTTGTTCAAATTTACGCACGAAGCTAATGGGACCGAGGCGTTCCTCACTCGACTAACTTTCTGGTGGAAGACTGCAAAACAATGTGTATTTCTCCAGGGATACATCAGCGCATCGTGGATAGGCTTTTAAGGCGGGTAGGGCAAGTAAAATAAATCCGATGGTGGACTGAACCATATATATAAGCGCTAACGGAGGCATTTTAAACGTTTCATGTAAGAGAGAGTTTCATGTTGTACGCAGCTACGTTCTGTTCCTGTGTGTTTCCAATGCTTAGGATAGAACAGGATAGGACTAGGAGCAGTGGGGGACTTAGCTCTTCGACCTACGCATATCTTTTGTACCTAGGCCCCTAACGGGGCGCTCCGGTAGGGAGGCATTATGCGAGAGGGCGGCTTATTTTTAATTTTTGGATCAGGATATCAACCTGAACGGGTACAGACTGAAATGTATTTACTTTTTTATATCTAATTTGCTTCACTACCATTATGGTTAGGAATGATATATATTTATAACAATTTAAAATATTTTGTTTTTTCCTTGATTTATACAAATGACTTAATGAATTTTTACGACCAAGAGGTACGACAGGCAGAGGGCAAGGTCTCTACCATTTACAGATTTAAACTCCGCGGATGGCAGCTGGTTCAGCCGGCTCGGCTCCCATCCCCCCTGTGGACTTGCACATCCGTTGGGAGACTCGGGACCTGAAGACCACCCCCATTCCGTGGGACGAAGGCTTACTCAGAGTATCCTTTTCCCCTGCCATGCACACGCCTAGACTCTCGGCGACACTTGCAATCCTCAAAGAGACCAAGCAGATGAAAAGTGAAGTGAAATGAGAATTAAGCCGAAATGGAGGGACAGTAAATTCGGGGAATGTAATGATACTTCCCAGCATTCGCCTAGCGACCCGGGGAACCCCGAAAAAACCTTTGGGTCAGGAAGGTTGACCACAGGAATCGAACCCCGGACCTCCCGAATGTAGGCCACAGACGTTACCGTCTGAGCCATCTCGCTCGGTGTTTCCATTGCTTAACGTACTATGAAGAGCTGTAGAACATTAGATCTAATATGGAAAGCGTTTCGAGACCTATGTCTATATAACATATTTTCTTCTTCTACATGTGAAGAATGTGTCCCTAAAGTTTGGCCGTATCTTATTGTTACAGCCTATATAGGAGCAGAGAAAAAATGTCGTTCTCATTCTCCGTATCACTACTGCAGTTCGAGTTCAAAATTCACTAAATGTATTTCTAACTCTGGAGAGATAAGCGGTCCGGTCGGTCTCACCGCAGCGAAGCTGGCAGGAAATTGATGTGTTGCACTTATCAGTACTAGCATGATGCCTTAACGTAGGGTTGCCATAATCCAAGAACCAAAATCAAGACATAGTCCAAGCATTAACGTGTTGGCAAAGGAATTGTCATTAATGAAGAAAATTAATGTTAGTTTGCATTAAATAACTATTTAATTAAAGCATTAAACAAAAATTACTAAAATATACATTACTGTGTTGCTACAGTTAAGATCTATTTTACATTAAGCTTTGTAACAGTCATATTTCTCTGAGGGTTGAACAGAAGTCAGAAATTTGCTCTGCTTCTGAATGAGTCTGTGAAAAGCAGTGCAACATATTACTTTCTCTACTACGTATAGTAAGTAGGCGAAGTATTGCATTCCACCTAAAAATTCGATACCGAGATTTCACCGGAAATACATGTTTTGAGACTCCCTGAATCCCAAAAAAAGAAGAATTTTTGGAAACATGTCCGTGTGTGTGTGTGTGTGTGTGTCTGTGTACATGTCTGTCTGTGAACAGCATTACTCAGAAACGAACAGTCGGATAAACACCAAACTTGGTATTTAGGTTCACTATCTCCAGAGATGCGACAGGAAGGTTTTCAAGAAAATCCCCCCACCCCAGATTACCCTTTACATGGAACATTTTTCGAAAGTTTTAATTTTCTCAAAAATGGCTCTAACGATTTTGATTAAAATATCATATATATAAGATATAAGATACTTTCATGACAAATAAAATGTATATATTGAATTTTCTGGGAATGTCTCTAAAAGTATTCTTCATTGTGAACGACTTTTGCATAACTGGTAAACCATAAGAGATAGACAAAGTTGTACTGCACCAAAAATGTAGATCGCGTTAAAATACACAATTTATGTCATATACATTTTTTTTGTTGAGTGAACCATTTTCGAGATATTGCTTGTTATTCCCTTAAATTTTCCAATACTTACTTTTTCTCAAATTCCTTATTCATTCTTTTATGTCCTGGTAATGCAAAGAGAATGGAATGCGCCACATAGCAACCAGCTCTTAAAATATTTGACTATCACTTAAAGTCTACCATATTCCCCTTGCATTTACAAGAAAATTAGCAATAAGATTAACATCTCGATTAACATGAAGCATATGGAGAATGCGTTTGCAAAAATAGTTTGTACAAGTGTAGAGAAAGTCATGTGAGTGCAACACATCAGATTTGTTTTTTAATGTTATACTAAATTTGGAGCATTGCATTGACTAAAGCTAATGCCAGCCTGTTCCTTTCTTCTATCCATTGTGCATTCAATAAAGAAAATACTCTCTCCACATTAGCATTAGCTCTAGAATGGAGAATTGTATAGCACAATCGCAAGACACTACTGAATATTGCTCTTCACCTCATACAAACCACAGAATGTACAAACACAAGGCAGGCACTAGAAATAAAGGAACCGCCAATAGCAAAATCACAGAGAATTGATTACAGTATTGCTTCCGCTGTCATTGTTAGCGTGAGATCCGCGATATATCGATGGTCTTCGTCAGGCACGATGTTGCCATTAGGAAACTTCTATTGTAAGGAATGGTGAAACACTTGAACGGCGTTTGGTGGTAAAACTTAAGGTAACAATAAAAACATTGTTTTTTAGCACTCACTGCTTTCGCGGACTTTTAACTCTTCGTTCAGGACATTCGTCTTCTAGCATAAAATCGCGAATTGTCCACGAAATCCGAGACGTGTGACAACTCTATCTTAACGGGACATTAAATTGCAAGAAAATTTTTATATGGAGTCTACCAAAAGTTTTATCCAGCACAGCCTTTTGACAGGAAATTTCGTTGTTATTATCTACTACAGCAACAATTAAGATACAAAATCCAGAGTACTAATATCTAAGCAGTATTTGTTCTTTAAACTGACGGAACAACCAAAGAGAATAATTCTGTCATAAACAACGCTGGTTTTACAAAACGTTTTTCAGATTCTTACACTTACTTGCACTTCTTTTTATTCTGGCACAAGCATTTTCCTTTCCACTGCAGTCCTTTTATTCCTGCATAAAGAAATAAGTGAGGGTGCTGATGTAATCGCCGTTAAACTAACGTTAAAAGGGAGACCTTGTGCTGAAAAGGGAGAAGACATACAAAAATATATTGCGTAAGGAAAAGGAAAATTAGATTACAAAAAGGCCTGTTGTTCGTAATGAGAAGAATGTGACATACAGACATAAGTGGATTCTTCCCCGCAGCCCACAGCTACAAAGGAACATGCCTCGCATCTGAATGAATGGAAAGTCACTCAAAAAATAAATAATAAAAGTAAAGAAAAGGAGCGCTTCCTCCCATTCTGTGTCTCGCATGCTTTTACTTTTACCTCGGTGTGTTGAAAGTATGGATCTATGTGTGTGGGTGTTGCAAGAGAAAGTCTACAAGATGTTCTTCAGCATTCGTTTTCCACTGTTGACTTCAAAACAATACAGTTAACCAACTTCCACTGGCTAAATGTTTTATTCCACAAGGATAACTATGACTGAAATTTTACGAAAACTTCAGAAAACCCTAATTTTTTATTTTTAATACTGCAAAATACTTTAGACATTTCTAAATCTGAATAGGGGCCAATTATGGATGGCCAAATACTGCATGTTTAAATATGTAAAAAGAGTAGACTGAGCATGGAAAAGTCTGATGTGGTAGATTCACACGACTTTCTCTACTGTCTATCGTTTATTAGTGGGTATACAATCTATACTTACTATAGCTTATTTTTCTATCCACTTCATTTTAATCCAAACAAACCCTTACAGAAATAGCTACATTACACTATACGAAATAGATATTCTTGTATCTATTTCGTAATAGATACAAAGGGTACAGCAATAATCAAATGTTGAAGAACTGGTCTCTATACCCTGTCTTAAAATTCCATACAATTTCCATGCAATCGTGAGAAACAATTCAAAATCAATGGGGTTTAAAAAGAATGACAAAGTATTGAACAAATCGAACCATTAATAACGGATATCTCGGAAATAACTTATGCTACAAAAAATTTATTTTTGTAGCATAAGTTAAAGAGATCTAATTTTTTTGTGTAGTACGTTTTCGTCTACCGCTTAGCATTTACCGGTTATATAAGTTTATATACAATTTCTTCTAAATGAAGTAGACTTCACAGCCTATTCGTAAAAATTCAAGATATACATTTTATTTGTAATGTAAATATCTTTAATATATGGCATTTTAATCAAAATCGTTATAGCCATTTTTAGAAAATAAAAAATTTCGAAAACTCTTCCATGTAAAGGATGGTCTGGGGTGGAGGCATTTTCTTGAAGATCTCCATGCCGCCTCTTTGGAAGTTATTGAACTTAAATACCAAGTTTGGTATTTATTCGACTTTTCGTTTTTGAGTTATGTTGTTCATAGACACACACACACACACGGACCTTTTTCTAAAACTACTTCTTTTTGGATTCAGGGATTTCCAGTAAAATGTCGAAATCGAATTTTGGGGTGGAACTTAACATACGTAGAAGCGTAGTAGAGAAATTAAAAATTGAGTATGAGATCTGACTCGCATCATGCAAGGCAAGAAGCGAAGTTCTGCAGAAGAAAAGCAGCAATTAAAGAAGAATAAGATATATGCAGAAACAAAAGGAGAGGAAAAAGAAATCTAAATATCCAAAACTACCAACCTTGTGGATGTGAGTTTTGCATTCAAATCTTTAGACGCTGATATTTTCAGTATTTTTCTTGCTATTAAATGAACTAAAATATCCTAGATTTAATTGCAATATGTGTTAAGTATATTATTTTAATTTCCAAACACTAAACTTGAAAGTTTTGGTCAAAAAGCAGAAAAAGCATATTGATAACTTCAAAAATATTTAGAGCCCAAACTGGAAGAAACATTGTACAATTTTTAAACGTTCATGTAATGTGAATCTAAGGTTAAAACATTAGGTCAATATTTTAATTTTTTTGTAGAAAGAGACTTTTTAGTGACTTAACAAAAAGAAACACTAATATGATCATAACTTTTAAACCATTAGAGCAAAATGGATGAAATTTGAGCTGTAATATATTTACACTATCATCTGTGGTTATCTATGGTATAAATTTGAAGAAAATAGCATTATTGGTTTAGAAATTTAAAATTTCGGTCATAGGTATCCTTAACAAGTCCTGTGCCATTTCACGTGTGCTGGAGTGTGGCACCCTGGTTCCCGGTCACGGAATGCGCCCGGAGTTTTATCCCACCGTGGGGGAGTGGATTTTAGGCTTTTAGGACCGTAGTCCACTCAGCATCATGAGAAAAGTGAGGAGCTGCGATAGGCAGCCCGGGTCGAGAGCCAATATTCCGGCTGGGGAATGCGTGATGCTGCTCACATCTCCTCCCCATATCGGTTGGATGATCGCCCACCTCTGCCGTGCGTAAGGTGGAGGAGCGGATTGTAAGTCCCGGGTATAGGACCGGTGCCCACTCAGCATCGTGAAGAAAGTGAGGAGCAGCAATAGCAGCCGGGGTCGGGAGCCGCATAAAAGGTTTTTTGATACGCAGATTTTTTATTAACTTTGATACTCAATTTAAGGTACCGAGAGCGATGACTCGTGCGGTAACGTCTGTGACTCGCATTCGGAAGGTCTCGTATTTGGGCCGATAAATCGATTTTTTCGCGGTTTTCCTCGGTGGCTAGTTAATGCTGGGTTATTCTTCACCGGAATACCAGGCATTGGGCTGATCACCCATCCTGGGTGTGCTATGATCCAGAGTTTGCTTGTTCCTCGACAGGCCATTGATACAAAGCATTGGCTTGTCAGTGTTTGGGGGTGTAAGGGGAGGGTAATCTGTCAAAGAATTTAAGGGTTAAGTTCAAATGAATATTTCTTTAATAAAATATTTCTTTCATAGAGCACTTTGTAGGATCATTTTTAGACAGAAAGGCCAAAGCTCAATGTTTAATTAATCCTTATATTTTGTATAAGACTATCGTGCTTATTACTATAAATAATCGTTACTTAAATAAGGTAACCGTTAAAATATTCGTAATAGTAGTAAATAAAAATGAAGTATTATTGTCTTCGCAGAGAGTAAGTAGCTTTATCCAAACATACAATAATAATTATAATAATTTTATGCAATCCTATTATAGTCAGTTTGTTACTGAAGCCAATACCGTACATAATTGGCTCGTTATGGCAAGGATGCCAATAATAGCAATGACTTATTTCCTACAGCAATGACGAACACCGGTATTCCAAGTTGAGGTGGCTTATTAAGGGAAGATGAAACCATTATATGATATTCTTTTCTCTGAGGAATGAAGATGCATAAGCCTCTATACATTATTAGATATAAAATAAATAATAACCCAAATTATAATTACTTACGATGGTGTGCTGATAATAGGCTACATCACAGTCCGTGACATCTGCTCACTTCTCTCCCAGGAAGGGAATACATGGAAGTGGCTGCTTATCGGTTCAATACGCCAGATAATAACAAATGAAATACAGGAACAGAAGCAAACGTCTTATTTATGAACATGTGAAGATGCTCTTACTTGTACCAGCTATGTCCAATTATTTCATGATTTATTTACTACAGTTTATAATGCTACTATCTCGTGGATAGCATTCTAATATGACACTCGTGGAAATATTCATTGGTGCCATAGTCATCAAGATTATACAGTTGTTACATAAAGTACTAATATGATATATAGTAAGCCATTATTTCATCAGCGGAATGGCGTAAAGATAAACATTTCTTTAGGAAAGCGAAAGAGGATGAATTTCTATGAAACAGTAAAGTTATTTCTCTCGAATTGCTATGGTAAATAGAGGAAGTATTATACTTTATCCAAAACATCTGTAGGAATCAGCATTTCGGAAACGCATGTTTTAAGGTCCTCTAAACACAGGAAAAGAATTTCATTAAGAAGTTCGTGTATAACGGCTTGTACTATTTTAATACCGCTTAACACCGTTCTTACAGCATTAGGCCAAAGGTGGTGGACCGTGATTACATGACATGATAATTAAAGGAAAAAATCTATACTTTACATTCAATTATTTTTCTCATTTATTATTATTTATTTATTTATTAATGTATTATGATTTATTAATTGGTACAACATTTATCTTAAATACCTTATTTTTCGGTCTACTTCATTTTAATCTAGATAATAAATCGTTATAGAATTAGTTGTATTACACATTTGGTTATACACGCCAAGGGGATAGCGATAGTCAAATGTTGAAAAACTGCATGGTATATGCTTGCCTAATATCTTTCCACGCAGGCGCGAGAAATAATCGAATGTCGACAGTACTTTAAAAGAATTACAAAGTATTGAACAATTCGAACCATTAATGACGAACAGCTCAAAGTGGCTTATGCCACAAAATAAAGTTACTTGAAATAAATTGTATGTTTTAAAGAGATATACATTTTATGTGTAGCGCCTTTCGCCTATCGCCTTGTTTACCAGATATACAACATTATATACAATTGCTTCCGAATGAAGAGTACTTCACAGGCTATTTCTAAAAAATGCAAGATATACATTCTCAGGTAAATATCCTTAATGTATGGTATTCAATCCAAATTGTTAGAGCTGTGTTTTAGAAAATAAAAAATCTCGAAACATATTCCTGCGGTGCCGTAGCCGTGTGGTTAGACCGCTTGCCTTTCGCCAAAGCGGCTTGCGTTCGATCCGACGAACCGCATGGGGATTTGTGGTGAACGAAACGACATCTGGGCGGATTTTATACGGGTTCACCGGTTTCCCCCGCCATTCACTCCAATTGCTCCGTCATTACTATTCCTTTCATCCATTTCACCGTCATTTCATATAATTTCCTTCCTCGCTTTCATACCAGCCTTTAGGCTGATCACCCATACTAATTCCACTACCCGATCCAAATAGTCTGTCTGCTCCCCGACTGGCCACAGGCATTAGCTTGTAAGTCCTGGGGGTGTAAGTCCTCCAACCGGGAAGGCTAAACAGAGAGCAGAAGAAGAAGAGGAAGAAGAAGAATATTCCATGTAAGTAGTTTGGGATGGGAGGATTTTCTTGAAAATCTTCATGACACATCTTTGGAAGGTACTGAACTTAAATACCAAGTTTGACATTTATCCAACTTTTTGTTTTTGAATTATGCCTGCTCATAGACACACTGACAGACAGAAACACACACAGATCTTTTATCTAAAGATGCTTTTTTATTCAAGGAGCTTCAAAAAATCTATTTTCAGTGAAATATCGGTATCAAATGTTTGGATGGAATGCAATACTTCCCCTACTTACTTTACGTAGTAAAGAAAGTAGAAATTGGGAAGAAAGCGGTCCAGATCTAAGTTTAGACCATCTCTCCTTCCCGACTTTTACCAGTTATACGTCAGCTACGGATTGTGTGGTACTCGTAAAAACCGCCTTCAGAAACTCGGCACGCGTTCTACTGTAGCGTAACCGCCAACTTTATCTCTGTGAATGCCAGCCGCTCCTCAAAACTTATTCTACAGATCTGTGAAAGATAGATGGATCTGCTCATAAAGTTTGTCAGTAGCCTCATCGAGATCTCTTTCTGGTTTAAGGAATAACATATATACTTCTAGTGTACAACATTCGGTTGGTATGTATCATTCACTTAACAAAATCCTTGAGATTTCGTCATCGGCCTATCGGTAATTTTGTTTCGCATACTTGATCTGCAGCACTCTAGTCCCCAACAATGAGTAATGCAAATATTGTTAAGAAGGTTGATTCATTTTCCTCAACTCCTTTGTTTCGATATACAGTACCAATTTATGCATTTGTGTCAAAACCAGAAGCCTAGATTTTCTCACATCAATAAGGAGGGAAAGCTTTTGTTTCAGTTGAGAACAGTAACACAATGAAATGATTTGAGCCTGTCACGGCAAACAAACGCTCGGCACCCCCGAATTTCCGGAGTGAAACTCCTTCCCCTATCCCTCCTGCTAGGAGATATTTTAGTGGCAGCCATTTCCATGTCACTAGTGCTGAATTATTCGTTTAGCCGTGGAACAATCGATACGAATCGTGAGGGCGCCTTTTCCCTGCGTCCTACATCTCGAAGCGTCGTCATTAGGGTGACAAAAGACGTTCGCTCGAGCCAGAATACGATCGGGGAAGTTATTGTGGCTTTTAAGCTTGAATGTGTTGCCGGTTTTGAATGAGGTCTTACACCGAGGGTTCATAATTCCGTTAGGTGGCGCGGCGTTTTAATAATCAATGTGCCTCATTGTCTTGAGAAGCATCTAGTGCCGAGAACCTCGACACACGACGATAGAAATGTCTCACAGATGCCTTTTCATATAGGCAGCATTTTATGAACTTCTTATAACGACATATGAATTAATTTGCAAAAGACTATTCTTTGCCACTATTATTACTTTTATAATTATTGCTTTTATTATAGATATTAATTCTAACAAAGCAACTGTGTTGAAACTTTATATACGAGGGCGGATTGATAAGTCAGTGACTTTTTGAAGAAAATGACAATTTTCTCTAAAAAATCAAATTTATTTCTCAACATAGTCTCTTTTTAATTCAATACACGTTGTCCAACGTTTCTCCAATGTTTTAACCCTTCCAAAAAATATGATTTTTCGAAGTATGCAAAATATGAGGTTGTTTCTGCCACGATGTGTTCACTGCACGTGAATTTCTTCCCAGCGAGCCATTTGTTCAGATTTGCGAAGAGGAAGAACTCGCTCGGAGCAAAATCTGGAGAACATGGTGGTTGAGGTAGCAGTTCGTAAACTATTTCCACAAATTTTGCGATGGAACGGCTGACTTTTGTGCCGGTGCATTATGCTGGTGAAAGAGAAGCTTTCTCATGCCAAAAATTCGTGCAGAATGGTATACACCCGTTCACTCGAGATGTTTACGGTCTTGGCTATCTCACGGATTTTCACTCGGCGGTCTTCCAACACTATATCGTGAACTTCGTTCACCATTTCTTCTGCTGTTACCATAACTGGCTATTCAATGCGTACGGTATCTCTTGTGCTCGAACGGCCACATCGAAATTCTGAGTCCCCATAATACTCCAAGTTTTCTTACGTTTTCTTCACCGTCTTACCACGCAAAAAGTACTGTTTTATTAGAACACGAAATCCACTCTTCTTCATTGTCCACGAAGCAACACACATCTGCTTATTTTAGACGCTCTCAACAATGCTCTAAGAAACAAATGACAACGAATTTCTGCGATTATACCCAGAATAGATGTAAGGCTTGGGTGCAAACAAGAAACCTGTGATTAGAACGCTTCTGTCGTCAAAGTCATGGACTTATCAATGATGGTTAATCCATGGTGTGAGAGTTGGGCGATGACTGCCTCACAACAGAAAAGACAGAGGTTGCCAGGTGAAATTTTTGAGCTATGTGGCAGCTTACAGATGCTTGGATAAAAAGTCTGATATGTTACATTCACATGACCTTCTCTACCCTCTATCGCTTATTAAAGGATATACAAATTATTCTTACAAAAGCTTATTTTCATATCTACTTTATTTTAATCGAGAGATAAGTCTGGAAGTAGGTGCATTACAGATTTCGTTATAGATACAAAGGGTATAGCGGTAGTCAAATGCTTTAGAACTGGAGAATATACACTGGTCTTAAAATTCCATACTGTTTCCTGACATTCTGAAAAACATTTGAAAATCGACAGCTAAGTGCTGAACAATAATTCGAATCACTAATAACGGATATCTCGGAAATTGCTGATGCCAAAAAAAAAAAAAAAAACAAAAAAAAAACAGTTATTTGAAACAAATTATGTGCTTTAAGTAAATGTACAACGTTTGTATAGTATCTACGTTTTCGTGTATGGCTTAACGTCCTACCAGTTATACAAAATTTATTCTAAATGAGGAGGACTTTACAGGCTATTCCTAGAAAATTAAAAATATACATTTTATTTGTCATGTAAATCTGTTTAATATATGGTGTTTTAATAAAAATTGTCATCAATTTTTTTTTTAGAAAATGAAAGTTTTCGTAAAGTGTTCCATGTAAAGGGTAGTTGGGGTGGCGTATTTTCTTGAAAATCTTTGTGTCGCATCTTTGGAAGACATTGAATTTAAATACCACATTTGGTATTTATCAGAATTTTCGTTTATGAGTTATGCTGTTCACAGACACACACACGCCACACGCGGAGTTTTTTTCTAAAAATGCTTTTTTACATTCAGAGGGCCTCAAAACATGCATTTCCGGTGAAATCTCGATATAGGATTTTTGGTTGGAATGCACTACCTTCTCTACCTACTAGATACGTGGTAGAGTAAGTAAAAAAGAACGAAGACAGAGTTGGGGATTAAAAATAGTGGTGGATCACTTTTAAAAAGGATAGCGTAAGTAAACCAAAACAAAGGTCCTGCCTCTCAGCAAGAATCAAATTCAGCTCAAAATCGATTTAACGGATATTTAAAAGCATTGGTTTAATACAGAATTTATTTTTACAATAATATATTCCATTTATAGGGTCTAAGTGAAATAATAATTGAATACGGATGAAAATGGCAGAATGAAGTTCGAACGCCACAAATAATACAAAATTACAAACCAATGCTAGTAGGAGTGTTGCAGACCGTAAATGAGGTGGCCAGATCAGTTTTCTTAAAGACGGAGCAAGCCACAAGAGTTATGATGTGATTATTATTAATATTATTATTATTACTATTATTATTATTACTACTACTATTATTATTCTTAGACTCCACAGCTGCCGCCGAGAAGAGAGTTCTTCGGTGTCTGAAAATGCCAGATGCAACTAACGATGAAACGTCTGGGAAGAGAAGTTTAAGACTGACTTGTCCTATAATCCGCATGGTCTTGATCTGTCACCGGTTGTGAAAGCCTACATGTTATGTTTATAAATCTAAAAGCTAACGCCTTAATACTTGAATTAAGTTCAGTTTGAATAAACAAACTAACATCAGCATTATGAGATTAATTTGGGTAATAAATATCATTTTGCGTCTCATTTGTGGAATTAGAATTATTAATAACTTTAATTCTTTTCTTAATTTTGCGGTATTATAGTTTTATCTCATTTCAGTTACATAATGTAAATCACCCACTCACCATGTTCAGCATGAATGGTTTGTTGAAACCCCTACAAATAACATTCTGTGTCTTCACTTCTAAGCAATTTTCCATTCGTATTCCTTGTTCTATATTTTTCTTGCCCACGGAATTCTCCTAGGATCAGTATTTCACCCCACATTCTTTATCCGCTCTGTGGGATTTCAGATGCATAACTTTCAGAAAGAAAATTAAATTGGTATGAAGCGAATTCGCGACATAGGGCATTACGGGGTTAAAATAATTCAACTTGAAGACGAGAGTAAAGCAGAAAATGATAGTATTTTACCATAAATGTTATGTTTAAGCAGTATTTTAAACCTGGTAGGCATCCACCAACGTAGTTGTCGCTGTGATTCCGGAAGAGGCGAACTTCCATCCCGGAATACTAATTTGAACAACAAATTTGAAAAGTTTACACTATGCTTACAAATGATTCAGGCGAAAGTGTCTGTTGCTTGTCCTTGGGAGGAAGTGAGCTGTTCATAATTGCCAGGTACTCTTCTGACGAGAAAACGTTTGCGGGGTGTTCAGCTCTCCGGAGGAGTGGGGGACAGTCCCACGTAGCAGCTCACGATGATGTCATAAATGGATCTACTATCTACATTAAAAACATCGCGCAACGTTAGTATTCCAGGGTGTTTCACTTGGAGCAGTGTGTAAGTGTTTTCAAGTGATTTATAAATTTATTTACAGTGCCCACTGTCAAGCCCGAGAAATAGTTGCTAAAGTTGTTAAAATCTATAGCGATAAAGCAAAGAAAATCAACTGGTCATTCAGCTTTATTAGCAGAAGCGTATGTTTTCTAAGAGGGCGTAAGTCTTGTTGATATGTTGAAAGTAATCTTTCTCAGATAGCGATAGAATTGTTGATGTCAACACATTCCTTACAGACAAATTCTCGTGAGAGGAGCACAGTAAATGTCGAGTTGATATTCAGCACCATGACCCTTAATTCCACGCAAGAACAAAAGAAATAGAAATAAAACAGATGTTACGGGAAGGTGATTACGCAACTAAAGCCATCTATCCTGAACGTAATCATATGTATCACAAGAACCTACAGTGGCCGTCGCGATATGAACTAGATGTAAATTGTAATATGTAGGAGTTATTAGGTATGTAAGGTGCAGGTAACCAGTAGTTTTAGTGAGAAACTGTAGTATATTAAGTAATAAATACATTTAATTGAAGTGTTGAAATCTGAATTGCTAATATGGTAATGACATCTGTACAACACTAAATAGTAAACAAGAGTAAAATATATCTTAAAAGTACAAAGTAGAAACATAAAAAAATTATGTAAGAGATTGTTTTACTGGTGATGCTTTAGGGTTTTTAGTTTGTAACAACTGTACTTATAAATGCATTTTGTAATATGTAATAAAGTAACATATACATACTTCGTCATTCTCTTGTACACTCTAGATGTATGCTAGTGTAGAAGATTATAAATGATGACTACAATGATAATAATAATTATGATCAATAAGAGCACCACATTAAATTAAAAAGAGGTTCGAAATGTCGAACTTCTACATGATTACAGAGCCTTCATTGACGGAGTTAAAATTCAAATATATGGTCAAACCTACAAGATTACGAACCATGTTCTGAAGTGTTGTTAGCATCTATCAAAACATTTAGTAAGTACCTATAGGCACTTTAAGAGAATGTTTTCATTGGCAAATGCTATTTACTAGCT
This sequence comes from Deroplatys truncata, assembly GCA_030765065.1. NCBI lineage: Eukaryota > Metazoa > Arthropoda > Insecta > Mantodea > Mantidae > Deroplatys > Deroplatys truncata. The sequence goes on along the minus strand of CM060975.1, from coordinate 264,199,648 downwards.
AAAAGTATTTAGTATGCCTAAGCACAAAGTTGTTTTCTCGCATTTAAAATGTTCACTGTTTGACTTTCACCGAAACATTGTAATGAAAAGCAATGGCTTGAAATTACCTATAGGTGCTCTTTGAATGTATAAAGGAAAAAGTGGACTTTAAGCTATTCTTTGTGGTTTTTCAGCATCATATATTTAAAAGTATGAGCTAGCAAACGCAATTAATATACTCAGCTGTAGTTGCATTTTAATATATTTTCTAAGTAACTACAACTCGAAGGATTCATATTGGAAGCGATAAGACAGGTTGCTTTTTCTTTCGGTCCTTTCCTGGGTAAGGAAAGAATGAGTATAAAAATCGAAAGTAAATACTTTTACATAGGAGTGCATTGGGCTCCTGAACTTGGAAAAATGCCCACGCCGATGAGAACTCGTGAAATGTGCCACGTCAGGTTTATCTTCCCATTTCCGTGACCGTTTGGAGGGGCCTCGCGAGTCGAAAACAGTTTTCCATTGTGTGCAAGTACTGAGTGTCGAATATTACTGTTTGCGTTTCCCTAACAAGAGCATCATTCAGGCTTGCCACCACTACAGACATAATTCCAAGCAAACCTCGCAACACCCCGAGTCAACACAATGATTCATCAGTCTGCTGCAGCCAGCCACCTGAATGAATTGTGTGCCGGCGCCATCTTCCGCAACACAATTATAGCAGTGTTTTGTTTCTGGTAGTGCAACACGGTAACAGAACGGAAAATCTCTAGCGCTGGGATTCGGCTGTTATACATATTATGGTTATACAACTCTCTGAATTTAGTGCCTAACTATGGGCGACATTTGCACGAAAACTACTGTTAGTTTTTAAAACCGACAGCACTATAGGGCACGAACTAATAAAATTTGGTTGGAATCTCGGGAAAATGGATTTGATTGCGTGTCCTGTAATAGTAGTAGTAGTAGTAGTAGTAGTAGTAGTAGTAGTAGTAGTATTAGTAGTAGTAGTAGTAGTAGTAGTAGTAGTAGTAGTAGTAGTAATAGTAGTGGTGGTAATATAATACAACATACTAAAATATAATCATATTACTCATAATAATAACAATAATAATAAACATCATCTTTACATAACAGCTCTTACGGATCTTCACTAATCAACCGGTTTGCCGGCCTCACGCCCATATGCGCACGGTTTAAGTAGTCATCCAGCCAATACGGGAGATGTGGTCAGTATCATATTTTTCCCGCAGCAAAATTGGTTTCGTGATCTATAGATCGCTACCTATCGTAACTTCTCAGATTCCTTACGATAAGCGTTTACTTGGGCCGAAAAATCCTCATCCCCATGAGTGGGACTCACAAGTAAATAAAAACACTCTATCATACAACGTAACGGTAAAACCCTACTCATTTAGTTGGGTTTGCAAACAGCACACTGATGTGTGTAATAAAACGACATGGTGGTTCTGTTGGTATTATTATGACTACAGAACAAGTGAAGGTGTTAAATAAAAAAAAAACACTACAACAATATTTGTAGAGGAATTTCCTTGAAATCGATAGAAATTTACGAGTAATTTGTGTAGATAATCTGCTAAAAATGTACGATTTTAGGACTGTTTCCTAAAAAACATAGTACATACCAGAATGCAAGACAGAACGTTACTAGCCTACATGAAATGTAATGCTATGTGTACATTTACGATCTGATATTTTATGTACAGCATATATTTTATCATATTCATTAAAACAGTATTGCATCAGGAATTATTAACACGCAAGTCATATCTCCAGCAATAAATGTTAATCGGGTGCATTTACATTACTGAGCAATTGGTGAGAGTCTTGTTTGAAAAACGTTACAGTATTTGAAGTTTTAACAGAATGTAGGTATTCCATCAGCAAAGAGCCTTTTAAACGTACTGGCAAATATTGTTATCAACAGGTAGTTTCAATCCACCGAACTTTCACAATTTCTGTATTCCAATCCATCCAGCTCTCGGTGACTGGTTACACTAAAGAACGAGTTTTGATGGCTTTTCCGAACAATCCTACAGTGAGGTTATTTCCTACAGCAAGAAACTGGGAAAATTCCAAGACCCTGGCTAAAAATTGCAATTCATCAAGGAAAGAATAGTATAGGTTAAGGGTATACAACAGAGTGGGACACCATGTGCACTGCGACCTACATGAGATCTATTGCTGCTACCACCCCCAGGAGGAAGTGATGAAGGAATCGCAGAAGGCTACAGGCCGCAGGCAAACAGGCAACATCGACGCGCGGAAGTCCCTAACAGTTTCTGGTTCGAAGACCCGTCTCACTAATGGAGCTGCCCAGAGAGGGCGACGAACGACCGGTTTAAGTAGGTAGCCCGCTAGTGTTCACAGGGAATACTCTTTCCTTTGAGTAGGCATCCACGCCATCTGTCCGGCACCGCCATACACCACAAATCTAGTTGCACATCTGAAACATGAGAAGGAAATGAATGAAAGGGAAATAAAAGCTATCGTGGTAGATGAGAAATCACCTCATCATTCTCTAACCAGTCAGTAAAAACTACGAAAAACCCAAGATTAGAGTGCGTGGTCGACGGGAATCTAACCCAAGGACTCCCGAACTCCTGAATTCAAAACTCACGTTTCCGCAGGGCCGTTTCCTCAGTAGTGAATAGTATACTTTGAAAAAATATGTATATGGACGTAATCCCAATGGTTTTTAAAACTTAATTCCAATCTTGGGCCAGAAAAGTGAAGCTATATACAAAAGAAGACGAATTACAATGTGAACTGGAGAATAAGGATATAAACATAGTAGTACCCTCAGAAACTAAGAACAAATTAAGAGGTACAATATATATATATATATATATATATGAAGGGATACATAAAACAAATAGAAGTAGTGACAGCAAGTATAGCGACAATGGTTGATACAAAATGGTAATAAAAGATTACATCCTAACATTTATAAATGAAAGAATAATGACAGTAAGATTCAAAATCCCAAGAGGACACTTAACTATAATTGGAATATATACTCAAGAGGAATTCAGACGAGAAGAGAAAGAAATATTTTACAAACAGTTACAAGAAACAATGAATAAAACTAATTAATTGTTTGTTTGTGGAGATTTAAATGGTAGAATGAGAAACGTGCTTATTCATAATATAGTAGGAATACATGGAGAACCAACCAGTAATTCAGTTCTATGTTTATAATAAACTAAACATTATTAACACCTTTTTTAATAAAAACTATGTTCAAAACATATTACTTAAGAGTAGTAGGGGTGTAGATCAATAATAGACTATATAATTTGTAACGAGAAGTCAGTCCGTGCACAATGGACCCAAGACTATATAGAGGATGTGATCTGTACACCGACACTTCTTAGTGATGTCTAAGGTTTCAAATATAGCAAGATGGAAACAAATTGAATACATTAAACAAGGAAATAAAGAGAAGAAACTGAGGAAAGATATTAAATAAGACTTTTCAACAAACATCAATAAAAGATTTGTATCAAGGATTAAATCACTATTTAGCTAATAATCATATGGAAGAAGATGTGAATAAAGAATGGGAAATAATAAAGGAATGTATTAAAAAAGAAGCATATGAAACGTTAGGAAAACAATCAAAATACCTAAGAAAGAAAGGATTGAGAAGCTAGAGTGAAGATATTAAAGAAGCAATAAAAGAAAACCAACTAACAATCTATAAACACAAAAACACCACTTATAAAAGAGATGTATAAAGAAGCGAGAAATAAAGCAAAGGCATTAATTAGAAAGGCACATAGAAATAGGTGGGATACTTTTATAGGTAACTTAGAACATGATGTTTATGTTGCTTTTAAAATATTTAGACATCGAAGTAAAACAGAAAAAAACACTCCTAAAATTAATGCAATATCAGATCAGACCTGATAGAATATTATAAAAACCTCTGGTACAACAATAAAATATTCAAATGTACTACGATAAATGCATCCTATAAAACAGTAGACCTATCGCACTAGAATAATTATAAAACGTAATAAAAAATAAAAGTAAAAAATTCCCAAGATAGAAGGAATAAATATGGAACTAATGAAAGTGGGAGAACTGCTGTTAAAGCTTCGTATTCTTCGGCTTGTAAATTCATATTGAATGAAAGGAGTTGTCCCAAATACTTGGCCAATAGCTGAGGTAAGTTAAATTTTTAAAAAAGGAGACCGGAATAAAGCATCAAGCTACAGAGGAATTAGTATTCTGAATGCTGGATTTAAAATACACCTACGCAAGAATACCGAATAATAGATTAAAACCAATTACAGAAATTATTCGGATAGAAGAACAAAGCTGTTTCAGATCGGGCCGTTCCTGCTTGGATCATGTTTTTTCATTAAAACAAATAATAGAATAAAGAAAAGAATATAATCTACCTACCTATTTGATATTCATCGATTTTGAAAAACTCTCTGACCGAGTAATATGCAAGAAACTATGGGATATAATTATTCAAAGAGGATATTTAAGACCTTGTGAAATTTATTAAAAGATACAATGACACAAAAATAATTTTAAAGGGTGTAAAAGAACAACGAATTAATTTTAAATAATCAAGGAATTAAACAAGGGGGTTGCATGTCAACAGCACTTTTTAATAATTATATGAACGACGCCATCATAGAATGGAAGAGTAAAAGTTTAGAAGGCATTAAAATTAATAGAAATGTTGTCCTAAAATTGTCTTTTATATGCATATGATCTTATAATTTTATCAGTTAGAGAAGACGAGCTACATATATTAGTTTATACAGTAGACCAAACATGTCAGCAATATAAATTAATTATCTCAGTAGAAAATATCTTATGTGTTACATTCACATGACTTTCTCTACTCTTGTACAAGCCATTTTTATAAACGCTTATTCTCCAAATGTTTCATGTTAGTCGAGATATCGATATGTTAATCTTATTGCTAATTTTCTTGTAGATGCAAGGGGAATATGATAGGCTTTAAGCGATAGTCAAATATTTTAAGAGCTGGTTGCTATGTGGAGTATTCTATTCTCTTTGCATTACTAGGACCAAAACAAATGAATAACGAATTTCCATTTGAGAAAAAGTATAAGCAATGGAAAATTTAAGGGTATAACAAGCAATATCTCGAAAATGGTTCACTCAACAACAAAAATGGATATGACATAAATTGTGTATTTTAACGCGATCTACATTTTTTGCGTTGTAAAAGTTTGTCTATCTTTTATGGTTTACCAGTTGTGCAAAAGTGGTTCACAATGAGGAATACTTTTGGAGACATTCCCAGAAAATTCAAGATATATATTTTATTTGCCATGAAAATATTTTAAACATATGATATTTTAATCAAAATCGTTAGAGCTATTTTTGAGAAAATTAAAATTTTCGAAAAATGTTCCATGTAAAGGGTAATCTGGGATAGGGGGAGTTTCTTGAAAACCTTCGTGTCGCATCTCTGGAAGATACTGAACCAAAATACCAAGTTAGGTGTTTATCCGACTGTTAGTTTCTGAGTTATGCTGTACACAGAAAGACAGACAGACACACACGGACATGTTTCCAAAAATGCTTTTTTTGGATTCAGGGGGTCTCAAAACATATATTTCCGGTGAAATCTTGGTATCGATTTTTTGGGTGGAATACAATACTTCCCCTACTTACTATACGTAGTAGGGAAAGTAAAAATGAAAAGCATGGCTTTTATAGGAAATAACCCTATTAGAATTAAAATTGTAATAAATAATAAGATAATGCAACAGGTACAACACTAATTATTTAGGATGCGATGTTACCTATAATTATGATCAAGACAGATATAAAATTAATGAGATATCAAGTGATGTGTGGAACAATAAGAAGTAGTTTGAAACTTACACGAAAAGACACACAATTAAAATTTTATAAAGTGATGGTTGTGCCGACTCTATATTTTATATGGGAGTAATCGCGGATTCACAAGAAAAAAGATGAAAACTGCATCCAGGTAGCAGAGATGAAATTCTTACGAGCTGTTGGAGGTTGTGCCAGAAGGGACAGATAAAAAATGAAAAAATAAGAAACGAATTGGGTATTTATGGAATAAATGACAAAATCTTACACTACAGAGAAACCTGGAGAGAACATCTGCAACGAATGGAAGAAACTTGTATCATGAAAACAGTCTTGAAATATGGACCCTCAGGGAGAAGGAACATAGGACAACCCAGAAAGAGATGGCAATGAGACCGTAACAGGCCGGAGGACCTAATACTTGCAAGGAGGAGTACGAAGAAGAAGAAGCGAAGCTTTGTTTCTTTGTATACCAGATGTAACAACACTGATAATATTTTGAGGTTTGGAGTGATTTTAGATAATACAGTTAAATGTGATTTGTTTCAAACACGCGATTGAAACATACGTATACCAGATGTAATGTGTTTACTGTGTAAACGAGTTCCTGCTGGTCTGTTTGTAAAGCTAATTATAGTATGTGTTAGTAAAGAGCATGGAGAATGGGTTCCAAGGGTGTAAAACAAAGTGCCAGCAAACGACTGCAATGGTGCCCGTAATTTCCTATATCGTTCACATTTATCGGTGAAAACAAATATATTATAAAATATGGTCCACTAACATTATCTTACTATCTGATGCGAGTTTCCTTTTATTTTTTTCTTTCTTTATTTTTTCTCACTCTCTCTTCCTTTTGCCTCTCTTTTTGGCCGCTCTTTTGCATACTGAGGTGTTGTTTCTCCCTTTTATGGGATAATGTCAAAACACAACTAGTCGATAATGTTAAGAAAACTAAGAAACAAAATGGAAAAATAGAATTTATCTCTAATTACGATTAGTCCCTTTGCTTCCTGGAGTAGGGAGACATATATAGGAAACTCATGTTTGATAAATGGAAAGTAAAAATAAAAGTAATACAACGTACCAGATGTGGGCAAATGAATTCATGTCATAGGTCATGAAAAATTGTTCCAAAGTCAAAACTGGAGACAACCTTAAATGTTAATGGCGGCATGTAAATGGAACAACAGAAAAGAAACAAAAGCAAACAAACGAAAACAATAGAATGGAACACATATTTTTAAGATTTTAACTCTAACTATCCAAAATATATCTAACATTTTACTTTGGCGACAGTCTAATGTTGTTCAAACAGAAAAATTCCTAAAGATTTGCTAGTTTATTCTCGTTTTCATCCTACCATACACCCTTATCCAGTTAAAGAAGGTTAAACTTGAACTATATTTTATACCAGATGGCTCATTAGTGCTGGCTGGAAAGTAAACATAGACTACCATTCAAACAAAATAGAGAACGAAGAGTTTTCTATGCTGAAGGGACAATATCAATGAGACTGGCACTAGTGGAGAGAAAATCAGTGAAAGAAACTCATTACGTTCTTAAATTCGGCAAAAGTTTAGCATGGTCTGCACGGCGAAAGTACAGGGTTATTTATGAAGAAACTGATATATTTCTTTCTTTAATTATTCTTTTCGAAATTCACTCAATGCCGCAATTTGAGCACCAAATTCAGCAAAATGTTCTAGAGTTTTGATTGCCTGTCACTAGAAGCGCAGATGTTCATGTTTTATTCGTAGTTGTTAGATTTATTGTCGGCAGCTGTTTTTGAGATTTTGTTCTAGTCAACATAAAAATGGAGTACACATTAAATGAAGGACTGTTCCTTGAAAATCAATATGGATTACGAATTCAATTACAGCACTCAAACGGCATATCAGAGAGAATTTGGTGTTCGGAATCCTCCCCAAAGAGACACAATACTGGGACTGGTAAACAAATTGGAAACAACTGGATCTCTGGTGAGTGAAATAGGAAAAATTCGTTCATCTAGGCTTCCCATGGTGGTTATTGACGTAAGAGCACGACTGGATCAGTCACCCAAAAAATCATTAAGACGTGTGTTGTAGGAGACAGGGTACAGCCACTCAATGTGTCAGAGAGCTGTGAAAAGCGCAGGCCTAAAGCCGTATAGGATTACGGTTATCCATCAGTTACAGAAACCAGATAAGGATAGACGACTGAATTATTGCCGTTTGTCCATCACATGGTTCATAGATGAAGCACGGTTCCATTTATTCGGCTATGTCAACACAAATAGCTCACGCTATTGGGCCAGCGAAAATCCACATGTTATTCATGTATCGCCTATGCACCCGGTTCAAATCGGAGTTTGGTGCGCAATATCCGCACGGGAATAGTGGGACCAATTTTTTTTTAAAAGAATGTGAACATTGCAGAGTACGGCGGATTTTCATGGAGTTTGCTGAGCAACTAGACGATGTAGAGCTGCGTCAAGATTTTCAGCAGGACGGCGCTGCATGCCATACATCAACTGAATCCATGGCACTAATGGCAATTTTCTTTGACGAACGGATAATTTCCAAGAACATGTGGCCACCGAAATCTCCAGATTTGACATCACCGGACTTCTTTCTATGGGGTTACTTAAAGGACAGGATTTATGCACATTGGACGATCCGAAGCTCAACATTACACAGGAGATTGAAGCTATTGACAACAGAGTCCTCCAACGAGTGGCTAGTAAAATGGAACGACGTGTTGAGTTGTGCTTTATGCAAGATGGAGGACATTTTCAATATTTGCTATAGAGTTAAATAATCTTCCAAAATTCCTCTGCATTTCAGGTTTAATAAGTTGTCGCTAGCATAACTCGTTTTGAAACAATTAAAGAAATAAATGTGTCAGTTCTGTATAAATCACCCTCTGTAATTCAATAGCTGCCAGCGCAGATGAGCTACTTGGTATACCGAAGTATTCAGTGGGATGTGTGTATGTGTGTATGAACCTTTACACCAAAGAGAGAGAGAGAGAGAGAGAGAGAGAGAGAGAGAGATAGTTTAAGAGCAGCGGTCTTCTATTTTGAAACTCGTACCGGGGATCTTCAGGTGTGACATTGAATTTTTCAGTCTGATTCATCTTTTGATGCAGTAATTTGTATCACAAATTACTTAAATGTAAATAATGATTGTAATATGAATATGCATTTTTATGTGACATTGATTTCAGATGTTTATTAATTGTAATTATTATTGGGAAATAAGTTTATACGGCCTTACTGAAACTGTCAATAATAGCGCAATAATGCAGCGAGGGGGTGAGCTGTTTATCATTATTGGAAACGAGGAAGTTACGTAATGTTGGCGCGTTTTTCCGTTTAGAACCTTCTGGAATATTTCCCTAGAGCATATGTATTCATAATTTTCATTGGATATAAAAATAGACGCTAATGTTGGCGCGTTTTATTAGCCAATTGCAGTTCAGTTATAATCTTTAGGCATATCGGGGAGTGGGAGTATAAATAGAGGCTAGGTTAGAGGTGAAGTCCTTCATTCGTTCAGTTCATCGAAAATCTCAATACATTACACGTCGCCTTCAGTCGTTCAGTTCATCAAAAATCTGTGTACACTACACGTCGTCTTCAGTCAGTCAGTTCGTCGAAAGTATTTGTACGGCAAACGTCGGGTATCGATTCACAATTTACGCGCAGCAGAATTATGAATAATCTAAAGTGTTGTAAGGTTAATTATACAAAAAGTTGAAGTACGTAAATTAAGAGTGATCAGTAAGAAGTTGTTATAACAGTTTCAGTTTGGCGAGTGTTAAGATCAATGTATAAATGTGATAGTTAACGTGTTCGACGATAAATGTGTAAAACAAATTTCTTCATCAGTGTTATATTTGGATAAAAGATTCCTTTCCGTTTACACACCCTGATCTAGAAACATGTTCGACCGAGAAATAATAGCTAGCCGGAGGACAGTGAGACAGAATTAAATAAAAAAATAAAAATAAAAATTCTTTCAAACGAACACTAACACTGCTGCAAATTGCTAACACCAGATGGAGCTACAAACCGAACAAATGAATGACGTCACAAGGTGGCTTCACATGAAGTAAACACACATACACAAACATCACAAGTAATAAAATTATAAGTAATACCGTTACAAATTGGCTACCACAACGTGGGACTACAATAATGTAAATATAAATATAACATAAAACACTTGAAAATTGGCTCCCATACGTGGGGCAGTTAAAATTATGTAACCAAACAAAACAAAAGCAGCACAATATAAGATCTTCAAGTTCTAATAATTTACGTAAAAACATATTACGTAAGCACCATCCGCTACAAATTGGCGCCCAGAACGTGGGGCAGAGTGACCAGGAAAGGAACACGATGACCAGGAAAGGATCAGAATAACCAGGAAGGGGCAGAATTAACCAGGAAGAAGTGAGATGACCAGGAAGGGGCGAATGGAGAAGTGAACTGAACTACAAGACGCAGATTCCAGAAACAACAAAAGGGACGACAGACTACGCGGATGATTGGACATCGTAATTCCGAGATTAAAAGGCAACAGGGGAAGTCAAATACGGAACACCAAAACGACGTAGATTCATCGTAATACAACGCAGAAGCGACATATAATCTAGGAGAGAGGGGCAGAAAGCTGGACATCAAAGCAACATCAGCAGATACCATCAGAAAGGTTAGAAACGTGTGATTTTTATTCTAAAAAAAGGGGTAACAATTTTTTTAGTGTACCTTAGGAGCGGTAGGATAAAGAAAACAAATGTCCACTAATAATACAGAAGAAACAATGATGGAGGGGGATAGTGTAACAGTTAGCTGTAATTCAATACAGGCTACAGAAAATAACTCAAACAAAGTAGTATTGGAGGGAGGAAATGTTAGTGCAGGAAGTGAGAATAAAACAGCAGGAAATATTAATTCTGATACTAGTATGATTATGGAAATGTTGAGAAATTTTGGTGAGAAATTAGAAAAGAAAATAGATCAAAACAGGGAAGATATGCAAAAGAATAATGAGAAACTAGAAAAATTAACTCAGAGTAATGAGAAATTAAGGGAAGATATGCAAAAGAATAATAGGGAATTAAGAGAAGATATTGATAGGAGTTTAGAACAAAAACTAGATCAGAATAAGAGAGAATTAAGGGAAGATATTGGTAAAAGCTTAGAACAAAACAGAAATGAAATTGAAAAGAAATTCATGGAGCTAGATAGTAGTATGATGAGAATGAGAAATGAAAATCAGGAAATGATAGCAAATGAAATAGGTGAAGTTTCAAAGAAAATGGTAGACATGAGCAGGGAAATATCTAACCAAAAAATGAGGTTAATAATAAAATAGAACATGTTGATGTAAAATGCACAGAGTTAGGTAGCCGAATGAGTAGCATTTCAAATGAGTTAAGAGAGATGATGGAGGCTGCAAATGCAGATTTAATTCAGGTGCAAGTTAATTTCAGAGGGGAAATATCTGAAATTCAGAAGGAATCAGAAACACAGAGAAATAAATTGTCTGAAGAAGTTAAAGATTTGAATCAAAAGCTAACTTCTGAAATTAACAAACACCAAGCTGTTCAAAATGAGAATAAAAAAAAATTAGAACAGACAATAGAAAATCTGCAAGGTACTGTAAATAGGTTAGAATTTAATTCAAGGGCAAATATATGTGATGTGAATGTATCAGATGTACAAAATAATGATAGAGGTAGTTCCTCAGGTATGACAAATAATGTGAGTGATGCGGCAGCTTCATCTATAGCTAATGGTGAAACTCAGAGTGCACAAGTAACACTAGAGAATTTAAATATGGGAGTAGGGAATTTGCAAAATTACAATCATATCTTAAGTGATTTTCCACTTCCAAAATTTAATGAAAACTCCAGTCCAGTACAGTTCATTGCAGAATTATCAGAGTATTTTCAAATTAAAAAGATACCTGAAGCATTGAAAATGATAGTTGTCAAAAGATGTTTGGACCAGAAAACGTTAGATTGGTTACAAATGGTATCCGGGGGTGAAATTTCATATGAATCCTTTAAGAGGTTATTCATGAACAGATTTTGGAATGTTACGGTACAGCACAGAATTCGAGCAATGCTTAGTCATGGTCAATTTAATCCACGAGAGGGAATATCAATGACTGATTACTTACTTAAACATCCAAGTCAGGTTAGGAACTTGTCACCTCCAATCAATGAGGAAGATTTTGTGAGTTTGCTCGCAAGGCATTATCCTTTAAGGATACAAAATTACTTATTAATTGCAAAACCACGTAGTATCTATGAGATGACAGAATTAATGACAGCTTTGGAACAACAGGAAGAAGATATATCTCGAGAGTGGGAGCATAGATTTTTAGATGAGCGAGATAGAAGAAATTACCAAGGTAGTTATCAGCAAAGTAGAGGACAAGACAGGCGTCATGAAAATGATACCAGACAACGGTATCAATCATACGTTCCACAATTTGAAAGATCGAGGATAGATGGGAGACCAGGTCGACAGGAACAAATAAATTATGTCAGGACAGAAAGATTGCCTGAAAGAGGGCAAAATTATGGAAGGCGATACATTAGACAAAGGGGAAATTTCACTCATTGGAGGGAAAACAATAACCGGGAAAGACCTGAGGAACGGCAAGAAAATTACGTGCCAAGGGGACATAATTTCAGAAATCGAGGATTTCGAACTCGAGGAAGGGGAACTCAAAACAATGGTAGCGACAATGAGATAGATTTAGCGCCTGTTAGGAATGGCAGTCCTGTACGTGAACATGGAAATAACCAGGAAAACTGTTAATATACTCCTGTGCAGTAGGTTCTCAGGACGTCTTTAATAATTCAGTATCCATTACCAATACAAATAATATGCCTACACACACCCTGTAATAAGATTGCAGCAACAAAAGATAAGGGAGAAAATTTCGAGTCACCTCATGTTAGGATGGAAATTGCGAAGAAAGAGATCATTGCAACTATAGATTCTGGTTCGTCAGCTTCAATTTGCTCACAGAAATTTTACATAAATTTAATTAATGAAGGTAACAAAATTATGGCTCTTCCCACTAGTAATTTAGTTTGTCGTGTTGCAATAGGAAGAACGACACAGGTCATAAAAACACAAGCTCTACTCAACATACTTATCGGCGGAGAGAATTTTGAGGTTATGTTTCTAATTGTAAACCATTTGATTTGTGACATAATTATAGGATGTGACTTCCTACATGAATATGAAGCAAGTATAGATTTTAAACATGAAGAGTTAAGAATGACAAAAGACGATAGAGAAATAAGGGTACCATTTATAAAAGAGAAAGTTTCTGTAATCGAGATGACAAAGGATGAGAAAAATCTTTGTGACCAAGAGTTTTTTGTGCAAATAACAGAAACTGATAGAAATAGTCAGATAAAGGAGGTAGTCACAGAATATGAAGGGAATACCACGCCATATTTTCAACAGCTAATAGAAATGCCAGAGAAAGTAGAGGAATTTACAATCCAAACAAAAGACGACCATGTGAGCGAGACAGACAACAGCTGGAAAGAGAAGAGAAATGAGGAAATAATACACAAGTGTGAAGAAGCTTATAATATTACGATAATGCAAAAACAAATCCTTCATGATGTTTTGATGAACAATAGTTCAGTATTTAGTAATATCCCAGGCAGATGTAATGTATATCAGCATACATTTCAAGTAGAAGACGTACCACCATATAGGCACAAGTATGACAATTTACCTATAAGTCTTCGAGACAAAGCTAGACAATTAATAAATAGCATGTTAGAAAATGGGATTATTGAGCAAAGTAATTCTCAGTATATAAATTCAATCTGCTGGAGTATTAAACGAGATGGTAGTTTGAGATTAACTTTAGACGGTAGATATGTCAACAAGTATATGAAGCCAGATCATTTTCAAAGTGAGGGAATTGAACAATTAATTACGAAACTTTCAAGAGGGAGATTTCCGACATCCATTGACCTCACTGCTTCATATTGGCAAGTGGAATTAGATCCACAAGTGCGTGATTACACTTCATTTCAATACTCGGGGATCCAGTATCGTTTTTGTGTAAATCCTTTTGGTTTAAAAAACTCAGGAAGTGGATTTTTGAGAGCCATTCACAGTATCTTTGGAAATTCTGCAGATGACTTCTTAATAAAGTATATTGACGACTTCCTAGTCAAACATTTAAAGAACACATGAATAATGTCCATTATGTGTTAAACAAACTGCAACAACATGGTATGACTGTAAACATACAAAAATCAAAATTTTGTGTCAAGGAAATAAATTTTCTGGGTTATGTAGTGGATGAACGAGGTATAAGACCTGATCAGAAGAGAATAGAAGCTATAATGAAAATTCCACCACCAAGGAACGTAAAACAAATTAGACGTCTCTTAGGGGTATTGAACTTTCAGAGTAAGTTCGTACCAAGGTATTCGGCTGAAATAGAACCACTGCGGCAGCTACTCCGAAAGAACAATAAGTGGAAATGGACAGAGGATCATCAGAAATGTTTTGAGAGAGTAAAAGAACTCTTTGCTAAGTCCATATTGCTCGAGAGGCCCAGAGAAGATTTGGAATATGAGATTTATGTCGACGCATCAATGCAAGGATACGCCGGAATTTTAGGACAGCGAGACATCAACAATGACTTTCACGTCATTAGTACAGCTTCTAGAGGACTTACAAATATTGAGCGGAATTCTTCAGTGACTCAGCTAGAAATTGGAGCACTATATTTCTCATTAATTCGTTTTAAAACCTATATTTATCAGCAAAAGGTGAAAGTATATTCAGACCACATCAGCTTAACTTTCATACAACGGTGTAGATTATGTAGTGGAAAACTTGCTAGATACATTCATGCAATATCTGCATTCGATATTGAGATTATACACATTCCTGGCAAAAATAATGCCTTCAGTGATTTGCTATCAAGATTGAACTACAACCCACAAATTCCCGAAAATATTGAAAGGCCTAGAAATGAAGTCAAAATATTGACAATTGAAATTCCTTTAAGCAAAGAAATGATTAGAAAATTGAAAAATATAGGGGAAATTCAAAACGAGGACGCAAAATTATTAGAACTTAAAGAAAAGGCACCACTAATTGAAGAGGCAAAGGAAGAAATTGTAGCAATTCGAGATGGGACATTATACAAGAAGCATGGAAAAGAAATGCCTAGTTGGAAGGTAATGGTTCCGAAAAGCATGGAAAAGGAACTAATTAAGAATTTTCACGAAGGGTTAGCACACTCAGGGACGGACCGGACAACTTCTATGATTTTAGAGAATTTATACATATCCAAATTGCGTCAGAAAGTTCGGAAATTTATATCGTGCTGCAACCTGTGTCAGAAGGCAAAGCAAATAAATGCAGCATATGCATTTGAGACTAATTCGGTTATAAGGGATAAGCCGAGATGCGTAATTAGTATTGATATTTATGGTCCGATGCCTCCAAGTCAGTTTGGAAATAAATATATATTTGTCTGTTATGATATATTCAGCAAATATGTAAGAATTTACCCTTTGAGAAAACCTACAGGTTTAGCATGTTTGAATAGACTACTCAAGTCATATGTGATAGAAGAAGGACCGATCCAATCTGTATTGAGCGATAATGCTTCGTACTTCACAGGAAAAAAATTTATGGATGGACTGAAAGAAAATGGCATTAAACAATATTTTTCGTCAAGATACAGACCGAACTCCAACCCAGTGGAGAGGGAAATTAAGGAAATTTCAAATTATTTAAGGGTGCTGTGTCATCGAAAACAAACGCAATGGTATGGATACGTGAATTTCCTTCAGAATCTACTAAATGAAACCGTAAATAATGTGACAGGATACAAACCATGTGAACTTAAGTTAGGAAAGGAGATCAATACAATTTGTAAGAAAATTCCAGAAGCCATTCCAGATGCTCACTCGATACCACAAACAGAAGAAGAGATGTTCCGAAAAGCATTCGAGAGGATGAAGAATAAGGCCATAAAAAGAAAAATTAAACATGAAGAAAAGAAGAGAAAGGAATGGAGGATCAAAATAGGAGATTTAGTTTTGGTTAAAACCAAGAAATTGTCGGATAAAGCAAATAAACTTTATTGGCGAATGTTTCTCAAATACCATGGACCATATGAAGTTGTTGAAGTATATGGAACAAATACATATGAGTTATGTAATCCAACAACTCGAAAAAGCATTGGAAAGTTCCATATTGAGATGCTGAAACCATACAACAATGAAGATAAAGGTGAAACAGAAGCCAATGATGATAAATAGTAAATGCTGGATAGTTAAAGAGGAAATGCAGAGAAATGTATTGGAACGTAAGAGGGTTAATTATGTATGTATGTCATAAGATAGGAGAAATAAATTTTGGACATAACTAAATGTTTAAAAGAAAAATAACATTTTATTAGTAACTGTGACAGCATTTGAAATAAAGCATGATGTTATATTAAAGTACGTAGATATAATTCCAAGAGTATTGTGAATATACAGTACAAAACAACAAAAATTGGGTAAAAATAATTAAAACAAATACTTGTGTAGCAAGCAGAACATGTGAAACAGTGGCTAGATTTAAGATATGTAAATATATTTATGTAAAGGGTGAATATTTTGGTAAATATGTGTAATACTTACAAAATTCTTAAATGCACAAATTTTTGTTAACAACTTAAGAAAGTAAGCAATTTTGTAACAGTAATTAAATAATTCAGGGTACAGTATTTGCTATAAAAATTTTTTTTGTAATGTTAGATTAATGTCTAAACACATTAAACCAGAGCCAGTAAGTAGTGGCGAGATAAAAAAAAACATATGTCGTGTGTTAAATACGTGTGAAGTGTTAAGTGAAAGTGATAGCGTGTGTTCCAAGATTTAGGAGACTAAAAACCCAATTATAAAATTTCCAAACAAGTTGTAAATATTTATAATTATGTTTCTAGTGGGGCATATGATGCAGTAATTTGTATCACAAATTACTTAAATGTAAATAATGATTGTAATATGAATATGCATTTTTATGTGACATTGATTTCAGATGTTTATTAATTGTAATTATTATTGGGAAATAAGTTTATACGGCCTTACTGAAACTGTCAATAATAGCGCAATAATGCAGCGAGGGGGTGAGCTGTTTATCATTATTGGAAACGAGGAAGTTACGTAATGTTGGCGCGTTTTTCCGTTTAGAACCTTCTGGAATATTTCCCTAGAGCATATGTATTCATAATTTTCATTGGATATAAAAATAGACGCTAATGTTGGCGCGTTTTATTAGCCAATTGCAGTTCAGTTATAATCTTTAGGCATATCGGGGAGTGGGAGTATAAATAGAGGCTAGGTTAGAGGTGAAGTCCTTCATTCGTTCAGTTCATCGAAAATCTCAATACATTACACATCGCCTTCAGTCGTTCAGTTCATCAAAAACCTGTGTACACTACACGTCGTCTTCAGTCAGTCAGTTCGTCGAAAGTATTTGTACGGCAAACGTCGGGTATCGATTCACAATTTACGCGCAGCAGAATTATGAATAAGCTAAAGTGTTGTAAGGTTAATTATACAAAAAGTTGAAGTATGTAAATTAAGAGTGATCAGTAAGAAGTTGTTATAACAGTTTCAGTTTGGCGAGTGTTAAGATCAATGTATAAATGTGATAGTTAACGTGTTCGACAATAAATGTGTAAAACAAATTTCTTCATCAGTGTTATATTTGGATAAAAGATTCCTTTCCGTTTACACACCCTGATCTAGAAACATGTTCGACCGAGAAATAATAGCTAGCCGGAGGACAGTGAGACAGAATTAAATAAAAAAATAAAAATAAAAATTCTTTCAAACGAACACTAACACTGCTGCAAATTGCTAACACCAGATGGAGCTACAAACCGAACAAATGAATGACGTCACAAGATGGCTTCACATGAAGTAAACACACATACACAAACATCACAAGTAATAACATTATAAGTAATACCGTTACAAATTGGCTACCACAACGTGGGGCTACAATAATGTTAAATAACATTAACATTAATACCGTCGCACTTTGCAAACTTAGTGCCTACACCAACTAGTGTGGAAGAACAATTATTAAAGCTTTCTTCTATCTTTCTTAACTTTTCAGAAACTTTGAAAGAGGAGACATTAGCAGCTGTTCGAGTTTACTGCAGGCGGGCGAGACTATTCGTGCTTGAAGATTTTCACGGATGTCCCATAGTTGAATGTAGAGTATATCCGAAATGGCTACGCACTGAAAAGCTACCATAGTCGATTTTTATGCATTAATGAAAGTGTCCAAAACCCACCGATTTAAAGCGCTCAACGCTTCACGTAAACGATTAATGGGATCTGAGACTTCATTAATAAAGGAAACGAGTACATATATCGGTATAAGTACAGAAAGCTCCATGATTTAGCTAGTGGTGTCACTTCATGCAGTTGCTCTCCACGGAAGTGTAATGGAGTCATCCACCAGACGACTGTGTTGGTACTCGTAATCATGAAAAAATTATGGATGGTGATATTGAGAAGTCAGTTGTTCGCAGCACCTATAAAAGGAAAGTTTGTGAAGAGTTAGCACTCAGAACACAACCACTTTCGTAACGATGTGAATTCAAATATGACACACAGCCACGGTATTAATGATATAAGACAAGGCGATCCATCGGGAACGGAGGGAGAACTTTCCTAAAAATCCCATTTCATTTCAAGATGCCATAAAACAACTAGAGGAGCTAAATATTGCTGCGAAGAAAAATGAAGGGTTTGTTTTTCATTTGACGACATGGTACTTTTAACAATGATACTAATCTGAAATTTTTAGTGAAATATGGAACATTATTTTACTGCATTTTATACAAGCCCACTATTTTTCAACTCTACGCGTTTACTATGGAAAATTATTATCAAGTTCTGTTTTGTTTCTTAACATCTAAAGCAACAAATTGTTATGATTGTGCATTGATCAATTTCCTCCTGACCGTATAATTTTAGACCTTGAAACATCTGCACGCGTTGCAACAAAAATAGTATTTGTTTCCGTCATGATTCAGTGTCGTCAATTTAATTTAAGACAATGCCGATGTCATAAAATTTCAGAGATGGGATTGGCAGGCTTATACAACAGTAAAGAGAAAGTAAAGACTGCGTGTGCTTTCAATGCGGTTTCGGCCAATTTTGCAAAGGTCTTAGCGAATGATAACCAAACGGTTGATAGAATTTTTAATTTTGTGTTAAGAGTAAATTTCCAAATGCAGATTTAGTTATCTCAATAGCAAGTGTTTCATACTGATCGGTTCAGTTTTATATGTTTATATTTATTTATGAGTTGTGTTTTGTTTTTATATTGATATTTATCTCTGGCTTTTGCTTTGTTTTTTTTATTCAGTTTTATCTCTGGCCTTTGCCACGATCCGTTTTACAAGGGCACTAATGACCTAGCAGCTGAGCGCCCTTCAACAAACAAAAGAAAATGCGGTCTGTTACGAAGGCGAACACGAATGTTGGTGCAATATAAGAATATTAATTTGTGCTAGTGAATCCTACTTAACGTAGTTGTGCCATGCAGTTGAAGCAGAATTCTTATTGTTTAGTGAAAACAACTAAGCCGAAGCATTCGATTTGAATTGGAATGAAAGAATGGGGGAGGGGATTTTATATTTTAGCCCAGAACTTTTTACTTATAGGCCCTCTTTCCAAGGATGCTTTGTTGGGTTCATGGGACTGAAAAATGCATTTTAGATGATAGTTGGCAGAGAAAGCAAAGGGAAAATAACAGAATTTACATTTATTTTGCTTACTTTAGCTTTATTTCATTATTCTATCAACCTTAAACTTTAATTTTCTATTTTACGTATTATTAAAGTTATTACTCATCTATATAGAATGTAGAATTACAAAAAGGCACGTCCTGTACAAATAATTTCTATAGCTACATGCTGTGTTTATTTCCAGCAATGATTTCCTGATATTATTACGCTTATAATTTAAGTGCTGAAAGTATTGCAACACCAGAAAATGTGTAAGAATGTGATGAAATAAAATATTTTAGATGTTGACGTGAATATCATATTGTCTACAACCATTGTGACGGTAAGACGAGAATGGCTTGTGTATCAATTGTCCGTCTGTGTTGTCACAAACTGGAATTAATTACACAGAGATGGCGGAATGTTGTGCACGTGGTTTGTATCTGTAATATCACCAAGATCATACCACCATGCTAGAGGCCTTTATCGCATCATCGCAGTTATCGATTTAATTGAGGATGTGGTTCAAAAGATTGCCTTCTAAACAAACCGGTAATTAAAAGAAACAACAATTACCAGCTCAATCTCGTCTATGAGATGATTCAATCTCCAACATCAGCAAATGGAATTTATCAGTTTTTGCTAAGGCAGATGTTCATTTGATGCGTAGGATGAAATATCAAAACAAAATAGCAACCTCGAGTTTCTTGTTGTAAAAATTAGTTAGGTGCAACGTTCTTATGTTTGGGGGGCAGATCTAGTCTTTAAGCCAGTTTATTTGTTTTATGTGTATATGTATGGTATAATAATCGGAATAAAAAATAACACTAATTTTATAAGTTCGGATACTGTATCGACAGAATCCCAGGTTCGTTACAATTATCTTCAGATGATCAGATGAAAATATAAGGAGCAATCAAGTGAAAATGAATCAGGCACCAAATGGTTGAAGGCGAGCAATGTCGTCACTTTTGACAACGAATGCCCAGTGCCACATTTTAAGTCGTATCCAACATCTGCTGTTGATTTTGCTACCAGCTGCTACAGTGGTTGGCTATGAGAGCTTTCTCTCAGTGTATATGTGAGTGTATTTTGAAAGGATAACACCAGTTTAAATTCATTGAGAATTTTAACGTATCTAATACTTGAGCTCTTGAAGCGAGTTGCCGACCGCTGAAGATAAAGAATGAAACTGATTATGAATCGCAGCACTCGAAACTATAACAGCTGAATTATTATACCTGATAACTTTTGCAGTATCAATTTTACGGTTTTAAATAACTGCTTCTGCAAAAAGCGCTTACCTGCAAAACCCCTTGCGGCTACCGCTATATAACTGATACCCGAGTGCGGTCTTAGGCGCTACGAATTGCCGATCAGGTTAAAAGAAAAGATGCTAATTTTACCAATAAACCTCTTTTATTACATAAGCTCCACTTACATATTACTCCCCTAACAACATCCCTTCATACGTGCCTCTTAACTGTTACTATGCCGTACCTACTTGAACTCTGAGAAGTTCCTTTAACTTTTCCAAATTGCAGAATTGGCCTACGTGACTTTGCAAATGTATTTAACTTATAACCTAACTACATTCCAGGAATCTTTATGCTTACAGCGTTCGCTCCTCGCTGTTGCTAATGATTTTTTTTAACATGATTGGCTAATTACCTTTTTCTTTCCGGACAAATTTCTCAACTCAAGCTTATTACATTATACATTGATTTAATGTACGGAAATTATTTATTGCAATTATTTCTCTATTTTAATATCTTTACTTACTTATTTATTTCTTACCGTCAATAATTACGGTATAAGGTATAACTGAACATCTGCACCTGTCTTCTCTCAATCCGTATCACGTCGATGCACACGATTTTCTCTTTTCATATCCTTAAAACAGAATAAATTACAAAATCCATCAATGGAAGCATATGATTTAATGGCATGGGAACAGCAATGTTAAGATGACTTCCTAGTTGCATTTTTTCAAAGTTGTCTGTTTTTCTGAGCCCACGGCTACAGTCAGTGCGGAATTTTTCAAGAGTTTTCCCTGTGTAATGTTTCCGCTTACTCGTTGTATCTTTAAGTCTACATTGGTCGTTATAACGGATATACAGATTTCAACAGAAATATGCCATGAGGCCGCATGAATACAACAAATATGTGCTACATTCATATACACTTCTCTCTCCATTTCCATCCATCCCAAATAAAATATTCTTGCTAAAGTTTATTCTTCTATCTACTTCATATTAATCGAGACAGACATGTTCACATGGTTTTATTACATATTCTCTTGTAGATACAAGGAGAATAAGGAATACCATAACGCTTAAGCCATAGTAAAATCTTTTAAGGGGTTTTAAGAACGCAAATTTTCGTATTTTTATTCCATCTTAAAATGTTCAATCTTCTTAATAAAATGGTATACAAATGAGTTGAAAACTCACATGGGAAATATGCTGTTTTTTCTAAATATTGTCCACACATGTTTAAAATGTTAAAAATTTTACATGCATTATTACAGGATCAAATATTTTTATATAGAAGACTGTGACTTACAGTATTACAAAGAGGAAATTACGTTGTTTCTATTGGTAGCACTGCCGAAGCCAATATGGTAGCTTTTCATAACATAAACATGTGTTGTTTGTGGAAGTTGCTAACACATATTTTCAATAAGTTTTAGTCAGTTCAAATTTTAGTTGTTTCAAAAAATTTACATTTTCAATTGCATTTTTCCTTATATCTGAAGAACTACTTAGGTAGAGTATTAACATTTTCTGGGAGTTTTACATATACTGACTCTCCTATAGTGAAAGAAAACCATGGTTAACTATAATCAAACTTATTTTAGAGCAAGTACCACAAATTATATAAAGTTTTAACCGCATATTTATATTTCCCGAACCAGTGGCTGCAGATCAATGATTTTAGTTCTTTACACGAAAAACATACCATGTAATGCCCAGCGCGTTGCTACATTTGTTTTTGAAACATAGGGAAGACAATTAACAATATTTAACATTATTGATGTAAGAAGTTCCAACTCCCCTTAAGAACGGGTCGCTGTGTGACAGCTTGAGCCGTATTTTTAACACTTAAATTATTTCAGTCAAATTATATAATATAAATTCAATAACGGCCCACCTTAAAGCAATGTGTGTATGTAACAGTATATAAAAAGTGTATATTACAGTCATTGTATATGTTTATATTATTGTATACATGTTCAATAATGTTATGTGAATGTATTACGTAATTTAATAATGTAGGAGCTGTGAGAATAATAGGTTAAAAGTTGCTAACAATGAGGTAACAATGAGGTAACTTTGAGGAATTAATGAGTAAGAAAGTTTAATAATTCTACTAGTCATTCTTGGAACAACAATAATGTAATTTTTGTGACAATTTATAAAATAGCCAATCAACAACCAGAAAAAAAACTTAACTTAAATAAAAGTATTCTATTGGACTATGATTAGCCAATCAAGACTTGAAATACAGAAATTTACAAATTTAAGCGGTAGAAATTAAGTCAGTATCAGGTAGACAGCGCTCATAACTGGACGCGTTGGTTCTAGACAGTGTTCCTAACCGGATGCGAGACACGTCCTCGAGAAATTTAATACGTATTCAACCAAATCTCACTACTCTCTCTATATCAGTGAAGTGTTATTTAAATCGTGTCAAGCATTAATAAGAGGAGTAAAGTAAACTTATAATCTGTGTAAGCCTACATTCTTCAGTCGCACCACCTCCCTGCTAAGACATTCATGTCTCTAAAAAAATAAGTACTGACGCAGCCGAGCAAATATATATATATATATATATATATATATATATACAGTCAAATTACAAAGTTAATATTTTTTAAATTTGGGGCGAAGGCTACCGGAAACTTTTTACTTTTTACCATACGTGCGGTTGCAACTACTTCAAGTTCGGCTCATCAACAGTCGAAATATAATACATCTTCAAACTGACTTTCCATACGTAGTACAAACCTTCTTCAAATTGCCTCCCAAAAGGTGGGGCAAATAATAATACAACAAAAACAAAACTTCAAGCTTTAAAATTCCTTGTTAAAAAGAAAGAGTAGCGCTTTTGCATTTGAAAAAGTATAAAGTATTTGGCAATTCAAGACAATTATAAAGAATATCTCGGAAAACAAATACTTTTATTTGTGATTTAACAAGATCTATATTTTGTGCAGTAAGAGTTTATCTATCCTTTTCGGTTTACCAATTACACAACACTCATTCAGAATGAAGAGAATTTCACAAGCTATTCCCAGAAAATTCAAAATATAAATTGTTTTGTCATGTAAATATCCTAAACATACAGTCTTTTAAACAAAATCGCTAAAACCATTTTGGGAAAATCGAAAATTTCGAAAAAACGCTTCTATGTAAAGGTTAGTTTGTCTTGGAGGAATTTTGTTGAAAATCGTCGTGCTGCATCCTTGGAAAATGAACTTAAAAGCAAGTTTGATGTTTATCCGACTTTTCATTTTTGAGTTATGCTGCTCACAGACACAGTTATACGGAAGATGTTTCGTTATTTTTTATGTTCTTAAAAATAGCTATAATGATTTTGATTAATACACAATTTTTAAGATATTTTTATAAATAACAAAATGTATTCGCGTATCTTGTACGTTGAATATTCTGGAAATAGCCTGTAAAGTCTTCATTTTGTGTAATTGCCGAACCTCAAAAGATAGACAAAATTTTACTACACAGTGAATGTAATTTCATCGAAACACACAATAGCAACTTTTGTTATGGCATTAACCACTTCCGGGATATTCTTTATTAAGGTATACATTTGAAATTGCTTTTTAAGTGTTCGTTTGTTTCTCGCGGTCATGGAAAGAGGAATTTTAATGTCAGCATAGAGCGAGCCGGTTTTTAAACATATGGCTATCGCTTCAGCCTCCTGTATCCCTCTTGTACCTACAGTGAAAGCTGTTGTGAAAGTGGTCTGTAGAAGTCATGTGAATGTAACACTTCAAATTCTTTTCCCCCATTTCTTTCAATCGCAAGAGACTATTACAGTGAATAAATATCTGAATATTATTTGTAATTAAGCACTTCTTGCTTAATTTGAAATCATTTCTATGCAAAAACATTGCGAGCAATGTAGCGTGGATATAAGAACCACTTTTTATATGAATACTATAATAAAATGTACTATTGAATTAGGATCCTTTTGACCACCCATAAGAATTTTAACTTTTAACGCTCTTCATATTCCTCTCCTTAGAGGCGGTTTTTAAAGTAAGTACCGTTTTAATATTTTGCCGCTGCAGCGCAGAAGTCGCGATTTTGAGCATGCGTGATCACTTCCTCCGTTCATTGGGAAGCCAGTCGCAGCTATGTGTTTTCCTGTTGTTAGAGCGTTTCGAAATGTTCAAAACAATCTTATGACCTGTCAACTGTGAAGTCAGATCAGTGATTCGTTTTTTGAACGCAAGAAATACTACGCCAGCAAACATTCATTGCCAAGTATGTGAAGTTTAGGGGAAACAACAACGAGTGACAATGTCCGGTCACACACAGTCAAACAAACTCAAGATCTGATCGTATCATTTGGTTGGGAACAATTTGGCCACACGTACAGTCCGGATTTGGCACCAAGCGATTTTCTTCTGTTTCTTCGTCTGAAGAAATTCCTTGGTGGAAAACATTTCAACGACAATGATGTTATGAAACAAGAAGTGCAGACTTAGCTTTTAGCATAGGCGGCATCATTCTTTGACAAAGGCATGCAAAAAGTGGTTTCTCGTTACAACAAGTGCCTGAATAACGGCGGTGACTACGTGGAGAAGTAGTGTAGGCTGTAAGGTAAGGAATGATTAGGTAGGTATTTGGAAAATATTGTTTGGTTATTTAAAAAAAATTGTACTTGTTAAAAAAAAACAGGCCTCGCAACAAATATACACGAATTTTTCATTGCTAGAGAAAGTCCTGTGAATGTATCACATGAGGGTTCTTAAGGGCTTACGATTAACCGACTTCTGATGTAAACGGTTGCATACATTTACTATAAACTATGTCTTTATTGTGTAATCTAAAGCAATAGCTTCTAAGCGGATAGAAAAATCAATGTTAGACATCAAATTAATGCTTCTTTATCTCAAAGTTTGTAACTATAATAACTATAGAATACGTAGTGCACATTAGCTAACGGATACAAAAAGATTTGCGACAGGAAATCTAAGTCGGGATAAGAATTGCAAGAGACGGATCGGAAAATAATGAAGTGGAGCGTGGAGATCCGTAAATTGCGTATATTGTATGACAGAGGGGGCAAAAAATGTGTACTCTGGAGACGGGCGTATGTGTAGGGGGGGTGTAATTAGGTTGTCTGGAACACTCGTTACAAGCAAGGCGCTGGATGTGACAACGTCAGAGACAGTCTGATTCGCAAAAACGTCACCCAATACATCATAATGTGTTCTGATAACTTTACATTAAAACAAACACAAGGCAAGGCAAGGAAATGAATCTAATGTCATAATCACATGACTTTCTCTGTCCATTAGAATTTATTTTTATAAATATTCTACAACTTACTCAAACAAAAACTTATTTTTCTATCCACTTCATTATAAACATTAGATGGTTTCAACCATATTTTCTTATAGGTGCACAAGAGTGCACCAGAGAAGGCTGCGACAATCGCTAACTGTTTAACAAGCAGGTCAATATTGTGGTAACCTTGATATTACGTATTCTTTGCACGCAACACGAGGTGAACCACGCATTACTTCAAAATGTGTTTCTTTAAACACTGAACATTTTAAATGAGCAGTTAAGCTCTGGTTAAGCTTTAATCCAGTTTTCGTGGTTTCCCAATTACGTATAAAAGTGGTCTTCAAATGATATTTACAGAACTTTCAGATCAACACACAATTTTGTTACCATGTTCATTTTAATTTTAATCGTAATTCTTTTTTGAATAATTTTGTTTTAGAAAACAAAGAAGATTTGCTCAAATATGTTTTCCTTCGAGTGAGCGAAGCTGCATAAAAATCTTAGCTTTGCAGCCCTATGAGATCTTATTACCAAATTTAAGCATTTCCTAATTTATGTGTTCAAGGGATATTAAGTATATATTTCATTCGAAATCCTGAAGCCCAAATTTTTTGTGAGGAATACAATATTTTCTCTACCATAATAATCGGCAGAAAAATATAAAATACAATGTGCAGCACCCTCTACACATTGCCATTTCAGAGTAGTTCTCTAGGGTATTCAGAGAAAACGCTTATTACATGCTCTGCTACGTACTTAGTAGAGAAAATATTGAATTCCATCTATTCACCGGAAATACAAGTTTTGAGGCACCCTGAACCAAAAAAGGTCAGCATAGGAACTCAAAAACGAAAAGTCTGTTAAATGCGAAACTTGGTAGTTAAGAATTTGAATTTTGAAAGATGTGACACGAAGATTTTGAAGATGTTAAAGCTATTTTCTTGACAAATAAAATGTATATCTTGAATTCTCTGGATAACGGCCTCTGAAGTCTTCTTTATTTTGTAGCAGATTTGTATAATTGGTAAACCGTAAGAGAGAGACAAAATCTTACTCAACAAAAAACGTAGATCTCGTTGAAACACACAAATTACATCCAATGCATTTTTTGAGGTGTTAACATTTCCGAGATATTCTTTGCTATTGGTTTGAATTTAAGATATTTTACTTTTTTCAACTACAAATTGCTATAGATCATGTAAGATTTTCAAGGTCGAACGGACCTAGTTATTAATCATCTGCATCCAAAACTAATTCGATTTAGTTCATTATAAGTATATTCTACAGGAGGGATATTATGTATTCATTCAATAGACATTTATTTGGGCTGAGGATACTATAGATCGATTTGAACTAATTCTTTCTCATAAAATGATTAGGAACATCTTTAAGAATTTTAATCCGAACTGAATTAGGTCAAGCTGGATCTTTAATTGGGGATGATCAAATTTATAATGGAATTAGGAACATATTTTGAATATGATTTAAAAAAAATGCTTCATCAACTTTAAGACAATTAGGATTGATAATAAGAGTTTTGTCAGATAAATTTGAAATTCAATTTAAGAAATTAAATATATATATATATATATATATATATAGAAATTCATAAAATCATTTTATAAACCAATGAAAAAACCAAATAATTTAAATTATAATTATTATTATTATAATTATTCCTTTCTTTCTTTCTTTCTTTTTGGTTATACAAAAAGAACAGAACTTTAAAGCTAACACATAGTGCCTGGCTTTGAAAAGATCTGACAATCACTTTAGTTTATTGTATGCTTCTTACAAATACAACGAAATGCGAAAATGAGTAAAGAAGGGTTTTCTGTATTAACAAGAAGTACATAGTAGCTTTAGTAAGAATAATTTGTAGAAGAAAGAGTAGACAAAACTATGTGAATGCAACACGTCAGAATTTTTATCTGCTTCCGTTTACGATATATACTCCATATACATATTTGCACAGAAAGTGTTTCTATTAAATGGTATCGGAGAGCAGAGAGTAAGCGGGGAGGGCATTTAAGCTTGGGCTGTTGCCTGAACAGATTATGAATTACAAGTAAATTTTCTTGGAAGGAACTTAAATATTACTTAGCCTTTTTGGTGATACGATTTAAATCCTCGCAACTTGTGTTGTCATATTTTGCGTCACATCGCTGCATTGCAACCAGTAGTGACACATGAGCATGCATTTTGGGTGTTCATAAAATGTTAGTCAGTCTTAAAAATGTAAAATAGCGTCTACTGCATAATAATTATGATGATTATGAACCAATTTAATAATAATAATAATAATAATAATAATAATAATAATGCCTAACTTGTCTGACGAAAGAAAATTTTTTGTTGGTTTGTTGCTGTAGACATAATTAATTTCAAGGTTTTAGGGCAATAACGAAGTAATGTGTGCATTAAAATGTAGTGAGATTATGGATGTATGCAGAGGGAGAATTTTCCAAACTTCTGCATGTTGCCTAATTCCGCTACAGTGACTCTTTAACATCTGCCGTGGTGTGCTACCACCTAGTGGCATTGACGTAAAATCATAGTGATAATATAGACACAGAGTGTGGAAAACCTTCG
This sequence comes from Deroplatys truncata, assembly GCA_030765065.1. Taxonomy (NCBI): domain Eukaryota; kingdom Metazoa; phylum Arthropoda; class Insecta; order Mantodea; family Mantidae; genus Deroplatys; species Deroplatys truncata. The sequence continues at coordinate 264,170,877 of CM060975.1, read as the reverse complement.
CCAGCTCGTGCTCGTCTTCAAGTGCGCACGGTCCCATAAGGTAATAACGTCATAGCAGTTGCGCATGCGCAGCTCCTCCTTAAAACGTGTGCAATTCTTGTTGTACTAGCGACCCGATGCCATGTTTCATCGAGTTAGAGGAGTAGCGCGGTAAATTTAAAAGCCGTAGATTTTAAATTATCGCATATGCATTACGTTTAACAGTATTCAAAGAAAAATCCGTCAGGTGTCAAAACTTAGGATGTTCACGTGTTCTTGTGCTCTTATGCAGCAGCTGCCACAAGGCGAACGGTTGAGTAATCCAATTTTGGCAAACTCAGATGCCACCAGAAAGCATATAGTGCAAACCTGAAAGTTCAGGAAGGTAATACCAACCAAAGATCAACATAAATATAAACGAGTGAACATCATTGTGGACTAAGAAAGCGCCAAAGATAAAATGCCCCCGATATGACCCGAGATGTTAAAGGTGTCATGTAATTGCAACCCCTCCAAAAAAATCGCGGGTAGACAAAGCACAACAATGCAACAGACACTGTAAGCAAGTTTATTCTACTTGAAATGAAGTTATTTAATAAACACAATAATTAAATACGGGGATAAATAGGAGGATAGAAGGAAATGGAAGATATATGTTAGTATTTAATATATTTAAGCATAATCTGCACTAAAATAATCAAGTAATAAAGATAATAATGATAATACTAATAAGGAATAAGTTGACGATACCGTCAGTATTTTGATAATTGGTGGTATTAAAATATGCCTTATATTTGAAGGCAAATATTCGATACTTCATCAACACCTTTAAAGTTTTAACTTTCACACTTCTTGTAGTGCTACATTCCATGAGGATGTATATACTTAAATGAAAGCCTAGACCTACAGGATCTAGATGAGAACATAACTTACTAGTCGGTCATGATATGAGTGCGCCTGGAGGAGGGCGCCACTATTTTTGTTAACAATATCTAACATCATCAAGGTTTGGGGACAGAGGGCAAGGCGATAGGGGAATGCACGGTTGCAGTGAACTTGCATCTGCAAGCCTCAGCCTTGCTAGTACATGCAATCGGAACCGAGGATGTTTGCTTTACCTCACTGAGGATGTTTGCTTGTTCCGTAACTGTTTAGCTGCTCTTCCCACAGAACGCACTCGTATCGTGACTGACTAGTACTTGTGAATGCAGTTAATTCAGCTCACGTATCACTTCGCGTTGTTTCTTCACTCTCTTGGCTCACTGGTTCACTATTAGTGTTTACGTTTACTTACTCCAGTGGTTAAAATCGGCGAATCCATCAGAAATACATCATAACTTGAGAGATGAGGTCACTTAGAGCTTGAAAATATTTGTTTTTTTCTTCAATCTGTTTGTGGCTATGCTGTCATACTTGGGTCACCCTCTAACTAAGCGCATCGGTTTTGTGTAACATTTTGTTTAATTCACTGGGCTGCATTATGTACAGCAATGATATTAAATACATTATTAGTGAATCACGAAACTATTTTGAAGTGAACGCTACTAATAATACCTGAGCACTGTGGAAAATGTGCAGGTAAACATGTCCGTGCGTGGTAAGTCACACAATGAATATCATTTAAAGAAACATGTTATCTATCTATACATAGAATGCAAAGTCTCCAGTGGAGGAAAAAAAAACATATTCGACACTTTCTAGATTGTAGAATAATAAAGCATACTGTTGTTAATATTTATGTATCTAGATAGAAAGTAAATAAACAAAGATGTTCAACAAACTGCATAATTAATCACATAAGAAAACGGAAACAAAGAGTGTATTATCATCTAATTTTTAAAGCGGTAGTTTTTAGCTTTGATAAAAGTATAGAAAAAATGCAGCCATTTCGAAAATGCAATGCAAGCTGCTGCAGAATTGAGTACAAAAGTGGTTATAAATATGTGTATGTACATTAAAAATAAAAACTAATGCCATGATAACTGAAGTAGGTCGTTGGTAATCACTTTTTGAAGCCGTACTCTTTACTTCAATATCTGCTGTTGATTCTGCTGCCGGCTGCTACAGTGGCTTGCTATGTGATCTTTCTCTCAGGGTATGCGTGGGTGGGTGTGAAAGGATAAGACGAATTTAAATTGGCTGAGAAATTTAATGTGAACTAATACTTGAACTATTGAAGCAAGTTGTCCAATATTTGAAGGGAAAGAATGAAACTGCTTATGAATTGTGGCACTCGAAACAATTGAATTATTGTACCTCCTAACTTCTGCAGTATCACTTTTACGGTTTAAAATAATCGTTTCCGCAAAAAAACAATCTAGAAGCATAAATTGCCGTGAGTCGCTAAAATGCTTATCGGCAAGATCCCTTGCAATAGTTGTCAAATCTTACTCACACAAACGCTTAAAATAACACACGAGTCGTCACAAAAACCCAGAGTGACAAATGTATGCACGAACGAATGTTTCTCTGATTAGAATTCACACCTTTATATCAACTTAAGCTCCGTCCACCTACCATTACCCCCAATCAAGGTTCCTCCCCGCTTGGGCCAATACTTAAAACTATACGTGTGCGTCTGTGACGCTGTTGCTATGCGGTACCTCCCCAAATCCAAGAATCTCCCTCACCTTTCTCTTTCACAGAACTTCTGTCTACCTGACTCTAAAAACGTACTAAATTTATAACTTAACTGCATTCCAGGAATATTTATACTAACGCGTTCGCTCCACGGCTGCTACTAATAACTTTACTCACTAATTACCTTTTTCTACGGACAAATCTTTAAACGTAGGCTTATTACATTATGCATTGATTTAATATACAGAAATTATTTATTGAATTTTTTTTCTACCTTCAGTTATTTCTTTCATTTAATTATTTATATCTTCGTGTCAATAATTATGGTATCATAATGCAGTGGAGCAGCTATGGCCTCTAAAGTGTTCTTATGATCCGAGTTTCGAGTATCGGCATTGGTACTACAAAATCCGTATAGATATGGAGTATCTAGAAACAGTGGTGTCGTTTCTTTCGTGGTGGTGGTGGTCGTCGTCGTCGTCGTCGTCGTCGTCGTCGTAGTCGTAGTCGTAGTCGTAGTAGTAGTAGTAGTAGTAGTAGTAGTAGTAGTAGTAGTAGTAGTAGTAGTAGTAGTAGTAGTAGTAGAACGCTGTATATCTGCTACGTAAGTATGGATTCATAATTATTTGACTATTCGACATCACTATCCTGCCGGAAGGGCCATTAAGTATTTCCAACAAATTTAAAACTTTAAGGTAAATAAACAAATTTAAAAGGTTTTAAGGTTTCAAATTCATGTCGCCATATTTCAATTCCGTTTCGTTGAATCGAATATTAGAGGACATCTTTGACACTTTATTGCGAACATGGCAGAGTTTTAATTACTTCCAGCCCAAAGAGGTAAATGGGGATGCTTAGAATCTTTTAACATTGAGTTATTAGAGGGAACAAGTTTCATATTCTGTTAACATAACCAAACTTTCCTCTGATTTCGCTAAACATTATCTAGCAGTAGTTTTGTATGGTTTTCACCAAACTTGGTATACTTGGGTTTTGGAAACTGGCAAAGATCATAAGCTACCCAACAGCTCAAAACAATTTTCAGCTATCTTACTTTCAATCCTGTTTTCAATCCCTAACATACGAATCAACAGCTTTTTAGTCTGTCTAGATAAAACTCAGTAAGCTTATACTATAGATCTAACAAAAGTATAGGCTATCTTACAACACTTAAAAACACCTACCATATTTTCAACCCCTTATTTAAAAATATGCACTGTTAATCAAGCCGTATTAAGTTTCAAAAAATTCCTAGCCTTTATTTCCAATCATACAGTACCTCGACGTTTTTACTACCCTTAACCTTTATTTTCAATCCCTTAGGGCGAAACTCTACTGGTGGCCCAAATGTTGGCCTTTGAGTTATAGGACTGGGCGAATGATACCCATATGAATTCAAAAGCCACCACTGTTCATATTTTCAACCGCCTATGTACAATTTGAGCAATCTGGAAAAAAAAACTTATGAGTTAGAATTGTAGGCACTCGCGACTTTAAAAAAACACCCCTCTCTTTATTTTGAAATCCCTTGCTTACAGAATACATCCGGGCAACGGGCAAGACAGCTAATAATTTATAAATAAGATTCTTGCCACACTCTAATTTTTAGATAACACGTCATATCAATCCTACTGTTACATATTTAATCAGCTTACATTATTTACCGAAAGTAATGCTAAATAAAGTCATTGCTGCCACTAATTGTCGAATGACCAGCGTTAGCGTATAAGATGCTGATATTTTAAGATAAGTGACTTACTCTATGCATAAATCTATATTTCCCGTAACAGCTACGTTTTCTTAAGCATGTTTTATTTCGTCTTCTTTTCTAACTTCCGGCTGCTGTCATTTTGATTTCCTCCCCACCTCCATTTTTACCAAAAACAGCCTCCATCGCTAGTAGCCAATATCCTTCCCAACAAGCGAGGACGGCGTTATATAAGAAAGACCAGATAGGATGGAAAAAAATAAAATAAAAAAGATGAAAAGGAGCTAAAGAGAGGGAGTGACATTTTTTTGAAAGGCAAAAGGAAATTTGCTCGACATAAGAACGGAAATGTTGTTGTGATTACTAAAAGTGCCACGCCCATTCGAAAGACGGTAATGGGAAAAGAGGGGTCGGGCGGGGGTGAGAACCACCTTTCTAGGAAGAAAAGTTCGACTTCAGACAAGGCTTGGAAACCATGCGTAGTGAGTTCGGTCGTTCGGTTGGTTCTAAAATAAATGGAATAAAGAAAATGACTTTAGAAACACGCATTTCTTGAAGAAGCGATAAAAGTTAATAAAACATGGTGCACGAGGAGGGTCGACAATCACAAATACCAAGACGTTAGGTGCAGACGAGAGAAATACAGAGCAAAGAGGAATGGTGATATTTGTGTGTTACAATTGATGAGGGTGGTGCCAAAAAGTGCCAAATCCAAACGAATATATGTAAAATATAGCAAAAAGTTTAATAAATCTGCAGTAATAATTATATTAAAATAGTGCAAGAATCGTTGTAAATGAATTGTGAATCATAATTTCTCTATTATTAAGATTATTTCAATTGCACACACTGCTTAAATCCCAAAAAAGCAAGAAAAATGAAACAGTTTCAGGTACAAGTAAGAGCATAAACATTTTTTAATTTTCCCCTCTTTCAAAACCTCAAACCCTCCGATCACATTCGTACTTCACTGTAGTATTTTCTGAGCTAGAGGTCGGATACCATTTCGACTCTTTCGTGAATAACTTATTTTTTCGCTTGGTCATTTCACTTGTTCCCTTTATAAGTTCTTGCGCTCTCTTGAAATGTCATTAATATGGAAAGCGGATTCGCTATTTTGCTGTTAGGCGCAGAAATTGGGTCTGTGTGGTTTCCTCGGAACGACAGATGATCGCCTATCCCATGACAAGAGTTTCCCCCTCTCCCTAGTGACATGATATACGTGAGGAGGGTACGAATTCTCATTATCAAAGGACGGTCGCGATGATTTGTCACAAAAAGCCACTTCAAAGACGCAATTTATTGCTGGAATTAAGGGCAAAAGCTAGAAATAATCTGTCTGATAGCTATGCAGCGATGTGTGTACTGATTGCTAGTGTCGCTAATGTTTGTGGATAACTATATCATTTCAATTTCACGCCGATTTTCCTCAATAAACCGTGTATCGGAATTTTGACATCGAAACCTAATTATCTGCGTTTTATTTCAAAATAGCTCAAATTTCATTACTGCGTTAATTGGGAAATGTTATATATTATTGTTCTCTCCATCTCCCCTCTCTCCATTCTCTTTTCTCCTCTCTTGCTTTCTCTCCCAATTGTCATAACAATACCAAATTCTAATGCATGTTTTGAAAACTTATGCTTCTTGTCGGTTCTTTTTTATTTTCTTTTTTCTCACTATTTTATCACATTTATTTGTGACACATAGCAACAGAAACTAGTAGAAAGGTGGACTGAAAAATTCAATGCCATAGTCGAATTTGAACCACGGATCTCGACTTACCGTGCTGGTGGTCTAACCAACTGAGTTACCATGGCTATATGCCGTTAAGAAATATTTTTCCCGGTAATCCACAAGGCATTCTCAAATTCCTTTTTGAGACAGCACACCCCAATGGTGACTACAGTCGTAAGTCCGGAACTTAAAATATTTATGGCATGCTAAGTCGTCACTGAGGGGAAAAATATGAGTCAGTTAGGGAATTTAATGCCATATCGGCACGTTGCCATAATAGCTGTTAGTTAGAGCAACGGCACGGCAAGTCTAATATCCGTGGTTCAAATCCCAACTAGGGCATTACATTTTTCAGTCTGATCTGCTTTTCCAACTTCAGCCCACACACGGCATGTGTGAAAGAACAATTAGTTATCAATTATGAACTTCCTTAAATATACTCAGAAATATTCTAGTATTACTTTTTCTTCTTCTTTTTCAGGCTGTGCGCACCATTTCAGCCTCTCCTGACACCAAATTATCCTTTCTTTGGTCTTCCTGGCTTTCTTTTTCTTTGGAATCATTAATAATTCAAGGTTGCTTTGTGTAGTCCAATCTCTATCATCTCAAGCGTTGCTTCCACGTTTCCTTGAACTTTGCTGTTGTGGTACTTATATCTTCAATATTCTGTTTTCTATCCATTTTGTATAATTTGTGCTAACCATATTTTAGCTTTGTTTTAGGTAGTCACTGATACGTTTCTACACCACAGATGATAGACATCCCCATCGTTTCATGTAACTTCATTATTGTTTCTTTTCTAGATTTTATAATGTTAATGCAGGATCTCAACTTCATTTTTATCATAATCCTTAGTCATCTACAAAAACCTGTATTTTTAATTCTGATGTCCCTAGATGTACGCTTTTAAATAAACAAATTAATTTACCTAGACCACATTGTTATACAACTGAACTGTGACTTGGAATCCCTCAACCGTGCCATTGCGACAATTATTAAACTAACTTCTCCATCTATTCCCTGAGTAATTTATTATAAACGCTGCATCCATTACTCCATCAGCTCCTGGTCCGTGGAAAGAATGCATAATCAGCAGTTCAGTAAAAAGTCCCCTGGAAATGATTTTACCCCACCGTTTGCTTTGAAATACTTCCCAAGGAAGAAAATAGCCTTCATTGCTTTCTTATACAACGCAAATTTTCACACTGGCTATTTTCCACAAGCCTAAAAAGATGCTGACGTAATTTCAATATGCAAACTTAGTGAGCTAGCGGTCTATAAGCTCTTATCGACTATGTTGAAACCTCTAGAGAAGCTCCTACAAAAACTGATCCTCAGTTATCTCCATCAATAGTTTGATTTCTGACGACACCATTCAAGTACTCATAAGCTATTAAGGCTTGAACAATAAATCATCCTTTTAATTGAAGGCCCCGAACATACGGTGGCGGTGTTTTTAGATTTCACTCGAGCGTTTGATAAAGTATTGTACGACGGCCTTCTTTAAAAAACCCGGGCAATTGCCTTCCATATTATTTGCTTCGCTTGATTAACACTTAACCTCAGGACCGCCAATTTTTCGTAAGTCTTGGAACGACTCGATCGACACCCCATAAAGTACTAGCTGTGTGCCACAGGACAGCATTATTGCACCGAATTCCTACAGCATAATTATATACTGCCAGTATCTCTGAACTTTGAACAGCAAGTACTGCTCCCATTGATACTGCATCGTAACCGTACAATCTTCGCTGGTCAATTTTCTGCACTGGCGTATTACTTCCAATCCCAGCCATTGTAAGATATTACGCAGTCTTCACCAGTGTCTTCACCTTACGCAGCTATGGCACTAATACACGGAGGTGCTATGATTTCCTTCTGATCGAACAGTGACTTATCTGGAGATTCACCTTGATCTTCGTTTATCATGGCATACCCATGTCATCGCTAAACTTAATCAGGAATATTCTCGTCTGCATAATCTTTATCGATCCTAAACCGCAAATCCTCTCTAGAGTTGCCGTACAAGATCACACTTGCTGGTCGTTTGTTCACCTTCCTCGAGTACTGCTGCTACAGTGAACTGGGGCACCATGCAGGTGCTGAGACTAACTGAAGAGCGGTTACTCAGAATATTATTTTCTCTTAAAGGCACGCTGTCTAGTGCTTATTTTCTATTCACAAGGACTGAATTAGCGTTCGATTTGGTGACTCGCATAGAGCATCTAGCTTAACTACATTCCTTAGGAATTATATTTTATGTCCCAGTACAGCTCTAATTATTATAGCACTTAATTTGATTCCCTGCAATTAGCTTATACAAAAATACACACTAATCCCAATAAGTGATGTAGCCAGCTTTTAGAACTAAAACTCATTTTTTGATGGAGGAAGAGGAAAATTAAACGCTGATGTCATCTCTAAACGAAAGAGCAATACGGTTGATGACGTCTTCCACTACACCATTCTTCTTTAAGTAATTATTTTCTATCTTCTCTACAGGTTTGCAAAAATCCTGTAAGTTGGCTTCGCTCAAAGGCGATTTACCCTCAAGCGATGAATATCTGATATTTCTGCAGCAGTAAGTCGGGTGTTACATTCCCCCATAACCATTCGTTTCACCTTGGCCCAAGAAGATTCTGTAGTATTCAGATCACACAGGTACGGGGCCAAATAAACTAAAATGCTTAAAATAATTAAGTCAGGTACTCGTAAGAAGTTAACCAGTGAAACAGAGATATCAGCTGACTATGAGTAATTATAGCGTAAAGAACAGTTTTGCTAGGTTGGCAACATTAAGTAACAGCAGCATAATCACAATAGCGGAGATGCTTATAATACAGGGTAAGCTTAATATGGAATACCTTGCCTCTCCCTTTTGTTCCCCGGAGGTGTTCTATTGGACAGATAGTACATTACTGCTTGCGTTTTACAATGAAACAGGCAAAGCCTTCAAGTAACACCTCCCGGCTCCATGCTCATGTCACGGGGGTTCAATCTTGATATTCTAGGTCATCCTACACTCGCCATATTTACATCTAATCACAGCCAATATTCCATACTGCCTTTTACTTCCTCTACTATTGGCCTATGGTGAGTACAGGAAGTACTGATTTCCAACATAGATTCGACACCGAGATTTCACAGGTTTTAGTTCTCTGAATCCAAAACAAAACATTTTTAGGAAAATATCTATATGTGTGTATGTGTGAACTGCATAACTCAGAAACGAAATGTCGGTTAAACACCAAAGTTGATATTTAAGCTCAGCGTTTTCATAAGATGGGACACGAAGGTTCTTCAAGAAACTCCCCCACCTCAAAAATCCAAATAAATGTTTGTATCCAAAATATTCGTTATTGCTTAATTTTCTCATAACTGGCTCTAACGGTTTCGATTAAAATACACAGTGTTTAAGATCTTTACATTACAAAAAAAAAGTATCTTAAATTTTCTGCAAATAGCCCGTGAAGTCCTCTTCATTCTGAATGACTTTTCATAATTGGTAAACAGTAAGACGTAGAATAAATCTTACTGCATAAACAATGCACATCTCGTAAGCATACAACTTGTGTCAAACATACATCTTCATGGCGTTAACATTTCCAACAATCTTTTTTTGGTTTGAATTTTCAAATATAATTTCTTCAAGTGGTAAGTTGTTTGTGGTCATGTTAGGAGCATGGAATTTCAAAGCCATCACATAACGATCCACTTTTTAAAATTCTGACTATCGCTTTAAACTGCCACACTGAGCGCGGGCCGCTCATCCCCCACATTGCGCGCGCTTGTGTGTGTGTGTGTGTGTGTGTGTGTGTGTGAGTGAGAGGGAGAGAGAGGACGAGTGGGGAGAGGAATGCACGCAGAGTATCGTCCAGTGACCTTTCATCCACAATGAGTGCAGAACGTGTTACTCCGATATAATACGACGATTTATATAAGTTTTAGGGAGTTTGGAGGAAGTCATGAAATCATGATTTTTCGCTCCCAGGAGCCTCAAAATGCCATTTTTCCTGAATGAAAAGAAAAGTATTTCGCTATCTCTGAAGATGGTAACTCACCTTGTTTCGTTTGCGGTGTAATTATACAGAGTGATTTATGAAGAATTCACACACTTATTTCTATAATTGTTTCAAAACGACTTATGCCAGCAACAACTTATTATACCTGAAATGCAGAGGAATTTTGGGAGATTATTCATCCCTATAGAAAATGTTGAAAATGTCCTCCATCCTCCATAAGGCACAACTCAGCATGTCGTTCCATGTTACTGCTGGCCACTCGTTGCAGGATTCTGTTCTCAATAGCTTGAATCTCCTGTGCAATGTTGTGCTTCAGATCGTCCAATGTCTGGGGACGCGTGGTATAAAACCTGTCTTTTAAGTAATTCCATAGAAAGAAGTACGGCTATGTGAAATCCGGAGATTTCGGTGGCCACAGGTTCTTGGAAATCTTCCGGTCGTCAAAGAAACTTGGAATTAGAGCCATGGATTCATTTGATGTATGGCATGTAGCGCCGTCCTGCTGAAAATATCCAGCTCTACATCGTCTAGTTGCTCAAAAAACTCCATGAAAATCCGTCGGTACTGTGCAGTGTTCACATTGTTTTTAATAAACTTGGTCCCACTATTCTTTGTGCGGATATTGCGCACCGAACTCCGATTTTAACCTGGTGCATATGAGAGTTCACATAGCCGGATAAATGGAACCATGCTTCATCTGTGAACCATGTGATGGAAAATATGGCAGGATTTTGTACAATGAATGCCTGAAACCAATGACAATAATTCAGTCGACTATCCCCATCTGGTTCCTGTAACTGATGGACAACCGTAATCCTGTACGGATTTAGGACTGCAATTTTCACAGTTCTCTGACACATTGAGCAGCTGTACCCTATCTCCTGCGACAAGCGTCTTAATGATTTTTTGGGTGACTGATCCAGTTGTGCTCTTACTTCAACAACAACCGTGGGAAACCTAGATGAACGAGTTTGGCCTTTTTCACTCCCAGAGTTCCAGTTGTTTCCAATTTGTTTACCAGTCCCAGTATTGTGTTTCTTTTGGGAGGATTCCGAACACCAAATTCTCTCTGGTATGCCCTTTGACTAGTGGTAATTCAATTCCTAATCCAGTATTGCTTTACAAGGAAGAGTCGTTCATTTTATGTGTACTCCATCTTTACGTTAATTAGAACAAAAACTCAAAAACAGTTGCCGACAGTAGAGCTGACAATTACGAATAAAACATTAACATCTGCGCATATAGTGACGGGTAATAAAAACCCCAGAACATTGTGCTTAATGTGGTGCTAAAATTGGGACGTTGAGTGAATTTCGAACAGAATAATTAAAGAAAGAAATGCCAGTTCTTCATAAATCACCCTGTATATCCTTCGTATTATAATATTAGGAGGTAGTTCATAAATGCACATGCGGAAAGTGCACATGCAAAGTTATTGGACTGGCTCGCGAAAAAGTGCTGAATAATCTAAAGGAAAACTTACAACCACGAAAAGGGTGTAATATTGAGTCATTTAACCGGCAAAACCTAGTTCGTGCCAGTTTTAATATTGCACACCAAATTGCTGAAGCTTCTAAACCCATTTCAGAAGGAGAATTTGTGAAAGAGTGTTTAAATATCCACGGCTCAAGATTTTTTTTTGGTTTGTTAATTCCTTTAAGGCTATCCGTTCATCACATTGAACGCCCAACGAGCGAGTTTAAAAAAATCTGATGTGTTACACTCACATGACTTTCTCTACTCTTGTACAAACTATTTTTACAAACGCTTATTTTCCATCTACTTCATGTTAATCGAGATAACATTTGCATTTTCTTGTAGATGTAAGGGGAATATATATTTACAAGGGCAACTTGGAAATACAGTAGCGTTTAAGCACATACATATCTCTTAATAGCTGGTTGCTAGGTGCAGCACCATTCCCTTTCCCACAGATTAATACTCTTTGCATATCCAAGACAAAAAAATGAATAACGAATTCCCATTTGAGAAAATAAGTATTGAAAAGTTTAAAGGAATAACAAGCAATATCTCGAAAAAGGTTCACTCAACAAAAAAAAATGTATATGACATAAATTGTGTATTTTAACGCGATCTACATTTTTTGTGCAGTAAAATTTTGTCTATCTCTTATGGTTTACCAGTTATGCAAAAGTCGTTCACAATGTAGAATACTTTTGGAGACATTCCCAGGAAATTCAAGATATACATTTTATTTGTCATAAAAATATCTTAAACGTATGATATTTTAATCAAAATCGTTAGAGCCATTTTTGAGAAAATTAAAATTTTCGAAAAATCTTTCATGTAAAGGGTAATCTGGGGTGGGGGGATTTTCTTGAAAACCTTCGTGTCGCATCCTTGGAAGATACTGAACCTATATACCAAGTTTGGTGTTTATCCGACTGTTCGTTTCTGAGTTATGCTGTTCGCAGACAGACACAGACACACACACGGACATGTTTCCAAAAATGCTTTTTTTTGGATTCAGGGGGTCTCAAAACATGTATTTCCGGTGAAATCTCGGTATCGAATTTTTGGGTGGAATACAATACTTCCCCTACTTACTATATGTAGTAGAGAAAGTAAAAATGGTTTCCAATATGGAAAAACAGCTGAATACAAAACTTTGTTTTGTGTTTGTAATAAATTGCAATGTAACAGAAGAACACGTCACTGATAAACCCATACGTCTATATTGCAGGCACTTATGCGGAGGAAGAACAGGTGACTAATAAACGTCGCTCAAGCATATGCCTGAGTTCCCCATCCCTGAGATAAAATAATAAGCTTTTGTAAGAATAATTTAAAGAAGAGTGAGTAGAGAAAGTGAGGCAGTATTTTTAACACTTAAATAATTTCAGTCAAATTATATAATATAAAATTCAATAACAGGCCGCCTTAAAGCAATATGTGTATAAATAACATATAAATGCATGTTACAGTAATTGTATTAAGGTTTATATTATTACGTATATGTTCGATAATATTATGTGAATGTATTACGTAATTTAATAATGAAGGAGCTGAGAGAGTAATAGGATAAAGGTTGCTAACAATGAGGTAAAAATAAGTTAACCTTGAGGCAATAATGAATAAGAAAGTTTAATAATGCTACTTGTAATTGTTGGAGCGACAATAATGTAAATTTTGAGACAGTTTATAAATAGCCAATCAACAATCAGAAAAAAGTTTAAGTTAAATAAAAGTATACCATTGGAGTATGAATAGCCAATTAGAACCTGAAATAGGGCAAATTGTACAAATTCAGAAGTCAGTTGCTTGTGGACAGTGTTCCTAACCGGACGCGAGACGCGTCCTCGAGAAGTTTAATATGTATTCAGTGTGAGACGAAAATAGTTTACGTGTTTAAAAAAAGTGCAAATAATTAATAAACAATCTCACATCTCTCTATATCAGTGAAGTGTTATTTTTAACCGTTTAAAGAATTAATAAATGGAGTGAAGTACAAATTATAACCTGAGCAAGCCTACATTCTTAGCCGAACTACTCCCTGCAAAGAAATCCATGTGTCTAACAATAATACTGACGCATCCGAGGCAAACATAAATATAATATTTAAAGAAACAATCAAATTACAAAGTTAATATTTTTAAACATTGGGCGAAGGCCACCGTGTACCATACGTGGTTACAACTACATCAAGATCGGCTCCCCAACAGTCAAAATATAACTCCTCCTAAAATTAAACCTACTTCAAAAGTAATGTGAATGCAACGCATAAACATGTTTTTACTATCGTGATATTTGTTCATATGCTAACTTTTCTTGAGATTTACTGAGCCAATCAAAGAAATAAACATAGTAGTTAGACGGGGTCAAATATTAGGCAACTTTGGCAAATTAAAGAAGGAATAATGGCTTTTGAGGTCTGGGTTTTGGCAAGAATTTTTCACGTAACTGCACATATAAATTTTCCTAAGAGTGCATTTTACAATGTTAACTGTCCATTCTTTGTTTCTCATGAGATCATCGCTAGCATATTAAAGGATCATTTTTTCAGATGCGCTGAAACAAGTTCTGTAGTATCTTTGTTGTAACACCATTCATATTGTTGGTTTTTGCTACTTCAGTTTCCTTAGAACGAGTTTGTTGCTAAGTAACCACATGCTGAAGAGAGAACAAATAATGTTGTGTCATTTGTTTCAACTGGAAGCAAAAAGTAGTTAAAAAATAAAGGTTGATACGCATCTCTTGCTACGTATTAAATCGGAGGAGAGATGCCAACTTGAGTCCGATAATATATTAAAAATAATCAGTCAGGCCAGCTTCTCCCATATGTCATTCCTTGTTGTTGTTCGTCCGCATAGCTCTGCATGAGGCGCCGCGAGAAATAGCCACAAAAAGAACACAAACAAAGACTGCTGCGCTAAGAGAATAAATAATAAATAAAAAACGAGAGGATTCCCCGTGAATTTATAAGCGGCCCAGTTCGTTAACAAGGTTTAAACAAAAAGAACCGTGACGGACTAACACATCGGGATGAACGAAGATTGCGTGAGTTCGTGAATGAAATGCGTGATTTGCTTCCTTCATGTGGCTCCTGATCGACTCCCGTATGTCTGCCCGGAATTTCATGAAGAGAATAAAAGGATTAGCTATAACAAGGCGATGTCAAAACATAGGCCATTCTGTAATATAGAGGAAGGCATGTACATTTTATGAAGAAAGCAATGGGCTACTTCAAATTTGCAAGCTCCAATTGTAGGACACTGCACATGCTCAAATGTCGAGTGTCTCCTAAAGATAAGGCCGATCCATTCATAATCGAGATATCCCCATTACGAGCGTAGCATGTGCATCTTTTTCTTCAATAGTACGAGGGCTGTTCAACAAAGACTGAGACTGATTTTTTTCACAGATGTTTATTACACCAATTCAATGTTTACATGATCTTTTTCAAAGTAGTCCCCTCCTACTTCAATGCACTTTTTATAGCGTCTCTGCTAGTCTGAATACGTGCTGCAGACCATTCTTTGTCAGGTCCTTGAGAATCGCCTCACTTTCTTGAGCACTGCTTCAGAGTTCTCAAATCGAATACCCCTAAGCTTTGCCTTTAGTGATGGGAATAAAAAAAAGTCACAGGGTGCAAGATCGGGGCTATAAGGTGGATGTGGTACACAGGTAATGTTGAATCGAGCCAGAAACTACATGACTTGATTTGCGACGTGAGGCCGTGCATTGTCATGATGAAGTCGCCACCCAACACTTCACTGATGTTACGTAATGTTATACGCCGATCCTCTCGGACAATCACAGCAGCTGTGTTGATGTTGACTTCAGTCACAGCAGAAGCCGAAACACCAGGCCCACCTTGCTTAACACTGACAAATCGGCCTTCTTTGGATTCCTTGAACCACCTAAACACTGTTGCACGAGTAGTCCATCTTCACTGTACGCTTGCTTCAGCTTTTCATAAGTTTCGGTGGCTGTATGGTTTAAACGAAAACAGAATTTGATTGCGCTGTACTGCTCCTCTCGCGTCATCTCCATTGTCTGGTATGCGAAATGCACGTAGGGTCTACAAAATAGTGCATTACTACCAACCTACCAACATTATACATAAAAACCCGCTGTTTTCAAATATTTATGTTACAGATACGAACAAATCAGTCTGTCTTTGTTGATCAGCCCTCGTACTTAACGCCCTTTTCTACCGCATACGGCACCACAATTGAGTTTTATTTATGGACGCTCTTTATCTGCTGCGGTCCTTAGCGTCCTATTCTACATTGGGAGTAAAAGACCGGAAATTTTGCCGAGAGGCCTCTTTATCAGGCTTGAGGTTCTTTTACGTCCCGTAAATCTACGACACGGCTCTACTTCACTTCACGCCCGAAAAAATCCATCGCCCTCCGCTGGGTTTGAACCCGCGACCTCGGGAACTAGAGGCTAGCATGGTAACCACTACACCACGGAGGACGGTGGACTGTGATGACGATACATGAAATGATAACTGGGAAAGGAAATGTCTTCTACTTCTCGCTTCAAGATTAGACATTCCACCTCTTCCGTCTTCCCATTCTTTTCTTTACTACCATCTTTTTCTGGTGCGCCCTGACGGTTTGCATTTATTAATTAATAATGCTTACATTCATTCTTCACTCATGAAGTTCATGTGTTCTTTCCAATTATGTTTATTTTTCTTAAATTTTATCATATAATTTATAGATATTCAGCTCTGTTCTAATTGTTTTATTTCTTATTAAGTCTAATCTAGTGCATCGTTTAGTTCGTAAAAATCTCATTTTCGCTGTCTGAATTTTCCTTTTACTATCCAAGATTCGCTGCCATACATGAGCATAGGAGCACCATTGTCTTGTAGAAATTTAGTTTTGTTTCTTCCCTTCTTTTATTTTGTAGAGTTCATGTTATTGTTACGCATATTTGTTAAAACTTATTTATTCTATTTTATATATCTCTATCGATATCAAAACTTATGTCACAACCCAAGTGAATAAAAAGTTATGACTTGTTCCAGAATGTTATTTCCGATACATATTTTTGTTCTCACTGGATATTTTCCTTGGTGTGCCTTTTTTTATAAAAATACTTAGGTTATATTTATTGCCCAGTTGGTGCCATTTATAAATACAGCACTTTTGGCTTTCTTCGCTATTCTGCTTATATATACGTGTGTGTGTGTGTGTGTGTGTGTGTGTGTGTGTGTGTGTGTGTAGAATAAAGTGGGTGAATGGCTTGTCTTACTCCTTGCATTGTTATTATTTGTTCCGATTTTGATGATGTGCCTAAATTTATAGTAAATAGCACTGGGGGTCTAGGCATTTATTTTGGTTAAAATAGGCAGGAAAAAATTCATCAAAAATAGGCAGTAATATAATTGGAATAGGCATTTATCATAAGTAAAACCCAAGAGTAATACCAATCTTTATTAATGAAAACAGCTATCTATGATAATTTATTTATCACATAATCACTTGTCTTGATTAAAAACAATAAGATTCTTTTTTTAAAGGTGTCAACTCTCATCGTCAACCGCCTGTCAGAGACAACTTTTTCATCTCTGAAGTGACTGGAGCACATTTAAAACAAGCTATTTCGGAAGGATTCATATTAGTTGGAACAGAACTTTCACGTTTAGCACATCACAAATGTTTTTAAGAATATCTAGGTCCACATTAGCACTCATTGCACATTTACAGCTTTTACCAACGGTTTTTCCTTTCTCCCCTGGTACTTGCAGCAGTTGATTTATTGCATCTTCAAAGATCGCCATGGATGGCACTAGCGCATCAACTTTTTGCTTCCGGTAGCACACTATAATGTTCTGCTATTAATGACAGAATATTGCTGAGTTCTTCGTTGTACAACAACTTCTTTACCTCGCGAACCGAAGCAGCTTCGTCTTCTGATAGAGCATCAAATACCTCACATATTCTGCCCAAATTGTTACTATAATATATGGCTGCAAGATCCATCTGGTAAAACTGACTGCGGAAGTAAAGTTCTGGTACTACGTTCTTAAAAACCCGCTTTCAGGAGGGTTATTTGGTGTTCAAACCAACTTATCCATAGAAGAATATGAACTTCTTACTTCTTCGACGATTCTGTGCAACCCGTGGTCTCGACGTATGTGCGAGAAAGAATTTTTAGGAAGACAACTTTCAAGGTTTTAGCTACCTTTTTCATGTAAGGTCTCTCACCTGTGACAAAAAGCAGGACATTATCATGCCATGTTCTATGTGACCACAGTAGCATTAAGGAATTTGTAAACAATTGTGTCACTGTGGAAGTTTTGTTATCTACATCTCTTTCGTTGTCAAAAGAATGCTGCAGGGTCACTTTGCGTTGCTTCCATAGTTCCGATGACGATGCTGACCATGTAATGTCCCATCGCATCAGCTGTTTTATCAATGGAAATCCAGATTTCCTTTTCCACAACTCCGCCTCGAATCTTCTGTAGCTTCTCTTCAAAGCAGACATTCAAGTAAGATTTCCTTAGTGTGGATTCTGATGAAATCTCTAATTTAGTGTACTTCTGTAGAAACCTCCTGTTACCAGGTTCCAGAACGGAATTTCCGAGTCCAAGAAAACCATAATTCAGGGAAAATTGGGATTGTCCACTGGATGTTTGTAACCGTACATTCTGTCCGCACCTTAAAATATCATAAATATCATCTGGTCAGTCCATCGTAAACAAGCAGGTAGTCTGTCCCCATCACATTAACTGGTCGGTCAGTCCCCTTTATAATATATCCCTACGTGCCCAATACGTGCACATGGTTTAGCTCGGGTCCGAAGTTTGCGTGCCTTATCTTACATCTCCGACACCAGCGTGGGAAACCTAAACATCTGTGTGTAAAATAAAATATAAATAATAATTTTGAAGAGCCAATAAATGCACAGAAATAACATCACGTGACGTGAGAAACCAAAATCAGGAACGAGAGAAGGGGAAAATCGTGTAATGGCGATGTCAGGTTTTTCTTGTTAGCACACGGTGCACCAAGGTACTTTCGCGAGCTAAGACACTGCAGCACAATCATCCAAAATACCTTCGGGAACCAGGACGTCGCACCGAGTCTACGAAAAGTACTTTCGCGAGCTAAGACATCGTACCAAGGGACTCTACTAAAATACTTTCGCGAACTAAGACGTCACATCAGGGGAGCTCATTACCATAGCCAAACCATTTTTATCACATCCCGCGGTGGCGAGTGTTACGGCAGATATAAAATAAATCTTATGATACAAAAGACCTACAGTGCATTCATGTAACTGAGCAGCCAACCATAGCCAGGGTACTCACTCCTGAGACCAACGAAGAGAACCTCTTGCAAAACCCAGAAAACCTACCGCACCAATGAACCTGTCGTAACCTCCTACACCTCCCGCGTACCATTAACAACCATCAACTGTGAGACGACGAATGCACCGCCTCATGTTGCAACTGTTGTTGATATTAAAGTGGTCTTACACCTAGCCATTTTAAACATCCTACTTTTGTGTTTTACTGTCGCTAAATGTTGAGTTATAAAATACTTTTTCTCACGATTAATAGCTTTTTCACAGATTTTACTAAACTGTATTGTTCCATCAGTCCGAATAGAATTCGCGAACAAAGCCGTGTAACTTACTACTCCACGATGAACTTCATTTTGCATGATAAATAAATCAGCACGAACCCTCCAGTTGCCTTTAACGAGTTCAATAGCAGACTAACAGGTTATTTGTATAATAATTACGTTACCTGTTAAGAGAGCTCATTTTCTCATTTTCTCTTAATTAGATACCTTATCTCTTTGAAATAAAAAAAAAGGAAAACAATCGTGTATCGTCAGCGTTACAAGAAGAAGCAGTGAGGAACAATAGGTCATAGGACCTATTTCGCTCTTCCTCTTTCCTGGTGTTCATTGTACCTTGCATTCCTTTCATAGGTTCAGCTATTTAGAGAGCTTAATTGAATAGTTTGAGGAGATAAGTGCTGCTTGAAAGCAAATGCATTCATAGATAACAGAATCCCCAATAAATATTTTTGTGACGTGAATCTGTCATTTCATTATTTTTGTAATTTGTTTTTTTTTACTTTCATGTATTGAAATCCTTTATAATATGTGTAAATAATACCAAAAAAGCCACAGCAATAAAAACCTTAAAATGGGCAACAGAAGCCAAAAAAAAAGCCAAATAAAAATTGGGAAATACGTTTATCTGTATTCAGTTCTTTATTATGTCCATCCAAATAGAAAGGGCATTTTGCCTAACTTCGGGCACTAATAATATTAGTATTTTTATAGATATACTTTTAATTACCTCTTAAATGTGACAGGGAATCCCCGTTTGTCCATTATTTTGCTTAAAATTGCTCCTAAAATTGTTTAGTACTAAAAACATTATCGCCGCACGAACATCGGAAAGGAAGCATTTCAGACCTAAGTTTTAGGGTACCTCCACGGCAATTGCCAATTATGTGGAGCGAAGGTCAAGAAGGACGGTCCTGGGGGGGAGCTTAACCGCAGAGCTACCGCTCTCGAGTCCTTTGGTGCGCACTCTGCTCCTGGACTCCGAAGTGTGAACATCTCTACATAGGCAAGAACGGACCGCCTCGCCTCTTCTGATGCCAGCTCGGCTGATGAAGCCCCAGCCTCGGCCGCTTCTGTGGACACCGCAATGCCTAGGGTCACTCCGGTTGCCGCTCCAGTCGGCACCACACCTCCGCCAACACCGCCTAGCACAGCAGTCAGCACCACACGCCTCGGAACGCTCCAGTCCTCATTGCACCTCCTGCTACGGCACAATCCACCGCTGCAGGAATCATCGCACCTCCTCCATGTCGCCAGGACTCGCCCAATACTACCGGACCTCCTACGGTCGCCATGCATCGCAGCTTCGCCCAGGTCACCGCCACACCGCCGCATGGTTGCGTATTATCGAGGGTGCTCATGCGGAGCCTCGCCCACGTTCCCGAACATTCCTTCATCTCTCCTTAAAATAAAGAAAAAAAGAGTCCATGCATTAACGAACTCTGATACCCTTGTTGATATGTGAATGTGTGATTCATAGATAAATATATCTAATATAGTAATGTTTGTGTGTAAAAAGATGTAGTCACAAATTTGCAATGAGAGGCGTATATGCTGTAATTCTGTATAAATGCAAGTGTATAAAGAAAATGTCACTTGGAACCACACCGTGTTCTCTGTTCTCTTACGTATTGCTTATCAAAGGGCCGTACTCGATCAAGAAGTCAATGGTCCGGCCGTATGTGTGTCTCAACAAGTAAAAATTATGCAGCATTGTACAAGAACATTCTCGAATAAACCATGCATGAGAGAGGTATGGTTCCGGTAGCAACGTCTATGGCACGAATTCTGGAGGCCCCGCGTTCAATCACGGCGACCGCTCACTCTAACCCAAGGGCTTTTCATGATCTCCCCGCGGTCGGAAGGCGAATGCTGGGGTGGTTTCCTCTCTGCCACGATTTCCTTTCCGTCGTTTCCCTTTCATTCCATTTCTTTCTCACCTTTCAGGTGTGCTTCTAGGTCTCGTGGTGTATGGCGGTGCCGGACAGATAGCGCGGATGCATGCCGACTGGAAATAATATTCCCCGTGGACACCATAGGTGGGGTCGACTGGTGCGTTGTTCATCGCCCTCTGTCGGTGGCCTCAACGGCGGGGCGGGTTTACGAGTTTGGAAACGTTAAGGACCTCCGCGCGTCTCTGTGACCTGTCTGCCTATGGCCTGTAGCCTCCTGTGTAGTTCCTTCACTCGTCCTCCTCCTATATAGGTTGCGGTGCTCGAGGTGTTCCTCTCAGTTCAATTACCTATATCATGTATGTACTTATTGAATTTTTTTAGTTTCTTGGCTTCAGAAAGTGTCGTGGGAACTCGCATCATAAAAAAGACTACAGGACACTTCCTAGTTATTACTTTCTCTATCACGTATAGTACTTACTATACGTAGTGGAGAAAGTATTGCATTCCACCCAAAAATTCGATACCGAGATCACCGGAAATAAATGTTTTGAGGTACCCTGAATCCAAATAAGGCATTTTTGGAAACATGTGCGTGTGTGTGTGTGTCTGTCTGTCTGTCTGAACAGCATACTCAAAAAAAAGTCGGATAAACACCAAACTTGGTATTTGAGTTTGGTATCTTCCAAGGATGCGACACGAAGATTTTCATGCAATTCTCCACCCCAGACTACCCTTTACATAGAAATTTTTTCGAAACTTTTGATTTTCCCAAAAATGGCTCTAACGATTTTGATTAAAATATCATATGTTTAAGATATTTTTATGACAAATGAAGTGTATATCTTCAATTTTCCGGGAATGTCCCCAAAAGTTCCCTTCATTCTGAATGACTATCGCATAATGATAAAACACAAAAGATAGAAAAAATCATACTGCACAGAGAATGTAGATCTCCTTAAAATACACAATTTATGCTACATACATTTTGTTTGTCGAGTGAACCATTTTCTGAGATGTTCCTTGTTATTTGTTTGAATTTTCCAATACTTAATACTTTTTCTCAAATGGGTATTCGTTATTCGTTTTTTATGTCCTGCACATTCAAAGAGAATGGAATGCTCCACATAGCAACCAGCTCTTAAAAGATTTGACTATGGCTTAAAGCCTACCATATTCCACTTGCACCTACAAGAAAATTAGCAATAAGTTAGTTTCTGCAAATGTTTATCTCGATTAACATGAAGTTGATGGAGAATAAGCGTTTGTAAAAATAGTTTGTACAAGAGTAGAGAAAGTCATGTGAGTACAACACATCAGATTTTACCATTAAATCTTCTTTACTGGACTTGATCCCTCAAACTACTCAAGGACCTCTTTTTCTCTCCGAGTACTACTTACCAACTAATATCCTTACCAAACCAAACATTTAAGCCATCAGTCCAGATAACAGATGCATGTCGCGTATTATAAAGGTATTAATTGCACCTCGGCAGGAGGCGTTATTGCCGTTGGAAGTGAAATACAAGACTGATATAAAGCTTGGACTACTACAGTGGATTGTAGTTTAAGGAGCACTAGCAGAAGATGACGTGTTCAACGGTGATGTGATTGGTATGACCAATTATCACATGAAAAACTGGGGGATATGGTATTTTTATCTAATCTGAATATGTAGAAAATATTCCTAAAAGTCCGTGTTTTGGCAACTGCTCTTTTATTTTAATTTAACGCCATGGTTAGTTATCTTAACGTGTGCCTGGGACACCACATTTGACTGGGCACCTCTGATGGCATTTTCTCAGATAAAAATGACGTAAATATACGACTAAGAATAACTAAAACTTTGCTTTGTGAAAATGAATGCTGCTAACCAGCACCAGCCCTGTAACAATGAATGATGCTAATTGAGATACAACCTGATTGTTATAAAAATGCCAAAGATAATGCGTTCACTTTTTTATTCTTAACTGTTTATTTTATGTTTGAGGAGGATAAAGTTTGCCTTCCAGTTAAAATATATGCTTTAAATCGAGGTGTAACCTTAATTAAATCCCAAGGACTACACATTGGTCCTAGTGCACTTAAAGAAACAACTGTACTGTTATTTTAGAAAAAAAAGTCATGTGTTACATTCACATAACTTTCTCTATCCACTGTCGTTATTTTTCTATATTTTAACCTAATTTTCTTCCTACTTCATGTTAACGTTTCTAGAATTAATTTAATTACGTATTTCTTGAGTGACGTGTTTAGAAGCGATTCGCTGTATTCAGCCCTTGAAATTCCATACTCCTCCCATGACATCGCGAGAAACAACTGAATAACAACATTTTAAAACATTTCAAAGTATTGAAAAATATAAACAAATTGTAATGACTTCTTGAAATGGTTTATGCCGTAAAAGTTATCTAAAATAAACTACGTGTTTTAAAGGCACCTACACTTTTTATTTTAGCGTTCTTTAACTATTTAGATCATATCAGACAATGAGTGAATGAAATGGGTAAAATTATGACCAGGGTTCATAGAACTTAAAGTTACCGGGCATTCATCTCTACAAGGGAAAACCCCGAAAAAACCTTATCAGGGCAACTCACTTTAACCGAGATTCGAACTCGGGAGCTCTTGAATGCGAGGCAGATATGCTACCCCACACCACGGAAGCGGACTAGTACGTTTTTGTCTACCTCTTAACGTTTACGGGTTAAATAAAATTTTACAACATTCCTTCCGAATGAAGTCTTCGACATTTTGTCGTATATTAAATATATGGCATTATATTAAAGCTCGGTTAGAGATTTTTTTGAGAAAATAAAGAATTTCGAAAAATCTTCCATATAAACGTTAGTTTAGGGCGGCAGGATTTTCTTGAAAATCTGTGTGTCGAAACTTTGGAAGACACGAAATTAAATGCCAAGCTTGGTATTTATCTATATTTCGACTGTCTTTTTATTTATTCAGAGGGCCTCAAAACATATTTCTGGTGAAATTCTTGGTGTCGAATTTTTTGTTAGGATGCAATACTTCCTTTGTTACTATGCACATAGAAAAAGTAAATAAAGAATTGCAAGACATAGGGAATTGAACGAGATACTTTACAAAGGAAGCAAAAATTCTTTATCCATTCAGTTACTACCTATATAAGGTTTTAAAGGATTAGCAGTAACGAGTATACTGTCTTGACCCGTTATAATGCAGAGGCAGATAGAAATATTAATGTCTGTAGTGTGCCCTGAAAGGAGCTTTAAAAATGAGCCCATTACTTTATTCACTCAGTGAACATTACACCAAACCAGAACAACGAAAGCCCGTCTGTTGCGAAAACAAGTTATATTTAGTGGTCCTGAATGTCGAGTCCCTTATCAAATAGAGGGGAGTTTAATAGCTGAAATATAGAGTAACGGAAATTAAGAACGAGAATAAAACAACTTAATTACTTCAGTGTCTCTGGTTTTTTATAAAAAAAATATTTCATCCCGAAATATATAGCAAAGTTACTAAGATATAACACATTACGGCAATTTCCATACATTTTACGTTGGCATGGTTGTTTTCTCACATTAAGCTAGTCGACTCTAATGAATGGCATTCTAAATTTTTGGTATTCATAGATTCAACGCCAGGACCAAGTTACAGCATAGCTCACTTCAAACAGTGTTGCACGATACGGAGCGTTGTTAATGCGCATGCGCACACCCAGGGTGGCGCTTTTTACTTTCTCTACCGTATAGTAGGTAGAGAATGTATTGCATTCCACCCAAAAATTCGATACCGAGATTTCACATGAAATACATGTTTTGAGACCCCCTGAAAAAGATTAGAAATAGGTTGTTTGTGTGTGAAGAGCAAAACTCAAAAACGAAAAGTCGGATAAACATCAAACTTGGTGTTTAGCTTTAGTGTCTTCCAAAGATGTGACACGAAGATTTTCAAGAAAACCTCTCACCAGAAACTACCATTTCCATGGAACATTCTTCGAAATGTTTTAGTTTCCAAAAAGTGGCTCTAATCTAACGATTTTGATTACATATTAAAAAAAATCTGATGTGTTACACTCACATGACTTTCTCTACTCTTGTACAAACTGTTTTTACAAACGCTTATTTTCCGTCTACTTCATGTTAATCGAGATAAACATTTGCAGACTCTATCTTATTGCTAATTTTCTTGTAGATGTAAGGGGAATATATATTTACAAGGGCAATATAGAAATACGGTAGCCTTTAAGCACATACATATCTCTTAATAGCTGGTTGCTAGCTGCAGCACCATTCCCTTTGCCACAGATTAATACTCTTTGCATATCCAAGACAAAAAAAATGAATAACGAATTCCCATTTGAGAAAAGTATTGAAAAATTTAGGGGAATAACAAGCAATTTCTCGAAAATGGTTCACTCAGCAAAAAAATGTATATGACATAAATTGTGTATTTTAACGCGATCTACATTTTTTGTGTAGTAAACGTTTGTCTATCTCTTATGGTTTACCAGTTATGCAAAAGTCGTCCACAATGAATACTTTTGGAGACATTCCCAGAAAATTCAAGATATACATTTTATTTGTCATGAAAATATCTTAAACCTATGATATTTTAATCAAAATCGTTAGTCATTTTTGAGAAAATTAAACTTTTCGAAAAATGTTCCATGTAAAGGGTAATCTGGGATGGGGGGATTTTCTTGAAAACCTTGGTGTCGCATCTCTGGAAGATACTGAACCTAAATACCAAGTTTGGTGTTTCTTCGACTGTTCGTTTCTGAGTTATGCTGTTCACAGACACACACACACACGGACATGTTTCCAAAAATGCTTTTTTTGGATTCAGGAGGTCTCAAAACATGTATTTCCGGTGAAATCTCGGTATCGAATTTTTGGGTGGAATACAATACTTCCCCTACTTACTGTACGTAGTAGAGAAAGTAATATGTACATGGCAAAAAAGTGGATTTTGGATTTTTTGGGAATGTTGTATAATCTTTCTTTTTAAATTATTTAAGGTCGCTTTAACCCTTTAGTCTTATTATGCATGTCTGTTACATCAAGTATTGTATGTTACAGTAACATGTTGTTACATAGAAAGGAAGAGTTAGATTGTGTTGGCAGGATTACACTTTAGTGTACAGCTTTGTGAGATTCATATAAAGAATGGATTTTCTGATATTAAATAGGCTTCCTAAAGGTGTCTGGATGCAGGCTGGAACTCTGCAGTGACAGCACGGAGAATCCAACACAACTGTTTGCAAATCTAAGGCAGTTTTGTTATTAATGAAACCACACGGGGGAGATGGAATCACGTTAAGATGCTATATAGATGTCTTACGACAGTTCAACATTGGTAAGTGTAAAGATGCAGGTTCAGCCAATATTATGAGAACGGCAATTGCTAGAAAACATGATTTTACATGAACTGTACATTTTTCGAGACCCTCTTGCGGTTTTCCAGTACAAAATTTTAAAGCATTTAGATGAAGAGCAGTTCACAGGTTATTTCTCAGAAATTTAAAGCCATTTTTGAAAAACTGAGAAATAACGAAACATTTATGCACAACGAATAATTTTGTATGGGGAAACGAGCGAGATGGCTCCGCGGTGTTATGCTAGGTCCCAGGTTTGAATCCCATTAGGCCGACCATCCTGACCTGGATTTTACCTGGTGTTCCCAGGTCGGAGGGCGAATGCTGGGGTGGTTCCTCTTCTACCATGAATTTCCTGTCCATTATTTCCTTTTATCTATTTCACCTTCATATGCTTCAGTGTTGCAGATCAGGCGACGGTGATTAGTGCGTGGCAGCGGGAAGGTGGCTTTTGCGCTGTGTAGAGGATGGCGCTTGAATAGTCGGCTGGTGCCCCTTCCTGCCCCAGGTGCTCTTTCCCGGGTTGCAGATAGCCCGGCAGGCTTGCCACGGATTCAAGAATGTTGCCACTCTGGAATCGTTATGTACCCCGCCCTTGCTAGGACGCATCGTTGTCCGAATCGGGTCGGCCTTCAAGTCACCCTTTCACGCCTTCCCCTCAGGGACCGCATAAGGCAAATAGGCCTACCGAAGCGGCTTAAGTGTGGTGCCGAGTTCCAATGGCTGGGGGCCGCATCCTCTGCCTATCTTATTCTATTCTTGGTGTGGGGAAATGTTTTTGAAAAGCTTCCTGTAGCATACTTAAGGGTACCCAGACTTGAAAAAGCCAAAAATTCCATTACAAACCTTCTATTTTTAGCTATGCAACTTTTCTAGCTTTATCACATTTTAAAGCATGCCGTTCAGCTGTATGTCTGGGGAGATACGAATACCAACTTCATAATTTTTATTGAATTATATGATTTATTATTTACAATTTAATAGTGCTTTAAAAACGCATACAGCAATTGTGTTTTGATAGGCCATGAGATAGCTGAAGATTAATTTTATTATTAACAATTGATGCAGTAATTTGTATCACAAATTATTTAAATGTAAAGAGTGATTATAGTATGAATATGCATTATTATGTGACATTGAATTGAGATGTTTGTTGATTGTAACTATTGTTGGGAAGTAAGTTTATACTGCCTTACTGCAACTGACAATAATAGCGTGCAATAATGCAGCGAGGGGGTGAGCTGTTTATCATTATTGGAAACGAGGAAGTTACTAATGTTGGCGCGTTTTCCTTTAGAATCTTCTGGAACATTTACCTAGAGCATATGTATTCATAATTTTCATTGGATATAAAAATAGACGCTAATGTTGGCGCGTTTTATTAGCCAATTGCAGCTCAGTTATAATCTTTAGGCATATCTGGGTGAAGGAGTATAAAAGGTAGGTTAGAGGTAAAGACCCCGTCAGTTCGTCGAAAATATTTTGTATGATACACGTCGCCTTCAGTCCAGCAGAAATATTACACGTCGGCTATCGATTCGCAAGTTACGCGTATAAGAGTTATGAAAAATCTCAAGTATGGTAAAGTTAATTATACAAAAGGTTGAAGTACGTGGATTAAAAGTGATCAGTAAGAAGTTGTTATAACAGTTTCAGTTTGGCGAGTGTCAAGATCAATGTGTAAATGTGATAGTAAATGTGTTCGACAATAAAAGTGTAAAACAAATTCCTTCATCAGTGTTATCTTTGGATAAAAGATTCCTTTCCGTTTACACAACCTGTATAAAGAGAAGTGCTTGACCAAAAGATCATAGCTAGCCGGAGGACAGTTAAACAAAATTAAATAAAATAAAAGTAGCATTCTTTCAAACAAAAACTAATACTGTCGCAAATTGCTAACACCAGATGGAGCTACAAACCTAAGAAAGAATCACGTCACAAAATGGCTTCACCACATGAAGTAAACACACATATACAAATACATTAATAATACCATCGCAAATTGGCGCCCAACGTGGGGCAGTTAAAATTATGAAACCAAACAAAACAAAAGCAGCACAATATAAGATCTTCAAGTTCTAATAATTTACGTAAAAACATATTACGGAAACACTAAATCACTTCAAATTGGCGCCCAACGTGGGGCTACAATTAATGTTAAATAAATAACATTAATAATAATCACTTTAAATTGGCGCCCAACGTGGGGCAGAGTGACCAGGAAAGGACTGAAATAACCAGGAAGGGGCGAAGGAACCAGGACGTGAAGCGAATGGAGTAGTGAACTGAACTACAAGACGCAGATTCCAGAAACAACTAGAGGAAAGACAGACGACGCGGATGAGTGGACACAAAAACATCGAGACGATGCAGATTCATCATAATACAACGCAGAAGCGACATATAATCTAGGAGAGAGGGGCAGAAAGCTGGACATCAAAGCTACATCAGCAGATAGCATCAGAAAGTTTAGAAAAGTGTTATGTTAATTCTAAAAAAAGGGGGGTAAAAAAATTTAAATGTACCTCAGGAGCGGTAGGATAAAGAAAATAATGTGCACTAATAATACAGAAGAAATAATTATGGAGGGAGGTAATGTAACAGTTAGCTGTAATTCAATACAGGTTACAGAAAATAGCTCAAACAATGTAGGATTTGAGGGTGAAAATGTTAGTGCAGAAAGTCAGAATAGAATAGCAGGAAATGTTAATCTTGATGCTAGTATGATGATGGAAATGCTGAGAAATATGAATGAGAAATTGAGGGAAGATATTAGTAAGAATAATGAGAAATTAGAACAAAAACTAAATCAGAATACTGAGAAATTAGAAAAACTAACTCAAGATATTTGTAAAAATAATGAGAAATTAGAAAAGAAAATAGATCAAAACAGGGAAGATATGGAAAAGAATAATAGGGAATTAAGAGAAAATATTGATAGGAGTTTAGAACAATAACTAGATCAGAATAAGAAAGAATTGAGGGAAGATATTGGTAAGAGTATTACAGATCAATTAAGAGAAGAAATTGGTAAGAGTAATGAGAAATTAGAGCATAAATTAGATCAAAATAGGGAAGAGATTGAAAAGAAATTCATGGAGCAAGATAGTAGTATGATGAGCATGAGAAATGAAAATCAGGAAATGATAGCGAATGAGATAGGGGAAGTTTCAAAGAAAATGCTAGACATGAGCAGGGAAATAAGTAACAAAAAAAGTGAGGTTAATACTAAAAGTGAACATGTTGATGTAGAATGTACAGAGTTAGGTAGTAGAATGAGTAGCATTTCAAGTGAGCTAAGAGAGATTAAGGAAACTACGAATGCAGATTTAATGCAGGTGCAAGTTAATTTCAGAGGGGAGATATCTGAAATTCAGAAAGAATCAGAAACGCAAAGAAATAAGTTGTCCGAAGAAGTTAAAGTTTTGCCTATAAATAATCAAAAGCTAACTTCTGAAATTAACAAACACCAAGCTGTTATGAATGAAAACTCCAATCCAGTACAATTTATGACAGACTTGTCAGAATACTCTCAGATTAAAAAGATAGCAGAAGAATTGAAAATGAAAGTTGTTAAAAGATGTGTTGTTCAGAAAACTTTAAATGGGTTTCAAATTATATCTTGGGGTGAAATTTCATATGAATACTTTAAGAGGTTATCCATGAACAAATTTTGGAAGGTTAGGATACAGCTACGAGTAATGTTTAGCCACAGACAATTTGATCCAGGAGGGTGAATAGCAATGAGATGTAAAGTAAATGCTGGATAGTTAAAGATGAAATGCAGAGCAATGTATTGGAATGTAAGAGGGTTAACTATATATATATATGTCATGAGAAAACAGAAATAAATTCAGAACAAAACAATAAAAAATAATAAAAATAAAGTCAGAACAAAAATTGGGTAAAAATAGTTAAAACAAATACTTATGTAGCAAACAGAAAATGTGAAATAGTGTCTAGATTTAAGAGATGTAAATATATTTATGTAAAGGGTGAATATTTTTGGTAAATATGTTTAATAATTACAAAAATTCTTGAATGCATAAATTTTTGTCAACAATATAAGAGAGTAAACCATTTTGTAACAGTAACTAAATACTTCAGGGTACAGTATTTGCTATAAAAAATTGTGATGTCAGATTGTCTAAACACATTAGACCAGAGCCAGTAAATAGTGGCGAGATAAAGGAAAAACATATGTCATGTGTTAAATGCGTGTGAAGTGTTAAGTGAAAGTGATGAATAGTGTGTGTTCCAAGATTTAGGAGACTAAAAACCCAATTATAAAATTTCCAAACAAGTTGTAAATATTTATAATTATGTTTCTAGTGGGGCATATGATGCAGTAATTTGTATCACAAATTATATAAATGTAAAGAGTGATTATAGTATGAATATGCATTATTATGCGACATTGATTTGAGATGTTTGTTGATTGTAATTATTGTTGGGAAGTAAGTTTATACTGCCTTACTGAAACTGACAATAATAGCGTGCAATAATCCAGCGAGGGGGTAAGCTGTTTATCATTATTGGAAACGAGGAAGTTACTAATGTTGGCGCGTTTTCCTTTAGAATCTTCTGGAACATTTACCTAGAGCATATGTATTCATAATTTTCATTGGATATAAAAATAGACGCTAATGTTGGCGCGTTTTATTAGCCAATTGCAGCTCAGTTATAATCTTTAGGCATATCTGGGTGAAGGAGTATAAAAGGTAGGTTAGAGGTAAAGACCCCGTCAGTTCGTCGAAAATATTTTGTATGATACACGTCGCTTTCAGTCCAGCAGAAATATTACACGTCGGCTATCGATTCGCAAGTTACGCGTATAAGAGTTATGAAAAATCTCAAGTATGGTAAAGTTAATTATACAAAAGGTTGAAGTACGTGGATTAAAAGTGATCAGTAAGAAGTTGTTATAACAGTTTCAGTTTGGCAAGTGTCAAGATCAATGTGTAAATGTGATAGTAAATGTGTTCGAAAATAAAAGTGTAAAACAAATTCCTTCATCAGTGTTATCTTTGGATAAAAGATTCCTTTCCGTTTACACAACCTGTATAAAGAGAAGTGCTTGACCAAAAGATCATAGCTAGCCGGAGGACAGTTAAACAAAATTAAATAAAATAAAAGTAGCATTCTTTCAAACAAAAACTAATACTGCCGCAAATTGCTAACACCAGATGGAGCTACAAACCTAACAAAGAATCACGTCACAAAATGGCTTCACCACATGAAGTAAACACACATATACAAATACATTAATAATACCATCGCAAATTGGCGCCCAACGTGGGGCAGTTAAAATTATGTAACCAAACAAAACAAAAGCAGCACAATATAAGATCTTCAAGTTCTAATAATTTACGTAAACACTAAATCACTTCACAATTTGTGTTAAAGACAACTCCAATCATACCTGCATTTCTGTCACTTACTTGCATCAGGTATTCAGAATTATTCTATTCAAAGTGGTGACCTTGAACCAAACGGAAAACAGTACACGTTGATGTTATCAGAGCTTATGGCTGAGCGTGCACTGTTATATTATCTATCATGTCTTCCAGATTCGTCAGTATTTCTTGAGACACTTCTTGTTTTAATTTACCCCACAAATAAAAGTCCATGGTGTTAAGTCTGGTGAATGTGCAGGCCATTTTGTGTGTCCGCACCGATTAATCCAACGATCTCCAAATGTCCTGTTAAGAACCGCTGTAACTATCCGTGCAGAATGGGCTGGACATTCATTGTGTTGGTATCACATGGATTGTACGTGCAGTGGAAGGTTTTGTAGTAAATGTGGCAACAGTTCCGTTAAGAACTGGGAATACTTGTTACTCTTAAATGTCCCGTCAATAGAATAGGGACCGGTTATTTCATTACTTACAAACCCGCACCAATCATTCACAGACAAAGGCTTTGGTTCATTGAAGTGAACTAATTTTTCGTATTCTTTAACCTTCAACTATCATCAATGGCCATCAAAACACCGATGTCGTATGTGACTTGAAACGCAATATTAAATGTTAAATAATAAATTATATCAATCCACTTAAAATTATGAAGTTGGTAACCGTACCTCCCCTACACCTGCACTCATTACAATACTATCTCTGCCACAATATGTCGCCCTTCACCCCAAACAACTTCAGCTTGAAGTACTTTCTTCCATGACTACAAATGGCCTTGTTATTCAGGTGGCCTGTTTTAAATGCCTCACTCGCTATATACTTAAATATTTTTTAAAACAGCATAAAGTCAGAAAGTGTTATTTTAGCGTTATAATTTTTAAACTGTTTTTTTTTCTCCTATTTTCATTTTCGGCATATTCTCATTTGCAAACTGTCCCATACATGCGCTTTTCGGTATAAATTCATGCAATTTTATATACCTCTTGTAGAGAAGAGGATAAAAATAAATGAGATGAATTTTGGTTCACATGCTTAATTGTGAGCTATTAAACAATACTACATATATTTTGTAAATTTTTAAGCCAAAATTAGAAGTTTGATTTATTTTCTCCAAAACCAGTTGGATAACTAAAATATAATATCTAAAATGTATTAATATACTACTTATTAATATACTATTACATTTTTCAAAAAAAATAACTGCATCATGTGGAACAATTCATCAAAACAAAAGAAAATACTATATTGGGAACGCATTTAAAATTACGAGTATACCTGAAATTTTGTGTGCATATTGCAACTTGTGCAATTTATGAAATGACACTTCTCTCAGTTCTCAACTGTCGCTGTTTTGATCTCGTTCAACTTTCACTGGGACTTCACTTAGTTCACAGTCACTTCACTAATGTGAGTAGTTCAATTTCCGTGTGACGTAGCCTCTTCTTCAGGACGGTTCACGCGCTGGAGAGTCAAACAGAAGACTTCTACAATCTCTCGCTCATAGTAGCACTCGCTGTCGTCACCAACTCACTCCTAGAAACCCGCTTCATGTCGCAGTAGAAACGCGCTCACCAAATCCCTTACTTAACTGACTGACTGCTCTTGCGAGAACGCTCGCTTATACAGGACAGACCATTTAAGTTGAGACTGTACTATATCTCCAAAACTAAGAGTTTTAGAAAGAAATGTCTTGAATAAAAGTTGCTTGATATTATGGGGGAAAATAAATGCCATTAGTCGTGTTTTATTTGGAGGACGTTGTAATGGTCATTTTAGGGTCAATTTAATTTTTTTTAAATGGGAACCTATCTTTTAATGTTGTTTCCTGCTCCTCATAAAAACTAAACAACATTTGTATAAAACACTTTGCAATTTTTCTTACACAACAAAAATAACAACGAAAATTCTGAATGGCTGTACGAAGAGCACAATGACTGGTTAGAACCATGGAATGTCATTTAAGGATCAAGTAACGTTTCGTAATTGAGAACCAGCATTTTTATTTATTTTCCTTATTCCTCATCACAAAATATGTTTTTTATAAACCAGTTTCTAATGAGAAAATAACATACAAAGTGTAGGATTCCATTTAAAAATTTAAATTGACCCTAAAACGACCATCATAATGTCCTTCAAATAAAACACGACTAATGACATTTATTTCCTCCCATAATATCAAGCAACTTTTATTCAAGTCATTTCTTTCTAAAACGCTTAGTTTTGGAGATATTGTACAGTCTCAAGTTAAATGGTCCACCCTCTATAGCATCCAATAGAATATTCTAAAGAACATTCTAGTACTGGACAAACGTTCTGGAGGAGGGAAGAAAGGAACTTCCAGAAGCTTCTGGTTATTTTCCAATAGCGTTTACGTCGGACGAGAGCGCGATTTATCCTTGGTTATCTACGACTGCCTGACGCCGACTTCCCGATAACCCTGGGCTATAGTCGCTGTGTCACAATATTCTGCATTAATTCATGATTGTTATACTACAATCTTAAATAAAATGGACTAAAATTGTTGATCTTAGAAATTTCACAATGTGTATCCTTAAATAGTATGCTATTCTTGAACTCATGTAAACTCAAAACAATTATTTCCTTTGAAATATGATATAGAATTTTTGGTAGAATGCAATACTTCCTTCTAGGTACATGGTACAGAAAGTAAAAGGTGGTTTTAGTGGGATGAGCAGTGTTTCTGATAAAATTAATGGCAGTATGGAAGTTTCTGCAACGCGTTGTATTAGTTCAAATTATTCCAATAACTACCGACAGCTTTTTTCCCCACATAAATCTCCACACGATGCGCTATTTTTCTCCCAGAAAACTTTTTAATTTGTTTTGGCATAAGCCGTTATGAGGAAAACAAATAATCAGATGACGAAAGCAAATTGTATCGCTTTATTCCTTCGACACGAATCCCTTAGGGAGCTTTGGTATAATGACAAACAAAATGGTTGGGAAATGTCTTGTCCCATTCTTAAGATTGATGTATGCCAATTTACCTTCCCCTACCCTCCCTACTGGATTCTGGAATTTGTAACGAACGGAATGAGGGAATCTATGCCCTGGAGATGTTTGCAGAAGGGAAGTCCAAATCGCTTAACGCATTTGTGCTTCTTACAAGTTTTCATCTTCCTTCAATCATGTGTCTTTCTTTTCATTCAAGGTACGTTGAACCTAATGCAGAAAATTAATGATAACTTGTTTGAGTCTGAAACAGAAATGCAATACACTGAGAAACAAATAGCATCTCCTCGACCATGCATTTTAGAAATGGTACATGTCAGCGGTAAATGAACAGGAAAAAGAAAACCATGCCGCTTATAGTTGTGCTTTGTAAGGTGCATTTACTTCCACTTATTCTTCATCGTAATGTTGTATAATTTACAAACGTTATGTGCAAAAGAATCTCAGTTATTTCTTTCCATTTAAATTAACATTATTTTGCAGAAAAGTTACCCAAGACGTTACAAATACTGGTCCACTTAATTATTTTGATTACTGCATTGTTTTTTTTCACTTCCTTAACAATAAATAAGTTAAACCGCAGAGAGTCTAATTACTTTTCAAAATTCTTAAGTCTTCTGCTTCTTTTCAGTAGTTCCAAAAGTATGGCAAAAATGCCATGATCAGGGTTACTGATTAAAAAATATTATTTTACATTCATATGGTTGTCTTTACCTGATATCGTTATAGTTTTATATCTGTAGTACAAACTATTCTTACAAAATGTACTTTTTATACTTCATATTGATCATTCTGCAAACCTATTTAATTACACATTGTACTGAAGGTAAAAGTGGGATACAGAAGGTTCAAGCTAAATTAAATTGAGTTTTATTTATGGGCGCGCCTTAACTACTATAGTCCTTAGCGTCCCATTCTATGTTAGGCGCGAAAGACCGGAAATTTTGCCCAGAGGCCTCTTTATCAGGCTTGAGGTTCTTTTACGTGCCGTAAATCTGCGAAACGACACCACCGGCTTTACTTCCCTTCAAAAGGAAACTAAGGATTTTTACGTCCGAAAAAAAAATCCATCACCCTCCACCGGGTTTGAACCCGCGACCTCGGGAACATGGTAACCACTACACCACGGAGGGCGGAAGCTCAAGCTAGTCAAATCTTATATAAAGAGTTATAGATTGAAGAAGTACTCTGATTTGCTACATGCGCACAACTTTCTCTACCCAGTATCGTATATTTTATGTATTTTCTACTAACTACTCCTAACAAAAATTCATATTGGTCGAGATAAATATGTGCAAAAATAGTTGCATTATAGTTTTATTGTAGGAAAAGAGCTTTACAGGAGGCTGAAATCATACTTAAATCTTTGAACAGCGGGTCGATATATTGTGGCTTTGAAATTCCATATTCCTTACATAACATCAAGAAAAGCAAATGAATTTATTTATTTAGGAATCTGACGCCAATTGAGTTTGCCAAATAAAACACTATAATAGATATAATATAACAATATTGAAATATAATAATAATATAAAATAGCTATGATGAATACGTAAAAATTTCATACACTAATTAGGCAAGAACATTAAAATTACTATATAAGAACAAAAACAATGAAAGTATTTTACATATTAGTATTGTTAAAAGCAGTAAGTTAAATTATGTGCTGCTAATACCGTATACATGATTTCTAAAACATCGCTAATACTTTTATAACACATTGTACAATAACGTGCTGAATATTTTTACTAATTTTGTATTTATGCCTCCAATTTACAATTCCTTGGTTACTGTACCACGTGATCCAAAAAGAAGACCTGTAACAGAAGTTTTATTTATATTGTAATACTATTTGAAGTATGGCACTATGGGTTCTTAAATTAATTGTTTTTCTTTGTTAATTTCTTGGGGTTGATTCACTCCTGTCTCGAATGGTTGGTTTACTTATCTCTGCTTTGGATTTCTTCCTGTTGATGGCTATAATGTCTAACCGCCTATTGCGTCCTTCATCTGACAAGCAGTGAAATTCTTCGTACACTTCCAATCCCTTTTTACGAAAGCCTTTACCTAGCAATGATCGAACAGCATTATGATGTTTAATGCGTAGCAGTTCTCCCCGAGGACAGCTCCCAAGTATATAAGCCTCTGACGAGAAAACGTTTGCGGGGTGTTCTGCTCTCCAGAGGAGTGAGGGGGGATGTAGCTCATGATGATGTCATAAACAGATATACTATCTACATTAAGAACATCGCGCAACGTTAGTATTCCAGCGTGTTTCATTTGGAGCAGTGTGCAAGTGATTTCTAGTGATTTAGAAAGTTATTTACAATGTCCAGTAAGAAAGGAAGAACGCTACACAGTCAAGCCCGAGAAATAGTTGCTAACGTTGTTAAAATCTGTGACGAGAAAGCAAACAAAAGCAACTGATCATTCAGCATTACCAGCAGAAGAGCGTATGTTTTCTAAGAGACCTTAAGCCTCGTTGATACGTTGAAAGTAAGAGCCGAAATGCTTCTCAGATTGCGATAGAATTGTTGATGTCAACACATTCCTCACAGACACATTTTCTGAGAGGAACACAGTACGTGAGGAACGGTTTCATACACCCTGCTATGTCTGCAGCGATTGGTACTTGAGGAATGTCCAGGAAGAGAACGAACAGGAACAACCATTGCATTCATCTTAATGTCTTTCCAGTCAGAGCTACTTAAGCCCTTTTTACTTTCTCTACTACGTATAGTAAGTAGGGGAAGTATTGTATTCCACCCAAAAATTCGATACGAGATTTCACCTGAAATATATATTTTGAGGACCCTGAATCCAAAAAAATCTGATGTGTTACACTCACATGACTTTCTCTACTCTTGTACAAACTATTTTTACAAACTCTTATTCTCCATCTATTTCATATTAATCGAGATAAACATTTGCAAAAACGATCTTTTGACATGCAAAGAGAATTACATTTTACACATAGCGACCAATTCTAAAAGATATTTGACTATCGCTTAAGGTGTACTATGTTCCCCTTGTTTTGCAATTGCAAGGGCAATATAGAAATACAGTAGTATTTAAGCATAGACATATCTCTTAATAGCTGGTTGCTATGTGCAGCACCATTCTCTTTGCCACAGATTAATACTCTTTGCATATCCAAGACAAAAAAATGAATAACGAATTCCCATTTGAGAAAAGTACTGAAAAAGTTAAGGGAATAACAAGCAATATCTCGAAAATGGTTCACTCAGCAACAAAAATGTATAAGACAAATTGTGTATTTTAACGCGATCTACATTTTTTGTGTAGTAACATTTTGTCTATCTCTTATGGTTTACCAGTTATGCAAAAGTCGTTCACAATGAAGAATACTTTTGGAGACATTCCCAGAAAATTCGAGATATGCATTTTACTTATCATGAAAATATCTTAAACATATGATATTTTAATCAAAATCGATAGAGCCATTTTTGAGAAAATTAAAATTTTCGAAAAACGTTCTATGTAAAGGTTAATCTGGTGTGGGGGATTTTCTTGAAAACCTTCGTGTCGCATCTCTGGAAGTTACTGAACCTGAATACCAAGTTTGGTTTTTATCCGACTGTTCGTTTCTGAGTTATGCTGTTCACAGACACACAGGCACACAGACACACACACGGACATGTTTCCAAAAATGCTTTTTCTTTTTGGATTCAGGGGGTCCCAAAACATATTTCCGGTGAAATCTCGGTATAGAATTTTGGGTGTAATACAATACTTCCCCTACTTACTATACATAGTAGAGTAAGTAAAAAGAATGGGAAACATTAATCAGACTGCTTAGGTTGTCGCGGACCTTCAAGGTTCCGTGGAGCACACTTTGAGAGACCTTAGAGGATTCAAATGTTCTAGATTTGAGAGATAAGAAAACAAGTTGCAAGTTTTGTCTCCCAAGTGTCATTTTCTTAGCAGTACACTTCAGATGGTAACTATATTTTATCGCTAGTGTTTTGTTTCCCGTGAACTAGCAGCAAGTAATTACAGAAACACAGGTAGCCGCCAAGGCACTAAAACAAAACATCTAATGGGCCGTGACCGATATGGAGAATGCGCTAGGATCGCAGTGATGTACGGCTTCATCACAAAAAGAGGGGTGAGGGGCGGGATTGTAATAACCCACGTAAAATCTTCACGGAAAATTAGTCCCTTGGCTTCCCATCCTGATATTGCTGCCACATACGTAAATTACCTCGCTGTAAAACAGCTGTATGAGTGTAACCAATGTGCTTTGTTCCTGCACAACAACAAAATAATTTGTTTTCTACTTGATTTTTATGTTCACTCATCAGAACAGAATGCAAGCGTTCGCCACAAAAAGTATTTATTTAGGTTGGTTTCTGTAGGAATTGCAGGCAAAGCAACAATTCCATAGACGACTCTCGTATGAATAACGGATCCTCTTTTTCTTTTGTTCTTCCAGCATCACCTAAATGAATTTTTTAAAGTGATGCTAATCTTTTCTGGGTCTACTAGCACACCTGAAGCGGTTTCGTTTCCGGCTCTTATTCTAAGGATCCGGGGTTCCATTTCCGGTTCAGGAGCGTGATTTTAAGTGGGCTCTATCCATGCCTTCATCTGTGACTTTCTAATCTGAAGTAACCCCAAGATCTAACGTGTTTCGGAGTACGAGGTAAAAGCTGTAGGTCCTCTCATTCCACCGCCCTCCTCATCATCACCCTACTATCGGAGGCAACGGATTCTGCACGCTGGGTGCCTCCACTTCAGAATTGGGATCAGTCATCCCTTGTTACAATGAGGTAACCCTGAAGGTCAGAGGCCATATGGGGAGTGTTAAACGATGATTTTATCTACGGTTTATTTATTGCAGATAGAGGAAGCATTATGTTCCATCCAAAAAATTTGATATCGAGATTTCAACAAAAATGTGCACTTTGAAGTCTTTAAATGGCGTAACAAATATCAAAGGGTTTCATTGTCTGCAAATAGCACAACAAAAATAAAAAGTCGGCTGAATATCAAATTCGTATTTACCTACGTCCAGCATTTTTCGAAGATGCAACATGAAGTTTTTCACGAGTCAAATAATTACCTATCCTTTACATAGAGAAATGTTTGTTTGTTATGTTTTATTTTCTCGATACTGTGTGCAACCATTTTAATTAATATATCACATTTTTCAGATATTAAAATTAAGGATTGTATTATATATACAGGATGGACCACTTAAATTGAGAACTGAACAATATCTCCAAACTAAGGGTTGTAGAAAGAAATGTCTTGAATAAACGTTGATTGATATTATGCCATTAGTCGTGTTTTGTTTGGAAAACGTTGTGATGGTCATTTTGGGGTCAATTTAATTTTTTTAAATGGGAACGTACCTTTTTTTATGTTGTTTTCCTACTTCCCATAAAAAACTAAACAACATTTGTATAAAGCACGTTGCAATTTCTCTTACACCAACGTAAATAACGACAATTGTGAATGGCTGCGTACGAAGAGTGCAATGAATGGTTGGACCATCCATGGATGGTCATTTGAGGATCAAGTTACGCTTCGTAATTGGGAACCAATATTTTTTACTTTGTTTCGTTACTCCTCATCAGAAAATAAAGATTTTTTATAAATAATCTAATGAGAAAACAACACACAAAATGCAGGTTCCCATTTAAAAAAATCTTATGTGTTACACTCACATAACTTTCTCTATTCTTGTACAAACTATTTTTACAAACGCTAATTCTCCATTTTGCATTACCAGGACAAACAAAAATGAATAACGAATTTGAGAAAAAGATTAAGTATTGGAAAATGTAAGGGAATAACAACCAATATTTATGGTTTACCCAACAAAAAAAATGTATATGACATAAATTATGTATTTTAATGCGATCTACATTTTTTGTGTAGTAAAATTTTGTCTATCCTTTATGGTTTACCAGTTATGCAAAAGTCGTTCACAATGAAGAATACTTTTGGAGACATTCCCAGAAAATTCGAGATATACATTTCATTTGTCATGAAAATATCTTAAACATGTGATATTTTAATCAAAATCGGAGCCATTTTTGAGAAAATTAAAATTTTCGAAAGATGTTCCATGTAATGGATAATCTGGGGTGGGGAATTTTCTTGAAAACTTCCGTGTCGCATCTCTGGAAGATACTGAACCTAAATAGCAAGTTTGGTGTTTATCCGACTGTTCGTTTCTGAGTTATGCTGTTCACAGACACACACACACACGGACATGTTTCCAAAAATCCTTTTCTTTGGATTCAGGGGGTCTCAAAACATGTATTTCCGGTGAAATCTCGGTATCAATTTTTGGGTGGAATACAATACTTCCCCTACTTACTATACATAGTAGAGAAAGTAAAAATTAAATTGACCCTAAAATGGCATCCTCGAAACAAAACACGAATAACTTTCCCCCATAATATCAAGCAACATTTATTCAATACATTTCTTTCTACAACGTTTAGTTTTGGAGATATTGTACAGTCTCAACTTGAATGGTCCACCCTGTACACACACAAACACAGAGAGAGAGAGAGAGAGAGAGAGAGAGAGAGAGAGAGAGAGAGAGCGAAAGCAAGAGTAAGAGAAACTTCTGTGAATCACGGGTGAACCATTGTGGCTGAATTTCGTAAAATTTTGCATAACTGGAAAGCGATACTATAAAGGTAGGTAAAAATCGCAGCAAGAAAATTTCAAAGCTCAGTAAAATAAACAATTTGAGTTAAGTAATCATTTTTGCAGTTTTACGGCTTTCAAAATATACTTTCCATTTCCTTTCCTGCGTAAGAGCTCGTTACTAGACTTCTTAATTCACACCTTCATGTTTCTGACAGAAACATATTAATATTTCCGAATATTGTAGTAACTAAGCAATTTGAAATCATTTCTAAACAAAAATGTATTACGCATAGCTTCTACTCCTAGTTTGTTAAGGGTGGAACATTATATAATCTATGCTATGTTATGCGAATTAGTATTAGAAGTAGTCGTGAGAGTGTACATCATCATATTCTTAGAAAATGCCCATGTGTGTGTGTGTTTGTGTAAGAGAGAAGGGGGATATTAAACATAATTCAAAAACAAAAAGATGGATAGTAAAGTATAATACCTTTCAATAATGGAATGCAAATGTTTTAAAGATTATTCCCCACCCCAACTTCCCTTTAAACGGAAAAATGTTGTTTTTATTTCCCCAAAAGCAGCTCTGAAAGTCTTCTTCTTCAAAAAGGATTAGGCACTGGGCATTCTCCACTTCAAGAATGTTGAATTGGTCTTCCATCTTAGAAACGGTCTATCTCTGTTTCTGTAACCGTGGGGCTCATGATTGAATATGATTTTCAGGAATCTGCGATCTGGCAATGTATCGATACCAGTCTGTTGTTAACTAATCTATTTGCGCATTTAGATTAATCCAAGATAGTTCCTCTGTCGTCCTCCGTGGTGTAGTGGTTAACTTGCTAGCCGCTAGCTCTCGAGGTCGCGAGTTCAAACCCGGCAGAGGTAAATGGGTTTTTTTCGGGCGTAAAAATCCTTAGAATGACTTCCTTCGGAAGGAAAGTAAAGCCGGTGGTCCCGTGTTGTAGATTTAGGGCACGTAAAAGAAGCTCAAGCTTGATAAAGAGGCCTCTGAGCAAAATTGCCGCTCTTTCACGCACAATATAGAATGGGACGCTAAGGACCACAGCAGTTAAAGAGCGTCCATAAATAAAACTCAATTTAAGTAGTTCCTCTGAAGGTTTTGGGTAAACTGTCATATGCTTGGGATAATGATGTGAAAAATAAGATGTACATTTTGAAATTTCTGAAAATAATCGGAGCAGTCCTTTCGTTCCGATATTCAGATAATTTTTAATAACTCAGAAACCATTAGAAATAAACAAACCCAGAGAGATAGAAAAATACAGGCGACGCTAAAACATTTACGTCATACAAAGTTTCTCTCACCACCAGCAACCATTTCTGAAATATTCGTTGTTAGATATTTTACTTTTTACCTGAGCTATGATGCAGAATCTATCGAAGCATCTATGTAAACTTGCATTGCTATTTTTCTGCATGGCGTTATTAGTGACAACTATTGAATTGCGATACAAACAGTTTTGTCTTAGCATATTGTGACGTATGCAGAGATTACAGGACATACGTCTCTCTGGTCACCTGGATTTGAGATAGCAGTTGGAGTTTGGAGTAGGGGGAACTAGGCTTTAGGAGGGGATGAGTTGTTTAGCGTCACTGACGCTTGAGGATGGCGTGGCTTGAGAAAGAGAGTCAGGAGGTAACCTTCGAGCTGTAAGGGTGTGCAACTGCTTTCTCCGTGCCAAGGCATGATGGCCTCGCCGGCAGACATTGGGCTGAGAGTGTAAGCACTACGTTATCTATCTTTATATAATAAATTCCTTAGCCATCCATTCTTTGGAAGTTTTAATTATGTTAGTGTAGAGTCCTTTCCTTCCTTTAAGCCATGTAACGTTTCGAATTTAGTAATATTTTCTATATTTTCCTTAGCTGCGTCTCTCGTCGTAGCCTCGCCGTGTAAGAAGTTTGATTAATTTCCCGGTACATTCTTTGCAAGCGAGTAGCTCCCCATCATTTTTGAGTGCTATAAGAAGAGGCTACGACAATATTATATATAACATGCTCATACTACACAGTCTGAAATAATGTATTATAGTGAATAGCGATCTGTTTAACGTAATATGAATAAAATACCTACTCACTTATATAAGGATTTTGTTTTGAAACCATGTTGGGTAGAGAAAGTCAGACTTTTTTTTTTGCCTTCATTTACCTTATCAAAGTTCTTAGCATTAAATGCTGTATTATATTTAATTTTTTTTCTTTTTTAAGGGGAGACTAAAATTGTCAAAATATGACATGTTTAGCTTTTTCTGCAACAAATTGCAAATCGGAACTTTCTCTTTAATTTGATATATACTATGACGCAACGGCTAGAGCCCAAAGTTATCGAGAGGTCGGCGGCGAGCAGCCGGAGATAAACAACGATAAGTAGCACTATCGCTAGCGTGAACACCGGAAGTGCTATCGTCAAACAACCATAATCTTCTGGAAGTTCTCTTTCTCTCCGCCTCCAGAGGCAGAACGTGTGTCCAGAACACTCTAGAATGTACTTTGAAAACTTCCACCAGCTATACAAGCCAGCGGGTTTGCCAGTGAGTTGAGCTAGTCAGTGAACGAGTTAGCGATTGCGTTTATGGTGAGACGAAAAGTGCTGTTCTCCGAGCGAGTTTATGATGGCTACTGCGACGTGCAGTGAATGAAGAAGAGGCTACGTCGTGCGTATTCCGCTACGCCGTTACATCCCGAAAACATTAAGGAAGTGAGTGAAAACTAAATGATATTAATCAAGTGGCAGTGTGAACTAAGTGAAGTTCCAGTGAAAGATGAACTAAATAAAAGCAGTGAAGTGACATTGAGAGCTTAGAGAAGTGAAAGTTGAAAAAGGACAAGTCATTATAATTGT
Organism: Deroplatys truncata; assembly: GCA_030765065.1. Classification (NCBI taxonomy): domain Eukaryota; kingdom Metazoa; phylum Arthropoda; class Insecta; order Mantodea; family Mantidae; genus Deroplatys; species Deroplatys truncata. The sequence continues at coordinate 264,126,652 of CM060975.1, read as the reverse complement.
AGGCACAATACTTATCTTTTAAATATAATTTTATAAATGACACTGCACCAGCCGTTTTGTTTTCTGAATTCTGCACCACTTCACAGCAAAAAAGCGTACCTCCCACACACTTTGTAGTAGAGAGATAAGCTCACGCCCATGTTTTAGGAAAAGTTTTGCTCTGCAAATTGCTACTACTGTTAAATAATATACCTGCTTCTGCGGGCTCAAGCCTTTTGGTTTCATTCTTTGAAAATATATGCAAGTTTGTTTTCTCTTGCTTTGAACAGCTTTTTCTGAGAATTACGTTTTCTGTATAGGTAAATAATCCGTTTTCTCAAATATTACTGAAGATAGCTAAATTACATTTTGTGATAACAAAAATAATTTCTAAGTGCTGTTGTCGATTACTCTGGTGTGAATAGGATGATTGGTTAATTTTAAATAATAATTGCTGATAAATGTTATAAAATAGTATAATTGAGAAAAAAAACCATTCAAAACCTAATTTTCCAGAAATTACACGGCAAAGTAAATAGCTAGAAGGCCAAACACCAGTGAAGTATCCAATCTAGTTAACATTAGTTTTCCGATTCATGTTGAGCAGGGTCCTATTACAGGTCTTCTTAAACTTTTGTACAAATGGTGATTGAAATGTTTTTAATGTATCATTATTCTTATTTTTCCTTAAAATACAGTTTCTGTGTAACACGATTTGTAACTGGCTAGCAAAGAATGTTCTATACAATATCGGAATTAAGCAGAGTTGAATTATATGATAAAATAAAAGACCGCTAAAAATAATACAAGGTAAGTTTTCTTTTATTATTCGTTTTTATTTTCGGCCTTAGGATGATATAGTAATTAGCTTAAACATTAATAAGTGTCCTTTGGGAACTTCTTGAAGATTGCTTATGCTCAAAAGCGCATGTGGGACATCCTACAGAAGCTTTACGGTTTTCTTGGAGAGTCAGTTGAAATTTGGAATGTCGTCAATAATTCAGGTAGAAAGTTATAATAATGATAATAATAATAATAATAATAATAATAATAATAGTGATGATGATAATAATAATAAGATTTTATTTATGGACTTTCGTTAATATTGTAGTGTTTAGTGTACCATTCTATATTGGACGTAAAAGACCGGAAAGTTTGCTCAGAGGCTTCTTTATCAGGCTTAAGGTTCTTTTACGTAACGAAATCTACGACACGGGACCACCAATTTTACTTCTCTTCCGAAGGAAGCCATGTTAGGGATTTTTACGCCCGTAACAATCCATCGGTCTCCGCCGGGTTTGAACTCGCGACCTCGGGAACTAGAGGCTATCATGGTGCCCCTAGACTACGAAGAATGACAAAAAAAAGAGAATATAATGAATATATTCATATAAATATGCAAAATATTTTCTTCATACGACCTTCCTGTTGTTACTGCCAGATCTCTTACAAGCTTAGTTCAAAATTACTGAATTTACGGCCTTAATTCTCCCGATTATCACAAATCCGGTGCGGTGCACTGTTAGTTTGCGGGCAACACCAGGTGCTGGTTTCATGTAAATAAACCGAATAATAAGTCATACAATGACAAAAGCAATAGTAGCCTATATTGCGCTGGAAAAAGAACTCTCTGCCACCTCATTTCGTAGTTTATGTCTTCCGCAAATTTCATATGGATATTATATTATCATTACTTGCATGCTCTTGTTTCTGGAAACCCTCACGTCACTGCATTCACTTCAACACGGACACTCGGCCCCACGTAACTTGCAGTTTCACAAACATTGTAAAGGGAAGAATGGTTGTTGCTCTATTTAAGCTTTTCAGCTATATATGCACGTACATCTCCATATTTGCACCGTGAGTGTTCTATAAATTTGAGTGACCGCCTCTGTGTTCGAATGGTTAGCGTACTAACTTCTGATCTTAGAAGTCCCAAATTTTTCCTGAGCAATTTTATACACCTCCCATTCTCTGGAAGTGCAAATTCAGAAGTGAACATCTGCTTCAAAATATAGAACAACTAAACCCTAATTTAAAAATCTAATATGATACATTCACACGACAGCTCTACCAGTGACAAATTCACATATATCCGTTACGTATTACACTATCCATATAAAAAGTTATTTCTTCTATCCACGTTAAGTTACTCGCGATATCGTTTTATTTAGCACTGATTTAAAATTAGACAGGAAGTGCTTAGTTACAAGTTAGAACATGCGGAAACAACTATAGTTTTCATCCAGGTTTTAAGCTTTAGTGGTTATAGAAATTATACAAAATTTAGTCATATAAACGGGACTGCCCAGGATATTTACAGAAAACTCAACATACACCTACATTTTATTTGCAGCTTAATAAATCATTTCATATTTTAATAAAACCCCTTAAGGCAACATTTGAGGAAATGAGGAATAATCACAAGTTTTTCTGTAAAGGATAGTTTTCTTGAAATTCTTTATGTTCCATCCTTGGATGATACTGAACTTAAATATCAAGTTTGGAAACCGTCGACTTTTCTTTTTGAGCTGTAGTGTTCACGCATGCACACCTTTTTCTAAAAATGCTTTTATTTATTTATTTATTTATTTATTCATTCATTCATTCAGTGAACCTCAGTATCTATTTCTCCTGAGATCTACATATAGAATTTTTATATGGTATATAATACTCTACCTATTACACAAGGCGATAGATAAAGTAAAAACGAAATCAAGAATGGAATGAAAGCTCAAGCGAAGCTATTGATACAGCGCATGAAGTTTCACGGCGGATAGTGAAGCTAGAAATTTTCTTCGTTGACAAACCTCTTCCCAGGCAATTCACTTAACTGGTCACAGTGGAATAGAATGTTTCGTTAACGTGAGTGTTTTCTTGAACACGAGCTCACTGCGGGGAATATTTCCATATGCAATGTATAGAACTTTATATTGCTTATTCACATGTGCAGTATAGCGTGCATTTGACTTCCCCGCCCTTGTGTTTTGCTACCGAATTGCTTAGATCTATGTTCCTCCTTTAAACATGATTCAAAACTACACAGGTACATACCCAGAAAATTTGTAGAAGAGAACCTTAACATATGAATATAGTTTGTTGATAAAATATTCCATTTAAACTAACCCCATTTATTACTGCAGTTTCAAATTCCGAGCTTTCAAAGCTACAAGCATAATAATTTCGTCACATGTTGGTGTATTCTTGGTTAACACCGCTACAATAAATTTGGACCACGTAGGCTTATTAATTCCATATTTATAGGCATTTTGTTAATTTTAATTAGAAGTCCATTTAAGAAGTCCTTGACTTCTAAATTACCCGAAATTGCAGAACTGCTCCCTCGGATGTATATAAACATAAGGATTTCAATATTATGTAGTTTTTTCCCTTAACATGTTTAAACGTTCCTTTTTGTAGTATATGTTTAAAAGCTACGACTGTAACCGAATGTCTCAAAATTAAAAAATAAATTATTTAGCATCAAATATAATTTTTGTGTATTGTACCGCAGCTCCCTAAAGGTTTAACTTGGATGTATAACAATTGTTACAAATTGAGCATAAAGAGTGGAAAATAATCACACAGGAAATAATAAAGTGAAAACTCATCCATTCATTTTAAACTTTTTACTTTTTAAGGGAAGTTTTAGAGTTTTGATTAATAAATTAGCTTTGGTACAAAATATGATTAATATTCAAAAGTATATTTCTGAAAAACGTAACTCACACAGGGAGTGTAATAATTTTCATGTTTAAATAGCTCTATATGACAAACGTTATAGTCATCCCCCTCCCATTTTCAATTTTCTGGTTATTTCCCATATTCAAAATATATCTTCATCCCACAAAAATGGGGACCAGAAGTTCTCAAAATGCACGTGGTATGATGTCGGTTTTTAATTTTGAAGTTTGTTGTTTTTAATAATTCTAGATGTTTTTTTGTTGGCTAAATTTTATTTTTGCATACAAATATAAAATCCATGTCTTTCATGTATATTTTTAAAGCACGTATTACTTTGTCGAATATTGCCTTCTAGTGCACGTGTTACCTTCACCCCTATTACCTTCTAGAATTTTCCAGAAACTAGCCTGAAATTGGAAACAACAAGTTGGCAAGAGCAATTTAATTTAAAAACATCGTAACGAAATTCCACGTCTGTTCAGGTGCATATATTGCCATTTTCTTTCTCGCTGCCAGCTTTAACTCTTTGCATTTAATATGTTGTAGGTTCGCGAGAGACAAGATGCAGTAAAAAACAAACCAATCGAAATTCGAAAGTCATGCGCGCAGTTGTAGCAAGAAGAACAATTTCCACACAAAACTAAGTGCCTTTTCCCTCGTGGTTTACGATATGCTTTAACGTAATAATGCAGGAAAATAATAGGCAGCGTTTGCTTTGAATTGCGCTTCTCATTTTTTTCGTTTAATTGTTCCCAGCAAATGTGAAGCTAGGCTATCGACACGGAAATTCAACGCTCGGTTAACCGTAGCATGCCATGTGAATGTTGGGTTCAAAACACGTACTTACAATACGAATGCTTCCATCATTTTGAATTACTTGAAGGCGCTGAAGGTCCTTGCTTATTATGAGAAGAACAAGGGCAAGTAAACGTAACTTATAAAAACTGAAGTTATTGCTGCAAAAGTAGTTCACTTTCACATACGCATTTTAAAAACCGGCCCAAGATAGAAAAAAAATCTTATGTTATAACGGTATTAACATAATTTTCTTACCTATTCCATGAATTAATTACCTGCAGTAGAGAAAGTGTTGCACAGCCCTATAAATCCTTGAACTCCATCAAAATCATTTAAAAAAATAGCCCATGAGGCTGTGTCTCTGAACAGCATAATATAAAAAAAAATCTGATTTGATCATTCACATGACTTTCTCTACCCTTTATTGTTTATTAGTGGGTATACAAACTAGTCTTACTAAATCTTATTTTTATATCTGCTTCATTTCAATCCAAATAAACTTTTGCAGAAATAGCTACATTTTGTTATAGATACATGGGAACAGCGATAGTCAAATGTTTAAGAACTGGATGCTATACGCTAGCCTTAAACTTCCATACTGTTTCCATGTATTCGCGAGAAACAATTGAAAGTTGACAGGATTGAAAAGAATGGCTAAGTATTGAACAATTCGAATCATTAATAACGGATATCTCGGAAATGGCTGAAGCCACAAATAAGTTATCTGAAATACATTGTGTGTTTTAAAGTGATCTACATTTCTTGTGTAGTACGGTTTCGTATCGCTTAACGTTTACAAGATTATACAAAATTGCTTCCGAATGAAGTGAACTTCATAGGCTATTCCAGAAAATTCAAGATATGCATTTTATTTGTCATGTAAATATCTTCAAAATATTGTATTTTAACCAAAATCGTTAGAGCCATTTATTGGAAAATCAAAAATGTCGAAAAATATTCCATGTAACAGGTAGGTAATTCGAGGTGAGAGATTTTTTTTGAAAATCTTTTTGTCACATCTTTGGAAGGTACAAAGTTTGGTGTTGATTGGGCTTTAGTTTTTAGTTATGTTGTTCACAGACACACATACGGAAGTTTTTCTAAAAATGTTTTTTTATTCAGAGGCCTGAAAAAACGCATTTCCGATGAAATCTCGGTATAGAATTTTTGTTTGTAATGGAATACTCCTCTACCTGCTATGTACGCAATAAAGAAAGTAATAATAATAATAATAATAATAATAATAATAATAATAATAGATCATTATCAAATTTGCTATGATGAAAGAATTTATTGAAACATTCTGTTTCCTTCAACTGAAAGCCTCTGTGCATAAAGCTTACGAAGATGTAAAGTATTGAAGTAACAAATTCAGACATAAATTAATGTTTCGCCGAACGGAAAAATTCAAAGGACGTGAACAAAAGTATGTTCAAGGGTGTGACACGAGGATTTTCAAGAAAATTACCACCCTTCCCTTACTTTCCATTACATGCAAAAATATTCCGTATCTTTTATTTTCTCAAAAATGGGTCTTAACGATTTTGATACTTAACTAACTTTTCGTTTCTGAGTTATAGTGTTCAAGACAGACATACGCATAGACCTTTTTCTAAAAATTTTCTTTTTTCAGGGAGTCTCAAAACGTACACTTCCGTTAAAATCTGGATATTGAAATTTTTGTTGGAATGCAATACTTTTTCTGCTTACTATATATATTTATTTCAAATACTTTCCTCATGAGGGCTGCCATGAAGAAAAAAGTACACCTATACAAATAACATTTTTTAAAGAATGTACAATGATAAAAATGAATTATAACACTAAGTATAGAAAACGTATCAATTTAATAACGAACAACTTCAAATGAAATATAAATAGTACACATCAATCTTGTCATAGTGAGGTTCTAGATTATTAACTAAAAAACTAATATAGTTAAAAGTTATATAACAATTTCAATGTTAAATATCAACATTATTAGAATGAATACAAATGATTTCTAAGGATAAGAATTGATCCCCTGATCACCATGATTACAATTGTATATAGCAGGCATTTATCCAGGCCGCAATCTACCCAAAACTGATGTAATTTAAAAAAGTGTAAAATAAAAATATTAAATTGTATATTTTTTATAATAAAAGTGTAAGTATTTGAAAATTCAAACCAATAACGAAAATCCCCTCAGAAATGGTTAACGCTGCAAAAGGCACTATTTGACATAAATTGTCTGCTTTAACCAGATATACGTTTTTTGTAAAATGAGGTTTTGTCTATCTCTTACAATTTACCGATTTTACACAAAAGTTATTCAACGAAGTGGGCTTCAAAGGTTATTCCCAGAAAATTCAAGATATACATTTTATTTGCCATGTAATATCTTAAGCATATATTTCAGTCAAAATTGTAATAGCCATTTTTTGAAAAAATCAAAATAATGAGAACGTTACCTTATAAAGGGTAGTTTGCATGGGATGGTGGATTTTCTTAAAAATTCTTTGTGTTGCATCCTTTTAAGATGCTGAATTTAAATACCAAGTTTCTTTAGTTATGCTGTTCACACACACAGAACTAGAGATAAAGACCTTGTTTTTAAAAAACCTTTTAGTTTTTATTCAGAAAGACCCAAAACTTGCATTTCCGGTGAAATCTCAATATTGAATTATTGGATGAAATACAATACAGAGAAAGTAAAAGGTTAACTTTTTACGAGATATGTTTCTGCTGCATCAATTGCTCTTAGTACAAGGCGTCTTTAAATTAAGCATCGTTTTATTTTGCCGCTGCAGCGCTACATTCGCGTTTTTGAGCATGCGGATCACTTTTTCCATTCATTAGGAAGCCAAACGCAGCTGTGAACGATCGTCAGTTTGTATTTTCCTGCTGTTAGAGCGCTTCGAAATGTTTAAAACAATCGAAGGACCCGCCGACTGTGAAGTCAGATCAGGATCGTTTTTTGACTGTGAGAAATATTACGCTAGCAAACATTCACCGCTAATTGTGAGAGGTTTATGGGGAAACAACAATGAATGACAATGCCCAACCACACACAGCCAAACAAATTCAAGATCTGATCGTATCCTTTGTTGGGAATTTAGACTACCCTCCCTACAGTTCGCATTTGGCATCAAGCGATTTTCATCTGTTCCTTCATCTGAAGAGATTCCTTGGTGGAAAACATTTCAACGGAGTTGATGTGAAACGAGAAGTGTAGACTTGGCTTTCATCACAGGCGGCACCGTTCTTTGACGAAGACATACAGAACCTTGCTTCCCGTTAAAGGTCCCTGAATAAAGCGGTCATGCCCGTACCCAGAAAAAAATTTGAGGAGGGTTTTCCACAAGTAGATCTAAACTTAACAGTACCCCACACAGTTATCATGTACCTACTCCGTAGTATATAGACATTACATGGATAAGAAAATTGCTTGGAGACATTATATAGACACCTTACAGCCAAAACATGGAGACTGCTTCGAAAACCGGAATGTATGGTCACCTTACCTTTGTAAGGCGGCGATATTAAGTTTCCCTTTTTCTTGTAAATGTGCTACTAGCAATAGACCTACTGTTATGAGGATATTGATTTGCTATGAATTTAAATAAATAAAACTGTCAGAAGTTTTGGGGAAAGGGTTTGAACCCCTCTAAATACGGCCCTGATCGCGGTGACTATGTGGAGAAGTAGTGTAAGGTAATAAATGATAACAAAAGATTTGGAAAATAACGTTCTGTTATTTTTTAAAAGTTCTAACTTTAAAATCATGCCTCATATTAAAAAGTATTGTGATTTTTCTTTCATCCGAGTACATAGAATCACCAAGATAGGGAACTGAGGCTTGAGCTAAGAATTTAACCCTCTAGCTACCCTGAGGAAGCTATTAGCACCATTAACGAAGTGGCAGGTATCGGTTGGTTGCCTAATGAGATTTTAATCGGAACGTCAGAAGGATGGACGAGCTTGCCTCGTTATTACTCGCTGCCACATTGTCTTGAGAGCGCCCTGCTGTGCCTGAGCGGTTGCTAATTGAAAGTTTCCTAGTGTGAATAATGCAAGGTCGCCGGACCTTCAGGCAAAGCGCTCCAGGGTAACACAGCTTCCCCAAGGGGGGTCCTAAGCGTTTTGTGATAACATCTGCGATTTACCTAAACTGCCTAAACGCACAGTGTCATAAACTTAGAAATTTGCCGAGGTTTGAAACGTTCCAGATAAAAAGCCAATTACTGATACCAAAAGCTCCCTCAGCTGATGTGTTGCATTCACGTGATTTTCCCTACTTTCTCTTCCACAAACTAGTCTTGCAAAAGCTTATTATTCTATCTACGTTTTTTAATCGAGGTATATTACACATTTATGCATTTCGTTGTAGGTACAAGAAGGCTATAGCATAGTCAGAACCTTTTGAAACAGGATGTGTTCTGAATTCGAAGGAAACACGACTAATAGGGAATCTGTAAACTAAAAAACAAATGAGGCTTGCCTTGCAGAGCAGACAACAAACAAAATGAAAGTTAGTGTTTGTTACGTGGTTTCTTTTGCCATCATTTTGGAATAAAATAGGAGTGACGAAGCCATAAAAGGCTCAAAACGTCGCTCATGACGACTGCAAAAGACTGTCAAACCTCGTAAAAATATATAAGAGTGCACGAAAATATGGTGCGTAACCTGGATGGGGAAATATGCTTGAAGACAATCGCGTCAGCGTTCTCATAATTTTACTTCTGTGTTAGTATATGTATAAAATATTATGTGAATGTATTTCGTAGTTTAACAATGTAGGAGCTGTGAGAATAGAAGCAAGCTACTTTTCGTAGCAGTGTTACAAAGTAGAAGCCGAAAGTTGCTAACAATAAGGTAAGCTTGAGACAACAATATATTAGAAAGTTAAAAAAGGCTACTAATAGCCTATGGAAGAATACTAATGTAATATTTAAAACAGTTTATAAATGGTCACGTGGATGTGGAAAGAAAAGCCAAAGTAAAAATAAAATATTCTATTGGAGCGGGGTTAGCCAATCAAAAACTAGAAAAAGCTAAAGTAAAATAAAGGTATTCTATTGGAGTAGGCTTAGCTAATCAGAAACTTGAAATAGAGAAATGTACAAATTCAAACGGTCAACAACGATAGAAGATAGCGTACCCAGGCAAGTTCGTTTTCGGTACGGATTCAGTGATTGCGAGACATGAAAATTCATTGCGGTGAGGATAATATATAAATGTTTACCTGTTAAAAGTGTAATTAACATTAATCTCTCAGCTCTATAGTAGGATATATCAGTGAAGTGTTATAAACTGCGTGAAAGATTAATAAAAAAAGTAAAATACAATTATAATTTGTTTGTGTAAAATTTATTCTCCAGCCGTACCAGTCTTAGTTAGAGACACTAGCTCTACAAAAATATTACTGACGCAGCCGAGACATAAATAATAAATAAATAAATAAACATTACAAATAATTATTACACATAAAATAAACACCACCTCGCCGCAAAAGTTGGTTCCTAAACGTGGGGCGAAGACCACCGAAAAGTGTGTACCCAAAGCGTGGGGCGAACACTCCTAGAAACACATTCTCCCGCAAGATTGGCGCCCAAACGTGGTCCAAATCTGCTTCAAGTTATGCTTTTACTATCGAAAAGTCCAAGTTTTTTTATGGATATGGACTGTAAAACAGCTTATAATTTCAATTCATAAATTATTAAAACGCTAGTAAGAGTTTACAAAGCCTGTGTATTAGGATACAAACACATCGCAGATATAAACGAACATACTTGCGAAGACTGTCGGGAGAAAGGTAAAGGCAGTCGGACATTCCGCTCGCGTAAATATCAGGGCTTTTCATCCATTATTAGGAACAACTGGGCTTGTACAAAATTACAAGTATAAAGGGTAAATTATTCATAAAGTCCACTACATGATTGTATAATGATATCATAAAGAACAGCGGGAAGTATAAGGAATTAATTAAAACGTCATTGGCGTTTAAAAGCCTACCCGTGAAACGTCGGGTTAGCCAGCTGGTGTCTTATAAAGGCTAATAAATTTCGTCCATACTTTTTCTCTCTCCTTGACCTTAAGCTTTCTCCTGTTATGCAGAAACATCATTATTTCCTTGTTGTAGTCCAATAAAATATACATTTCTACCATGATTACTGTTGCTAGTGATAAGAACGGTGTCAGTCCTGAACGTAAGAACTTATTTGTCGGATAATGGACGTATCGGCTACTCCAACCTATCGGCAAAGATATCTTCCGGGTAGTGCTATCCGGAGATTGTTTAACGTCAATCGCTAAGAAATTCGGTACACAGCTTTATCGGCTGATTGTAGAACCGGCCCCAAATCGAATAAGCACTTAAACTATTAAGTATTTGAAAGCTTAAACAAATTAGTTAGCATCACAAAAACGTTGGACATAAATTGTATACTTTAACGAGATCTACTTTTTTGTGTAGTAAGGTTTTGACTATCTCTTACGGTTTGCTAATTAGTCGATTAGTAGAGAATAGTTCACCAACTATTCCGGGAAAATTCAAGAGGTAGGTACATTTCATTTGTCATACAAATATCCTAAACATATGGTAAATTAATCAAAATCCTTAGAATCATCTTTGAGAAAATAAAAAAAATTCTTTTAAAGGATAGTTCGGGTGGGGGACTTTCTTGAAAAACTTCGTGTCGCGTCTCTGAAGATACTGAACTTAAAACCAAGTTTGGTATATAACCAACTTTTAATTTTTGAATTATAGCAGACACGCACGCACACTCGGACTATTTTCTAATTTTTTTTTATTCAGGGAGCCTTAAAAGTATGTACTTCCGGCGAAATCTCGATATCGAATTTTTGGGTGGAATGCAATACCTACTGTCTGTTCAGTGATGCTAGTGGAGTGGGGTGGCTTATCCCTCAGGTAGGGCTGGTAGGGTACACAGTATGCTGAATGCCTGCTACACGTGGCATGTAAAGGGGAAAACAACCAAAGAGTTTTCACTATCGCGCGTCTTTACCTCACACCTGCCTCATACCAAATAAGAGTACCTCCTTCCAGTAGCTATACCCCTATCTGCTTGGAAGGCCTCTGCCACCCACTAGCTAAAATGTCGCTGAACAGACAGTACCTTCAGTACCAGACCGTACCCTATTAGGTACGTGAGTAGAGAAAGTATTAAGACATGTTTAATTATGCGGAAACCAAAGTATCTATGGCAACATTGCATTCGGCAAAGTTCACATAAACTCTAAAACCTTATTTTGATATTCATGTATTCTATCAAATAGAAAATCATTGGCAGTAAACCCAACCTCCCTTTTTCTGTTGCTTTCCTCTTTTTCTAAGGACATTGACCATTTATTTTAATATTCCTTATCTTTTAACTTTTGCCAGTGATCCCCTCCACCTTCCCAAAAATCCATTCTTCATGTGCTTCTCTTTAGAAGCATTTTATTCTCATACAATATAGTGTCCCTAAAACTTTTTCTCTTTTTGATAAACATTGCGCCATTACCGATTTTATCTTTATAGTTTATATGCTCCATTTTCCCAGGTAGACTTGGTTGAAAAAAGAAAAATTCTGATGTGATACATTCACATACGCCCTATATCGTTTATTTGTGAGTACACAAACTACTCTTACTAAATCTTATTTTTATATTTAGTATGTTTTAATCCAAATAAGCCTTAGCAGAAGTAGCTACATTACACATTTCGTCATAGATACAAAGGGAACAGCGATAGACAAATGTTTAACAACTGGACGCTATATGCTGGCCTTAAAATTCCATATTGCTTCCATGCAATCGCGAGAAAAAAAATCTGTTGTGTTACACTCACATGACTTCCTCTACTCTTGTACAAACTATTTTTACAAAGGTTTATTCTTCATATGCTTCATGTTAATTGAGATATCGAGATGTTAATCTTATTGCTAATTTTCTTGTAGATGCAAGGGGAATTGCTAGCCTTTAAGCGATAGTCAAATATTTAAGAGGTGGTTGCTATGTGGAGTATTCCATTCTCTTTGCATTACCAGGACAAAAAAATGAATAACGAATTTGAGAAAAAGTATTGGAAAATTTAAGGGAATAAAAAGAAATATCTCGAAATGGTTCACCCAATCAAAAAATGTATATGACATAAATTGTGTATTTTAACGTGATATAAATTTTTTGTGTAGCAAAATTTTGTCTCTCTCTTATGGTTTACCAGTTATGCAAAAGTCGTTCACAATGAAGAACACTTTTGAAGACATTCCCAGAAAATTCGAGAAATACATTTCATTTGTCATGAAAATATCTTAAACATCTGATATTTTAATCAAAATCGGAAGAGGTATTTTTCGAGAAAATTAAAAGTTTCGAAAAATGCTCTATGTAAAGGTTAATCTGGGGTGGGAGATTTTCTTGAAAACCTTCGTGTCGTATCTCTGGAAGATACTGAACCTAAATACCAAGTTTGGTGCTGTTCACAGACACACAGACAGACATAGAGACACAGACACACACACACACACGGACATGTTTCCAAAAATGCTTTTTTTTGATTCAGGGGTCTCAAAACATGTATTTCCGGTGAAATCTCGGTATCGAATTTTTGGGTGGAATACAATACTTCCTCTACTTACTATACGTAGTAGATAAAGTAAAAACTGAATGTTGAAAGGACTATAAACAATGACCAAAGAAATTAACAATTCGAACCATTAATAACGGATATCTCTGAAATTTTTTATGCCACAAAAAACTTATTTGAAATAGGCTATGTGTTTTAAAGATATATTAGGTGCATTTTTTTGTTTAGTGCGTTTTCGTCTATCGTTTAACGTTTACCAGTTATACAAGATTATACAAAATTCCTTCCGAATAAAGAGGACTTCAAAGGCTATTCCAAGAAAATTCCAGATTTACATTTTATTTGTCATGTAAATATCTTTAATATATGGTATTTTAAGCAAAATCGTTTTAGCCATTTTTTGGAAAATAAGAATTTTCGAAAAATTTGACTAATTGGGTGGGGGTCTTTCTTGAAAATCTTCGTGTTGCATTCTTGGAAAATACTGAGCTTAAATACCAAATTTGGTAGTTATCCGACTTTTGTTTTTGGATCATGCTGTTCACACACATACATACATTTCTAAAATGCTTCCTTTTTGGTTTCAGGGATCTCAAAACATATATTTCCGGCGAAATCTGACATCGAAGTTTTGAGTGGAATACAATAGTTCCCCTATTTACTACACGTAATAGAGAAAGTGAAAATGATCTGATCCATTGCATTCATAGGCTTTCTCTATGTTAATATTTCTTCTACAAACTATTCTTACAAAGTATGTTGATCTCGAATTTTTTCTTTAATTTTGGGGAATACAAAATCATTGCATGGGGTCAGACCTGGACGGTAGAGAGGATGGGACAAATATCTAACTTCTGCAGAAATTGGGTTGTTTCTTGTGCAGTGTGCGCAGAAGCATTGTCATGGTGCAACAAACTTCCACGTAGACCAGTCTTACAATGCTTTTTTCTCAGCTCGTGGATCACTTATGACAGATATTTTGTGATGTAACATCTGGCAGTAACAGTCTTTTGTCCCTCAAGCTGAATCGTCACAATGTGGCCGTTTGCTGAGAAGAAGGAACAGATCACTTGCCAACACTTCTTCGCTTCACTTTTGTTGGGAGATCTTCTCCTGGGAAGACCCAGACCGCTGACTGTCGTTTAGTTTCTGGATCATACTGGTAAACGCAACTCGTCACCTGTTACAATGTTAAATATATTTTTTGATCTTCCTCCATTGAATTTTTCAATAATTTCCTGGCACCATGCACATGTGCTTGTTTCTACTCATTTGTGAAGTGTTGGGGGATCCAGAGCTTCCTGATGTCACGTTTTTCTTTCAGGATTGTTTTCACTGCTGCCTATCCAATATTTAGGGCTTCTTGAATCTGACCATATGTGCAACGATGATCTTGCTGCAACATGCGCTTGCTTTCACCATATTTTCATGCATTGTTGCTGTAGCCGGCCGTCCTCCTCGGTCTTCATCTTCGAGGGAATCCTTTCCTCTTCTAAACTCTGAATACCATTAATAAATGTGGATTGTGAAGGGCAGGATGCAGTCTTTCAAAGCATTCTCTCTTCCTTAAGTCGACTTTAAACTCATAGAAAATCATAACACGCAAATGCTTTCGCTTGAGATCCATTCTAGCGTATGGCGTAGCAACACCTGCTATACATACTCAAGCGGTGCTGATGATGCACATTTTTGGAATGCGCCCAGACTTGCACATGTTGCTATCTGAACTTCAACCTGTAGCTGCTTTGGTTTTACCACTGCTCATTGTTGCCCATTCTCAAAACTTTCAGTGACTCGTACACACGAGCGCGGAGTAATACGAAAAGTGCCTTTCTTACAACGGATCCAGTATATGTCATTGGGTAATCTGAAACAGCTTCTAGATAAATATTGTAATGTATGTGTGTGTATTGTCGCGTGGGACACATTATTTCTGTATAATAATATTCTTGAACTGATTGTTTTGTTCGTGAGTTTAATTATTGTCCGGCACGGCAATTCCATCTTCCTAGTCGGGGGGTGAAGGCAATTGAGGGAATAGCCTTGTTTGATAGCGTGGGTCCAGCAGTCGCGTCCTGTGGTAACGTTCACTCGTGCAAGAGTCTTCAATGTGTTAGGATGTGTGTAAGAGTACGTGCGTGGGGCATCTCCTCCAGTATTTGGTCTGTAACCTTTCGTGTACCATGTAGAGTACCTTAATTTATACTAAACCTGAGCAAAATGTGAATTAAAATGTAATTATTTATAAATTTTCCACGCCCACTTTAGCTTTTTGCAGTAAGTCGTATCTTTCTCTTGCCTCTGTAGCTACGTCCCTCGATGTTTATGCCAGGGGTAACTAAATTTAATATTTTAGCTGCAAAATTTTGTCCTCAGCCCGGCGTAAAACAACATTTATCACGATCGATGTGAAGTAAATAGAATAAACACTTTTAATATGAATAGTATGAGATGTCTGTGAATCAGGAATGGGTAAAGATAGCCAAGTAAATGTCCAGTTTCCAGCTACTATTTCAAACAGAAGTTATATTTGGAAAGACATTACGTTAAAGCATTCTAATAATCTTTTGATATCATGTTCCACCAGAAGTAATTTTGTGAAATAAAACGACAACTACGTTCCTTCCTCTGCATGAGGTAATGCACATGATTTATATCTAGGTACGTGTGGAAAGCCAAATCTTAAATCTTAACGCATTACACATATAATGCCGTGACGGGAAGAAGATATAAAAACTCGCACAAACACGTAAATACCACATGAGGCGAGGAATTCCATTCTCCCAGACAATATACAATAATGTTCACAAGTGACTTGACTTTACAAGGGTGATAATTACTGGAAAATGTTGTTGGGGCCCCGCGTAGCCTCTAAATCTCCACACCGACCAAGAACAAGGTAACATTTGTCTCTGGTTTATAGCCGACATGTCCTCACTTCTCAACGCCGATTTCGGACCCCCTTTTCTTATTCTAGCTCCCGCAGTTATTCATCCTCATTATGCAGCCTCCCCAGTGTGGGCATGACACTCTGCTTAGAAACGTTCGCAGGTTGAATGGATGCATGGGTTCAATCGAAAGCAAAATAATTTTAAGTGTGATCCACCAGTCACCTGACGTTCACAGTTCTATCTCTACCTACTGTTGTTTTATTTTATATCTATTCTACAAATACATATTTTTTGCATTTATTTTATGTTAACAGTGAGGCAGTATTTTTAACACTTAAAAATTTTAATCAAATTGTATAAATATAAATTTGAATAACAGCCCGCCTTAAACCAATATGTGTATGTAACAATATCTAAAAAGTGTATATTACAATCATTATATATGTTAATATTATTGTATCCATGTGTAATAATATTATGTGAATGTATTACGTAATTTAATAATGTAAGAGCTGTGAGAAATAGGTTTAAAGTTGCCAACAATGAGGTAACCTTGAGTCAATAATGAGTAAGGAAGTTTAAATGCTACTAGTCATTATTAGAGCAGCAACAATGTAAATTTTTGGGACAGTTTAAAAAAATAGCAAATCAACAACCATAAAAAGCTCTAGTTACATACTGGTATTCTATTGGAGTAGGATTAGCCAATCAGAGACTTGAAATACAGAAATTTACAAGTTTAGACGGTTGAAATAAATTCAGTTGCCTGCAAACAGTGCTCATAACCAGACGCGAGATGTGTCCTCGAGAAATTAATTACCTATTCGTGTGAGACGAAAATAGTATACGTGTTAAAAAGTGCAAGTATTAAATAAAAGAATCTCACAGCTCTCTATATCAGTGAAGTGATATTTAATTCTTATCAAAGATTAATAAAAAGGAGTGAATTAAAACTTAAAATCTACATTCTTAGTCGTACCGAAATCCTGCTAAGAGAAACGTGTCTCCAAAATAAATACTGACGCAGGCGAGGCAAACATAAATATATAATATTTAAAGAAACACTCAAATTACAAAGTTAATATTTTTTTAACTTGGGGCAAAGGCCACCTGAAAGTACATTTGGGACGAAGGCTACCGGAAACTGTTTACTATACGTGCGGTTGCAACTACTACAAGTTCGACTCCCCAACAGTTGAAATATAATACAACTCCTTCAATACAATCGACTTCAAATTGACGCCCAAAGCGTGGTGCAAACTCATACAACAAAACACTTTACTCAACAGATATATATATGGTTTCATTATCTCGTTAGAAGAGAGTATAAGGTGATAGTGAACTCCTTAAATGCTGGCTTTGAAATTCCACTCTTTGCGACTTAACGTGGTATTCGAACATTCAAATCCATAGTACAATGAATATTCGAAAAAAAGTTTTGGACATAAATTACTTGCTATAACAAGATCTAAAGTTTTAGTAAATTACTTACGGTTTAGCTTGCATACAAAAGACATTTAGAACAAGAGAACTTCAGAGGCTTTTCCTAGAAAATTCTAAATGTGTTATTGTTCATAAACATATAATACTTTAACCGAAATCGTTACAGCTATCTTTTGAGAAAATAAAACATAACGACAGATGCTATGTAGACGTGGAAGACTCTGAGCTTAAATACCAACTACGACACACATGCATACACTTAGGGGACCTCAGAATGTGTATTTACGGTAAAATCTCCATATATAATTTTTGGATGGAACATAATGCTTCCGCCATTAGGAGGTGGTAGAAAAAGTGGCAATTTCAAATAAACATAGAAGCTTTCATGCCTTCGTCTACATCAACTGTAAGGAGACGAGAGAATGTTTCACTTCGAATTGATTTTCCCACATCTCATCACGTGATCGTTTTATAACAACACCTCAAATTCTCCTAACATCGCTCATTATGCATGTTCACGGGTCAAGAATGACTGACATATTTGTGAAAACCGCTATATGGATTACGATTAGACAACAAATTAATTGTGACGACCTCTTGCTCACATTTACGTATTTTTATATATGAAGGTGTTGCTAGTTTCTTAACAGGCTGTCATATTGACTCAGCTTATTCATACTCCTGCGATTGGCCACTATTTACATTTCGTTCTTTCGTTGACGTTAATTTTGTTAGGTTTTCCGTCGTTATGTGTATTTAATTTTCACTTTATACACCCACGGCTTATAGACAATAAAACACAGGTTCAAGCTCCAGGGCACGTGATATTCGTAACGGAACGAAGAATCATGATTTGATGCGAAAGGACCCGAGGCGCACAAGTAGCAGGTGAACCAAGTATATGAACGACCAGAACTGTTAGTGAAAAGTAATAATCTTTCTCACTTCTAGTCAGAACATCAGACAAGTCTTATGCTTTTGTAATGGACATAGCTACTGTTGCTAAGGTCGGCTTTGGTCGAAACAAAGCGCTGGATTTACATGGCTTCCATATAGACACGGCCAACGTAGAGAAACAGAAATATTGATCTAATGGACCTCAGGAGATTGAAGTGTTGCTTATCTGAAGAATCAAAAGGGGCTGGTATGCCAAATGACATTATATACCTTCACACGGTACCGCTGGATATTTTTATCCATGAACAGGGCTATAATTTGGTGCTAGATTGAAAATTACTAATTATGCGTATACATTACAGATATTTTTCTCAGAATATGCAATAATATACACTTAATATAGAAGAGAAATTAGTTTTGAATTAAAACTAAAGGTTAGTTTGTAAACGTTTACTTTATGAACACCATTCACTTCATATGTCCAGTATACATGTTCAAAGATCGACAACAATTGAAAACTGTTGCGAAAAACTTGAAACCTGGATTTGGAGAGAAACATCTAATGCTGACTATACTCTATGAGAACTTTGAGCAGAACCGACTTACATATTATTTATTGCCAATGTACCTTACAACTATAGATAAGGACGGATCCACACCTTGGGTGTGAGCAAGGTAATTACCATCTCCCTGTTATAATTTAATTTATAATTTTCTGCTAAAACTAAAACTACAATTTTTAAAACAGCAGAAGTATTATAACCTAAGGCTCTGACGTGTAGATTCGGAAGTATCATTAAAACGAAAATTATTGGCAACATAAATGGATTATTGGAGGATATCTGCTAGGAAATCTAAAAGAGAAAACATTAGAAACGAGTTTATAAAAGGAAATATGAATGCTCAAAATTAAATTTTAGATTTTGTTTAACAGAAATAATTGGAATGGTATGGTCATGCTAAAAGAATGGAAAATGCAACATTACCCAAAGGAATAATGGAGTGGACGCCACCAGGAAGTATGAGAAAAGGAAGACCACATAGCATGTGGCTTCAAGGAATTGGAGGGGCAAAGATGGATTGGGAAATTGAGGAAGATTTGTGGTCCAACTGGCAAGAATGGGGAAAAGTGATGATAACATGTTAAAAAATGTAGTCTTGGGTGCCAGAAAATGTTTGTGCATTGTAAAACCGGAAATATATATAGGAAAATACTGCGCAATAAACTGGAGTAATAGGCTAATTTTCAGCGCTGAAAAATCACGTATTCAGAAGGGGATTCCTCATAAACAGACATACGACATTCTATGCTAGCAAGGAAAGATAATATTATTAAACAATAATGAACTAAATTAGTGTTGTGACTTTGTTCAGCTTTTCAACTGCTCACGTGTTTTATTTTTATCTGTCAGTGTTACGAGTGTTGTTACGAGTTCAACTTCACTGTTAAGTTCACTTCGTTCACTCTTTCACTTCAATAGTTCAATTCTCTATTCTTTCACTTCCTTCGTGACGTAGTCTCTTCACGCCGGCAGTTCACTTCACTCGAACACAAGACCTCCACGACCCGTCGCTCCGTAGTAGCCCTCGGTGCCCATCAAAACGGTCATCAACTCGCTCGGAGAATCGGTATTGATGTCGCACAGAGACGAACTCGCTCGGTGACCAACGTGGCTCACTCTATGTCGCCACTGCCCTACTCCCGTAAGAGCTCTTGCTTATATACACAGCGGAATCTTTCCACAAGGTTCTGGAACGTTCTAGAACTATTTCGACACACTTTCTGGAAGGAAGAAGCTTCCAAAAGCTTAGCTATCTGCCGATAACGTGCCCGGTGTTTACGCTGGCGAGCGGCCGTTATAGATGTTTACTCGACCCCTCGGCGCCGACCTCCCGAAAACCTTAGGTCATAGCCGCTGTGTCACAGCATTACGTATATTAATCAGATATAATGTTAATTTTGAGTAGTAAAAGCTAATTTTGTTATACAATTTCTTTAGTACCGAGCGGGATGGCTCAGGCGGTAATGTCTGTAGCCCGCATTCGGGAGTTCCCGGGTTCAAATCCCCTAGGCTGACCAAACTGCTTGGGATTTTTACCTGGTTTCCCCCAGGTGCCAAAGTAAATACTGGATTAGATACCTACTTAATACCACCACCTTAAGTTCCACTTTAAGTCTAAAAAAATAATGAATCATGAAAAATAGATGCTAAACAATGCTTCTGTATCTATCCACAGAATAAAAGCAGGTAGACTAATATCATCTGCTCGGCATAGGTACAGTTGCTGTACACATGCCTCTATGGACATGTGGCGAAGTGAGATGGCTGGTACAGATGTGAGACCTAAGAGCTAACTGTTCGTCACACAACGATCCACAAGTTATCTCCTAACAGACCCGTCGCAATGTGACCACTAGTTAAAGCAACTAAAATAATAAATACAGAGAAAAAATTCTTTAGTAATTAACACTTAAGCTTAAAGAGAAAAAGTAATAAGTATAATAATAAACAAGGAACGTTAATACAGTTAATTTAATGTACGTAAAAATGACTTCCTTTATAGAAATTCTTTAACGGTGATGTTTTTAAAACTGCTTTACTGCTGAAAATAATTTTTTTCTCGTTACATGTATAATCCTGATCAACATTGTTAATGATGTTGAAGGCTGTAGTTGTTAAACATTAAGTTCAGACAAGTATACAAAGTCAGATCGTTTAGTTCTGTAATTATGGCAATGCAATAGTAATTTACGTATTCGGATTTCTACATGTACTGTATTTGGAAAGTGGAGGGGGGGTAACAGTTCATCCTCTATCTGCTCCTCATTCTACAGTTCTTCTAATGATTAATAATAAAATCTGGGTGGGGTCCCCAGTCTGCCTATCCATCTGCCGGGTTGCTTGTATATGAAAACTTAGGGACTGTGTCATTGTTGTGCCATTGCTCATGGTTCCGGCCGCCCGGTGACTCCTCACGACACATCCTTCCTCCCGGGGACGCCCCCTCGTAGGGCGTAGGTACAATATACACTCTGGATCGGGGCTAGTCCCCTCCCTTAGTGAAGATAATATACTGAATTTAGTCAAACATTGTAGTCAACCGGAGTAAATCAGTTCAGAACAGAAGTTCTGTTTGATTATCAATAGGTTTTTCCAGCCATAGTTTAATGAATTTTCTTTTTAATAACATCAAAGGTATAACTGCCCCTTGCTATAATATTTTATTGAACGGACTAAAGCAACGATAATACAAGAGATACAAAACTTCAGTAGGTAAATATGTCGTTATATGAAACAAGTTGGTTTATTTGACAAAATCTGTTCCATGTGTATGTTATAGGTTTTTACTATTTGATTGGATAGGTCTGGTTTATTATGATTCATTTTTAAGAGTCCTTTTTTATAGCAGGACATTTACTGCAATTAATACGGCAACCATAATTATATATATTTAATGTGGAATGGTTAATCAAGTGTTTGTAACTAACAGGTGGTAAAGAGAACGGAATGTCTATTGCTCTGCTGGTATTTAACCAGAGAGTTGGTTTTTATGTTACTCCATTTCCTTGCACATTAATGCTCTGGAATTCCAAGTTTTCGGAAATTCTAACTAACAGTCTTTCTTTGATGCCGATCAGAGACTCCCTCAAATTGCGAACATTCTTTCCCTTTCTTTGCGGAAACAAAACTTTGGTTGCGAACTGCACAAAACAAGTTCGAATTAGTGGATTTTTTTTTTAAGTTACTAACCTCAGAACAGCTTAAAAGGACATTATCAAATCACCCGATTTAGCTGATACTATCCAATTTTCAATGTCTTTTTTGAAGAAATATACAGTACTAGCCAAGGACAAACTAATACAATAACTCATTAATGTAATAGGATATCTAATTCACAGTTTCTCAGCATCAACACATTAATAATTTCTTTCTTTAATATTTAGTTCTAAGTTTTAGTGTTATGTATTTTCTTGCTAATATTGCACGTATAATAATTAAGAAGAGGTTAAAACACATATATTCATAATGTACACATGGTAATGAACAAATATATAACGTTATAGCATATGAGGAGGAAAGGCCACCAGTAATATAAAATTGCGAGAAATGCAGTAGTATATACTTAAGCACGTAACGAACTTTGGATTCATAATTACGACGATGGAAGTCTATAAACATATTATATGTAACATAAACTGTTATTAGATATTATGGAATAGTAGCACCAATCAGGTACATTCATACATGTCTATAATTCAAATACGTACGTTAAGAAGAACGGTTGGAAGGAGCGCTAACAGAAGCATGTCAGTGTTCGAGCATGAAGGTCGTGTATAAACTCGTCTCTAAATAGACGCTAAAACTACTTATTTAAAGTCTAGTAGTTATACATATTATAACATAACAAAGGTGATGGTGAATTGTGAGTATTTACATGCGGTTTATCCAAAATAGAAGTGAAATAATTAACAGAATAAGTGTGTGCAAAATATTTTAACCTTCTCCATACCCAACCCTGACAAGACACAAGTGCTCTCCGACACCAATACAGCAGCCGTGGCATAATTATAAAATAATAATTACCACATACTAACACACACCCACACACACACAAGAATATAGATATACGATGATCAGATTCCAGTCTACGAGAACGTCGAGAAACGTCACGAGAGTACGGGTATCAAGACGACCTACAGGTACGTAGTACAGCATCCATCACCATCAACGTAGCAGGAACCGTTACATTTTCTCAATTGGCGGATAAAAATCCAGAAAACAGGATAAATACCCACTTTCAATATTTATGCGTTACCTGTTCGTAGCGACTTCATAAGCAAATGGCTGAGGCTATATAATGAATTACCTGTATTCAGTTGTTATTTATTTCTAACGAATCCAAGTGAGAACATATATGTACTTCAGAAAGAGAAATATTATTGTAGATGGCATCCTTTATTAAAAGTAAAAGAAGTGACGTTTGAAAAACTGAACAGTCACAATATTAATTCAGTTCACTCTCTGATGAAATTACCAATCTGTTTGTGAACAACTAGGATGAGAAAACGTACCAACATTTTTAGAAAAGACTGTTTTGGATAGGTAGCAGACGACGGATGCACCGAAGTGTTTTCCGTCCTGGCTCATTACGCAGCATTAGAAAGAATAATATATATTGAAATTAATTGTTCTTCCACACAAGCCGTGTGTTGGGCAGGGTTGAAAATGTAGAATCAAGCAACTGAAAAATTCAATGCCATAGCCGGGATTTAAACCACGGATCTCCTGTCTCCGTCCGGTTGCTCTAACCACTGAGCTACCATGGCAACATGCCGGCACGACGCTAAATTCTCCAGCTGATTCGTATTTTTCCCGGCAAACCACAAGGACATCTCAAATTGTATTGAGATGACATGCCCCAATGGCGACTCGGTGATTTCTTATTAAATGTCCACTGGTCAGAACAGAAAATTGATTATCAAAGAAGTGTAAAAAAGTTGCTGGCTGTTTCATAACGATGTCAGTTGTTCTCAGTTCTATGAAACTAACTATAAACGTAAAAATATGATGTGATACATTCACATGACTTTCCCTCCCTATATCTTTATTAGTGGGTATACAAACTATACAAACTATTCTTACTAAAGCTTATTTTTCTGTCTACTACAATTTAATGCAAATAAACCCTTACAAAAATAGCTACATTACACAGTTCATTATAGGTACAAAGAGAACAGCCATAGTGAAATGTTTAAGCACTGGACGCTATATGCCGGCCTTAAAATGCCATACTGTTTCCAAGCAATCGCGAGAAACAACTGAAAATAGATAGGACTTAAAAAGAATGACTAGTATTGAACATTTCGAAACTGTAATAACGGATATCTCAGAAACGGTATATGCCACAAAAAACTTATTTGAAATAAATTGTGTGTTTTAAAGAGATCTGCATTTCTTGTGTGGTACGTTTTCGCCTATCGCTTAACGTTTACCAGTTATACAATATTATACAAAATTCCTTCCGATTGAAGAGGACTTCCTAGGCTATTCCCAGAAAAAATCACTATATACATTGTATTTATCATGTAATTATCTTCTATATATGGCATTTTAATCAAAATTGTTAAAGCCATTTTTTAGTAAATAAAATTTTTTGAAAAATGTTCCATTTAAGGGTAATTGGGGTGGGGGAGTTTCTTGAAAATCTTCGTTTCGAATCCTTGAAAGATGCAGAACTCAAGTACCAAGTTTGGTATTTATCCAACTTTTTGTTTTAGATTTATGCTGTTCACAGACACACGGACCTTTTTCCAAAAATGCTTTATTTGGATTCAGCAAACCTCAAAACATGTATTTCTGGCGAAATCTCGGTATCACATTTCTGGGTGGAATGCAACATCTTCTCTGATTACTATGTACGTGGTAGTGAAAGTAAAAATGACTTCCTCAGAAACATTCTAGGGAGTAAGAAATACTTTTTCCTCAAAAAGTAAACGTGGAGACGCCTTGTAGTGAAGTTATCGTTAGAGCGATAACTGAATAGTGAAGACTAAGTGAACTTATCATTAGGATAAAGGATGGGTGGAAAGTCCCCCCTAACCCTGAATTTGGTAACTAACCACGCATCAACTATCACATTTATGATAATGCATAGTTTAATTACCGTTAACCTCAAAAGCATATTTTTGCAAGAATGCTGACCATATGTCGATAACAACCCACGTGCCTAGTCTTGAGGAAGGGAGCCGGATGCCTGGCAGATGCAGTTTTCCCATTGTGTATACAATGAATTACTCAACACGGCCATCACCGAGGGAACTTGTAGAGTGAATGAGTTTCTCTTCAAACTTGTTTGGTTTGCGTTTGAGGATGCGTCCGGAATGACAATATGACCTGGCCTTTTGTTAGGAAGTCGTGATGGTATTGTTAGGCTTTGTCTAGAAAACATGTAAAAGTGGCCTACATTCATTCCTGTCCAATGCCCTTGTTTATTCCAAGAATTTTCTTAACTAAAGAAGAACAAATGAAGCGTGCAGACCCAGCTTTAGTAAGCTATAGGTGTTTATTAAACATGTTTCGTTATTTAAACATTGAAAGTCGTAAAGACTTGCTATTTCATTCTCAACAGTAAGAAGATATTATTTTAAAATGTGAGTTTTTGTGTGTTGCACATAATCCGCTGCCATCTTTTCAAGATACCGTTGCATAAACCACTTAATTTGTCTCCAAAATCTCTTCCAAGAAATAAAACGTTCCGAGTTATTGAAAGAGCGAACTACAGCACGAACCCTACGCTCTTCAAGAGAACATAGCACAAAAAGCATTACGAGCAGGAAAACGTCGTGAACTGCATGTTACTTACTTGGAGAACACAATTTTTACATTTCATACAAAGTATGTTTTATTTTTCAACAGCCACAGCAGAAATTGCATACTCAAGCCCGTTTTCTGCACACTTTAGTTACAGATTTTTAATTATTTCAGACCCGAGAAAGGTTACCTCTACTTGTTATCATTTACTTTTAAATGTGTTCTACAAATCGGTCATAAAAACTTATATTTTTACTTTCTCTATCTCGTAATAGTAGGTAGAGAAGGTATAGTTGTCCACCAAAAAATTCGAGATTTCACCAGGAATATGTTTTGAAGCCCCCTGAATAAAAAAAAAAACATTTTTAGAAGAAGGTCCGTATATTTATGTGTGTCTGTGAACAGCATAACTCAAAAACTAAACTTCGGATAAACACCAAACTTGGTATTTAGGTTCAACACCTTCTGAAGATGTAACACGAAGATTTTCAAGAAAATCTCCCACCCCAAACTACACTTTGCGCAGAACATTTTCGAAATTAAGAAATGGCGGTAACAATTTTGATTAAAATACCTTATATTAATGATATTTACATGACAATAAAATGTATATCTATGAAGCCCTCTTCATTCGGAAGTAATTTTGTGTAATCTTGTATAAATGATAAACGTTAATCGATAGACGAAAACGTACTACACAAATGTAGACCTGTTTTAAACACACAACTTATATTTAAAATAATTTTTTTGCGGCATCAGCTATTTCCTAGATATCCGTTATTAATGGTTCTAATTGTTCCTTACTTGGTCATTCTTTAAAGACCTTTCAATGTTCAGATGCTTCTCGTGATTGCATGGAAACAATGTGGAATTTTAAAGCCAGTATAATATAGCATCTGATTCTTAAACATTTGACTGTCGCTGTTTTCTTTGTTTCTATAACAAAATGTGTAAGATAAGGTTTATTTGTATTACAATGAAATAGTTTGTATACCCACTAATAAGCCCTTGAGGGTGGAGAAAGTCATGTGACTGTAACACATCAGATTTGTTTGCTTTCTTCCTTTACATGATAAGTTCGCTAAAAACTGTTCCAGTTCTCATTTTAGGTAGGTACACCCAAGCTCACAGCAGCTAAGGGACGTTTGGGAGAGAATTTAACTATTTGAGGGCGAGGTGCACCCGGGAGTGACGATCCAATCTGAGAGGGTTTCCATCCTCAGTGTCTTATTTCTTAGAAAGTGTCCCCGCTTACGCATGTGGAAAGGATGCGGCTGTTACACGCATCTTACCATAGCGCAGATTACCAAACAATCGCACCTGCACAAGTCCGGCTTAATGTACTCGATCTCCCAAGGTTATCAGTACTAACTGAACACCGAGTCCAACTCAATCCGAACAGCTATTCAAAAGAAGGGTCTCGAATATTAGGCTTACTGTAGCCCAGATTAAAGTAGACAAAATATTGGTTCTTTGCATTAAAACTTGGACAGCTTGCGCTTTTAATCTAAGAAACTCGCACATTTGTACACCAACGTTCTGCTAGGCGATATCTGCTATAGAGTGACGAATCTGCCTTACAAAGTATGACTAGTTATCAAAATTCTTATAACATTTTTACCAGTGATTGTAAACAAAGAAAATATTAATATTTAAAGCAATCTTATTTTATTTTTCTAAGAAGAGTATTAGGAACGCAAAAAAATTTAGAGAACTTACTAATTAAGTTGTATCTCCTTTTTTTATTTGGATGCTCAAAGGCTTTGCATATTTCTTGCTTGGTTTCCCATATTTTGTACGTTTAGGGTGCATATAAGTCCCAAACCAACTTAAGTTACGACGTTTAGATTAAGTGTAAAAACGTTAACTTCATTCATGGCAAACTATATGACGAATAACTCTGAGTAAAATAGTTCTAGAAACAATTATTATTACTACTATTATTATCTGAATGTTACGCAATATATTCTTAGGCATAGGGCAAATGAGTAAAGCGTTGTTTTTCTCAAAAGCGTTCTTCCTTATACTAAATTCAGCCTGATTTTTCTTAAAGCAAAGACACTTTGTTTGTACACCTCCACCTTGCCTGAGGCAAGGATATAACAGTTATTATGGCACTGTTTGGAGGAATTTTACACGTATGCGTCTTTGAGGAAAAATAGAAAATACTTTACGTCTTTTTCTCCAGGATTTGCGACATGATGAAAGTTTTGAAACATAACAAGATCATTTTTGTAGCACTTGTGAATCATAAAACAAGAAGAAAGGTACCACCTTTTTCATGGCTACATAATTCAAATTTTTATTTCAATTCCCATCAAATTATGTTTCTATTTTTTAATCATACCGAACGGCTGTATACTTCAAAAGAGAGTAACCTGTAACGCGTTTACGGAATTTTCTAACCGCTTCCATATTCTATTCGCTAACTGAAAATAAATAAGCCACCGTGGCTGGTATGTCTGAGATGAAGATGACTAAATACAGTGAGCAAAAAGCCAATTTTGAAAGCTCCCGTGATATTTGCTCAACAACTGTGCGTCAGATATATATTACCCATAAGCGTTTTTGAAGATATTTTGACAAAACTGATTTCTTCTTCCTTCCGAAGTAACTTTTTTTACCCAGAAAAATACCTATCCCTAAATCAGGTTAATAATAGCACTTTATGTAAAATAATTACAACTATTTATGCTGGTATAAAACTTTTCATCTGTAATGTTAGACATAGTAAAAATTTTGCATGATAATTAAAACAAAGCCTTTTAACATTCTATAATACACGCAAATATTTTTAAATTCTTAAAGAATTGTTCTGCCGCAGGCTTTGTATTGAAAATACAATGTTTCTGTTAATTGAGCCATCTGCAGTATTATAAACAAAGACAAATTCTAAATAAAAGTTGAAACATTTTGCACCACAGTTTACGACTGTACTGCAGCTAAATGACAACACCACAGAACACTAAAACTTCACCCAAGAGAAGATATCGAAAAATACCATAGATTTTACAGCATACATTTCAGTGTTTTCCCTTTGAAACACAAGTCCTTCCTGTCACAGGTGAGTTAAATACTGCACCTCGTTTATAATGAACATTTTCAACAATTTGCCAGATATGTAAGAAGAAGGAATCATAGGTAAAGACTATATACCCTTCCAATCTATACTCGCATGGAAGGATAAAAGGGGAAAAAATATTTACCGTGATCCTTGACTATATCGAATAGAGGTTTATGGGTATGTTGGGTGCTACTGGCAAGCAGTGTTATATACTTATTTATATGTCTTATTTTTCTTGTATGTTCTATGATTTTTATCGTAATCTGCATAACACCAGCAGAACTCGTGGCTCAGTTCAGGTAATTGCTTCAATAATGGAGATTTCACTCCCTCCAGTCCATTTTTCTTTCCTTCACTCCCCCCAACTCTCTCCTCCGTCTCCCTCTTCCCCTCTCTCTGTGCATGCTGTGCGATTTTTTACATCTGTAATGAAGTTTGTTTTTTCTGGTATGTAGGTAAAAATTGAAACCTAAGTAAAGGGTTTAATGTGCCTATTCATGTGATAGAACCTGTAAAAAAAACCTCACAATTGTGTCTTTTCGGTTTATGTACATAACGTAACAATGATACATATTGGAGTAACATCTTAAATATTCGTCCCAACGAAATTCTACAAATAACAAAACTTATTAGAAGCATTATAAGGACTCAATAATAAACAACGTACTTTTAATAACTTCAGGTCCCGTTATTATCACCCCTTGGTGGTTAAGTAATAAAAATACCATATAACTTATTCTATATGCAAGATTTAACGTACGTTACATACCAATCAGCCTATCTATTCTTAAGTAAAACATGCTAACAAATACTTTAGACTGCCTCAAATCCAGAGCCCCTGGGTTCGATTTTCAGCAGGAGGGTGGAAATTTATCCCCAGGATTATTCCCCATCCTCCCTACAGTCTAGAAATACGAATGACAATGTGAATATGTATGTGAATTTAAAGTAATAAGAAAAGTAATACCAACCCAGAGAATAAACCTGTAAGCGAGTGTACTTCATCAATATATAATTGATTTTTAAGGTCAATTTCGGTGTAATCAGCTTGAAACATGAGGCAGTATTTTTAACATTTAAATGACTTCAGTCTAATTATATAATATATAAATTCAATAACAGCCCGCCTTAAAGCAATATGTGTATGTAACAACATATAAAAGGTGTATATTACAGTCATTGTATATGTTTATATTATTGTATACACGTGTAGTAATGTTATGTGAATGTATTACATAATTTAATAATGTAGCAGCGGTGAGAATAATAGTTTAAAAGTTGCTAACAATGAGGTAACCTTGAGGCAATAATGAATTTGAAAGTTTAACAATACTACTAGTCATTATTGGAGTAGCAATAATGTAAATTTTGAGACGGGTTATAAATAGCCAATCAAAAACCAGAAAATGAAGGTATTCTATTGGAGTAGGATTAGCCAATCAGAAACATATAGCAAAATTTACAAATTCAGAGTTCAGAAATGCGTCCTCGAGAAATTTAACACGTATTCAGTGTGAGACGAAAAATAGTTTACGTGTTAAAAAGTGCAAGTAATTAATAAAAAAACACAGCTCTCTATATCAGTGAAGTGTTATTTAAATCGTGTCAAGCATTAATAAAAGGAGTGAAGTAAAACTATAATCTGTGTAAGCCTACATTCTTCAGTCGCACCACACCCTGCAAAGACATTCATGTCTCTAAAAATAAATACTGACGCAGCCGAGGCAAACATAAATATATAATATTTAAACATTTGGGACAAAGGCCACCGGAAAGTATATTTGGGGCGAAGGCTACCGTAAACTTTTTAGCATACGTGCGGTTGCAACTACTTCAAGTTCGGCTCCCCAACACAAGAACTACAATACAACAAAATAACCTACTTCAAATAAATGTGCTCGTTCCAATCGCAATTGGACTATTACGGAATGCTAAAGTAGCAAAACGATGGTTGGTTTGGGAGTAGGGCGGTTTATGTTCTGAAGCGACGGTAACACCTGTGCCCCCTCACAATTGTTCAAACAACAGGGGAGAGCATTGTTAACATGGGTCGGCTGAGTACACACACCTATGTCCACCCTCTCTAACCATTACACGAGTACCCACTATGAGAACTTGTAGCTGCTACCGGTTTCAACACAACCACTTTCTGGACACACGCAAACACATATTAGCAAAAATCATTTACAAATACTGTATTACTATCTTCCTTACCTACAATTTCCGTCACTTCACAAACAGAATGCGCATTTGTAGCAGGATAGTGTTGCTTTAATAAAACGAGTCGATAGTCAGATCTTTAAAAATGTCATAGTCTTTCCATGATATCACGAGAAACAAGCACTTAAAAATCTGATGTGTTAATTTCACACAAATTTCTGTAACCTCTAATCGTTTTTTAGTGTGTATACAAATATTCTGACGAAAGGTTATTTTTCTATCTGCTTCATTTTGAAATAAACATTTGCAGAAATACCTACATTAGACATTTCGTTAAAGATACAAAGGAAAAACGATATTCACTGATATTCCTTGAAATTCCATACTCTTTCCTGACATCGCAAGAAACAACTGCATGTGGGCAGGACTTAAAAATAATGACAGAGTATTGAAGAATTTGAGACATTAATAACGGATATCTCATGAATGGCTGATGCTACAAAAAGTTATTTGAAATAAATATGTGTTTTAAAGAGATGTGTATTTTTTGTGTAGTACGTTTTTGATCCATTGCTTAACGTTTACAGTTATACAGCATTGTATAAAATTCCTTCTGAATGAAGAAGATATCGCACGCTATTCCAAGAAAATGTTATTTGTCATGTAAATATCTTTAACGTATGATATTTTAATCAAAATCGTTTGAGCTACTTTTAAGAAAATTAAAATTTTCCATCAAAAGTGTAATTTTGGCAGCAGAAATTTGTTTAAAAATCTTCGTTTTTGAGTCATGCTGTTCACAGACACATACAGGAATGTTTTTCTAAAATTTGTTTGCATTCAGGGGTCTCAAAAGATATATTTTCAGTGAAACCTCGTCATCGATTTTTTGGGTGGAAATAATACTTCTCGTATTTACTATATGATGTAGAGAAAGTAAAAATGACAAAGTATTGATAAACTCAAACATATGACAACGATATAGCAAAACTAGTTGATCCTACAAAACATAAGCTGTTTTTTAGCTTTTCATGTAATTATTTTAAATATGAGCATTTTAATTAAAATAATAGAGCCATTTTTTAGAAAAGAAAAAAGTTATAGAAAACATTTCCGTATAAAGGGTAGTTTGGAGTGAGGGTTTTTCTTGAAAATCGTTGTATTGCATCTTTGAAAGATACTGAACTTAAATACCAAGTTTGATATTTATTCGACATTTCTTTTCGAGTTATGCTGTTCACAGTCGCACAAACACCTACAGACCTTGTTCTAAAAATGCTTGCTTTTTTAATTCAGGGGATCGAAAAACATTATTCTTGTGAAATCTCTACATCGAATTTTTGAGTGGAATGCAATACTTCTTCTACTTACGTGGTAGAGAAAATAAAACCTTATCTTACAAGGCACTTTATATCCGACATAATAAAGTTTGCCTAGAAACTGTTTCAGATTAGCCATAAGAACTGGCTGCAAGCCGATTTTTGTTAGTAACTGGGAAAAAGGAACAATACCAACTGTTGCATAGTTGGTACACCAAGTTATATTTAAACCTAGGAAATGTTAGGGCAACCAATTTGCAAATTCTAAAATTTTTATCATTATGATTTTATCTTGAATTAATAATGTTTACAGGGGTACTGGTATAAAATCAGCTGTTCGTAAATGAAGCAGTTCACATAATTATGATTTCAAATAAAAATTGTTCTTACGATGTATTTTTCAAAAATTTCTCTTAAATTTAATATTTAAAATCATGATTTAGACACTACTGAAGTACACTACAAAGCACTTTAGTTTATATTTGGGTTTATTTTCACACATTCCTAAAAAAATCGTGTGCTTACATTTAGACTTAAAAGATAAGTGAAGGATGACATCCATCTTAGAACATTATTACATAGTAGCTATGATTCCACATATATTACGACAACTGCCTACCAAATTTCATAGCAATTACTTAAAAATTGTATCGTAAAAGGCATTTTAAGTGTTGGCAAATATTTATAACGAAAATAAGAATCCATTTAAATTTGAATCCATTTAAATTTGAATCATATAATACTGCTCCAGATTAAGAGGTATTTAAATGAGCTCAATTTTGCAATTAAGTATACAACAGAAACTATTGGTGAGAAGATTGACAAAAGTTGTGTATTTTTAATTAGGGCTCCACATTCTTTATGCAGTATGTTTTTGTCCATTTTTATGGCTTCTCAGTTATAAAATTAAATGTAGTATAGATGAAAACTTCATAACTCATTACAGAAATCTAAGACATACAGTTTATTCGTCAAGGTATTACCCATCTCAAAACATCAAAAACATTTTAAGAAAATACAACTTAACCACTCTGTTTCCACATTATTGTTGGGGTGTAGGAATCCCACGAAAATTATAAGCTTTCATCCCACATTTCGATATTAAGTTACCGTTCACGCACGCATGCACGAACACACACACACCAAAGAAAGATTACAGCTCATGGCATTTGACAAATATCTTCATGAGAGTGAATGATATAACGTTTGAATTATAATCTTGAGCTCAT
The DNA here is from genome assembly GCA_030765065.1 of Deroplatys truncata. NCBI lineage: Eukaryota > Metazoa > Arthropoda > Insecta > Mantodea > Mantidae > Deroplatys > Deroplatys truncata. The sequence continues at coordinate 264,093,303 of CM060975.1, read as the reverse complement.
TTGCTGTAATAATTAACTTAGAGTATTCAAATTAATCAAATACCACATAAAACGTTAAAAAAACAAGGAAAATAAAACGTACCAAAGGTAAACAACTCAAAAAATCAAGAACACCATGAAACACAAAACTGATAGACATTGGTGTACCTGTATAGTACAATTTTTCTAGTCAGTGTTAGTAAACAGTAAGTTATTGATTTCCCTAGCATTAATTATAGCAGGTAGACGAAGTATTGCATTTCACACACAAAATTGCTATCGATAATTCACCAGAAATGTGTTTTGAGATTTTAAAATTACAACAGAGCAATTGTTTTTAAAGAGGCATGTGTGCTAAATAGCATATTACAATACAATTGTGATAAGTGCACATCATTGGGGAACGAGGAAGAGATTGAAAATATAAGATGAAATTGATTATTTTCTACTTCCGACATTCTCCAATGCTTTTACGCATTTTTTAGACGATAATAAAATCAACTTCTGGTTGGTAATCTTAATAAATCAATAATGTGTAGCTCATACTTAGTTTTGCATGAATTAAATTGCAAGTAAATATTAAGAAATAAAAATGTAGAAAAATGTTTTAAATGATAAAATTCAAACATATCTATATTCCATGTCTGCAATAACAAATACTATCAAAAGAGAGCTTTAATATAGTTCATGCATACGTGCAGTAAAATAGGCAAAACCGTGGAGGTAGGTTAGGTTACAAGCACTGAATGCAGGTTATTCAACTTTCCACCGTGACAGCATTAATGCGAAGTGGATTTAAAAAAAAAAAGAAGCTATCGTCGAAAAATTGGATTTAGGATTTTAGCATCTGCTGAAGTATAATTCTTGGTTACCACTATTTTTTGTATTGTTCAATTTATACCCCACCTTTAACTACAGTGGTCATATCGGCAATGGTGATAATTCGTATACAATTTATCATGATTTTTGTCTTTGGGTTTTATACGTTATATCACACACACTGTTACACTCTCATTCATGCTTCCAGACACTAGGGAAGATAGGGAATAATATTGGCTACAGAAAAATCCCCACTCCCCAGCCGGGAATCGAACCCAGGACCCCTCGCACGGTTACCACTATTGTTAATCATTCTATATACTCAATGCGCATAATTCGTGGAACATTTCGAAAACAACGCCACAAATACATTTCCTGTTAATTAGTTGCCTGCAAGGTTACAAGAGATTATATCTGCTAGCTCCCTACAGGGAACAAAAGAGCTGCGGTAAACACAGTGCCGCCAACCTGAATGGAAAGCTGTCGAAGTCGAAGCTCTCGACGGAACAATGGAACAGAAAGTTAGCCGAGAGAAGTCGTAACAATGCAGCAAACACCTGTTCTTTTCAATGGTGGCTCCTGTTTGCTTGGGGCCCCTGTGTTTGCAAACACCACGAGTGTAGTGGGCGGAGAGGAAACACTTTGAGTAGTTAAGCAAACTTTGCATTAGTAAACGCATTCCATTACCAGCGCTGTCTAGGGAACCTTGGTACGAAATAATGTTAATGGCTTGTTGCAGCAGAAGTAACCTCCTTGCCTAGCTGCCTGGGTTCAAAGAGGTGTTATACCGTGTGCCTATTAATGATGCCACAGCATCCTTGGATATCATGTTGCTGCTTCTATGTCCGTTGTCCAGCAAATGCACGCTGAAATTATAATTTATTATAACTTCTAACCTACCAGGTGTCTTAACCTCCACTGTGCAGGTGAGAGTTTAGGCGCGTTCGTAGCTGCAATACACCTATGAGCGCATTTTTACTTTCTCTGCTGCATACTCAGTAAGTATAATTATACCAAATTATTCCAAAAATTCTATATCAAGATTTCACAAAATGTTGAGGCTGCCTGAATTCGAAAAGAAATATTTTTTAGACCAAGGCCTCTGTGTGTGTGTGTGTGCGCTCGCGTGTGTGTCTGTCTATGAACAGCATCGTTCTAAAACGAAATGCTGGATGTATAACAAACTTCGCATTTCAGTTCATTATCTTCCAAAGATGGGGCTCAAATATTTTAAAGAAAATTTCGCATTTCAAAATACCGTTTAAATGAAAATAAATTTGATATTTTTCATTTGTCAAAAATGACTGTACCGTAATTATTGACGACAGTACATACATAATTGAATAAAGATATGCTAGAAATGTAAATATTTTCAATAAAAATTTTCTGTATATTAAATCAATGTATAATGTAGTAAGGCTGAGATGAAATGTTTGTCCGAAAAAAAGGTAATTAGGAAGTCAGATTTACGTAAGTCATTAATATGAGCCGAGGATAGGTCACATTAGCGTAAAAGGTTCCTGGAATGCAGTTAGGTTATAAGTTCAGTGCGCTATACAATCACGTAGGCAAATTCTGCAAAAGAGAAAGATAAATGAAATTCTCAATTTAGGAGAGGTACCCTACTGACAAGACAACAGAGGCACACGCAGGAGTTTTAAGTTTTGGCCCGGGAGTGAAATAACATTGGTAAGGAGTAGTAAAGTAGACGGAGCTTAAGTTAAGAAATAGGCGCTAATTTTAAATCAGAAGCTTATTCTGGTACCAGCACGGGTACTGATCGATGTTCGTTCGTGCACATCTTTATGCACACATTCGTGGATAACCGGATGATTACTTGTCTTATTTTTTTTAAGCGTCCAGTGACGCGCTTGTGTGAGTAAGATTTCGCGGCTATCGCGAGGGATCTTTCCGAGCAATATTTGAGCGACCCACGGCAAGCTACACTACTAGTTTCTTTATTGCGGAAACAATTATTTCTTTATTGCGGAAACAATTATTTCAAACAATAAAATTGATACTGCTGAAGCTAGTAGGTATAATAATTCAGTTGTTACAATCTCTAGTGCTACAATTCAGTCAGTCTATTTCTTCATCTCAAACAGTCGGCAACTCGCTTCAATATTAAATTACATTAAATTTTCAGTAAATTTAAACTGGTGTTGTCCTTTCACATTCCAACCACGCATACCCTGAGAAAATACTCATAGCTCTACCACTGGAGCAGCTGGCGACAACATAATGAGCTACGAGACCACAACAGCATCAGAAGCAGGTAAAGTACATACTGCTTCAAAACTGCCGACCATCTGCCCTGCTTCACTCTCAACGATTTGATTCAAATACTATATACAAGATGCTTACATGAAAAACACAATCTATATTTTGGATTTTCTGGGAATAGCTTGTGAAGTCATCTTCATTTGGAAGGAATTTTATATAATTTTGCATAACGGGTAAACCGTAAGAGATAGACAAAAAGGAACTGTAGATCTCCTTGAAACAAAAATTTACCTCAAATAGCTTTATTGTGGTATCAATCATAACCGAGAAATCCGTTATTGTTGTTTTGAATTTTTCAATAATTCACCAGGTTTTAAAAGTGCTGTCGCTATTCAGTCATTCCTTGCGATGTCATGTAAAGAGTATGAATCTTCAAAGCCAGTATATGGCGACAAGTTTTTAAACATACTACCATTCCCTTCATATGTTTAAGGAAATGTGTAATGGAACTATTTATGCAAACTTTTATCTCAATTTAATTAAAGTAGATAAAACTATAAGCTTTTGCAAGAATAGTTTGTGATGCTATACAAAAATAAACGATATTGGGTAGAGAAAGTAGTGCGAATATGACCAGATTTTTTTTTTTTACGGTGTGCCACGGTTCGTAAATACAAAACAATTTAGGAACTGCTGAACGTACGGAACTGAGATTACAAATGCAGCGAACACCAAAAGAAGAAATTGCTAGAAGTATAATGTATAGTATATTAGCCAAAGAAAAATAAAGGTAACTAGATTTGGTAGCGTAGCATTGTAATCTATATATAAATGATTGCCATGGAGATTGAGATTGGAAAATCAATGTAATTAATTATGCATTTTTTACTTTCTCTACCACGTATAGTAGGTAGAGAAAGTATTGTATTGCACCCAAAAATTCAATACCGAGATTTCACCGGAAATATATGTTTTGAGACCCCCTGAATAAAAACAAAAGCATTTTTGGAAACATGTCCGTGTGTGTGTCTGTGGGTGTGTGTGTCTGTCTGTGAACAGCATAAATCAGTAACGAACAGTCGGATGACTGGTTGGTATTTAGGTTCCGTATCTTCCAGAGATGCGACACGGAGGTTTTCAAGAAAATCCCCCCACCACAGATTACCCTTTACTTGGAATATTTTTCGAAAATTTTAATTTTCTCAAAAATGGCTCTAACGATTTTGATTAAAATATCATATGCATAAGATATTTTCATGCCAAATAAAATATATATCCTGAATTTTCTGGGAATATCTCCAAAAGTATTCTTCATTGTGAACAACTTTTGCATAACTGGTAAACCATAAGAGATAGACAAACTTTTACAACACATAAAATGTAGATCGCGTTAAAATACACAATTTATGTCATATACATTTTTTTGTTGAGTGAACCATTTTCGAGATATTGCTTATTATTCCCTTAAAATTTTTAATACTTATTTTCTCAAATGGGAATTCGTTATTCATTTTTGTGGTCTTGGATATGCAAAGAGCATTAATTTGTGGCAAAGAGAATGGTACTGCACATAGCAACCAGCTATCAAGAGATGGGTCTGTGCTTATATTGCCCTTGCAAATACAAAACAAGGGGAAGATAGTGGGCCTTAAGCGATAGTCAAATATTTTTAGAATTGGTCGTTATGTGTAAAATGTAATTCTCTTTGCATGTCAAAAGATCGTTTCTGCAAATGTTTATCTCGATTAATATGAAATATATGGAGAATAAGAGTTTGTAAAACTAGTTTGTACAAGACTAGAGAAAGTCATGTGAGTGTAACACATCAGATTTTTCTTCTATGACTAGCAGAAACAAACTTCCTGTATAATACAGATTTTCTCCAGAATAGAATCTTCAAATTCACGATCCCGTTTCTGGTTTTAAAGGAATATAGTCTGGAATGAAATGTTCAAGGAAACAGGAGGCATGTTGCCCAAAAGATTTTTTATTTTCCTTTTCCTTTTGTCATATTGCAGACATATTTTTCTAATGACGTTTTGCTTCCGTCAAGTATATTTATGCTTGATTCAATACCGTTATCACTGCTATTGTGAATTTAATGCTATTACAATATGCTAGTAAATTATAATATCATACTATCCTCCAGTTGTATTGCTATAGAGAAAGAGAAAGAAAATTTATGGGTATCGATAAACCTGGCCAGCAATTTCCAAGCTAATTTAAAATATAAAATCTAATATACAAAAAGAAAATACTCAATAATTTTGCAGCATTTATTTCCGAAATCAGAAATTATTATTCCCATTCTTTTGCATTAAGAAGGGCAATTGATTTATATTTATTGCACTATGTTTGTAATGACAGTTACTGATAGCTAGTGATGTAGTCTAACTCCTGTTGAGAAAAGAGACAAGGGTTAACATTGTAGAGATTCACAGACGATTCTCAGTGTTTGGGCAGCATTTAGAAAGGAGGAGACCAATTCCCGGAGGAGAATGATAATGACATTACTGAGTGGGCGGGCTTTCAGTTGCTGCCAAGCACCTCCGATATTGACCTCAACTAATTATCACGTTTGCAGGGCTTTTGAAAAATCTTGGAGAGGACTTAATTTTAAACAGTTTAAAACACTGGAAACAGTTGTCCAGTGATGGGCATGACGCATTCTGAAAAAGCGTTCTACGGGATCTAGAGAGGCTGCCACTAGCTGTCCCAAGTGTATACAACTTGGTCTGGAGTAGTACTGTATTAGGGTGGCTTTTTAACGTGTGCAATTATGTGGGGGGGAAATACATTAATTGGGTGGCTATGATTAAAGATGCGGTGTTTGGGGTATAAGCAAACAACGGCAAGGCCAATTAAATGAATAAATGAATAATTATGTTCCAGACAGTGGGAGTTCCATTCTAGAAAGAAGAAAATATTCAGTTGCAAAAGTCGCCACCAGAGGAGGAAATGGTGCGCCCATTAACTTTTGATTCTGTTGTTATTTAAAAAGCAATCGGTACCACGCAATATTATATCAACAAATAAATAAGTAAGGAAATATTGAAGGACACATGAATAGTTTAGCAATTTTAGATGAATACTTAACACATCACGTGAGACAGATGCAGATCTGCTGCGTTTTGTAATGGACAGTGCAATTAATAGACTGTTTATGGAACCTCTTCAAGGGCAGATTATTGAGTCCTATTTGCAACTGACATTTGCAATTGAGTTAGATTTAAGCAACGTATTAAATTTTGCTTTCTTTCGCCTCATACAGTGTACAGTGTAATTTCCTTCGCCGGTGGGACTTTTGAGAACTGATTATTTTTCTTACTGGTATGGAATTCCCACTAACAGAAACGATGTACTTAGACTACATTTAAATTTATTTGGCCACTAATTATGAGAGTCACTTTGTAGTGCGCCCCTCGTATTTATATACATACATTTTCTGTTGGAGAGTATGTGTGAGAGTTTAGATCTGGTAGCCATGTTTCAGAAAGGAAACATTCAGAGGAACAAATAACAAAACCAGTTATAATGCCTTCATGTTTTACTTAGTTATGGTCTGCACCAAGTGATACTACAATTTAAATTTCATTAAGGAGCGACTTGAGGAGCTAATTGGGGCGGGATAATTAACACCCAATCAGACTTTTCGTGTACCGCCTCTAAATAAATTCAAATGGCTGTTTAGCGTAACGGGCTAATTTTAACAACCGGTTCGGTTCGCGCAAAACACCGACCGTCTACTTCAGCTACATTTCATAATCTTCACCAAATGGTTTATTGTTTCCGTTGGACTGCAGGACATCTTGGAGGGTTAATAAATGCAAAGCTAACTTATTGGTTTCGGGATGTGCAAATAGGGCTAAAATGAATAAAATGAGAAACAGAAATGAGTTCTTAAAACAAATGAGTCCTCTAAAACAATTTATTGCTCCCTGAATGTTGCCTTGCTGCGGCGGAAGAAACACCATGGAAAATAGTAGCAGCCTGCGGTACTGTCGCGTTAAAATAACTGTGTGTTAAGTTGCCGTGCGTTAAGCGGGCTGCTGAATTCCGTTTAAACGTATTTATTTAAAGTCGCCTAACTGCACAGTCTTATAGCAACTTTTAAAACACTTTTATAAATTTTGACACATCGTATGCAAATAAATTACATTATACAGTACAGTTTACAATATTGGCATAACTAAATTGATATTCATAAATAAAACATTTTAACAATATTTACCTAAATTGTGCAATAAGAATAGTTGTGTAGTAAATTTTACAATATTTTGTCAAATAATTTGATGCATATGAAAAACTGTATAAGTCTATTACATAAATTTGAATCCTTGACTGCTGAGTTTGTGTTTTTTCCTGTAAAGATCGCACAACTGGCTGTTCTCGAATATGTGCTAGATGCTGTTTCTTGTGCATTGAGGTGGCTATTCTTTATTCTTATTCTTGAGCTTCTTCCTATACAACTGGCAGTTCTGGAACATGTGCTGGATGCTGCTCCTCGTATCGCAGCTTATATATATATATATATATATAGAGAGAGAGAGAGAGAGAGAGAGAGAGAGAGAGAGACAAAGAGAGAGAGAGGTGGGACCTCCTTAGAGAGGATGCCTGGAGCCTTGAGCTTCTTCCTGTAAATATCGTGCATCTGGCAGTTCTCGACTATATGTCGATACTGTTCGTTGTATTGCAGGTTGCGCATTGAGGTGGCTCTTCCTTGGAGAGGATGACTGGAGCCTTGAGCTTCTTCCTGTAAAGATCGTACATCTGGCAGTTCTCGACTATATGCTGATACTGTTCTTTGTATTGCAGGTTGTGCATTGAGGTGGCTCCTCCTTAGAGAGGATGCCTGGAGCCTTGAGCTTCTTCCTGTAAAGATCGTACATCTGGCTGTTCTCGACTATATGCTGATACTGTTCTTTGTATTGCAGGTAGTGCATAGAGGTAGCTCTTTCTTAGAGAGGATACCTGGAGCCTTGAGCTTCTTCCTGTAAAGATCGTACATCTGGCAGTTCTCGACTATATGCTGATACTGTTCTTTGTATTGCAGGTAGTGCATTGAGGTGGCTCTTTCTTAGAGAGGATGCCTGGAATCTTGAGCCTCTTCCTGTAAAGGACCGTACAACTGGCAGTTCTGGACCATGTGCTGGATGCTGCTCCTCGTATTGCATATTGTGCATTGAGGTGGCTCTTCCTTAGAGAGGATGCCTGAGCCTTGAGCTTCTTCCTGTAAAGATCGTACATCTGGCAGTTCTCGACTATATGCTGATACTGTTCTTTGTATAGCAGGTTGTGCATTGAGGTGGCTCTTCCTTAGAGAGGATCCCTGGAACCTTGAGCTTCTTCCTGTAAAGATCGTACATCTGGCAGTTCTCGACTATATGTCGATACTGTTCTTTGTATTGCAGGTTGTGCATTGAGGTGGCTCTTCCTTAGAGAGGATGCCTGGAGCCTTGAGCTTCTTCCTGTAAAGACCGTACAACTGGCAGTTCTGGACCACGTGCTGGATGATGCTCCTCGTATTGCAGGTTGTGCATTGAGGTGACTCTTACTTAGACAAGATGCCTGGAGCCTTGAGCTTCTTCCTGTTAAGATCGTACATCTGGCAGTTCTCGACTATATGTCGATACTGTTCTTTGTATTGTAGGTTGTGCATTGAGGTGGCTCTTCCTTAGACAAGATACCTGGAGCCTTGAGCTTCTTCCTGTAAAGACCGTACAACTGGCAGTTCTTGACCACGTGCTGGGTGCTGCTCCTCGTATTGCAGGTTGTGCATTGAGGTGGCTCTTCCTTAGAGAGGATGCCTGGAGCCTTGAGCTTCTTCCTGTAAAGATCGTACATCTGGCAGTTCTCGACTATATGCTGATACTGTTCTTTGTATAGCAGGTTGTGCATTGAGGTGGCTCTTCCTTAGAGAGGATGCCTGGAGCCTTGAGCTTCTTCCTGTAAAGATCGTACATCTGGCAGTTCTCGACTATATGCTGATACTGTTCTTGGTATTGCAGGCTGTGCATTGAGGTGGCTATTCTTTAGAGAGGATGCCCGGAATCTTGAGCTTCTTCCTGTAAAGATCTGGTAGTTCTCAACTATGTACTGGGTACTGTTTCTTGTGTTGTAGGCTGTGCACCGAGGTGGCCCTACTTTAGAGAGGATTCCTGGAATCCTGAGCTGCATTCTGTAAAGACCGTGCAACTGGCAGTTCTCGAATATATGTTGGATGCTGCTCCTTGTATTACAGGTTGTGCATTGAGGTGGCTCTTCTTTAGAGAATCTTGAGCTTCTTCCTGTAAGGACCGTACAACTGGTAGTTCTCGAGATGTGCTGGATAATGTTCTTTGTTTTGCAAGTTTGCATCGACATGACACCATCTTTATAGAGGGTGCCTGAAATCTTGAGCTTCTTCATGTAAAGATCGTACAACTGGCAGTTCTCGATTATATGCTGGTTGTTCTTCCTTGTATTGCAGATTGTGCAGCGAGATGGCTCTTCTTTAGAGAGGGTGCCTGGAATCTTGATCTACTTCCTGTAAATACCATACAACCGGTGGTTCTGGATAATGTTCTGCATGCTGTTCCTTGTATTGCAAGTTGTGCATCAAGGTGGCTCTTCTTTAGAGAGGGTGCCTGTAATCTTGAGCTTCTTCCTGTAAAGACCGTACAACTGGCAGTTCTTGACTATGTGCTGTATACTGTTTCTTGTACTGTTCCTTCATTGAGGTGGATCTTCTTTAGGGGGGATGTAGGTGTGTGTAACCTTCGTATGTCCAACTCGGATTCTGGTTAAGAGCATCTGGTCACGGCGGTTTAGGAACTTGACTGAAAAGGCTGCTGTAGAATATTTCTTGCATCTAGAGTTTACGTTTACTAGAAGTGACCCCTAAAAAGTTTCCAACTATCACGGAGAGTTGTTTATAAATGAATATTGACGTCTTGATATGGAATTTGAACAATTTAATTTGCACTTGGAAGATTTGTTGAATCTTTGGTTGCTAAATCATTCCCATGCGTGTTAGTGTGTGAAGGAATCCACATTAACACTGCGAGTCTTTTCTTCATGAAGATGCAACGAAGGAATTGATGGACTTGGATATTTTTATAGTACTTCCTGGAACATTTGTTTGTAAATTCTACTGCATATATCGGCTTTGGAAGTTTTCTTCGCAAAGTCAAAGTTTACCTGCACTGGCTGGAGTCTCCAGGGAGGAAAGTTGCCATAAGTGGTTGCTTCCATTATTGAAGGAATTGTGAAGTTTAAGTCTTTCAGAGCTTGGTGGATTCTCAAATGAAAGGGTACAGGACTAGTTTGGTTAACTGTGTACGTTTGATGGAACCTGTACTTTTCTGTTTTTGTAGTAGTTAAAGTTTTTTGATGTGAATGGTGCTGCATTAGAAGAGGTGAGATTATGAGGATAACTGCAACATAGCTCTTGTCCTCCGTGGTCTAGGGGTACCATGCTACGCTCCAGTTCTCATGTCGCGGGTTCAAACCCGGCGGAGGGCGATGGATGTTTACGGACATAAAGCTCCTTAGCACGACTTCCTTCGGAAGGGAAGGGAAGTAAAGCCAGTAGTCCCGTGTCGAAGATTTATGGTACGTAAAAGAACCTCAAGCCTGATAAAGAGGCCCTTGAGCAAAATGTCTGATCTTTTACGCCCAATATAGAATGGGACGCAAAGAACCATATCAGTTAAGGAGCGTCCATAACTTAAACACAATTTAATTTTTACAAAATAGCCTGTTTCTGCTGTCGGCAGTAGCATATGTAACTTGCGGACCATTTCAAACCTACCGACATTCCAGCTGCCGTATGCATGCATTTACTGGGGAGAACCGACCGCTCCCTCACGGGAAGTAAACAAATCAGTACGCCCGCCATACCGGCCAATTGCTGTGTCATTCTAACGCATTATTGAAAATAGGCGAGTTACAGTAAATCCCTGGTTGAAATAATGCGGTAAAGTGTCGAGCAACGAATAATGTGAATTTTATCTGTGGGTGGGAATTAAAACAGAAAGTGTATGTAAATAATCCACGCAATCTTCAAGAACTTGAGAATTAAATCCGGTGATTGCTCAGTGAAATTACAGATACACAATTGTAGAAGCCATTGTTATATTTGCACCCAGAAATATGGACCTGATGTTCAAAATATGCCTTGATAAAAGATAAGATCAACGTTACGTTTTATTACTTCCTATTGGCACAGTATTTGTATGGGACAATAGGCCTAATTTCCACCATTCACAGTATGGGTGTTCTTATCATGCGGGAGTGCGCTCGCATCTCCCAGTAAACGTACGCAGCACGGTCCGTTAGAACGCAGGCAGGTTTGAAATGGTCCGCACTGTATTTATAGCATCGTGCGGGTTTCCTAGAACTCAGAATGCACACCATTGAACAATTCATCAAAAAACTAGCAGCCTATCTGTACACCAACTGCATCAAAAACAAAAACACCCTCATCCAAGCACTAGGCACCTATGAAACCACCATCAACAAACACAAACGACCATTAGCCCTGTTTGACCGCAACCTGTTCGATGAAGTACCTATTGAGGAGATCCTCGAACACCTAAACCGTCTTATACCCCCATAACTTTGTAACTTTGTCATATTCTCCTACACTATTAATACATCTTCAGTTACAGGAAACCATACCGAAAAGGTACTTCAAACCAACGGTCTGCCACTGCGCCAGCCCAGAAAGGAACCACCTATAAGCCATCCACCACGACAGCATCACTGCAGCAGCATCTCGGTACCCAAAGGTAAAATCCCGCCACACCTCTCACTTCGATCACCTGCATGATGTTAACACCCGCGCCATCCCATTTAGGTTTTAAGCCGAAGCTCTTTATCGCATCCCTAGCATTACCACCCTAACCTAAACAGTACTAACCACCGAGCGTCAGTCAGGGTTCGCCATGGCTTGCGCCGGTAAACCCCACGTTTGTATGTTCTGCATGCTCGCATGAGTAGTTTAACGTTACTAACCGGGGTGCTTCAGCGGAACCCGATCATCTAACACACTTAATCCAACACGAACCGGCACGTCACTACTAACAAAGCACCCCCTTTGTTGCATGTTAGATACTAACAGCATGGGGAGACGATATAGCCTCTGAGGATGATCGTCACCGGGGGCTGCCCCTACACGAAAAAAAATCTATGAACTAAAAACAATCCCGAACGATTTCACTTTTATGTTTACTCCACGTGGATAAAAATGGAATATCTACTACCTGAACTAAGAGTATACTATGTTCTCAGGTTGTAACCAAGAAGTGGTGTGAACGTGTCTTAATATCTTGGTGCTGACTGGCTAAAGCACATGAAGAAGATGTCTGTGGTTCAACCATGATACTGCACTACATTTCTGACTTCATTCAATTATGAAGCTCCCTTCCTTATCCTCGCTGAATAAACCCAAGGCAAAAATTTTGGGGTTCCGTTCCGCTTGACGGCGGAGATGAACTCATTTGCGACGTCCTTCTTAAACGAACATTATACGCATAATGAATTTAAAAAGCTTTCGAAGGGAATAATTTTATAGCTGCATTAACTTCATAAGCGGTTTTCAGCGAGGTTACTTATGAACTACAAGAGAGATTAGAAAATAAAAGCCAGCAATATATATGAATTATACTATTCGTAATTTGTAGCGTTCAGATGTATACTGATTCCTTTTATTTTGAAGCTGGTGACATGACGTTTCCAAATTTGTACTACCTTATTTTATACAATTAATGCTACAAACCAGGACATGAATGCTGAGGCAGTATTTTTAACACTTAAATAATTTCAGTCTAATTATATAATACATAAATTGAATAACAGCCCGCCTTAAAGCAATATATGTATGTAACAATATATAAAAAGTGTATATTACAATCATGGTATATGTTTATATTATTGTACACATGTAATAATGTTATGTGAATGTATTACGTAATTTAATAATATAGGAGCTGTGAGAATAATAGGTTAAAAGTTGCTAACAATGAGGTAACAATGACATAACCTTGAGGCAATAATGAGTTTGAGTGTTTAATAATGTTACTTGTGATTCCTGGAAGCAATAATGTAATAAACGTGACAGTTTATAAAAAATAGCCAATCAACAACCAGAAAAATCTTTAGTTAAATGAAGGTATTCTATTGGATCAGAGACTTGAAATACAGAAATTTACAAGTTTAGGCGGTTGAAATCAATTCAGTTGCCTGCAGACAGTGCTCATAACCGGACGCGAGACACGTCCTCGAGAAATATAATACGTATTTTGAGTGAGAAAAAATTAGTTACGTGTTAAAAAGTGCAAGTATTTAATAAAATAAATTCTCAAAGCTCTCTCTCTCTCTCTCTCTCTCTCTCTCTATATATATATATATATATATATATATATATCAGTGAAGTGTTATTTAAATCGTGTCAAGCATTAATAAAAGGAGTGAAGTAAAATTATAATATGTAAGCCAACATTCTTAGTCGCACCACAACCCTGCCAAGACATCCATGTTTCTAACAATAATACTAACGCAGCCGAGGTAAACATAAATACATAATATTTAAAGAAACAGTCAAATTACAAAGTTAATATTTTTTTAAACTTGGGGTAAAGGCCACCTGAAAGTACATTTGGGCAGAAGGCTACCGGTAACTGTTTACTGTACGTGCGGTTGCAACTACTACAAGTTCGGCTCCCCAACAGTTGAAATATAATACAACTGCTTCAATACAAACTATCTCAAATTGATACCCAAAGCGTGTGCAAATAACGTAAAAATAACAAACTATCTTCTCAAATTGGCGTCCATACGTGGAGCTAACCATACAAACTTTCCCAATGCTCAAACGTATCACCATCAACAGTCGTGTCTTGCAAGAAATACTGTTTTTTGCCAATGTAATAACAAATTAATCATCGCATTAATACCGTCTGCATGTACTTCATCAACTGAAGTACCTAAAAAAATACAAGCTCTTCTCACTGCCCATAGAATAAAGCACGCTATATTCGTTGGTTCGAGCAATACCGCCTAGAGAGGTTCAACTACGCATCGAATCATGTTGCTAGCTTTATTAGAAATAAATAATAAATATATATACGAGGTTTTAAGTGAACAGTTGCCAACTTCAGGGCGTTACCAGCCATATATTATCCAGTTTTCACATACAACATAAATTATCTCGATATTAAATGTTTATTCGACTACTTCATTAAAGTTTGTGCCCCAGCGAAATACTTTGACGCCATTCCTCAAAAATATATTTAATACGGGCATTCTGAAAGGAAAATTTTATAACGTGTGCAATTGCTTAAATTATATGATGTGTTGCACTCACATGACCTTCTCTACACTTGTACAATGCATTTTTACAAACACTTGTTCTCCATCTACCTTATGTTAATCGAGATATGAGATGTTAATATTATTCCTAACTTTCTTCTGGGTGCAACGGGAATATGGTAGGCTTTAAGCGTAAGTAAAATCTTTTAAGAACTGGTTGCTTTGTGGAGCATTTCATTCTCTTTGCATATCCAGCACATAAAAAAAGGAATAACGAATACCCACTTGAGAAGAACTATAAGTATTGGAAAATTCAAACAAATAGCAAGGAATATCTCGGAAATGTTTCACTCCAGCAACAAAAAAATCTAATGTGTTACACTCACATGACTTTCTCTACTCTCTACTCTTTACAAACTCTTATTCTCCATCTGTTTCATATTAATCGAGATAAACATTTGCAGAAACGATCTTTTGACATACAAAGAGAATTACATTTTACACATAGCGACCAGTTCTAAAAATATTTGACCATCGCTTAAGGTGTTCCCCTAGTTTTGTATTTGTAAATACAGTAGGCTATAAGCATAGACATATCTCTTAATAGCTGGCTGCTAGGTGCAGCACCATTCTCTTTGCCACAGATTAATGCTCTTTGCATATCCAAGACAAAAAAGTGAATAACGAATTCCCATTTGAGAAAATAAGTATTCAAAAATTTAAAGGAATAACACGCAATATCTCGAAAATGGTTCACTCAACAAAAAAATGTGTATGACATAAATTGTGTATTTTAACGCGATCTACATTTCTGTGCAGTAAAATTTTGTCTATCTCTTATGATTTACCAGTTGTGCAAAAGTCGTTCACAATGAAGAACACTTTAGGAGAGATTCCCAGAAAATTCGAGATATACATTTTATTTGTCATGAAAATATCTTAAACATATGATATTTTAATCAAAATCGTTGCAGCCATTTTTGAGAAAATTAAAATTGTCGAAAAATGTTCCATGTAAAGTACTCTGGGATGGGGTGATTTTCTTGAAAATCTTCGTGTCGCATATCTGGAAGATACTGAACCTAAATGCCAAGTTTGGTGTTTATCCGACTGTTGGTTTCTGAGTTATGCTGTTCACAGACACACACGGACATGTTTCCAAAAATGCTTTTTTTTTGGATTCAGGGGGTCTCAAAACATATATTTTCTGTGAAATCTCGGTATCGAATTTTTGGGTGGAATACAATACTTCCCCTACTTACTATACGTAGTATAGAAAGTAAAAAAAAAAGTATGTGACATAAATTTTGTGTTTTAACGAGATATACATTTTTGTGTAGTAAAATTTTGCATCCTTTTACGGTTTACCATTATGAGAAGTCATTAGAATGAAGATGACTTATGGGATATTCCCAGAAAACTCAAAGTATACTTTTCATTTGCCATGAAAATATCTTAAACATATGTTTTAGATAAAATCGTTAGAGCCAGTTTTGAAAAACTCAAAATGTTCGAAAAAATGTTTCATGTAAAGGGTAGTCTGAGGTGGGGGAAAATCTCGTGTCGTCGTATCCTTGGAAGATAGTAATCTCAAGTCCAAGTTTGGTATTTATCCGACCTTTCGTTTTTTGATTATTCTGTTCACAGACTGACAGACACACAGCAGACACACACACACACACACACACACACACACACACACACTAGGATATGTTTCCAAAAATGCTTTATTTGGATTCGGGGCAACTCAAAACATATATTTGTTGTGAAATTTCGATATCGAATTTTTGGGTGGAATGCAATACTTCTCCTACTTTCTCTGTAGTAGGGAAAGTAAAAATAGACTACTGATGGCTTTACCCCATCCTTGAACTGAGACGTTCTGATTTGTTTCACTGATTTACAAATATTTACACATAAGCGCAGAGAGCCATTTTTACCTCTCTTTAAACCCTAATGCATTTACCTAGTACTTCAAAAAATCCTCTGAGCTTAACTTTGAAGTATTAAACCATCTAAATATACGTTTATTTACAGTTAATGGTTTTGGTTTAATTATCAGGGGAGAAAAATCGATATCAAGAGTTCTCAAACCTCTGCAAAACTATGACATTACCGCGCAGTGCTCTGAGCTTTTTCTCTGATCAGAGCAAGAGATCACATCATAAGTGAATGTTGAAGTAGCTACATTGTTGTAGGAGTTGTATTATATTTAAACTGTTGGGGAGCCGAACTTGTAGTAGTTGCAACCGCGCATATTGTAATCAGTTTCCGGTAGCCTTCGCCCCAAAATGTACTTTCAGGTGGCCTTTGCCCCAAGCTTTGTAATTTGACTGTTTCTTTAGATATTATATATTTATGTTTGCCTCGGCTGCGTTAGTATTATTTTACACACAAGAATATCTTGACAGGGTGTGATGCGACAAGAATGTAAGCTTACACAGATTTTAAGTTTTAATTCACTCCTTGTTATTAATCCTTGACACAAATTAAATAGCACTTCACTGATATCGAGAGCTGTTAGATTATTTCTTATTAATTAATTACGCTTTTTAACACGTAAACTTAATTTTTCGTCTCACACGAATACGTATTAAATCTCTCGAGGACGCACAAGCGACGCATCCAGTTATGACAACTGTCTGCAGTCAACTGAATATAATTCAACCGTCTAAACTTGTAAATTTCTGTATTTCAAGTCTCTGATTGGCTAATCCTACTCCAATAGAATACCTTCATTTAACTAAAACCCCTTCCGGTTGTTGATTGGCTATTTTATAAACTGTCACTAAAATCACATTATTGCTTACAAGAATTACAAGTAACATTTAAACTCTCAAACTCATTATTGCCTCAAGGTTACCTCATTGTTAGCAACTTTTAACTTATTATTCTCACAGCTCCTACATTAATAAATTACGTAATACATTCATGTAACATTATTGAACATGTATACAATAACATAAGCATATGCAATGACTGTTACATACATTTTACAAATTATTACATACACATATTGCTTCAAGGCGGGCTGTTATTGAATTTACATATTATATAATTTGATTGAAAAATATTTAAGTGTTATAAATACTGCCTCAATGTGAACAACGTTTTAATTAGCATCTAAGAGGGAAACGTTTGTTGAAATACAAAAATCGTTGTACTTTCTTAACATTCTAACACGATGTTAAAAAAACAAGTTAGCGTATTTAACATTTATTGATAGAATTCAGCCTTAATTTTGTGCTTAAAATCAGAGACAGAGAGAGAGATAGATTGAGATTTGTATACCTATATATAAAAATAAGATGAGATGAACAACATACATTTTCTTTCTATGCAGTGGATGAATGGAATACAGACCAATTTTTGTTTTTCATTTTTGTATTTTATATTTAATGTAGAACTTGAACTCTTGCTTTGCAATGTGTTTATAGACTTTAATTCCGTTTTTTAAAATCTTCAGTATTTGTCGCCCACTAAAAGACCTCAGCTTTCCCCTAATGGTTTATCTTTGTAACCGCTGATTCGTTATGAAGGAAGAAGTTAATTCATTGTTAAATGCCAGCGAAGATAATAACTCTCGAGATTTTCCCCAGCTGCCTGAGTACAACATAATGCTTTTCCTAACGGAAGTCTGAGGTACAATTAGTACTGCCTGGTCTTTGATTCTTTTACGCATCTTGTGAAATTGCCTTCGTTACGTGTTTCAGTAGAGCGTGAATTCTGTGTTCTGGTAAAATCACCTCAAGGAGTGATTAGGATCAGGAACCAACACAGTTGATTAACTCAAGTACAACCGGATCTCAGTAACACAATGCCGAAATGAAACTGTACACCTACATTGTACTTTAAATGTTGCTAATTAGGTTGATTTGCCCCACCTGTCTTTACCGATACAGGTTTTTAGACATTTGTCTCGGACGCTGTTCAGTCTATAGACTTATTGTGCTATCTGTATCCTTTACCAAGAAATACAGTCTCTTGGAGACATTGATTCAAAAGCTTCTGGTACCAAAAAGGTTTTCCCAAAAGTAATATATACCCATTCTGTGAGCTAAGGCCTCACAGAAGCATATACTATAGTGGACGTTTCAGTTCCTTTCTTACATCCACTGCAACCATCGTGTTAAGATTTTTTTTTCATAGGAGCATGCTCCTGTGAAGAAAGCAGCAATTGTTCTTAGCTGAAGTCTGTTATATCTAAGCAAGTTTTCAGCTCTTCCTTTGCATTGTTTCCTAATAAACAGCTGACCATGCTTATTTATTGGAGTTTTAAGTCAGATTTCACAATGTTTTACTTCGGTGCAGTTCTCAATAAACTCCCTTACTAAACGCCAAGGTGTTCTTCGAGACGGCTCCGGTCCATTAAATAGTTGCCCCCTTGTATAATTTGCAACCTTTTCATTTTCGTCACCACGACGACCTGGCATCCTGAACTTCAATTCAGCCCTACTAAGCTTGCGAGCATATTTAGGCAATTTAAGACAAGTCTTAATGTTATCTTATGACAACTCAAAAGCCTTAAGTGCAGCCTGGCTATCTGAGAAAATACGAATCTGTTTACCAGTACAGCCTCTCATATTTCCATGTTCTTTACTTAAAACTTCACGTTTACATTTCCGATCCTCTAATTTTGCATAATCACTTCACATTTCTATGATTCCTGACTTATGTCTTCACTTCACCAGATACTAGAGCTGAATGAACGCCCCTTAGAATAAAACAGCTCCAGATCTACACAAACTACTACTGAATATAATTGCTAGCTGCTGATTGGTCCATGTGACAAATAAATTAAAACAACTCCACTTTAGTTCAACCCTCTGCTGATTTTCACGGATTCCTGACCTGCACTTAACTGCCGAGTGATACCAGATACTCTGTTTTTATTGTCATTGGCATTATGTTTATGAATTTTTTTAACGAGCTTGCATTGTCAGAATTACTAATATCCATTCTCAGAGTATACTAATTCTAATGTAAGTAAGTTTACTTAAAGCCTCATTTTTAACATCTGGCCAAGTTCTTTATAACAGTTTTTCACTGCAAAGCTAAAACATTTAAATATTGCTAATTAAATGCGCATACTATGTAATATCTTCGAATTCAATACCTACCTATCATCACCAGTTTTCACGGATAACAAAACAGTTTTATTTCTTGCGTGTAAGTAGCACACAGAATACCTATGAAACGGTAATGCGTAGAGAAGGTTAAACGACTTATAAAATATCCGATGCCCACAGCGAATAATTTCAGAATATTTGAGTTACTATTTCCACAAAAATAATTCACTGAAGTATACAAAAAGTCTCTAGCATGGTTTAAATAACGAAACTGTGCAGTTTCCGAACAATTCCAGGCTTTACGCCTATAGCGAAGTGTCTATGAGCGTCTTTCGTTGTATTATTAACTCTGTAAACGCTGCGCAGCAAATGGAATGGTTACCCTTGTTGCTTATTTCACCAATTTAACATAACAGTTACTGTATACGCTATAACATGGTCTTAACGTCAATGATTTAGAATTTGCCCATTTACCTGCTGTGACCGTCTTTAATCTTTTCAGGTTTAATTAGAAATCTAGAGTTATAGAGAGGAGTAACACAGACAAAGAGAAAGAAGCAGAGAGGGGAGATAAACATTCCGCCTAAGACAAACATTTACCAGGTTGCTAAGCTGAGCGATATTTTGCCATTTTGAATACATTTTGGTTTTTGACATTTTACGAGAATCATAAAGTTCGTTCAAAAGAACAGTTTTATACCTGCTTTATGTAACTTTACTCAGTGTTGACAAAAAAGAAAATGACAATATCATTTGAAGATTTTAAAAGTTTAAACAACTATTTATGCTACATTAACATAAAAACTATCACTTTAACAGGCTCTAAAAATCATACATTTTATCTATTTGCTTTCTTAGAAGGCACAACACATAATTTCCTATGAAAGAAGTAAATGGTGAACAGAAGAACAACGCCACAAAGTGTATCCTAGGGAGGGGCTTCAAGTGGTTTACACACATAATAATTATAATAATAAGGGGGAGGTCAAATCAATTTAGATTTACAAAAGAAGAAGTATTCTACGTTGCAAGATTATATTTTCCCAAGTATGTCATCTGACGCACATGCTTGAAAGTTTGCGATCCTTCTTGTTCCTTTCCGTCGCCTGAGGCCGTCCTGTTACCCGGGGTATACAATACATTGAATACTCCTTGCGCATATTTTGTGTGTATTAAGAACTTACTACTTAATTTTAAATCATATCTACGTAAAAATATATGTGGATAACAACGCGCTTTATATGAAAAATACAGTATGCCCATAAAAATACCTACTGTTATACTCAAAACTGGCACCACGTCGCCTTGGATAACCGTATTGAAATAAAATTGGTGACATTCGAAACAAAAACTTAAACATTTTTGTGCATGTCAATAATGGACAACAATGGACGGGCTCGCGGGAATCAAACACTGAAACTAAATTCACTCACATTTGTGATTAGTCGATATGGGTACATTATTGGATATTCAACAGGCAGTTTACATGTGAATGTTTGCTTTGTGTTGTTATTGAAGTAGTTTTAAGAAGTTATGGCGAACCCACAAGAAGGTAGTTGGTGTGTTTTGGAATGTCGTAGTCTGGTGCAGGTTCATCCTGATTTTAGGTGAAGGTTTCAACATCAAGCTCCTACACACACGTCAATTTTGAAGTGGTATCGTGATTTTGTGGTACGTGACTGCATATATCATCAAAGGAAAAACAATTCAAGAAGATCATCTGTCCATACGGGAATTGTGGAACAAATGCGGGAGCCACTTGTACGTAGTCCTAAGAAGTCTGTCCGTAGAGTTAAGGCTGGTTCACAACCAACGAGAACGGTAACCAGAACGAGAACGAGAAAGTTGAAATACATGTATTCAAATGGGAGTGTTCACAATCGACGGGAAGCCTTCCCGGCCCGGGAACGGGAAAGAAGAGTTGCCTAACTTTTAACTTTCTCGTTCTCGTTCTCGGTCACGGCATATTAGATCTCTATTGTGCATATTAGACTCTTCACTCTAGAGGTTATTCTAGGCGGCCGTGACAGAAGCAGCTATTAGTGCTCTCTATAGTAATAAATGTGTGGTGCTTCCTAACCTCATCCCGACACCCGCAAATCTAATCAGCGTTGGTTCCTCTGTTGAAGGGATCATTTCTACTTTGCTTATATTCAACTCAAAACTGGCTATTACCTAAAAACAATGGAAAAAGCTATAAATAGCAGCTAAAACCGGTAGAATTGAAAAAATCACAATAAAAGATTTTAATGTATGCCATTGAATAAAGAATGAAAGCTTGGCATAAGTAGAGGAATCGGAAATGTAATGGATATGCATTTAGATAATGTTTACTCTATCGAATTTTGACTTGGCTAAATTAGAAGTAGGTGAAAAAATATCGTTGATAGTTAAAAACAAATGAAATCACAGTGCCCAAAATCGACTTTCACTTTGTGATCGATATGCATTCCCGTTCTCGTTACCGGGCTGTTGTGAACCAATATCTTGTATGGTGCATTGCTTCCCGTTCTCGTTTCCGTTCTGGTTACCGTTCTCGAGCGGTTGTGAACCAGCCTTTAGTCAGCAGTTAAACATCCCTAAATCCACCGTAATTAAGATCCTGCGTACGCGACGGAAGTTTTACCCCTACAAACTACAGTTACAGCAAAACTTGAAACCTGATGACCCTGGAAAACTATTAATTCTCTCTGAACATTTATTGGTACTAATGAAGGATAATGAAAATCTGTCAGAAAAAAATAATTTTTAGTGATGAGGCAACATTTCACGTTAGTGGAAAAGTGAATAGGCATAATGTTAGGATTTGGGGGAGCCAGAATTCACATGCCATTTTGGAAGTTGAAAGTGAATGTCTTTTGTGCCGTATCGAACCTCCAATTTTTTATTTCGAGAGGCCACTGGCAACGGTCTAACATCTTGACATGCTCACTGAATGGTTATATCCACAATTGGAAGAAGAAGGGAACTAATTCATTCTCCAACAAGATGGATCACTGCTCATTGGCATTTACATGTTCGGGAACATCTGAATGAGCGGCTTCCAGGAAAATGGATTGGACGTGCCGGAAATGACGATAATGTCTTGCACAAGTGCGCCGCGGTCGCCTGACTTGTCGGTCTGTGGCTTCTTTTAAGGGGTTACATAAAGGACTGTGCCTATGTACCCCCATTGCCTCAAAACCTGCAAGTACAGCTTCGTATCACTGCTGCTATCCAGTCCACTTCATCATATATGTTGGAGCGTGTGTGGCGTGAATGGGAATGTCGTCACTCGTGGGGGCCACATTCAATGTCCCTGAGGTGTAGTAAAAAATATTAAAGTTTTTCTGTCAAATATCAACTTCACGCAAATATGACTACCCAAAGCGATGCAATAACAGTTCAAAGTATGACAGTACTTTTATGGACACACTGTATAGTACATAATGTACATGTAATTTGTTGTGAGCAGAGAAAATCGTGTGATTGTAACACATCAGTTTTTAAATATTTGAAAGTCGCTTCAGTCTGTTGTATCCTCCTTTTACCTATAACGAAGTGTATCAGGAAATTATTTCTACAAATATTCATAAGGATAAACATAAACTTCACATAGGCCGAAGCAAAAGTCAAGAGTCTTAAAAAGTGTGTTGCTATGTGATGGCTTTGAAATTCCATGTTATTTGCATGACCACGATTAAAAAAAATCTGATGTGTTACACTCACATGACTTTCTCTACTCTTGTACAATCTAATTTTACAAACGCCTATTCTCCATATGGTTCATGTTAATCGAGATATCGAGATGTCAATCTTATTGGTAATTTTCTTGTAGATGCAAGGGAAATATGGTAGCTTTTAAGCGATAGTCAAATATTTTAACGCTGGTTGCTATGTGGCGCATTCCATTCTCTTTGCATGTCCAGGACATAAAAAAAATGAATAACGCATTTGAGAAAAAGTATAAGTATTGGAAAATTTAAGGAAATAACAAGCAATATCTCGAAAACGGTTCACTCAACAAAAGAAATGTATATGACATAAGTTGTGTATTTTAACGCGATCTACATTTTTTGTGTAGTAAAATTTTGTCTATCTCTTATGGTTTACCAGTTATGCAAAAGTCGTTCACAATGAAGAATACTTTTGGAGACATTCCCAGAAAATTCGAGATATACATTTCATTTCTCATGACATTATCTTAAACATATGATATTTTCATCAAAATCGTTAGAGCCATTTTTGAGAAAATTAAAATTTTCGAAAAATGTTCCATGTAAAGGGTAGTTTGGGGTGGGGGGATTTTCTTGAAAACCTTCGTGTTGCATCTCTGGAAGATACTGAACCTAAATACCAAGTTTGGTGCTTATCCGACTGTTCGTTTTTGAGTTATGCTGTTCACAGACACACAGACACACACACAGACACACACACAGACACACACACACACAGACACACACACAGACACACACACGGACATGTTTCCAAAAATGCTTTTTTTGGATTCAGGAGGTCTCAAAACATGTATTTCCGGTGAAATCTCGGTATCGAATTTTTGGGTGGAATGCAATACTTCCCCTACTTACTATACGTAGTAGAGAAAGTAAAAAATCTGATGTATTACACTCAAATGACTTTCTCTATTCTTGTACAAACTATTTTTACAAACGCCTAATCTCCATATGCTTCATGTTAATCGAGATGTTCATCTTATTGCTAATTTTCTTGTAGGCGCAAGGGGAATATGGTAGACTTTAAGCGACTGTCAAATCTTTTAAGAGCTGGTTGCTATGTGGAGCATTCCATTCTGTTTGCATGTCCAGAATATAAAAAAAATGAATAACGAATTCCGATTTGAGAAAACGCAGGAAAATGTAAGGGAATAACGAGCAATATCTCGAAAATGGTTCACTCAAAAAAAAAAATGTATATGACATAAATTGTGTATTTTAACGCGATCTATATTTTTTGTGGCGTAAAATTTTGTCTATCTCTTATGATTTTCCAGTTATGCAAAAGTCGTTCACAATGAGGAATACTTTTGGAGACATTCCCAGAAAATTCAAGACATACATTTCATTTATCATGAAAATATCTTAAACATATGATATTTTAATCAAACTCGTAAGAGCCATTTTTGAGGAAATTAAATTTTTCGAAAAATGTTCCATGTAAAGAGTAATCTGGGGTGGGGGAATTTTCTTGAAAACCTTCGTGTTGCATCTCTGAAAGATACTGAACCTAAATACCAAGTTTGGTGTTTATCCGAATTTTCCTTTGTGAGTTATGCTGTTCACAGACACACACACGGACATGTTTCCAAAAATGCTTTTTTTTTGGATTCAGGGGGTATCAAAACATGTATTTCCGGTGAAATCTCGGTATCGAATTTTTGGGTGGAATACAATACTTCCCCTACTTACTATATGTAGTAGAGAAAGTAAAAAAAGGGAGAGAGAACGAATAGCAACTTACCACTTGAAAAAATATAAATATTTGAAAATGTAAATCAATATCAAATAATATCTCGTCAATGTGATGAATTTATCACACTGATAAGGCTTATTGTGTCCTTTAACGAGATCTAACGATTTTTTTGTGAATAAGATTTTGTTTACCTGTTGCGGTTTACCGATTATAAAAAGTTATTCAGAATGAAGAAGGCTTACAGTATGGTGTATTAATCAAAATCGTTAGTCACTTTTGCGAAAATATTTAACGCACTTTTCGTTTTTAAGTTATGCTGTATCACCTCCGCACACGAACTCTTTTCTATATTTTTGTTTTTAAGGAAGTCTCAAAGCGTGTATTTCCGGTGAAATCTCGAAATCGAATTTTTGGGTGGAACTTCCTCTACTTACTATAAGTAAGAAGTAGGGAAACAAATAAGATATTAAAGAATACTTTCTAAAACAGATATAAAAATACATTGTACTAGGTAGAGGAATTAATATAAATGTCACACCAATTTGTAAAATACTGAACATCGTTTAAAACATTAGCACATTCACAGTATGTATTGTTATACAAAAAGAAATAAAGTACGTGTTTCTATTTCTATTATTGAATGTTTAACATTCCTAGGTCCATCGCAAGCACGTTTCCTCACTGTAATTTATGCAATGCTCTACATATCATGAAAATAAAACTATAATTTCAACAACAATGACTGAAACTGAAATTGAACTTTATTAATATAAAATAGCCTTCTATTTGTATAGATTTTTTGTTAGTATTTGTGGAGTAAAATTTATCTCCTGAAAAAGTTTTGAAAGTTCACACAACATAGCGGTTTTCCCTATTGTGGTCCTCAGGAATTACTGTAGTATTCAGTAATTGAGACCATTTCGGGTGAATATTTTACTTAACACTAACAAGATATAAATATAAGTTTTATTGTATAATGGCTAATATATATATATATATATATATATATATATAACGTTAGAAAAGTTCCTGTAACTGTTACAGAGTTTTCTCAATCTATTCTTTGTTTCTTGCCTTTCTTCACGAATTTCCCTTAGTTGATCAAAGAAGAAACACTAGATATCAAAAGCGGATGCGGTGAATTTAAAAATCAGCATTTCAATGTGCCTTTTCTTTATTTTACCTCTGTGTTCATCTACATTGTATGTTTTTGCTCTGAAAATACAAACGTTGCGAGAAACAATCGACCGTAGAAAATAAGAGATTTGTTCTTGGCGTTTGAACAAGCAATAAAAGCCGGCAACACTCTCTGCTCTATGATTCTCTCGTATAAAACGGAATGTGTTCAATGCCAGAACAAACGAGATTGCTCACAAAGTCAGGAGTTATGAGTTGCATTACGAAAAAGAAGAGATACGTACGTATGCAAGGGAATGGAAACATTTAAATATTTTTCAAATTACATTTTATTATCTAGCGTTTGCATCACTTTCTAAGGTAGAGCGCTTGAAAAGCCGGCCACTAAACACCAGTACATAAACTGGCCATTTTCCTTACCCCTTCCTCACGGTTTCTGCCTTTTATTCGTGATCCGCTGATGCCAAGTCCAGGGGCGAACTGGTTCGGATTCTATTCCTATACAATTTTGTAATTATCAGAAGAAAAGAGGCTTAAGTATGTGTATAATTTAGAATTCATTAAAATAAATCTAGTGACACTGTCCTTTTCAACACTTCTTGTGTTCATTTAAAACTTCAGTGTCTCCTATTCAATGAGAGCTTAAAAGAACCAAACTAAGCTGAAAAATATGTATTGTTCTCATATGACTTTCTCTATCACTATGTTTGATTATATGCTCTACGAGCTATTTTTATGAAGCTTATTTTTCTATCTACTTCATGTTAATCGAGATAGACACTTGCAAAAGTAGTTTATTGCGCATTTCATTGTAGGTACGAGGATAAAGTAAACCTAATCGATAGTAGCACCTTTAAAAGGTAGTGGCCTATGCTAGCCCTTAAATTCTACATTTTTCCCATGACATCGTGAGAAATAAGTGCACAGCAACTACACTTTCAAACAAATATTGAAAAATTCAAACTAATAACAATCGATATCTCGGAAATGGTTGCCACAAAATGAGTGCTTAAAATAAAATGTGTGTTTTAAAGATATTTATATTTGTTGTGTAGTACGTTTTTGTCTGACTCTAATTTACCAGTTATACCGCATAGAATTCCTTCATAATGAAGAGAACTTCACAGACTATTCCAGAGAATTTAGATATGAATTATGTAGGCTATTTTAATAAAAAGTTTTAGAATAAATTTTTAGAAAATAAAAAAAAATTCGAAAAACTTTAATGTAAAGGGTAATTTAAGGGAGTGGAAAATGTTCTTGAAATTTTTGGAATATATTAAACTTATATACTGTTCGCCAACGGAAAGAAAGTCCCTGACAGAAATGTGCTAAAAAGTGCGATAAGGACAGTGAATATGTGACAGAGAATGCATGCTACGCAAGGAATAAAACTATTAAACTGAGCTGTCGTGTGTGTCATAAATAAGGGTAACATAAGCAAGTAGGCAGGGTTCGGAACGTGTCTAATCAGCAATTTCCCCTCTGCCCTTCATTCCCCGGGGACTTTCTTTGCTGTGGAAGGCAGTAGTAAGTTTGGTATTTATACGAGTTTTCGTTTTCGAGTTAAGCCATTAACAGACAGACACAAACACACGGGCATTTGTCTAAACCATTTTTTTATTTAGGTGGCCTTAAAACGTTTATTTCTGTTGAAATCTGAAGCTAGAAATTTCGGGTGGGGCGCGATATCTTCTTTATTTACTAGGCACATGATAGAGAAAGTAAAAATGGGTGGTTCTGTTCATGATGTCTAGTCACAACGACCAACACCAGACAGAGAAGGAAGCTTCGAGCAATCTGGAAACTAGCAAGTCGATGTGATTAGCTCATTGGTGCACTGTAACCACATGCTTTGGCTCTCGTGTCATCTATATTTTACAATTTTACTTCACAGAACGTTTTTAGTTTGTATATGATTACTAAAATACAAACCGTGATTGTTGCTCTGAAAATAGAATTAATTATATCGATATACATCGATAAACTTAGAAACATAGCATGGCTTATTAATTTGAGGCTGGAACTTGTTATAATTATAAGCAAATAATGTCTTCATTAACCGAGATGAAAACAACCACTCCTATTTAAGGAAAAAAGAACAGACAGAATATCGTTTAGGAGAAAGAAGTCACAAATAAATTTAAAATGCAAATGATTAGGTGCTTTTGAAACTATACCTAAGTTAACTTAAATATTAAATAATAACATATACTGGTTACGCACAAGCGAGTACAGAAGAGTAACACCTCGCAGTTTGATTATTTACTAAATGAATAAAGAGTTGACTGGTTTATGTAGCCTGTTAATGAGTTTCGATGTGGGTTAAAGCAAACGTTTTGCTGTACAAATTTTGCCTATTATGAGTAAGCAGGAATTTCAATATCTACACACTGGGTCATCTATGAGAACAAAGAGGCGAGGAGACAGAAAACAAGGTATTCAAATAATTCCGTTTGAGATTTTTACTGTGAAAATAAACGCTTATGTTTCATTATAATCATATTTTAAGAACCTCCGTTCGGTGAAAACAAACGTTCAGCATCGCAGTTTACATTGGAGTCAAACTTGAGCGTATAAAGCTGCAATTACCTACCTACATATATATCTACCCACCTACTCAATATGGTAATTCAATAAAATTTCATTTATACTAAAATTATCTGTCTAATCATTAGGCAAACGGATGATGTTGTAAAAGTGGTAGCAGAGCGTGGTTACCATCTGGATTATGTCTTTAACAATCTGCGTTATCGCACCAAATTACTGTTTATTGGAAGTTGCCCCGGTTCTGGTAACCTAATCTAATCCTCCAGGTGCCTGTCAGGCTGCCCGAATAATTTGAAAATAACATACTTTTCATATCCTGGCACGAAAATCACAAATGCGTTAAATGTGTCGTTATTCTAGTAGGTAATACAGGGGATAGACCGATGTTTTTAGGAACTTCTCAAACTGTGAGATGGTGCTAAATGCACCCGGAATCCTCTGGCATTTATAAAATTGCACCTGTAAATGTTAAGTATTAAAAAGTAAGATGTACTTATGGAAGGGAGATAATACCAGGCCTACTTTGAACTATAAGAATTAAATGGAAGAAGAAGGCGACTAACACCACCATCACTACTACTATTACTACCACCACCACTACTCCTCCTACTCCTACTACGACGACCACCACCACTAATAATATTAACAATAATAATAATAATAATAATAAACATCATGTGAAAATGAAATTGACTAGAAGAAAACAAGACATCTAAAGTACAGGAAAACCATCTCTTAATTCGAGGTCGATATCAACTTTGTGAAAGTTTGTAGTGTCGTTTATCAACCTACATTCTTTAGAAACGTAACTCGGCATTTTCTACTTGATTGGAGTAAAGATAGTATAAAAGTGTCTCAAACACAAAGAATCATATCGTAAAAGACAATTGTCTTCCATAAACCGAAAGATAGGTTAAGCAACCACCCGTCGTTTTCAACAAAAGCGCTGCTAATGAAGCAATTTACCTCTGCGTGTGAATAAGAGAGACATGACAATTCAATTTCCTTAATACTCCCTTACTTTAGCTGCCACATTACCTTCTGCATAATGACCTCATTTAAGTTCTTTCTGACCCATATAAGCCCGTTACTAACGTTACAGTTCTCAGAATCTAATACAACCCTTTCAAAAAGCAAAAATCTAGGTTGATGCCCTAGGTGCATGTTATAATTAGACTGCTATCCTCGACATAAAGTTAACTTTATGATGTTTCTACTAAAATCTGTGAGATGAGTTCAGCTAACAAGTGGGAGCTTGAAACACAGCCTTGAAAAGAACTGTGCAACACTAGCAGCTCCAGTCTAACTGATCAGCACAGCCGGATCTTGATGCAACTGAACTAAGCTACGGCTTGAGGCTCCCTGCCCAGAGGGCGTCAACGGAAGGATCAAGAGGTGAACAAAAGTTACGTCACTCTCGTTATTTGGAGTGAATGTGTGCATGTGTGGAGTAGGCAAGAAACCGCCGAAATTCACGCACCAACACTGATTTTAAACAATTACTAAGACAAAAAGCAATAAAATAGCCACACGAATTCCTCTACCCATTACAAACTATACCTTATATAATTCATATAAAGCGATTCTTCTATTCGCCTAACGTTAAGGTTTTGCCTAGACTACCTGTGAAAAACTTTAATCTACAATTTTATGTCCCTACCTACCTATCTATTTTTATTCGTTTCTCTACCATGTATCCGCTAGATAGACAGGTATTGTATTCCACCCAAAACCTCGATACCGAGATTTCGCCGAAGATACATGTTTTGAGGTCCACCGAATCCAAAAAGCATTGTTTGTGTGTGTTATGTGTGTACAAGTTCAGCGTCTTTCAAGATTTTCCGAGAAAATCCCCCGCCCCAAGTCATCATTACTTGCCAAAGTTTTCGTAATTTATAATAAAAGTGGTTCCAACGATTTTAATTAAAATACCATATATCTGAGATGTTTACACAAGTAGAGCGTATATCTTAAATTCCTTCGTATGGCCTGTGAAGTTCTTTTCATTCTGAATTGCTTTTATGGATAAATCTTAAGAGATAGACAAAAGCTATGGCACAAAAAATGTAGATCTCGTTAAAACAACTGAAATTGGGTTTTATTTATGGGCGCTCTTTAACTGCTATAGTTCTTAGCGCCCATCCTATACTGGGCGTGAAAGACCGGAAATTTTGCTCAGAAGAGGCCTTTATCAGGATCGAGATCCTTTTACGTGCCGTAAATCTACGATATGGGAGCACCGGCTTTACCCATCCGAAGAAAGCCATGCTAAGGATTTTTGCGCCCCCCCCAAAAAAAAATTCATCACCCTCCACCGGCTATAAGCGCGCATCCTCGGGAGCTAGACAGATCTCATTGAATCACACAATTTATGTCAAATAAATTATTTTGCAGCATTAATAATTTCGGAAATACCTTTATTATGAGTTTGAATTGTCAAAAACTTAGACTTTTTCAACGCAAAGTCGCTATTCATTTGTTTTTCTCCTGGTCATGCACAGAGAACGGATTTTCAAAGCATCACATAGCGATCTGCTCTTAAAAGATTGACTATCGCGCAGACCTATTGTTTTCCCTTATTTCCATTATTCCTACAAGGAAACACGTAATAAAACTATTTCTGAAAATGTTTATCTGGATTAACATGAAGTGGATAGAAGAATAAGCTTTCGTAAGAATAGTTTGTTGAAGAATGGGTACAGAAAGTAATGTGTATGTAACACATCGAAGTTTTTATGATCAATCATTTTTATTATGTTCAATAACGGACAAACTTTGGTGAACCTTCCAGGAACGGAAGCTGAGGGCATTAAGTTTTGTCTTCTCTTTCTTACACACCTGATACACAACCCGAGAACAAACCTGCTTCGAAAAATGTATCTTTATGGTTCAGAAGACCTCAAAATATGTATTCGCAGTGAAATAGCGATATCGAACCAAGGTTTCATTGTACGTTTATTGTGTTTCTTACTGGTTTATTGGTATATAATAGTATGTTACATGTGTAAGAAAATTTAAAAAAAATAATATTTACTTTTGGTTGACCACACTATAATACACTGATTAAATGTGACGTAACTGGACCGTTATGCCATAATACTTCAGCGACTCGTTATGACCTTACTCGGCGCAGCTCCACTTTCGCGCCTATCTTTTAACATCTTAAAGCAGTTGTCCAAATTGGAGCCATTCCTCAGGTATACAATGAGATGTGTGTAGTTTAAACTAATATTCTAATAAACTGACCTCATGCAACAATCAGTCCAACAATGGGTAACATACAATCAAACAAAATAGTTAACAAAGCCCAATTTAAAACGCTACCATGACGTACACCACGTAAACTTGGTCAAATTGAATAATCCTGCAGCATAAATAAGTGGATATTGAACCATTAAAGTTGTGTGAAACGGTTAAGCATATGTTACCTTAACACACAAAATACACTGGTGTGCAAAACCAAAGGACGAAAGCAATCTTCGCATGCTGTGACACTGCCAAGTAACATAGCTCGATGAAACTTGAATTATGCATAGAGAGAACTGCTGCTGTATGCTACAGTAGGCAACTAAACGAAATATGCAATGAGACGAACAGAAACGCCACTTTTATTCATAGACCATAAATCTACATTAAAGTCAATACGACATATGATGGCTCTTTAGATTTACAGAAACAGATACATGGTGTTTAAAATACTGTATGATTACCGCGGACAGCAATGCATGCTCTGCATCGTGCTCCCATGCTAGATGTTGGTAAGCAGTTCTTGTGGTTGGGCGGTCCATCCCTCCACCAGCGTTGTTGACAACTGTTGGATGGTCGTTGGTGCATGTGGATGTGCTGCAATGTGTCCCCCAAAGCATCCCACACGTGTTCGATGGGATTTAAATCGGGGGAACGGGCAGGCTTGTCATTCGCCGAATATTCTCTCGTTCGAAGAGAGAATATTTCACCGGCGCTGTTCGATGCGGTCGCGCATTGTCATCCATAAAAATAAAGTCAGGGCCTACTGCACCCCTGAAAAGACGCACATGGGGAAGGAGTACAATATCATAATAACGTTGACCAGTGAGAGTACCGAGTTCAAGGATTTGGAGGTCGGTGCGCCCATGCAACATTATGCCTCCCCAAATCATAACACCCAGACCACCAAAACGATCATGTTCCAGGATTTTAGTGAGTTCATTAGGTTTCCCACCTCTCGCCGGATGAGGTACGTCGAGAATCACTACTTAGACTGAATCTGCTCTCATCCGAGAAGAGCACGCGACCCCATTCCTCGTTGGTCCAGTTTTAATGCTCTTGGGACCATCGCAAACGGTGTCGCCGATGTGTGGATGTCACTGGAACACAACGTACTGGCCGTCGGGCAAAAAGAACACCTCTATGTAGTCGCCGTGCCACTGTGTATCGTGAGATTGCGTGCCTAGCTGTCCTGCTAAATGTGGTTGCAATTGCACCTTCTGTTTGGAGTGAATCCCTTTTTACCTGTTGCACAATGTAGCGGTCATCTGCTGCTGTAGTTGAGCGTGGTCGACCACCACCTCTCCTTGGGACAGCAGTGCCTGTGGTTTGGAAGGTTCCCCATGCACGTGAAACAATGCTGTGAGCAATTCCAAACTCCTGAGCAACACTCGTCACACTTCGCCCTTCTTCAAGTTTCCCGATGATTCTTCCCCGTATGAAGTCATCCAAATGGTGCAATGAAGAACACCACTCAGTGCACCGTAACAGCTCGCTAATTGCCACACACCGTCTTTCCTGTTTCGTCAACTGCCCCGTGTTGCGGGACCAGATACATTTGGCACTATAGTCTCGCTGCACTCACGCCATGTGACGTCCAGCTTTCTATGTACGTGTGAGAGACTTCTGGCAAATTGCTCCCGCACCTTCATCTACTTCCATAAAGTAGTTCATTTGTTATGTTACTTTACCCATCTCGTCCTTAGGTTTTGCACACTAGTGTATAAACTAACATAATATACTTTGCTGCTTCACCAAGCTAGCTTTAACTGTAAAATATATCACCTTATTCAACCTAAGTAACACTGAAGCGTAAAGAACTGCGGCTGGCACTACTAAGCTTGGGCTGAGCAGTTAAGCAAGTGCAGTTGAATTTACATTTGCAATTTTATACTGTAAACTTGTTTTCACCTAAACCAAACTGAGTAACACTGCAGCATAAAGAACTGTGGCTTGGACCATTAAGCATATATTGAAAGATTAAACAAATGCCTAAATTTCTTTAACCTCCAAAATGGGAACTAACATATAAACTTGTTACCTCAACAAGTTAAGCAGGATATACTGTAAAGTGTCTTACTTCAGCCAAATTGAGTAACACTGCAACATAAAAAACTATGACCTGCAGTACTATGTGTATATTGGAACGTTAAGTAAATGCCATTAATGAAGTGTTAAGAAAACAATTCACCACCGGTACCAAGTTAATTGTTGCTTACGGCAAAGAAGCCAAGGGTGCAGCCCAGGATTCATGAAATAAGAGCACGGCTGTTCAGCAAGCTTGGTCTAGAACCCGACGTGACTTCACTACACGCCATTAGCACGATACAATTTTGCCCATATAATCCCAATAAAAAAAAACTCCCCGGATAAGTCATCCGAAGAAGCCTCGAGCTTAAAACCACAGAAATAACAGTACACATTAAAACTAATAAAGCCAAACTCAGGGTGATCAGTTTAAAATAGTCCCTCTTATCCTTGAACAAATTAACTGTACAGGCCGGCATACTCACCAAAACCGAACAGACACCGCGAGAACCTCTGTCAGCTAGACAATCGGAGCGGCGAACTCACTCTTCACGATCCCACCAGCTATCTGACAGCGCACTTGACCCCCCCCCCCAAAAAAAACTCGCAGGTGACAGGCGACAAGTCAATCTAACCTCCCAAAATTCTAAACCAACCGGCACACAATGTGTGTAGTTTTCACGTTACATGCAAAAGATGAATAAATACGGCGTGGCCTCACAGTGCTGTCATATGTTGCACTATTCGCAAACACGCTCACGTTTTGCCATGCCATTCGATCAGTATTTAATTCAATATAATTAACAAGGCAAGATATTTTTGTAAAAACTCAAAATTTTTGAAATTATAGTGTGGTCGACCAAAACAGTCGTATGCAACTTGACTATAATGGTAGTAACTAAGACGATTATAGTCTTGTTGCATAATATACTTATTAGGTTTGAAATTAGTTTGATACGCATACGGAGACTTATTGCAGTTCAGCCTTATGAGTTTATTATTATAATTTGCCATTCTGTGATTCATGTACAGTTTTTTAAAATAAGACTTTAATAAAAACTGAAAATTCTCACAGTATTTTTAAATAGTACTGTGTTAAATTAATAAAGAAAAGGTTAACCTATTCACCACTCAGACTCCGATCACCGCAGACACTGAATCACTTCACCCTGAAGATACAAAGCGCTGTACTTGGCGAAACGTCGGTATCCACGATGCCTTCTAGGCCTACAAGCCCGGATAGTTGTAATTCATTTATTAGTTATGACGCCGGCCGTGAAAGCCTCAGTATGTACATTAACCTATTGTGTCTGATGTCTTGTAAAAATAACTTATTATTTAATATTACAATGATATTTAATAAGTTCTGTATTATAAAGGCTTACATACTATAAAGGCCATCTGCATTATAAATCTTGAACGTTCAGGTTTCACAGATATCTTATCTTCCTGAAGTGTCTAGAGTCATTAAGTTTGTTTTATTGGAGTGATTAGTTTAGCTTTCTGATTTAACCATGGCAGTCTGCATAAGTAAAGGAAGTCGATCTTTAAAATGATAACATCTTCCACCCGAAGTGTACATAAAGCTTAATTCTCAGCATAAATTCAGCCTCTCATCATAATGATTGATTACGCTACTCAGTAGTGTACAACTCAATCCTATGAATAAAATCTGTCCAAAATATAAAGTAAAAACGAAGATACGAAACAAATTACCTTTTAATGCTCTGTGCGTAGATCAACGCCTTCGAGACATAATGGAATCAATTATTGCGTCCCAAGGCATCCATTTATTATGCTGGTAATCAGCTCATTTTCTGTTTAACGTTAGAAAATGAGGAGCTCAGAATCAAAATTTTGTTATGTCCGCAAACAAAACGTTTCAGGAGACAAGAAAAACATGGAAATTCTAAGCTTCAATGAATTTCAACGGCTGAAAATAGCAATGTGTTTGTAATTGCTCATAGAGTTAAGCCATGCCTATGGACAAAATATAAAATTGTATGCAAGACCAGTATCAGACTTCAAATTTTAAAACATCTTGGCCATAATTTCATTTGCACCAGCACTATGGACTGACATGGTTTTCATTCAAATATATAAAATAAATCAGGTTTTTTAATTGGAAAAAGAGTCTGAAATAAACTTAAGACTTATTCAAGAACAATATTGAATCATTTAGTCCATTATTATATTAATGTTATTATTTATTAGTATTATATCAATTTAATGATTCCTTACAACAAACAAAACTTTATAACCATGGTTGTTACATAATTATTTTAAATTTCGCTACTATCCATGCATGGAAGAAGATCCTGTTTTTGAAACAGTCACATTGCTCTAATCCATTATCCTCATCCCTTGGATACACAGGTCTTCTTGATGAATCAATTAACATACAAGTTAAGATTATCATTTCGCCCAATATACGAGAATGGGAGCTTAGGACCACAGCAGATAAAGAGCGTCCATAAATAAAACTCAATTTAATTTCAATCCAGTTTTCACCAAATATTTCTTGTTATAACTTATCAACGCCTTTCTTTTTGTCTTCCTTTATATTATTTGTTAATGGTGGGTCAAATATTTATAAATGTTCCATGCTATGGCCTCTGTTTAGTAAGGATGTAGAACGCCTTGCATCATGCACTGAATAGACGTCCTCCAGCTTGTTAGCGTATATTTTGTCTGCTCTAATTTTATTACAAGTCTGACTCGTTTATACTCGTATTACATACAATGCCGACTGGTTTTTTCAAGAAATCACACAGAATTCTGAAGTTTCGACTCTGTCAATCCCTCAATCGAAGACAAACTAAGACTGTACATTACTCTTAATAATGCAATCAATAGGGCACTCTCGTTTACTTGCCATCCATCAGAACAATAATTAAGGCAACCACACTTATGCCTGCATACAAGCATTTGACTTTGCAAACAAATAGGTATTAAGG
This sequence comes from Deroplatys truncata, assembly GCA_030765065.1. Lineage (NCBI taxonomy): Eukaryota > Metazoa > Arthropoda > Insecta > Mantodea > Mantidae > Deroplatys > Deroplatys truncata. The sequence continues at coordinate 264,056,594 of CM060975.1, read as the reverse complement.
AAAAGAACGTAACATATAATTGAAAAGTCGACAATGAAAACAATACATTATTAACAAGTCAACAATTGAAGTCTGTTGCAGATGACGAAAAACTTTGCTGAATGATCCGAGTGTGTTGGTTCCACAAATTTGTGTACTTGAACCAATCGAGGTGAAGGGCAGAATTGGTTCTGAACCAGACGCCTGATTTGAAACTGCTTTTAAACAGGTTAAAATTTATGATTTGATCCTAATCTCATAGCCCGCTGAAGGGCACCTAAAATACGGCAAATTTGAAACAAAAAGGTTTCCGACAAAATCTGGACTTAATATATTTTGATTCAGATCGTCTCAAATATAACACATTATTTCGACATAAGTCATTCGGTGTCAAATAAGTTAATGATTACAACTTTATGCCTATGCCTACTTTTAAAACTGGGAAAAGTTATAGTTTTAATAGTAATTTGCTTCTAGAAATAAACATACGTGTTTTCCAGTTTCATTTTATTTCGGAATCTGATCAATTTTGGCTCTGAAAGTAACTTTACGATAAGAATCGATTTGTGTTATATGTGAAAATCTGATGTGACACATTCATATGGCTTTCTCTACCCTCCATCTTTGTTAGTGGGTATACCAACTACTCTTACTAAAGCTTATTTTTCTATCTACTACATTGTAATCCAAATAAACTTTTGCAGAAAGTTATGATACAATGAGAACAGTGATAGTTAAATGTTTAAGAACTGGATGCTATACGCTGGCCTAAATTCCATGCAGTCCATGCAATCGTCAGAAATAAATGAAAATCGATGGGACTTAAAAAGAATGAACAAGGTATTGAACAAATCGAATATCCATTAATAACGGATATCTCGGAAATAGCTGATATCACAATAAAGGTTATTTGAAATAAATTGGTGTTTTAAAGAGATCTACATTTTTTGTGTAGTATTTTTTTTTAATCGCTTAACGTTTACAGTTATACAAAATTATACAAAATTCCTTTCCATGAAGAGGACTTCACAGGCTATTCACAGAAAATTCAAAATATATGTTTTATTTGTCATGTAAATATCTTTAATATCTAACTAATCGAAATCGTTAGAGCCATTTTAGAACATAAACTTCAAAGAATATAAAGGGTAGTTTGGAGCAGGGGATTTTCTTTAAATCCTTCGTGTCGTATACTTAGAAGGTACTGGACCTAAATACCAAGTTTGGTATTTATCCGACATTTCGTTTCTTAGTTTTACTGTTCACAGACACACACGCGGACCTTTTTCTAAAACTGCTTTTTTATTTCTTTCTTCTTTTTTTTTGATTCAGAGGTCCTAAAAATATGTACTTACTACTTTACAGAGAAAGTAAAATACGAGCTACAGGAAGCGCAAAAGACAGCTCAGTCTCAGTAGTTTAAACTGATGTATTACATTTTAGCGAAATATTGCTTAATTAAGGTGGCATTGTCGCTGTGGTGCAAAGAGACCCGGGTTCTATCCGGTACTGGGAAGCGGAAATTTCCTAGATTCAGGCGTAATGCGTGGTTTATTCAATCTGTTGAGATCCTTCTGAAGGATTGCTGGACGAGGCTGTCGCGTGCCACGTGTATTATTGTATTCTGCCAATCATACGGCGAGTGGTGAGTAAACTAGGGCAATTTTAATTTAGTTAAAGAGGTATTTGGTAATTACCTTAAGATCTACTCCAAAGAAACCTTCCATTCGGTGAAGTGCTATGCAATATTATTCCGCTCTTTCTTTACTCACTCTGTTCTTTTACTGGACAGAAATCCATTTTCAAGAGGTTTATCAATTTCTATACGAAATTAAGCGAGAAACTGAAATTCAAGTTTGTCCCTAGCCTGCTCGGTCTCTCTCTCTCTCTCTCTCTCTCTCTCTCTCTCTCTCTCTCTGTAAACAGTGTCCTAAGTATAGTGAATACAACGGAGGGGCCACCTCGCGCACTGCAACCTTCGCGAGATCTATTGCGGTTACCACCCCCAAGAAAAGTGCGATGAAGTGAAGAAACCACAGGAGGCTACCGGCCACAGGCAGAAGGCCACAGAGACGCGCGGAAGTCCCTAACAGTTCATGGCTTGAAGACTCGACCCGCCACTGAGCTGCCCAGAGAGGGCGATGAACGACCCGTCCAACCAGGCAGCCCTCTAGTATCCACAAAATAATGTTTTCTTGGAACAAACATCCGCGCAATTTGTTCTTTTTCACCGCCATACACCACGAAACCTAGAAACATACTGAAGCATGAAAAGAAAAAGGAATGAAAGGGAAATGAGGGAGAGGAAATCGTGTTAGTTAAGAAACCACCCCAGCATTGCCTACTGACCAAGGAAAATTGCAAGAGACTCAAGCTTAGAGTGGGCGGTTGACGAGAATTGAACCTAGGACCTCCAGAATGCGAACCACACATGTTATCTCGGAGCCAACCCGTTCGGTGGTGTCTCAGATAGCATCGCAAATGAACGGTACGAAACGGGCGAGATAACGGTCCAAAAGTACAACAAATTGAATCAATAATTACGTCGCAACGAGGGCCCTAAATGTGGGATTTGTGGTGGACAAAGCGGCGCCTGGGCGGCTTTTCTCCCAGTTCTATGGTTTCCTCCGGCATTAATTCTATCAATTCCTCCATCAAAACCTTTCCTTTCATCCATTTTGCCTTCATTCCATATCATCTTCCTCACTCTCATACAGGCTTCTCATTCTCTGATCTTCGTCTGCCCCTCTGATCCTAGGACTCCGACTCCGACTGGCCGCTGGCAGGCTAAGTTTTAGCCCGAGTGGGTTTTTGCTGTGTGCCCACTCTGAATAGGGTTTTACCACAGGATGAGTATTTTCAGGAATGATATTTTTAGGATGGCGGTTTTGTTTTAGATTGAGTAGAAAGAATGGAGGTAGCATATAGCTCTTCGAACTGCCTGTTAGGATGCAGCGACCCTTCTGCTCCCTGGTGTGTATTTGTTTATAAATTTCTTAAGTTAAGATTGAATTTTGAGGCCAATCAACTCTTGAATTGTGATCCTAGGCACGGGTGTAAGTCCTATATACCAGGGTATGCCGACTAGGTAAGTAAGTAATTATGTCGCAAGGAAGATGATGGAATGGTAAATATGAAGTTCCATGCCTAATACAAAGACTTCACATGTTTGCTCCGATTTTAAATAAAGAAATGCCAGCGTTTAACAAACTGCTGAGAAATAACATCATTTATTTCCATATCCATTGTACGAAACTTATTTGTATCTGCTTGTACAAATAACATCCATGAATAATTTAAATTATGAAGTACTACAGTGATATCCACTTTTTCATTTGAGACAAACACTAAACGTTTAAAAGAGAAATGATAGTTATTTTAATATGCTACCCAATATACTACGTACATAAGCACATATACTACGTACATATAGAATAACACTTCTTAATATTGTCACAATTTTAGATTAATTTAGCAAATTCCCTAACCCCTCCATACTTCAAGCCATGACAAACGGGGGCAAAACTCGCTAGGCATGTAAAACTTAGAGGTATACCGGAATCTGTAAAGAAGCCCTAAAACAACAAAATATTTAAATTTTAGCAAATGACAATTTTATTAAACAAAAGATGTTATTACATTAACCTTACATGTCCACAAAAACATGCTTGGCCAAAAAAAATATCCTCGCCGCGAGCATAACACGCTTTTTCTTACACTATGAAGACTTGATTGCTAAAGAGAGCGAAACAACTAATTCCAATTATTTTATAATCCATCATCCCCATTACTACGTCTTTTCGAAACATCACTCAAGCTACTCAAAATTCTAGATGTTTCTAGAAGACATGTAATGCTGCGAACATTGAGTTGATCATTCCGAAATAACAGTTCTACCAACTTATTCCGGGAGGGTCACTCAGTGTCAGGCACACCAACCTAAATTTACATATGCTCGCCACAATATTTCACCTTATAAAACTTAATTAAACATAAATTCAGGTATATAAGAGCTAATATTTAGTAAATGGTAAATGTCGCAGAAAGCTTTTTTTTCCTACAGGAGATTTTTGTCTATCTTGTAAGGTTTCGTGTTATATAACGTGAAAGAAGAGGGTTTCAAAGGCCATCTAAAAGAAAATATGCAGCTTTTCATTACGATATTTCAAATACATAATATTTTAATCAAAAGTGTTAGATTGCTATTTCCGACGGGGGAAAAGTAGAACATTTAAGAGTAAAGCGTAGTTTGGAACAGGGAGGGAGATGCGGGAGAGATTTTCTTAAATCTTCTGGTTGAAAGATACAGAACTTAAGGATGAAGTTTGGTATTTAATGAATTTTTCTTTTGATTTCAAATAGATATGCACATGTACGCAGGAAACTTATAAAAAAGGAATTGTTTGGATTCAGGGTACCTAGATAAAAGAAAGACGTTTCTTTTTGAGGGGGTTCTAAACTTGGGGTCGGCAACCAAAAGGAAGAAAGAAAACACAATTAAACGAATGGTGTAAAATGATTTTAATTTTATGAATTTTCTTGTAAACTTCTGCTTTATAGGTACAATATGCAGACACTAGAATATTCTATGTTGTGGCATACCGGTATCATACGGTTGTTTAATAATTGTGACAACAAATACAGATTTTGTTATTTTGAATTGTCATCATCTCCTAGAAAACAGAATTTCAGCAGTGTGTTCGACTTCCCGTTTATTGCTATAATATTCACTAACGAGTAAAAAATTGCTGCGTCATTTCCACCTCATGTGTGCGAAAGAGAGATCACGTTTTTCTAACCCGCATTCGTTATGGATGGGAAATACTTTTGGAAGGATATTCTCGCCAGATCTTTGATCCCTCTCTTGCGTTTGACAAATCTTGACGATTGTCAAGTCTTGTCTGGATCAGCACAATCTCCCTCGAAGGTAGGATCACAGCTTTTCTAGCTTTTCTATTAGGTTAACAATAACAGATTAATCAAACGAGTACTGCTCTCCATTTTCTAACCTCAATCCCCACTGAGCCGCGAAGCTTTACTGCTAATAGTTCAAGGGATCTAGAACCAACCCATCGTTTTCAGAAAGAAGCAAGTTTAGGAAGTAAAGAGGAGAATATATTATGAGAATAGAGGAGAAGTAGAAGAACAAAAAATTAAGAACAAATGAGATGACGTTTTTACAGAATCCGGAAAACGTTTATATGCTTTATTACATTGGAATAATGACTACCTCTGTGAAGCATTTACATGCATGTTACTGTAAACATTATAAAACATTAACAGAAGGTTAGCCATGCCTCAGCATAGAACCGCTTCTAAACCAAATTTCAAGGATTAAGAAAACACGCGTTTAAACTTGAAAATGCAGAATGTGTGCAGCTGGAACTGTAATTAGTATCTAGAGTGTGTTTTACCATAAAAATTAACATCGAAATGTGAGCTTTCAGTGGGCGTGCTGTCAAAATTAGCATACGATGCATCTGTTAACACTGCGATGCGGAAAACTACTTATAACGGGTTCTGTTATACTTTATAATGCTTTACGAATCTTTTGTAAGGCGATTCATTTTGGAGATCACAGCCACGAACTGTGACTAAAATTAACTTTGAATCCTGCATCAATTCCAGCTGAGGGATTTATACACAGTTCATCCTTAATGTTAGGATACAGGGTGTACAGCTGAGGGGGACACCGCGCACTGCGAAATACGCAAGATAATTGCGGCTAGCCTACCACCCTCAGGAGGAAGGGATCAAGTGAAGAAACCACAGGCCGCAGGCAGACAGGTCCTAGAGACGCGCGAAGTCCCTAACAGTTCCTGGTTGGAGGACTCTCCGAATACCGGATCTTCCCAGAGAGGTCAATGAACGACAGGCAGCTCTTTAGTGTTCACGGGGAAACTCTTTACTTGGAGCAAGCATGCACGCCATCTATCCGGCACCGCTATATACCACGAAACCCATAAGCGCACCTGAAATGGAATGATAGGGAACTGAGGGAAAGGAAAATGTGGTAGAGGAAAAGCTACACCAACATTCGCTTACCGACCAGAGAAAACCAAGAAGAACCGAAGTCAGAGTGAGTGGTCGATATGAAATCGAGCCCGAAACCTCTCGAATGCGAACCTGGTTATCGCGGAGCCAATTCGCTCGGTTTCCTTAAACTTGGTTATTTGCTCGCTCCATGATGTCAGAATTCAGCGATAAAATAATAAATACGCTCTTGCCCTCTACACTCTTTTTTCTCACATTAATCTTGTAGCGTTTAATTGCGCGCTACCTGCGTCGTTGTATGGGTAGTCTTCAGGACTCGTATTCGCCGATATCAGTCAGGAAGCACTTCTCGTCGATCTCAGGGTCAACTGTCGGCGAATCGACCTTAATTCCCTATAGTTGTTGTCAGGGCAGGATTGCAGGAGTGATGACACCAGGATCTTGTCTTGAAAGAAACAACGTATTCACTTTTCTCACTCTTTTTGCTAGAAATCCTGCAAGATTCATTGATATTCCCTAACACGTGTGAATTTCTAGCACTGTTTCCCCACTATGGTCTATTAGAACACCAAAGTTTGCTTCGGCTAGCTATTTAATCTCGGTGCTCTATCACCGTTCTTTAGATTCGCGTGAACTTTAAATAGTCACTTAAAGAACATTGACTCGTTTATGAGCTTGGATATAATTATATCGAAGAATACAGTTAGCACATTATATAAAGTTTCTTACCTACATCACTTTATAATTGCATAATTGCGCGGTACGTAGCAAATTTCGGAACTTAGCGTCGTTTTCTGACCCGGAGTGCTACGTGTTACCTCAACGAAGAATCATGACAAAATGTCCTAAAGCCAGCTCGCGTTCACATATAACGACTGCTCGCCTCCAAATTTTATACATGTTACTGCGTCTTTCTATCTTTCCATTGGTTCTTACACTTATTCCCTACGTTTATTGGTTCCCTGGTTGAAAATTCAAAGCCTAACTGTAAGAAATGTCCATTGTCTCATAGCGTCTGTTTACTCTTTAAACTTGCCTTATCCCCACGAAGTACAAAAGAAGGTTTCGATTTTTATGGCCCCACGCTCGGAAAACATAATGGACAGTCTAAAACGAAGCTACTCTTATTTTTGCCTAAATCTCGCACTTTTTCTTATGCATTATGCCTTTATTTATTTAACAATATTATTGAAACTTAAAACATATTTACAGCTTCTGAAGGGCTTTCGACTGATACAGTTTTTAATCCTATGGCTTTAATATTATGGGAATTTATCAAATTGAATGTTAATTAATTATTAATAATTCCTAAACTATAATTATTACAGAGTTCCTTTTATGTATTCTTAATCAGGCGGAAATATCGCTACAATCTTCTCGTTTACACGCTTCAAGACCCCAAAAGCTTCGGCCAGACTGGATGCCACAAAGGCATTTGAACCGGAATGTGAACCAAAGTGTGACTGCCAAATCCTTCGGTTACCTCTAAAGAATAAGGAAATCAAGTAATAAACTTTGTTGTGATAATACCTAACGTCAAAATTTATTTCTTAAGTGAATTGTAATGATATGTGAAAGCAACTATATTGTTCGATAAACTCTTTTTTATAATATTCGCTTCTACTATTGTTGGCGGAGGAAGTATTGTATTTCATCAAAAAGTTCTGTTACAGGATTTACCGTAAATACATGTTTTGAGGTCCCATTGAATACCTCCCCCTCTGAAGAGCACCTATTGGAAACGTCGAGGGCGCCAGTATGTGTGTAGTGCAGCGTAACTCAAAAACGAAATGTCAGATGAAACAAAACATGGTATTTAGGTCCAGTGTGAAGGATAGAAGTTTGCGAATTCGGGAGCAGCTGTGGTGGGCTCCAGTCCGACCCTGTAGCATCCAGTCGAGATAAAAGCTGGCTCCACTTGTTCCCGCACTTGTTATTGGAAGAAGAAGAAGCAGGAGGGGGGCTGCTGTTATTTCTTCACCGTGACAATAAAAATTATAGGCTGGCTGAACTAGACAACAACAGCAACTACAACTACAGTTGGGATCGTGGCTTGCATTCATTAAGCCTGACACGCAAGCGGCCAAGTCAACTTTCTACTACAGGGGCTCACACTCACTCTTCTTCATTAGCTTTCCCCTTGCCAAATTGCTGCAAGAACCACGAATTCGATTGCATGCCTAAATATACTTCTGCCAGAAGAGGGATCTGGTGCATTTCATTAAAAGAAAATGTATTAATCTAAAGATTCTTATTTATTTATCTATAAATAAAGTTAGTTTTTACATAAGCGTATAGTTTCTTGACCTTACAGATTACTGACGTACTATTGGAAAGGATTTTACAAATTCGCAGAAAATTCAGCACACTGACGTGCCTCATCATCAGGCTCGGAAGGTCAAAATCTATAAAAAGATCTAAAATATCCTAAAAAGTACCTACTAACTGCAAAAATGAATGACTGAAGTTGAGATAAACTTCTTTACACATTTCGTTATAGGTATAAGGAGGTTACAAAAGGCTATAGCGATTTTTGAAAGGTTTATTACTAAGTGGTGGCTTTGAAATTCCATGCTGTTTCCATAACAACGAGAACAAACGAATAGTGACATACCTGTAAGTACATACATATAAGTATTTGAAAATACAAGACAATAATAAAATGATCTGGTGTGTTACATTCACATCACTTTCTATATTATTTTTACAAACGCTTATTCTCCATCTACTTCATGTTAATCGAGATAAACATCATAAACTACCTTATTGCTAATTTTCTTGTAGGTGCAAGGGGAATATGGTACGCTTTAAGCGATAGTCAAATCTTTTAAGAGCTGGTTGCTTTTTGGAGCATCATTTCTTTGCATGTCCAAGACATAAAAAAACGAATAACGAATTCCCCCTTTACTTAAAACAAATATCATGAAATATCTCGTAAATGGTGCACTCCAAAAAGAAAGCATATGACATAAATTGTCTGTTTTAACGAGTACTACAAGTTTTGTGTATCTCTTGGGTTTACCAGTTATGCAAAAGCCACTCAGAAGGAAGATGCCTTTTTGGGACATTCTCAGAAAATTCAAGGTATACATTTTGTCATGGAAATATATTCAACATATTATATTTTAGTGAAAATCGTTAGAGCCACTTTTGAGAAAATCAAAATTTTGGAAAAATGTTCCGTGTAAAGGGTAGTCTGGGTGGGGAGGATTTTCTTCTAAAACCTTCGTGTCGTATCTTTGAAAGGTACTAAAATAAATACCAAGTTTGGTATGTATCCGACTTTTCGTCTTTGAGTTAATTGTTTATATATATATGCACGGACCTTTTTCTAAAAATGATCATTTTGCATTCAGGGGCCTCAAAACATATATTACACGGACAAGTGAAATCTCGGTATCAAAGTTTTCGCTGGAATTTAATACTTCCCTACTTATTATACCTAGCAGAGAAAGTAAAAATCCTTGGAAATGCTTAACACAGCATAACATTAAAAATAAATTATGTGCTTTAACGGGATCTACTAAACATATGGCATTTAATGAAAACTGTTAGAGCTTTTTGAGAAAGTAAAAAAATAATAATAAATGCATTTTCATGTACAGGGTAGATTTAGAGGAATTTTCTTGAAAGTCTTTTTTGCATCTTTGCTCAACTTAAATACCAAGTATGGTATTTATTCCACCGTGCGATTTTGTATATACTGTTCACAGACAGACACGTATCCTCTCTCAGTATCTCTCTCTCTCTGTTTCTCTCTCACACACACACGAATTTTTCATAATTTTATTTTATTCGGGGTTCTCCAAACATGTATTTCCGTAAAATCAGGGTATAAAAATTTTGGGCGAATGCAATACTTCCCCTACTTACTACAGGCAAGTAGTAGAGAAAGTAAAAAGAAAAATATGTGCTGTCTTTCACTAATGTAAATTAGAAATTGTAAGTTACTTGTTAAGAAATTCTCGAAACAAGGGTAAGGAATGTATGACCTGTAGTATTAATGTTTTAATCATGCCTGGATGTATATGGAGATATCCAAGTTGTTAACCATTAATATACGAGTGTTTCATGACATATCACAGTTACTTTATATGCGCTTCAGAGAACCGACCAGAAAACTTGGAGTGATTTGACCCTCTCCTTCCCTGAAGTCATTTTAACTCTTGTCCAAACAGAATGATTTGTTAAGGGTAGCCATTCCGATCGGCTTCATTAGAGCATGTTCATGTTTATGAAGATATCTTGTTAATGAACATGAAGCAGTCTTGAGTTACGACTGAACGGAACAACCTTCAATTTCTCGAGTGTTGATTAAAGGTACGACCTATCGGCATAACGCTACTTTTGACCAATGTGGGATCTTCATTTCGGCAGGAATTGAGAATTTGTCGTCACTTAGTGGTAATTTATTGCAGAGCAACGTAACACCAACTCGCAGATTATTTATTAGACAGACTACTATCATCAGGTAGGCATTTCTATATTCTCAAGTAGAAGTATTGCATTCCACCCAAATATCCTATACCTAATGAGATTTCGCTTGAAATACACGTTTCGATATCATGTGAATAAAGAAACATCTACCCTCTATCGTATATTAGTGGGTATACAAACTAGTTTTACTAAAGTTTATTTTTATGTCTACATTTTAATCCAAATAAGCTTTTGCAGAAATAGCTACATTGCAAATTTCGTTATAGATACATGGGAACAGCGATAAACAAATGTTTAAGAACTGGATGGTATATTCTGGGCTTAAAATCCATACCGTTTCCATGCAATCGCGAGAAACAACTGAATGTTGACAGGACTAAAAGAATGGCTAAGTGTTGAACAATTCGAACCATTAATAGCAGATATCTCCAAAATTTCTGATGCTACAAAAACGAAATTTGAAATAAACTGTATGTTTTAAAGAGATCTGCATTTCTTGTGTAGTAGGTTCCATCTATCCCTTAACGTTTTCTAGTTATACACGATTATACAAAATTCTTTCTAAATGAAGAGGACTTCAAAGGCAATTCCCAGAAAATGCAAGGTATACATTTTATTTGCCATTTAAATATCTTTAACATATGGTATTTTAATCAAAATCGTTAGTCAATTTTTAGGAAATCAAAAATTTAGAAAAATGTTCTATGTAAGGGGTAGTTCGAGGTAGGAGGATTTTTTTGAAAATTTTCATATCGCATATTTGGAAGGTAAGCAACTTAAACACCAAGTTTGGTTTTGATCCAACTTTTCGTTTTTGAGTTATGCTTACATACTTAGATACAAAGGACCTCAAAACATATATTTCCGGAGAAATTTCCCTGCTTACTATACGTAGCAGTAAAAGGTTGCGCGTGCGCGCGCGTGTGTGTGTGAACAGTATAACTAAAAAACGAGAAGTCCGATAAATACCATACTTGCTATTTCAGTTCTAAATCTTCCAAGGATGCGACAGAATATTTGAAAGAAATCCCCTTTACAGGAAAATAATTCGCTATTTTTTATTTTCTCAAAAATGGCTCTAACGATTTTGATTAAAATGCATATATGTGCTTAAGATATTTGCATGACATAAAATGTGTATCTTGAATTTTCTTGGAATAGCTTATTAATTCCTCTTCATTTGAATGAATTATGTACATTTGATAAACCGTAAGAGATGGACGAAAAGATGTAGATCTCGTTAAGGCATGCAACCATGTCACCTATAAATTCGTTGTGACATTAACCATTTCCGAAATATTCTTTGTTACTGGTTTGAATTTTCAAATACTTATACCTTTTTCAAGTGATAAGTCACTACATATTTTTCTCGTGGTCATGCAATGACCATGGAATTTCAAAGCCATTGCACAGAGATCCGGGTTTTAAAAACCTGACTTTGGCTATGACACTTTGCGCCACTCATTTTAGTGCCATAAAGCTGTGCTGATTCTAGAATGACTTGTCATAATTGTACGACTTGGCACGTGTGCTTAAGTTTTTGTCCAGCGACAATCTTGAAATATTTTTTATGGTCACATTGGTTATTAAATAACCGATAACACACATAATAAATACACCCATATCACACATTAGACTTTAGACATACCGAGAAACTTTCTTGCTTAAAATAGAAGAATATGATTTTGTAAATATATTTTATAGAAGAGTGAATAGAGAGAGTCATGTGAATGCAACGTATCAGATTTTTTCACAGATTGCTTGTTTTAATGTTGAAACATTCTGAAATAAAATTAGCTGAAATGCGTATAGGGGTATAGAGGGATTACGTGTGAAGTCTGACAATTAAGCGTTCATTTATTGGACCGTCTCAATAAACAAGAGTACGACGACAGATAGAAATGTTTTAGGGTAGCAAGGAACGTGTAGCACGCAGTATATTTCCAGCGTGTCATGATTTCAATCTCGGTGTGTTGTTGGGTGAAAGGACTAGCTGCTGGTCAGTAGCAGATCAGGACTCGTTTTGTGTAGCAGAGTTGCTGCTATCCTGCCACTCATCTGACTAAAGGAATGCCTCCGGTGATACTAACACTAATGGTAGCACTAATATCCAAACTTTTGTACTGATTCAGCTCAGATGTCGCTTAAAACTCTCGGTATAAAGCTTATTATGCTAATTTCAATCAACTGAAATGTGTCAGGAAACCTCAAACACAAAGTTTCAATTACATACATGCAAAAACTCACATTAATGTCGAAATATTTTAAATAATTCCATACATACTTAATTTTGATTAAATCAAATACATTTAACAACGGTTCTTCAAACTATTACTGGTATTACAAAATTTCAACTCCATAGGTGCAGGAGTTTGTATTCAAATCGTGAATGTGTAATACCATTAATGTTGTACCAATATCAACCACATTTTGAAAGGGGGTCCTTCTTTCCATTTAATGCTAATCGATGTTCATGTTTGCCTACAAATCTTTCCGTACTATGCAGAGGGATTGGTTACACGCAAGATGCGAAAGCAGCATGCACTTGGTTATCTTACAAGTCAATTTTTGTTAAGATTATTATAAGTCGTCCTCTGTGGACTAGTGGTACCGTGCTAGCCTCTAATTCCCAAGGTCGCGGGTTCAAACCCGGTGGAGGGCGATGGATTTTTTCGGGCATAAAAATCCTTAGCATGGCTTCCTTCGGAAGGCAAGTGAAGCAGTGTGGTAGATTTACGGCACGTAAAAGAACCTGATAAAGAGGCCTCTGAGCAAAATTATCGGTATTTCACGCCCAATATAGAATGGGACGCTAAGAACCACAGCAGTTAAAGAGCGTCCATAAATAAAACTCAATTTCAATTGTTAATATTATAGATTAGGTGCACATAGGAGGCCTATTGTATCTACTGAACCTCCGGGAGGAAGGGCTGAAACGAAGGACACAGGATGACCAGATCTGGGGAGGAGGCAGGTTCGAACGCAGGCGGGGTCCCTAACATTTCTACGTGTGAGATCTCGTCACCGGCGGGACCATATAAACCTGCCTCCCACGCCAAGGGATGGTCTCGATGGGGGCTCGTCACACATCCGACGCCAGGACAGCAAATTCCACCAGAGAATTCCCTATCACCATGTATTTTTTCTTTCTCTACTACGTATAGTAAGTAGGGAAAGTATTGTATTCCACCCAAAAATTTGATACCGAAATTTCATCGGAAATACATGTTTTGAAACCCCCTGAATCCAAAAAAAGCATTTTTGGAAACATGTCCATGTGTGTGTGTGTCTGTCTGTGAACAGCATAACTCAGAAACGGACAGTCGGATAAACACCAAACTTGGTATTTAGGTTCAACATCTTCCAGAGATGCGACAAGAAGGTTTTCAAGAAAATCCCCCCACCCCAGATTACCCTTTACATGGAACATTTTTCGAAAATTTTAATTTTCTCAAAAATGGCTCTAACGATTTTGATTAAAATACCACAAGTTTAAGACATTGTTATGGAAAATGAATTGTATATCTCGAATTTTCTGGGAATGTCTCTAAAATTATTCTTCATTGTGAACGACTTGTGCATAACTGGTAAACCATAAGAGATAGACAAAGTGTTACTACACAAAAAATGTAGATTGCGTTAAAATACACAATTTATGTCATATACAATTTTTTTGAGTGAACCAATTTCGAGATATTGCTCGTTATTCCCTTAAATTTTCCCATACTTATACTTTTTCTCAAATGGGAATTGGTTATTCATTTTTTTGTCTTAGTAATGCAAAGAGAATGGAATACTCCACATAGCAACCAGCTGTTAAAATAATCGACCTTTAGCTAAAATCCTACCAATTCCCCTTGCATCTACAAGAAAATTAGCAAATAAGATTAACATCTCGATTGACATCAAGCATATGGAGAATAAGCGTTTGTAAAAATAGCTTGTACAAGAGTAGAGAAAGTCATGTGAGTGTAACACATCAGATTTTTCATGTTATTATTGCTTTAGACTTAAGGCGGATCTTTGGATAGGGGTATTAAATATCCAATTCGGTATTTACCTTGGCCACTAAGGGAAACCACGATAAAAACTCAGTCAGATTGGTTGTCCCACGGAATTTGAACCCAGGACCTCCGCATGCGGGTCATAGAGGTTACCGCCTGAGCCATCCTGCTCGGTGACAATGACATCGATTCGTCGACTTGCTTTGTGTTTGCGTTGTTTCATAAATATTCAAGCACACACCTTCACCCTCTCTTTCATACATCCAGGGGAGGATAGGGGAAAATCTTGGCTAATCAACAGACAACAGAGGCAGCCAAAACTACTTGATGCTTTGCAAAAGTAATATACTGGTAATCACACTTCTAAGAAGAGCGAGAATAGAAAAATCTTGTGTGTTACATTCACGTGGCTTTCTCTACCCACTCTTCAAAAAGCTATTCTTACAAAAACATATTCTTCTATCTGCTTCGTGCAAATCGAGATAAAACATTCGCTGAAATTGTCTTACTGCACATTTCCATGTAGGTACAAGCAGAATAGATGAATGGGTAAATTTCATGGCCGAGACATAGAGAGATAGAGAGAAAGAGAGAGAGGGAGAGAGAGAGAGACAAGAATAGTGATTGTCCTCTTGAGAAAATTAAGTATTCGTAAATGGTTAACGCTAAAAAAAATGTTATTTGACACAAGCTGTGTGCTTTGACGAGATCTACGTATTTTTACGCAGTCAAATTTTGTCTAATCTGTTACGGTTTACCAGCTATGAAAAAGAGAGAGTGAAAGGACTTCAGAGACTATTCCCAGAAAATTCAATATATACATTTCAATTGTCATTAAACCATCTTAAACATACGGTATTTTAATAAAAATTGTTAGAGCCAGTTTTTAAAAATCAAAACTTTTGAAAAGTTCTCCATGTGAAGGGTAGCTTTGGGTGTGCGGATTTTCTTGAAAATCTTTGTGTCATCCTTGAAAAATGTTGAATTCAAGTAATAAGTTTGAAATTTAACCGGTTTTTGCTTTTTGAGTTATACTGTTCACAGACACACAGACGTTTTTCTAAAAATGTGTTTTTTTCCCTTCTTTTTTTTTAGATTCAGGAGTTTCAAAAGATATATTTCGAGTGAATTCCCGTTATCGCATTTTTGGGTGGAATACAATAGGTAGGAAAATTAAAAATTGCCGGCATCATACATACTACCGATACGCCTGATATATCATTGAGTGGAGCACAGATGGTGCAAAAATAAAAATTTAATGCACAAAGGTTTGAACAAAATGAATAAATAAATTTCAGATTTGGTTGAAATAGGTACAAGAACTTCCGAATTGAGGTTAAAGGCCTTCAATCCTTTCAATGAAGTATATACGTAACTGACTACGGGAGGAAATAAATACGCTGGTTTATTCTCTTCATTTTTATTACCATTTAAGCATGGAATGCAGCCATAAAGGAATGTGGCGCAGGGCCCAAGAAATTAATATAGACTCTCATTTGAAACAGTTTCTGCATGGTGTAATGGTTTGTGCTTGTGTTTGTCATACGAGAGATCAGTTTTCGATTCCTCACTGTACATAAAAAAGCTCATCATCATCATCATCATCATCATCAGCAGCAGCAGCAGCAGCAGGGCTGCTTGGGCCTAAACACCCCTCAGAAGTGCTGGTATCAGTAATCTAGGACGATCAATATTTCTTCTCCCTTTTGGAGATTAGTTGAAAGCTCTTTTTGAGATGCGGATTTGTCCATTCTTCCCAGATGTTCAAGTCAGTTCTTTTGACGATCTTGAATTTCTTTCGTGAAATTTTGTAAATGAAGTCCATAAGGACGGATCAGATGAGCTCTGACGCGCCGCAAGTCGCACCCTTAGTCAGGAGAGGACAAATTTTGAGAGTTCACGTCCGGAGTAACAGAATAAAGACCTCAACGTTTGTTGTAAAATACTAGCGGGAGGGGCACGCGTCTTCATGGGGATGGTACAGGGGGAAACATCATCAATGCTTGAAGGCAGTAGCCCTGCCAACGCTCCCTTCTGCCCTAGCAGAAGGCCGGTTACCTACTATGAGGACGCTTACATAATCTCAAACTCCCCAAAGAAAAATTAATATACTTTATTATGTCTTAAGTGCATCAAAATTATTTTTCATTACCTGCAGCTCGACTGAAGAACATAACTGCACTTTGTATATTAAATATATTGCCACGAATTGGGGCATCATCTCAGGTCCATTGTTATGTGACTGGAAATAACAAATTTGTTTGGACACCTCTTAAAATGTTAAAATTTATATAATACTACATCTACTATTAAAAATAAATAAAATCTTCATAGAGTTATAAACACTCAACAACATAATCTAATGGTTAAAACCTCAGTAGGCAGGCTTGATCAACATATGTATGTAATGAAACTACCTATCAGTATGTTAGTATTAAATAACGAGAGAAAAATTGAAGCCATTAAATAAAACGTGTTAAAAATATGCTAATCGAATATTTATAAATGTAATGCATTTGAAATCAATAAAAATTTAAGAGTAGTTTGTATAGGGAGTCTGCTAAGGATGTAAGATTTTGGAATTGCTTCCTAAAAGGTCCACTACATAAACATCCTGCTATAATGCAAACATAACTACATAAACTAATATTTTTGGATCGGTTAATGCTATGGAAAAAGCTTATTTGACATAACATGAATATTTTAGAGCTCTACGTTTCACTCTGAATGTTTTCTCGAATTGTCTCTAAGTTACATAAAATGTATGACAGTTAAGAGAGCTTAATACATTTACAGAAAGTTCAAGCACTGTCTCTGTCCATGTGGTCAACGTTCTGACTTCAGTCCACAGATCACGGGTTCGATTCCCGCCTAGGGTGGAGGAAGTTTTCTTTAACTAGGATCTGGGAGTGAATGTGACTGTGTTCCATTGCAAACAATAGGAAAACCAAAGTTAAAAAATAACAAATAGACTGCTTCTCAAGCCAAAAGCCCCCGATATCACTATAGAACTTAATGGGAGCTATATAAATGCAACAATAAAACAAAATACCAGATCTCCGATAGCCATCTGATATTTTAATTACAATATTTTAAGCTAAATGTTTTAGAAAATAAATAACGAAAATTTGTCAAAATGAGGGTTAGTTGGAATAGGCAAAAATGTTTAAACATTGTTTCACACAAAAATAATACCTTAAATATGATATTTATCTATCTTTAAGCCACGCTACTCGCAGATAGAGAAGTGGATGTTTCACTATAACTGACGTTTGTTTCAACCGAACCCCAAAATTTGCCTTTCTTTTGAAAAGGCGATATCGTATTTTTGGGCCAAATGAATAGGTGCTATTTTCTTTGTCTTAGGGGCAGACAAATGAAATTCTTAAATTCCATATGTTTAAAGATACACCTTAGAATTCCGATTGTTTCAAGGGCCAACAGCAGTCACTCTGCCTTTCACTTCCATTGGCTTCCATTTTATTGCTTATGCAATTCAGGGATTTGTTATTATATATAGAATGCTCATTGTGGAACAGCTTTTATTACTTTCTCTACTACGTAGAGTAAGTAGGGGAAGTATTTATTCCACCCAAAAATTCGATACCGAGATTTCATCGGAAATATATGTTTTGAGACCCCCTGAATCCAAAAAAGCATTTTTGGAAACATGACCGTGTGGGTGTGTGTGTCTGTCTGTGAACAGCATAACTCAGAAACGAACATTCGGATAAACACCAAACTTGGTATTTAGGTTCAGTATCTTCTAGAGATGCGACACGAAGGTTTTCAAGAAAATCCCCCCACCCCAGATTACCCTTTACATGAAACATTTTTCGAAAATTTTAATTTTCTCAAAAATGGCTAACGATTTTGATTAAAATATAATATGCTTAAGATATATGCATGACAAATAAAATGTATATCTTGAATTTTCTGCATATGTCTCCAAAAGTATTCTTCATTGTGAACGAGTTTTGCATAACTGGTAAACCATAAGAGATAGACAAAATTTTACTACACAAAAAATGTAGACCGCGTTAAAATACACAATTTATGTCATACATTTTTTTGTTGAGTGAACCATTTTCGAGATATTGCTTGCTATTCCCTTAAATTTTTCAATACTTATTTTCTCAAATGGGAATTCGTTATTCATATTTTTGTCTTGGATATGCGAAGAGTATTAATCTGTGGCAAAGAGAATGGTGCTGCACCTAGCAACCAGCTATTAAGAGTAATGTCTATGCTTAAAGGCTACTGCATTTCTATATTGCCCTTGTATATATATAATATATATATATAATATATATATATATATATATATATATATATTCCCCTTACATCTACAAGAAAATTACCAATAAGATAGAGTCCGCAAATGTTTATCTCGATTAACATGAAGTAGATGGAGAATAAGCGTTAGTAAAAATAGTTTGTACAAGAGTAGAGAAAGTCATGTGAGTGTAACACATCAGATTTTTTTCATGCAGAATATCTAATATGCATATTGTTCAAACGTGTAACAATAATATCTTAATATTTTAATGTGTAACGAACGGAAAAGACATAGAATTTTTAAGCTACTAATTGACGCATAAATGCTCAGCAAAATGTGTTCCATCAAAATCCACACAAAATTGTAAAAAGGCAAGCCAGAGGTTATATAAAATTTCATCACAATCGCCAAAACTGCAATAAAGAGAAATTTTGTGAAGAAATATGTCATCAAGAGAAACAGTGAAAGCTAAATTTAATGGGACATTTAAATGTTGTGCACTCTCGTGTTTAAATTGCCTGTCAAGCACTTAAAAATGTCTTAAGATATATAATTTCGCCATTTTTAAGCAGAGAAAGAAAAACGAATAATTTTGAGCAATTAAAAAAACAAATGTTAGTCAAAAAAGCAGGTACTTTTAGTAGACTCCTCCCTTAAGTAAGGATAACCTCAGCTGGGTCTATATTGATAATGATTATGTATCTTCTCGGAACTGGTTTGTTCAACTGATGAACCTAAAAGATAGCTATGACTGGTGCCTCTTCCTATTGATGACGTCACGGTGGTGACAAATAGTAAATTGGTTTCCAGCGGAAGAACAATAATTTAGAGTAGTGTATTTCCTTGAAGTGTTTATGAACTGACAAAAACCGAGTATTAACCTTTGATATTTACGACCAACCCTAGTGACAGCTTGCTTCTGTAATGAATATATGAATGCGTAATTCTCAACTGCCTGCACCGAACGTGGCCACCTTGTTTTCAAAATGCAAAACGTGTTTTATTTGTGACCCGGGAAATGTGGTCGTTCACTTTGACGTAAGTACTATTGCTTCGCGTTCATATCCTATGGAGCAATCCTTGCGATTCATTCACCTCGAAGTAATATGTATTGGACGAAAATGTCAGTGGTTTATCATTGGTATTGCCGGAAATCGTTTTACGACTGTAACACCTGCACCAACATTGCATATTGTTATTCGTCTTCGGCAGACAGACTATTGCTAATGTTCCTGCAAGTTTAGAGTCATACAGAGCAGATTAAACTTAAAAGCTTTCACTTACACTGAAATTTTTTATCATGCTATTCGATGAATATTAAATTAATAACATTGTTTTAATTATAATTTTTTGTTAATATGCGAGTTCAATTTAGAACTTGATAATATTCCTAATGAACCAATAAGAGTTAGAGTACTTAGAAAAGAACTGAGGAAGCACCAATTTCAAACCTGGTGTACCTTTTCTCAAAAAGTAAAGGAGTTGTATTATACAAGCAGTACACTCCAGCTAATAAATGGATTCAACAACCTGACCAGCTTACCGTAGTGGATAGAAAACGCCTTAAAAATGACTGCCAATGTTTGTCCACTGCGTGCTATACCAGGAACGTCCCGAGACGGTAACCATTACGATATTGAGATGGAAACCCTTGGCCAGTTTTGGGCGCTGTCCTTTCGGAGACACACTGCGGAATTTTCGGCATCATAAAATAAGCTCCACTATTGCCGACGCCTTAAAACTAAAAGGTCATACAGTATTTCAGAAGGTGCATGGACTCTGTCAACACGGCTCCTCTCGTTGGATTGACATACTCGCCATCCCAACAGGCTCATCATACGGATTATCATTGATCCAACAGTGAGAATGGAGCAGAATGAACAACTAGCTGAAGTACATACTGAAAAATGTCGAATCTAGGAGCCTAGCACCTCCTACTCCTTGAGAAGTACAATTATCATCCATTGAAGTTACTGGACTGATAGTTGGGGCAAGAGGAACCCTACCTAGGCACTTTGCTGAGTTTTGCAAAAAGTTCAGTTTCAAGGCCAATGTCATGTACAAAATTGCAGTTTTTGTTCTTAAAGGTGCAATCAAAACTCTCCAAAATCATCTATATTCAAATTAATTTCATTCTGTAACGTATGATTAAAAGAAGAATGGTAACTTTTAGCAATTTCTCCTCTAAAATAGAACTCTCAGCTGTTTTCTTTTACTCTTTATTTCAGTGATAATCACGTTTTGTCTTGTACTATTTTTGTTTTTATATAATCATTTGTTAAAGTATTAAGCTTTGTCTATTTGGCGGCCTGTACTTTTCTTTCCGAATAAAAAATATGCAGAATAAACTTATAAAATTGTTTTGACTAGTGATGCAGTAATTTGTATCACAAATTATTTAAATGTAAAGAATGATTATAGTATGAATATGCATTTTTGTGTGACATTGATTTGAGATGTTTGTTGATTGTAATTATTGTTGAGAAGTAAGTTTATACTGCCTTACTGAAACTGACAATAATAGCGTGCAATAATGCAGCGAGGGGGTGAGCTGTTTATCATTATTAGAGACGAGGAAGTTACGTAATGTTGGCGCGTTTTTTCTTTAGAATTTGCTGGAACATTCTCCCTAAAGCATATGTATTCATAATTTTCATTGGATATAAAAATAGACGCTAATGTTGGCGCGTTTTATTAGCCAATAGCAACTCAGTTATAATCTTTAGGCATATCGAGGTGTAGGAGTATAAAAAGGGCTAGGTTAGAAGTAAAGTCCTTCAGTCCGTCAGTTCACCGAAAATATTTGTACGCTACACTTCAGTCCGTCAGTTCGTCGAAAACATTTGTACGTTACACGTCGCCTTCAGTCCAGCAGAAATATTTGTACAGTATACGTCGATTATCGATTCGCAAGTTACGCGTATCAGAATTATGAAAAATCTCAAGATTTGTAAAGTTAATGATACAAAAAGTTGAAGTACGTGAATTAAGAATGATCAGTAAATAAGTTATTATAACAGTTTCAGTTTGGGGAGTGTCTAGATCAATGTGTAAATGTGATAGTGAAAGTGTTCGACAATGAAAGTGTAAAAGAAATTCTTTCATCAGTGTTATCTTTGGGTAAAAGACTCCTTTCCGTTTACACAACCTGTATAAAGAGAAGTGCTCGACCAAAAAAGATCATAGCTAGCCGGAGGACAGTGAACCAAAATTAAATAAAATAACAGTAGCAATTCTTTAAAACAAACACTAATACTGCCGCAAATTGCTAACACCAGATGGAGCTACAAACCTAACAAAGAATCACGTCACAAAATGGCTTCACCACGTGGAGTAAACACACATACACAAACATTATAAGTAACACCGTCGCACTAGTTGGTTTTTACGTAAGAAGTATCAAACTGCGGTAGAAAAGTAGAGTTTGTTAATAGGTAATCCCACGAGGGTTACGAATTTATCTGATGAAGCTGGTAACTTCGAATGAGAAATTATTAAGGCTATTCCATGATTAAAACGTAACACTTACTTGTGGGTTTAAATAAAAAATCACCATTGTATCGGTTGTCAGATCAAAGCATACTAAATGAATGAACAATCGAATGTGTAATTGAGTATTAACCAATGCCACTAACACTGTCACTGAGAAAATATTTAACCTCAAAACTAAGATATTCTAAAATCACAACACAATAACGAAATTTGCTTTCAATAATTTTTTGGAAAATTGACCCTATTTGAATGTGCATTGATTAAAAATACAATGTTCAAAGTTGAAAGTTTAATCAATTTCCCGGTTTTTCAGTCATGATTAGACTCTTTTACGACGATATCAATTTCCTCAAAAGCCGCATTGCCAAAAACCTTGAGCTTGCAATTTTTTTGTTTACAATTTAGAGCCAACAATCGAGATGGATGACGGAAATGATTGCATTACGATTCAGTAAGGAGCTAACGTTTAACCAATAAAATCGCATCCTTTAAAGCATATTATAAGATAAATGACCGTGATTGGTCGATATCCGAGCATTGTCAGATGTTATTGGCCAATATCAAATACGCGGCTTATGAATGGAATAGCCATGAGAAACACTCACTGCAGAATATAATGCCTTATTACAAGGACACAGATATGTCAAAATAGCTTGGTTCAAGTAATCCGTTACAAGTCAATACGTCTTGAATGTCACAATAAAACCAAATGCTAACTTTTTCTTAACTTATTGCAGAAAACAGCGCCTGTAGGCAGCGCCTAAAGCCTGTGGAGATACATGGGTTCAACTTATAACTTTTAGATGGAATAATGATATAATTTTTATTTTCTTTACTACTTACTTATGTTAAATATAGGAAGTAATGAATTCCGTCCAAAAAGGGTCCATGTGGCGTGTTTGAAAGAGAGAGGAAGGTACAATAGAGATAGAACAGCATATCTCAAACATTAAATGTCGAATTAACACCATTCTTACTAAGTCCAGCATCTGTACGACCCAAAAGAGCCCTACTCCAAACACCAAACTATCCTTTTCATGGAAAGTTTTTTATAATATTTTATTTTCTCAGAAACGAGTGTAGATTTTTTAAAAGACAATAATAAAAGATATATTTCTATTTTTACGTCCCCTACTACGTATTTAGAAGGTAGAGAAGGTATTGCTTTCCACTCAAAATCCGATAACGAGATTTCACTGGAAATAAGTGTTTTGAGTCCCCTGAAGCCAAAAATTAATTTTTAGATAAAGGTGTGTGTGTGAGTGAACAGCATAACTTAAAAACAAAAAGTCGGATAAATACAAAACTTGGCATTTGGATTCAGTACCTTCTAAAGATGCGCCATGAAGATTTTCAAGAAAATCCTTCCACCCAAAATTACGTTTACATGGAAGATTTTTCGAAATTTCCGATATTCTAAAACATGGCTTTAACGATTTTGATTAAATACTATCTATATATTAATACTTACTGATAGATAAAATGTGTATCTTGAATTTTCTGGAAATAACCTTTGAATTCCTCCTCATTTGGAGTTTTGTATAATCTTATATAACAGTAAACGTTACCTCACCAGATTTAAAACACAAATTTATTTCAAGTAACTTTTTTGTGGAATAAGCTATTTCCGAGATATCTGTAAATTAATGGTTCATTGCTTGATCATTATTTAAAGTCCTCTCAATATTAAGTGGTCTCTCGCGATTGAATGGAAACCGTATGAATTTTAAGGCAGCGTATAGCGGCCAGTTCTTAAACATTTGACTATCGCTATTGCAAAGGTTTATTTGGAACAAAATGGTGTAGATACAAAAAGAAACTTTGGTGAAAATAGTTTGTATACCCACTAATAAGCGAGAAAGTCATGGAAATGTAACACAGAATTTTTAATTAAGATGGATATAACTTATTCCTTAAGTGTAAGTGTTACATAACGATCGGTTTCGCTGCATTCATGAAAAAGATCCTCTCCCCCCCCCACACACACACACACACACACACGCAAACGTAGCCCATTGCACACATTAGTATTCATTATTCATTCAAAATCGAAAGTTACCAAAAATTCATTTCTGTTACACTTTTATTGTATGTAAAGGCGAGTTATACACACGTTCTACTTATATGATTACTTTTACATTAATATTAATCCACATCTTCTACATTCAGGGTGTACTTTTGGCACGTTTTGTTTTAGATGTATTAATGCAATTTACGTGTTTACCTCTTGAATTGTTGTTAAAGCTTTCATTTAATGAAAACAATACTTGTTTCAATCTTAAGGACAAGTTTTACTTTAGTAAATCTGAAAAGTAAAAAGGATACTTGGCTCGACTAATTAAATATGTATCTCAAAAAAATGGATTATTTCTTTTAAGGGATTATAGATATGACTTTTATTCTTTTCAAGATTGACAGCATTTCTATGTTATATAAATTGAACTGTCAGGAAGTTATATAGCTTAAAACCAGAACTAAATCAGTTCCTCTCAAGTGTTTATCTCGTTGGAAATTACTCTAAATCCTTTAGCATTCTTTTGCAACATAAATACTGTTTGCTAAACCTAAGATAGCAATCCATATTCAAAAACAGAAGAAAGGAAAATAAAAGCATCGCATTTAGTTTCGATGATCGTGTGTAAAAGTGGCATGAAAATGAGGCTACCCCATGCCATTCTCGAGACCACGATCGACAGTCAAATCACGCAATATCGAGATGTTCCAACCTTCCGGGACCCCTGCACGAAAATCGGATCGCAACAAGTTTCGTGAATGAAGTCGGCAGTATTTTGTTTGTTGTTTTTATGTTACGACGACTACTACTGGTTATTTACAATCCACGGGCCACATCAAAGAAAGTTCTTGTTTTTCCGCCACACAATAACTTCACTCCGAAAACATTGGGAATGTATATTTAATTTCTGTTCTAAATTGCTTTTAAAGAAGCAGCTTATTAAATACCGAAAGCTGCTAATAATGGGCTCAAAATAGCCAGCTTGCCAAACAGAAATATATATATTTCAGCACTAATTACCTGCAGAATAAAAAGTATATAAGACTCGGCGAATAAGATATCATTAATAATTTATTTCAACACGATACTGCTTATTTGCATTTATATTAAAATCTAGAACCTAATTATACTACCATTAAATCTTCTTAGCTGAATGGAAGGCATATAATACTCCAGTGCAGGGCAATCTTGGCGAAATTTGCACCATCAGGAACATTTTTAGGGGGAACTCAAACTTTTGAGGAATATAAAAATATTGAAGTAAATTAATTCAGGTAATATAAGCACATATATTACAGTTATTAATCGAGTACTGTAATTGTTAACTCAGTCTGTTAATCTTAATGTAAGTATCCACTCCAAAAAGTTATCCAAGTACAATTCATGCTGTACAGTGTAATGTGGCTTATCGAATCATAATTTTTGGAAATGTATAAAATAAATTAAAGCATTATATATAAGTATGTAGTTCTTCAGAAGGTGTAGCATTATTACAGTTACTGCACTGGTATATTTAGATAGATACAATATGATACATTGAAATACCAAGCAATAAATTACACCACCTGATAAATATTATTGTCTGTAATTTTTGGTGTAAATATTACGATATTTTATTTATCTTATCTTTGCAATTACATGTTTAAGCTTTTGTTGTGTGCCGGTATCACAATAGCTGTTATAGTACCTATACAATAGCCTCTTTGCGCTTTCCAGCAACATAGAAAAGGAAATAAATAGCTGACTTTGAGCTCTCAAAAAACGAGGGGAGGATGATTGTTTTGAGGAGATGTGCCAACGCCTTTGGGGGGATGAGCACTCCTGCTGCACAGCAGTATATAATTAATATAACCTTCTTTTCTTTTTGCCTATTGAATCTACTTACCTTTCAGCTAAATTACCAAGTATTGCTAAAGAAATTTTAAAATGAAAAACGTTATGTTAAGATATAGCTGGTCCATTGCTGTTTAAAAGTAAAAGGAGTCTTTCTGACAAAGAATTTATCATTCAAAATTTCAGGATAACAAAACAATCGCCAAACATATCACTAGCAGGTATATATCAGAAACCAACTTTCACAATCTGTAGATCTCTATCAATTCGGCTTCTGTTGCTAGGTTAAATTTAAGGATTTATGGTACCTTATATATTAAGCAAGAATTTGAAAACATTCAAAGACTCTTTCTGTAACCAGCTCCCAAAAGAATGGTAGGGTAGAGGAGAGATCTATTGTGGCTACCACTTCCCCCAGGATGACCATTTCTGAGACATCCGTTATTACAAGTTCGAATTGTTCATTTCTTGGTCATTCTCTTAAGCCCTTTCAACATTCAGTTGTTTCTCGCGATTGCATGGGAACAGTATGTAATTATTAGGCTAGTGTCCAGTTCTTAAAACATTTGACTGTCGCTGTTCCCTTTATATCTATAACGAAATGTCTAACGTAGCTATTTCTGCAAAGCATTATTGGATTAAAATGTAGTAGATAGAAAAAAAATCTGATGTGTTACACTCACATGACTTTCTCTACTCTTGTACAAACTATTTTTACAAACGCTTATTCTCCATCTACTTCATGTTAATCGAGATAAACATTTGCAGACTCTATCTTATTGGTAATTTTCTTGTAGATGTAAGGGGAATATATATTTACAAGGGCAATATAGAAATACATATCTCTTAATAGCTGGTTGCTAGGTGCAGCACCATTCCTTTTGCAACACATTAATACTCTTTGCATATCAAAGACAAAAAAATGAATAACGAATTCCCATTTAAGAAAATAAGTATTGAAAAATTTAAGAGAATAACAAGCAATATCTCGAAAATGGTTCACTCAACAAAAAAAATGTATATGACATAAATTGTGTATTTTAACGCGATGTACAGTTTTGTGTAGTAAAATTTTCTCTATCTCTTATGGTTTACCAGTTATGCAAAAGTCGTTCACAACGAAGAACACTTTTGGAGACATTCCCAGAAAATTCAAGACATATGTTTTATTTTTCATGAAAATATCTTAAACATATGATATTTTAATCAAAATCGTTAGAGCCGTTTTTGAGAAAATTAAAATTTTCGAAAAATCTTCCATGTAAAGGGTATCCTGGGGTGGGGGGATTTTCTTGAAAACCTTCATGTCGCATCCCTGGAATATAATAAACCTAAATACCAAGTTTGGTGTTTGTCCGACTGTTCGTTTCTGAGTTATGCTGTTCACAGACACTCACACAGACAGACACACAGACACACACACGGGCATGTTTCTAAAAATGCTTTTTTTTGGATTCAGGGGGTCTCAAAACATGTATTTCCGGTGAAATCTCCGTATCGAATTTTTGGGTGGAACACAATACTTCCCCTACTTACTATACGTAGTAGAGAAAGTAATAAGCTCGAGTAAGAATAATTTGCATACGCTAATAAACAATAGAGGGGAGACAAAGTCGCGTGAATGTATCATCATAATTTTTTCTATATATTTAATTTTAATTAATATAAACATTTGCAGAAATGATTTCATAACACATTTCCTTGTGGATACAAGGGGATAAAGGAGGCTGAAGGAATGTTTTTAAAAAGCAATCACTTTGACATTCCATATTCCTTCCATGACATAGTAAGAAACAAAAGATTTTTGAAAGATGCAAGAGCAAATGTTGCAAATTTCCAACCTATGTGTCTTAACAAAATCTACATTATTATGTCGTAAGCTTTTGTCTCTCGTGATTAAACAATTACTCGTATATTCAAAATTATATAAAATTCATTCAGAATGAAGAGCACTTCACACACTATTCACAGAAAACTAAATATATATGGATTTTATTAGTAATGCAAATATATCAAGCGTATGATATTTAAAAAAAATAGTTAGAATCATTTTTAATAAATAACATTAACAAAAACTCTCTTCAGAAGGTAGTTTGGAATGGGAAGACTTTGTGTCCCATCTATGGAAAATGCTGAAATAGAATTCAAAATTGAGTTGTTATTGTTTGCTCTTTCTCTTCATCTCTTTTTTACAGACCTTGACCTAAACATTTTTGTGGGGGGGGGCGGGATTCAGGGAACTTCAGAGCATTATATTCTGTGAAATCACTCGGTGAAATGATTTCGAATTTTCAGGTGCAATACAATACTTTCTTCCCTATAGATAGACGACATTGAATTTTTCAGTCTGATCATGCCTTTCCAACCTTAGCCTACAGACGGTATATGTGAAAGAACAATTAATTATCATTGATTGACCTAATACATAGTAGTTAGCTATGAAGTCCGGAACTTAAAGTACTTACGAGATTGTATGTCACTATTGGACATTTTATCTCAAAATTTGAGATACGCTTGTGGTTTAAGAAAGAAAATGTAAGACATTTTCGGAATTTGATGTCGAACCAGCATGTCCATGGTAGCTCAGTTGGTTAGAACAGCGCACAGTTAAGCCGAAGATCCGTGGTTTAAATCCAGACTATGACATTGAATTTTTCAGTCTGATTTTACCTTTTCAACTTTAGCTTACACACAACAATTAAATACCAAAGTAAAATACGTTTCTGGCTTTTAATTAGCTTTCATGGAACTGTGCATTCACTATTTTTTTTAATTTAGTTTCAATTCTTTCTAGCCATCAGATTTTCTTTAAGCATTTGTACCGTTCATTAGCCTATTGCGTATTATCAATCCTGATTGAAAGTAAACACATTCATTCACTTATTAAGTCTTTGGTGTACCTAAACATCCAATAGTACGCTTACATCTCTCAATAAAATCAGGAGTTTTATTAAGTGGCTATTCTGGTCAGCGTTTCGTTTAAAAGGCCGTAGTTAATTTCTGACTCACGTTAGGAGCAGGCCGGCTCCTCTTTTATTATTTCAAAACAAAAGCCAAAGCTGGGAAGGTAAAATAAAATAAAAGTGAGACTAAGGCACTACAATTACTTGGGAATCAACTCTCGTTTTGTTTTCACAAATTGCGCGGTAGGAGGAGTTAGCGTGTGAGTTGTTTAGAGAAGATAACAATTTTATCCCCCCTTCCCCTCGGGACACCGCTTATAGCCCTAGGTAGGTACTAGTTCCCGTCACTACCGCCAGAGGTCAACGACTCATCTACAGAAAAGGGCAGCATGTTTGAAATTTTCATTCTTTTGCTTTGTTGCTTATTAAACAGTAATATGAAGATTAGATTTGAACTTTCACTTCCCCTACTATTTATCTATGGTAAGTAGGGGAAGTATTGCGTTCTACTAAAAAATTCGACACCGAGATTTCTCGGAAATACACGTTTTGAAATCCCTGATTGAATACAAAAAAGAGAGGTCCGTATGTGTGTATACAAACAACAACAAAAATTACTTAAATACAAAACTTAGCAGTTATTTAAGTTCAGCATCTTAGAAGGATTCAACACAAAACTTTAAAAAAAAAAAAAATCCCGCATCCCTCACTACGCTTTACATGGAACGTTTTCGCTATTTTTGATTTTCTGAAAAATGATTCTAACTATTTCGACTAAAATTCCGTATGCTTAAAATATTTTCATTTATATCTTGAATTTTCTGCATATATCCTGTGAAGTCTTATTTTTAATGATATTTATAATAATAAATAAAAGTATTTGTTGTCATTAGTCAGAGACCAGATCCGAAAATGACATTGTCAAAGAACATATCTATGTATTACATATTGACACATTTACAGATATTAACTTACATTATATTTACAACACTATTCATAAATTCATTAATTGAATAAAATGGTCTGTTTACCAGTCAATTATGAATACAGCCTTTCAGTATATTGGCAGAAACATTCTTAGCTGCATCAGGTAGCTTGTTGAACATTAATCAGGTGTTTGTGCTAACAGCCAATCAACTTCTCGGGTAATCTAATTTATGCGTATTTATTGTGTTGAAGTTATAACTAGTAAATTGTAAGAGATAGAGAAAATTGTGCTGCGTAGAAAACGTGGATCTCGTTGAAGCTCACATTTATACTAAATAACATTTTTGTGGCGTTGACCACTTCAGAGATATTCGTTGTTATTGGTTTGAACTTTCAAATACTTATATACTTTTTTGAAATGTTAAGTCGCTATTCTTTTTTTTTTTCGTGTTCAGGCAAACAGCATGAAATTTTAAAGCGATCACATAGCAATCCGTTTTATAAAAATCTGACTATAGCTTCAGCTTAATGCATTTTTCTTATACCTACAACGAAATTTGTACGCGTGTAATCAAAGTTTATCTTGATTATTAAAAGGTAAAGAGAAGAATAAACATTTGTAAGAATGTATAAAAGTGAGTAGAGAAGTCTTGTGAATGCAGCACATCAGATTATTTTTTCTCTCCGTATGGCATTATACAACACGCAGATCACAAATTATTACCTCTTCATTTAATGTATACGTTAACGCATATTCTTTTGTTAATAAATTCATGTAAAAGATTCGTTAGCTTTTAACAGACAGAGGGGTGTTAGTAAGTAAGCCATCAAGTTAGGAACGAACCGAGGGTTGGTGGCGAGAGAAGGTGGAGGCTCTTATGACCCTGTAGTGTTCTCTGTAAACAAATATGATATACAATTTGAACAGTGCCCCCTACTTTGATAGCAGGCAGACCAGAATTAAAGAGTGTTAGAAGGGGGGAAAAACAATATCTGTTTAACTATTGATAGTGTGCAATAAAGATACCTCATGATTTAATTAAAGCATTAATATACAGAAATCTGATTTACATTGTGTTTTCTTTTGCAGCAATGGTTGTGCATTTTTTAAAGCAATGTCCACTTTCATTAGCATAAGATAATTCTCCAAAAATTCTGATCTATAGTTTGGAGCTGAGTAGGTTGAAAGTCCACTTTTCTTATAGTTACCAACTCTTGTCACATATTACTTGTGATTCATTTAATTACAGGTTGTTTAACATTATGTTTTAAATGTCCTTTGAGCTCTAATGATTCATTTCATGGTTCCACCATTTATGCTGAAGTATTCCATGCCAAATCCCGCTACAAACGATGTTTATTGTGATATTTTTTATGTATGAACTCTTCTTTACATTAGACACATTGACACTGTTCTCAATGGTCTATATATGCATCGAATAAATAGAACAGAGCAAATAAACCGTCTGTTGGGTTGGGAAGGAGACTATCCGTCATAATACCTGACGTCACCTATAATCTGTGCGGTGAAACGATTGCTCTGTTTACTTACTAAAACTTCTCTGTCTGTATTTTTATAATATTTACATTAAAAGCTCAAAA
The DNA here is from genome assembly GCA_030765065.1 of Deroplatys truncata. Taxonomy (NCBI): domain Eukaryota; kingdom Metazoa; phylum Arthropoda; class Insecta; order Mantodea; family Mantidae; genus Deroplatys; species Deroplatys truncata. Next base: position 264,025,130 of record CM060975.1, on the reverse strand, counting down.
GAATATAGTAGTGCGTTCTAAAAAATCTGATGTGTTACACCCACATGACTTTCTCTGCTCTTGTACAAACTATTTTTACAAACGCTTATTCTCCATATGCTTCATGTTATTCGAGATATCGAGATGTTAATCTTATTGCTAAGTTTCTTGTAGATGCAAGGGGAATTGGTAGGCTTTAAGCGATTGTCAAATATTTTAAGAACTGGTTGCTATGTGGAGTATTCCATTCTCTTTGCATTACCGGGACAAAAAGAAATGAATAACGAATTCCCATTTGAGAAAAAGTATAAGTATTGAAAAATTTAAAGGAATAACAAGGAATATCTCGAAAATGGTTCACTCAATAAAAAAACTGTATATGACATAAATTGTGTATTGTAACCAGATCTACATTTTTGTGTAGTAAAATTTAGTGTATCTCTTATGGTTTACCAGTTATGCAAAAGTCGTTCACAATGAAGAATACTTTTGGAGACATTCCCAGAAAATTCGAGATATACATTTCCTTTGTCATGAAAATATCTTAAACTTATGACATTTTAATCAAAATCGTTAGAGCCATTTTTGAGAAAATTAAAATTTTCGAAAAATGTTCCATGTAAAGGGTAATCTGGGGTGGGGGGATTTTCTTGAAAACCTTTGTGTCGCATCTCTGGAAGATACTGAACCTGGTGTTTATCTGACTGTTCGTTTCTGAGTTATGCTGTTCACAGACACACAGACACATACACGGACATGTTTCCAAAAATACTTTTTTTTTATTCAGGGGGTCTCAAAACATATATTTCCGGTGAAATCTCGGTATCGAATTTTTGGATGGAATACAATACTTCCCCTACTTACTATACGTAGCAGAAAAAGTATAAAATTAGCTACCATGTTATTCTAAGTTTAATAATGCATTGTAAAACGCGTTAACTGAAACTGAAAACTAAGCAAAATCTATTCTAACATGTACGCCGTTTTTTCACTTTGCAGGGCATGTAATCACTAATGAACTTAGTATTTTGAGCGCATGAATCAAGTATTCTTATAGTTTATATTGCACTCTTTAGGACTTTTACTGTGTCATCCCGTGCAAGAAAAAGATAAAATAGGGAAAAAAATCTAATCTCTAACATTCCCGTGTCTTTATCTGCCTATATCGTTAACCTTCCCATCTATTCTATAAGTTATTCACACAATTCACGGAAGTTATTTCAATAGCTAATTTTACGATAATATATATTGAAGGCTGAAACATACTTCTCATGTGATTAAAAAGCAGGCATAAATAAGAAATGTAGGTGTATTATTGAAAAGAGAAAAAACAGAAATTCTACTTAACAGTTCAAGGAACTCTTATTTAAAATGTAAGAACAATACATTTTATTTGACATAAATTACCTTAACCAGTTCTACATTTTCCTGTGGTAAGCGTTTGTTTCGCTCTCAAGATTTCGCAGTTTACTTGAAATGCAATGAGAATGAAGAGGAATAGATAGGCTACCTGCAGGAAAAAAACCTGTGATACATTCACATGAATTTTCTACGCTCTATCGTTTATAAGTGGGTATGCAAACTATTCTTACTAAATTTTATTTTTCTATCTACTTCATTTTAATCCAAATAAACCTTTGGAAAATAGCTACATTATACATTTCGTAATAGATACAAAGGGAACGGCGATAATCAAATGTTTTAGAATTGGACGCTGGACCTTAAAATTCCATACTCTTTCGGTGCAATTGCAAGGAACAACTGATCCGACAGGACTTGAAAAGAATGACGAAGTATTCAAAAATTCACACTATTCATAACGGATAATTGGAAAATGACTTATGCCACAAAAGTTCTTTGAAGTACATTGTGTGTGTTTAAAGAGATGTGCCTTTTCTTGTGCAAAGTACGTTTTCTTCTATCGCTTCTAACGTTTACCAATTGTTCAAGGTTACACAAAATTCTTTCCGAATAAACACTACACAGTTCATTCAAGATAAAATTCAATATATACATTTTATTTTTCATGTAAATATCTTTAATACATGGTATTTTAATCAAAGTTTTTAGAGCCTTTTTTGAGAAAATAAAAAAATTCGAAAAATGTTCCATGTAAAGGGTGTTGGTAGCACAATAAGCCCAAGGCTGAAGTGATTCGAAGCAATGAGATATGATGTATCGAGCAAGACAAGAAAGGGTAGCTAGGGGGCGGGGATTTTCTTGAAAATCTTGGTGTCGCATCTTTGGAAGCTACTGAATTTAAACACCAAGTGTGGTATTTTTGTTTTTGAGCTATGCTGTTCACAGGCACAGACACACACGGGACTACATATTTCTAAAAATGCTTTTTTATTGATTTTTATTCAGGAGGGCTTCAGGTTGATGTCGAATGCAATACTTCTCACCTCCTATGCGCTCGTACGTGGTAGAGAAAGTAAAATACATATTTACACGCAACCCTAGCTTGAAGGTGGCGTGACTATCTTCCAAGTCCAGGTCACTTCTATTGGGTTTTATTCTAACGGAAATTTCGCTTTTGCTTTAGCTAAATTTCATAAACCTGTCAGCACAATATACCATGGGCTTATTTGAATTTAATTCCAATTATTTTATTCATAATCTGTGTGAACTTCACTTGTTAAAAAAGACTTTAAAAAAGCACCAAAAGTTTCAATACCTGGAAAATTTGAAGTTTTGAACTAAGTCATTTGAGCAATTTCTGATATAATGACGAAATTTCTTTCATGTAAATAAATCTGATTTGTTAGATTCACACAACTTTCTCCAGTAACTATGATTCATTTTTATATAGCTTCACAAACTGTTCTTGCAAATCTTGTTTTTCTATCTATTTATGTAATGTTAATCGAGATAAACGTTTCTACAAACATTTTCATTATACTTCGCTGTAGGTACAAGAAGATACAGGAGGCTAAAGTTGTACTCCATACTCTTTGCATGGAATTGCAAAAAAACAACTGAAACACGAAGACACTTAACAATGACAAAGCACAGAAAAATTCAAACCAGTAACTATGAATAGTTGCAAATGCCTAATAACACAATAATGTTATTTTAAATAAAGTGTGCGATTTAAAGACACCTAGACATCTACATACTTTATGTGCTAACTTTTTGTCAGTATTTTATAGTTTACCAGTTAATACAGAATGCAGAAGAATTCATTCCGAAGGAAGAGGGCTTCAGAGACCAATTACAGAAAATTGAAGATACACATTTTATTAGTCATGTAAATATCTTTTACATATGATATATTAATCAAAATCCTCAGAGCTATTTTTTAAAAAACAAACAATTACGAAAACTGTTCTATGTAAACAGCAATTTGGAGATGGGAGTTTTCTTGAAAATTAAATACCAAGTTCGGTTATCCGAAATTTCATTTTCAAGTCATGTTATTCTCACGCACGCACAAACACACACATACACACTTACGCGGGTGAACGAAAAAGAAAGAAAGAAAAAGAAACGTTTAGGCAACCTCAAAACGTGTATTATCGGTGAAATCTCAATATAGAATTTCTGGCTGGATTACAATACTTCCCCTACTTACTATGGGTAATCAGTGTATAGTCAATACGTGTCTGTCTGACTTGGGATTTTTTCCTTTTAAAATTATACGGTTCTTAGACAAACTGACATACAAAAACACACAAAACTTTACTAAAATTGCTTTGTATCTCTAAGTATCTCTTAGCTCTAAGAACCCCGGGTTCATTTGAGCATATGGCCAGCCAGATTAAAGTATTAAACGTTAAATTTCAAGGAAAGGAAAAAAAGAAAGGGAAACAAATGCTAATATATAATTGCTGCTATTTGTACACCTAAATATAATTATACAAGTCGGTGTATGTATGTATTGTATGAAATGTGTGTGTGTGTATGTGTGGATGGATGGGATGATGTATATATGTATGGATGGGACGGAATGGGATTGGTGGAAGGATGGGTACATATAACCTGACGCAAGGCAAAATTACTGTCTTGCTTAGAATTCGAATTCTGTCACCTTTCACATTATAAATTATTTAATTTTATGTTATGCCTACAAAAGCTCGCAAGACCCTCCGCATCCATCTCAACGAAAATCGTAATAGATCACTGCCAACATAATAATGTTTACTTTCACGGCCTCATAAAATAACAAAAGAACAGTGCGTTATTCATTGTTTTTTCTCAGAGAATGACCATAGAGTAATAACATACTCCACTGCATCCGAATATCCAGTGTTCGATATTCACTGATTATAATTTGCAATTCCTCGTTTTTGTAAGCAGCGAGTTTGTTTCTCTATAGGAAGTTTGTGATGTTTTCAAGCAGAACACAAAAACTGAGTGACATCAAACCAAGCGAAGTACCACTTCCTCTTCTTCTTGTGTTAATTTTGACCCTTCATTTGTATTGCCTTTCTTGTGTTTTTTTATTAGTTTTTTGTGTGATAATCACTGAGAATATGCAAGGTTATATTGACGTTACTTAAGATATTATTTCTTTCCAACTGAGATTTTCTCGATAAATAAGGACGAGGCAGCCCAAATGCGACAACGTGGAGGTCAATTAGCTGTATTCACGAGAAAGCGTCTTACTAACCGTAGTGTTTGTGGTTCAACAATGATTTTGCATAGTTTTCACGTGTTTTTAGTTCTTTTGTACATTATAGTGTCCTGAGATCTTTAATTAATTCTTTGCTTAGGTGTCTTGTGTAATAATTGTTAAATGGCTTCTAAGAAAACGCAAGACTAATGGGTAAGTACAACCTAAGGCTAAAGATTGTAGAAAAACATTAAATTGAGTTTTATTTATAGACGCTCTTTAACTACTATGCTTCTTAGCGTCCCATTCTATGTTGGGCTTGAAAGAGCGGAAATTTTGCTCAGAGGCCTCTTTACCAAGGTTGAGGTTCTTTTACCTGCCATAAATCTAAAACACAGGTCCACCGGTTTTACTTCTTTTCCGAAGGAAGCCATGCTTGGACCCGCGACCTCAGAAACTAGAGGCTAGCATGGTAACCACTATACCACGGAGGACGACTAAATGTAGGGATAAACCGTCAAACCATGGGCAACGCCGGATATTTCAGCTAGCTCTAAATATTCCTCATCTTTATGCGATACGAGAACCAAATAGTTATACAGATATCGCCTTGCTTTGGTTGCGTGAGGTAAGCAGCCAGTCCGTCACTGAATGGCACCTCGTTTTCTGTTTTTTGGAGAGCAGCAGAGAAACAAAAGGCTGCTATACAACAACTAGGACACACAGCCTAATTAGAACTGGAACTATTAGGCAGTGAACTGGCCCTTTCTCCGGTGATTCCACGCTTCTTTTTTATGCTCAGCTGGATAAAGAACAGGTTTTTAGGCGCGTTCTTTTCTACTTAAGTACCATTCTTAGTTTTGTGCAGCTCTCCTGGGAGGCTCTCCTGTGCAGCTTCGTGAGGTTCGTGCTAGATATAAATAGTCCAAATACTGTAACTAAATTAAAATTTATATGAAACATAGCACTAAATCCTTTAAGTTCATATAAGGTGCTGCTTTCTCTTCTAACAATTTAAAAATCCATATTAACAAAATAGCAAACACTTGCGGGAGGAGAGTGTACACTAATACATATTTTTTTAACTACTAAAGCAATACATGTGATTCGTTAATTGTTCTTTAACACAAGCCGTGTGTAGGGCAAGGTTGGAAAGGTAGAATCCGATTGAAAAATTCAATGCCATAGACAGGATTTAAACCACGGATCTTCCGGTTTCCGTTCCGTTGCTCTAGCCCACTAATTTTCATGTCAACACGCCGGTACGTATCTTAGGTATGCATTAAAGATCAATGGCCCATGCAATAAGTGAATAAATAACTTTAATAACTTGACAACAATAGATACCTATCTACCTACACGACTAAAATGTGCATTTCTTTCAATTGCGGAAGTTATGTTCTAAAATTATATTCAACACAAGAAGATAATAAATGCAGTAACTCTGTTGTCGATTGGTTGCTTGTTTCTTAAACCAAGAAAACGGGGTTTCATTCCTGGCTGGAAGCGGCAGTTCTTTCTTGAATCCGTAAGTATGAATGGGAGTGCAAATGTGTATGATTGGGGGAGGGATATAAAATTCAAATGTTGAGACCGAAAACTAAATGAATGAGCATGAGCATCTGCTCTTAAGGCTCAAAGCCGCCGATTTGATCATAGATGTTAAAAGGGAAATGTAAGTGGTGGGAGATGCAGTGATCATACAGGGATTTCGCATGGAGTACAGTCAAAGGGGTAAGCATTTAGCCTAAGTTCTGGGAATTATTATTATTACTATTATTATTATTATTATTATTATTATTATTATTATTATTATTATTACCTTCTCTATTACGTATAGTAAGCAGGGGAAGTATTGTATTCCACCCAAAAATTCGATACCGAGATTTCACCGGAAATACATGTTTTGAGACCCCCTGAATCCAAAAAAACATTTTTAGAAACATGTCCGTGTGTGTGTCTGTGAACAGCATAACTCAGAAACGAGCACTTGGATAAACACCAAACTTGGTATTTAGGTTCAGTATCTTCCAGAGATGCGACACGAAGGTTTACAAGAAAATCCCCCCACCCCAGATTACTCTTTACATGGAACACTTTTCGAAAATTTTAATTTTCTCAAAAATGTCCCTAACGATTTTGAAAAAATATAATATATTTAAGATACTTTCATGACAAATAAAATGTATATCTCGAATTTTCTGGGAATGTCTCCAAAAGTATTCTTCATTGTGAACGACTTTTGCATAACTGGTAAACCATAAGAGATAAGACAAAAGTATAATACACAAAAATGTAGATCGCATTAAAATACACAATTTATGTCATATAGATTTTTTTGTTGAGTGAACCATTTTCGAGATATTGCTTGTTATTCCCTTGAATTTTCTAATACTTATACTTTTTTCTCAAATGGGAATTCGTTATTCATTTTTTTATGCCCTGGATACGCTTAATGCCTACCAATTCCCCTTGCACCTAAAAGAAAATTAGGAATAAGATTAACATCTCGATTAACATGAAGCATATGGAGAATAAGCGTTTGTAAAAATAGTTTATAGAGAAAGTCATGCGAGTGCAACACATCAGATTTTTTTTAATTCGGGTAACTTAGTTTAGCTTCTGTATTTATAGGAGTCATTAAGACAAGATAAACTTATTTCTTCAACATACAAAAAGTAAAAATTAATATTCAGCTGGATAACCTTATTCCATATTAGTCTAATTATTATTAAATAATAGTGATGGGACAGTAAAACTATTTGTCGAAACTCGATACGCACTTTATAAATAGCTGTAAAAATGACAGCTTGCTGACTGAATTGTATTCTTATTTGTGTATAAACTCGTGTAACTCTGTAAAACAGGAATAACTTCGGAATTAGCATATTCTTCAATTGACAGCCACTTTTATGTAATAAATAATAATAAATAACAATAATTTATTTGCTTTCCTTTTTATGTAACTATGTTGTGTGTTAAAATTTTTCTTTTCAAGGTTTTCTATCCATATAAAAACGTATACTGGCAATTCTTCTTTATTCTGCACCTTGAAGACATAAACTAATATATATTTTACACAAAACGCAACTCAACTAAAAATCTGATATGTTACACTCACACGACCTTCTCTACTCTTGTACAAACTACTTTTACAAACGCTTATTCTCCATATGCTTCATGTTAATCGAGATGTTAATCTTATTGCTAATTTTGTTGTAGATGCAAGGGGAATATGATAGGCTTTAAGGGATATTCAAATCTTTTAAGCGCTGGTTGCTAAGTGGAGCATTCCATTCTCTTTGCATGTCCAGGACATAAAAAATGAATAACGAATTCCCATTTGAGAAAAAGTATAAGTATTGGAAAATTTAAGGGAATAACAAGCAATATCTCGAAAATGGTTCACTCAACAACAAAAATATGTATGACATAAATTATGTATTTTAACGCGATCTACATTTTTTGTGCAGTAAAATTATGTCTATCTCTTATGGTTTACCAGTTATGCAAAAGTAGTTCATAATGAAGAATACTTTTGGAAACATTCCCAGAAAATTCAAGATATACATTTTATTTGTCATAAAAGTATCGTAAATATATGATACTTTAATCAAAATCGTTAGAGCCATTTCTGAGCAAATTAAAATTTTCGAAAAATGTTCCATGTAAAGGCTAATCTGGGGTGGGGGATTTTTCTTGAAAACCTTCGTGTCGCATCTATGGACAATACTGAACCTAAATACCAAGTTTGGTGTTTATCCGACTGTTCGTTTCTGAGTTATGCTGTTCACAGACACACACACACACGGACATGTTTCCAAAAATGCTTTTTTGGATTCAGGGGGCCTCAAAACATATTTCCGGAGAAATCTCGGTATCGAATTTTTGGGTGGAATACAATACTTCGCTACTTACTATACGTAGTAGAGAAAGTAAAAATAACAAATATTGCCATGCACTGTTTTATCTCCCGTCCTGAATTCTAATTCGTTTCTGCGGCATTCGCAGATTTTGGTCACCGGAGTAGGTAAATGTAATGGCTGAGAATGAGTCACCAAGCCAGGCTATTGCAGAAACGAGACTTAGTGCTGCTAAAACAGCTTCATTCATAACTCAGTTAACGCTGCATGTTATGTGAGTACCTGTATTCCTTCCCCCATTGTTTTGCATACTTATTTAGACACATGAGTCTATGGTTTGTTGTATTCAACTACAGCAAGCGCAGTCAAGGTCTGTCAAGAACTACAGTCCAGAATTTTTTTGGGCACGCGTGCAAGGCAATAACCTGAAGTTTCTCATTGCTTATCTAGTATAAGTTAAACGCAGAAACTTTCAATAATGCCAAACTTAAACATTTAAAAGTATCGGAAAAGTATCAAAGGTTTATCTCAAAAGTGTTAGACATACTTCGATACCACCGAGTATCGAGAGTATCGACGGTATCCAGCTACCATTCCTATTAAATAATACAACTTTTATTAAATGAATATATTGCAATCCACCCTCGTCAGTTGCTGACTATTCTATTGGTCCTGGTAAGCTTTAACACAGCGGGGCCAGTGCTACCGAGGCCACTCACCAAAAAATGTGATACATTCATATTGCTTTCTCTACCCTCTCTGTTTCATACAAGCTATTCTTACTAAAGATTATTTTTCCGTCTACCACTTTTTAATCCAAATAAACCTTTGTAACAGAGCTACATTACACATTTCGTCATAGACATAGAGCGAATAGTGATAGTCAAATCTTTTAGAACTGGATGTTATATGCTGGACCTAAAATTCCACATTGTTTATATGACATCGCGAGAAGCAACTGAATGTAGACAGGACTTCAAGAGAATGGTCAAGATTTGAACAATTCAAACCAAACGTAAATCTCAGAAATGGATTGTGACACCAAAATCTTATTTGAAATAAATTGTGTATTTTAAAGAGGTATACATCTTTTGTGTTTACGTTTTCGTCTATCGTTTAACGTTTACCAGTTTCCTTCCTAATGAAGAGGACTTCACAGATTATTCCCAGAAATTTCAAGATATATATTTTATTTGTCATGTAAATATCTTTAATACAGGCTGAACCATTTAAGTTGAGACTGTACAGTATTTACAAAACTAAGCGTTGTAGAAAGAAATGCCTTGGATAAAAGTTACTTGATATTATGGAGTAAAGTAAATACCATTAGTCTTGTTTTTTTTGGAAGACATGATGGTAATCTTAGGGTTAATTTAATGTTTTTAAATGGAGACCTACGTTTTGTATGTTGGTTTTCTCATTAGAAACTGGTTTATAAAAAGATTTTACTTTGTGACCAGGAATAAGTAAACAAAATAAAAAATGTTGATTCCCAATTACGAAAAACATCAATTACTTGATCCTTAAAAGGGAATCCATGGGTGGTGCACTCTTCGTACACAGCCATTCATAATTTTGGTTGTTATTTACGTTGGTGTAACAACAATTGCAAAGTGCTTTATACAAATGTTAAATTTTTGATGAGGAGTGAGAAAACAACATAAAAATGGTAGGTTCTCATTTAAAAAAATTAAGTTGATCCTAAAGTGACCAACATAACATCCTCTAAATAAAACGAGACTAATAGCATTTACTTTCCCCATAACATCCATCAACCTTATTCAGGAGTTTATTTCTACAACGCTTAGTTTTGGAGATATTGTACAGTATCAACTTAAATGGTTCACCTGTATATGGTGTTGTAATCAAAATCGTTAGAGCCGCGTTTTAGAGAATAAAAAATTTCAAAAAATTGTCGATATAAAGGGCAGATTAAGGTAGAGGATTTTACTGAAAATCTTCGTGTCGCATCTTTGAAAGGTACTGAACTTAAATACTAAGTTGTATTTATCTGAATTTTCGTTTTTTAGCTATACTGTTCACGTACACACACACACACACACACACACACACACGTGGACATTTTCTATGCATGCTTTTTGTATCCAAGGGTCCTCAAAACATATCCAAATTTTGGGTGGAATGCAATACCTTCTCTACCTAGTATAATTGTGATAGAGAAAGTAAAAATATTTATTCACTATTTCCATTCATCTTCTTGTTGGAGACATGAATTATTTGTTGGTTCTAGGAGTGAGTTTTTGCTAAGATTATAACACGAATTTCACACACAGTATCGAATGTTACTCGGTCTTATTTGTCTTAATTTCCATACGCATAAACCAATTTCCTTCATTTTAGTTTGTTTACAAGTTATACGCGCACTCGTAGCTCAGTTGGTAGAAACCTCCCTTGTGCTCCAAGGGCTCCGAGTTCGATTTTCGGCTGGGTTCGAGAATTTTTTCTGTATTAAATAATATCCTCGATACGTGGATAGGCATATATGTATATGTGTGCATGAGTGCGTGCGGTCATTTTATAACCAGTTCCTATATCAGGACTATGGCTAAGTAGATGCCTAAATACATGTTCCAGAGTCATTATACTATATGATACATTTATCATCATAATGAGCTTGGACTAAATTATGAAAAATTTTAAATCAAACGCAACCATGATTGAACGGAACGGAACGGAACGGAAACACCGCCATGATTGAAAGTTACATCACTAATAAACTGGATAGGTCCGCATAAAATAGCTGGAATATGAGTGGAATAATCGTGGAAATATGCAACAGGTTAAAAAAGAGAATAAATTTTGCAGGTAGTATTGCAGATAGTAAGGACTCATTCCAAGTATTTGCTGAAAGCAGTACAACAAAATTACGGCACTGTTCGCTTGACGAATAGAAACCTCAGCCCAACCAAAGAAAGCAGAAACTTAGGATTGAATTGGATTGGATTGCATTCTGTGAGTTTGCTAGCAGCCATAAAGGCTTGTGAACATAGAACATGTCAAGGAAATGTACAAAAATTACATATAAACATAAATATTATACAGAAATAGAATATTTGAAATAAAATAGAGACATACTATATGCGTGTCAAGGAAATGTACAATAAATGTACATAAATATTACACAGAATACAGAACATTTAAAATAAAATAAATGCATTTTATATACAAAATGAAACAAATCAGGTGTAATTTTGTACAAAATCGAATACCTCCTTACGTATGATGTTAACATTATATTTATAGACAAGAACAGTTATTTTAACTTTCACTAGGCTTGTACCTTTCTTCGTCTCATCATTTTGTTCTATTTGGTTTGTAATTAATAGCATTTACTGCCAGTTCTTGATATATATACATTTACATACCTTCATTAATTCTAGAGCAGGTAATTGGAAAACTGGCAATTCTCATTAATATTACTAATATTACTTAGAGAGCTATATATGTATTATCATCAGGATAATTTGTCATTCAGATAATATTGTACAGAATAATACGTTTTTCAGCATAGGTACTCTTTAACAGCAGTTTTAAAGACATTGCAATTGTCAACTTTTCTCTTAAGATCGTTAGGGACAGTATTAAATAATTGTATGGTCTCATAATATACACCTTTCTGGAAGCAAGAAAGCTTTGCACTGGGATGATAGATGTTACCCTTTAGTCCAGTGTTTATCTCATGAATTTCCATGTGGCTCGATTGCATACATAGAATTTTAAGATTGAAAACAAATGGACAATATTGTCACTTTCATTGTAAACTGTTCCTCTGACTTAGATTGTTTCCTTAACATATGTCCGCAAAACCAGAAAAATGACAACAGTGAATACTGAAGGATCGGCTTGGTATTCTTTTGTTGGTCTCTTGCCTAAATGGAGTCACATGTCAGCTGGAATTTAGGCCTTTTCTTGAGCAGAGATTTCCAGTCGAGAATCCAAAAATAACTCAGCGAGTTATTGTTTATACATACTTGGAGAACATTTTTATGGTCTGGAAAGAATAAGCTCACTATGGGTTCAGCACTAAACGCATTAACCTATTTGTATGTAATATAGCAGTAAGCGACGAGGAAGGAATTCCATATTAATATTTTGACACTAAATGAAAATGAACCAGATAATAGATGCAGTTTTATAACATAATGACCATACAAAAATGAACATCGGTCCATAGAGGATACCGTGTGACCAGTATGTCGATTATTGGTCAGACCAATCGATGTTTCTTCTCCATTAGCTCCTCAATTGGTCCCCATTGACGTCATGAGTCTGAGGGGAATGAAGGGGTGTCTAAGAGTGGGAGTGCAATCAATCGTGAATAAGTTGGGTAACGAGATGACTGGATATGCCATTTGTAGCGCATAGTCGAGAAACGGATATAAAAGCATATCACAAACTACAGATTAAAAGGAAGATGATTTTTAGAAAAAAAATCTGATATGTTGCCCTCACATTACTCTCTATTCTCTTGTGCAAACTATTTTTACAAACGCTTATTCTCCATCTACTTCATTTTAATCCAAATAAACATTTGCAGAAATTATCTTATTGCTAATTTTCTTATAGATGCAAGGGAAATATGGTAGGTTTTAAGCGATAGTCAAATGTTTTAAGAGCTGGATGCTATGTGGAGCATTCCATTCTCTTTGCATGACCAGCACATAAAAAACAATAACGAATTCCCATTTGAGAAAAAGTGTAAGTGTCGCAAAATTCAAACAAATGACAAAGAATGTCTAGGAAATGCTTCAGTCCACAAAAAACAAAACAAAAATAAAATATATAAATAAATAAAAATAAAAAAAAAGAAAGAATGAAAAAAAGTATGTGACATAAATTGTGTGTTTTAACGAGATCTACATTTTTGTGTAGTAAAATTTTGTATATCTCTTACGCCACCTTAGCAATTTAAAAAATCTCATGTGTTACACTCACTTTCTCTACTCTTGTTACAAACTATTATTACAAACTCTTATTCTCCATCTATTTCATATTAATCGAGATAAACACTTGCAGAAACGATCTTTTGACATGCAAAGAGAATTACATTTTACCATAGCGACCAGATCTAAAAATATTTGACTATCGCTTAAGACGTACTATGTTCCTCTTGTTTTGTATTCGCAAGGGCAATATAGAAATACAGTAGCCTTTAAGCAGATACATATCTCTTAATAGCTGGTTGCTAGATGCAGCACCATTCTCTTTGCCTCAGATTAAAAGACTTTGCATATACAAGACAAAAAAATGAATAACGAATTCACATTTGAGAAAATAAGTATTGAAAAATTTAAGGGAATAACAAGCAATATCTCGAAAATGGTTCACTCAGCAAAAAAAAATGTATATGACATAAACTGTGTATTTTAACGCGATCTACATTTTTGTGTAGTAACAGTTTGTCTATCTCTTATGGTTTACCAGTTATGCAAAAGTCGTTTACAATGAAGAATATTTTTGGAGACATTCCCAGAAATTTCGAGATATACATTTCATTTGTCATGAAAATATCTTAAACATATGATATTTTAATCAAAATCGTTAGAGCCATTTATGAGAAAATTAAAATTTTCGAAAAATGCTCCATGTAAAGGGTAATCTGGGGTGGGGGGATTTCCTTGAAAACCCTTGTGTCGCATCTCTGGAAGATACTGAATCTAAATACCAAGTTTGGTGTTTATCCGACTGTTCGTTTCTGAGTTATGCTGTTCAAAGACACACAAACAGACAGATACACACACACGGATATGTTTCTAAAAATGCTTTTTATGGATTCAGGGGGTCTCAAAACATGTATTTCCGGCGAAATCCCGGTATCGAATTTTTGGGTGGAATAAAATACTTCCCCTACTTACATACGTAGTGAGAAAGTAAAAAGTATGAAGTATTGCAAAAGTCAACCAAAATCGAATATCTTGGAAATGGTTAATGCCATAAAAGACATTTCTGACAGAAATTGCTTGTTTTAACGACATCTAATTTGTGTGTAGGAAGTATTTCCTCTTTTGGTTTTGCAGTTATACAAAAATATACAGAGCCCACTCAGTATGAGAAGGACTTTATAGGTTATTTACAAAAAAATCCAAGATATGCATTTTATTATTATGCAAATATCCTGAATATATGGATTTTAAACAAAATCGTTAGAGCCATTTTTGAGAAAAGTAAATGTAACGACAAAATTTTTAGTAAGGGGTAATTTGGGCTGGGTGACTTTCTTTAAAATGTTTTGTGTCGAATCCTTCGAAAATGCTGAACATAAATACCTGTTCGTTATTTACCCATCTTTTTGTTTTTGAGTTATGCTGTTCGATACACACAACGAGAACGCAGGCCTTTTTTTCCAAAATGCTTTTTTACTTTCTCTACTACGTATAGTAAGTAGAGGAAGTATTGCATTCCACTCAAAAATTTGATACCGAGATTTCACGGAAATACATGTTTTGAGGCCTCCTGAATAAAAAAAACATTTTTGGAAACATGTCCGTGTGTGTGTGTTTGTGTGTGTGTCTGTCTGTCTGTCTGTCTGTGCGTCTGTGAACAGCATAACTCAGAATCGAACAGTCGGATAAATATCAAACTTTGTATTTAGGTTCAGTATCTTCCAGAGATGCGACACAAAGGTTTTCAAGAAAATCCCCCCACCCAAGATTACCCTTTACATGGAACATTTTTCGAAAATTTTAATTTTCTCGAAAATGGCTCTAACGATTTTAATCAAAATATCATATATTTAAGATACTTTCATGACAAATAAAATGTATGTCTTGAATTTTCTGGGAATGCATCCAAAAGTATTCATTGTGAACGAGTTTTGCATAACTGGTAAACCATAAGAGATAGACAAAATTTTACTACACAAAAATGTAGATCGCGTTAAAACACACAATTTATGTCATATACATTTTTTGTTGTTGAGTGAACCATTTTCGAGATATTGCTTGTTATTCCCTTAATTTTTCCAATACTTATACTTTTTCTCAAATGGGAATTCGTTATTAATTTCTTTTATCCTGGACATGCAAAGAGAAGGAATACTCCACATAGCAACCAGCTCTTAAAATATTTGACTATCGCTTAAAGCCTACCAATTCCCCTTGCATCTACAAGAAAATTAGCAATAAGATTAACATCTCGATATATCGATTAACATGAAGTATATGGAGAATAAGCGTTTTTAAAATAGTTTGTACAAGAGTAGAGAAAGTCATGTGATTGTAACACATCAGATTTGTTTATTGGAAAATAATACTTCCTCTACCTACACTAGGTGAGTGGTAGAGAAAGTAAAAGCGTTACATTTGATATCTCTTGTTAACATGCATTAGGCTGTTGCGCCCACGATAATGTGTATAAGCGTCATGCATTTTACTCGCTCGTTGAACCAGAAGCCTTGCAGAGCAACAACCCACATTCCAGTTTTTTGTTGTACATCATTTTATTATTTCATCGAGGTAACCGAATTTCAAGAAGTAGTAGACATTTCCTGTATTCCCGAATATAGCAGTGCTGCGGACAGGTCCGACCATTATGTCGGATTATGAGGCCGACGGATGGACAAGGAAATAAATAAAGTGGAACGAGGCGTAACAACTTGAGATATCAAGAAGAGATATCACAACAAAAGCTGAAGGAGAAGAAGAGACAAGTTGCATGTACCCACAGCCATCACACGTTCAAGTGACGGACTGCTACCTTCTAAATCACATCGAAGACGAATGTTGTAACCGAGATAAGTTTCGGTGTCTTATAAGACTAGCCCATCACGTCAAGATCCAGCTCAGAGTTGAGTTCTTATCAGCTCATAGGTAGTTCTATGATACACAGCAGAACCTCACATACGCTATTCACTTCTACGTTTTGCGCACACATTCCTTTTAGGCATCGAACATTGTTCATTCTTTTTGAATAATCCTGTATTAATGGACAAACTTTGCATATTCATTTCTAATGAACCAAAATAGATGGCGACACATGCAATACATCACTGAACAGACAAAAGTTCAAAGTTTTATTTTATATGTTCAAAATGAGCACCATTTCTTATGTGAGGACGACCAGTGCTTTTTCGTTTGAATATGCAACCATCTTCTACGAATTTATTGTATCAATTGTAAATTTTTTATGACGAGGCGTCTCGTTGTTGAACTTATAACGAAATGCAGGCTGCAATGAAAAAATAGATTCACTCTTTGCATAAATGCAGCACACAAAACAACTTTTCCTGTGGCGTCGCCATTTTCTCGTAAACAAACACAGCGGCGCTGTAGGCACTGAATGGAAGTAGTAGGTGTGGCTTAAAACTTTGAACTTTCCTTTATTCACTGATTTGTCATGTGACGCCATCTATGGTCGTTCATTCGAAATAAATATGTAAACTTTGTTCCTTCTTTTTGAATAACGCTATATTTACCTCAATTATTTTTTCGTTTATACGTTTTTAGTTTCCTAGCGCGTATATAGTAGACAGAGAAGGTATTGCATTCCACCCAAAAATTCGATACCGAGATTTCAACGGAAATACATGAATAAAAAGAAACATTAAAAGGTTCGAGTGTTTGTGTGTGTGTCTGTGAATAGCATAACTCAAAAACGAAAAGTCAGATAAATACCAAATTTGGTATTTAGATACAATTCCTTCCAACGATGCGACACGAAAGTTTTCAAGAAAATCTCTCACCCCAAAATACCCTTTACATGGAAATCTTTTGGAATTTTTTATTTTTTAAAAATGGCTCTAACGATTGGCAAATAAAATGTATATTTTGAATTTTTTTGGAATAACCTGTGAAGTCCTCTTCATTCGAAAGGAATTTTGTATAATCTTGTATAACTGGTAAATGTTAACCGATAGACGAAAATGTAGCACACAAAAATGTAGATCTCTTTAAAGCTCACAGTTTACTCCAAATAACTTTTTGTAGCATCAGCCATTTCCAATATATCTGTTATTAATGGTTTGATTTGCTCAATGCTTCGACATTCTTTTTAAGTTCCGTCGATTTTCAGTTGTCTCTTGCGATTGCATGGAATATAGAGTATAGAATTTTAAGGCCAGTAAATAGCGTCAATTTCTTAAACATTTGACTATAGCTGTTCTCTTTGTGTCCTCACCAAATGTGTAATGTAACTATTTCTGCAAATGTTTATCTCGATTAAAATGATGCAGTTATAAAAATAGTTTTAGTAAGAATAGTTTTTATACCCACTAATAAGCGATAGAGGGTAGAGAAAGTCCAGTGAATGTAACGCATTAAATTTTTTCATTAATACGTCACATTTTCTGGTCCCTACGTACGAAATATATTAATTTACTAATGTATATGTTTATGCTACGTTGAGATGGTTTCTGTATACTGTATGCTTGCTGTCACAGCATAAAACAGTAGGCATGTTGGGCGAGGCATCAATATTTTCGGAACGCATTATTGTACGCACGTGTTAATAGCACGATCGGGCAAGGTCATTCTTTCCCAGGTTGTTCCTGAAGATATGGATGATGACGGTGATGAAAAGGCAGGCCTAAACAATGAAAGTGTTCTCAGTGAGCATGAGGCAATTTAAGCTCAAGAAATACACAACAATTTCTATTAGCACAAAGCCCAAATGATGATAGCATTTCTATGATTAATGCATCTAACCGACAAGTGTATGACTGTGTGAAAGAATAAAAAAAGCAAAGAAAATTAAGGCTTTTTATAAGCCAATGTAAAGTATTACTACTATTTTTTTTTCTTTTCCTTCTTTTTATTAGTTGAATGATGAATAACAGTGCATGTAAGTAGTCTAAATAGTGTATTATTTATTATATCATTATTGTAGTATTATATTATTTATTTGTTTGTTTCATTTATTGCTTTCTTATATTAAATAATACATAATTAGACTGAGTAATAACCTATTAAAATAGTTTCAGCTCCATAAGATAGTTCACTGTTACGTTTTCTCATTTATACATTATCTTAGCCGTCTTCCTTTCAAAACGTATACGTTTAACTGAGTATACGCTGTATTTGCTAATCGCTGACTGAACCGACTACCTATAGAGAGCTAGTGAGGGCATTCACGGGACAAAGAGCGAATTCTATTCTATTCTGCTTAATGATCGTTCTTTCACACTGCCTGTGTCTACGCCAAGTTTAGAAAGTAAATTACGTTTGAAACAAAATGTTATAGCTGTAAATTAACTTTATAGGGTAGTTGGCAAGAAGACTAAAGTTATGAATTACACTAAGTAGCCCAGATGGTTAAGTCAGGGACTCGTGAACAGGTGTCTGGGGTTCAAATCGCGCAAGGACCGCCCTCTTTGATAGTTTGTTTACGGTCTTTTCTCAGTCCTAACGAGCAAATGCCGTTGGGGTATTGTGTTCCTCTCGAATGTGCCTGTAAGGATATGTTGACATCAACAATTCTATCGCTATCTAAGAAAGATTATGGCTCTACTTTCAACATATCAATGGACTTAAGGCCTCTTGGAAAACGTACGCTCTTCTGCTAGTAATGCTGGACGGCCAGTTGCTTTTGTTTGCTTTCTCGTCACAGATTTTCACAACGTTAGCAACTATATCTCGGGCTTGACTGTGTAGAGTTTTTCCTTTCTTACTGGGAATTGTAAATAACTTTATAAATCGCTATAAAATACTTACACACAGCTCCAAGTGAAACATGCTGGAATACTAACGTTGCGCAATGTTTCTAATGTAGATAGTAGATCTATTTATGACATAATCGTGAGCTGCCACATGGTACTATTCCCCCCTCACTCCTCCGGAGAGCAGAACACCCCGCAAACGTTTTCTTGTCAGAGGCGTACAGTACATGAGGTACTTAGGCCTGGAATGTTTCCTTCCGAAATTCTTCCACAAGATATAGGTCTGGCGACCCGTTCCGTTCTCAATTAAAAGCATTATTCGATATTACTCTTGGTCTTCCAACTTGGCGGTATCCTCTAGGTATATAATATAATAACAGTTTTGGTATTCATGTTTAACCTAAGGTGGGATCAGTTATTTTTATTCGCGTTGATTTTTTTATTTAAGTTGAATATATTTAACTGTTTACAAATTTATTCATTGCTTTACTTGTCTAAAAGGTTTAAATGCTGCTACTAATCTTAGAAATAAAATATCTGCTGTTTCTACTCCTTTCGTACCTATCTGTCCTATTCATTGGCAATTTTCACCTTCATATGTTGCCATTGGTACAGTCATTGGTTTATAGAATTTAATTTGTATTGTATTTGATACCTAATTTGTGCTTATTTTTCCATTGATTAGTTTTAATTTGTTTCATTTTACAATCAGGTCTTAGTTTTTACTATAAAATACGTTAAAATCGGTAACCAAAGCTAGTGATTTGTTCTATCATTTATTCATGTACAACTATCTTACAGCTCAAATGATTTTTCCCCTATAAACCATGTTCACAAATTTTGTTTCCAAATTATCATTTCATTTCATCTATATCAGTGTCACGGCCTTTGGTGCTGTATACAGTAACAGCGGGCGTTAAACACTGTTCTACTACAAGTTATGATCGAATCGCCTTTAAGGGTCTCTGGAATTGAATTTGCAATGTCTAAGTTTGAGTTTATGAGATTAAAAATCTATACACAGTATGTCTTATTGCATGAAATATTTCAGTTTGATGTGATGACTTTCCAAGATATACTTCTTTCAAAAGTCAGTTAAGCATTAAACCGGTATAAATATTACAATATTTGAAATAAAAAAACAAAAACATCACAGTGTTGGGCACACAATGGGGTTACAAAACATTGGGAAGATGTCCACTGTACTTTTGTTCAACGTAGAGCATTTTGCCAGGGACACCATGCACAGCATTTTGCAGATAATACCTTGGAATACTGGCAATTTCTTGCAGGGTGGCATCTTGTAGTTGCAGTAGGGTTGTTGGATACGTCAAGAAAACTAGCTTTTTAGAGTAACCTCACAACAAAAAATCGGCCGGATTGAGATCTGGAGATCGCGGAGGCCACATTGTTAAGTGCCAACTGATGACACGATCGCCAAACGTGTGCGGGGTGTAGATGTGGGGTGGAGTGCCATCTTGCAAGAAGATTATGTTTTCCATATCGGGATTCTTCAATCTAGGAATTACAAAGTTCTGTAATATACAGTAGTAGCGCTGCCCGTTTGCTGTAACAGTCTGTTTTATTGCATTATTGTCTTCTTCGAAAAAATATGGGCTAATGATGAATTGTGAACTGAAGCCACACTATGCAGTGACTTTTAAATCGCGAAGACTTTGTTGAATTGAAGTCCGAGGGTCATTTTCTGCCCAAGCTTGCTATTATGCGTGATAACTCAACCATTAAGAACAAAAGTGTGCATTGTCTGTCCAGAAAACGTTGTCGAACCAATCTTTATTAATTTCAATCTCTGCTAGTACAAATGAAGCAAAATCATATCTTTCCCGCTTGTCATTTACGTTGAAAAATGTAGGTAGTGTATTAATACTTATTCCATTTTTAGCATGCACTTTTTGTTCATACAACGTTTTTCACCTGTTTTCTTAACGAAGAGCCTCCACTGATATTTGTGTGTGGTTATCTGCAGATACAGTACAGGTAGTGCACTCTTAAAGTTCAGGTGCCTGTTTTTACCATTACTCTTACCTATTATTTTAAGGGGACAAGGTAATCTGAACACATGGAAATTACACCTTAAGTGCACTAAATTATCAGTGGTTTTTTATGAAATTTTTATGAACTGTTCTATAAATCATGACAATTATTTCAAGTGTTTGCTTGCATTGATAGCTCATGCAGTTGAGTCTGTAAAAATTATTTTATTCAGCAGAAAAATAATAAAATTTGCTCTTAAAACATGTGAATTCATGTACTTTTTTCTCTGATACTACTTGCAGTACAGAATCATACATTTGCATGCTTGTTCTTAGTATAATCAGCTATCTTCTGAGCCTCAATTATTTAGTTATCTATATGTATCAGTTCACTAGAAATTGAAAAAACATTATTTGCAAAGTCAAAAAAGTAAAAATGTGGAAAATTTGCAATGCTGTTGCTTTCTTAATATCACTAATACACATTATAAACTATGATAGTGGTTCAAAAATTTTAAAAATGTATTGTGTACATGTATTGAAAATTTCAGCTCTATCTCTCTCTCTCTCTCTCTCATGCTTCCTGAGAAAAAGGTACATAAGTATCCAAAAAGTTTGCTTTTAGACAACTATATTTTAATGTTCAAACTTTAAATTCAGACACACTTCAGTACATTCCAGAGTCATAATCATCTGCACCTTCATTCCTGGATTGCTTCATCTTTTCTGATTGCCTTCTCTTGGTCCTGGCCTCTTTTGTTAATTGCTGAACTGCTCGCTGGGCATAATAGTCGTTCGTTGTTGAAAGATACAAAAATGTTCTAAAAAGGAGTGTTTGCATGATAGCTTCAAAGGAATGCAGACTAGCATTTAAATGGTATTTAAACGCCCTAAAAATCTTAACCCTCAAAAAGTATATATTTTCTGAAACTGGAAATAACAGGTTTTATCAGTGCCTAAAACAAAAAATGTGATTTCTGACCATTTCAGAATACCTTGTCCCCTTAAAGCAAACGCATGCAAATTCACGCACATGCGTATGAGGCATTTTAAACCGGACTTGAACGGCTCTAAAAGAATAAGATGTTGAAGCCCCTGCGCTTAAAATAATGTTCTAGATGTCATTCTGATCCAACCTGCGAAGTGACGATGGAAGTCGCCCTATACTGCGGCTTCGGTAATTGTATCTGTTTTATAGCTCATTGAGTGAAACCCGGTGTGGTCAGAAGTTAAACGCTTAGGTAATAAAGAGGCAGAACTGGAGATTGATTGCAGCAAAAACCGCAGGTAGTAAATACCATTACGTTTTCCATTGTCATTCAACTCTTGTGTGTTCCCTGCACCATTCATTCTCGTCTGACAGCAAGTGCTCTTATTTTATTAGAAATCTTTTCATTCAGCAACCTCGTTACGCTTTTGTTCTACCTTTTACTTTCCCAAATGTTTACGAGTGCGCTATGGATGCAGTCAGGGGTGGGCAAACATTTCCTCCATGCACTTATTTGGGCTAAACAGGCAAATACAACAGTGAGCTCTGAACCGTAAAGTGTCATTTTAGGTGCGTTCGCTTAAGCAGGAAAACCTTTCAGCATCGCTTCGTCCATATGTTGGTTAATTCATTTGTAGCATAAAACAAACTACGAACCACTGCACACACGGAGTTGAAATTTTATGTTTGAAGAATTCTTGTTGGCACATTTATAGAAAAATTAAGTGTACTTAGCATGCTTGGTGAACCTTCCTGCTCTGCGGTTGTTTGTGAAGGAGGTAGCTTGGATGAGTGCGCACCGTCTCTGGACTGTAAGGGCGTGGTATTTCAAGCTACCCCACAAAGAGCACTTACTTTCCTTTCTGGATTACAGGAGGTGTCCTAAAACTCACATGATCGGGGATTTTATGGGGACTAGGTATAACATAAGACCATCCTATTCTGTGGCAATACCTTCCAGGGAGGAGTGGGACCCAGAGACCGGATCTCTCCCGAAGCCAGCGGGCAGAGCGTGATTTACGGACGGCTCCCTCGGGGGCAGGACGGGGTCTGGATCCTATGGCTCTAGAATGAGGCTTGTCATTCCCCTTGGACGATTTGCCACGGTTTTTCAGGCTGAGGTCTTTGGGATTCTATGCATATCTACCTGTGAATACCATACGGGCGAACAGATGTGTACATCTGTTGGGATAGTATGGCAGCTTTGAGAGCCTTAGAGCGGTTAAAACTACATCCAGAGTGGTGTGGCAATGCCAGAGGATGTTGGATAGACTATGTACCAGCTGCCCGGTTACACTTCTATGGTTATCGGGACATGCCGGTATTAGAGGTAATCGGGGCTCGATTTCATTGGGCCCGAGCTCTTTTGCGGAGTGTGCGAAATGTCAAGTATGAGATTACCCAGCTTACGGCGAGAGCTGAAATAAACAAACCACTGCCAGGCAGACCCACGAGTGGGTCATGTTTATCTAGAGCTAGGCTCAGAAGGGTTGTGGGCTATCTTACAGGCCACAGTTCTCTGCGCAGACATTTATGCATAATGGATCTTGTACAAGACCCTTTATTTAGGAAATATGCGAAGGACTTTGAGACCTCACAGCATGTACATGCAATGCGAAGATTTCGTTGTGCATACATATGTATACATGGGGTCCTTCTTTCTGGAACCTGAGGATATAAAAAAGGCAGATATCAAGGACGTGGTCCGATTTCTACGGACCATTGAATGTCAGTATATGAGACACAATGTGCTTTTGATCCTGCTTGCATGGCTTCTTTTAGAGGCCACTCATTTATCATCATCATGCTAAACAAACATTCTCATCAGTGAATAGAAATATAGGTATATGAGAATAATCAAAGGATATAAAAAATGTCAAGCCCGAGGTGAAGATTACATTCGAGACGTACTGCGTGGTGTCGGAGACGTTTAGCCCAACATAAAAAACATGCAACTGTATACTGGCGTACGTAACATGTGATCCTAATGAAACGGAGCTGTTTATGTTGGCACTGACAAAGTCTAACCCCACCTTCTACCAGCGTGATCATCTCTATTTTGTGAGTATAATTCTAGCCACTGAATTGGCAGGACATTTTACCTCCTCCAAAGTATGGCCGAAAAGTAACAATGCAAGGTAAACCTTATATTTTCATGGTACATTACTGCTTTATTATTGCCGTTTAGTAGCGGCAACAACTTTAACCTTCATCCCTATGTCGCTCATGAAAGTTCTCAGATAAACAAATGTCGTAGCTATCGCTCAGTTTAACCACATATACAAATAACTCTTCATCCCTTCCTCTAGAAGTTGAATTATTTGTAATTAGTTTAGCCTTTCCTTGTGGACCAATCGTAGCGAAGCTCTTTCACAGAGGGGTATCCGAATCGCTCCTTCATTCCACATAGATTATAAACATCGTTCATTGGTTTATTTGTATATTCCTGAGTTGTTTTTCAGGCCAGTCACATAGAGAACTGATACCGGCCGGGTAGAGTCAAGTTAGTTACCGGAAGGTGGAAACCATACGGAGGGAAAAGCACTATCTCGATTTAGGGGAATGAGTCACATTCTGTGCACGACAGTGTACATGCTTCTATACATGATGTCCTGATTCAATGTAACAAGACGTGAAAAGTCTCCTAAACAACAATTTTTAAGATTACTTTTCACAATAACTCTTACCTAGAGTACACAAAATATAACAATATATTTTAAAATATGTTATGTCTTACATTCTCATAACTTTCTCTAACCTCTGTCGTGTATTAATGAGTATATAAATTATTCTTATGAAAATGTATTTTTCTATCTACTTCATTTTAATCGAGATAAACATTTGCAGAAATAGCTAAACAACTCATTTCGATAGGGACACATGGATACGTTTAAAAATGTTTAAGAACTGGACGCTATATGCTGGCCTTAAAATTCCATACTGTTTCCATGCAATCGCGAGAAACAACTGAAAATTCACGAACTTATAAAGAATGATAAAGTGTTGAACAAATCGAACTACTAATAATAGATATCTCAGAAATGGTTGATGCCACAAAAAAAAAACTAATTTGAAATAAATTGTGTTTTAAAGAGATCTACATTTCTTGTATAGTAAGTTTTCGTCCATCGTTTTAACGCTTACCAGTTACACAAGATTATACAAAATTCTTTCGGAAAGAAGAGGACTTCAAGATAGACGTTTTATTTATTATTTAAATATCTTTAATGTATGGTATTTTAATAAAAATTGTTACAGCCATTTTTTTTAGAAAATTTCGAAAAATGTTCCATGTAAAAAGTACTTTGGGGTGGGGTATTTTCTTGAAAATCTGGTGTTGTATCTTTGGAAGCTACAAGTTTGGTATTTATCTGACTTTTCATTTTTGAATTACACTTTTCACAGAATACACACACACACACTTAAGGATTTTTTTTCAAAAAATGCTTTTTATTTTTGGATTCAAGGGGCCTCAAAAGATGTATTTCCGGTGAAATCTCGGTATCGAATTCTTGTTTGGAATGCAGTACCTTCTCTACCTACTATGTACGTGGTAGAGAAAGTATAAATTTGATGTCGCGATTTTACCAGAAATATAATTACGTCTTGAAGTCCCATAACACCAAAATGTGATTTTTTTAAAAAAAAATGTGCCCTCATGTTTATACTCTGCCTGCGTATAAATGTAGCACAACTAAAATGATATAAATACGGTGTCATCAAATAAAGCAGCAACGCTGTTAGAGGCACTCGATCGCGATCGCGCGCCGCTTCTCTCCGGAGACTCCATCTCCGTTTAGCGCCGCTTCCCTCATACTCTTACATCCAAGTCCACTACATGAGCTTAAGTCGGTGTTTGGTGTGCTATGGGTGAGGCTAGAATAATTGGCTCTATTTTCTTTCACGAAACAATTAATGCATGCACGGTACCAAGCCTTAATTTTGGAGAAGTATTTTCCTCAATTGACAGATGAGCGAATGCTCAGCGTATTTCAACAATACGGGGCTACAGCTCATGCAGCTCGGACTTCTTTGGATGCAATTGCTGACG
The DNA here is from genome assembly GCA_030765065.1 of Deroplatys truncata. Taxonomy (NCBI): domain Eukaryota; kingdom Metazoa; phylum Arthropoda; class Insecta; order Mantodea; family Mantidae; genus Deroplatys; species Deroplatys truncata. Next base: position 263,999,088 of record CM060975.1, on the reverse strand, counting down.
AAGTCACCAGTGTAGGTGTGGCCCGCTCGATCCCTAGACCTCACGCCTTGTGACGTCTTACTTGTGGGGCAAAAAAGATAAAATGTATAACCAAAATCCCCAAACATTACAAGAACTGCAAAATAATATACAGGAAGAAATAACCAACATTGCACAAGAAGAATTGCATTATGTAAATCATAATCTGTTAAGACGCTACAATGCCTGTCTTTGAGCACAAGGAGAACGTTTCCAACGTCATATTTGAAAAGTTAAGCAATGTAAGGGACATTAAATATTGCGAAATAATAATGGTATCAGTTGGTATTGTCCGTTCATCCTATTTGTTTTTATGCATGTGACGATTCGCGCAGGAATGAAGTGTCGGCAGACGAGTGACGCGCGCCCACGACTCAGGTGCCGCTAGCAGCGTTGCCCCTTGTTCTGATGAGCTTGTACCGACTTTTGCATATTAACTAAGGAAATTATCAAAAATGAAAAGCTAAACGTTTTAGCACTGACACGTTCCGGGGGTCTCAGCTGTGCCGCTTTTCCTTCTCCCTTGGTCATGGCTTTTGCAACCAGTTCAAGAACGGCCCAATGCTTTGGAAATGATGACGTTGGTCATCGAGAGAAACAGTTAACAACCGAAGCTTCGAGAAAGCGTCGTGCGGAGTTTCCATTGGCTGGTTTCCTTTACACTATTGATGGCAGCGCCATCACGTTCGTGGTCATTATTCAGCAACTCCTGGGCAGGCAGCAACCTGACTCTTCGGCCAGGGACGGAGTGGATAGTACTCAGACTCGTGTTCTGGTTTCATGACGGCGTAATCCACCAAGAGTAACCTTTTGGCTTTTGTAAATTATTTTCAACTGTTTAGTAAGCTGCAAAATTTAATATTTTTACTCTTGGTGTTTCTAAATTCACATTCAAGGGAGAAGCATTCATACCTTTTAGTTCGTGTAACATTGCATTGTATTATTCGTTATTTGAGAAATATTCTCGATTTGTAAAATGGTGAAAGAGTATATTACGTGGTTGTCTCCGAGCATGTTATTTGTAATTTAGAAACTTTTAAAATGTCAAAGCAATGATAGAATCGATAACAAATGCAAAACCGTTATAATAAATTATTAACTAATGTGGCTGTGATTCTCTTCAGTTCTTAGCTCCTATGCAATAGTACTATCCACAATATTTAGCACCTCTGGGTATGTGAAAGCCTGGTGGCGCACAGCATATAAGGCGAGTTTCGTGTGGGCAATACAATTATCACTGATTGTGGTGCTGTTGGCGATAGCGGTGTCGGCGGTTGTAACAGTATTGCTATTCCTATTCCAGGTTATTGCATCCTTACAATATAATATGCGTACTTCTAGTTTTACACACCAGATGGCAGTCAATTATGTCAAATCGTCAATTTGTAATGATTAATCTAACGATGTGTGATCAATACTCCCATTTCTTTTCAAACAATGCCTTTTCTATAAATATTTTATGACTATTTTAAAAATCATAACTTCATCTTATTCGACAAAAAGTCTTAGCAAATCTTACCCTTGATTTCATGAATCGCGAATTTGTCGATGATTTGGAAATCACTCGTGTCATTACCTATGAAAATAATAGGTTAGTATAATCTTTGTTTAGCGGATGAACATTCATTTTCAATAGTATATGTTGTGAGTAGATACAGGCAAAATATGAAATTTCATATTGTAAATCATGCTTGTCTAACATTAGAAAACAAGTATTTTTACATTTTTAGTGTGCAAATGCAATGCATGTGACAATAAAATTTATATTTCTTATATTGACAAAGTCTTTAACTCTCTTAGTGCTTTTTTTAGATTTACGATTTGTTACTTCTAGAACAATTTCTTTTAAATTGACTTTCCAGACATTCTATTACAGCATTTTTCTATTAAACACAGTTGAGAAAATTTAGTACTTCGACTATGTGATGCCACGTGCGAAATTAAACGCCGTCTATTCTTCAAGAGGTTTTATTTTCGCGAACCGACGATTTTAGTATCATATTCTAATTAGTTAAGCAAGAACAAAGCAAATAGTATGTAATCTTTTTTTTCCCTAAGTTTAAAGGTTTCACAATGATTAAAACAAACTACATGCCATTTGTTATATTTCGTTGGTATTTTATTATTATATACAATGGAGGAGGCATCTCGCACACGTATGCCTATTCCTTACAGCTACTTCTCCCCAGGAGGAAATGAAGGAACCACAGAAGGCTACAGGCCACAGAAACGCGCAGAAGTCCCTACAGTTCCAGACTCGAACACCTATCCCACTGTTGGAGCTGCCTACAGAGGGCGATGAATGAATCGTCGACCAAGCAGCCCTCTAGTGTCCACTGGGAGTACTCTTTCCTTTGAGCAAGCATTCACGCCATCCGTCCGGCACCGACATACGCCACGAAACCTATAAGCACACCTGAAAGATGAAAAGGAAACAGAAGCAGATGAGAAACCACCCAAACATTTGCCTACCGAGCAGGGAAAGCCATGAAACGCACAAGGTCAGAGTGGGTGGTCGACTGGAATCGAACCCGGCACCTCCTGAATACGAGCCTTACACATTAAAACATTTGCCTACCGAGCAGGGAAAGCCATGAAACGCACAAGGTCAGAGTGGGTGGTCGACTGGAATCGAACCCGGCACCTCCTGAATACGAGCCTTACACATTACTGCGGAGCTGTCTCACTCGATATATTTTATTAGTAAATATGTATGGACAAAAATCTACAAAGCCTATTTTAAAATATAAGATGACTTGGCTTCAAAATATATATTTCATAATATTTTGGGATTTTTTCATACTTTTATATTTTGACTCCAAAAGTAACAACTTGCAAAACTTTCATAATATTCTGCCTGTCTCTAGTTGAGACATTGTCGTCCGAGTGAATGTGTAAAAAAATTAGCATTGTTTGTGCACTACATGGATGAGGTGCACGTTCGAGAAGGCCTATGCATAAATTCACTCTGTATAAAATAAATGTCATTAAATTGACATAAGCTAGGGCTACCAAACTTTAGTGATGATTAACAAATGTTTTCTGAATTGTACATTTATGACATTAAATATATTTTGGTTGAATTATACCAATTTAAATAGTTATATGAAATTTCTCTATTTATGACACACTTTCTCAGGATTAACGATCTGATTTTAATGAACATTTTTATGACCTTCATTTAAGGCCAGTTTGACACAGATGCTCAGAGCTTTTGTGCTTCAAACGCTTTTCCCTCCTTTATTTAGATAATTATATTTTCGCGTTAATTACTTCCCATGAATATTATTTTACTACATTAGAATGCTGATTTTGGTGCAAAACGTTTAGGCTGGCTAAGTGCATCTAAATTGTGTTCATCTGCACAGAAAGATTTAGACCTTTGTGAGCCTTAGTATCTGAGAAACGTATAGTATAACTAATAAATTGTAAAATTTTAAACGTAATAAAATAGCTGTTTAAATTGGTATAAATCTACTATAAATAGTCGCATGCCAGCAACGTATGCAGAAAACGTTAGTCAATCACTAGTAAAATTTTAATTGTCCTACCTAATGTAGATTTAGAGCAAAACTTATTTTATTTCGCGTGAATTTTGCGTAGAAATACATAAGCCTTTTTGACTCAGTACTATCTTTAGGCATTTTCTTCTCTTCTTCAACATTAATGTCAAGTTATACAAATATAAATAACATCTGCATAAGAGCATGTACATACAAAAATTTTAATTACTTTAACTACTCTAAACTTTAACATTAATGAAATCGTATTAAAATAAAACGAATTGATCTGTCCAGGGCTCGTAAATTAAACTATATTTACTGTCTAAGACTGAAAATAATTTTTTTTCCCAAATGGTATGTGTAAATAAGCTCATATTGCTTAATTTTAAATAATTTCTAATCAGGAATACATGATGAATAACGTAACGTGGATGGAATAAACATCTTTATATGAATACTATAACACATGATGGATATTAACTTATCTAAGGTAAAGAAGGCTTTGTGGATGTATAAATCATACTTTTTTCTCAGAATAAGTTACATCCGTTTCTATAATCTCTGAATTTAGAATGAGCAAACACAATAAATAGTGTTACTGTTAAATATCTCATTTATTGTCTTGTATCTGATCTTCCTCCTAGTTTGAACCATTGCTTCATTTGAATTTGCTACAACTGTACTCCTCCGTTACAGTTTACACTTTGTGTTTATTGCAGAAACATTCTTTTAAAACAAAACTTGTGCTACTTCATTCCACCTGGAACACATCATCTCGGAATGGTACCTGCTCCATAAAATAAAGATTAATTATTGTCAAAGCCTCTGGGGCTTATTAAGTCATTTACATGTTTATTAATGCTTGGGACAGAGGAGCGGGCTGGAAAATATATGTGTATACCGGTTGTTACGGACCAAAAGGAGAAGAAAAGAATAGGAGATAAAGTATTGCCTTGGTGGCTCCACAAAATTGTCTTTTCTCTTTTAGTCTGATGCAGGTGGAGGGCACCTGAAGATAACCACAGGTACATTCGTTAAACACTACGTAGTGTTTCGGTCTGTCTGCAATTATCGTTTAAATGAGCTCAATATTCCAGCTTCAATTCTTGCCTTTGTCTTAGGATTTATTAATGCTAGTCCCGCATTCCTCTCTTATTCTGAAAACAAATGCTTTAGTAGTCAAGCGCAAAAGAAACCCCCTGATAGGGAAGCTTCTTAGCATCATTCTTGTTATTTTCTCTACTACATAATTACAATAAGTAAAGGAAGTAATGCATTCCATCCAAAAATTCCATATCGAGATTTCACCGAAAAATGAATATGTTCAGGCCCCCTGTACCCAAAGCAGACTTTCTAGAAAAATATGTGCAGACGCGGTTGTATGTGTGTGTGTGTGTGTGTATGTGCGCGCGCGCGCGTGCGTGTGCGTGTGCGTGAACAGCATAACTCGAAAACGAAAACTCTGAGAAATGCCAAACTTGGATTTAAGTGCAATATCTTCCAAATTCGCGACACGAAAATTTTCAAGAAATTCCCTCTATCTCCAAACTGACTTTTACATGGAAAATTTTTCGAAATTCCTAAAACTATTTTTATCAAAATATCATATTTAACATATTTACATGACAAATATATATTTAGGAAGGAATTTCGTATAATTTTGTATAAATGGTAAACCTCAAGAGAAAGAAAAACGTATTACACAAAAAATGTAGTTCTCGACGCAGCGCTATACCTCAAGGTTATCGGGAGGTCCAACAGTCCGAGATAAACAAAAATACTCCTAGTAGCGTCTCGTCAGCGTAAATATCGGAAGCGCTATCGTCAGATAACCAGAATCTTCTGAATGTTTCCCGTTCTCGAACGTTCTGTAAATTTCCAACGCTCATAACAGCGAGCGCTCTCGCAGGTCAGCCAAGTACGACTTAAGCTAGTGAGTGCGTTTCGGGTGCAAGAAAAGTGCTATTCTCCGAGCGAGTTGGTGATGACTGCTGTGATGTGTATCGAGTGCTGCTACTATGAGAGATTAGGAAGTCTTGTGTTCGACTCCCCAGGGGTGAACCGTACGGAAGAAGAGGCTATGTCGTGTGTATTTCACTATGCCACTACGCTCCAAAGAAAGTGAAGTGACAATTAAAAACTGGAGAAAGTATATTTGAAATATATTTTTCTGGCATCAACCATTTCCGAGATATCGTTACTAATAGTATGAAGTGCGTTCTGTGTTTTTAAAGTGCCGTGGCTATTCCGCTATTTCTCGCGATGTTATGGTAAAAATAATATGGGAATTCAAGACCAGCATATAGCGACATGTATTTAAACATCATCTATCTCCGTTATACCTACAACTAAATGTGTAATGATTATTTCTGCAAAGACATCTCATTAACACCAAGTAGATAGAAATAAAATCTAATATATTTGATTTACATTATATTGTCTACCAATTCTCACCAAACCATTCTTACAAAAGTTTATTCTTCTATCTACTTTGCATTAATCGGGATTACCATTTGCAAAAACTGTTTTATTGCAGATTACCTTGTAGGTATAAGGGGCTTAGAGGAATATAGTATTAAGCGATAGTCAAATTTCTTAAGAACAGGTCACTGTGTGATGGCTTTGAAATTCTGTTTTCTTTGCACAAAAATGAGAAGAAAAAAAAGAATAGCGATTTTCCACATGAGAAAAGTGTATCAGGTATTTGAAAATTCAAACTAATAACAAGAAATATCTCGAAAATGGTTAACTCCACAAAAAATGTAATTTTTATAAATTTAATGAGATCTTCATTTTTTGTTCCGTAGAATTTTGTCTATCTCTTACGATTTACCAGTTATGTCAAAATCGTGTACAATGAAGGAGATTTGGGAGGTTATTCTCATAAAGTTTATGATATACAAGGATATTCAAAAAGAAGGATCAAATTTTAAATATTAATTTCTAATGAACGACAATAAAAAAGCGATACATACGATACATCACTGAAAAGAGGAAACTACAAAGTTTTAACCCTCCATGTATTAGCTCCATTCAATGCGTATACTGGCGCTGTGGTTTGTTTACGAGAAAATAGCGATGCCACAGGAAAAGTCGTTTTGTGTGCTGCATTATGCAAAGAATGAGAAAATGTTTGAACTTACAACAAAATGCATGACGCATAAATAAAGAGCCGCCTCGTCATAAGCATATTTAATTATTGTTACAAGAAATTCGTAGAAGATCATTGCATATGCAAAGGGTAAAGCACTTGTCGTCCTCGTATAAGAAATTGTGCTCATGTTGATTGTATAAAATAAAACTTTGAACTTCTTTCTATCCAGTGATGTAATCTGTGTGCCTCAGCTATTGTCGATCATTGGAAATGAATATTTAACCTCTGTTCTTTTATTTGAATAACCCTGTACATTTCATTTGTCATGAAATAGCTGAAACTTACGGCATGTTAATGAAACTCGCCAGTCATTTTTGAGAAAATTAACATTTTTTAATGATTTTAGGGTGGGTGTTTTCTTGACGCTCCTTGTAGGATGCTGAACTTAAATAACAAGTTTGGTATGTTGCCGACTTTTCATTTTTGAGTTATGCTCTTCACAGACACACTCGCAGGCAGACACGTTCTTTTTCTAAAATTATTTTTTTTATTCAGGGGACCTCAAAATATGTATTGCTTTTTGGGTGGAATACAGTACTTCCTCTACTTACTATAAGTACATAGTAGAGAAAGTAAGAAGCTTTTGTACGAATTTTGTAGAAGTTATATAAAAATAAAACTATAGTGGGTATAGAAAGTCATGTGAATGTAACGCTTACTATAGGTAAGCGGTATGGAATTATTTTTGAAGAAATTTTAAGTGAGCGCTTTCTTGTGTACACCACCATACTCAAAAACCTATGTGATACACTCACACGGCTTTCTCCACCCATTACAATTCACATTTACATCTTATATTGTACGCATTCAAATGAAATGTGATTCTTTTATTTGTGATGTTTGTTATACATAATTCAATTTTACCTAAAAATGATTACAAAGTCAGCGATACGTGTTAAATAAATGCGGGAACAGAATTTAAATGCTAAGATAAAAATTACGGAGAAGTAAATGCAGAAGTCGTAGTAATGAGCACTTGCGAAGGAAACGAACAAGAAGAACCGCAAATACTGCATCTGATAAAATGCAAAACATACAATATGGAATACTTCGAAAGCGGCTGACGCTACGACAAAGAATTATGTGAGACAAATTGTGAGTGTTAACCAACTCTACCCTGTTCCTATAGCCATACATGTCTAGCTATTATGGGTCCCCAGTTATGCAAAATTATAATTCATTACGAATGATGCTATCATAGGCTATTATAGAAAATTCAAGATATAAATATGATTCATGTGTTAATCATATGCGTGATATTTTAATGAAAATCCTTTTTTAAGAAAAGGAAATAATGAATAAAAGCTATTTCATGCAAAAGATAGTCTGGGGTGGGGAAATCTTTGTGGTGCATTAATGAAGGATAAACTAAAAACAAATTGTGACTCTACAGTCCGCAAAGGGCCTGGACCTGCCAACTCGAATGCCGGTTTCACGCCCACTTACGCATGGCAGAAATAGCCGATCATCCAACCAATACGGGGAGGCGATGTGGCCAGCATCATGCAATTCCCAACCGGAAAGTGGCAGGTCAGGACCGTTGCCTACCGCAGCTACTCACTTTCCTCAATATACTCAAAATCAGTTTTGATTATTTAGGTTCCTTATATTATTTAAGGAAGCCAATAGATTTAGAACAGGGTCTACTAAAATTCCAGTACATGTACGGTATCAACAGCAGCTAACAAAACCAGAAAGGACACAATATTAAAATTGTATAAAGCTCTAGTGGTCCCATAATTTACACATGGTAACGAAAACTGAGTCCTTAATATGTATTTATTCTATACGCAAAAATAAGAACGCTGTTTTAAAAATGCATGTTAGGGCTGTAGTTAAAATATAAGCACATTAGTGATACCCAATATTTCAACATTCAGCAAAACACAGATACTACAAATGAAACGATATACTTAACATTTATTGTAGAAAGGAACTCAAACAACAAATCTTAGAAACAATATTGAACAATTTGGAAAGGTAAAATCAGCTTGAAAAATTCAATGCCATAGGCGTGACACTGAACAATTAGCAGGTTAGAAGTAAGAGTTTACAATGAGTGCAGACTCAACCATTTTCTTTCTTCAGTGGTGTAAGCTATACTATACCTTTCACTGAAACAACTCCCGAATTATGTCTACCGACAATGTTGGATTACCGCATACATAACTCCTTAATAGAACTATTACATCCAGTTTCATCCTAAATTTTACTCTTTAATAGCAAATCTTGTGATGTTACGGGAGATTTATGTAGATTTTGTTGAAAAATGGTTAGCTTATCCATGATTGATCTTAGATTTTATTATTTTTAAATTTTTTTATAACCAGCTATGTAGAAGATATTACTGGATGAGCAACATTACAAGGTTTGAGGAGTCGCCTTCCAGACTTGCAAACAATTTAGGACACTCACAAATTGTACTTGCATGTCCAAAGCTTGAGCAGATATTGTGGCGTATTAATAATTCGGGGGTTACATTGTCATTGCCAGATATACTATTGTTCTACATTGCCATTACCAGACACACTGTTGTTTACGTCACTCTTGGCTGATAAGCTTTGCTAGCCACGAGTGGTGGCCTGTCTTAGGATTCCATGAGAAGCGGATCGCGTATGCAAGCCGGCTTTTGGATCGGTAGAATCTACTCTCACCTTTCGTATTTAATAATGTAGGAACCCCAAACGGTTAGGAAATAAATCTAGAAATATGTAAGTATATTTGTGCTATCGATTTTGTACAGTGAAAAACCCCCGACTTCCTCTTAACCACATCATGTTTCGGTCCTCCGCAGCCAAGTCAGTATACTTCCCCTCAATGTACGTGCTGGGTATTAGAAATTAATTTAATTTTTATGTGAACTTTTAGGCCTCTAGCCGTTATGTAACAATATAACATTTAGTGACAAGGAGTACAGTCTTTCTCTGGGCAGCTGGTGAGTCCAATATACAGCTCTACACCAGCCATCAACTTGTTGTATTTAACAAGAAAAAGGAAAATAGAATCAGCCGAAATGTGATTCATAAGAATAATTTCAGAGTATATATTCAGACCATGTTCAGAGTGTTTAAATAAGAGATCAATTGAACGTATTTAGCTTGCAAAATTAAGTTAGATTCATTGAAGCGATACTTAGAGCGAATGAACCCAAAGTTTTTGAGATCCTGCACGAAGACGATGCTCAATTGGAAGATCAAGATTACGATGAGAAGGTAGTCTTTGATATGGAACAAAACTTTTAGCTTATCCTTGAAGTGAAAAGAAGTAAAACAGTAGTACCAACCGACTAGTAGAAGAACTGTTAGGCCCACAGCAAGAAACCGATGAAAATAAATCAGGATTGCCAATTTAGCAGTTTTCCCGCCAGATTTAGGCTGGGCTATGGGTTTTGCGGCGAAATAGTATATTGCGATACAAGAGCAGTAAATGCATCATTGCAGAACGAGGAAGAGTTTGAAATTACGGGACAGTGGCGATTATTTTGTACTTCCGTGATTCTCCAATGCACTTAACGCATACTTTCTTTCGACGATAGTGAATAATAGAAGTAGTGCCTTCATGAAAATGAAATTAATTACCAAACAATTGTTTAACATGATGGTTTCAGTGGTAAGGTCACCAACATTAACCTTGGTGGCGAACTGGCGATGGATTATTCACGCCTAATACTGTAGACTTTAAAACAGCAATAACTTTGAGCTCATACTTAACTGCTGCATGAATTAAATCGTAAGTATATAATAACAAATTAAAAGTAAAGACTCAAGTAATATTTAAATGATAAAATTCAACGATCAAACATGATTATATCCATGTCTACAATAACAAATATATCAAACGTTAAAGAGGATTTCATATAGTTCAAACACGTACGTGCGGTAAAATAGACAAATCACAGAGATTAGTTGTAGGAATGGTAAGCGGATCACAGAAGGCTATCGTTGAAATTAGTTGTTTACGATAAACGAGTTAAAAGCGAGCAGAATACAATAGCTTTGAATATGAGTGCCATACACTACTTTTTAGTCAGTCTTCAATATTTATGGACGAAGTATAGATTACTAATTAGATTATTTTTACCTATTTCGTACCGTGGCTTTGATGGCCACTTGTTTCCTTTTAGCATCAGTGCTAAAAGACGAGTTAGAAAAAAAATATACATAAAGAAGAGTTGAGAATAATTCAGTTTCTAACCTTCAGACATCCGTTTCAAGAATGTCATTAGTTTGTAGTATTTAGTAATGCGTTTGTCGTTCTTGGCACAGTTTGCTCAGAGTAATTTTCCCAAATGTTGAACATATCCATGATTTGGCTTTATCTTAAAAATATGCAACAACACATTTCCACTACAATAATTAACGTTTCTTACCTTTCTTTCAGGTTGAAGAATCCTGTTATACAATATTTCGTACTGCTTCCTTGACTTTTGTTGGCAGCAGCTCTAATGCTACTCTCTCCGCTGCTTGCGAACTTTCAGCAGGTTCTTCAGACTGTATAGTTACTGCATCCAAATTATCCGGTATTACATCGACAATACAAGCCTCTTAAATAATAATTTTCACATCTGCCATGAAATTAAAGTTGGTAACCCTGGATTGTTATAATTATATATCACTCAGTGGCATACTTTTCTCCTTTTAAGTAATATCATCTTATTTTAACTTCAACTGTCCAAAAACAGAGACGACTTAAAAATTCAATATCATAGTCGGGATTTGAACCACGGATCTCCCGGTCTCCGTCCGATTGCTCTAACCACTGAGCTATCATGGCAACATCCCGGCACGACATTAAATTCACCAACTGATTAGCATTTTGCCCAGTAAACCACAAGGAGATCTCAATTGGTATATCACAATTTTCAGTCGTCTGATTTTACTTTTTCAACCTTGTCTAATACACGGCTTGTGTGAAAGAACAATTAATTCCATTAATTGACCTAATAGTGGTTGAAACTATGAAGCCCGGGACTTAAAAGTACTTACAACAATGTAAGTCGCCATTGGGGTATGTCATCTCAATACCATTTGAGATCTCCTTGTGATTTACCGGAAAAAAATGTGAATCAGCTGATAAATTTAATGTCATGCCGGCATGTTGCCATGGTAGCTCAGTGGTTAGAGCAATCGACGGAAACCGGGAGATCCGTGGTTCAAATCCCAGCTATGGCATTTTTTAGTCGTCTCATTCTACCTTTTCAACCTTGTCCAACATACGACTTGTGTGGAAGAACAATTAATTCCATATCCAAAAACAGTTTATATCACTTAACGATAACTTCTAGCGGTTTTTAAACTAATGGTTATCATATTTCTATCCGTAGTACACAATGATGACAATGACAGCCAGGCACATTTCAAAGCTTAGGATGTTCTGGTGCATTTAAAACAAAATAACTAGACCAGGTAAAGTTGTAATCTTAGGCTTTACGAAATTCAGGAAAAGGACAATTGCATATTTGTACGTGTATACGTTTTGGGGAACGTTATTGTAATTCGCTGCAGCGGGTAGCTTGAAGGGTACCAGTTTCGAAGTCCAGTGTTAATGCTACGATATATTAAAACAGTGATTTCGCTTGAAAATTGCGAGTCATTTAGTGGGATTCTAATGGCATATGTTGGCAAAGATGGATAGAATGTTCTGTTAAGGAAGGTAAATCCTGCTAAAAAGAGAGCAAAACGGATGTTATTCTTCGTTAACAACTTCAATAATTGAACGATAGTTGCTGTGAACGCAGAGGTAAAACAATACAGAATAGGTATATCAAATTGGTAAATTTTATCTAACGTGGGAACAATGTAACTTTTTCTGAACGTGGCCCGGTTGAGAATTAGGTAGGCTCGCTACCCCAGGCCATCTCTGTGTAACAAAGCAAGCAACCGATATTTTGTTTTCTTTTTTCCCGGCAATTTGGAACGTTAATGGCCTATTGAAGTCTCAATGAGCACTCGAGCCCCTGTTTGTGCACCACACCCGCGATATCCTCGCAGCTACGGATGGGAAAACTTGTTCACTTTCACGGTGCAGTTCATCCAATGACAGGAGAGCAGGCTTTTCAAAGGCCGCTGTCAAAAAGCTACTCGTTAAGAGGAGGGAGAAATATTATTATACCAAAAAGAAGACTAGAGGAGGTAATAGATAACTCTGCTATTATTATCTGTTGTCTGACTGACGTAAACAACAACGGGCTGGTATTTCCTTCTTCTGTTGGCGTTCATTGTTATGCATGGCGTGTAGTGGAGACCGGTTGGTCCGGATGGTCATCCACTTCTCCAGCAACCTGTTGCTTGATGACCACTGCCAGCTCCTCGCTTCTGGTCTGCTGACCTTACTACAGCGAACCTCTCTCTCTCTCTATTGTTATACTGGATTCCTCCACAGCACATGTACACTACTTTGCTAAAACATTGATTCAAATTATTTCTTCATTATAACGATGAAAACATCGGATCGCATGACTTTCTGGCTCATTACCACTTCAAATATCCTCAAACACCGTACTAGTCATAACTATAAAAATCGGATGTGCTACTCTCACATGGTTTTCTGTATCCACTTTGGTTTATTTTTAGGACTCAGGATTCACGCGGAGGGGAACTTAGCACGTCGACGCATACAGATCTTTTGTATGTATCTATGCCTTCAGGAGGGTACTTTTTATATAATTATCTTTTGCTGGACATTATCTTCTGTTGATTTCATGGGATATCTACGGGGTGGAAGGGGACAAATATCACCCTTTTAAGAGGTGATTCTATGTGCAAAGAGGAATGAAAAATGATACTACTATTGTAGTCCGCAAAGCCTATTTCAACAGAAAAAAATTATTACATTCACATGACTTTCTGTACCCATTATCGTTTATTTTTATCTTCTACAAACCATTCTTGCAAAACCTTATTTTTCTATTTACTTCATATGGAGATAAATGTTTAAAGAAATAGTTTTATTATACAATTCATTCTAGATGCAAGGGGGATCCAGGAGAACGAAGCAGTAATGAAATGTTTAAAAGCGGATCGCTATATCCTGTCCTCGAAATGCCATACTATTCCTATTATATCGCGTGTAAACAACTGAGATTCACCAAAAAAGTGTGGAGAAACTTTTTTTTGAAATAAATCGTGTGTTTTAATAGATATGTATTTTTTATATACTAGATAAGCATTCGTCTGTCTGAACAGTTCATCAGTTACAGAAAATTATATGCAGTTCCTTTCTAAAGAAGAGGACATCACAGACTATTTTCAGAATATTCAATATATACATTTTTTGACATGTAAATATTTTAATATTTTAATCAAAATTGTTAGGGAAATTTTGAGAATATCAAAACTAACAAAACATTCATTTAAAGTTAGTTTGGACTGAGGAGATTTTCTTAAAATTCATACGCACATGCACGCAGGCGCGCGCGCGCACGCACGCACGCACGCACGCACGCACGCACACACACGGACTTTTTTAAAATCCTTTTTTAGAATTCCGGAAACTTCAAAACATGTTATTTACGGTAAAATCCCTCCATCGAATTTTGGGTGGAATGCAATACTTCCTATACCTACTGGGTTCATGATAGAGCAGGTAAAAATGCATTTTCCGCATTTTCGTCGCATTATAATTAAAATCAATATGATTAAGGAGAATCTTATTGAAGTAGAATAGTAAAACCTATCTTAACTTTCTTCCTTAAGCTCCTTATTTCGCCACAGTTTACCATTTTGTGTTTTATAAAAATCGATTATTACATTAGTATTTGAGTTACCACGTCGCAACAGGACCAGATTAGCTGCTGGCCACATATACGCCTCAAACGATGCTCGGTGCTCGGTCCTCTCGCTTATTCGCGCGGTTCCTTTTCCTTTTATTGAATGTAAATATATAAATTAAACATTTAAATTTTTTTATTATTTTATTCGAGCAAGTGTGTTTGGTTTTAGTCGCTTTCACCAAACACGAAATACATTCTTGGAAATTAAAATTCTCCGGCAAAGTTAACATTGTTCCTGCAATAGAGTAATGGCTTCGCAACGGCATCGGAAACAGTAGGCGCATTCTACTTTGCGACGGACCTGACGTTAAGCATCAAGTCTGATTTTCTCACCCACTTGCGAGGGGGAAAGTGCACTGCTGCTAAAAAAAAATGCGTTTCGTGTATTTTTCAATAAATATGTGAAAAGTGTTTTTATACTTTTTCAATATACTTATCGAGCTATCTCTGGTTTGAAGGATGACAACATGTTATAATAAACAGAAGTACTTCTTCTTGTGATGTTATTATATGATAATTTAAACTTGAGTCGTTATATGTTAATTCCCATCACATAGGCGCTAGATGTTAACTAAGGAGCGTTTTCGGGAGCTATCTTTCTCCCATCTTCAGCTAAGTCGGACTTAGTTAACATCTAGCGCCTATGTGATGGGAATTAACATATAATGACTCAAGTTTAAATTATCATGACAACCTGTACCTATTCACGCGGTATATACACCTTAAGACAAAATAAATCGGAAAACATCGGAAGCATTCGCTGACGCTGCCTTCACAATACACGATTTAATTCCATGCTGCGTTCATTTTAAAGCTAAGCGATAAGTAGGAAGATGCCTTTCAGTTTGGCTGTATGTATGGTAACCGAGCGGTGAAACAACCTGGATTCGAATCTTTGGTATAAATGTCTTTTTTTATTATTTAAATTTTTGTTTGTTAAATATGTGGCAATGTTGAATGTTTTCCAAGCATAAGATATCTATTAATTGTAAAGACATTCATGAATAAAAACACATTATATTACTGTTTTTGTTTTCAAAATAAGTCCATATTAGTGAAAAGTGTAAAATGTATTCCCTACTGTTTCCATGCGATTGCATGGAAACAGTATGGAATTTTAAGGCCTACGTATTTTAACTGCCTGCGTAAGGCAGTTCTTAAGCATTTGACTATCGCTGTTCTCTTTGTATCTATAACGAAATGTGTGATGTACCTATTTCAACAAAGGTTTGTTTGAATTAAAACGTAGTAGATAGAGAAATAAGCTTGGTATGAATAATTTGTATAACCACTAATAAAGATGGAGGGTATGCGAGTATGAAATCAAATCCTTGACAATTGGAAATTATAATATGCGAAACGTTGCGTTTTTCTGGAAAAATATTAAGTTATGTTCGGGATACGAACCTCGGTAGGCCTCATTACTACGTATCGGCTTATAACCGCTCGGCTGTCAGCGCATATTTGGTGGTTGGCACTCAATATGATAGATGACAATAGAACAAAGCTAAAAACACGCGTCCCAAGACACCACTATGAACCGGCCGCAGAAACGATTTGGACTTATGCAAATATATACGCTTCCAGAGTCTGCTCTTCCCCCCTCCCCTGTAGGATGTAATTCATTTTATTGCAAACATCCTAGCAAATGTTGACGTCCTTGGTGCTAAGGGACTCGAGAGGGATATGGTACGGGGTGCACTCAGCCTCATCTGTCTTTGGAGATTAATTAGGGTGCTACTGGAAGGAAAGTTCCGGGCAAACCGCGCCTAAACTGAGTACATGCAATCCATTAATTACATAGTACTTAGAGACGGTAGACAGAGCTGTAGGATACAGAGGTCATGTTTTAGGCTTTGATTTCTATAGATTTAATTTTCAATACTGCTATTATTGTAGTACTGATTTTCATTTAACTGTTTTACTTATTATTTTACCACATTTTGCTTAACAATTTGCTATCTTCTTCTTCCTTGACAAGGATGAGGACTACTAGATCTGTTACCAGAGTAATCTTCAAATTGCCATCGTCACCTCCTACATAGCAGTAAAATATCTCTGTGTCTAAAGTTTATAACATAATGTTTGCCTACGGAATCTCAAAGGTTCTATCGTTTGAGCATGTATTTCCCCTTTCGCTGACATTTCTAATTTTCTTATATTATGTTTTATTCTTCTCTTGATATGGAGTAAAGATCTTAAATATCTCATTTCAGTTGCCTACAATCCTGATTTTTTTTGTGCATACTTAAATGCTGGTTTAGCTACTGCTCTATGCATTATCTATTTAATTTCGTTTTACATGTTCCTACTAAAATATGTCTTAATACTTCTGTTGTTTTTTTATAATTCCAGTCATGAATTTATTTCCATTGCTGGTATTTTTAATCCAAATATTCGATGGTTCAATTGCATGTTCTACCATAATTTTAAATCGGAATAGTTCTTTATGCCTAGTGGCTATTACGTTAGTTATCTCAAGAAATGTTCATAGTACATATACCCTTTTACTGTTTTTTTCAGCTTAAGCATTCATTTTATGCATTATGTTCCTCATGCTTCGTCAATAAATATCTGATTAATGCAAATATAACTGTAGATAGATGCGTTATCTATATTGGTGCCCAAGCGTTACAGTTAGTACACAAAGCTAGTCCATGGGCATTGAGCGTACATGCATATTTAAGATAAAAGTTTAAGGTGACGAAAAGAAAGAAAAAAGGACGAGAAAAACAGAAAAGATCAAATTTGGCGTTGCTTTGCGCACTTTAGCCAGGAAAGTACCAATGTTTAGCGGTTCCTCTGGTCAGCTTTCTAGCTGGACTTAAGAACTTTTGTATGAATTTAATTTTTCTCAAGTTCTCCCACTGTTCACACTCCGCCAAAATATGTCTCAGTCTTCATCCAAACCACAAAATGGATAGATTATCCTGCCAGAACCGTCAGCCTTTCCTGTGCCCTCCAACCTCACAGCCTAAACTATGCCATTCCTGATTTTTCCCTTTTTCTAAATGTCATCCTTCCATATGCTTTTGTCGCTCATTTCATTTCATTGCCATACTGACCCCATACCTATTCTCCTCAAACCTCTTTCCACCTCAGTTTCCCAAAACTTGAAACGTGTCTTTCTAACCCAAGAGGAAGTAGATTGAATGTAGGAATAATGACAGATTTGAACTTGAAAATATATTAAATAATTAATTAACAAGCCGAATTTCTTTAATTTAATTAACTTGCATTCAATAACATACATAATTACCTTTTTAGAAACCCTTATTCTTTCACAATTCTTTACATTCTTAACGGCTTCAATACATTAAATTAAATTACAATAACTACGTGCTTGCTTCCTGCTCTCACATTTACCGATATCTTTGAAATCTAAACCCCAATAAATGTATAGTTCGGACGATCAACCTTTCCCCGGTGAATAATTACAAAAGAGAATTTTGAATAAGTTAATCCAAAAAATAATTTAGAAATACCGTCCGGAATGCCTTCTTTCTACACGCTGTCCTGCTACTTTCCTCGTGACCTCTCTCGCCGTTGAAGAAAGATTGATCAGCCTTGTGGACTGCATGTTGAGGAGAGCTGCAACTAATCCGGAGCCTGCGCAGTCGACGATCACTATCGTACTACCCAACTCAAATTAACTGCGCGCTTTCTTCTTGTTGTTGTCGTCTCCTTGACAAGCCACTTCCATAGTCGTTTCACTTCTGTTCCCGTAAATGTCAATCTTCCTTTCGTGGATCCCGTCATCGCCTAGAGTAGGTTTCTCCGGGGAGGGTCAATTTGGCACAAACTTAGGATCCAAATTTTCTCGCTAGCCGAAAATAATTGTAGCTATATTGGTTTTACTTGCAATAATTCCATTGGGTTACATTTGCTTTCTATTCCTCACTTATTATATTTAGATTCAAAGTAAATAAAACCTTTGAAAAACCCGAATTTGTGTAATGACCGCTAATTCTTCTTGTCCTTTGCACATTGTTATTTCAATGCTAATGTAAAATGGTTGATTGAAGCGATCAAATACCATAGGATTTTTAACTACATTTTTAAATAAATTCGTTTTCAAACACAAGAATAGTCTTCTATAAAATCATATTTGTACGAAAGTCAACTTTGATGCTGGAATTTTAAGTTATCGTGTTAATTCTGTAACTCAAATATTTGAGAGTCTCTAACGAATTAAAGCTAATGAACTCCATATTTTTGCTGTAACAATCTTTTTTTTATAGACTCCCTTAGGTTTCAAATCTTGTTTGAACATTCCTCAGATGTTTAACTGCGCAAGTATGTGTCAAAGCTTTGGATGAAATTATGACTTCTAGAGGCAATTATAATGAAGTGGTTTGCCAAGTTACACTTTGTTTTCCCTTGAGATACTAAGTTGTCATAACATTTTGGGTGGTAACCGTATAATGAAACATCAGCAACAATTGTTATCGACATCAAGACAGCTTTCACTTCATATAATCAAGCGGTTATATGGGAGAGTCACATAATCCATATTTACGTCTCTTGTGATATTGATGGCTTGTCTTCTCAGGCCATTACAGACAATACGTTCTTGTCATAGACAATGCTGGACACGTCCTACAATAGCTTTATTCTGTCTCTTCCATTTCCTGATTACAAAGGAAGATGAGGGTAATTGCTAAGCAGTAACCTGCTGGTAGATCATGGGAAAAACGATTCCTTGCATGACTTGTATAAGTTTTATGATCACACCGCTACCTCGAGCAAGTCCTTTGTAAGCTGCGGAAAAAATTAAAAATCTGCTATTTGAGCCGTCAGTTTTAATTAAATTTTAACGTTTTGATGACATTATGTTAACAATGAAATTATTTCTTCACCAATAGTACCAACGATTAGCACACATTATGTTTGACGCTACTAAATAATCCCAAAGAAATTATTATCTACATTTTTAAGGCTATACCCAAGTGAAAATTCTAAACTTTTTGTCCATATATTTTGAAGTCCGTCCAGCATAACACTCACGTTTCAATAAATACACACTCATAGATTTAAATCTCTATCGTTATTAGTCCTTAAAATATTTGTTTTATATTATTACAAATGACAATTTTAAAATACTCTACTTAAATTATTTATAATATTTTAAAGATTAAACATGCTGTTTTTCTGTGCAAGGAATAGCGTGTCTACAAATTTACGATTGGAAACTTCCAGGTGTACTAAAGGTCCCGGGTTCGATTCCCTCCTGAGGACGAGAAGTATTTCTTTGATAAAGAAGGTTCCTTGATATAATCAAAATCTGGTGTGTGAATGCATGTATATTACATTAATCCTATATTTAAGGCTCCGCAGAAAATGTTTCTACTTCTGTTAAAAACTCCCTTTTCATAGTTGTCCTCTTACTTCGCTACATAATTTAGAATTTGCATGTGCTTTTCATTTTTTTCTTTAAATAAGCATAGCAATTGTATTTAATGCCTTATTATCTTCATCACATACTCCGCGCAGTTGTTTGCCTTCATCGACGTATTCCTTAGGATCCTTCGAAGGTAAATGCCGTTAATGTCATCTATTTTTCTTTCCATTCTTGTATGTTTCTCTCTTTTAAGATGCAATAAGATGATGAATTGATGATATGCAAAACTTGAGCTGCTCAGATTACTTTTATGGCTACATAATAATACCATGCCAAAGCTTTAAGAAACAGTTATTGTTTTTCCAATTGGTAAAATAATCTGTGGAATGAGTTTCAAAATATTGTCATCAATAACTATTCGAAATGTACTCAGCTATGGCTGTTCCTTTAATTTCAATATACTAACAAGGAAAAATGTCGTTTTTTCTTTATTATATTTGAGATAACTAAGAGCTATGAATGAAAAATGTGAACATTTGATTATAAACCTTGACAGTTTCCACTTTCTCTCATTCATTGCTCCTTAGTTTTGTTCACAAAAGATAGCTTCGACCAAAACGTTAATCATCTGCTACTCTCTCATGTTAGTAACGCATTATTTGAGTGTTTTCAAAATGCATTCACTCATCCATGTTTCAAAGAATCCGTGCCAATGTAGTTGCTCATGTCGTATAAACATAATAGTATCGGTTTACATGAATAGATATTTGTAGCGAGCCATAGGCGAAGTTCGAACTAAGAGCCAAGGACTGTATTAATGGTGGAAAGAGGTCGTAGGATGGTGAGATATAGGAAGCTCGATTATTGTAGTGCACGGGGTCGTGCTGTCAGCTTATTAAAACATATTTAATGACTTCACCAGGGGCTCGACACCCCGACAAAAATAAGTTAATATTTTAACTAGTGAACCTCAAGACATACCAGAGGTTTCAAGTAAAACGTGTTGTATGCAAGCCCTTGGTCATACTAGCCCCTCCCCATAACCATGTAAATTAATTGTAAATTGAGGCAGTATTTTATATCATAACATGCTGTGAATGCCAAAGTGATTGTAGTGTAAATTAATATTATTTTATGCACAGGATTTTAGATGTTTGTTAGCCATAAGCATTGTTACGAAATAAGTTTACACGGCCTCACTGAAACTGACAATAGAAGTGGGTAACAATAAACCGACTGACAATAGAAGTGGGTAACAATAAACCGAAGGGGTGAGTTGTTTATCACTAAGAAGAGACAAACAAATGGCGTCAGGGTAGCGTGCCTTTCTTTAGAAATGGAGGGAATATTTTCCCTAGGATATATATGTTAGTAGTAGTGATTGGCTGACGAAACAGACGCTAATGTTGGCGCGATTTGGTAACCAATAGAAGTTCTATTATAATGTTTAGGCTATTCGAGGTGAAGGAGTATATACTCTCGAGCCATAAGCATGTTTCGCGCAGTTCTAAGGAATCTCTCGTGAGGTGCACGTCATACAGTTTGGAAGAATCTCTCGTCGCAGTGTTAGTTACAAAATGTGAAGTACGCGGCAACTAATCGACAGTAATTACATTCGGAAATATAACAGTTTCAGTCAGGCGTGTATAAAGATTAAATATGTGAATTATTAATTAAGTGTGACGACAATAAAAGTGTAAAAACAAATTATTTTATCAGTGTTATCTTTTAGCAACAACTCCTTTCCGTTTACACGCCTTGCTCAGAGATACTTGCTCGACTGAGTAATAATAGCTAGCCGGAGAACAAAGAACCCAAAATTTAAATATAATAAAACAATAACAGGCGCCCAGCAAATAAGATAACACGAGCCGATTACCGCGACAAAATGTAGCCACTAGTTTTTATACAACACCGGGTATTCATTTGATGTTTCGTCCTCTAGCTCACCCACTACCCTCACCATGTACAGTTTCTACCCCCAATACCGCCGACGCTCTGCCATCTAACACTATGAACCCCCTGTTGTAAGCATTCCCTAGAGTTAACTACCCAAGGGTTGCTACAAATATGGTGTAGGCGCCGGGTAAAGCGCCCCTGCAATACTAGCTCCTAGCTCGCAGATCAACATCATATTGGGAATATCAGTACCAAAGAGATTAGCAATCATCACTACAAACGACCTTTTTAGTTTCTCTAATACGTACCTAGTATATAGAGGAGGTATTCTGTTCCACTAAAAAATCCATATAGAGATTTTACAGGAAATACATGTTTTGATGCCCTCTGAATAAAAACACATTTTAGAAAAAGTGTGTGTGTGTGTGTGTGTCTGAATACAATAACTCAAAGTAAAACCAACGTGGTATTTAAGCTCAGCATCTTCCAAGGATATGACACGAAGATTTTCAAGAAAAGTCCCCATCCCTAACTGCGCTTTATATGAAAACTTGTTGTTATTTTTTTTATTTTCTCAGAAATAGCTCTGACGATGTTAATTAAAATACCATATGCTTTAGATATGTATGACAAATAAAATATACGTGTATATATACTCGGAATAGCCTTCTTTATTCTGAATGGCTTTAGTAATATTGTTAGAGAACATTAAGTGGCCCGAATTTCTTGTCCCCCCATTTCAATTCCATTCTCATATTACTTCACCTTTTATCCACTTGGTCTTTTTCAGAGTTGTATGTGCTGAAGGGAGGTCTCGGCTTGTGTATGGCAGGGAAAAAGGATACTCTTTGGAAACTTTTATCCCCGGAGTGGGGTCTCCGGGTTCCAGGCACCTCAGGAGATATTTAAGGGGATATTTAAGCCAATAGGGGAGAGGGGAGTCGGTTGAAGCAGTGCCCATCAGGGAGTTTAAATCTGGTAGGGACTCTGCCCTCTGCCTGTCGTGACCACTGGTCCGGCCGCCCTCTGTCTCCTCTCACCTCATCCCTCCCTCCTGAGGGCACCCCGTCCAGGGCATAGGTGCAAAACATCTATACAGGTCGACGTGCTAAGTCCCCCTCCGCATTGAATCGTAATCCTAACTACCGCTAGAGAAAGACAAAATCTTACTACATAAAAATGCAGATCTCGTTAAAGTGGAAAATTTAAGTCAACTAAACTTTTTTGTGTCGTTAAACATTTCCGAGATATTCTTTGTCATTGGTGTGAATTGCCAAACACGTTATGCTTTTCTCAACTGCAAATCGCTTTTTTTTCTCTCCCTCGTATAGATGCAAACAGAACGGACTTTCAAACCCATCACATAGTGACCGCTTCAGCCTACTGTATTCTTCTTATACCTACAACGAAATGTGTAAATGATTGATGAATGTTTATCTGTATTAACAAGAAGTAGCCATAAGAATAACCTTTTGTAAGAATAGTTTATAGAAGAGTAAGTAGATAAATTCATGTGAATGTATCACGACATATTTTTATACTAGCTGCGTCACATGATTTATTGCAAAATTGTTTAACTTCAACATTTCCTTTGGTACGCGTAGTATAATGTGGTATATAATGTAAACATTCAGAAGTTCTTTTAGCTCATCTTTCGATTAGTCTGATCATGGCCTTTAAAATACGTAAATACATGAAAGTAGCTACATGAGGCGCTAATTCACATTATTACCCAAAATGTGAGTAATAGCGAGAGAAAATGCTTTCGTGTGATACGGTATTATATACGAAAACATATAAAGCGATTAAAGAGCTTTAATCTCTAAATTAAATGTTTTAATTGTTAAAAATACAACTACTTGTGCATAATTTAAGTTGCGACAGGATCTGACGTTAAAATCCGGACTGTTGTAATGTAACAAGTCACTTTCTAGTAGTAGAGATACAGTGGTACTCAGGCGTTAATACATTAATCGCTAGATGTAGCCTTTAACGCAAGTAACTACGATACTTATAACTTTACCAAAAATAACTATTTTAAAAAATTACATTGCAACGCGAATCGTACAGTAGTTCTACGTTTCATGTACAACGGAGTTATCTACTAACTATCTCACCTGACAGTCCATAGAGGCATTCTATAAGCGGTTGAAAATAAGGAGGGGAGGTTATTGAAAGTCGTATTTTCAATTTTCACTCCTAAGTGTTGCGCTCAAGGTTCTACCCAAATTGCACATTTGTACACTAGGGGTTGAAAATAATGAGTAGGGCCAGTTTTTTGAAGTTATAAAATAACCTATAATTTTCGCCAAAACCTATAGCTCAAGTTCACAAATAGCCCAAGCACTGTAGTTTGTCTTCAACGAGTTTAAAACAGCAGTCAACGGTGGATTTTTAAGACGTCGAGGTACTATATGATTAGCAAATAAGCTTTGTGAAGTTTTTGGAAGCTGTATGGGGCTATTAACAATGAAAAATAAGCATTAACATAACGACGTAAAACTTAGGCATAAACTTAACGCTATAACTACCTTGTCTCACAGCGAAAATGCAAATTTACACAACAGCCAATCGCAAGAGAGTGTGAAACAGTTGAGCTAATACGACGGATTGCGAAGCGATCACTGACAGTGCATAGAACAAAAGAGGTTATGTACATGTAT
Source organism: Deroplatys truncata (assembly GCA_030765065.1). Classification (NCBI taxonomy): domain Eukaryota; kingdom Metazoa; phylum Arthropoda; class Insecta; order Mantodea; family Mantidae; genus Deroplatys; species Deroplatys truncata. Next base: position 263,974,739 of record CM060975.1, on the reverse strand, counting down.
TACTGTCGATGTAGCGACATTTTAGCTGGGGGTGCAAATGCTTATCTCTCAGGTAAAGCTTTTGCTGGCGGGAGGGGTACACAGTATGCTGAACCCGTGCCGCACGTGACGCGTACAGTGGAAACAGCCAGCAGTCTTTCCTCTACCTCCTTCAGTAGTTAAACTCCAATCTACTTGGAAGGGCACCCCCAACTAAAACGTCGTTGAAAAGACAGTAAAATGAATAAGATCTAGATACCCAGTTAACGGAGTTAAACTAAATTGTTTTTCTGCAATTTTTACTTTCTCTACCACGTACATAGTAAGATAGAGAAGTTATTGCATCCCACCCAAAAATTCGATACCGAACGTTCACTGGAAATACTTGATTTGAGAACCCCTGAATCCAAAAAATAAGCATTTTTAGAAAAAAAAGGCCTATGTGTCTGTGTCTATGCACAGCAGAACTCTGAAACAAAAAGCCGGATAAGTACCAAATTTCATATTTAATTTCAGTAGCTTCCAAGAATGTGCCACAATGATTTTTAAGAAAATCTCCTACCCCAATTATGCTTTACGTGGAACATTTTTCGAAAATTTGGATCTTCTAAAATATAGTTCTAACGATTTTGATTAAAATATTAAAGATATTTGCATTAACAAATAAAATATATATCTTGAATTTTCTGGTAATAGCCTGTAAAGCCCTCTTCATTCAGAAGGAATTTAGTATAATATTGTAAAACTGATGAAGTTAAGCGTTAAAGGTAAACATACTACACAAAAATGTATCTCTCTTTAAAACACACAATTTAGTTCAAATAAGTCTTTTTGTGGGCTAAGCCATTTCTAAGTTTTTCGTTATTAATGGTTCGAAACGTTCATTACTTGGTCATTCTCTTAAAGTCCTGCGAACATTGTTTATCGGATTGCATGGAAACTGTGGAATTTTATGGCCAGCATATAGCGTCCAGTTCTTTAACATTTGACTATCCTGTTTCTTTTATCTCTATAAGAAAAGTATAATGTAGCTATTTCTGCGAAGGTTTATTTGGACTAAACTATAGTAGATAGAAAAGTAAACTTTAGTAAGAATAATTTGTATACCCACTAATAAACGACAGAGGGTAGGGAAAGTAATGTGAATGTATTACATCAGATTTTGTTTAGATATTCCTGTTATACCTGACCCGGGATCTTGCACGAAAGGCAGATAATGAGTCAATACATGGCGACAGAAAATTATATGTGAGAAGACAGATAATCACGAGATGAGAATCCCTGTCTGATTGACCAGTTTCTTATGTTTTGCATAGACATAAATGAAAGCTTGGGCCTACGAAATAAGCTTCTAAGTTTACGTTTAATTCTATGTTTACGTTCTTCATTGTGAACATTTTATTACAATATATGTTATTTCAGTTTTCAGGTTTACGTTATGCGTACGATTTATTTTCATTGTTATCCAGGCTGTATAGCAATTGTACAATAGATTGATCAGATGGGTGAAAACAATGCAGATTTCTATAGTAAGGTGCTGAAAATACGGTAACGATAGTTTTTCAGAGTACTAAGTTAACTACAATTTTCGTTGTTTTCTATAGTAGAAGTGTCACATTTTGGATGTTTACTCTTGGGTCTGAAAAGAGAGATTGATAAAAACGGGAGCGTAAGTTTTTTTTAAAGTTGTAGGACAGCTTTTTAGTTTTACCAGATTCTAAAACATAAGTATATCAGGTTTTGTCAAAAGCATGTCAAAAAATACTAACAACAAAGCAAAAACTGAGGGAAATTCGGTGAACAAGAACACAATATTGTTATACACCGGGGTGAGGCCAAAAGGTTTTGCAGCTAAAATATTAAATTTAGTTACCCCGGCATAAACATTGAGGAGCGAAGCTACAGAGCAAAACGAAAGATACCAGGAACTTGCTGCACAAAACCAAGTGGGATATTTATAAATAATACATGAATTCACATTTAACTGTGGTTTATTATAAAGTTATCTTGGTGGAGGTATATAATTTCCAAAAGGTTACAGACAAACATTGGGGGAGATGACCCACACTCACACGGACCACGCATTCCTACATACAACCACTCACTCTGAAGATATACACTCGACTGACGCTACTACTAGACTCACGCCACGCTTTCAGACAAAGAGACTCGTCCCTTAACTTGCCTTCACCCCCCCCCCGACTAAGAAGGTGGAGGGAAAATGCCACGCCGGACAAAAATAGTTCAACAATATCATTCTACACAGCAATAATGTGTCCGACGCGACAATGCACACACACACATATGCTACAATCTGCAATTTCCCCAATCTAAAAATAAAAAAAATAAGGCTCCCCAGATCTTTGGGCTGAAGTTACTGAAAATCTACCGCGTTTGGAATAAATCATCAAAACATCCTCTTATATGCATACTCAACTAAGTGGGGTTAAAATCAGGTGGTATAAATATGAAAACCCCCTGAACCGGCCCAGGTTAAATTTTTTGGAAATATTTTACAGCCTATGTCTGTTCGAAAGAACAGTACTTTTCACTTGTAAAATAATTACAGTGATTAAAATGGGTTAAAGGTTACCGAGATTACCACCCACTCACATAAACCCACCCCCACACAATGCTCAGCAGAATTCATTTAAAATGTCGACAACGTAAAATGAATAAAGGTGCATAGAGTGGGAGAAGACCAGAACAGGTTGCAGTACACAAGATTAAAATTCATCACAAAAAACGCGTATGGTAGACAAGATTTACGCAGTTTGTTAAAGGGAATTAATTTTTCATATATGGAAACCGGCACTTGGCTCAATTCCAGAGAAAAAGAAAATGAACGCATATACAAAAGTTTTCCGTAGTTTGCAAGCAATTTTTTAAACTTTATTTACGATTTTTCAACCAGACGGGCATCAATAAAGGTTGGAGGATTATATCACATGCTTGAACACCTGGTGTATCATTACTTATGCTCAAAAAAGAAAACATCAAACATCGCTAATCACACGATTTATAAATGAACTCTATGTGCACTCACTAAAATATTTTAAAAATTTATTTCCATTCAGTATGTGCACAACATTTCTTGAATGAGGTATCCCCAAATTTATGGTTTCAAACACTATAGTACGCATTTTATTAGCATCCATAACACTATTCAAGCATTTCAGGAAGATAAATAAATTCTGCTAAAATAAAATTGGAGCAAAACATCGTTAATTCATTCATTGAGTTTAACGAAGAGTCAGTACCAGACTTGCTTAAATTTCTGATATCGAGAATCCGCACATCAGCAATCCAGGGTTGTATTCTATGGAAAACAAGTGTTTTAAAGATATTATCGGTTAAGGGTAAGAATTCCAATGATAATTGTATCAAATTTTCACTTTCTCTACTACGTACAGTAAGTGGGGGAAGCATTGTATTCCATTCAAAACTTCGATGTAGATATTTCACAGGAAATGCATGTTTTGAGACCCCCAAACACAAAAAAGCATTTCTAGAACAAGATTCGTGTGCGTGTGAACAGTATAACTAAAAAACGAAAAGTCCGATAAATACCAAACTTGGTATTTAAGTTCACTACTCCAGTAGGGAAAGGGTTCCAGCTGCTGTGGTGCCAGAGCTGCGTACCTCTAGCACTCGTGGTATTCTGTCGTTACCAAAAATACGCCGGGCCGAACATATGAGCCCCTACCGAAAGAGAGTTGTTCGGATTGGGTTGTACTCGGCGGGGCAGTGATTCCCAAAACCCATAGGAGATTAGGTACATCTGGGCGGTGATACCCATGCAGTGTTGCAAGACGCCACAATGTCCTCCAGTATCAACCTGGAGAGCTGGTAAACGATGTGCTAGATCAAGGGCGGCAAAAACGCCTTCCTTCCGTGAGTCAACAAATATGCAAAACGCACTGCATCACTCAGCAGCACGTGGAAAGCAAATGGAATCTGGAATAGAGGAAACGGCGCCTGCGAGTCAAAATGACTCGCGAGTCCCGTTTTCGCAAACCTCTGTGCTAGATCATTGTCGGCACAACCCAGGTTCTTCGGTAGCCTTTCCTCTGGAGTTGTGGCGCGTAAGTAGCGTATCTAGCGTATCCACTTCTGTCCCTTTTCATTTTCGCATTGGCCTAATGGAGAATTCCACGGGAAAGAAACTCAGTCGGTTGACGCTTTCCCCTGGGTAACAGAGGGGAGTTTCGGTTCTGGGTACATCTTGCTTGCTAAAAATGTTCAGTATCTTCCAAAGATGCAACAATACGATTTTCAAGAAAATTCCTCCACCACAAACCACCTTTTATATGAAACAGTTTCGAAATGTTTTAGTTTCTCAAAAATGCCTGAAACGATTTTGATTAAAATGTCATATTTTTAAGATATTTCAATGAGAAATATGTATATATTGATTTTTCTGGGAATAGATTGCGGAGTACTCTCCATTATGAATGAGTTTTTGCAATTGGTAAACTGAAAGATACAGACAAAACCTTACCACAAAAAGGTACATATAGATGATATAGCGCACAATTTATGGCAAATAAATGTTTTGTGACATTAACCATTTATGAGATATTCTTAATTATTGGCTTGAATTTTCAAATCTCTTCTCAAGAATAATTTCGCTATTCTTTTTTTTCCACTTCTTTTTTCCTGCAAAGAATACGGATTTCAAAGTCATCACATAGCGACCCGCTCTTAAAAGATTTGATTATCGTATTTCCCAAAATCACTTTTTACGTACCAGGAAATATGCAATGCAAATGTTCACCTTGATTTACATGAAGAGATAGAATAATAAACTATTGTAGCAATAGGTTGTTGAAGAATGGGTAGAGAAAATCATGTAAATGTAACATAGTTTTTAAAGATATTATCTGCTAAGAGTAATGTTCCAATAGTAATGGTGCCAATAGGAAGGAACCAATCCTATCGCATGCTGGCGCTAGGAAATTGCCTGTTGAGTTTACGAAACAAAGTCAATTAGGGACTTAAGGATGGGAAAAAAGTGGAGTCTTTGCCAGGTATGGATTAACAGCTGTTGTGAAAGCGTTTAGCGCCTTCTGATTGGAAATACTTAAGGCCCTAACATGAGAATTGTTGTACTTGAAAGATAATTTGTTTGACGTGTTTGTTCTCTGATTTGTCCATAGAATAATTCTCGAAAGTGCATACACGCATAAATAAATAAATAAATAAATAAATAAAAATCTGAAATACTCTGTTCCGGTACCTTCTTCCCTACACCGGGATGTGCTTTGCAACCTCAATTTCAAATGACACGTTAGCTACTACCTACTGGAAGTTAGCAATATTCAAGTAACCGGGAACCAGCAGCTACTCGTAAATTTTACTAAATAAACTTGTTAAGTAATTACTTTTTAAACTACTTAACTTCTGAATTACTAAACCACCGGTATCCGGCGGAAACATACTGGCAACCAAAACACATTCACTTCCTCCATTTCTCCTACTCATTTTTTCCTTTTTTTTTATTGATTTATTGTCACTTAACTGCAAGCAGTTATAATTATAGAACATTACACAATGTGAATACAATGACACAAAGCAACAATGTCACTACAGTGCAGATATGCATAATAATAATAATAATAATAATAATAATAATTCATCATAATTATTTTAACTAATTGAGTCTGTTCTTCTCATTTCTAAATAGTTTACTTTACATTATAGTTATTTGTGTTTATGTATTTGTTTCTGTTTATATTTGTCCATAAATTAGGCATTTATTTGTATATTTATTCTTTGTTGTATTTATAAAAGCGAGAGAGAGAAAGAGATTAGGTTCTAATGCATTAAAATTGCATAAGGACGACTGAATGAGGCAATTAAAGCAATCTATAGCTCATAGAATATTTCCCCCCACAAAGAGGGATGCTGAAATGCTAAATAAGGGTTTAGGTAATTTATGCTAACTAGTTGATGAATAGGAGGGGGAGAGATTAATTTGCTACCTTCAGCGCTTGTAGTTTTCCTATTATAAATCACTATTACTTAGCCCAATAAACAATTTTATGTTTTTTTCCCTTGTTAATCAGATGCATATTCTAAAACATAAGGTCGGTACCCCCAAAAACCACACGCAACATTGAGGCTGTTGCCTTAAAAATTTCCATGAATAGTGTATATATTTTACTCCGTCATAGAACTACAAACAAGTAACAAGCGACAGAAAATGATATACAGCTGCTCTTCTGCCACGTGTTTTTATCGCGAAACTCCGGTTAAACTGACCACACATATAAGATCCTAAATCTTCACATTACAGCATCAGATGTAACGGTAAGCAAACTTGCACTTGGCGACAGTTCCGGTTTTTATAATGGGCTTTAACAGTCACAGTAAATTATTATGTTATAGCGTTACCGTTCTTAATTATTTTCTAGCAGACAACGGTTACAAAGCTTTGCTTGAGGGGAGTATAAACGATATCCGTTTAGGGGGTGTTTATATGAGCACAGATGAATAAAACATTCAAATACTATTCTAATCTTTGTGCACATATTTCAGGAGAGAAGAAAGAAGAAAATGTGTTTTGTATTCATGTGACTTTCTGTACTCGCTCTCCTACAAACTACACTGCCGTTTGTGAAAATTGCAACACTAAGAAGGAAACGCTTGAATTCAATGAATTTAATACCACAGGTTAGGCACATGACAAGTAACAAATAATAAACCTTTCAAATCTATACATGACCTTTGAGCCCTAATATTCAGTATTTGGTGTGGCCTCTATGCGCTGCAATTAGAGCTGCTATACGCCGTGGCATTGAATCAAAAAGGTTCTGAATAAGTTCCTGAGAGATTTCCCACCATGCAGTTTGTATTCGAGCCCACAAATCCGTGACACTGGTTACTGTAGGACCGTGACGCACCAGGTGTCGACCAACCAGATCCCAGACATGTTCGATGGGCAACATGTTCAGGCAAACATGCAGGCCAGGGAAGCAATCGTACCCGTCGTTCTTCGAAGAAGGTTTTTACATTCCTCGCGATATGTGGCCGGGCATTGTCCTGTTGAAATGTGGCATGTGGAGATGCCTGAAGCAGGGGGAGTACCTCAGGCTCTACAATCACCATTAGGTACCGGTTGCTGTTCAAAGTGCCCTCAATTCGTAGGAAGCGAGATCGGTTGTTGTAACCAATGGCGTTACAAACCATCACACCTCGCGTTTGTCCGCTATGCCGCTCAACAATGCAGCCCTCCAGGTTGCACTCACCACGGTACCGCCGGAAACGTATGCGGCCATCACTGTAGGACACGTTGAAGCGGGACTCGATGCGGAAATACTACATTTTGCCACTCAGCATTCCAGTGACGGTGTTCACGTGCCCACTGCAGTCAGAGGAGCTTGTGGTTTCTAGACAATGGAAGCCGACGTAATGCTATGCATGCAACCAGTCCTACCTGCAGCAGACGCGACGAACCGTTGTTGCAGACAAGTTCACACCTGTTGCAGTGGTCCAGCGTCGAGCCAACACTGTGGATGAAGCTGTACGGTCGATTATGGCCATGTGGACAAGATGGCGGTCATCCCGTGCTGTGGTCATGTTCCGTGGTCCAGTATCCGCTCTTCGCTGCGTACAACCTTCTTCTATCCACTATTTCCACATACGCATCACTGTCGTAGCAGCATGTCCTGTACGAGCCGAAATGTCACGGTATGACAAATCCGCTTCCTGGAGGCCGATAATTTTGCCCCGTTCGAACTCTCACATGCCGATATGGCTCCCTTTGTCGTCGAAGATACATACTCGCACTCACTTTATTGTTTCCACCTTGTTTGACAGCTCTGCACCGATTACACTAGGCGCAATACTGACCTTGTCGGACCGACACGAGAGGGCTCTGCTCGGCCTACGTGTACCCCATCTCTCTGCAAACCCAATCATTATTGCTTGCACACTCTTCTACACTTCCACCAAGGCTAGAGTTATTCGGGAAATTCTTTCCTGGTGTTGCAATTTTCACAAACGGCAGTCTACTCTTACAAAAGCGTATATGTCTATATATGTTTTGTTAATCCAGATAAACTTCAAATTCACGATTACACATTTCGTTGTAGGATACAGTAGGTAAAGTGATTTTGTAAGGTCAGATTTTTAAAGAGCATGTCAGTATGAGGTAAAGTGATTTTGTAAGGTCAGATTTTTAAAGAGCATGTCAGTATGTGATGGCTTTGAAATCCCATGCTTTTGCATTACTACGAGAAAAAAAAATAAGGGCTCCCAAGTTGAGAGAAGTAAATTTAAACTAATGACAAGGAGCAGGTATCTCGAAGCTGGTTCTGGCGTGGCGATTTAAGTCAGTCCTGTACAAACCTTCACCTCCAACTTGCTCATATAAGGCATCCCCCAGGCCCAACGTGGTTCGGTGTCTACGGTAAAAGCTGTAGGTCCTCTCATTCTATCACCATCCTCATCATCACACTACCATTGAGGCAACGCATTCCGCCTGCTGGGTACCTCTACCTCAGAATTGGGTCCAGTGATTTGCTTGGTGGATTGAAGTGTACCCCGAAGGTCATAAGCCATTAGTGAGTTAGAAACGACACCTAAGCTCATATTAGTGGCTTTTTACTTTTGAAAAATTGGATTGGTTTTACCTTTAGTTATTACTTGCTACATTAAATTTACACACACATTTACACTCTCATTCATACTTACGGGCTCTAAGAAAGATGGGGAATAACCCTGGCTAACGAAAAATTCCCAACTTCCAGCCGGGAATCAAACCCAGCTCCTCTGGATTTGGAGGATAGTATACTATCTAGGCCACAGAGGGAGTCTACATTTCTGTGTAGTAAGATTTTGTCTATAGCTTACGGTTTACGAATTATAAAAGTCATTCAGAATGAAGAGGACTTCAAGGCTATTTACAGAAAATTAATTTGCTATAAAAATGACTTAAACATTTTAATCAACATCGTTAGATTCATTATTGAAAATACAGAGTGATTTATGAAGAACTAATACATTTCTTTCTTTAATTGTTCTGTTCGAAATTCAGTCAGTGCCACAATTTTTGCACCAAATTAAGCAGAATGCTCTGGAGTTTTGATTGCCTGTCACTAGAAATGCAGATGTTCATGTTTTATTCGTAATTGTTAGTTTTATTGCCGGCAACTGTTTTTGAGATTTTTTTCTAGTCAACGTGAAAATGGAGTACAAATTAAATGAGCGACTCTTCTTTATAAAGCAATACTGGATTACGAATTCAATTTCAGCTACTCAAAGTGCATACCAGAGAGGATTTGGTGTTCGGAATCCTCCCCAAAGAATCACAATACGGGGACTGGTAAACAAATTGGAAACAACTGGATCTCTGGTGAGTGAAAAAGGCAAAACTCTCTCATCTAGGCTTCCCACAATTGTTGTTGACGTAAGAGCACGACTGGACCAGTCCCCCAAAAAATCATTAAGACGTTTGTCGCGGGAGACAGGGTACAGCTGCTCAATGTGTCAGAGAGCTGTGAAAAGTGCAGGCCTAAAGACGTATAGGATTACGGTTGTCCATCAGTTACAGGAACCAGATAAGCATAGACCACTGAATTATTGTCGTTGGTTTCAGGCGTTCAGTGTAGAAAATTCTGCCATATTTTCCATCACATGGTTCACAGATGAAGCATGGTTACATTTATGCCGCTATGTCAACTGAAATAACTGACGCTATAGGGTCAGAGAAAATCCACATGTTATTCATGAAGCACCTATGCACCCACTTAAAATCTGAGTTTGGTGCGGAATATCCACACAGAGAATAGTGGATCCAATTTTTTTGAAAACAATGTGAACTCTGCAGAGTACCGACTGATTTTCATGGGGTTTGCTGAGCAACTAGACGATGTAGAGCTGAGTCAAGGATATTTTCAGCAGGACGGCGCTACATGTCATACATCGAATGAATCCATGGTACTAATTTGCAAGCTTCTTTGACGACCAGATAATTTCCAAGAACCTGTGGCCAACGAGATCTCCGGATTTGACATCGCTGGACTTCTTTCTATGGGCTACTTAAAAGATACGGTTTATTCCACACGTCCTCAGACATTGTACGATCTGAAGCACAACATTACACAGGAGATTCAAGCTATTGACAATGGAGTTCTCCAACGAGTGGCCAGTAACATAGAACGACGTGTTGAGTTGTGCCTAATGCAATATGGACGACATTTTCAATATTTGCTATAGAGGTAAATAATCTCCCAAAATTCTTCTGCATTTCAGGTAAAATAAGCTGTCGGTAGCATAACTCGTTTTGAAACAATTAAAGAAATAAATGTGTCAGTATCACCCTGTATCAAAATTTTCGAAATGTTTTCCATGCAAAGGGTAATTTGGGATGGGGGATTATCTTGAAAATCCTCATGTCGCATCCTTGGAAGAGCTGAATTTAAATACCAGGTTTGATATTTAACCGGGTTTTGGTGTTAAGAGTTATACTGTCACGGACACACGCATATAAAAATGCTCTTTCTGGATTCAGGAGTGTCAAAAAGTGTACTTTTCGGTGAAATCTCGGTACCGAATGTTTCGGTGAAAAGCAATACTTTTACTTACTATAATCAAGTAGTAGAAAAAAAAAGTTTTGTGCATTTTTTGCGGCATCCTAATTTAAGTACGGAGATCTTATTGAAGGAGATGACAGAACAGCAATGGTTTCGTTACTTTCACTTCAGGAGATGCAAGGTGAAATTTATTTCCAGAGAGCCTGTGCACAATCTTATAATTCTTTATCACGTTGCCTAATAGCTAAATTTATATTTTATAATTTACAAAGTGATGGAAATGTGACGATAAAATTTCATAAAACATTAGTAGTTACTTGAGAATAATTTTCTCTTTCCCATCTGAAAGTCTGAAATGAGATTTTTAAGCCAATAACGTAGAATGGGCGTGCATCTATGACGTCCAGTATTATTATTTGTGACGGCGGCTTGCGTGTTAATCGCTGCAGCTCGGACTCTCGCCGAAACAGTTATTATATCCCTGCAACAGCTCCTCATGGTTACAGTTACAATTACAATGGTAATAATCACATACCTTATCATAAGAGATGTTGGAAATGTCACTCTGAAGCAACATACAGTACTAGCCACGGGAAAATTAATACAATAACTCATTAATGTATTTACATATCTAATTCACAGCTTCTCAACGTCAACACATTAATAATTTTTTCTTTTATATTTTTTTATCTAAGTTTTTACTGTTATGTATCTTTGCTAATATTGTACGTATAGTAATTAAGAGGATGTTAAAACACATATATTCATAATGTACACATGGTAGAGAATAAGTATATAACGGTATAACATATAACATGTAACACGAGAGGGAAAGGCCATTGTTAGCTATGCAATCAATACTAAGAATTACAAGAAATGCAGTAGCACCTACGTAAGCATATAACGAACCTTCGATTCCTAATTAAGACAATATAAGTCTGGTACATTGATACATACCTATAATTGAAATACGTACGCTAAGAAAACGGTTGAAGGGAACGCTAACAGAAGCTTGTCAGACTTCGAGCAGGAAGGCCTTGTATAAGCTCGTCCTTAAATAGACGCTAAACAACGTATTTAAAGTCTGCCAATTATACATACTTTAACAGGATAAAGCTTATAGTGATTTGTGAATATTTACATGTGATTTATCTAAAAAATACAAGTGAAATAGTTAACAGAATACGTGTGTGCAAAATATTTTAACATTCTCCATACCTAACCCTAACAAGACGCAATTGCTCTCCGACTCAAAATACAGCAGCCGTGGCAAAATTATAAAATAATAATTACAGCACACACACACACACACACACACACACACACACACACACACACACAAGAATACAGATATACGATCATCAAATTTCAGTCTACAAGAACATCGTGATACATATCAAGAGTACGGGAATCAAGACGACCTACAGGTACGTAATACAGCATCCATCATCTCGAGGCAGTATTCTTAACACTTAAATAGTTTCAGTCTAATTATGTAATATGAAATATAATAACAGCCCGCCTTATATCAATATGTGTATAAATAACATATAAAATGATGTAACGGTAATTGTATTAATGTTTGTATTATTATATACATGTTTAATAATGCTATGTGAATGTATTACGTAATTTAATAATGTAGGAACTGTGAGAATAATAGGTCAAAAGTTGCTAACAATGAGATAACCTTGAGGCAATAATGAATTAGAAAGTTTAATAATGCTACTGGTAATTCTTGGAGCAGCAATAATGCAAATTTTGAAATAGTTTAAAAATAACCAATCAACAACCAGAAAAAAACTTAAATAAAAGTATACTATTGGAGTAGCAATAGCCAATCAGAAACTGAAATAGGGCAAATTGTACAAATTTAGAAGTCAGTCGCTAGCAGACAGCATTCCTAACCGGACGCGAGACGCGCCCTCGAGAAGTTTAATACGTATTCAGTGTGAGACGAAAATAGTTTAAGTGTTTAAAAAGTGCAGGTAATTAATAATCTCACAGCTCTCTATATCAGTGAAGTATTATTTTAGTCGTGTCAAGCATTAATAAATGGAGTGAAGTAAAATTATAATCCGTGTAAGCCTACAATACAACCTGCTTAAAATTGGCTTTCCATACGTGAAGCAACAATCTTTCTCAATCTCTCTACGGTTCATCAACAACTTATCGGGATCCTACCATGGAGGAACCGCTACAACTCTCTACTCTGAGCGGGAGTCGGAGCTGTAGCGGCCGGCGCGCGAACAGCCATGTGGTGAAAGAAAAGCATGTACTTTGGCTGAAATAGTTTTTCAAGCTTCTGCAACAGTTATACTGATAGGCAACTAAATGCACACTGAATATCAACACAGCACAATACCAACTTTCATCCACGTAGGTCATCGCAGTGAGAAAAAAATTAATCCCAATATTTTAAAATATGCAAAAATAAGCCGTAGGGGAAAACACATTTAAACTTTGACTACTCATAGTTGCCTGAATTTAATATTAGACCTCCAACAGCGTAAATATAGATTTTCTGCCTTTTTAGAAATGTCTTTTGTCCAGTAAGATATGGAAACGGGCATTTTAGGTGAACAGTTCGGAAATAAAGGATCTTACGAAATATGCACACAAATTCACAAACAATTGTTTGAAGCTTCTCCTAGAATTAAATCGTTAATACACAATGTTTAGTAGTATAATTCGGCAAAATTCACACATCTCCTACACTGCTGCAGCAAAGAAATGTGCAATTTTTACAAGAGCTACGTGTTGGCCTTACTGAAAAAGAAACAGCAACTAAGTTTTGAGAGATTTAACTATATCCCTCATGCAAAAAAGCTCGATAAATATATAATTATTATAAATAGAAAAGGGAAATGTTTTGGTGAACTTTATAAAACCATTCGTCAAGAAATTACTGCCATTTTTCAAAGGGAACTACAGATTGTATGTAATGGGCAGTTTCCTAAGCAGAAGCAAGAAATGATTGAACAATGAAGGGAGGCAGGTCCAACATCTCCTTGCTATATATAAGTAATTAATGTTACGTGTGTTAATGTTACGTTGCGCGACAAACTTTACTATGTTTACTGCGCACTTCCTATCACCCGCACCGCCGGCACAGCAATCTACCTCGCCGGCCTGCCGCACGCCGCGAAACCGGTCCCGCCAAGGAATGTTCATCTCGTATTTAAGAAAGTCTTAACATCCAAGAAATTTTTTACTAGGGATAGGAGTATATCCTTGCAGCTACATTAATATGAGTAGATAATGATTACAGTTAATGCAAGTTTTATAAAACGTCTTAACCTCCGTTTCAGGCATCTTCACATGCCACATTTCGACAAAAACTCATGTACACAAATTATTTCCTCTTCTCCGACCAGAAGAGTGAAGTTTACGTGCCAACGCTGATCAGTTTTTACTTCGAGACCCATCAAGGATATTTCGCGTACGAAACTTGGCCTCAACGCTGCAATGTTGTCAAATATTTTTTAGCAAATCACTGAATCTTACAATATTTCTTGGAGAAACATTATTTGGGATTTCTTTTTCTTTTCAGCGACTTCTCTTTGTAGTTCAAATACACAATCTATACTCTCTTCTACTCTATATGTAAATATACTAGCAGTTTTGTGTTATGGTCTTTGTTTTGTCTAAGTCACGTATATATAAGACTTGATCTAGCAGGTTATGTTAATGCATCATTTCTGGACTATCATCTCTCTAAACCATTACTAGCAATGTGCTGAGTGATTTGCAAATTTAAAGAAGCAAGAAACATTGAAAGGCATTAAAGAAAACTGTTAGTCACAGTTGCCTAGCATCAATGTCGACATATGCATTAATCCCATTTCAAATTACTCATCATTTACAAAGAAAATAGCATTATATTTTAACCGGAAAGTTAAAAGATTAGTTTAACCTGTTTTGTCAGGCGATGAACTTTAAAATCAAACGTATACATATATTCTTGAAGCTATGATGGATATACTCATTAAATTTAATACGTTTTCTAAATCATCACTAAATCATCTGAGTATGCATTTTAAATACCTTACTGATATAGACCATATTTTGATAAAAGAGATTCTTTAGAAACGAGTTAACTTAATTTATAAGTCCCCAGAAGATAAACTATATACCATTTTTATCTAAGCATACGCACCTATGAACACTACACAAAGATTTTGCTAATGAACCCATCGTTCTATGTAAAAAAGCTTTCCTGAAGAGATAAGAGTTCTATGCAGAAAGGAATAGCGATCATAAGTTTTATTACCCACTATTAAATTTTTACCTCAAAATGATATCATGCAAGTACTTTATATGGCAGAGAAATGTATACAGTACGTGAGGTTAAAGTTGAAACATGACCGTTTTGACTCAACCTGACCGGTCTAATGACGGTCCAAGTGCTGAAAAACCCCGTAACAGTCACGCTTCACTGCCTAGTCTCAGTGTTGTTGCCAGTAGTAGTTTTGGCAGAGAAATATGGAGAATATCCTGAGATCTTCGACCGTACTTGCTTCGCTGACTTTCATATTGTTACGAGCGGGTGTTCGTTGTGCTCTTCTAAACGCCATGTTCCAACCTAACTCAGATTTTAAATACATCCAGTTTGTGAAAATTGCAACGCCAAGAAGGAAACGTATGAATTCAATGAATTTAATACCAAAGGTTAGGTACATACCAAATAACAAATGATAAACCTTTCAAATCTATATAGAGCTTTTGACCCCTAATATTCAGTATTTGTTGTAGCCTCCATGCGCTGCATTTAGAGCTGCTATACGCCGTGGCATTGAATAGAAAAGGTTCTGAATAAAATCCTGAGGGATTTTCCTCCACGCAGTTTGTATTCGAGCCCACAAATCCGTGGCACTGGTTACCGGAGGACCGTGGCGCACCAGGTGCCGACCAACCATATTCCAGACATGTAGACAGCGATATGTCAGGTGAACGTGCAGGCCGGGGAAGCAATGGCACCCGTCGCTCTTCGAAGAAAGCTTGTACATTCCTCGCAATATGTGACCGGGCATTGTCCTGTTGAAATGTGGCCTTTGGAGATGCCTGAAGCAGGGGGAGTACCTTAGCCTCTACAACCACGTTAGGTACCAGTTGCTGTTCAAAGTGCCCTCAATTCGTAGGAAGCGAGATTGGATGTTGTAACCAATGGCGCCCCAAACCATCACACCTTGTGTTTGTCCGCTATGCCGCTCAACAATGCAGTCCTCTAGGTTGCGCTCACCACGGTACCGGCGAACACCTATGTGACCATCACTGTAGGACACGTTGAGGCGGGACACGTCCGAAAAGACTACATTTTGCCACTCAGGACCCCAGTGACGGTTTTCACGTGCCCATTGCAGTCGGAGGAGCTTGTGGTTTCTGGACAATTGAAGCCGACGTAATGGCATGCATGCAACCAGTCCAACCTGCAGAAGACGGCGACGAACCGTTGATGCAGACAAGTTCACACCTGTTGCAGTGCTCCAGCGTCGAGCCAACACTGTAGATGAAGCTGTACGGTCCGTTATGACCATGCGAACAAGATGACGGTCATCCCGTGCTGTGGTCATGTTCCGTGGTCCAGTACCCGCTCTTCGCTGCGTACAACCTTCATCTATCCACTGTTTCCACACACGCATCACTGTCGTAGCAGCATGCCCTGTACGAGCCGAAATGTCACGGTATCACAAACCCACTTCCCGGAGACCGATCATTCTGCCCCGTTCGAACTCACTCACATGCCAATATGGCTCCCTTTATCGTCGACGAGGAATACTGGCACTCCTTTTATTGTTTCCACCTTGTTTGACAGCTCTGCACTGACTAAACTGGACGCCCTTGTTGGACCGACACGAGAGGGGTCTGCTCGGCTTCATCTTTCTGCAAACCTATCACTTATTGCTTGCATACTCTTCTACACTTCCACCAAGTTTGAAGTTATTCGGGAAATTCTTTCTTGGTGTTGCAATTTTCACAAACGGCAGCGTAGTATCAGCAGTAAAGCTTTTGAGATTACGCAGTTAGGGATTACCAACTGTATTGTGAAATATAGTGTTCTCTCTTTCTACTTTCCATGTTTCAACTTAAAGCAAATGCACTATAGGTATTATAACATATAAGTTATTTGTATTGTACTAGTTACATTATTGTACTCATTGTCAGGTTTATTGCTTGGAGTCATTATTGCGGGAAGGGTTTTGTACCAAGGGGCCTCGGGGGAATTTTCCAGAAGTTACTGGTTTTACGATGAGCTCATGTGTAGTGATTCGATCCGCACTCTAGAAGTGTTAAAAAGCGCGTCAGTCAATTAACAGAACTCAAGTGCGGTAGTACTGGCGATAACCATTACCTCCGGGGTTGTGGCGTCGGCTGTGGGGGACATGAGGCAAGGTGGGATCACTTTTCTTCTTAAGATGCTAAACTTGCAAAGTAAGACGTTTGTTAACAAAACCCCCTATGTGAGTGATTATATTTTCAGATTATCATATTTTTAATTCTCCCACATGGGCGTGAATGTCCAGAATTTAGGTCTGTTTATCCCTCCATTCTTCTTATCATTCCTTCCATTGTTACTTTAAAAGCAACTCCAGGAAAGTTCCTAGGTACTTCAACTTGCCAAGCGAAAGCTCAAAATCTCATTGTAGCAATAGGCGTATACAGATTGTGCCACCTGTTCCAGAATTAACTATGATCCTGTTGCAGAAATCGACGCCAGAACTGCATGTCGAGGAGTTTTGCCCCTTCCTCCGAAATCTGTCCCTATTTCTAAAACCCACAATGCGTAACTAGATAGTAACTATAATATTACAAGGGCTTTATTTTTTAGCTAATGTTACAGTTGGTGAAGTCATTTTTAAATAAGTATATTACATAATGGTAGAGGCATGCCTGGTTTTGCTACAGTATTCGCTTAAGAGGCTTTATAGGGTGGCCACAACGTCTGATTATCCCGAAATAAATTATAGTAAAAGTATATTCTTTTTTTTCTGTTTCAGATGAAGTAAGCATTGGCTGATTCTTCTGACGTTACTAAAAGTACGCCGGGCCGAATATTCGAGCCCCTCCCGCAAGGGAGTTGTTCGGATTGGGTTGGATTCGGCGGGGCAGTGGTTCCCGATACATGGGAGATTGGGTACGCTTGGCTGGTTTATCCGCCCAGGCGGGGTTGTGAGACGCCTCGAGATTTTCCGGCACCAGCCATGAGGGATAATTGGTGGACGGTAGCTAGAAACTGTCGACCCCACCGAGGTTGTTCGGTAGTCCCCCCAGTTACTACGCGCGTAAGTGGCGTATCCACTTCCGTCCCTGTTTGGAAGGTTGGACAGGACGAGTCCTAGCCTAATCTCGACCAGACAGGGGGGGCGGTATATATAATAGGCACCGTCCCTAATGGAAAGGGCCCACGAGCAATCCTGGGTCAAGCGAGGGTGTGGTATCTGGTAGGCGGACCCGGTCCCGTGTTTATAGATGTCCGATTACACTATGAACGTGTTATTGCGTATTGATGACGTGCATGAAAGGACGATGCAATTCCTCGTTTACTTGATATTTCGACGATTCATCCACGAGTGTGCATATTTCCTCTGTTGCTTATTTTGTCCAAGAAAACGTTTCCCATCTCAAGATTGTTTTATAGGAGAATCCCATTAAAACCATGTTCAATAGTCTTCCCGCTTTGATTCTTTCATACACCGGTGCCGTCAGTTTAAACTGGCCCGTCCCTTGCGGTACCATGGCGGCGGGGCACACAGCGCCCATCCACCAACACTCCACTCCCGTGCGGCCGGCAGTAAAACTATTTCGCGCAATGTGAACCTCGTACGAGGTCGGCCAAGGCAGTGGAGCATTGGTCGTGTTGTCGATGGTTATGTAACAGTGTATTTGCTTGAGTCATGGTGCGACTTAGTACTGAACAACGAATATTCATTTGTACTTTCATAAAATACGCATCACCTGCTCAGTATCCTGACATCGGTCCACCCAATAGACGTACAGGGCATAAACTATTCTACAAATTCAATAATACAGGATCGGTATTAGACAAGGAAGAAAAAAAAGCGAAGATGCCATGTGCTAACAGAAGAAAAGCTTGATGATATCGGTGCTCGATTAGAACGATCGCCCTGAAAGTCTCTCCAAGTTAGCAAAGAAAGCAGATATTAGCAATGGATCAGCACAGAAGGCCACAAAAATGCTAAAATTGGGACAATACAACAGAGATGCAAGCCTTAAAGGACAGGGACCCCCAGACTAGAATAAGGTTTTGCGCCTGGTTTCTCGAGTCCGTGCGTGTCCGTATTATAAACCCGCAAGTAATGTTATTCAGTGACGAGGCGTGGTTTCATCTCAATGGACGCGTTAATCACTACTGAGCAACACTAAATCTGAGACTCGTATGGGAAAGTGCGCTACACATGCTCCTAAGGTCGGCATATGTGCCATGAGTGCGACAACAATCACTGGCCCTGTTTTCTTTCACGAAACCATTAATGCAGAACGATACCAAGCCGTGATTTTTGACGCAGCCACGCTACGTCCTTCAACCACTGAAGCAATACTTTTGCCTCACGGTTGCTGCTTTTCTCCTCCTAGATTTTTTTTATACTTTGCCACGGCTGCTCGAGCATTAGATCTTAATCACTGGGTATGCGTGAGTGTGTGTACATAGAAACACGAACGCTTTCTTGGAACACTTTTATTCACCATTAAAATAAGACTTAAGATTTGCCGATCACTTTTAAATTCTTACGATGTTACTGTGTCTTTTCCAAGACCGAAGATTATCAATTACATCTGATCGATCCTCCTGCAAGTTCGCACAGTCTTCGGAACTCGACAAGACCGTTGTGCCTCACCACATGAGCGTCCCAGCGAGAATGTTCTCACCACACGCGCGATACAAAGAAAAACCTCCTAACTTCCCCTCTCTCCCCTTAAACATTTCGTACCAAAAGCTCAGCGTCATGAAGCTTCTAATGACCTTCACATCCTGGCCAGTGCAACTGCACCCATTATTTCCAGGAGAAACTGGCTTCAGCGGAATTTACCCTTTATACCTGGGGTTGGTCCTTAATTAGCTAAACTGTGTCTGTCTGGCCATTCTGTCGATATTAACAGTAAACAATTTTCCCAATGCTTCTCCTTTTAATACATGTACTGATTTTAAATATGTTATTATTTATTTTATTTCGCTATCCTTCCCAGATTATTATTATAATTATTGACTGTATAATTTCGGCTTCCTTTTGGAACTGTTTTTCACTCAATTGACCGATAAAGAACGCACACATGGAGTCTTTCAACAAGATGAGGCTACATCCCATACAGCTTGGACTTCATTGTGTGCTATTGCTGTTTGGTGACAAGAGTAATTAGTGTGGGGAAAGGTCCCCTAGGTCCCAGACCTAACACGCTGCGATTATTATTTGTATGGCACTTTAAAAGACAGGGTATATAAAACAAATTCCCAAATATTAGATGACCTGCAACATAATATACGTGAAAAAAATGGCTAGCACCTCACAAGAAGAGTTACAACGTGTGAATGCAAACCTGTTGAGACGCTGTAACGCCTGTCTCGCAGCACAAGGAGAACATTTTCAACATCTTCTTTGAAACAGGCAAGCAATGTAGACACACATTAAATGTTCGTAATAATGAATAATGTTACTACGTTAGCCTTCCGCGTTCTACTGCCGGCCGCACGGGGAGTGGAGTGTCGGCGGACGGGCGCTGTGTGCCGCGAGGAGCGGGCCCATTTAAACTGATAGCACTACATAAAAATCACAATTTCCGCGGAGTTAAAAGCGTTAGCAATTAGGTAGTGCAAGCGTACATTGTTATGACCAGCACTAGTCATCGATCTCTTAATGGTATGTTTAAATAAATAGTAAGTTGCTAATTTCTTAGCCTCCTATATAAAGTGATAAAGCAATAGTATCTTGATTTACTTTCGTTCTATAAATTTCTAAATGAAATTACTATTTTCTTTTTATTTGTATTCACCGAATTGCTAGCTGCTCACTAACACCTTTCAGAAACATTAATCCGATTCCTTATTACTGAATTAGGTAATCAGCTGAAACATTCAACTCCGATAATCTTTATTTTCTGAATCAATTCTGAACTAATGCAACTATCAAAATATTAGTATGCATATCCAATAACATCAATCGGCCACTTCTGTCGATACAACATTGTTGCTACTAACTCGGACATTCCGTCATTCCGTATTGTTATTGGTGTTTCAAAGTTGACGGTGTGCAGATACCTGAAGAAAGTATTCGGTATAATTATTGAAAAGTCTACTGCAATTATTCAGTAGCAAATTTTCCTGGCATTATAGGCACCACTGATAGTAGAATCTTATCTGTTTTATCACCCAGTGGACACAGTGTGGTCTTCTTTGGATATCCACATAGTTTATAATGGAAGTTCACCAATTTTATTAGATAGCACTACTCCAGCATGGAGTGGTAAGACTGTGTTTACAACAGTTCTACGCTTAGCATCAGTTAACTGAAAACGCTGTTCGAGATTAGTTAGGGCAGTCTTCTAGGCGACAACCAAAATGGTGCTATATTTAATGGTTAGAGATTAGGTAAAATATGAAATTTCATATTTTAAACCATGCTTACTATCATAATGAGAACAAGTATTTTTACGTTTTCAGTATGCAGAACTCTATGAAAATATTCTATTTGTTTATATTTTATAAGATTTACGATTTTTAGCTTTTAAAATATTTTTGTTATCAATGAACCGAGCTTTTCAGATATTCTATTCCGGCGATTTTCTGTGGAACAACATTTAAGAAACCCAAGCCGCTCTTTCCAGGAAATATGTCTGGAAAAACCCGCACCACCCTTTGTAACAAGTCAGGCACAGTTGAGAAAAATGTATCATTTCCTCTGTGACGTCACATTGAAGCAGTTATTTAGTAAAATGACTGTAAGTAATTTATAAACCTTGCTAAAATAGTAAAACAGAAGTCCAATGGAATGGATAAAGAAATTTCATACATTGTATAATTATCTATGTTTGTACATCACAATTATTAATGCCCTGTAATTTTAAATAATCACTTGTGTTATCAACTTTGTTTTGAGCACTGAAATGTTTTAAAATATTTGATAGAATTGTATTTGTTGCTATAAAGTGAGATACGTTAAATAATACTAAAATAATTTCAACAAATTAATCGAAAAAAACTTTCTTCACAATAAAACATATTGTAGTAGTATAAAAATATGTAAAAAGATGACAATTTAAGCATTATTCTTATGAATGTGTTATTTATACCACGTAATAATTCTAAACTATGTGAATTTGTTTAACGATCGATAGCAACCAAACAATAGCCAAGATTCGATTCTTGGGATTGTTAATAAAATTTTCACACAGATAGGAGACGTTTACATAAAAAGCGTAAGGGGTATATAAATTTGCTACGCTAAATATAAAAAATTCTGAACAAGAAGGAAGAAATAAGTAATTATAAACTAAGTCTACAAAACAGTTAACGCAAATATATGTACGTAAATCTTCGCTTTAATTGTTACAATTTGTTCGTCGTTAAAATACGTTAATAGAATAAATTACAAGATAATTTTAATTTTTATTTATATAAAAATTATCTTACCTTACAAACATGGAAAACCTGAGAAGGGATTTAACACTGCTACAACTAAGATCTAGTAGAATTTTAAGTATATCTTAGACAGGACAAAATAAAAAGATATTTTGAAACAATTTGCTACGCATTACATATGCAATAACACAACAATCACATAAGAATGTTCCACCAGGAAGTCAATTCTACCATGATCGACATAAACGTGTACCAACCGAGTAAGAGGCGCGATAAGTTTAAATGAAACATTCGGAGTACACAGCATCCATAATTCCAAGAAATTACAGAGCATTGAGGCAGTATTTTTAACACTTAAAAGATTTCAATCAAATTATATAACATGTAAATTCAATAACAGTCCGCCTTGAAGCAATATGTGTATATGATAATTTGTAAAATATATGTAACAGTCATTGCATATACTTATACTATTGTAAACATGTACAATAATGTTATGTGAACATATTACGTAATTTAATAATGTAAGAGCTGTGAGAAATAAGTTAACGTTGCTAACAATGAGATAACCTTGAGGCAATAATGAGTTTGAGAGTTTAAATGTTACTTGTGATTCTTGGAAGCATTAATGTGATTTTAGTGACAGTTTATAAAAAAAGCCAATCAACAACCAGAAAAAGCTTTAGTTAAATGAAGATATTATATTGGAGCAGGATTAGCCAATCACAGACTTGAAATACAGAAATTTACAAGTTTAGACGGTTGAAATCTAGTCAATTGCCTGCAGACAGTGATAGTAACCGAATGCTTGTGCGTCCTCGAGAGATTTAATACGTATTCGTGTGAAACGAAAAATAGTAGGTGTTAAAAAGTGCAAGTATTAAATAAAGGAATCTCACAGCTCTCTATATCAGTGAAGTGCTATTTAATTTGTGTCAAGGATTAATAAAAAGGAGTGAATTAAAACTTTAAAAAATCTGCGTACCTACATTCTTGTCGCATCACGCCCTGCCAATACTTCCATGTCTCTAAAATAACACCGACGCAGCCGAGGCAAACATAAATATTAAATATTTAAAGAAACAGTTTAATTACAAAGTTAATATTTTTTAAACTTGGGGCAGAGGCCACCTAAAAATACATTTGGGGCAAAGGCTACCGGAAACTGTTTAACATACGTGCGGTTGCAACTATTACAAGTTCGGCTCCCCAACAGTTCAAATATAATACAACTCCTTCAATACAAACTACTTCAAATTGACGCCCAAAGCGTGTGCAAACAACGTAAAGACAATAAACTTCTTCAAATTGGCGTCCATACGCAGAGCGTAAAGAAACTACCTTCTTCAGCACCCACCAACAACTCATCATCGACACAATCCCCACCCACAAGAAAGGTATCAACTGAGAATTTAAACGCTCTCTATTCTTACAGTTTTTATTTTCGCGAATTGGTGTTTTAGTGACAGTGTAATTAGCATTAAGGAAGAAAAAAGCAATCAGCAACTTCTTTTTTTTTCTAACCTAAAAGGGCTTCACAATTATTAAAATATATAACCCAATGTAATTTGTTGTATCTAATTTGATACGTTATTATTAAATATGAAGAAGAATATACAAAACCTGTTTTTTAAACTAATGAACTGAACCTTCTCCAAGTCCTTAAAGTACAAGATCTTTTGACTTTAAAATATATATTATATACTACTTTGGAACTATTTTCTTTATATTTTCACACAACAAAAATGTTTGCAATACACTTTCACAAACTTATGTTACGAATCGTGATAGTTGATGTGATTAGCATTGACGATATGTTAGTTCAAAGTGCCACAAGCTCTCGAGTGGAGAACTCGAGTGCTTGTCCGGCATTGCTGTTCTAAACGTATTATCTTTGTAAGTGATATGTATACCTAACATAATTTAAAGTAGTTTGAAATACTTTACAATGCAACGTTGGGGTACTGCAACGGTAGTCTAAAAACTAAAGTTTTAATTTTCCTATAATCAAGCTCTAGCTTTCACAAAGCATTAAATAACATTCCGGAGTAACGGCCTTCTACTATCCTGAGCACATTTGATTGTCAGTGGTAACGAGAAACAAGCGTAGACAATTGGAAAGGAATGGAAACCTGAACTGTTACATAATAACAATAACAGGAACACTACGCCAGCCAAAGAAACAACATTGATTGGGATCATAACAATAGATACACAAGAAAGCACTTAGCCTCAAGTGATCAAACTGTTGGCATTGTTTCAAAATAAAGCGTTCTTTACAGGAGTGTCATCTACTAGGAATAGACATTCTAAATGCATTGGAAAGGTTAAGCGAAACATCTTATATGGATGTTTAT
The DNA here is from genome assembly GCA_030765065.1 of Deroplatys truncata. NCBI lineage: Eukaryota > Metazoa > Arthropoda > Insecta > Mantodea > Mantidae > Deroplatys > Deroplatys truncata. The sequence goes on along the minus strand of CM060975.1, from coordinate 263,950,272 downwards.
CGATTAAGAGTATAGAACTTGCTGCAGTAGAAATGAAAATTGTGCATTAGTTGTAATATTTGTAAAACATGCATACTGAGAGGGCGCGCACGAAGCTACCTGCGGGCCGCCGGTAAGTGCATCCGGGCCCGGCAACTGGGAGGGGCCTTCGACCGACCTTCAGAACAAAAGGTGCGCAAGGAACCAATTATGTGCCGCTTTCCTGTAGGTTTTACTACTCCGGAAGATACCTTTCAGTCGTTTCTAGTAGCTTCCCCTTCTAGAACTTTCCGCTTTGTATGCGGGGCGTATATAAGGGAGGGAGTTTAGTTAGTTACGAAGTTAAGTGTCATAAGAAGTAGAAGAGCTTGGAAATGGCCGAGTGCAGTTCATTGTAAGTTGTGACTACAGTTTAGTTGTTAGTTAGTTGTGACTCAGAGTTCAGTTGTGATTCGATTCGACAGATCATTGTGTTCTGTTCTGAGTGCGTGTCAAAAGTGTCTCTAGCGTAAAGTTTGTGTTACACTGAGCTCCTAAGTGCAAATAAAGTGTGTTTAGCAGCCATTGATGTTCTCGTTTGTTACAAGACTGACCGACAGTATGCTGTCTGGTATATTCGTGGTAAGCTTAAAAATGGTTACAAATATACCTATTTTTGGTAGAACTTGTTGGTTGGAATGGATTTATGTTGATTGCAGATCTTTGAGAGAGGCATAGTAAGGAAGTAGCGCTAGATTTTAGAATTTGCCTTTTCAGGTGCTGCGTCTTCGGTCACTGCATCGCAACTTGTATCCAAATGAGTTGGTTTTATAGCTTTTAATCTTGTCCGACTCCCATGTATGTGGGGAACCGCTTATGTTTAGCTATTGGTTGATTTAATGCCAATGTTAGGGTGTACGCACATCACTCAAGGAACTCGGAAACACCTTAAGCGGTGGTAAGTTAGCAAGTATCTGCCAAGCATCTGTCAAGAGCTTCTCGTGATACGGCAACCTATTGTACAAATTTCGAGCTCGGCCCTTAATCATATCCTCGGAATGGAAATGCCGGGATTTCATGCAAGATAATTTATTGACAAAACATAGCGGCCTTTCTCATTCAAACTACTCATCCCCTATTCTGCTGGCCAGATCCCAAGTACTAGGCGTGTTTTTAAAGTAAGTAAAGATATTCTTTTTAAAAAGGAGCGGAACATTATTTTCTAAATACTTTATTATCATTCATCACTTTACACTACTTCTCCACATAGTCACCACCTATATTCAGGACTTGTAATGACGAGAAACCAGAAATTGTTTCACAACAGTCCGGATTTGGCACCAACCGATTTTAATGTTTCTTTATCTGGGAAATCCTTGGTAGAAAACATTTCAACAACGATGTTATGAAACAAGAAGTGCAGACTTGGATTTTATCTCAGGCGGCATTATTCTTTAACGAAGGCATACAAAAACTGGTTTCCCGTTACAAGTACATAAATAACGGTGGTGTCTATGTGGAGAAATAGTGTAGGCTGGAAGGTATAAGGTAATGAATGATAATAACGTATTTGGAAAATAATGTTCTGCTATTTTTTAAAAAAAATATGAAGTGTACTTACCTTAAAAACACGCCTTTTATCACAATCTCTGCTTTCAGAGTTGCTATATCTTTACTTGCTCTCAACTGGTCTAACTAATCGCTTTCGCGAACTTCTTCACACGCTACAGAAATGTAGCGCATTTGTATTTCATTTAGATATAAAGTGGCATGAATATAATAAGAAAGGTGATGATAATAAGACTAATAACAGTGGTAATAATGGTAATAATGATAATAAAACCTAAGTTCAATTGAATTGTGCAAAGTTTTGTTATTACTATATTATTATTAATGTAAGAATAACTGAACCACTTATATTGAAACATCGTATACAATATCTCTTGTGTTACAGAGTATTGTATGTATTTATGTAAATTATTCCTCCAAAGGTGTTGCTATAAATGGACTTCAATAAAATATCTCAACTGCTGTTAGATAAGCAATGCTGATAAACAAGCATACGAATTTTTTAGCAATTGGCTTCAAGTTAGCTACATTCATAGCATTATCACTACAAAAAGCCTAAAAACAGCGGATAAGGATCGCTGACAAGGAGGTAAAAACCAGCCTGAGTGCTGTCTGCAAACCCAAAAGATGTACTAGTGATGTGGGCTGGTTTGTTACCTGCAACGTCCCTGCCTATAATCCAGTAACTATTCAAGCTAATTCATTTCGTCCTGGATTTAATGCTTAGATTTACCTACGTTTGCTGATAAGTCTAATTTTTCTGGTTTGGTTTGTTATTTAAAAATATGAATTTTTAATTAATTACACTCTAAATCGAAGTCCTTTGCGATGAAGGACCAGTATTTTCATGTTTCTTGATAGCATGTCCGGGAAATCTTTCACCACTTAAGTACTGCCAAAATATTGAAGACATTCACTTCAGTGAACACATCCGCACATAAAACTATACAAGTAACAACTGAGAAATGAGAAAATGCTGTAAAATTGCTGGTTCTTGTATGGCATGTAAACAAATTTTGGTATTATGAAATATATGAGTGGAATGGAGTGGTTTGGTACTACCTATGCTTTTTCCGCACTCTGTGTATAAACACGGCATTACTTTGAGACTAAGGAAGGCCACAGAAAGCCCTTAGGATGATCGGAATAATAATTTCCTCCAATGCGAGCATCACTGACCATCTCTTTCGGTACAAATTATTTATCAAGTCAGCAGTCATTAACGGACGTCTGTGATATGCTTCTTGGAATCTGAGATTTCCACAACTTTTTACAGCCATTTAAGCACGCATAGCATCAAGTTCCTTTCTTATAATGAATCCCTAAACGGAATAAGAATGCCTTTTGCTCTACAAGCATAAAAACTTGCTTGTTACCGTTGCTTTTGTAACACTTCTGGTCTATTATTGAATTCCTGCGTCGTTTTTAATGTGGACTTCCACGACCTCAATTTGCATGCAGTGCACTGGTTGCGTGTCTTGTAGACCCATCACGAAGGTGGCGCAGGGGTTACAGAAATGAAGCCGTACGTTACAGTCTTAAAACGTGGCAAGAGAATATTTTTTTTATCTTCTCTTCGCGGTTGATTGTCTGATGGGTTTTTTATTAGTCAGGTAGGAAGGTATCAGCCTGAGCAAGCCGGCATAACCACTTATTTACCTGATGGGAACAACAGACAGGGTCGTTCAACTCTTTCTCCACGTCACACACGCTCCTTATCCCACTGTTGTCATCAGCACATATGCTGACCGTTCCTACTAAACGCGTACGCATCCATCTTCGTAATTAAAACCTCCCAAAAGGAATTAAAATAAATTCTGAAGTACAAGAAGCTGGTATGTCGAATTCGCATGACATTCTCTACTCACTCTTCTACAGACTATTCTTACAAAATCTTATTCTTCTGTCAACTTCTTGTTAATACAGATAATCTTTCATTACACATATACACTAGGGTAAAACACTAAGTTAGATTTTTAAAACGGGTCGCTAATAATGGCTTTGAAATTTCATGCTCCTTATATGAAGACGAGGGAAAACGAATAGTGCCTTACCATTTGAAAAAGGGGTAAGAATTTGAAAATTCAAACTAATAACAAAGACTATCTAAGAAATGGTACATGCCACGAAAATATTATATTTGACGTAAATTGTGTACTTAAATGAAATCTACATTTTTTGTGGGAAAATTTCTTTTCTCTTTTCTTTAAGGTTTAAGTCCTTAACCAGGTAGGTCATATCTAGAGCTAGGACAGATATACATTGAGCGAGGAATAAACGTAACTATCACCCTACCTGGTACACTTGACGTCGTACTGAATACACAGACCCAGGGCTACACAGTCGACAGTCAGTAGTTCGCTTGCGTTACTGGTATATGATAGACTTGCTCTCTGTGAGCTCTGTGTTTATGTTCTGTTCTACGCCTGACGCTACTGTTTACAGTTCCATGTTACTTCTGGCACTTTAGATACAAAGTCGCAGTGTGCATACATTGTAAGCCAAAGAATATGTATCCTAGCTCTGGTCAATGGTGGTGAATGAACGAAATGGTTGAAATTATGCTCAAATGTACCCGCTCACTAGAGCTTGGAGTTACTCGATATTCATCTTCTCAGAATAAAGGAAAAAAACCGAGAAAAAACTTATCCAGGTAACTCACCCTAACCAAGATTCAAACTCGGGACCTCTTGATTGTAAGGCAAATATGTCAACCCCATAGCACAGAGATGGGTAGAAAGATTTTTTCTATCTCTTACGGAGCGTTTTTGAGAAAATGAAACAAAAATGTATCCATTCAAGGAGTAATTTGATGTGCACGATTTTCTTACAAATTTTCGCCTGACATGATGATTCGAGAATAGAATTATTATCAGTACTGAACTGTGGGTTTCTCGTAGCCCCGATCCGTGGCCTATGATTTTTATTATAGGGGTACCCGAAAAATACTGTATGTGAAAAACCCGTGTACCATAGAAGATCTATAACAAAACATCGCAGGCTAAGTTACCAGAATCACATCTGCAGAGTTTATGGATGTTCAAGGTAATCCATACGTAGATGCTGGTAGTTTGTTGCTGTTGAGTAAGATCATTCTCATATAACACAGATTAACTCATATAACACCATTATCAGTTTTCAATATAATTTTATACTTTGAGTAAAAAGCCATATCATGCGCGGAGATGCTCTCTCCTCCTTACCACTGCGCCTCGATTTCCCAACGCGCGGTCACGCTTCTACGGCCCGCAACCCGAAAAACCTCTCCGTATACATTAAAAAAATCTGATGTATACATATGACTTTTTCTACCCTCTATTAGTTTATGTACAAACTATTCTTAAAGCTTATTTTTCTATCTACTACATTTAATCCAAATAAAGCTTTGCAAAAATAGCTACATTGTACATTTCGTTATACATACAAAGAAAACAGCGATAGTTAAATATTTAGGAACTGGACGCTATATGCGAGCCTTAAAATTCCATACTGTTTCCATGCAATCGCGAGAAACAACTGGAAATCGATGGGACTTCAAAAGAATTAGAAGTATTGAACAATTCGAACCTTTCATAATGGATATCTCAGAAACAGCTTATCCCACAAAAAAAATAATTTTAAGTAAACGGTGTGTTTTAAAGAGATCTACTTTTTTGTGTGGTGCGTTTTCGTGTATCACTTAATGTTTGTAAGCTATACAAAATTCCTTCGAATAAAGAGGAATTCTTAAGCTATTATCAGAAAATTCAAGACATGCATTTTATTTGTCATGCAAGTATCTTTCTTATATGATATTTTAATCAAGAGCGTTAGAGCCATTTTTAGAATATCAAAATTTTCGAAAAGTATTCCACGTAAAGGGTAGTTGGGATGGGGGATTTCTTGAAAAACTTCGTGTCGCATTCTTGGAAGATACTAAACTCATTCACCAAGTTTTGTATTTATTCGTTTTTGAGTTATGCTATTCACAGACAGACAGACAGACACACACACACACATACAGAGAGAGAGAGAGAGAGACATGTTTCTAAAATTGCTTTATTTGAATTCAAGGTGCCTCAAAGCATGTATTTCCGGTGAAATCTCGGTATCGAATTTTGAAGCGGAATGCAATGCTTCCCCTGCTTACTATACGTAGTAGAGAAAATAAAAAGAAACAAACAAAAATACTTTTCTGTGGATCCTTGAGGAAGGAACTAAGGAATAATCTGGTGAGTTGCTCTGTATGGAGTATGGCATTGTGCATAGAGCGACGAAGTGAGGAAAACTATTGGAAGTATTTTACGTTTTGCTGTGGGAACGAAAGGTGCATACACAGCAAACAAAGTTGCTTTCTTAAGAGTGGACAAAGGAAGATTAATGCTGAAGCTGAAGTGATACAAACTATGTGGGACATTGGATAAGAAGCAACTACTTGCTAAAGAGATGCACTGGAAACAGTGGTGAATGAGAAAGAGGTTCAGAACAGAAGAAGAACCTAGATGACGAAGTATTAGTGTAAATTGATGACATACAGAGCCAAAGAGAAGAATAGAAAAGAGTGAAATAAATGAGAAGGTCTGGATTTGCAGCAAATAACATGTAGATTTACTGATTGAATGTGTTAATTGTTAATGGCACAACATTAGAGGATAAATAATACAAAACATAGTTTGTATTAGGTTATTAAGAAAACTATTACGTATATTCTTTAAAGAAAAACTAAGAAATATCACACAAAGTTACTAATATTCTAAAATTATAGTCATTAATTTTTATTATGCCTACAATCCAAATCAAAGCAGGCTGTTCTTAAATACACGAAAATATTATTTCTAAAATGTTCCAATACATATTACGTAAGAAAGTCCTTTTTAAAGAAAGGTGTCAACAGTTTCACCTTTTCACTTCATGTGGCGAAAAATGCTCCAACTTAAGGGGTTCACCGTAAACATAAAAGCTGTTCATAAATCCATGTTGAAGCTCTAAATATGTATAACCTTATGCTTTACGAGCGACGTTTTCTTTCCTCCGTTATGCTATTCTTCCGGTTTTTCTGTATGCACGGAGGCATGTCCCACAGGTTGATTGGATCCAAGCAACCGGCCAGTGTTAAGTTTCGCAATCGAAAAGCTGACAACCAAAAAGGGGAGAGGGGATGGATGGATTGAGCAAGGTGCCGGGTTGCCACTAAATTTAAATTCCTGACGTCGCTTCTGATTTGTACAGAAGATTTTGTACTTACCGTGATCAGTCCCTCTGTCCTCTCAGCGTCTGGAATGTCCAAGCTGGAATTGCGACCACACAACCTGCAAGCAAAATACATTCTGTTACACGCTGCATGTGTCTTCGAGTATCCAAAAATTGAATCGTCTCTTTAATTAGTTTATTCGCATTTATTATACATTTTTTCCTCTTGGCATAGAATATTTATACTAATATTATAACAAGAGAAAGTTTGTATGTATGTATGTATGTATGTATGTATGTATGTATGTATGTATGTATGTATGTATGTATGTACGTATGTGACCGAGCGGAATAACTCAGTCGGTAACCCGAATTCGGAGGTCCCGTGTTCGATCTCCGGTGACCGCCAACTATGACCCATGGGCTTTTTCGGTTTTTTTTCGGGTCGTCAGATGAATGCTGGAGTGGTTTCTTTCATCCCCCGAATTCCTGCTCCTTCATTTCATCATCCTTAGCCCGCTTGATCTGTTTAAGGGTCGGAATAGTCGGCGATGGTGTTTCGGTAAAGCGTGGCAGGGAAGAAAAATGCTCTCTGTGAAGTTTCTCCGTGTCTCGGCCTTCGGCTGGTTGCCAGGGTATTAGGATCGCCCTCTGGTGGGGCGCTGGACCCTGTGTGGGGCGAGATCCCCGGTCTGCATGTCCGACTGCCCGGGCGTCTCAATCTGGAAACTGTTGGGACCCTGTCATTGCTGTGTCGCCACTCCTGGTTCCGGCCGCCCAGTGTCTCGCTTCACCTCCCTCTCTCCCGGGGACGCCCCGTCGTGTTGTGTCCGTGTACTATCCTAATCCCTGGATGTTGTTCTCCGCGCTGTAGTGGTTATCATGTTCTAATTCCCGAGGTCGTGGGTTCAAACCCGGCGGAGGGCGATCGCGCTCTGCTGGGTTTGAACCCGCGACCTTGGTAACTAGAGGGTAACACGGTACCACTAGTCCACAGAGGACGACATCCAAATGAATGAATGTATGTATGTATGCATGTATGTATGTGTGTGTGTGTATGTATGGTAATCTCAAAACCAACTCAACTGATTTTGATAATTTTTTCACCATTGAAAAATCCTATTCTTTCTAATGCACATTAGCTATAGAACAACTTTGATTTCAATTCGTAAATTAATAAAGACTAAAAAGGATTTACAAAGCCTTCTACATGGAATAGAAAATAATTGCTGTACTCCACAGAGAATGCATGTAAAAACAAAAGCCGGTTACATTTTATTCCAAGCGATATACATATATGGCCATGTGTAACACTTGAGCAAACGGAAGACAGAACTTAAAAAAATGACAATTGATCCTGTTTATAACGGCACGAATTGCATGTTATATTTCTTTCATTTCATTATCATTTATCAAATGCTGCAGATGTATGTGAAATGAAACAGCGTCAAAACGTCAACAACCTTTATTCTAATTCTATAATTCGTATGCACTGAAGTTTCTTGGATACCAAATCCCAATAAGTCATGTAAGAAAGTTTTGCTTTTTATTTATGCTTATGTTGTAATCAAGTTCGTCAGTAGGATATGCTAAGTAATTGTAAAAAGAGAGAAAATGGCTGACATTAGAAAACAATGAATTGATAATTTATAATTAAGAACTGAGATTATTTTCCTCAGTGGGTTTACATTATGGCATGACTAAGATTTTCCAGTTCTACGGGATGCCAGTCTCGCTCCTATTTTATTGTATGTTGATGCTAGAGTTCTGTATTATGTGAAAACTGTAAAGTCTTTGTGTTATGAAATAACTACGGGACCAAGGAACGGGTAAAAACATTTCTAATAACTAATTCTACAGATTTTGATGTTCGCATATACTTTCTACAGGAATTTATGGCAGATTCAGAGCTTTAGCATAGTGCTTAATCATACATACTTCTGACCACAGTGGTTTTCCACTTAGAAGTTCATTACCGAGATTTCACCGGAAATACACGCGTTTTGAGGCCCCCTGAATCCATAAAAGCATTTATAGAAAACAGTCCGTGTGTGTGCACAGCATAACGCCAAAACTAAAAGTTAGATTAGTACCAAACTTTGAAGTTTAATATCTTCCACCATAAATTTCAAGGAAACCCCCCCACCCAAAACTAGCCTTTACACGAAAAAAGTTTCGATGTTTCTGATTTTCTCAAAACTGGTTATAACGATTTTGATTAAAATACCATATCTTTAAGATATTTACATGAATAAAAGTGTATCTTGAATGTTCTGGGAATATCCTATGAAGTCCTCTTCATTCGAAAGGAACTTTTTTTAGTTCCAATTATGCCTCGCCTTTAACTACATTGGTCTTATCGGCGGCCTCTCCTTTGGAACTTATTGCCTATTGGTAATGGTGTTACCCGTATTCCCTTGTCATTGGGTTTCTTGCACTTTGGGGTTTTAAACATTAGATCACATACACATTCACACTCCAGACTCTGGGGAGGAAAGGGAATAATCTTGGCTGCAGAAACATTCTCACCCCCAGTCCAAATTCGAACCCGGGACCCCTGGCACAGCGGGCAGATACTCTATCGACTGAGCTACGGGACCAGTCCAAGAAGGAATTTTATATACTTTCGTTTAACGGGAAAAGATACGAGATAAGGCAATAACTAGCTACTTAAAAGGTGTAGATCTTTTTAAAAACACACGATTGACCTCAAATAACTTTTATAGCATATATATTTTCGAGATGAATGTTATTATTGATTTGATTTTTTTAACGTGCTCTCGCTTTCCACTTCTTTCTACCAACGTCATGGAAAGAGTATGGAATTTCAAGGCTAGCCTATTGTGACCCCCTTTTAAACATCTGACTATCGATTCTATGCCTTTGTACCTCCAACGAAATGCGATATAACTATTTTTACAAAGGTTTATCTGGATTAACGTGAAGTAAGTAGCAAAATAAGATTTGCAAGAATGGTTTGTAGAAGCTATACAAAAGAATCTGATGTGTTACACTCGCATGACTTTCTCTACTCTTCTACAAACTATTTTTATCAACGCTTATTCTCCATATGCTTCATGTTAATCGAGATGTTAATCTTATTGCTGATTTTCTTGTAGGGGAATATGGTAGGCTTTAAGCCATAGTCAAATCTTTTAAGAGCTGGTTGCTATGTAGAGCATTCCATTCTCTTTGTATCTCCAGGACGAATTACCATTTGAGAAAAAGTATAAGTATTGGAAAATTTCAGGGAATAACAAGCAATATCTCGAAAATGGTTCACTCAATAAAAAAAATGTATATGACATAAATTATGTATTTTAATGCAATCTACATTTTTTGCAGTAAAATTTTGTCTATCTCTTATGGTTTATTCATTCATTCATTATCTGTTTACCCTCCTCTTATGTAGGACTTACACCCCCCAGGACGTACAAGCGGGTACATGAGGAGCAGACACTCATGCATCAGACAGAGCATCCAGGATGGGTGATCAGCCCGATGCCTGGTATGGGATGAAGGAAGTAGATGTTGGTGAAATGGATGAAAGGAAAGGTGATGATGGAGCATTGGTGGAATGAATGGCGGGGGAAACCGGAGAACCCGGAGAAAACCCGCCCTGACGCCGCTTCGTCCACCACAAATCCCACATGCAGGTCCCTGGGATTGAACCCGGGCCGCCTCGGTGGAAGGCGAGCGGTCTAACCACTCGGCCACGGCGCCGCCTCTTATGGTTCATCAGTTATGCAAAAGTCGTTCACAATGAAGAATACTTTTGGAGACATTCCAAGAAAATTCAACATATACATTTTATTTGTCATGAAGGTATCTTAAAATATACGATATTTTAATCAAAATTGTTAGAGCCATTTCTGAGAAAATTAAAATTTTCGAAAAATGTTCCATGTAAAGCGTAATCTGGGGTGGCGGAATTTTCTTGAAAACCTTCGTGTTTATCCGACTGTTCGTTTCTGAGTTATGCTGTTCACAGACACGTACAAGGACATGTTTCCAAAAATGATTTTTTGGGATTCAGGGGGGTATAAAAACATATATTTCCTTTGAAATCTCGGTATCGAATTTTTGGGTTGGAATACAATACTTCCCCTACTTACTATACGTGGTAGAGAAAGTAATAAACGAAAGTGGGTATAGAAAGTCATGCGAATGTAACACCAGAAAGTGTATATTTTGTGGTAGCGATATCTGCAGTAACGGTGCAAGCGATAATAAAATATTAGTTATAGAAAAAACATTATGATATATACCTGCACCGTCTTATAATCATAGGAGTCTTTTGTTATAGAGAATGAACATCCTGACTCTTGTTTGGTTATTACTAAAGATAGTAAATCACTATCTTTCTTTACGACAGTATAATAATTACAGATAATTAACTAGAAACAATTTTTACTTTCTATACTGCATACAGTAACTGGGGGAAGTATTGCATTCCACCCAAAAATTCGATACCGAGATTTTACCGCAAATACATGTTTTGAGGCCCATGAATCCAAATAAAGCATTTTTGGAAACATGTCTCTGTGTTATCTGTGTGTCTGTCTGACTGTGAACAGCATAACCCAAAAACGAAAAATCGGACAAATACCAAACTTGGTATTTGAGTTTAGTACCTTCCAAGGATGCGACACAGATTTTCAAGAAAATCCCCTACCCCAGACTACCCTTTACTTGGAACATTTATTCGAAAATTTTGATTTTCTCAGAAATGGCTCCTACGATTTTGATTAAAGCACCATATGTTTACGGTATTCTCATGGCAAATGAAATGTATATCTCGAATTTTCTGGGAATGACACCAAAGTCCTCTTCATTCCGAATGACTTTCGCTTAACTGGTAAACCGTAAGAGATAGACAAAATTTTACTACACAAAAATGCAGATCTTGTTAAAACACAAAATTTATGTCATATACATTTTTGTGTCGAGTGAACCATTTCCGAGATATTTCTTGTTATTGTTTGAATTTTCCAACGCATACTTTCTCTCAAACGGGAATTCGTTATTCGTTTTTTTATGTCCTGGACATGCAAAGAGAATGGAACGCTTCACATAGCAACCAGCTCTTAAAATATTTGACTATCGCTTAAAGCCTACCATATTCCCCTTGCACCTACAAGAAAATTAACAGTAAGATAGTTTCTGCAAATGCTTATCCCGATTGATATGAAGTACACGGAAAATAAACGTTTGTAAGAATAGCTTGTACAAGAGTAAAAAAGTCATCTGAGTGCAACACACCAGATTTTTAGTATGGTTATCCAAATCTAACCGATGGTTCCAATCAAGATTTGAAATTGCTAAGGTTTGATTACTCAGTGATCTTGCATAGATTTAAGTTCGTTCTAAACGAATGGCTAGTCGCTAAAGTCTTAACGAAAAAAGTTTAAGTCATATTAACACTGTCTGTTAATATTTTGTGCATGTATATATATTTGTGTAAAGCAGCTGTCTTTTGGGTAGTTTTAGATAAATAAATATTGTAACAAACAAGAATACCAGTTACTACAAAACACACTTTATGTATCACTCAGGCTATTAGCGTAGCACAAACGTTACACTTGATTCACCTTTGGCACACACTTGGAACACAACATAATTGATCCGTCGAATCACAACACACAACTGTACTGCTGGGTAACAACTCACAACTGCGCTGCATTGGCACTGTCCACTTTTCACTTCTTCGCTGTGGGCAAGACTAGCCATCCACATATATATATATATATATATATATATATATATATATACAAAGTGGAATGTTCTAGAAGGAGAGACTACTAGAACATGCCGAAACGAATGTTCTGGAACACGCAAGCGTCAACGTGGCTATTTTTGCACACTGGCTATTGTTTCGGCGGCCGGTCGAGGGACTCACCCAAGTGCAGGGCCGAGAGTTGCTTACCGGCGGCCCGAAAGTAGCTCGCGCGCGCAATCAAAATAGGTTCAGCTTGATTGACTGACTACAAAGAAATATTTTATAGAAAAACGAAGGATTGGAAGTATAGATAACGGGACGAATGGAGCATACGAAACGCACAGACAAATTAAGCAAATAAGCTGTTTTAAAAATAACAATTCTGAAATGGAAAAGGTAAAGGAAAAGAACTACAAGTTTGGAACCCGGTTTCCGTTATTAAATGATGCTGTTCACAGACACATGACATATGAGCATTTGTATAAAATTTTCAGAGAAAATCAAAGCGTGTATTTCAGGAGAAATCTCGATATCGAATTTTTGGGGTGGAGTGTAATACTTTCTTTACCTACTATAAGTGGGTACTAGAGAAGGAAAGAAAAAAAAGGTCTAGGCATGAACGAAGGGAAAACCACAAAGGAAGTTACATTCACAGGACATGTCCTTGGGTAGAAAGCTATAATTTTTTGATTCATATTATATTTTGGAAATATAGAGAAGTATACAAAGGCATCCTAAAGCCATCCTAGTTTACCCTTACAAAGAAATTACATTCAGTTATACCAGATATCATAGGCCTATGAATATGTTAAGGCAACGTATGTGTGAAAATAGAAACCTAGATTTATTTTTCTTTTTTTGACTGCTTGGACTTTTTTTACCGTTTACTCAGAACATAAAACATGCAGCGTGCACGAAATTTGAACGAGCTACGTCAAACTGTTAAGATATTAACTTTTTAATTACCTACCTATATAAAATATTTTTTGATATGGTAATATGAAATACTCCTTCGACCCTACGGTTTGTATTACCGTTCAAAATTTTTATTTTGAGCTTAGTATACAGACTTAAAGAAATTGATGTATACATGTTATTGCACTTTTCAACTTTATCAATGTGGATTATTGAAAATAATTAATTTCAGCTGAATTTTAATTACTGGACAAACATTTTTAAATGCGTAATTTCTAAAGCTCTCCTGAAAATTCTAAGCTAATCTTAATGCAGAAAAGTCAGTGTAATGTAGGCATGTGTGTATTTTCATTATATGCATCTTACACCGTTGCAATAATTTCGTCCAAGCTTGGCACGGTAACCTTTGGCACAAGATGAAATTAGCTGTGTAGCTTAAAATTAAAAAATCCGGTCCATTTTATATGATTAATTACTTAATTTTATGTGATGCCTTCAAAACCTCAAAAGACCTTCTATGTCTTTCTCGACGATAAGTATAATAATTCGAGCATTGCCAAGAACAATAGTTACTTACGCTTTCACGGCCTCACATAATAACATATTATTCGTTTATTTTCTCGCTGACGTTGATCATGGAGTAATAACACAGTCACATAAATATAATTACAAGCTATACCACCTGCGGCTGTGTTTGCGAAATGTAGGGGTGATACAATCGCTTGCTTGAAAAATTAACAACATTTCGAACTGTGATAACAGCAAGATCGTCAAACCAGGCCAAATGTCACTTAATAATAATAATAATAATAATAATAATCTTCATATGGTTATTTATATGTGTTGATATAATACGATGTAACACAAAGGATTCAACATAATTGCATTGCCTACGAAAGTCTCTCTGGTGTTCACGTCCATAAATAATAATAATAATAATAATAATAATAATAATAATAGTAATAAAAGAACACTAAAAACTCTTATGCTCAAACATTGCTAACATAAGAGTAATAACTCGAAGTTAGCATCCATATATGCTGAGATCATACTCCGATGTTCGGATATTTACTTATAATTTGTAGTTTTTCGTTTTTCTTCTTCTTCTCCTCCTCCTCCTTTTCTGTGTATTAATTTTGGTCTTTCATTTTTTTTGTCTTTCTTGTATTTTCTTACTGGTTTTATGTACGAGTCCTGTTTTTAAAGTAAGTACCGATAATGTTTTAAAACATAACAGAACATTAATTTCCAAATACTTTATTATCATTCATTACCTTACAGCTTACACTACTTCTCCACTTCACCGACATTATTCAGGCACTTGTCGTAACAGGAAACCAGTTTTTGTATGCCTTCGTCAAAGAATGATGCCACCTGTGATGAAAGCCAAGTCTGCACTTCTTGTTTTACAACATTATCGTCGGTGAAATGTTTTCCAGCAAGGAATTTATTCAGATAAAAATCCGGACTGTATGAAGGGTGGTCGAGTTCTTCCCAACCAAATGATGCGATCAGATCTTAAGTTTGTCTGTGTGTGGCCAGGCACTGTCACTCGTTGTTTCCCTATAAACCTCACACAATTGACGATGAATGTTTGCTGTTGCAACATTTCTCGCTTTCAAAAAATGAATCACTGACCTGACTTCACTGTCGGAGGGTCGTTCGATTGTTTTGAACCTTTTAGAAGCGCTCTAACAACAGGAAAACAAAGTGACGATCGCTCACAGCTTCGTCTGGCTTCCTAATGAATGAGATTTTCTCCATAAATAGGTAGCCCGAATGCTACATTTGAAGCCGCTCAGCTCCATTCACGAGAAATCATCATTACAACTGTGGTATTTGTAATTGATCAACATTACTTTCCCATAGTGTTTTCTCAGTATATTTGTTTTGTTCTTTATAGTGTCCTGAGAGTTCTAATTAGTTTTGTAGTTTCATAATGAACAGGCTGAGTTTAAAAAGGTACCGTAAACCAGCTAGTCAGTTATAAACTGTGGTTCAAGGAGCATTTGAGCAGTGAAAAGTGCTGATAAAAAGCAATTGAGAAAAGTGGGAGTTTAAAGTTCAATGCGGTACTTTACCTAAATGGTTACAGGACCGACTAAATACAATTTGTGACATTAAAATGGATGGTATTAAAAAAACCCAACTAGGTGGCATCAAAGCACAAGTTATAACTATAATAAAAAAATCTGATGTGATATATTCACGTAACATTCTCTACCCTCTATCTTTATTAGTGAGTATACAAATTATTTATACTAAAGCTTATATGTCTATCTACTACATTTAACCCAAATAAACTTTTACAAAAATAGCTACATTACACATATAGCGATAGTCAAGTATTTAAGAACTGGACGTTATATACTGGCCTTAATATTCCATACTGTTTCCATGCACTCACGAGAAACAACTGAAAATCGATGGGATTTTAAAAGAATAAATATTGAACAATTCGAAATTTTAATAACGGATATCTCAGAAACGGCTTATGCTACAAAAAACCTTATAAGTAAATTGTTTTAAAGAGATTATATTTTCGTGTGGTACTTTTTCGTCTATCGCTTAACGTTTACAAGTTATACAAGGTTATACAAAATTCCTTCCAAATAAAGAAGACTTCCTAGACTATACTCAGAAAAGTAAGAATATACATTTTATTTGTTATTAAAGTATATTTCTTATATGGTATTTTAATCAAAATAGTAGAAGTCATTTTTTTAAAAAATCCAAATTGCCGAAAAATTTTCCATTTAAGCGGTAGTTGGGGTGGGAAGATTTTTGTTAATGTCTTCGTGTCGTATCCTTGGAAGAAATAGCAAGTTAAGTATTATCCGACTTTTCATTTTTGAGTTATGCTGTTCCCAGACACACACACACACACACACATACACAGACCTTTTTCTAAAAATCCTTTTTTTATTCAGGGGGCCTCAAACACGTATTCTCAGTATCGAAGTTTTGGTTGGAATACAGTACCTTCTCTAACTACTACTACTACATGGTAGAAAAAGTAAAAAGCAAAAACAAAACATCGAAATTTTTCATATTTTTTACCAAATTTCACAGATATATTACTTTGAAAGACACTGAAATTGTCTGATACGTGGATTTCAGTAGTTCTTTTAGAAACATCAACTCATATTTGCAGTCTTCATGTCAACATTTCCAGTCCACAGCAAAGACACATGGCATACCCAAGAAACGACACTCGAGTAGCAACAGCCACGTATTGGCCGCTACTTACAACTTGATTGGTAAGGTCGTAATTTGTCGACACACAACAACGGCTGGGACTGTTTTCTTATCTTGCGGTGTTTACTATATGAATAGGCCGGCCCTCTCATGCCATCCGGAGCCTTAGAAAGGCGGTCGTAAAAAGGCTAAGTTGTTGAGGCTTTTAAAATTAAATAGCCTGCTCGTAAAAAGCACAGCTCAATTTGGAAGATTCCTGCTACAGTTGACAGTTATAACACTGCAACTACCTCCATCTCATTCTTACAATACCAAAGCTCCTTTTTCGTTTTACCTTTGTTAATTTATTTTAATCTTCCATTTCTACACATGTATACATGTATTGCTGGAATTCTTCTGTGCATTTGTCTCATCAGATTGAGCAAAATATATTTACCTGTATGTTTATTTTGATGCAGACAGTTAAGGTCCTTCAGTAGGACTCGTAGACTCCGCTCGCGTTTTTACATTAACTGCGGAGATTCTCGTCTATCTGTCTCTCCCTTACCATCCTCTCTCTCCTTCACTATTTCTACAATACTCTACGTATTTCCGACAGCTAATAGTAAATCATTTAGCGGACTCAAAAAAAAATTTAAACTTTAACATTATAACACAACAATGCTTTCTTGCCGAATATGAACGTTATTAATGGAATATTGAGATATGTAATAGTGCCATTTTTGTAATGTGGTTATTACAAGCAAAGTTGAAAGCTACCGTTTTATATTAGGCTTTGTTACCATTTAGTAGCCTCAAAAACATAAGAAACATTAAAGTATCATATTGGTTAAGTGCTGGGCCCATTTTACCCTCAATACTTCCAATGTTGAAGTAACCCCAGAGGTCCTGAACGTTTTAACGTAATTATAAATTAAGAAAGAAATTTAACGAGGAATAAAAAAAATATACACCAAACAAATGAATCTTGCATTTCTTGCAGCTGTATGAAAACACTGTAATATGTTTAATAAATTAATTAAATTTACAAAGAACTTGGCTTTACTACATCAAGAACAACGTGTAAGTCTTTTTTATCTCTTGCACTTTGTACAAATTAACTTTACAAATGTTCTGTAATATGTTACTTTTTCGCTCCAGTCCAGTACTTTTAGAAATTCGACACACGCACTCAATAACTAAATTTAGGAAAATTACTTACTACGCCAAAATATTGTTATAAATGTTGAATAGTCGAAATGGCGTAATTGAAACCGCTCCCTAAACCTGGAGTTTGCTTTTCTTCCTCATCGCTCGGCAAAAGACGAATCCTCTTGTAAGGGGATATACCACACACACATATACATATAGACGTATAAATTAATATATAACAAGAATTGTACATTATAATATAATTCAGCAAGAAAGATATTACAATATTTAGCAGCCAAAAGATGTACAAAGCAACGTAGATAAGTAAGGGACGGGCGAGCTAGCTAATTCAAGGTAAAAGTAATTCTAGGTAGACCCTCCTTTCACCAAGCTATTGAGCACAAAACTTGAAGAAATAGCAAGAAATGGAGACATATATAGAAAGGAAAGAGACAGAGATATTCAATTTTCTTCCGGACGCGTCAATGAGAAAAGTTTTGGAGCAGAATATAAGGTAACGCGGTCTGAGGACCAATTAGAAATGTCGCTACATTTTAAGGCGCGAAGGTGAGCGTCACTAGGTTTAGGTACAAAAGGGGGAAGAAAGTCCCAGATTTTCACTCTCTTTTAAAATTTCTTCGACACTCAGTGATACTCTCTCGACGAAGGATACACATGTGCACACATAGGTGGGGAAGCATGTGCAGTTAGATTAGGCTCCTAATTTATTATTGTGGTGGGAATTGTTACAGATGGGAAAAGTTAGCCGCTCATAAGCATTTTATGGATAATAAACCACATTTTAAGGGAAATGCAGTGTATTTTAATTTGCCTCACCTACGAAAACCCTGAGACCAGTGATATTAGTTATATAGGTAATTTCTTAGGAATGGTGAAATCATCAGCCGCTGAGCAAAGGTAGCCGGAGACCAGAACACTGCAGCAGAGGTCATCAACAAAGAGGACCAACGATTTTCCGTTACACTCTTCTCGTGCCTTGGGGTCGCCCGGGATCCGAAGACGGTGACCACTTGCGTTGACGTCAGCGCCTGATACAGCGCCACCATGCTCTCCTCAGCCTGATCTCTATTGGTTTCTCCTGATAAGCGTTGGCCGGTAATGCAGATAGTGTGAAGTAGGTCGTATTTTCACTCGGCCAAGACGTAAAGTGAAGTGCGTCTTTGGCCGTTAATGCAGGACCTGAGGCAGGCTGGAAGGATGTTCTGTGAGCAGGGGAGCCATAACTGGCTCAGATGCTAATATGGTAAGCGCAGCATTGGGAAACGAAGAAGAGTTTGAAAATACGAGACGAAGTCCAAGATTCTCAGACACAACGCATGTGTATTGCACATTATTTTTTCGACTGTAAGGTGAATTACTGACACTGTTGAAAATTATGTTTTTAGTAGCAAGGAACATTGCTACATTGTTGGCGAACTGGCGATCGATTATCCACGTCTGGTCCACGTCATACGTATCTGCTGAATGAATTAAATTGCAAGTTTATAGACATTAACAAATAAAAATGAAGTAAGGACCCAAGTAATATTTAAATGGTAAAATTAAACCATTAAGTATGATCATACATCATGTCTACAAGAATGAATAAATAAAACGTTAGAGCATTTAATATAGTTCATGCACATTTGTGTAGTAAAATACGCTAAAGCACGAGGTTAGTTCCCGCCACTGAATGCAGGAACTTCAACTTTCCACCATGACAGCATGAACGTAAAGTGGAAAAAAAAACATTACCCTCGAAAAAAGATCTATTGAAGAAAATACAAATTACATGTAATTCTCAGCATATTAAGATTTATTTTCTGTTTTATGTTTTTTAAAACGCTTAAAAATCAGAACGCAGGTTGACTGGTAGCGCATATATTCATCTATTTTCAGCATTTTTGGGGCTTGTATTTAGAGTTGCCAATTTACTGGGTTTAACTTCCAGATTTGGAGCATTTGGCTATAGTCTTGCGAAGAAAAAACATTTCATTCTGCCTAGGGAGAATACTAGCGCAGTTCGCAGATGTAAAGAATGCTATCATAAGGAATGCGCTACATAAACATATCATGCAAGCAAATATACACTCAGGGTTGCCAAACTAAACTCAGAGCTTCTGGAGAGGATTGCAGTTTACATAGTATTAAACAAATATCAACGCGAATTGATAAACTCGTCTCATTCCATTTGGCACAGAGGAATTTCATTATGGTTGGTAACAGAACTCGCAGTAGTAGACAAACTGGCAACGTGAGTAGAAAACTCTCCTGATCCTTCATCCCAGAGCATTCTTCTCATCTGTGAACGTAGACATAGTAACATTTTCTGTTTCCTCTGCCTCTCTCTCGTTATAATAACTGTAATGCAAAATGATAACAATATACATAATTTGAAGATTACACAATGCAGGTCAAAAATAAAACATTAGATGGTAATGTTGTGTAGAGGATTGCAGTTCTACTTTACAAAATTAAGGCAACGATGATAAAATTAAATTAAATTGAGTTTTATTTATGGACGCTCTTTAACTGATGTGGTCCTTAGCGCCCCATTCTATATTGGGCGCGAAAGACCGGAAATTTTGCTCACAGGTATCAGTATAGAGAGCTATCAGGCTTGAGGTTCTTTTACGTGCCGTAAATCTATGACACTAGACCACTGGCTTTACTTATCTTCTAAAGGAAGTCATGCTAAGAATTTTTATGATGACGATTTCTTACTTGCATTGTGTATCGTTTTGGGATGGCACAAATGCAAACCTCTAAGACTGGAAGGGTCTTAGTTTCAAAGTTCAGTGTTAATATCTACATACGTACTAAAATTTGGAGATTTTGTCTGAAAAGTGCGAATTTTGCAAGACCATCTAGCGGGATTCTATCTAGTGTTACATTTGCTGGAAAACCTGGCTGAACAGCTCTTGTATTGTATGCAAGCTTTGTATCATTAATGATATGGTGGATTACTTGAATGTCTTGGAAGTGGATTGGCAGTCCCAGAAAAAAAAGGAATTGTTACTACCGTATCTAGAAAACAGTACGACATTGCAGCCAACACATTTAAAACATAACGAAAGCAGCATAATAGCTATTTGACATGTAAACACGATACGGGTGAATGGCGTTTAAGCACTGTTTAGATATCAACCAATCGTGGCTTCACTACTTGATTACTGTAACACGATAATTTTGCCTCCTCCGCAAATTGTTTTCCAATTGCGGGGGACTGAAAACACAATAAAAAATTTATTATTTCATCAAGCACCATACATTTATTTAGTTGATTTAAAAATAAATATTCTTCTTCCAGTGGATTTGCAGAATTACTCTTAATCTAACATTTTATATTTGGTTTTGAATTAAGACCTACAGTTAGGCATCGTTTCATGATTCAGCAGTATTAATGGCGACGAGGTTTGTTTTTTAATAGTTTAATTAAAAATATTTTATGGCGTATACTTTATTTTAATTCACTACTTATATAGACTTATTTCGTGAAGTATAATAAATATCACTAGAAATTTTGAGACAACTACTCTTGTGCTACACACTCGCGAAGTCATCTTATAATCTCAAAAACCCTTGTGGTATTATTTGTACTAGCACATTTACAAGAATTATAGTTAAAATCTATAATTGTTTACTGATACTCAGGGATGTAAAATAGTATATGATACAAATATTTAAGCTGATTATTTAGAGATCACACAATAAAACAATGCATTTCAAGCCCTGTATTATAATTCATAAACAATGTTATTGGCAGCTTTTTGTCATGGCCTTATAAAATAAAAGAGAATCGTTCTTCCAAATACGTTCATGAAGACCACACTTAATTTAATTTCAACCTAGAACATTTTGAGCATTCGACGGCAAATATTTCGGAAATAAAAATCACATGTTGAAATCACTAACACAAACCAGATTATGCCTTTTAAAGGCAAGAATCCCGTGCGATCTAAAATTGGTCTGGAGGGAAATAGTCTATAGCAAGTATCGAGTTACACATATCTAGGATGTGATATAAGCTTTAATATAGAAAGGGATATCGGCTCTTAAATAAAAGAATTCCAGAAATTATGCGGAACTATACAGGGAGCTTTTAAAAACAAGTAAGGAAAGCAACAAAAATAAAACTCTACAGGGTTATACAATTCGCACAATGCAGATGGTTGTTCGCAATCTATGGTAACAAACCTAAGACTCCCTTACCTTCGTGATGGATGACGTGACTGACCTGACAATAGCAGGTGGGACAGTAAACTGGACCACACAGGCAAAGTACCTAGGCGTCACCCTGGATGTCAAACTGACATGGAAGCCCTTCATAGAGGAACTAGCCACTAAAATAAATCGTAGGATAGCAATGTTGTATCCCTTATATCATAGAAACTCTGTAATGTCCGTGCAGAACAAAGTGCTCCTGTACAAGCAGGTGCTTCGCCCTGCTCTCACATACGCCTGCCAAGTCTGGGGTATTGCCGCCAGAACCCATCTCCAACGCCTACAAACCCTCCAGAACTGCTTCCTCCGTACCGCTGTCAACGCTGACTGGTACATCCCAAACACAGACATCCACCGTGACCTTCAAATCCCCACCCTAGCAGACTTCATCCTCTCCCTATCCCAAAAGTTTTACGACTCCCTTCCTCACAGCTTCAATTCCCTCATCCGCGGCCTCGGAGAGTATGATATCGACCCCGGGGAACGCTACAAACGCCCCAGACTTGTGCTTGGCAGGCACTAAGTAAACAAAAAAAATATTACCATCTACATCTACCTTCAAAAATCCTTCCAAACAAACCCGAAATTCCATCCCTACCACTCAAAAAAAAACACTTCCTCCACACCTAAGACCTTTTCTAATCCTAACAAAACCACCGCTAAACCACCTCCCATTACCCTAAACCCATCCTACCAGCATAGGACATTTGTCTGGTATGGTCCTAGTCGGGAGACACCACTTGGACCTCAGGTGGTTCCTTCTCCCAACGACACCCCCCTGAAGTGGCCCTTACCTTATAAAAAACCACACCCCCACCAGCAGTGATGTTCTATCTGGAAGACTTTGGCTTGAGCTATCAATCTGCAGCGCAGCTTCCAGTGGAGCAAACTGCTACGAAATACAGGGATGTCTAGTTTATTCCATTCCTCCTGGCAACGACCATCCAAAGTTCGCGGCCGTCCGCTTCCAAGGGCTCTTTTAGTAACCCAAATGCACAAAACTGCAGTGAGCATCAGAAGACATGGATGTCGCTGAAAGGTGTGGAATGTATTCCCATTTCTCTGTTATGTTCTCCAAAAATTTGTAGGTTAAAGCAGACGTATGGCTTGATGCCTTATCCTGATGCAATCAGACTTTATTTACGTTTGCACCATAGAGAGCAGGGATTTCTGTATCGTAAATTTGTATCAGGACGTTAGTCTGATAATATGCCGAGTTGATTTCACATTTTTATGTACACGACGAATGGTTAATTTGCCATTGTAACTGAACCTCGCTATTACCATGAAATCATTGGAGAAATTTTCGTTAGTTTCCTTTCCAAGTTTAAAACTTTTTTCTCCCCTTGGTCGGTAGTATATAGTCCAGGATTTGTTGCATTCACTTAAATAAACATATGACGCATCTAAAAAGACAAGAAACATCCACTTTCCTCAAGCTAGGTATCGTTTATACAGCTTTCCGCTGTTAGTGGCACGTTCTACAATGTGTTTAGGAAACGGCTTATATCCCCGGCTCTTATAGAACGTTTCTAGATGTAAATCCTTGTTGATTATGGTGTTCACAGTAGTAACAGAGATCCCTAATTACAGCGCAATTGACCTCTGAGTTGCAGGATTTGGTCCAGGGGCGAGGGCCTTCACCTTCCAAATTATCTCCGGGGTGCCACTGGTGGCCGGTCGTAGATTTCCTTGTTTCTTGCTCTTTGGAATAAGTTCTGATTTGACCTTACGTTTCTTTTTGTGTGCGCATGAGATCACTTTCTTGGATGTGGTAAACCCAAGCCTCTTGCACTGCTTAATAATCTTAGAATACAAGTATTTTTCATCGGAGAGGGCAATAATGTACCCTTGGTTCTATGTACCAGAATGGTTCTATTTTTGACGCCATTTGATGCAGCAAGAACAAGAGCACACAACTGAGCAAACACAGTGATACACTCATGCTGCTGAACTTTCATTCAGTTCCACATGTTTCAGCGTGGAGCTATTGTACTCGTCTGATATTCCTACCATAGATCGTGAACAACCCTCCGTACTGTACAGCTATGAAACCTGGGTTCCAACGAGAAAACAGAAAGGCAGAATTCAGACAACAGAGTTAAGGTTCCTTAGGCAAGCAAAGGTTTGTACCAAACTCGATAAGCTCAAAAATGAATAAATAAGTGAGGAATTAAAGGTATAACCTTCATATGAAATAGTAATAACCACAGATAAAAGTTAATTGAGCACATGAACATAATGAGTGAGGAGAGATACCCACTACAAGCGAGGAACTATCAAGCAAGAGGATGATAAGACGTTGGACGTCTGATGTGCGAAGCCAGAACAGGCAATTGCCTGTCTTTGCGGTGATGACAATGACGACAAATATCATGTTTAATCAGTAATACACAGCTTTACTGTGTTTTTGCTATATCCTTTATTTTCTATACAAAACTCGAAAACAATCAAGAGGATTTCAACGGATATTTGCAGGAGACACAATACTGACATTCAAGTTTACTTCTTCTAACATATTTTATTTCGACCCAAATTATTTTGCATTCCAGGAGCCTAAAACCTATTTCGGAGAAAATTATGTATGTTTATCTCCTTTTAGTTGGAGGATGAGGGCTTTCTTAACCTTATGTTAACATAGAGAAAGTAAACAGATTAAAATTGCATCAATTATAAATCTTATTTCTAAAAAAACACTAAAATTACAAGACGACGTGTTTCTTCTGTTGTCATGTTCAGACGTATATGATTATAAAATAAAAATCTAATTAATGCATTCTCACAACGTTTTCTACCAATGAAAAATACACATATATACATTATAGATATGTCACCATTCATGTCAAAGTGATTCTTCTTTCCTCGCTATGTTACTAAAAATATTTTACATAGAAACTTACGAAATTAAACAATAAGGTTTTAACAAGCGGAAACAGCATTCAAATGTTTATTAGTGGTAACAAGCTGCTGCAATGGGAAGAAAATAAAGGGGGGAAGCAAAGCAAGATTAGCAAAGCTTCAAGCATTTACATACTCCAACACTGCGAAAAAGTTAAATTTAACACAAATGTATTATAATTGAGCTATCATTTATCCTGGAATAGGTTTTTGTCTAACTGTTAAAATTTCCTTTTTATACAGGGTGGACTAAACGGGCGATTTTGATTTACTAATATAAAGTATAGAACTATTTTTGAGGAACTGTTAGATACACAAGTGTAAAGCAAATACGTAAGATAACATTTGATTTGTACACATAGTATTCAGGTTTTGAAAACTGCGTTCTTAAGATGGCCTCCATTTCTTTGCGCACACTCTTCGTTTCCAGATCTCAAATCACCCATCACACGGTGCAACATTTCGATGAGAATTTGAGGCACTTCATGACAAATTCTTTGTTTGAATCCTGCGACATTTCGTGGTGATGGATGACAGAAGACTTTGTTTTTCAAGTAACCGCACAAGATGAAATCGCATGCTGTTAAATCTTGTGACATTGGCCGTGGAATATTCCGTACTTGGAGATGAGATGATTGGGAAACAAACGTCTAAGACGTTCCATAGATACCTGAGCAGTATGGCTGCTCGCTCCGGCCTGCTGGAACCATGTGTTTTTACTGATCGATGGGTGCTCGGCAGTCTGAGGAAACTTATCGATTATCGCGGAATAACGCCGGGTATTTACTGTTAGACAATTCCCGTTCTCATCCTCGTGAAAGGAAGGACCGATGATTACAGACGATGACATGGCGTACCATATATTGACATTGGCACTATATAAAGGTTGTTGATGTAGCTGTTGGGGGTTAATTCGTAACCACCATCGGAAATTATGTTTGTTTACATGAAAATTTGCTTTATCACTCATGATTAGTTATGGATGATGATCTCATTATCATCTATAAGTTAAACAAATCTGACAAAGATCATACTACTTATGTACTTTGTCACCTTCTGTTAGTGCCTGAACCGTCTGAATTTTGTAAGGATGGAACTTGAGATCGTTATGCAGAATTCTGCAAACAGTGGAACGTGATAGTCTAAGGGACACAGAGTGAGGTCGAGCTGAGCATTTAGGACTACATTCGAATGCGGTCCTTACAGCAACTCTCCAGTGTTCGCACATTTATTTTCCCTGGAGGATTTCTCTTTAGAGCAGAGCCCGTCTCCTCAAAAATTATAAGCCATATTTTTATAGCATGAGCACCAGATTATTACGGTGGATATTGGAATGCTCCCGAAATAGCGCTATGCAGCGCCAAAGCTATCACAATTCTTGTAACAAGCCTTACGCTTAGTACCAGTCCAGTTCTCCATCATGTCTAAATGATACACGCTTTACAACACGATAATAAAGTATACAGTCAAATGACATAAGCATATCGGAAATAATCTAGATTTAAAATCCCCCGTTTCTTTGGTCCATCGTTTACAAAACTACACACAGACAAAAATGACAGGATCATGTAAACAGAATAGATGGAAATCGAACACCACAAATAGTACAACAGTACAAATCAATAGGTAGAAGGAATGTTAGCGGACCACAAATGAGGTATACAGATCAGTAATCTCGAAGACGGAACAAGCTACAGGACTTATGCCGTGATGATCGTGACAAAATTACACAAAATCCAATCAAATAAAGGTAAGTTCACAGAATATTACCGGAAATTTAAATAGGACATCAATGCCAGGTTAAGATACATAAAACTGGAAGATGTATCCCAAACGAGCCAGCAATTTGAAATGGAAGTGGGAAGGCCACGTGGCGAGACTCCAGGACAACGTATGGGCATACATTTCTACAATGTGTACCCCCTACATTGGCAAGAGACGACAAGGCAGACCCGGAACAAGATGGGACGACGCCTTCTAGAAAGCAGTAGGAACACATTGGACCAGACTGCACACGACTGCAGCAGCTGGAGAGACATCCGAAGAAAGAGAAAGTGCTAAACACAACCACCTTTTGGGGGGGGTAGTGGACAGGTGTAGGAAGAAGATTTAAGGAGCGGATGTGAAGGGAGAAATAAGGAAAGGTGGTGGGGTTCCGCTGAGCACCCCCGTTAGTAAGCGGAAGGTATCTACCAGCTTATGAAACGCTAGCAGAGGACGTGGAAGAGTCCGGGAAACAGCCATGACCGTGTCAGCGCCCTGACTGCCCCCCGGGGAATGACGGGATTGGGTAAGGAACTTTATTAGTCCTTATTGCATTGTGCTTGGGTACTGTAGAGCGCCCAATGTGGGGTGCGCTAAAGTTGGACGATGGTGGCAGAGCCTTGTGTTCGGAAACAGGATAGCGTGTTCGATTGACATCAAGTAGGTGGACAGTCGTTCCTGCCCAAGAAGTCCACCCGGCCATCGTAGTGTGCAGAGACTTCACTGTGTCGGCGAGTCCTGAAATGGTGTGCCGAAACTCCTCCAGGCACTCTGTAGGAGCCGGCGGTGTTGTCTGTGGCAGGGAGGCGATGGATGCGCCCAGGCTACTGATGTAGGAGTCGGCGCTGTCGAATCGCTGCAGGCAGCTGGTGGAGAAGGACTGGAAGGCTGATGAGAAGGCAGTGGTGTTGGCGTGTAAGTCCTGAATAGTGGCTTCCAAGGCGGTGAGACGGCGGAGTTGATGCTCAGGTTAGCAGAGTTGGCAGCGGTGATTCGGAATTAAGGGAAGAAGCGTGCAAAGTGAGGAATCTCAAGCAAGATCATGCAGTGTCGATTGCAAAGAAGTGAGTGAACAACAATGTGAAGTGCGGAAGGAAGAATGCAACGAAAACACCACTTACGCGGACTAGCTCCCCGCATGAGTCATATCGAGCTACCCCTCGCAACAGGAGGCCTTAGGTCTTCAGGGACAAATTGGCTATTCATTCATAATATATTTTGTTTTTCAGGTCAATATGTTAAACATTGAATATTAGTAAAAGTCCTTAAAGCCTTTTTGAGTGAACAAAAGAATGATGGAAATTTGTCCGTGTAAAGGATAGTATGGCAGGGAAGTTTGCTTGAAACATTTTCATGCTTCATCCTTGACAGATGTGTTGAACTTAATTATCAAGTTTGGTAGTTAACCGACTTTTCGTTTTTGAGTTATTCTGTTCATACACGCGCCCACTCACACACGCACGGACCATTTTCAGAAAATGCTTGTTTGTGGCACGAGCGGCGTGTTTAAGCTATCTTATGAAATCTCATTATCGAGATTTTGGATGGAATATAATGCAGGGGTGGGAGAAATTAAGTATACAGAGGTGCCCTACAATTACATATGTAATATTATGGGTGGGCAACTCAATGATTCAGCAAGATGGGGGCTCCTGCTCACTAAACATGAATAGTGTGAGATTTGTTAGCAGTAGAATTTCCAAATAAGTGAATAGGACTAAGGGAATCAACTCAATGGCCACCAAGATCACTCTATGGATTTCCTCCTTTGCGATGTTCTTAAATATAAGGTTTTTGCAAGGAGAGCACGTGCTATTGATTTGATTCAGTCCATTAGGGAACGGCCAATAAATTGATGCAATAAGGTAACATGTCCTTGAATGCCAAATCTAGAATATAGCAGTGTGTAAACTCTGAAAACTAACAGTTTTAATATTCATAAGAGAATAGTCTAATGTTATATGTTACCTCATAAATCTGTAAAGGGTTTTATTGTATACTTTATATCTCATTACCATATATCTACTACAGATCTTATTTTATCCACCCCTGCACTTCCACTTACCTACTATAGGTAGACGGTAGAGAAAGTAAACAGGTCCGCACACATAGAAAGTAAAACAGCAAGGTATTTTCGAAGCTTTAAAATGTAAAGGAAGTTCAAATTTTCGCAGCAAATATCAGAAAGTCATATAATTATGCAAACTTGTCACAAAATACTTTCAGTGCGTCCTCCATAACAACTCCTTCAGTATAAAACGGTGGGGATACAGGTCAGCACCGTAGCGACCACTCGCTCACTCAACCAGTTTCCACGTGACAAGCCCTCTGCTTGCGGACCAGACTGACCGCGGCCAGTAGTTTGTCATCCCATTTCATTACAAAACCTAAACGCATACATTAAGCTCTAAGATGAACACATGAACAATACTCTGTTGGAATCCGCAAGAGCATTGCTTTTAGGCATTTGTTTATATATTTTGCCGGGAGGTTTGGAACGCCCGTCAAAAACGTTTACATGAGGAAAAACAACCTGCAGAAATTTTAGAGTAGAAAGACAGTGCCAAACTAAGCATTTTGAGATTAGGAGCTTAGGATCGCAGATGCGTTATAGTAATAGAGCGCTGGATAGCATTTGAAATCAAACTTCATAAAACAATCTTCATTTAGCAATCAAAGTGAAACGTAACCACACGACAAATGTGAACACACTTTCTCAACTAATGAGTACTAATGAGAAATTGACCATTACATCCGTGTATTGTACCGTACTCTTTGTACTGAACAAAACGTGCGTTGACAGGTATTACCGTACCATCTAGTAGGCTCCACATCACACCCACACACCTAGTGACAATGATTATTATTATTATTATTATTATTATTATTATTATTATTATTATTGTATAAGAGCGCGTTTTGTTTACATATGACACGCCACCAAGGACCTACGCAGAGAGTGCATTTGGGGGGAGGGGTTGAAGTGAGCTCATTGTGGGAAGGGTGAAACAGGAATAGCTCAAAACTTAAGATGTCAACAATACCTTCATTTCGTGGTCACTTTTAAGAGTTTTATCCAAATGGGGGGGGGGTGTATCAATTGGATCACTGAACACGATATATTGATTAAATTAAGGATTTGATGGGTCAACGTGATGAATAAGTAAAAGTAAATAGAGACTAAACTCAGGCAGGACTCGTGCACACACACGTATGTTAACCACTAGATTACGAGGAGAACCATTCCTTCAACACCCCCATAGAAGGTGTTCTGTAACCATTTAGTACGAATTACCCGTGATTTAGCGTGTGAAAATATTAAAATGAGCGGAGCAGGCCGTTTAAACAATGCAATTAACTAAAGTATGGAATGCCCTGCACATAGCAGGTAGAGAAGGTATTGCATTCCACCCAAAAATTCGATAACGAGATTTCACCGGAAATACATGCTTTGAGGCACCCTGAATCCAAAAAAAGGCATTTTTAGAAAAAGGTCATATGTGTATGTGTGCCTGTGTGTGTGTTTGAGTCTGTCTGTGAACTGCATAACTCAAAAACGAAAAGTCGGATTAATACCACACTTGATATTTAGGTTCAGTAGCTTCCAAAGATGCAACAGGGAGATTTAAGAAAATTTCCCATCCCAACTACCCTTTACATGTAACATTTTTCGGAAAATTTTGATGTTTTAAAAAATGGCTCTTACGGCTATTATGTAATACAGATGTTTACATGACAAATAAAATGTACATCTTGAATTTTCTGGGAATAGCCTGTGAAGTCCTCATTCGGAAGAAGTTTGGTATAATCTTCTATAAATGGTAAACATTAAGCAATAGGCGAAAATGTACCATACAAAAAATGTGGATCTCTCTAAAACATATAATTTATTTAAAATAAATTTTCCAGCGTCATAAGCTGTTTCTGAGATATACTTATTAAAGATTCGAATTGTTCATTCTTTTAGTCTCATCGATTTTCTGTTATTTCTCGCGATTGCATGGAATTTAAGACCAGCATATAGCGTCCAGTTCTTAAATATTTGACTATCGCTGTTCTCTTTGTATCTATAACGAAATGTGTAATGTAGCTATTTTTGCAAAGGTTTATTTGGATTAAAATGTAGTAGATAGAAAAGTAAGCTTTAGTAAAAATAGATAGAGTAATAAATGATAGAGGGTAGAGAAAGTCATGTGAATGCATCACATCAGATTTTTAATGTGTATTGTACCTTTATTTGCTTGTTTATTAATAGGCACGGAATCGTGTAGGTATAAGTTATATAACGGAGAGGGACACACTCGCCTGCAATCCATTGTGGCTACCACCCCAGGAAGCAGGGATGAAATGAAGGAACCACAGGAGGCTACAGGCCGTAGACAGACAGTACACAGAGAGGCGCGGAAGTTCCTAACAGTTCCAGACTCGAAGACCCACAGCACTTCTGGAGCTGCCTAGAAAGGGGCGATGAACGGGCCACCAAGCAGCCCTCTAGTCTCCACGGGGAGTACTGTTTCCATTGAACAAGTATCCGCGCTATCACCGGTACCGCCATACGCCACGAAACCTAGAAGCACACCTAAAAGACGAGGAGATGAATTAGAGGGAAATGATGGAAAGGAAATTGTGGTGGATGAGAAACCACCCCAGCATTCGCCATCTGACCAGGGAAAACCACGAGAAACCCAAGGGTAGAGTGGGCCTTCGACGGGAATCAAATCCGAGTCCTCCTGAATGTGAGCCATATATCGGTTACGGAGTGGTACATTAAACCTGTAAGCATGAAAGAATTACAGAAAACAAACATCAGACTACGCTGCACCCCCCCCCGTCTACGCTCGTACACGCCACAGGCTCTAATTTGGCGAATTTTCAAAATACTTATTTTCGTACTGCCTTTCTACCTACATGGCGTTGTTAAATCCTTCAACCACTCCTCAAAATATGTACCAATTATTAGTAGCTCGTCTTAGGACGTCCTTTGTTTCAGAGAATGCCTTTTCTTTATTGTTGTTAATCAGTATCAGTGGCTTCTTATGCTTTTTCTAACACGCACCGGGCTAACAGCCGGGAAGGGCGATTGTACGTTGCACTGAAGGTTTCTAAACCAGAATGTAATCTGCAATAAATCATTAAAGGTATAAAATGTAAACTTCACTGGTTGTTTTATATTTATTGTCTGAACTGCACTGGAACACGTGGAGTCATGGGTGTAGTTTGCACCGGGGATGTGCGTTCAATGGTTTTTGTACAGACTGCGGACTTCATTGTTCTTCACAATCCTCGTCCGCAGTTTATGCCACTTCCGCTTCCACAAACGCACAGTAAAATATCGCAGACATTTTTAAATTAGTCCATAAAATTCCATTTTGTTTTTTAGTTTACTTCAAAAAATAATAACAAGTGCTTTTGAGGAATGCGAAGCGATCAATTTGACCCTGTTCATATTTATTGATTTGGCTCTGAATATATAATTTATCGTGAAAGAATTGTGTTGATGTATGTGTATTTTCGGTGCTGTTTACATATTTTGATACAGACATTGGTGTGATAAGACGTCATTTCTCCCCCGAAAACAAACGCAAGTGGACGGCAGGAATTAAAGCTTGTATTGAAATATGAATGAAAAGATTCACACGCATTCGTATTTCGCGCAAGCACTTCTTTACAGCTCGGACATGGGACAAGATACAAGATCTGCAAGAGTATATTATAGATGGAATCTCATAAGTAATTTCGGTTTTTAAGCAAAGCTTTATTTCGAATGTTTTCTGACAAGAAATTAAACTACTCTTCAAAGTAGAGACCATGAGATTCCATGGTATTTAGCCATTTTTCAGCGCGCTTTATTATCCCGCAACGCACCAGTCTCTGGTTTTTGATGCGAAGGATTCGGTGGGACCCACATTCACAACTTCAAAATATTCTCGAAATTTCTTCCTTGCAAGCAATGTGTTTTTCATGGAACCATAGATCAAAACAGATGGTAATCTGATGGCGCAAGATCAGGGCTGTATGCTGTGTGTGGTAGTAGTTCGACTCCTTCCAATTTCTGAATTTTTGTCATGGTTCTTCGTGCAGTATGGTGTCTTGCATTGTCCTGCTGCAAGAGAGCTCTATTTCGGATAATTAATGCTGAGTATCTCCGTCTTAAAATTTCAGGAACTCGTTCCAGTTGTTCAGAACAAAGGTACGGATTGGCTGCACGCCCGTTTGGAAAAACTCCCAGTGAAATACTCCTTCAAAATTACTTTGGGGCGAAGTGATTTTTTTTAACGATGACTTTGGCAGGTTAACGGGAACTGAGCCACTGTTTACATCACATGTGACAATCCTCCTGATAAATCTATCATCCGTGAGATTATCGATAAGCTGACGACTGAGATTCACCTTACGTTGAGCTGTTGAAGTGTCAATTCACGAGGTACAGATTTACAGCTTCTGTTTAATTTTCCAAGTTTCTTAATCTGGCAATAAATGGTATCTTTTGATGGACTAGGTTCTTCTGACAGCCTACGAGTACTTTATTGCGGATTTCCTTCCAAAACGCTGCATGTATTCTCAATATCCCATAATTTAGGTCTTCTAGAACGTGGTAAATAATTAATGTTTTCTTCTCCAGTGTTGGAACTTTGGAACCATCGCTGTGCCACACGCTCACTAACAACACCTTCCGCTTCACATATTTTTCGAGCCGCGGCAGCAGCTTTATAATCTTGTTTTCAGTAGTGTTTTAGAAGGACTCTAATCTCCAACTTTGCAACTTCCATTTTGTAATTGTATATTAACAACTGACGACTGACACATTCTCGCAGTAGACGTATTACTAGCCGTGGCATCCTGTAAGTAGCAATTCTAATGTTATAAAACACCAAACTTAAAAAACTACATTACTCATGAGACAACCTAATATGTGCTGTTATATAAAAATATTCAGAATATAGAAATGCATGCATAAGTAAGATTTTTTCGACCTGACCCTGCAGAAACTCAAAGGAGAAGACGGATGAAGAGCAGAGAGGAGAAAAGACTGGCAGTCTCTATGTGTGTGTTTTTTGTTTACGTATGTGTTTCTTTTTATTTGTCTTACCCTTCTGTAATTGGGGCCAATGCCCTGTTGAAGGAAAAAATAAATAAATAAATAAACATTCCCCTAGCGCGGTGCAACAGCAATGCCTATGCTACGCATCGGCCGTTCTCCTACAACTAACTCAAAAGCCCTTCCGGGAAGTAATGGGCTCGTCCAGCTACTGTGCATCCAGCTGAGAGGGCCAGGAGGAGAAAATCGAACAGCAACTTAAATTGTTATTCACATGTCAAACAGTGTATCTTCCTCCTCTAATACCAAACTTCCTCTACTTCTGCCTATCAACTTATTTCAGTAGTTGGGAGGTGTTTTTGGCAGAGTAGCACAACGTTAGGCACCCAGCGCTGGGGGGTAATGTAACCGGGCCTTCAAACAAAGCCACACTAAGCTCAACTAATTCACAGCCAAATGCACTTTATTAGCCCCATGATATTTGTTCGTTGATTAAATTTTATTTGCTTTGGACACCTAGATAGTGAACTTGGAGGCAATTGTTATAAAGAAAAAAAATTGTGATGTGATACATTCACACGACTTTCTCTACTCTCTATCTTTATTAGTGGGTATGCAAACTATTCTTACTAAAGCTTATTTTTCTATATACTACATTTTAATCCAAATAAACATTTGCAGAAGCAGCTAAATTACACATTTCGTTACAGATACAAAGAGAACACCAATAGTTTTAAGAACAAGACGCTATATGCTGCAAGTTCTATATTGTATTCATACACTCACAAGAAGCAACTTAATGTTGACAGAACTTTGAGAAAATGAGCAAGTATTAAACAATTCGAACCAATAATAACGGGTATCTCAGAAATGGCTTATGCCATAAAAAAAACTTATTTGAAATAAATTGTGTGTTAAAGAGATCTGTATTTATAGTACAGTACGTTTTCGTCTTAGTTTAACGTTTATAAGTTCCTTCCGAAAATGAAAAAGATTTCAAAGGCTAGAATATTTAAGATATATATTTTATTTGTCATGCCAATATTTATTATGTAGTATTTTATTAAAAACATTAGAGCTATTTTTTGGAGGGAAAATCAACATTTTTGTAAAATGGAGGCAGTATTTTTAACACTTAAATGATTTCAGTCTAATTATATAAATATAAATTCAATAACAGCCCGCCCTTAAAGCAATATGTGTATGTAACAATATATAAAAAGTGTATTTAACAGTCATTGTATATATTTGTACTATATCCATGTGTAATAATGTTATGTGAATATATTACGTAATTTAATAATGTAGGAGCTGTGAGAATAATAGTTTAAAAGTTTCTAACAATAAGGTAACAATGAGGTAACCTTGAGGCAATAATGAATTTGAAAGTTTAAAAGCTAAGTCATTATTGGAGCAACAATAATGTAAATTTTGAGACAGTTTAAAAATAGCCAATCAACAACCAGAAAAAGCTTTAGTTAAATGAAGACATTCTATTGGAGTAGGATTAGCCAATCAGAGACTTGAAATACAGAAATTTACAAGTTTAGGCGGTTGAAATCAATTCAGTTGCCTGCAGACAGTGTTTGTAACCGATGCGAGATGCGTCCTCGAGAGATTTAATACGCATTCGTGTGAGACGAAAAATAAGTTTACGTGTTAAAAAGTGCAAGTAATTCATAAAGGAATCTCACAGCTCTACATCAGTGAAGTGTTATTTAAATCGTGTCAAGTATTAATAAAAGGAGTGAAGTAAAATTATAATCGGTGTAAGCCTACGTTCTTAAGTCGCACCACAACCCTGTTAAGACATCCATGTCTGTAAAATAAATACTGACACAGCCGAGGCAAACATAAATATAAATATTTAAAGAAACAGTTAAATTACAAAGTTAATAATATATATATATATATATATATATATATTTAAACATTTGGGGCAAATAACTCCTTCAATACAAACTACTTCAAAATGCTCCGTGTAAAGCGTAGTTGGGGTGAGGGATTTATCTTTAAATTTTTTTTCTCAACTGTATAAGATAATGAAACCAAATACCAAGTTTGGTATTTATCCTATTTTGCGTTTTTTAGTTATGCTGTTCACAGACACACACAACAGACCTTTTCTAAAAGTCTTTTTTTGGATTCAGAGGGCATCAATACAGGTATTTTTGGTAAAATCTCGGTATCACATTTTTGGGTGTACTGTAATACCTTCTCTGCCTAGTATGCACGTGGTATAGAAAGTAAAATACTCTCTTAATTTTCTTTTCTTTCAAATTCGGAGGAACCTGAAACGTATACCGATAAAAGTTCTATTTCTATATTTTTGTTACAAAACACAACTTTTCCTCTATCTTAACGCGGTGGAGAAAGTAAACAATTTCTTTGATAATGATAAATCAAGGTCGTTTATCTTTATGCTTACAAGAATATTATTTTATCGAATAAAACTTCAGCTCGTTACTGAACCGTGATGGTATCGTTATGCAGGAATTAGTAGGCTATGTCATCAAATCTTTGCATATTCAAATAGTGTTAATTTCTAAATAGGTTATGTTATTGAAAAAAATGTATCTTTATTATATTGAAGTAGATATAGTCTTTACGTTGGAATTGGAGTTCTTTATTTAGCTCCACGTATGGACGCCAATTTGAAGTAGATAGTTTCTTTAAGTATTAAAATTTAATATTTATGTTTGCCTTGGCTGCTTCAGTATTTATTTTAGAGACATGGATGTCTTGGCAGGGCGTGATGCGACAAGAATGTAGGCTTACAGAGATTATAATTTTACATCACTTATTTTATTAATACTTGACACGATTTAAATAACACTTCACTGATACAGAGCTGTGAGATTCTTTAATTAATTAATTGCACTTTTTAACACGTAAACTTATTTTTCGTCTCACACGAATACGTAATTAATTTCTCGAGGACACATCTCGCGTCTGGTTAGTAACTCTGTCTGCAGGAAACTGAACTGATTTCAAGCGCCTAAACTTGTAAATATCTAATTTAAAGAGTCTGATTGGCTATTTTTACTCCAATAGAATACCTGCATTTAACTAAAGCTTTTTCTGGTTGTTGATTGGTTATTTTTATAAACTGTCACTAAAATCACATTAATGCTTCCAAGAATCACAAGTAGCATTTAAACTCCCAAATTAATTATTGCCTCAAGGTTACCTCATTATTCGCAACGTTTAACCTATTATTCTCACAACTCCTACATTATTAAATTACGTAATATATTCACATAACATTATTAAATATGTTTACAATAATATAAGCATATACAACGACTGTTACATACATTTTACAAATTATTACATACACATATTGCTTCAAGGTGGGCTGTTATTGAATTTACATATTATATAATTAGACTGAAAGTATTTAAATGTTAAAAATACTGCCTCGATGTTTACTTTGAGTTTGGCTGCATATTTTTTGATTCCCACAGCTGATAGCATTGTTTAATATTCCATAACACATTCGATTGTTCATTCATTTGGTAGATCTGGCATGATCTGACAATGATGATTACACATCACACAGTAATATTATTTACTTAATCTGTTAAATTTTATTGATAGAATAGTCGCAATAAACCAACTCAGGTTACGTGTTTTATTAGAAAAATTCGTAACGGCTCTTGGGATTAACTGTGATGAAGCATTTTATGGTACTAATCATTTCCTATATTCACTTTTTGTTAAGGTTTTTCCACATATAAAACGTCTAGTTTCAAATGTTAAGTGTCAGTTCTTTTGTTTCAGACGAACTAGTGCGAGTATTTACACATCGCAACTATTTTAGTCGAAGTCAAAATGACTTTTATATGACTTCATACAGGGGTACTTCTGGAAATAAAAATATCATCCATACAAGTTCTAAATTATTTAACTCAGTGCCAACGAATTTAAAGA
The DNA here is from genome assembly GCA_030765065.1 of Deroplatys truncata. Taxonomy (NCBI): domain Eukaryota; kingdom Metazoa; phylum Arthropoda; class Insecta; order Mantodea; family Mantidae; genus Deroplatys; species Deroplatys truncata. Next base: position 263,912,755 of record CM060975.1, on the reverse strand, counting down.
GAATATATGATATAAATAGTTTTAAAAAGCCACTAAAAAGCCTTTATTAACGCACTGCTTTTATAACTCGAAGGGTTTTTAAATCACAGCACAAATGTTCTTTAAATATGCTAATTTGGTTGCATCTATTTCCTATAGCTCTTGTTATTCCTGTATGTTAATAATTATAATTTGTGTAAGTAATAAGTATTCTGTATATATAATTTATTTTTACCATTTGCATTGTACTTAGTTATGATAGCTAGTAATAGCTTGTGTATATTATTTTTATTATTATTGGTATATTATTGCAATTAACACTTTGACGTGATCTACAACAACATTTTAACTCTCTATATTGTATGACTGAGCATAAATAAATAAACAAATAAATAAATAAGAAACACAGTATTATTGTAGTCTCAGTCTGTATACTGTGTATGTTAGCCTAGTTGAAATAATTTCTGGTGATAAGCGACATGACTAAAAAAAACAACTAGAACAGTAAGCCTCTGGATGAATATTTGGAGAACAGACGGAGATAAATGACAATGGTTAGAGTACTCCGTATGACGATTACAGTCAGTTTTTTCCCCTATATGGTCTAAAGCCTAGACAAGTTTATGTCTTTATTTTCAAAGAACTTCAGCTGGAGAAAAAATTCCGAAAGAAACTCTGTAATCTTCCTTTTAAGTAACGCACCAGCTGTGGAAACATAACCTAACTTTTTAATCAAACAGCTGGCAACAGGCGGAATTTCGTTACTAGCTACACAAGCCTTATATGCAGAAGAGATGTAAGGTCGCACATTTAGCAGTGAAGAAGATATTCTTGTAGACCTGTGTTGTGGAAGGTCAAAGGTGCCGACGGTTCTTATAAAGTCCGGCAATGTTCCTCAGCGACAATAAAAGATTGTATACGCGCATGCGCGTTGCTTAGCATGCAGGTCGCGACCTCTGGCTACGTATGCTAACAACACTCGTGTGATGATACTGACCCTTAACTGACCGCTATCCTTGCCAACATTAATTGTGATTAAAACTTAGAAACCTGTTCTCAAACAAATTGCTTATGTTAAATTCTTTCAAGCGGCACGTATTGTGCAGCATTTCGTAACGGTATGCATTCTGCAAACTGAATTTTATTATTAGTCATGTAACTTCCGATAAATTTGGTTGTTATTGGAAGATTCTTTCCTTTTCTTTTGGAAATTTACATGTATAAATCGTTGACATTATAACAAATTCCGTTACAAAAATATTTAAAGATAGTCAAAATGACGTTCATTGTATATAAAAATGTTTATTCATGTAACAGGTGCTAGTTTACAAATCCCTATAATCAAATTTTCCATTGACAGTATTTATGCTGCAGGTTTTTCTTATTACTTGAAATAAATGCAGTACCTTGCACTTTGAGCTGCTCAACTTGTTTCACAAAGAAATAATTCTCTCTCTCTCTCTCTCTCTCTCTCTCTCTCTCTCTCTCTCTCTCTCTCAATGTTTAAAGAACGAGCAAAAGAATTTGAGAAGGAAAAGTACAGTCTGTAGATGAGAAATTGCAACAGACAAAAAATAAAATGCCAAAAGACATCATTTGGATAAGATGAATGTAAGAACAACAAACCGAAGAAAGAGGAGAGATAAGAAACAGCAATAGGAACAAAATTTTATTCAACAGAAAATCAAGGAGGAATACTCAAGATTTTATTATCCTTTCTTTGCTCTTTAACTTTTACAAAAGTATATTTGTCCCACCAACATGTTAATTCTAGAATTTGGAATTATATTAAATGAAAAATAGAACTTCAGCATGTTGTACATTTCTTTGTTTATCTCTATAACAGTAACGATACGTATAAATCACTATGTCATCTCTATCTATACGTGCGCGGTAGAGCGCTCGCGTTTTTTTTAATATATTAACGTTTTCGACCTCAAGTTCAGTACTGAATTGTGACATTAATTAACAAAGAAAGTACTGTATAAATAAATGAATCTGGGAGGGTTCATTTTCGAGTAAAAAATCTCAGAAAACTTATCCTGTCGTTCAGTGATTTCGCTCTTGTCAACGCTTGAAACATCTGTCCTCGTAGAATCAGACTCAAGCGCACACGCTAACTTAAACCTAACCTGGGGCTAAATTTCGAACCACAGGACGCTGTCATTTTACTGCGGCTCGCTACGGCCTGACAACTTTTGCTCGCCTCATACTGGTTTCTAATTTCAAATTGGGGATGTTTTTCACCACTCCGGTGCCAGACAGTTAGCTCCCGCGGTCATGTTAAGTTGCACCACAGTTGGCTTTCGTGTGAAATGTTTGTATTGACAGAAATTTAAGGGTGAACAAAATAGTATAACAACACAGTACAGTAAAAAGTATAAATAACATTAAAACACACCCGTTCAATACATCGTCACTATAAGTAAATTAAAATGGTATAAACAACTTTAAAACGCGTCTGTTCAAAAACTGAGCTGTGTCACATCGTCACTATAAGTACAGAAAATGGTACAAACAACATTAAAATACATCTGTTCAAAGCTTCTGTGAAAGCTTTGAAAAATTTTTCCTAATAAATTTAACATAATTTGTTGTTAAGAGTTTCTGCATTATGTCGTTCTAGTTCCTTGTATAATAATTTGGAAGGTCGTTCATAAGGATCTTTGACTGGTTCTTTTAACTGAATTACTAACTTGTTGTCAGTTAAGCGAAGCTTTTAATTCCTTTTCATGGTTATGATTTAATTCACTGAAAGTTATTTCATTTTCAGAATTAAATATATGCTCTACAAGATCTTTTTGTACACTTCCTCGTTTTCTACCATCGCTTAAATCTTTTTGAAAACGGTATTTAAAACCGTGCATCACTATAAACTCTCTCCATTTTTCACTAAAAACAACTTCGAACTCCATTTCACAACTAACAGACTAACAACACTGCCCAGTCGAGCTTACCAGGTAAACAACGAATAATAAACGACTATCACGTGGCCAATGTATGACAACTCATAACCCACCAGCTAAATAACTAAAATCGATAATGACAATGCCAACCATAACAATAATTAATATATGCATGGACAACCCTTAAGGCTGGTTCACAACCAACGAGAACGGTAACCAGAACGAGAACGAGAAAGTTGAAATGCATATATTCAAATGGGAGCGTTCACAATCGACGGGAAGCCTTTCCGGGCCCCGAGAATGGGAAAGAAGAGATGCCCAACTTTTAACTTTCTCGTTCTCGTTCCTGGGTACGGCATATTAGATCCACATTGTGCATACTACTCTTCACTATAGAGATTATTCTAGGCGACCGTGACATGAAACAGCCGCTAGTGCTCTCTCTAGTCGCAAGCTGGAAACGTGAAACTGGAAGAAATTAGTAGTAAATGTGCTTCCTAACCTCATTCCGACACCCGCAAATGCAATGAGCGTTGGTTCCTTAGTGAAAGGTAATTTGTGATTTGTTTATATGCAACTCAGAATGGCTATGATCTCAAAAACAATGGCAAAAGCTACAAAGAACAGCAAAAACCGGTGGAAATTAAAAAAGAACAATAAACAACTTTAATGTATGCCATTAAATAAAGGAATGAAAGCTTGGCACAACTAGGGGGATCGAAAATGTACTGGATATGCATTTAGATAATGTTTACTCTATCGAATTTTGACGTTGGCTAACCAGCTTGTTATGTTGGCTAAATTGGAAGTATGTGAAAAAATATCATTGATCAGTTAAAAACAAATGAAATCCCAATGCGCAAAATCGACTTTCATTTTGTGATCGATATGCATTCCCGTTCACGTTACCGTGCTGTTGTGAACCAATATCTTATATGTTGTATTGCTTTCCGTTCTCGCTTCCGTTCTGGTTACCGTTCTCGGGCGGTTGTGAACCAGCCTTTACAGTTTTACCCAAGAGTCAACTGGAGTACTTTTTAATGTGACCTCGGAGCCAACTGGAGTGTTTATGTCAATAAAAAAGTCAACCGGGAGCCAATTGGTGTGCACCCTTTCACTCAAAAGTCTTCATTGTGACTCCATAGATTATGAGAGACACAAAGTGCCCCCTGAACTAACCAGAGAAGGTAAGTAAACAGTTTGTCCTAATTTTTCTAATTGTAAACCCCTCCACCGCAAAAAAATTAAGATCACTGTATAATTGATAACACAGCAGTGACTTTAATAACCTAAGTAATGCATCTTCAATTTTCCGCTGTCATTCACCGCGTGCGCTAATCCTTTAATGGCGAGGGCATAAACAAGGCTGGAAGTTTACCGCTACCTCCCTCAAAACCTTTTGAATACCATATAATTCAACTGACATGGTATTTAGGCCTAAGGTTATAATGCTACAAAATAGAGAGACAAGTAAACAGACTTCCATGAAATGAAGAAAGGAATCTCTGGTCCACCCGAACGACTTAGTTACGTTTCAGACTTCGTTCGTAGCCGCCGCCACCACCCCCACCAGCACCACCGCAATCATTTATGATCATCAATTGAACTTACTCTTCCATTCAAATACCACTTAAAATTTGAAAGTGTTGTTCTTGTGATACGATTTGCGAGAAAATTCCACCATTCGAACTACTCTTTATACGGAAATGCTTTCATTATTTTTGATTTTATCAAAAAAAAGCTGCTTTTACACACAAAGCTTATGTTAAAAATATTTGTTTGAGTACTAAAATTATACCTTGAATTTACTCTGGGGTGGCACCGTGGCCGAGTGGTTAGATCTCTCGCCTCCCTCCAAGGCAGCCTGGGTTCAATCCCAGGGAATTGCATGTGGGATTTGTGGTGGACAAAGCGGCGTCTGGGCGGGTTTTCTCTCGGTTCTCCGGTTTCCCACGCCATTGCTCCATCATCACCTTTGCTTTCATTCCTCTCACCGTCATTTCATATCATCTCCTTCCTCGCTCTCATACCAGGCTTTGGGCTAGTCACCCATCCTGGCTGTTCTCTCTCTGATCCATAGTCTGTGTTCTCGACAGGCACCCAATTATAAGTCCTGGGGGGGGGTGTAAGCCCTAACAACGGGGAGGATAAACAGAGAAAGGAAAACAAGAATTTACTTTGAATAGCCCGTGAAGACTTCTACATTCGGAATGGATTTTGTATGGTAAGCTTTACAGAGAGAGAAAATCCGTCGCGGTGACTTCGTGTTTATCTTATTTGCTGAGCGCCTGTTATTGTTTTACTATTTTTAATTTTGAGTTCTTTGTTCTCCGGCTAGCTATTATTACGCAGTCGAGCAAATCTCTTGAACAGGGTGTGTAAACGGAAAGGAGTTGTTACTAAAATATAACACTGATAAAAGAATTTGTTTTTACACTTTTATTGCCGTCACACTTTATTCATTTCACATAATTACTCTTGATACACACCCGACTGAAACTGTTATATTTTCGAATGTAACTATTATTACTTATTTGCCGCACATTATTAATTCGCGTATTTCACATCTTTTAACTAACTTTACGACGCGAGAGATTCAGTAGAACTCCGCGACGTGTAATCCATGAATGATTCTGTTGAACTGCGCGACGTGTAACGCGTGAATGATTCTGTTGAACTGTGCGACGTTTGCCTTGTGAATTATTCTGTAGAACTGCGCGACGTTTGCCTTGTGAATTATTCTGTAGAACTGCGCGACGTTTACCTTGTGAATTATTCTATAGAACTGCGCGTTACCCGTCTCTGGCTTGGAATTTATACTCCCTCACCCCGATATGCCTAAAGATTATAATCGAGCTGCTATTGGTTAATAAAACGCGCCAACATTAGTGTCAATTTTTATATCCAATCAAAATTACGAACACATATGCTCTAGGGAAAATACTCCCTCCATTTATAAAGAAAAGCGCGCTACTCTGACGTCTTTGTTTGTCTCTTCTAATTGATAAACAACTCACCCTCTCTCTACATTGTTAATCGCTCCTATTGTCAGTTTCAGTGAGGCCGTGTAAACTTATTTCCTAACAATGCTTATAATTAACAAACATCTCAAATCATTGTCATACAATAATGTTAATTTACACTACAATCACTCTGGCATTCACAGTGTTGTGATATAAAATACTGCCTCAAATCTTACTACCCAATAAATAGACGACTGCCTCTGTGGTCGAGTGTTCGGCCTTCGCAAACCAGAGGTGAAGGATTCAATTCCCGGCTGAGGCGGGAAGTATAAGTCTGGAAGTATAAATGTGAGAGTGAATGCGAGTACATTTAACATTAAAAGGTAATAAAACCAACGTTAGAAAACCTACAGTTCAATGAATTACAGCAACACTATTGTTTCTCAAGGCAAAGTCCCTGATATGACCATAGAAGTTATATATAGTCTCATTTGTATAGCTCCCTTTAACTGGATAAACTTAAAATCTTGAACTGGTTTAAGTTGTTTATACATTTTGCGTACATGCGTAGTTCGATTTCACTGTATTGACCTCAGTATTTTTCCAGTGTGAGTGACGCGCTCAAGATTAGTTTATCAGCTGTTATATTGCGTTAGTTCCTGCATTCAGTTCGAGCTGTAATGAATACAGTTTGTGCATTGTGGCATATCAAACGTGAAGGTTTATTCGTCATCTGTATTGTGTGTGAATTACTTTAAGAGTATTCTTATTGTCATTTTCATTGTTCTTGTCTTCTTATTAATCCACTGAAATGTCTACTGAAAAGTTCATCCTTGAACAAAGAATTCTTATGTACGATACATACGTAAAAGCCGAATCATTGTAAGACAAGTGCATAGACAATTTTAGGAGAAATTTCCTGGTATTCTAGCTCTAGGTGGAGACTCTGATTGATGTCTGGTTAATAAGTTTAGGATAACAGGATCTTTAAAGCTAAGAAGCGAAAAAGACATGTTCTAACGGAGGAAAAAAATTACAAAACTGGTGCATCATTCGAATGCTCTTCAAAGAAGCCTCAAAAACGTGTTGCACAGCAAGTGAGTGTTTCAAAAAGTCCTGTTTATACAGTTGGTAAACCTTTAAAATTGAAACCCCACACAGTGACTGTAGTTCGTGAATTACAATTCCGTGACGACGGAAAACGAGTAAATTTCTCTAACTGGAGTTTATAAAATATTGCTGATGATACTGTAGACCCATATTTAATAATTTTCTGAGATGAGACATGGTTTAATTTAAATGAGGAACTGGAGCACAGAAAATCCGCATTTAATTTATCAAGTTCCGTTGCATGATGTAAACATCGGTGTATTGTGTACTATAAAAGTAAAATGGATAATAGGGCCCATATTTTTCAGTGATACCGTAAATTCTGATAGGTACCGCACAGATATTCTTGCAGATTATGAGAGAGAAAACGGATATTTTCAGCAGAACTCTGGCACAGCCCATACTGCTCAAAGTTCCTTGGAAGACAGAGCCGGTTTCACCAACAGATGTTAAATATTAACACAATGTTAAACTAATTTAACACCGACGTTAACACAAATTCTGTTTCATCAAGCAATGCTAACTTTGACAAAGCGTTAAAGTCGGTGTTAAGTTAACATCGCCGTACCAGTGTTAAGGCGTTTAAATATATGTTATAAGTTGAAAAATGGCTGCCGCAAAACAAGCTGTTGATGCGAGTTTGCTACAATTGTCATTTTTGAATGCCATTCCTAATAGAAGAGCAATCGTACGTCATAATAAACTTGAAACCTGCAAAAGGAGTAACTTTTAAAATCATACGAACTATCCAAGGGGTCATGAGCATGGTTTTATGGGAAATGCGAAGTTAGAATACTACCAACAGAATCAGGCCTCTTTCTCCTATGCTACAAGTGTTAATTAGGTACATAGATTTTTTGCTACTAACATTTTTCATTTACTTAGTGGGTAATAATGTTGGTATTTTCAAAGCAACAAGCAATTGCTTCAAGAAGAAAACAGCATTTTTCTCGGGTCTGCTTGATTAATCAGTAACATTTTCGTCCACTTTAGTTTCAATGCAGTGTCCACCACCAGTCTGTTTTACACGCTCTTCGCATCTAACGTTTCTGGTGCTGCAATTTACATTAGCATAAAATTACCGCAGTTGCTTACTGGACTTAAGAGAAGCGCGTTCATTCCAATTAAATTACTCGAGGATTTTGTCCCAGTCTGCAGTCTTATCCTTTATTGTAAGACCGTCGGCCTTTTCGCACTTAATAATACGTCTACACTTATTAATCAGATGTCAATTAACGCGTTTCAAACGGTGATACATCTATTTCAGTTGACATCATTATTCTAACCTCAAACAATCAGGAACATCACATGGCATTGCCATAAATGTAAATAGTTGTCGGAAGCAATGAAGTTCGGCCACCACCTTCTCGAAACCTAACGTTCGCAGTTGTCTTTGACGTTAACAAAATGCTAATTAACAGTTTGCTGTAAAAGCTTGATGAAACGCAAAAGTTTTAACATTATGTTAAAATTTGAACACCTTCTTAACAAACAAGAGTATTTTTAACACTTGCTGAAACCGGCCCATAAAGGCGCTTTTTGAGGACAGGATAATTTCTAAAAGATTTTGCTCTTCCCGCTTTCCCCGTATCTTACGTGTGCGGCTTCTGTTTGTGGGGAACCCTAAAAATTATAGTTTATAGGAAAAATTCGCACAGCATGGACGAACTTTACGACAATATTGAAAAACAAAAATTATGAAAATTACGCAAGAAGAACTTGTGCGTGCGAGTGGAAATTTCATCCGAAGATGCCAGGAATATCTCAATGCAGATGGACACAACTTATAACAAAGTTGGTACTCATAGTGAATGTTATCATCACTAGAGAGTAGGTAATGTGGGAGGTTTAGTACGGAAACCCCTCCCCCGTATAATAGTGCACGGAGCAGCATACGCCATCCGGCAACATAACCAACGCACTGTGTGTGTGTGTGTATACGAGAGTAATCCAGAAAGTCCCAGACGTTTTGAAATAAACAATTAACAAATGCAAATAACGTTTGTTATGTACATTTGAAAGGTACACTCTTAAGCTATTTTTCTGCATAATCGCCATTCAAATTGAGGCATTTATCATACCGCTGCACAAGTTTTTCAATACCCTCTCTGTAGAAACCTGCCGCCTGCGTCTTCAACCACTGGTTTACACCGGCATGCAGTTCAGCGTCAGTATCAAAGCATCAATTTGATGCACCAAACTCCGTGAAATTTAGGGAAAATATTCCGATATTTCTGTAATCGTGAAACGACGATTTTCACGAATTTTGTCACTGATTAGCATTGAGAGTTCATCAGTCATAAAGCTAGGCCTACCACTGCGATCCTCGTCGTGAACATTGGTACGGTCATTTTTAAAATCAATGCACCATATCCTGACTCGACTTTCACTCATTATTCCCTGCCCGTAAACATCACAAAATTGACGATAAATTTCAATTGGTTTGTTCTTTTTAGCCAAACGCACTTCACAAGTGGCGGGGTTTTCTATTGCAGCGCACATTTTAACAACTCACAGAGAGCACAGTAAGGAAGGCTCAGTCCTCACGCTACCATAGCTGGATGCGTACTGAATGTAGGAACGTTCTCACACCAAGATGGCGGCTCTAGCCCTACTCATCGCCACGATAGCCCAAAACGTCTGGGACTTTCCGGACTGCCCTCGTATAGATATATATGTGTGTGTGTGTGTGTGTGTGTGTGTGTGCGCGCGCGCTTTGTTAAAATACACAGCTTATGGTAAACATTTTCTGGTATTAATGTTTACCAAGATATTCATTGTTATTGGTTTGATTTTTGCGATACTTTTTCATACTAAATGCTAATTTATAATTCTTTTGTTTCTCATGATGCCACGCAGAGATTCGAATTAATTAATAATGACCCTCTTTTTAAACATTCGATTATTGCTTTAGCTTCTCTATTCCCTTTGTACCTATAGCGAACTGTGTAAAGAAATCTTTCAGCAAATGTTTATCTCGATCAACAAGAAGTAGATAGAAAACAGTTTTTTCAAGGATATGCAGCAGAGGATAGATAAACATTTAAGATGGTGGGTAGAGAAAGTCGAGCCTTAATGTATTCTATTTCCAACATGACAGTGGTCTCGTTTGAATTCTTTCAGAAGAGAGAGTATTAAAACAAAAGAAGTCTGATTTAAATAAAGTTAAGCTCTTTCTTACAAAAGGTGTCATTATTGTCAGATGAGGTCTTCAAACCGGTTTAACTTAACTGCGTGGTCGCATACGCATTACGTGACTATTTTTTATTCCCTTTTCTTTGTGTGTCTATTCCCTTCAGTCAACAAAAGCTGATCGCTGCAAGACTCCACATCCTGGGAAGAGTATGATTTTGTTCTGATATACAGGATCAATTAGGCTACGCGTAACAGCCATTTCGGAAAATGTGACATTAAAATTTTGGAAATAAAAATGTTTACTACTAAAGCATATCTAAACTGTCGCTTTAACTTGACTTCGACAATCAGTCATAACCGGAAATAGGGTCTAAAGTACGGCATCAATTTCAAATTTCAAAGGGGAATGGGAATCAAATAGGGTACCACTGGATAGAGTTCTTCAAAAATAAACATCTTTCGTACGAAACGTTTTTATTAATTCATACTCTTTCAAAGAGAACAGTATACAAAAAGATCTGATGCGTTACACTCACATGACTTTCTCAATTCTTGTACAAACTATTTTTCTCCATATGCTTCATGTTAATCGAGATCTCGAGATGGTAATCTTATTACAAGGGGAATTGGTAGGCTTTAAGCGATAGTCAAATATTTTAAGAGCTGGTTGCTATGTGAAATATTCCATTCTCCATGCATTACCAGGACAAAAAAAAAAGAATAACAAATTTGAGAAAAAGTAGGAGTATTAGAAAATTTAAGGGAATAACAAGCAATATCTCGAAAATGGTTCACTGAACAAAAACAAATGTATATGACAAATTGTGTATTTTAACGCGATCTACATTTTTTGTGTAGTAAAAGTTTGTCTATCTCTTATGGTTTACCAGTTATGCAAAAGTCGTTCACAATGAAGAGTACTTTTGGAGACATTCCCAGAAAATTCGAGATATACATTTCAATTGCACTGAAAATGTCTTAAACATATGATATTTTAATCAAAATCGTTACAGCCATTTTTGAGAAAATTAAAATTTTCGAAAAATGTTCCATATAATCTGGGGTGGGGGATTTTCTTGAAAACCTTCGTGTCGCATCTCTGGAAGATACTGAATCTAAATACCAAGTTTGTTGTTTATCCGACTGTTCGTTTCTGAGTTATGCTGTTCACAGACACACATACACAGACACACAGACATGTTTCCAAAAATGCTTTTTTGGGTTCAGGGGGTCTCAAAACATGTATTTCTGGTGAAATCTCGGTATCGAATTTTTAGGTGGAATGTAATACTTCCCCTACTTACTCTACGTAGTAGAGAAAGTAAAAACAGCGCACCAGAACCCCTCAGATAGCATTAGGTTTGTTCCCACACGATTCAGAATCGATTCTGAATTATCTGAGTGTGCGCAGTAGCTAAGTGGCGTTCCAACACGTCAGAGAATCAGTTCAGAACTAATTCTGAATTTCCAATTTGCTATTCCAACGTATTTGTGAACTAGTTCGGAACGAGTGAAATCGGTTCTTGATGAAAAGTAGGAACTGAAAATTCCGGACATGCGCAAATTGTATAGTCTACAGCGCATACTCAATTAACTCAGAATCGATTCTAAACGCTTGGAACAAACTCGCCACAGAGTATAGAAAAAGTGATATACTCTCTGTATTCAGTAGAAAATTCCTCATTATGGGGAATAAATTTGAATATGTAATTTATTTCTCCGGGCGTGTTTATTTCTCAATACGGAATAGCAAAGACACACAGACACACACACACGGACATGTTTCCAAAAATGTTTTTTTTTGGATTCAGGGGTCCTCAAAAATATATTTCCGGTGAAATTTCGGTATCGAATTTTTGGGTGGAATACAATACTTCCCCTACTTACTATACGTAGTAGAGAAAGTAAAAACAACGCACCAAAACCCCTCAGATAGCCTTGTCATTCATACTGAGAAATGCTGCAAAGAAAATTAAATTAATGCTGGCAAAGGAAGCACAGATGGCCTTGTACAATATATTAACAAACGAATGTTTTCTTTCTTTTTCCGCTGATGAAATAAGTATTAAAGTATAGTGATTATAAATATCTTATTTATACTGCAAATAATGATGTTGATATGTCGATGATATTGGGCAAATGTCGTATAAATGTCAGGGCTGCCGAGCCTATGTACGCTGATACCCTCAACTGCTCGTCAGATGTGTTGCTGCTCGTGTACAAGCAACCGGACAACTGCAACCTTACCACAACAAAAACACACATACTTTTCTCCTTGAAAGACTATGAATTCAAAAAAACGTTTCCTACGAAAGGTGTTTGTTTTGAAGAGCTTTATCTAATGGTACCCTATTGGATCCTCACTTCCATTTGGAATTTTAATGTAATACGCCGCTGATCCCACTTCCGATTATGAATATAGTTGAAATCAAACTCAATTGAAACACACACACACACACACACACACACATATATATATATATATATATATATATACATATATGCTTTGAAAATTTTAATTTCCCGAAATAAATGACATGATGGTCTGGTTCTCCCTGTATAATACTTTGAACATTCCTTGTCTTCATAGATATGGTTAAATTTACATTTTGTTTCAGTGTATCGACAAAGGATGCATAAAAATCTGATGTGTTAGCAGTTAGATTCTCTCTACTCATGACAAATTTACATAGCAACTCCAGAGACATTCCAGCTATCAGATTAACAGATATTGCAGAAGATCGAGAGAACTTAAGTTTACGTGTAGTGGTATTTCTTCCAGGTTTTTCACTTTATTAGTTCTATAAATTTTAGAAAATTGTACCTATTTTTCAACTCTTTGTATGTTATATTTACAGGGTTATTTTACATGATTTATTCGAACAAATTGTTTGCTATATTGCTTAAATTTCTGTGAAAATGAGGTTTAATCTCCATTAAAAAAATTAAATTATCACCTCAAGTTTTATGACCTTATTTCTCTGTCAGTTTAAATCATGTGTCTATGACATTGTCAAGCATTAGTATACAGTTTGGAAATCAAATCACTAGACATAAGATTTAACATGGAAAATCAGTATTTTTCTCAGATACTCTCTCCCATGTTGATTTTAAGATTCTGTACGAATATTTTAAGAACATTAAAAAAAGGAATGAAATCCAACAGAGACAAATTTTGTTGTTGTTTATTTTAGAGAAGGTAATAATGTGGCAATTTTATTAATTCCTTACAGTAGTTTTGCGTCATTATCAAGGGCCATTGTCTCACTACAAGTTTGCAGTAAATAAAAATCATTATATGAAAAATACATTATGGGAGCTTAAGATTTCTCGTATATCTGCCTTGAAAGTAAGCATATAACGATTAACATTTCAATAAAAATTGCTGATAGAAAGGGTTAATAAAAAAATAATATTTTTGAAACATTCTATTCTGTTTCATGTTTAATTCTTATTATAATAGACAGGGAGTGAGTATTAGGGAAAAGCTCATTTCCCATGTTAAATTCCTATGTCCACTGTTTTGATTTCAGCCCTGTATAAAAAATCCTTTGCTAAAGGCACACAAACATATTTTTGAACACCATACGTAATAAAGTTGAATAATCAGTGACATTTTTAAATATAATAATAACAACAACAATAATAATAATAATAATAATAATAAATCTTCTGGAAATACGTCGTAATTTACATCATAATACATTGTAATCCATTTTTTTGCATATTAAAAATGACAATTGTCTCTTTTAATTATTTAGCTGTTAGAATTTTTTAAAGACCAAGCGGGACGGCTCATGCGGTAACGTCTTTGGCCCAAATTCGGGAAGGCCCGGGTTCAAACCGCCGGGATCGAGAAATCTAACCGGAGGTTTGTTTGCTGTTTTCCTCGCTCGCTAGGCGAATGCTGGGTAGGATAATTTGACCCGCGAACTTTATCTTCCTTTTCATCACTACATTTCATTTCCTCCTTCACCGCATACCAGGTATTGGGCTGATCACCCATCCTGGATATGCTATGGCCCAGAGTTTGCTTGCTACTGACCCAAGGCTTTGGCTTGTAAGTCCTTGGGGGTGTAACTCCTGCAAAGAGGAGGTTGAAGAAAAAGAAGAAAAATATTTTTTTCAAGTAGAGACGAATACTTTCTGGAGTCACTGCGTAGTACTTATTCTTCTTTAATATATTACCCTCCTCATTGTAGAAATTACACCCAAGAACTTACTTTGGTCAGTAGTCTGTCGAGGAGCAAGCAAACTTTGGATTACAGCATATCCAAGATGGGTGATCAGCCCAATGCCTGGTATGGCGCTGAAGAAGAAGGAAATGAAATTGAGTATGAAAGGGATAAAATTATTGAACCCAGCATTCGCCTAGCGACCGAGGAAAATTGCAGAATACCTTTGGTCAGGCTAGTCGGCCCCGGGATTTGAACCCGAGACTTCCCGAACGGGAGTCGCACTCGTTACCGCGGCGCCACCTCGCTCGGTCACTACATAAGACACTTAATACGGGGACATCCAAAAAGTAATGCGCGATTTGGTATAACTAAATAATAACAAAAGATATCAACAGAAAACCTTATTTACAAAGATACACTACCTTACTCTATTTCTCAATCTAATCGCCAATGTTGTCAAGGCATTTATTGTAACGTGGTACCAGTTTCTCAATGCCGATGTTGTAAACTCTTCCACCTCCAAAGACCTCCTTTGAGGTCTTCGTCGGTTCGAAACTCTTTTCCACCCAAAAACTCCTGATTTCTTTCATCAACATTTGCTTTCAACTCATCTACAATGAGTGATGGCTTGCCGTAGCGGTCTTCGTCGTGCACACTGGTTCTTCCTTGGTTAAACATTATGCAGCATTTCCTCGCTGAAGACTTGTTCATTGCATTATCACCATAAATTGCATTATTTGCCTATAAGTTGCTATTGGCCTAACATTTTGTGCATTAAAAATGAATCACACTACACACTTCACATTTGGCGGGATTTTCAATTGGCACCGAAATTTGGATAAGTTGTAGAAGAGAGAGGCGTAACCTCTCAGCAACGAAACTCGACTCACACGAGGTGGAGTAAGGAGCCAACTAGCTTCCATGCAATTGTGGTGGTGAGGACCTGGCACCGAGTTGATGTGCAATTTTTTTTTATTTTTTGGATGTCCCTCATATATTATAATACTCATACTATAGGTGATAATCTGCCCATGTTACTCACGATACATTTTGCTTAGAAATTCATTTGGATTAAGTAATAAGTGATTATTTACACACAACTTGCGGAACATCAATCAAATGTTAATATAAAAGCACAGAGGAATAAGCTTTAGTCGTTATTAGAAGTATTGCAAAGCAAAAGAAAAAAAGAAAATTCGCAGAATTTCAAATCTTCCGTCAAACGATGGGCTAATATTTGGGAAAATATAAACATACAACATTCAATGTTTTAAAAACAGCCAATGCTATGAAAAAATGATTGACACAAATTAGTATTTTAATGAGATCTACATTATTATTATTATTATTATTATTATTATTATTATTTTCTCTGCCACTTGCCTATGGTAGGTAGAGAAAGTAATGTATTCCACCAAAAGTTGAATGCTGAGATAATAACTGGAAACACATATTTTGAGGTCCCTGAACCAAAAAAGATGTGTATATGGGTGTGTGTGCGCGTGGCATTTAAGCTCATTGTCAGTATCTTTCAAAAATTTGATACGAAAATGTTCGAGAAAATCCTCCACTTGAAACTACACTTTACGGTAGAAATGTTGGTTATTTGTTTAATGGCTCCGACGATTTTGCTTAAAATAACATGTTTAAACTAACTACATAACAAATAAAGTGCCTGTATTGAATCGTATAGTTTGTTACATTCGGGAAGAATTTGACAAAAATAACAAACCATAAGAGGCAGACAAAAAGCTATTCCACGAGAAAGGGATTTCTTGTTAAAACAAAGTTTATGTGAAACAATTATTTTTGTGGCTTTAAACCGCTTTCAAGATATATTTGCTATTGGTTTGAATTTTCCAATACTTTATCATAAATGTTTGAAGTGCTAATTCATCATTCATCACTCCTTTATCTCTAGCGATGTAATGCAAAGCTATGACATTTTAACCGGCCCGCTTTTTAAAGATTTAGCTATCACTTTAGTCTATTGTATCCCTTTTACCTACAATAAAATGAGTAATGAACTATTTATGCAAAGGTTTATCTCTAATTACATGAACTGCATAGAAAATTAAGCTTTTGAAAGAATAATTTGTAGAAGACATAAGTATAAGCGGTAGGTGACAGAGAAAGTCATAAGGATATGACACCAGATCTTTTAATTAAGGTTTTCTACTTCTTATGGTTTTCAAGTTATGCAAAATTATACAACATACAATCAGAATGAAGAGAAATTCACAAGCTACTTATAGAAAATTCAAGCAATACTTATTGTTCATGTGAAGTATCTTAAACCTATGTATTTTAATGAGATCTATGAAAATATAACGGTTAGTTTAATGTGGGGGGATTTCTTGAATATATTGGTACGAGTATTGGTATCCTATAATGATGCTAGATTTAAATAGCAAGTTTGGTATTTAATCTGAATCAAACGTGTATTTCCAGTGAAATGTCGATACCCAATTGCGGGTTCGTCCTCTGTGCTGTGGTGGTTACCATGCTAGCCTCTAGTTCCCGAGGTCGCGGGTTCAAACCCGGCGGAGGGCGATGGATTTTTTTTCGGGCGTAAAAATCCTTAGCATGGCTTCCTTCGGAAGGAAAGTAAAGCCTGTGGTCCCGTATTGTAGATTTACGGCACGTAAAAGAACCTCAAGCCCGATAAAGGAGCCTCTGAGCAAAATTACGGTCTTTCACGTCCAATATATAATGGGACGCTAAGGACCATAGTAGTTAAAGAGCGTCCATAAATAAAACTCAATTTAATTTAATTTCCAATTGCGGGTGGAATAATTAGTTAAATTTAATGCAGTGACAAAATTGATTAGCAAACGTTAAAAGTTACGGAATGGTGCTACGTAAAAGTATGTATATGATTAACAAACTCGCTCACAGATTAAATACTAAGGTAATACTGTCTGCCCTTAACTAAAGCTGAAAACTGATTATAACTAAATGCCTTCGTTGATCTAGGCAAAATATTATACAATTTCAGTGACGTGCAATAAAAGCTATTCTGAATGGTTTTGAAGTTACAAAAAAGTTGTAATTATTGCAGTTTCTGGTGTTATAATTATGAAAATCAGAATGAAATTTAAGCATGTTATGATGCAAGTTGAAAATAAATATTGCAAGACATAAAATGTAAAATAGTACAAATATGTCATGGTTTGAAGAGATGTCTACAATGTTCCTTAATATTCAGATGTGTTCAGATTACGTTAACACCAATTTTATTACATAATTACCAGAATACTCTAAAAAAAGTGGAATTTAGACAGATGTGTAGATACATTTAATTTTGCCGAACTCAGAAGAATCGAGAAAAAACGTTGCCCAAAGATTGTATTACTATGCTTAGCAATTTCTGGAGAATAAAAAGAAACAACTTCATAATTCTAGTTTTCCATTCAAAAACATGCAATTAATTTGTTCTCACCAGAAGAGATGCATGGATAAGTTAAAATAAACATAGCATTGTGAACAAAACTGATTTTCAAAATACATAATAAAAGCAGTTTATTACATAAGTAATTTTTATATGTCCCTTGAAAATACATGTGTATACTGCTGTGAATTTCTGCAAGAATTGATCTTCCTTGGACGTTAAAACTTTTTTTGAAGCATTTGAGGTAGAAGCATATATTTAGAATTCAAGAAATAATCTTAACAAATGCAGAAAGTATTATGCATTTTCTTGTGTATGCACGAGATGCACCTCTAGTAGACTAATTGCCTCACAAATTGTTCTTTTTTCTGCAGAAAAATAGCAGAGCTCTTAACTTGATAATAGTTTCTTAACGTCACTGGTGATCACAATATCATTTATGTGCTAAGCATGAAACAGCTTTAAGCATCTCATGCAAATAAACATGACGATAAAGCTCTAATAGACACGATTTTCTTCAATGCCTAGTTTTGAGACAAGAATCAGGAAGCTATAACGGCATCGTTTAGGCTAATGACACAGGGAAATGGTTTCTAATGCGCAGTTACACGGTATGTGATTACGGATGATTTAACGTACTTGTTTCAACTGATTGCGGAACCAGTGTATTCCAGCATCACAGAGGAGAGCATTTACAAAATCCACACTTTAGCTGTTATTTTGCTGCGTAGGAGGCCAATGACTATCTTTCTAAATTAATAAATATATATACCTACCATTAGAACCCGCAGCATAATCTTTGAGTGATTAATGCGTGCTGGTTAATTATATACCTAACATTTAATTAACCTGAAGGGCAAACCAAGAAAGGAAGCAAATGGAATTAATCAAATAATTAATTAATGTAGTTTTATGCTTAAACAGTTAAACCCAAAACATATCAACCCTTTATTCTTTCATGCTATTGCTAAACGAACTGAAACGAGGAGATACCAAATGAACTAAGTGTCAGTTCCAAAAAAAATTGTTTTTTCTGTCAAAGAAACAATGTGCTGTAAAGCGACAATGCCACATGAATAACAATAAGTATATACTTCATTTTTTCAGGTAAATTCCCTGTTAAGATTAAAATCTTTCGAGTACCTACTTAATTTTGAGAACACACTCAAGTAATGGAAGCAGAGCAGAGCATACTTAACGGTCCATCTTGCAAAGAATGTGTTCTCATATTTGGCATGAACAAAAGCTAGTATATTCTAAAACCAAACCGGATGGCTTAGACGGCAACGTCTCTGGCCCGCATTCCGGAAGTCGTGGGTTCTATCCCCGAGTCGATCTCCCATGAGCTTTTTCGAGGGTTTCCCCGGGTCGCTAGGCGAATTCTGAGAAGGTTCATTACATACCCCGAATTTCCTGTCCGTCTATTTCACCTCCATTCTCATTTCACTTCATCTTTCATCTGCTTGGTCTGTTTCAGGGTTGCAAGTATCGGCATTGCATGGAGTCTCAACGTTGCATAGCAGAGGAAAAGGATGCTCTATATAACACTTCGTCCGAGCTCCCTGTGAGATGTACAAGCCTGCAGAGGAGTAGCCGGTTGCACCAGCTGCCATCCGAGGAGCTGGAAAAAGGTAGGGACCCTGCCCTCTGCCTTGTCGTAGCTTCGGCCGCCTTCTGTCTCATCTTACCACTCCCTCCCGGGGGCGCCCCGTCAGGGGTTTAGGCACAAAAGATCTTCGTAGGTCAGGGTGTTAAATCCCTCTCCGCTCCTAGTCCTAGTATATTCTAAGTTTCACACCACATTCTCTTCTCGTGTGATTAGATGCACAATCACTTCTGAGTTTATTTATTTTCATTTAAAAGTAAATGTAGAAAGATTGACAGAGTTTATGAGCTCATGGAAAAATATACAAACAGCCATGACGTTCAAAAAGTTTTAGAATCCCTTATTGCTTCACAAAAACATATTCTAGAAGTATAATTGAAAGTCAACTGTATTAATTAACCTTACTACGTAAATTATTAACTTCAAAATCCAATAGTTATAACTGTATAAGAAAATTGTTTCAAAGTAAAAATAGTGTTTGGATTCTAGATCCTGGGATTCTAGAAACAGCCGGTTTTAAATCATCCAGCATCTCATGAGTTATGACTTTGAGGCAGTGTTTTTAACACTTAAATGATTTCAGTTCAAATTATATAATATATAAATTCAATAACAGCCCGCCTTAAAGCAATATGTGTATGTAACAAGATATAAAAAGTGTATATTACAGTCGTTGTTTATGTGTATATTATTGTATACATGTGTATTAATGTTATGTGAACGTATTACGTAATTTAATAATGTAGGAGCTGTGAGAATAACAGGTTAAAAGTTGCTAACAATGAGGTAACAATGAGGTAACCTTGAGGCAATAATTAATTTGAAAGTTTAACAACACTACTTGTAATTCTTGGAAGCAATAATGTAATTTTTGTGACAGTTTATAAAATGGCCAATCAACAACCAGAAAAACCTTTAGTTAAATGAAGGTATTCTATTGGACTAGGATTAGCCAATCAGAGACTTGAAATACAGAAATTTACAAATTTAGGCGGTAGAAATCAAGTCAGTTGCTTGTAGACAGCGCTCATAACTGGACGCGTTGCTTGCAGTGTTCCTAACCGGACGTGAGATGTGTCCTCGAGAAATTTAATATGTATTTTTGTGTGAGAAAATAGTTTAGTGTTTAAAAAGTGCAAGTATTTAATAAAAGAATCCTACAGCTATCTATACCAGTGAAGTGTTATTTAAATCGTGTCGAGCATTAATAAAAGGAGTGAAGTAAAATTATAATCTGTGTAAGCCTACATTCTTCAGTCGCACCATTCCCTGCTGAGACATTCATGTCTCTAAAATACAAATACTGACGCGGCCGAGGCAAACATAAATATATAATATTTAAAGAAGCAGTCAAAATTACAAAGTTAATATTTTTTAAACATTTGGGGCAAAGGCCACCGGAAAGTACATTTGGGGCGAAGGCTACCGGAAACTTTTTACTATACGTGCGTTGCAACTACTTCAAGTTCGACTCCCCAACAGTTGATCTACAATACAACTCCTACAGCAACAAACCTTCAAATTGGCTCCCAAAACGTGAGGCAAATAACAATAATAAAACTTCAACTTACCTAGTCCAAGAATATTATTTTCGTTTTGCCTAGTTTATTAACACCGTATTTTTACTGATAACCTTCATTTTATTTATTGTTTCACTAATTTAATTTACTGCTAAGCCTTTGTGCATGTTGCTTCAATTGAATTTCTATTTTTTGAATTTGCCTAACATCACTGCTGAGACTTCTTAAGCAACATAGGATACTTCCAGAACAATTTTTTGGTAGAGAATAGGGATGTGACAGTTATTTTTGAGCAACGCTTATAGCTGTAACAGTTACAATGTGTTAACCGTTACATACGGTTATCAGTAATGATTAAGTTATTTGTTTTTAAGGTTATCACGTTCCCAGTTAAATTGCATTAACGGTTACGAGTAACGATTAGCTATAACTACGTTACAATATGAATTATATCAATACAGGCTTACTCTGTTATTTGATGCAATCAAAAAGAACTCTAGCTGTGTCCACACTGATTACTGCGGTGTTTATAATTGCAAAATGTATTCTCACTTCTACATTCTATCACATACATAGTACTACATATATATTAGTTCACGCATAACCTTCTCTCTATTGGTTAAGCTATTCACGCCGTAAATGCGTTCTCTTTTTTCCTTTCTTTCTTTTTTTAAAACCTGATTTCTTCTGTCTTGTTTGTCCCCCTTCTCTTTATTGTTTCCACCTGTTTTTCCCAGTTTATCATTACCGTGTTCCTATGTTTTACTTTTTACCACTTATTGCCGCAATTAGTGATACACATATAAAACATAGGCAATGGCGAGACTCGAACCCACGACCTTCAGCTTCACGGAACGCTGAAGCTGTACGCTCCAGCGACCACGACTACGAGGACCGGCGTTCTTAGAACGTGCAAATGGGAACATCCGTTAGTAAATGAAAAAAATCATTGCATTCATGCAAATCGAGGTCGGAAGATGCACATGTGCAATATTAATACAGAATATTCAACGGGAGGCTTGATTCGGGAAATACCTTCACCCTGTCGTGTATCTGTCAGTCTTTCATTGTTTTTAACTCACACCTTCACATGCACTTTTCGAGTTCGAAAGTTTGGAAAAATTTCACGTTTCTTTAAGCTATCTTAGATGGTAAACACTGAAATTCTGCATCTCTGGATCTTGATTCACCACTTAAAATTTAACTACCATTGTTTGAGCTTAGCGGCCCGCACATATTACTAAACTGCGCGCGTTAATTGTTTATTTATACCGCGATGTATAAAAACCTATAAAAACCTATAATCGTATGTGAACAAGTATCGTAATGCAATGCGTGCATCTTTGTTGCCGGAGTACTGAGTGACCGGTTATCTGTATTCGAAGCGTTGTTTTGCAACAGAAATCTTTTCTTTAGGATTTTGCATTCTTAGGATTTGTGATTATGAAGCGGAACTCCAAATTGCACAGCCACACTGTTATATATATAGGGCAGATATTGTTTTGTACTGTAAAGAAAGTGTCCATTTTCTTGATAAGATGGACTTGAGAAGAATGCGATATCTGATTTTCTGAACTAGATTGGTGATGTCGGTATTCTTGCATATCTAAATTTAACAGGACGATCAATGGTGTTTTCTTGTAAAGGAACTTGTCTAATTATTGATTTTAAAATATTCATAGCGATACGCCATCATTTGCATGCAGTTACATTCTTTACAGAGAATGTTAAGCTGTCTGAGTCACAGGTGGCTTTGCTCAGAATTGAAATGTCACCAGTAAAATGTACAATAGTCAATGTTTCATGTGTTGGGAAGTTAGATGTTCACATGATGTGTAGAAGCGGTCCAAAAACACTTCCCTGAGGTACACCAGATTTCATTGCACGTGATTATGCTTATTTAAATTTTACATGTGCGATTGGAGAGTTATAATTTAAGTATTCTGTAATATGTATCTGGTATGATTTTTAATTTTGTTCAGTAAGCCATAATGCCACACTTGGTCAAAAGCCTTTCGTGTGTCTAGGAAAGCTCCTAAGCAAACCCAATTGTACTTCTTAGACAAAGTTTAGTATTAATAATTCTATGGGATTGTTGCCGACAGGAATGATGCGATCTGAATCCAAATTATAAAGGAGGTGGTCAGTTAATGTAGTAAGATGGAAAACAGACTTATCGGTCGATAGCTTGGATCTTTTCTGTCTCTGTGTGTTTTAGACATCACTATTACGAAAGCGTGTTTCCACTTTTGAGAGAAATATGTTAAAGGTAGAATAGCATTGTATATGTAAGTCAGCTGCAGTAGTGCTTCCTTTAGTAAGCTTTCCAGCAATGGTTGTAGTATCAGATATTGGCCAGGAGATTTAATGGAGATATCTCGTTGTATTTCCTACTTGCGCAGTGTGAAGTAAATGTTGAAAGTTACCAACTGCAGAGATTGAGACATGAAATTCTCTACTCTGTTAGTAAAATTTGGATCCAGCTAAGCTGTTCTGGTTAAACTGAGCTTTTTCTTCAGGAGACGAGACCATGTGATGTGATTTTTGGTTTACTGTTCCGTGCTATTGAAGTAACAAATTTATTATGGAACTATTAACTGCAAGTCAAGTATTGTAGCGTATGTGTGTGCATTGTCGCTTCGGACACATTATTGCTGTGTAGAATGACATTGTTAAACTAATTATTTCGTTTGTGAGTTGAATTATTGTCCGGCGCGGCATACTTTCCTCCAATTTATAGTCAAGGGGGATGAAGGCAAGTTGAGAGACGAGCCTCTTTGTCTGATCGTGGCGTCTAATAGTAGTGTAAGTTAAGTGTATATCTTCAGAGCGTGTGGATGTATGTAGGAGTGCGTGTTGCCGTGTGTGTGCTTGGGGCATCTCCCCCAGTGTTTGTCTGTAACCTTTTGGAAATTATGTAGCAGCACCAAGGTAACTTTATAATAAATCAGAGTTAGATGTGAATTTTTATGTATTATTTATAAATATCCCACGGCCGCTTTAGCTTTGTGCAGCAAGTTGTGGTATCTTTTGTTTGTCACTGATACTACGTCCCCCAATGTTTATGCCGGGGTAACTAAACTTAATATTTTAGCTGCAAACCTTTTGGCCTCACCCCTGTGTATAACAGTATTGCCAAACATTAAAAGTGATCCAAAGTAATTTCGACAAATACAGAATAAGTTGAATTGCATATAAAACATGAAATAAGATAGAAAAGCTCCATCTTTTATTAGGGTAATATAGGTTATAGATGCATTAATCCTAGGTAATGTAGACCGAACTAATATTTGCAATTATGTTCAAGTAGTGTAATCCTATTGAGAAAACCTTGGTAATAACTGTTCATTTACAAAACAGCACTATATTTGTGTATTATTAATATTATTGTAATTATTAATTTCAGTGCCTTTTTCGTAGCCAGTACCAATATAAACATTCCAGGTAGAAAAAAATTGAGGCTATTTGAGACTTTGTTCAGGAATGGTTTAAATCGGCAGGAATCTTCTGATTCCTGGAGGGCTCAAAAGAGCATATGAGAGGTTTATCGAATTCTTCGAAACGAATAATTGGAAGTTCTAGTAAAGAAGAGGAAATAGAGAGACAATGTGTATAAAATAAGCGGTGGGGAGGGACTACAACTTTCAAATTCACTCTGGCAGGCGGGAATCAAGGAAACAAGCTCATTAAAACCTCTTAGTACATTATAGTTGGAATAATATACACTGAATTAATGCATGGAAAGACAAATATGTGTTCAGAGTAATCTGTAAACATTCAACTAATTTAAGGCTATATACCATATACATAATTCTCAACCTACTGGATCAGGAGGTTAGGAATTCTTCAAATATTCCATTTTGCTACTGTTTCGTTTAATACTGCTTTCAGGAAATTCCTCCCTCCCTTAACCTAAAACGTTGAAACTTAAAAGCTCTGAAATAACTAGAATAAAGGAAAAGCTGCTTTACATATAGGGTAATATGTGGCTAAAGCTCTTTTAACACAAATTTTATCGCTTCCTAGTAACCAGCGCCCGGATACTTAACATGAAGATGTATGCAGAGATAGGTAGAAACAGTGTGAGAAACACTGTAGGTTGAAATCCTAAGCCACTGTCTTGTCCCAGACCTGCATCGTACTGACAGCTCCTCGTCTAGCGGCTGATGGATGGACAAGGAGGAATTATTCATGGAGCGGACAACCGGAAAGCGGAAACTCCTAACCGCAGGTGTTCTCTTCGAGACTGCATTTTTCCTTACAACTGCGGGCATCTCCTTGAGCAATGATTGACTTGTAAGTCACAAAGCAGCAAAAAACCAAGTATTTTGAAACTGAATGAAGACAACTTCAGCAAGGAATATAAATGTACCTTGGATTTTTTCTTTACTTTTCTTGTTTTAATTTTCTTTTTGCTCAGCCATTAATCACGGTGAAACGCTAAGCAAAAACTGTTTCCAATCACGCAATTTAGTAATAAACGATAAGATGTGTTCTAAATTCAAGTTTATTATAATAAAACGTTGCTGTTCCAAGCTTCACTAATTTACAGTTGTCTTCTAACTGAAAAAACAACAGCGTTTCCCCTTCTGTTAGTTTAATTTAATAGCTGCACATCCCAACTTTAAAGTTCTTTGGATTTTGCATTCAGCTATTGTCGATTTGTATTGTTTTAATTATTTTGTTCTGCTTCACCCAAAATGATCACGTTATAACAACCAGCTCTCTCCCTTGCTTTCTGACTTTAGAAGTTCTAAGATTGTTTTATTTATTCTTATTAACTCTGGACATGTAGGGTCTCCAAAGCTATTTTATGCTTCAGAGATGCATAAGGAACCATAAAATATTTTAAAAGCTGTCTTATTTGTACTATGAAATGCTTTTTGTATAAGTAGTTAGATTTTTCATGTATTTTTACTTTATAATTTATTTTGAATTCTTTATTTTTTATTTTATGCTATTAATCCTCCTTATACTTCTCCTCCACTTCATGGACAATGCAAATTGCCTGTTCCGCCCTTACAATTGTTTCCTCCATCTTCTCATAGGTCTTCCTAAGTTCCAAATCATATGCTGCTTTAGGTAGTCTAGTTGCCCCCATTCTTTCCAAAATTTGCTTCCAATTGTTCTTTATATTCCTTGAGTTTATCGTTTACTGAATATATATGTAGCTCTGCTGTTATATCTTCATGGTACATTTTATGTAGTTTTGTACATGTTTTGGTTCTGAGAAAGTTCATCTCTGTAGCGTGTATGCCACTTCAGAGTTATTTTTCTGTAAATATTTGCATATCCAAAGGAAAGTTAAGAACTGAATGTGAAAACAACCTTTTGGATTTAATCAGCTAAATGTGATCCCAGTAAAATTCTCACCTAGGCAACAATTATTTCATTGTAGGCCAAAATTGTATTTCGTGTATCAAATCATTTCATAAAATAAAACTACAACGAAAATGATATTTTCCAAAGTTACTTAAGGCACAGTGCGGAAAGTCTCTATTTGTTTTCTTTCGTGGCCATGCAAACAGAAAGAAATTTCGTAGCAATCACATCAGCTTTCTTAAGAATAGTTTGTAGAATAGAGTAGACGAAGCTTGCACGCAACACATTAGATACTTTAAAGTGGAGACGAATGCTTTGTGTGCTTGTATAGACCTTTTGGTTTAAATCCACGAGATCGCGAAGGAGAATAGTTCCAATGAAACACCATTACAATGCCGTATTAAACAATTAAATATTACCTACGCTCTCAAAAAAACAGCAACACCGAAATCTAGAATATACCCCCTGATTTTCTCAATTCTATGTGATGTTTTCCCCACACAACAATCACATTCATTGCATTTCAAATCAGAATAAACAGATATCTCAAAGAAATGAACACCACAATTCCTAATATCTCTTCAAAGTAACTACAGTCTGATTATCCAACCTGGAAGAAGAAAATACCTCCCATTGATATAGATTTAAGCAAGCATAATCGGATAAATACCAACCAATTAATCTACCAGCAGCTATTTAAAGATAAGCTACAACAATACACAACCAAATTCTGCATCTATACGGATGGTTCTAAAACTGAAAAAGGCAGTGGTGTGATATGTGGAGATATCACCCTCCAATACAAATTACCGTCCTTGTTCTCTATATATAGTTGTGAATTATATGCTATTAAAAAGGCACTAGAATACGCTCTGGAAACTGCACATAGTGACTCTTACATAATTATCAGTGACTATCAGCCTTAAACGCAATACAAGACACGTTCTCTACCAAAAGTATTGTGAACGAAATACATAATCTTGTTACCATCCTTTATAACTTAGAAAAGTCACTCAATTTCATGTGGAAACCATCTCGTAAAAACATGCCCGGTAATGAAAAAGCTGATACTGCAGCAAAACAAGCTACAGAACTACCAACACAAGATACTGATATAAAAAACCTCTCCAAGATGCAGTCACTCACTTTAAGAATAAAATACACAATGAATGGCGGACCAACTGGATGAACAATTCTACAAGTAAACTTCATGATGTTCGTGGAACTTCAACCCAAGAATATCCAATAAGACAGCTACAGCGGCGAAACCAAATTGTAATATCGCGACTACGAATTGGGCATACCAAACTGACACACTCTTATTTGTTAAATAGAAGCTCTCCACCAACTTCTGAAACATGTAAAACATCATTAATAGTAGTATATATTATACTAACATTGACTTTTATTCAGAAAGTAATTATTTTTCATTAATTAATTAACATCCATCAATACATTTATTCAAATTGTAACCTGTATGTATACACAATGTGTAAGTATTATACTGTAATCCAATAATGTAAACAACTGTACATTAAAGGTCGTGATAAAACCTAAGAAGGTTAAAACGACCTTAAATAAAACTTTTAAAAAAAAATAATTCTAAGATGTGGGTTTTGTTTGTGTTTTAACGCTTAATATTGCAGCTAGCAACAAAATTCATTTTGTCTAAAGTGTTTCTACAACATCACAACCACGGTAAATGAAACAATGTAGCAAAATAAAGATGGTCATGTTATCACGATTTTTGTACGTGACGTGGAACAAAACAGCTGACAAGCATTGCTCCCAAAGAACAGTTGGAGCAGCCTAGTGCTATATACCCACACCATTTCTACTGGCGATTCGAGCCGCACGAGATGAACAGTGTCAAAGCTCAGTGGCAGTTTATTTCGACAGGTGGAAAGCAATTAGGAGGATCCAGCAGGTACCTACGGGTCACCGAGTGTCAAGCTAGTTGATTGATTGAGCGGCGTCGCAGCTGGGGGTCTGTCTTTAACACCTTCATCATATTCATCAGTCCCCTGACTCAGCAACCAGTCACACTGTCACTGTCACATTTGTACGATTAATGACAAGATTCCTTTATGAGCTTCCCCGCAGAGAACCTGCTATCTGGCGATTGTTTTTCTGCACCAAAAAGTGAAAGCTACATGCACGGCTATGGTTTTATACAAGCACTTTGTTTTTGTGATATTAATATCCTTGAACATCGGCACGACTGACAGCAACCTCCACAACTCTGGGAACAGAAACATTACCCTTTAACCAGTGATTTTTGGGGGTTTGAGTATTGTATTTATATACAATATAGACTTTTTTTTTATTAAAATGCAACACTCCCTCTAACCGAACGCGATAGCTCAGGTGGGAATATCTGTGGCCCGCACTCGGAGATCCCGGGTTCGATCCCCGGCGAACACCCACTCTGACTCGTGGGTTTTCCATGATTTCATTGGGGTGATGGGATGGTTCCTTCTATACCACGATTTTCTTTCCGTCATATCCCTTCGTTTTCTTCTCATCTTTTGGGTATGCTTCTAGGTCTCGTGGTATAAGGCGGTGCCGGACAGATGGCGCGGATGCATGATCGCTGGAAAGAGGGTTCATTCATCGCCCTCTCTTGGCGACTCCGCGGTGACACACGGGTCTGCAAGGTTGGAAATGTTAGGGACCTCTGCGCGTCTCTTGGCCTTTCTGCCTACGATCTGTAGCCTCCTGTGTGGTTTCTTCATCTCCTAGGTGGTGGTCAGTACAATAGGTCTTCATGCTTGTTTTGCTCATTAGCTGCCTTTCTTTTTTCTTTCCGTATACATTTTGTTTTGTATAATCGTGTTTCAAAATTAAAAATTTGATGAGTTACATTCACATGACTTTCTCTGTCCGTTTATTTTTTGTAGTTCCTAAGACTATTCTTACAAACTTAATTTGCCTCTCTACTTCCTGATAATTCAGATATAGCTTTATTGCAAATATTAATATGATGCAAAGGAGATAGCGAGAGTCAAATGTTTAAAACCTGATCGCTAATATTCCGGCCTTGAAATTCCGTACGTACTCTTTGCATGACAACGCAAACAACGTTTAATGAGATCTAAATTTGTTGTTGAATAAGATTTTGTTATCTCTTTAGGTTTATCTGTTATACAAAGGTCATTTAGAATGAAGAGAACTTCAGAGACTATTCTGAGAAAGTTCAAGATAAACATTTATCATTAAAATATTTTATTAGCTTTATAATAATGGCAAAGTATTGAAAAATGCAAAGCAATAGTGACGGAAAGGACACATGGTACAAGAAAAAGTTAATTGAGATAAACTGTCTCTTTTAAGGAGATACACATTCTTGTGTAGTACATTTTTGTATATCTCTTAACTTTGACCTGTTACGCAAAATTCTTTCTTAATGAAGAGAGCTTCATAGACCATTCCCAGAAAATTGAACATATACATTTTATTTTTCATGTAACTATCTTAATCAAAACCATTAAAGCCAATTTCGAGAATATCAAGGATTCCGAAAACTGTCCATCTATAAGGTATTTTTGAGACAGTATTTTATATCACAACACTGTGAATGCCAGAGTGATTGTAGTTTAAATTAACATTATTGTATGACAATGATTTTAGATGTTTGTTAGCTATAAGCATTGTTAGGAAATAAATTTACACGGCCTCACTGAAACTGACAATAGGAGTGGGTAACAATGAAACAATGGGATGAGTTGTTTATCATTTAGAAGAGACAAACAAATGACGTCAGGGTAGCGTGCCTTTCTTTAGAAATGGAGGGAATATCTTCCCTAGAGCATATGTATTTGTAATTATGATTGGCTGACAAAATAGACGCTAATGTTGGCGCGATTTATTAACCAATAGCAGCTCTATTATAATGTTTACGCATATCGGGGTGAGGGAGTATTAATTCTTGAGCCAAAAGCAAGTATCGCGCACTTCTAAGAAATTTCTCTAGCGAGTTACACGTCAGGCAGTTCTAAGGAAGCATTCATGAGGTACACATTACGCAATTCTACAGAATCTCTCGCGTCGTAAAGTTAGTTACAAAATGTGAAGTAAGCGTACGACAGTAATTATATTCGGAAATATAACAGTTTCAGTCAGGCGTGTATAAAGATTACAGATGTGAACTATTAATTAAGTGTGACGGCAATAAAAGAGTGAAAACAAATTCTTTTATCAGTGTTATCTTTTAGTAACAACTCCTTTCCGTTTACACGCCCTGATCAGAGATATTTGCTCGGCTGAGTAATAATAGCTAGCCGGAGGACAAAGAAACCAAAATTCAAAATAGTAAAACAATAACAGGCGCTCAGAAAAAAAGATAACACGAACAGATTACTGGACATTTTAGGGCGGGGAAGTTTCTTGAAAATCTTCGTGTCGCATATGTGGAAGATACTTAACTTTGTATACAGAGGGGGTCGACCAAGTGAAATAGGTGAAGTTTTTACCTTATACTTCCCGCTTATACCATTAATTTGCTTTGAATGCAGCATTTAATATAAGAATCAAGTTTGACAATAGTTGTAAAATGCTAGTCCAGATAGTGTAGAAGTTGAAATCACCAACTTTTGTATCCTGACTTCGAAGGCAAGCCCAGGACCTCTCTCCCGAGGGTGAGGAAACCACAAAAACTTAACCCTCTAGCAGGTGAAATATTTCGGCACATACGTATCAGTATTTTTCTTGTGTGCGCAGGTTGCCATGGTAACGTGACGTCATTGTTGTTTGTCTAGCTATGGAAGTGAAAAACTTTTATCTTGACACTGAAGTATTTCTTTTGCACCCTCAGGTAGCAGGTTGTAACTTAGAGCTTTAGACGAGTACTCAGTCAGTGAGTACATACAGAGAGAAAGTCAAAAAACTACGAACCGGCTGCGCGGTGTTTTTCCTATCCGGTCCTCGTCGCTCGTTGCGGTCGGCCGCTACTATAGATAGGTACGGATGAAACTATACTTTAAAACTACTTTTAAAGGCTTTACTTAACAACTTTCAGAAAGGAGATGCTGAAACTGGCCACCGTCGTTGTCCACATATTTTTGGCACCTCTTTAGGAAACTATCCATCACTCGCCGTAGTTCAAGTTGAGAAATGCTGGCAATTTCCTGGCGGATATTTTGTTTTAATTCTTCCAGGGTGTGTGGGTTTATCTTTACACTTTCAGTTTTAAGTTACCCCAGAGATAGAAATAGCAGGGGCTTAGGTCGGGGGACCGAGGGGGCCACACATCTCTACTAATAATTGTCCTCAAACGCACTTTCAATTGTTCTCATCGAAATATTGGTCGTATAAACTGTTGCAGAGTCTTGTTGAAAACAGGCGATATCATGCTCCGTGTCTGATAATTATCTAAAAATAGGGGACAAAATTGTATTCACGCATGCAAGGGCTTCAACTATCGACTCCAAAAAAGTTGGTGCCAAAAATGTATGGACAACGACGGTGGCCAGTTTCAGCATCTTGGTAAGTATAAGCCTTTAAAATTAGTTTTAAAAATATTGTATAGTTTCGTCCGCGCCTTTCTATGATAGCGGCAGACGGCAACGAGCGCCGAGGACGCGGACAGGAAAAACACAGCCCAGCCGGTTCGTAGTTTTTTCGCTCTCTGTAGGTATAAACATGTGAATATTGGAAGTCTTGGTGCCTTCTATTTTTGTTTGCTTGTTTATATTTTCAACAAAATAATATACGATGCCGTGTGCATTTACGAGTAGTCAGTAGATAAGTAGTATGAGATGTGAACACTAAATACAATTAAATTTGTGCCTCTTTAGTTTTGTTTCAATTATGTCTAGTGTATTTTATTTGAAACTCCGTTTAATAGGTGGGATGCCGAGGACAAGAAATGCCTTTAATTACTGGAGAGCCAATTAATTCATTGCAAATTTCCACAAAGAAACAAATTAATCTCCGGGATGTAGTATAATATAAAACTTAAATATTTTTTATATTTTGATTTTATTGGTAATGCACTTCAAATAATAATAACTTTGCTTCCTTAAAGGACAGGAGGTAGGGCGAGTATATTAATAGTTGTTCCATTTTTAGCATGCACTTTTTTTCCTACATAGCATTTTCCACCTGTTTTCTACACCACGATCCGCCTCTGCTTTGTAAATACCAAGTTTGGTATTTATCCTACATTTCATTTTTCTAGGATGCTATTTTGTCATTTTTTTTATTCAGACCTGTATTTACGATGCAAGCTCCATATCGAATTTTTGGGTGGAATGCAATGCGTTCTCTACCTACCTACCAGGTACCTGGTCGAGAAATTAAAGAGTGCCTATACTTCTGGCACCACTCTCATAGGAATGATACTGTCTTTCAGTAACGGTATACGTAGTTAAGGGTTTACGCCTGCAAATAAATTGTTTTAACTTCTATAGATTTTTTAAATTAACACTTTCAACAACATTGTAGAAACACATTTTTCATAACTTTTGGAATACTCCAATTGAAAGTGCTAATTTGTACCAATTTCATCAAGTTACAATATCTTTTATCACGGATGTGTTCAGCATAATTATAGCATAAAATTGATCTCCACCACCTAATGCACCTAACTTTCCAATAAAATACTTTTAAAAAAATAAAGTGCCCCATACGATGATAATTTGAAAACTTTAAACGTTTAAATTGTGCTTATTATTCTCCAAGTATAGTTCTTTGCAACTGAATATTAAATGTTATGTTGTGTTAAAAATGAATCATGCATTATTATAAATCTAAACTCAACGCTACACTTGATACCAAGACAAGGCCCATATACTCCGTTGAGTTTGGTAGTATGGATTCGGGAGTGTCTGTGAGTGTGTAAAAGTGAAGAAAACCAACATTACGTTTTTTTATTATGTTTAACGTCCTTTCTTACTACACACGGCACCACAGACGATGGATTAGAACAACACACGAAATGCAATAATCTGGAAAGGAAACGTTACCTCAGTCAGGGAGAACGCACCTGGCGGGATTTGAATCGTGGACCTCTGTGGACGATTCCATGCCTTTAACGAGCTCGGCTACCATTGGAAACATTATTAAGGAAACCCACAGTTTAAAGAATAAAAATGGCATCAGGCGTTATGACCGATATGACCGCAGAAGATAAAGGGGGTATAAAAAGACGTGGAAAATATGTAGATAAGAAAACAATATTTCGAGAGCATTGTTCTATTTCAATGTTGCGTTTGGGCCATTTACATGAATATTTTTAAAAAGAGATTCTTTAGTACATTGACAATTGTATTTGCAGAATCTTAAAGCATCTATCCTCTACAACCAATAAAAACATTACTTGGTACCTCAAAGTTGTATACGTTCGTCGTTAGTATACAAGGCAGTGACCAACCCTAATCAGCATAGCAAACTGCTTCCGCTATTTCGACATGCGCATCTTGTCGCGCATATTCGAAGATGGCAGATATTCATCTAAATTGTACTGGAGCCGAACGCTTGGCCTAACGGAGCCTCTATTATGCTAATCCCAATCGTTACGTTACATTCCCAAATACGGCCACTTTAGGACATAAATCGGCGTAAAGTATTGAGCGACATGAAATTATATTGGCTCACAACAAAGAAGAAAACATCCAGCCCTATGCTGTTGAGCAACTCTTCCCATGTTGCAACGCTATATCGGCCACAGAGGTCTATAAAAAGAACCTGCCAAATAAAAGATTTAATTGCGCTTTATTTGTGTGCTATATAGTTAAGAATCGGTGGTTTGGAACCCTGAAAAGCTATTCCAGTCCTTAACTGACCCCATAATACTCTAAACAGCCCATTCACCATCAAACAAATTTCTGGCTGCGATATAACTAAATAACAACAATTCGATGACTTTTCACAAGGCGTCCGCCATGCTTTTGAGTGTTCTTCCTGTGCAAGTAGTTTTATATCTCAAGAATTTTGAATTTTTTAATATAATTTGCGTTCCCTGCGTTCCATATCTGAAGCAGGCACATAAAGAATTACAGGCTGAAATATAAAATACATGTTTTGTATGTAGTTATGTGGCCAAGCATTCCAAAGATACACTACGTGATCAAAAGTATCCGGACACTTGGCTGAAAATGACGTACAAGTTTGTGGCGCCCTCCATCGGTAATGCTGGAAGTCAATATTGTTTTGTCCCACCCCTAGCCTTGATGACAGTGTTCACTCTCGCAGGCATACTTTCAATCAGGTGCTGGAAGGTTTCTTGGGGAATGGCAGCCCATTCTTCACGGAGTGCGGAACTGAGGAGAGGTATCGATGTAGGTCGGTGAGGCCTGGCACGAAGTCGGCGTTCCAAAACATCCCAAAGGTATTCTATAGGATTCAAGTCCGGACTCTGTGCAGGCCAGTCCATTACAGGGACGTTATTGTCGTGTAACCACTCCGCCACAGCCCGTGCAGTATAAACAGGTGCTCGATCGTGATGAAGGATGCAATCGCCATTCCCAAATTGCTCTTCAACAGTGGGAAGCAAGAAGGTGCTTAAAATATCAATCGTGCCACGCAAAACAACAAGGGGTGCAAGCCCCCACCAGGAAAAACACGACTACACCATAACACCACCACCTCCTAATTTCACTGTTGGCACTACACACGCTGGCAGATGACGTTCACCGGGCATTCGCCATACCCACACCCTGCCATCGGATCGTCACATTGTGTACCGTGATTCGTCACTCCACATAACGTTTTGCCACTGTTCAATCGTGCAATGTTGACGCTCCTTACACCAAGCGGGGCGTCGTTTGGCATTTTCCTGCGTGATGTGTGGCTTATGAGCAGCCGCTCGACCACGGAATCCAAGATTTCTCACCTCACGCCTAATTGTCATAGTACTTGAAGTGGATCCTCATGCATTTTGGAATTCCTCTGTGAATGGTCTGGATAGATGTCTGCCTATTACTCTTTACGACCCTCTTCAAATGTCGGCGGTCTCTGTCAGTCAACACACGAGGTCGGCCTGTACGCTTTTGTGCTGCACATGTCCCTTCACGTTTCCACTTCACTATCACATCAGATACAGTGGACCTAGGGATGATTAGGAGCGTGGAAATCTCGCGTACAGACTTCTGACACAAGCGACACCCAATTACCTGACCATGTTTGAAGTCCGTGAGTTCCACGAAGCGTCCCATTCTGCTGTTTCACGATGTCTAATGAGTACTGAGGTCGCGGATAATGAATACCAGGCAGTAGGTGGCAGACAATGCACCTAAGATGAAAAACGTATGTGTGTGGGGGTGTCCGGATACTTTTGATCACGTAGTGTATAAGCTATCCATTTAGGATATTAATGTAAAAATCTAATTCAATAGCTACAGGGGCAGATGAGTCACCTGATATACAACGATTTTCAGCAATGGATTTCGCCATTCTTGAGCAAAAATGTAATTTATACACATATACATACAATTTTTAAGATCCTATATTTAGTTCAAGTGTGCAAGTTAATGCTATTTATAGAAAAATCCAACATCACTATTAAATTTACATTATAGTGTTATTATACGTATAGAAAATAAGCAATCTGATGTATTGCACTCACATGACTTTCTTTACCCTTCTACAAACTATTTTTAGAAACGCTTATTTCCATCTACTTCATGATAATCGAGATAAACATTTGTAGAAACAAATAGAAAGCATAATTGCAGGTTCACATTTAAAAAAATTAAATTGACTCTAAAACGACCGTCATAAACTTCCTCCAAACTAAACACGACTAATGGCATTTCTTGCCCCCATAACATCAAGCAACTTTTATTCAAGACATTTCTTTCTACAACGCTTAGTTTTGGAGATATTGTACAGTCTCAACTTAAATGGTTCCCTCTCCATACATATAATCTAAACTCCGTACCTAATGCGTTTGCAAATAATTATTTATCGGTACGGATAAATGGGGAAACAAACAAAGCGATACCTAGGTGTTCCGCAATAACGCACACATTACTAAAACGTTTAAATGCTTCACTTTTATTGTCCGTCTTATACATATTGATATGACATTTACAGCAATGCTTAGATGCTACTCGTGTTCGCATTAAAAATAAAACCACTTTTAATCTTAATTATGAACATCCATATGCTGTTACAAGAAAAAACTTGTTTTCATTTACAAAATTACTGTTTGCTGCACATATAATTTACCAGCTGGATTAACTTGTAAGAAACCCTGAGAAATGCCTAATACATTCATCTACAAGTTGGGGCGAACAAATGCCACGTCTGCTGTTTCCATCATCATTGTACAGTAAATAACAAGGGATGCCACTATAAATTCCATTGCCTCGATGAAGCTTTGCCAAAGCCTCCAGGTTCAATAAGACTGGTTGCGGACAGATTTATCACCGCATCAAGTACATGGTGATATATCATATCGCTGATTTATGTACAGATATTAAATAATTTCTGTCGCACCTGTAGGCGACGCCGGCCAATCTTTCCGGGTTCATTTTAGGTTGGCAGTATTTACTACTGGTCATTTGTTTGTTTAGGTGAGGTGGCACAAGAAGAATTATTGTTGAGTACTGCGGACATTGACCTCAAAAACATGTTATAAGTAAATGGAAATGTTGGTGCATGCTTCTGGACTGGCAGTCCGTAAGAAATGGGTTTGTTCAAAATATTTATGACTTTGAAACGTGTTGAAAAATAGCATTAATTTTATTCCTCGTAGCTAAAGACTTGTATGAGTTCCCTGCTGAAGTAATTCATGGGGTGCTTCTTTTTCATGATAAATATTCCGTGTCTTATTTCAAAAATGATTCTTGACTATATTAAAACACTTCTGTGCAAGTGTTAAAGTCAAGCGACGATATCGCGTTTCCAATTTGTATCCCCAAGTTTCTTTTTTAAGCTGGAAATGGTCTATTTTAACCGTTTGTTGTTTTCTAGAAATCATACATAGGAAATAATTTATCTTATCTTCATTTATTCACCTTATTTACATGTAAGTTAACATTAGAAGCGGCGCGGCGATAATTTTGAACATTTGAAAATTTGAATGCTTACTCCTCTCTTCAAACAAACAAAAAAACAAAACAAAAAAAATAGGAACTAGAAAAAAATCTGATGTGTTACACTCACATGACTTTCTCTGCTCTTGTACAAACTATTCTTACAAACTCTTACTCTCCATCTATTTCAAATTAATCCATATAAACATTTGCAGAAACGATCTTTTGACATGCAAAGAGAATTACATTTTACACATAGTGACCAGTTCTAAAAATATTTTACTATCGCTTAAGGCGTACTATGTTCCCCTTGTTTTGTATTTGCAAGGGCAATATAGAAATACAGTAGCCTTCAAGCATAGACATATCTCTTAATAGCTGGTTGCTATGTGCAGCACCATTCTCTTTGCCACAGATTCATACTCTTTGCATATCCAAGACAAAAAAATGAATAACGAATTCCCATTTGAGAAAATCAGTATTGAAACATTTAAAGGGAACAACAAGCAATGCCTCGAAAATGGTTCACTGAACAAAAAAAAAATGTATGACAAATTGTGTATTTTAACGCAATCTGCATTTCTTGTGTAGTAAAATTTTGTCTATCTCTTATGGTTTAACAGTTATGCAAAAGTCGTTCACAATGAAGAATACTTTTGGAGAAATTCCCAGAAAATTCGAGATATATATTTCATTTGTCATGAAAATATCTTAAACATATGATATTTTAATCAAAATCGTTAGAGCCATTTTTGAGAAAATTAAAATTTTCGAAAAATGTTCCATGTAAACGGTAATCTGGGGTGGGGGAATTTTCTTGAAGACCTTCGTGTCGCATCTCTGGAAGATACTGAACCTAAATACCAAGTTTGATGTTTATCCGACTGTTTTTGAGTTATGCTGTTCACAGGCACACACAGACATGTTTCCAGAAATGCTTTTTTTGGATTCAGGGGGTCTCAAAACATGTATTTCCGGTAAAATCACGGCATCGAATTTTTGGGTGGAATACAATACTACCCCTACTTACTATACGTAGTAGAGAAAGTAAAAATCCAATTCTTAAAGCTTTTTTTACTTCTATCTAGAACTGCCCTTTGGGGCATTTTGACCCATGTAATTATCTGTCTAAATTTTCACCACGAATATTGTTACGACATCTGGGATTGTTAATTATGTTATTATTTTTCTTTATTTATAGTCGCTTCGACTACTAGGTCATATCGCGACTTATATCCATACATACGAGTACAATAATAACAATAATAATATATTGTATACTTTACATTGATTAAATAACAGAATAATTGTAATACATTGTTATAAACATGTTTTACATTATTGTCTTGAACACAGCTAGAACAGTATAACCTATTATACATTTTTATTTTATGTATTATATTTAAATCCTGTTATACAGTTTGATGTCTTTCAAGAAAAATTAATGTTTTTGAAATGAGTAGCGTTGTTTAAATATATATATATATATATATCTTCAGGGATGTTATGTCTTCTTCTCTCCATGGTATAACTTCTGCATTTAGTGATGAGGTGTTCGATGGTGATACGGCAGTTGCAGGTCTCGCAGTGAGGAGCATTTTCTTTGGCGAGTAAGAAGGAATGGATTAGGCGTGAATAGCCTATTCGTAAATGTGATATAATCAGTTAATATTTTCTTTTAGGATCTGCAATGCGCAGTGTTTAATGTAGCCTTTTGTGAAGAGAACCATTTCCGAGATATTTTTTGTTACTTGTTTGAATTTTTCAATACTTATACTTTTTTCAAATGGGAATTCGTTATTCGTTTTTTTGTGTCCTGGACATGCAAAGAGAACGAAATGCTCCAATAGCAACCAGCTCTTAAAAGATTTGACTATCGCTTAAAGCCTACCATATTCCCCTTGCACCACAAGGAAATTAGCATTAAGATTAACATCTCGATATCTCAATTAACATGAAGTATATAAAGAATAAGCGTTTGTAAAAATAGTTTGTACAAGAGTAGAGAAAGTCATGTGAGTACAACACATCGGATTTTTTGTTCTTACACTGCTACATTTTACATTGTTGCATTGTTGAAATACGTTGTAAGACAACAGAAATGCAGCATAAATAGTTGTGCAAGATGGCTTTAAGAAAAAACTACACAATCTCGAATTGCGGATGAAAAGTTAGGTACTTCCACAACAAATAGAAAGAGAAAACACTGCCAAAATACTGAAGTACAGGGGTAATAAAACCAATTTGAAGTAACAGGCAAGGAGCGGACGGATGAAATAAGATTGAATTGGACTACAAGCAGGAACGTCGCAGGTAACAAATCACTCCCCATTCTTCGTAAGTTTTTTGGAGTTTGCAGACAGCACTCACACCGGTTTTTACCTACATGTCAGTAACCCATGGTCTATGATGCTTTTCATTCTTTATAGTAATAATGGTTTGAGTGTAAAGGACTTAAAGACAACTGCCTAAGGATTCCTATGTCTGGTTATCAGTAAGGCTCAGGACTTGTATCTCGGCGTGCCCTGCGGTCAACTAGGGCTATAGGTACCCGTAAATAAATCAAACACAAATGCACTAGTTGGTCACGATATGAGTGCGCTAACAGGAAGGCACCACTGTTTGTTGACATGTCTAACGCCATCAAGATATAGGAATCAGAAGGGTGTGAGAGGCAAGGCAATACGGGAATGTACAGTTGCACAACGAAAACAGTACTACATTTGCAGGCCTCAGCCTCGCTAGTAAATGCAGATGCTTTCTTTACCTGACTGTCCTTCCGATGGCCCGTTCACTTGTTCCGTAACTGTTTAGCTCCTCTTCCCAACGAAAGCACTCATATCGTGGTCGATTAGCACTCAGTGACAGTCATATTGGGAGGACGTGTTTGTTGATACTGAATACCGTTTGCTTAGGCAAGGTCCCAACTTCCAAACCTTAGTTATCAGTGTGCAGAATTTATTTACAAAAAATGCGCTAGTAAAGTAATGAAATGTTATTTTTGTATAGAATGTTCAACTTCCTCAGAATAAGTAGTTCTTCAAACTTCTGTATATAAACATGTATATTAACATGCTCTTTATTTCTTTGCATTATTGTTATTTTCAATAAAATTTAATAAAAAAAAGCAGCTGTTATAATACTAGTTATTATGTTTCATCATAAATAAATTTCACGAAATTGGCTATGAAACTCACCTTGGGTCAAAATGTCTCCAACTGTACTTTTAGGTATACAATTTATACGACGCTTCTAGTGTGACGTACAAAAATCCTTGCTGAACCCCCAGTTTTTAACATTGCCGCAATAACTAACATCTGATGATGATTTTGTAGTGATTTCTTTCTCCGACTTAAAGTGAATGGGGAAGTAAAGGAAACTAATGAAGGGCAGAAATGAATAAGGAGAAGTGTAGAAACCTATCGAGATATGGTTGTAAATAAGACAATTACGGGCTGTCACAGTGATATAACCTAACAGATTTACGGCGAAGTATGCACTTATTGAGCGGCTGAAACGTTTTATTGGGAAATGCTTAACAATAATGTCCTACTCTACTATTGCTACTAATGTCCTACTCTAAGCTGCGCATGCGCCGCTTATACGGTAAGGAAAACACCAATAACGTAACAACGCGCCTCATTTAACGTCTACGGTAAGTATCATGGTAGAAGAGAACGAAGAAAGACTTCAACATGAACAATGATATATTTCTGCTTCGAGAGGTTAATGCCACAAACTTTCACCAAGATATAAGCTTATTGGAAAAAACTCATGTAACTCCTGACATAATATACAGTGTGTTTCAGAAATACCCGAAGTTTGTAAAAGTATTCCTGAAACACCCGGTATAAGCCGGAGTTCGTACAACTATAACCTCAAAATATCACATCTAGATACGTCTTTTACAAACGGAAATACCTATAGGCGGCAGGCTTTGTCGCTTAAATTATTTAAATAAAAGCTGGAATTTTCCAAGCCTGGTTTCTGTATTACTCTTCTTTTTTTAATATGATGGTAATCGCGTCCTTTATGAATTGCTTTTAAATCCGGAGATCTAAAGTAAGTCCTCCATTTACTCTCTGATATTAACGATACCGTATTCAGTGATGGGTAAGAAACTCTATCGTGGTAAAAAACGTTATTGTATTTAGGTACTGGGAAATGTGAAACCATTACACGCTATTTATGCAACGCTAGCTGAGGGAGAGTGTGTTTTGAATGACAAAACGAAATGTAACTGTGGCGCAACTTTCCCGGAAGATGTTTTTCTTCAAAACCATACACAGCTTAAATTTAATTTTAAAAAAGGTGGTCGATTTAGATATTGAGATTATTTTAAAACGATAGAGGGATGTAATTTAAGATTTTGTTTCTCATTAGCATTTTTCCTAGTTTCAAAAATTGCATTAGCATGTAATTTAAAGAAAGAAAAATTCTCGTTTATGATCAGTAAAAATAATCGCATTCTTTTATAAACGTGAATTCCTTTATTCAAAAGTAATGTTCCCTTCACGTGTTTAGAACGCACGTGCATCTGTTCATTAACCGACCGTTTACTTCTGTTTGATTTTCAAAAACATAACGTACAGTTTACCTTCCGACTGTTATGTCAATGTCGTAGTTCAAGGCTAAGGCACCATTTAGACAAGCGATTTCGTGTCGCATGACAAGTGCGACATAATCTTGAGTTTGATGGAGGCATTTATATCACGCAACGCGACAGTACCGTAAGATTCTGCGTCGCGCTAGATCAAAAACATGTCGCGTGGTCTTTTAGTTCGCGGCGCGATACATGCGGTAGTCGTATAACCTGTATAAACTGTATACACTGTTTATGCACGCCGTATTTCCACATTGTGAACGTTTCGTTTTCAGTTCTCAGTGCGGTTTTTGCTTTCATGTGTTGCGAGAAAGAACCGTTTTTGCTAAAGATCATTTTATAGAAGAAATTCATGTTAGAAGTTCAATTTGGAATGTCGTCTCAGAAAAATACGAGAATCTTGACAAGAAGAAGCAATGTAGGTACACTCCAGCGTCCTTCTCTTTTTTTTAGTTAAGAGTTTGTAGCAACACACATGGACTTGCTACTTGCTGTCGAATCAAATATGGAAACGGGTTGGTAGAACTGATATTCCCAACAATACACAGCGTGACTAAAACAGTCGCCTCACGTGCTTTAGACCACTAAAAATTTTGCCTCGTCGCGTCATTCTTTGTCGCGCGACAGGAAATCTCTTGCATTCATGCGGTATAAAGATTCTGTTTACCCGAACAGAAAACAGAAATATTTCGCACAATGA
This sequence comes from Deroplatys truncata, assembly GCA_030765065.1. Lineage (NCBI taxonomy): Eukaryota > Metazoa > Arthropoda > Insecta > Mantodea > Mantidae > Deroplatys > Deroplatys truncata. The sequence continues at coordinate 263,870,363 of CM060975.1, read as the reverse complement.
AATGCAACGTGTCAGACTAAAATACACCATACAGTATAAAACATTCAATGTTCGACTCTAAACGTATGTGGGTATAAGTTCCACCAGCCTTTTTAGTTGACTGTGAATACAAAATATATAGCTAAATATGAAACTGATTCTAATCAAATATAATTTTATTGTGATTTACATGAAGCGGATAGAAAAATAAGCTTTATATGAGTATTTTGCAGAGCTGGTATGAAATCTCTTCAGCCATTAGAGTCTTTTCGATCAAGCCTCTGTCTGTAGAATGAAATAACTAGCTAACATCTGTACATGGATGCAACACTAGTGTGCGCGGGTTATCTCAGATGTTTCTTTATAACCCACTTCTTCCATTCTTCCCTATTTTCAGTTTTTTCTCTGTCTTCGCACCTAAACCATTTATTTTAATATTTCCTATTATCTGATTTATTCTTCTGCCCCTAACTTTATCCTCTTTCTCCATTCCTTCTACTGCGTTTCTTACAAGGCAAATTCTTCTTATCTAGCATCTTAACTAATATACTTGCCCTACCCCCGATCAGAGTTGGTATTGTTATTCCTTCACCAAGTCTTTCAAAAATACCTTCATTACTTATTTTATCTGTCCATTTCACTCAACCCATTGTTCCCCAAGTTCACATATAAAGCATTTCCAATCACTTTCCTCACTTCACCGCAACTTCGCTGCACTGTAAAATAAACCATACTCCGTCCAAAGCAATTAAGTATCCCTTTTCTTAGCTTTTTTTAAGGTTCCATTAAAGATGTTTGTTTTTTTATTAAAAGCTTCTGTTTCTTTTGCTATTCTCTGGCTTCTTAACAATACTTTATAATATAGGCTGAGTGGTCAAAAACTACGACGATTTGATTTCTTTATAACATACTTCAAGTTTTGCAAATACATTTAATTTTTAATACAGGGTAGTACTATACATTTTAATTGAAAGCTACGTTTGAATTGTAAAGCATTCATACAATTAAAACTTTATTTATATGCCTAAAAATACAAACATAAATTACTCATCTTCTTTTTCAAAACAGATACCTTGAAGAATGAAGGCAGTAGTATAAGCGAAAGGTTCACATACCCGATATTTATAGCGTTTTTATGCAAGAATATTTATTATTTCGTGCTTATTCTGAAAGCAAAGACAAGTTTGCACTTTTTGTACGCTAAGGTAAACGCCTTAAAATCAAATAAGTTTTTACAGCCTGTAATTATACTATAAATTGTGTAATCAACATTAGTAGAAATAGAATAGCGACTTGAGCGCAAAGGAAGATGCCGACAAGCGATAAAGTTCTTTGTTCTACGCCGACAAGCCCCGCCCCCTCCCTTTGAGGGCTTACATGCCGCCAGGTCTCGTGTCGTTAGGCCCCGCCCCCTCTCGCTTTGTGTGCTCACCTAATGCCGACAGTGTCTGTGCTAACAGGTTCTACCCCCTCCCCCATGCGTTCTACTGTGGCGTCATGACTTGATGGAATTGTTTTCTCGAGTCCTGCCGCCCCTCGGAAAATTAATTAGGTAATGTTCGTCAAACATTTTTTTTATGATTACTAAGGCCTGCACATTGCATCCTCGAGCAATTAAGTTTTTTGATTAATGAATTGTTGACTGGAGCGTGAGTATAAGTAGTCTGCTCACGGTAACAGTCTGTCATGTAATGAAACACTGCAGCCTTCTTCTTCTATCTGGGGAAAGCGCTTGTCCATTAGCTGAACATGTTAGACGCTTTCAACACATTAATAGGCTTTTAAGTTTACATTCCGGATCTGTTTACATACATTAGCGATCAACGACATACTTCCGTCTGGAGGTAACGGTGACACACATTAGCTGACCCGTTAGACGCTTTCACTCCATTAGCGAACAAGAGCCCGGCATGTAATGAAAAAACCCGTAACCTACTTCTGTCTGATGGTAACGGTGACCTCTATTAGCTGACATCTTTAGACGCTTTCACCTCATTAGCGAACAATGCAAGTAATTGTTTTCCTAAGTGCTCTACAATCTCTCACCACTTCAGCTTTAGTGGGGGAATTATATAAAAGCAGCATCTTCTCCAATGATTTTCACAGTATCGTAAGAACACTGCGATCTAAGCACTCTGCAAACTTTATTCTTTCAACGTGGAAATTACATCGAACAGCATGTCTGGTAAGTTGTATCACCAATTCATCTTCATTAAAAAGTTAACTTATTACTTAGTACATTTAACTTTTATTTGCGTTCTTGTTTTTAATGACGGCTCTTTATTTGTAAATAGCTGAGCATTCTAAAAGTTAATAGCTAGACAGTTGAATTTTTTCTGAAATGTGAACAGTTTAGTTAAGTATTCATTTTAGACAAGCTTATTCTACATTTAATAGCTAACTGCGCGAATTCTCAAAAAATGTGAACAATTTAGTTAAGTATTCATCTTGTTGAGAAATTATTATTCCAGATATTTAAATACAGGGTTTCACAGAGTGAATTATATTCCTTTCTAGACAAAATACAATTACTTGATTACCCTACGATTCGAATAAATAATGTTCTGTATAAATATTCTTCCGAGGGTAAGCGGCGGTATTCGATCCGGGGACTTCATGTTTGCATGCATTGATCGAACATTCATCAGTTAATGTTTCATTCCTCTTGTGCATTTTATTTAGTAAAAACTTCCAGTCTGTTTCCATCACATTAAAAATTAACGTTTTTGCTTTAGAATATTACAAAAAGTCTGTTGCGCGAATCATTCACTCTAACAAAGTAAATGTTTACATTATATTAAAACATTAAATCGGAAAATATAGTACTTAATGAACTTCATTAGTGAATCAGAACCTCAATTATATTTACACATATTATCATTTTTATTATTATATTATACAGAAAAAGTTAATAATTTTGTAACTTTCAAATAAATGAAATTTAGTTATGCAACACATTCTCTAATAAAGAATATGTTTTTTCTCTTCCTAATGCAGAAAGTTTGACATCTCAACTTAACACATTGGCTGAGGGTAGCATTTACCCGACCGTTCAAAGACTACAAGATCTTCAGCCAGAGGAGCCTTATAATATAAAATCCATAAGAAAGATTGATACGAGATACGGTGCTAGAGTGGTTGCGGTTTTAGACAATAAGCAAGTGTTTCTTCCGACAAGATATTCAACCCTAACAAGCCAACAGTTGGATGAAATGCCAAGAAAGTTTCAAATGGTATATCATGGTGTAGTACCATCCGGCAAGTTTAAGACATGTAAATTGTCTTTTCTTCCTGTTAAGGTTTGTAGAAATAATTCAGCTATCCTTTCAAAGCTTCATTTAGAGTTACATTTGTTGAGTTTATAAATTCACACTTCCTAGGATAACATTCATCTAAAGTATACATCACTGTGTAAATAACGCTTAGGATGTAGTCTGGGCGAGGACCTGCAGAAAGAAGTTTAATAGTCTATTCACTGATTCTTTACCTCAAAGCAGATACCTACAGCAAGTTGCAAATAATTTCCATTAGGGTAGCAGTTGTCAAAGCATGCATCACTGTATTAAAACAAATATGTGTAAATAATGTCTAGATTGTAGTCTGAGTGATTTCGTGCAGAAAGAAGTTTAATACCACATTGCATTGATTCTCCGCATCGAAGTATATACCTACAACAAGCTACAAATAATGTGAATGTTTGTTACAGGAATGTCCAGATGAATGTAAATGAAGAGGAAGAATGAGATAGCTTAAAACAACACGAACAGAAATGTGATAGGAACATCCTCAACATGAAGAATTGCAGCACCGTCCAGCATGGAACATTCGAGTGTGTAGAATATAGCAATAATATATAAATTATGTACTCATTATTACTGCTATACATGCCAATACCATTGATTTCATAAATAATTTCATAATTGTTTAAAGAAGAATGTATTATCTTAAAACATTGATGCTACATGAAATCTAAACAAAAAAGTTATTGAACTATTACTGAAAGAGACCTGAATAAATGGGAATCTAGAAGCCAGAACCATCTTAATATTGGACTGTATGATATGAGGTGTATAAAAAGATTAATAAAAATGAGGGCTATGTAATATAAACAACATTTATTTTTTATAAAACATTTTCCTATTACATTCCTTCACAAAAAAAAACCCGAACATATTTCCCAAAGACAAAAGTGATAGTCTAGACCTTCTAAACATGCAGTTATAGGGGGAAAGGATGCTCTCCTGAAACATTAGGTCTCTAGACAGAAGCATTTATAGGGGAGAGATAGGGAATACCAGGGCTGATGCTAGGCTAGTCAGATGCTAAAGGAGGGAGGGATATGCTTTATACGAGAGAGATAGGGAATACAAGGAAAGATGCTATACTAAACAGGACTTGAAGGGTAGAATATGAGCGATATAGCGAACCGAGGAGAGGTATTAGGATAGGAGTTTTGAATGATAGAGTAGGCGTTTATATGCGAGAGATAGGGAATACGAGGGTCGATGCTAGGCTAGACGGTGTTGAATGAGGGAATGCATCTTATATGAGAGAGGTAGGGGAATATGAGGAGACGTGTTAGGCTAGACAGGGTTTGAGGTGTGGAATATGCGTTTATATGGGAAAGATAGGGGAAACGTGTACATATAATAGGCTATACAGATGCTGAAGGACAGGAATATAGGCTTATACGGGAGAGATAGGGAAATACGAGGAGAGGTGCTAGACTAGACTGATGCTGAAGGAGGAGAGGATACTCTTTATACGGAAGAAATAGGGAATACGAGGAGAGGTACTAGAAGGGTAGAATATAGCGTTTTTATATGAGGGAGCTAGCAAACCGAGGAGAGGTATTAGGCATGGAGGTCTGAATGAGAGATTATACGTCTATATGAGAAAAGATAGGGAAAACGAAGGTAGGTGCTAGGTTGAGAGAGTCTTCAAGGAGGAAAATGCATTTATATGAGAGCGGTAGGGCATACGAGGAGAGGTGCTAGTCTAGACATGGTTTGAGGATTAGAGTATACGTTTATATGGGAGAAATGGAAAACGGGAGAGATACAAGGATAGACAGAGATTGAAGGAGGAGGAATGTAGGTTTATACTGTAATATAGAGAGTAATTCGATTATAAAACTTTCCTCATCCAGCGTTACAATACTTTTATATACTTATTTTCTAAACCTTACAAACTTTATATTTGTTAAACAGTAGTGCGCGAGACGGAGAGGGACAAACAGTATATCGGTTTACAGTGAAGTATACGTCCTAACCTATTCCCACCTTGTTTGTTCTGGATCTTCTCATTGTCTATCATCATCTAACGTAACCACGTAACAAGACGTAACACAGGAAATCATACATATGGCACATTAATAAAAAAAATAAATAAATAAAGGTATATATAATGAAACATAAACAAGTAGACAGAGGGTCATTGATACACAGAAAACCAGGAGTTGTATGTACTGAGACCATAGATTAGTATAGGCAAACAACAAAGAAGTGAATTTATAGTGTAAATAACCTAATATTTTCAAATATTATTATAGTCTAAAAGTATATAACTTAATTATGTACAGAGTATTGAGAAATAAACGTTATTCATGATTCACTAATCTAAGATCACTGCAATTGTATTGAATCAATTCACAATTGTTAATGCCATTCAACTTTCATTTGTCTCTGATACATAAACAAATTGCAAAATGGAGAAGGACGAAAGTAATAAAAAGACTCAGGCAGCAAATTTTAAGAAAGAAGAGAAAGATATATGCCCGACATTGTTTTAGAACACAAATTAGTGTTGAAAATAAAATGACTGATAGCTCTGCTAAGCGTAAGGAAGAGACAAGGAAATAAATTGCAAATGAGTACAATTCTAGGAAGATCATCCAATGTGAATGAAAATCCCTGAAATGATATTATGAGAACATAAAGAAAAGAATGAAGCAAGCAAATACCATTGACAAGGTACGATTGTACAAAACTGGAGGCGCATGTATGTACCGCCTTTCTTAGACAATAGTAGCCAAATAACAATTGTTGCTCTTCTATTCAATCGCCAATGAGTTTGATGATGAAGTTGGATTCCATTCAGAAGTAATCATCACAGTGAAGGACATTGAAATAGTAAATCCAGGTCCAACAGGTCCTTCAGCAATTTTAATAACAGGTAAGGAATTTGAAGAAAGAGAAAGTGTAAAGGTGGCGTCTGCAGTTCCCATACAGAACTTTCATCTCCATTGCCTGAAAAGAACAAAGATGGCATAAGGGAGGGTTTTTATGAGAGGAGGCTTGAGTGTTTGGAAGAAGAGTACACAGTGAAAATGAAGATCTTGAAATTGGATCTAGAAATGAAAGAATCTCAGAAAAATTAAGAGTTGTTAATAACTTATACAACCATAAATATATTACAAAAAAGTAATGAAACAGGCAAGGAATAATATGGATAAAGAAACTGTTAAGCAGATCTACTACGCTTTCATTTATTTGCACATACTCAAAGTATGGAATTACACTTTCGGGAAATATTGCAGAAATAGACATGAAAAAGGTATTTACGCAAAAAATAAAAAGGACTTAGAATATTAGAAAAAGAAGATAAACAACATTCATGTAAACCAATTTTTAAAAATCAGTTTACCTGAATACCTGTAAAAAAACATATCACTTTACAAAAAGTAATGCAGACATCATTTATTTTTTATAAACATTATCCTATTACATTCCTTTACAAAACAACCATACATATTTCCTAAAGGCAAAGGTGATAGTCTAGACATTCTAAACACTCAATTATATAATCATATACATCACACAGAAAGAGACATGCATTATCACTAAAAAAACTAAACATCTCAACAATGTCTGAATGATGTATTTTTATAAGTACAAGTTTTTGATATTTCAAAGTTCCTGTTAACCATGGCCGTAATTGATTAACACAATTTCTCGATCCTGTCATGCTATAACTTTAGAAGCTTTCAGCTTACTTATAATTTCTTCAATCTCTTGTGTGTGACTATTATTACCAGCACCCCTCGATGCAATTAGTAACCTCAATATATTTACTAGTCTATTCGGATTTTCAAGCGTTGATATCACTGAATCATCATCATATGAAGATTTCATATTCTCGCAACTTCCGATGTATCCAGATTTTTCACCAACAGTAGTCTCCAGTGAAGGACAGAGGCCTGATCCGGTATAACATTCCCCTCTATTCATCTTCGGATCTTCAAGTGCAGGAGAGAGAGTCGATTCAGCATAACATGTTGCTCTATGAAACTTAAATCTTGACAAAGAACGATTCTTAAAAATCCGCCCGCATATACAGCATCTAATAACGCGTTTTCCTCCATGTGTAATGTATGAAAAATTGAGTTTCTCATTCGTTAGTTGCACAGATTTTCTCGGGCAGTAGCTCATGCTAAAACTAAAAGAAATTAAATGAATACGTGAATGCTAACGCTCGAAGGAATTAAAAGCGAATGAATGAATTCATAACGCGCAACTATGTATATATCCAAGATGAGGACGACGGAGGGAATTGCGATCAATGCATAGCAGGGGGAAAGGATACTCTCTTGAAACATTAGTCATCTAGACAACTATTGTTCACGGAGACCGTAGACGTCAGTTTGAATGGGACAGACCTCAGGTTCAAATCTTTAAGGGTACGGACCCCCGCCTTTTGCCTGTCATGTATACTAAACCATCCTAACAGAGTAACATTACGTTACAACGACACGTAACCAGAACATGGCGAGTGCGAGCATGGAAAAAAAGGATGCTCTCTGGGAACATTCGTGAAAAGGGATGCTCTCTGGAAACAGTCGCCATCCACACAACGGATTGTCCCTAACATTTCCAGATTTCGAACCGCTCAACATCGTGACGCGCTCCTGTCATCTACATTTCAACGAAATTTTACCTCCTGAATTAAAGTATGGTGCTCTGTATAGAACTGCACAACTTTCATTACGCTGCGTGTCCCTAGCGTTTCCAGTTCCCGAATCGTTCCAGCTAGTGGAATGTCTCTATCATCTTCATGTCAACGATCTGTTACTCTAAATTAAAGTTTGGTGATCTGTATAGACCTGTACAACATGCATTACGCTATGTAACAACATGATCACGCTATGTAACAACATGTTCACGCTATGTAACAACATGATCACGCTATGTAACAACATGATCACGCTATGTAACAACCTGAGCATGCTATGTAAAAAAACCATCACGCTATGCAACAACCTGAGCACGCTCTGTAACAACACGATCACGCTATGTAACAACATGATCACGCTATGTAACAACATGTTCACGCTATGTAACAACATGAACACGCTATGTAACAACTGATCACACTATGTAACAACATGAGCACGCCATGTAACAACCTGAGCACGCTCTGTAACAATACGATCAAGCTATGTAACAACATGATCACGCTATGTAACAACATGAACACGCTATGTAACAACATGATCACGCTATGTAACAACATGAACACGCTATGTAACAACCTGAGCACGCTATGTAACAACATGATCACGCTATGTAACAACATGAACACGCTATGTAACAACATGATCACGCTATGTAACAACACGATCACGCTATGTAACAACTGATTACGCTATGTAACAACTGATTACGCTATGTAACAACTGATCACGCTATGTAACAACCTGAGCAAGCTATGTAACAACCTGACCACGCTCTGTAACAACACGATCACGCTATGTAACAACTGATCACTCTATGTAACAACATGTTCATGCTATGTAACAACTGATCACACTATGTAACAACATGAGCACGCTATGTAACAACCTGAGTACGCTATGTAACAACCTGATCACGCTATGTAACAACTGATCACGCTATGTAACAACCTGATTACGCTTTGTAACAACTGATCACGCTATGTAACAACCTGAGCACGCTATGTAACAACATGAGCACGCTATGAAACAACCTGAGCACGCTATGTAACAACCTTATCACGCTATGTAACAACATGATCACGCTATGTAACAACATGAACACGCTATGTAACAACATGATCACGCTATGTAACAACCTGAGCACGCTATGTAACAACATGAACACGCTATGTAACAACATGATCACGCTATGTAACAACCTGAGCACGCTATGTAACAACTGATCACGCTATGTAACAACATGATCACGCTATGTAACAACTGATCACGCTATGTAACAACTGATCACGCTATGTAACAACATGTTCACGCTATGTAACAACATGTTCACGCTATGTAACAACACGATCACGCTATGTAACAACACGATCATGCTATGTAACAACCTGAGCACGATATGTAACAACATGATCACGCTATGTAACAACCTGAGCACGCTATGTAACAACCTGAGCACGCTATGTAACAACATGATCACGCTATGTAACAACCTGATCACGCTATGTAACAACAGGCTCACGCTATGTAACAACCTGAGCACGCTATGTAACAACATGATCACGCTATGTAACAACCTGAGCACGCTATGTAACAACATGATCACTTCAATGTAACAACATGTTCACGCTATGTAACAACACGATCACGCTATGTAACAACACGATCAAGCTATGTAACAACCTGAGCACGCTATGTAACAACGTGATCACGCTATGTAACAACATGAACACGCTATGTAACAACCTGAGCACGCTATGTAACAACATGATCACTCTATGTAACAACATGAACACGCTATGTAACAACATGATCACGCTATGTAACAACCTGAGCACGCTATGTAACAACATAATTACGCTATGTAACAACCTGATCACGCTATGTAACAACACGATCACGCTATGTAACAACCTGATCACGCTATGTAACAACATGTTCACGCTATGTAACAACATGATCACGCTATGTAACAACCTGATCACGCTATGTAACAACCTGATCACGCTATGTAACAACGCGATCACGCTATGTAACAACATGATCACGCTATGTAACAATCTGATCACCCTATGTAACAACATGATCACGCTATGTAAATAGGGTGGACCATTTAAGTTGAGGCTATACAATATATCCAAAACTAAGCGTTGCAGAAAGAAATGTCTAATAAAACTTGATTGATATTATAGCAAAAGTAAATGTCGCTAGACGTATTTCGTTTGGAGGACGTTGTGACGGTCATTTCAGGGTCTTTTTAAATGGGACCCTAATTGTAGGTTCCCATTTAAAAAAATAAATTGACCTAAAATGATCCTCATAACGGCCTCCAAACGAAATACGTCTAGCGACATTTACGTTTGCCATAATATCAATCAAGTTATATTAAAGACATTTCTTTCTGCAACGCTTAGTTTTGGATATATTGTATAGCCTCAACTTAAATGGTCCACCCTATTTACATAGCGTGATCATGTTGTTACATAGGGTGATCAGATTGTTACATAGCGTGATCATGTTGTTACATAGCGTGATCGCGTTGTTACATAGCGTGATCAGGTTGTTACATAGCGTGATCAGGTTGTTACATAGCGTGATCATGTTGTTACATAGCGTGAACATGTTGTTACATAGCGTGATCAGGTTGTTACATAGCGTGATCGTGTTGTTACATAGCGTGATCGTGTTGTTACATAGCGTGATCAGGTTGTTACATAGCGTAATTATGTTGTTACATAGCGTGCTCAGGTTGTTACATAGCGTGATCATGTTGTTACATAGCGTGTTCATGTTGTTACATAGAGTGATCATGTTGTTACATAGCGTGCTCAGGTTGTTACATAGCGTGTTCATGTTGTTACATAGCGTGATCACGTTGTTACATAGCGTGCTCAGGTTGTTACATAGCTTGATCGTGTTGTTACATAGCGTGTTCGTGTTGTTACATAGCGTGAACATGTTGTTACATTGAAGTGATCATGTTGTTACATAGCGTGCTCAGGTTGTTACATAGCGTGATCATGTTGTTACATAGCGTGCTCAGGTTGTTACATAGCGTGAACCTGTTGTTACATAGCGTGATCAGGTTGTTACATAGCGTGATCATGTTGTTACATAGCGTGCTCAGGTTGTTACATAGCGTGCTCAGGTTGTTACATAGCGTGATCATGTTTTTACATATCGTGCTCAGGTTGTTACATAGCGTGATCGTGTTGTTACATAGCGTGAACATGTTGTTACATAGCGTGAACATGTTGTTACATAGCGTGATCAGTTGTTACATAGCGTGATCATGTTGTTACATAGCGTGATCATGTTGTTACATAGCGTGATCAGTTGTTACATAGCGTGCTCAGGTTGTTACATAGCGTGATCATGTTGTTACATAGCGTGTTCATGTTGTTACATAGCGTGCTCAGGTTGTTACATAGCGTGATCATGTTGTTACATAGCGTGTTCATGTTGTTACATAGCGTGATCAGGTTGTTACATAGCGTGATCAGGTTGTTACATAGCGTGCTCAGGTTGTTACATAGCGTGCTCATGTTGTTACATAGCGTGCTCAGGTTGTTACATAGCGTGATCAGTTGTTACATAGCGTAATCAGGTTGTTACATAGCGTGATCAGTTGTTTCATAGCGTGATCAGGTTGTTACATAGCGTACTCAGGTTGTTACATAGCGTGCTCATGTTGTTACATAGTGTGATCAGTTGTTACATAGCATGAACATGTTGTTACATAGAGTGATCAGTTGTTACATAGCGTGATCGTGTTGTTACAGAGCGTCAGGTTGCTACATAGCTTGCTCAGGTTGTTACATAGCGTGATCAGTTGTTACATAGCGTGATCAGTTGTTACATAGCGTAATCAGTTGTTACATAGCGTGATCGTGTTGTTACATAGCGTGATCATGTTGTTACATAGCGTGTTCATGTTGTTACATAGCGTGATCATGTTGTTACATAGCGTGCTCAGGTTGTTACATAGCGTGTTCATGTTGTTACATAGCGTGATCATGTTGTTACATAGCGTGTTCATGTTGTTACATAGCGTGATCATGTTGTTACATAGCTTGATCGTATTGTTACAGAGCGTGCTCAGGTTGTTACATGGCGTGCTCATGTTGTTACATAGTGTGATCAGTTGTTACATAGCGTGTTCATGTTGTTACATAGCGTGAACATGTTGTTACATAGCGTGATCATGTTGTTACATAGCGTGATCGTGTTGTTACAGAGCGTGCTCAGGTTGTTACATAGCGTGATGGTTTTTTTACATAGCGTGCTCAGGTTGTTACATAGCGTGATCATGTTGTTACATAGCGTGATCATGTTGTTACATAGCGTGAACATGTTGTTACATAGCGTGATCATGTTGTTACATAGCGTAATGCATGTTGTACAGGTCTATACAGATCACCAAACTTTAATTTAGAGTAACAGATCGTTGACATGAAGATGATAGAGACATTCCACTAGCTGGAACGATTCGGGAACTGGAAACGCTAGGGACACGCAGCGTAATGAAAGTTGTGCAGTTCTATACAGAGCACCATACTTTAATTCAGGAGGTAAAATTTCGTTGAAATGTAGATGACAGGAGCGCGTCACGATGTTGAACGGTTCGAAATCTGGAAATGTTAGGGACAATCCGTTGTGTGGATGGCGACTGTTTCCAGAGAGCATCCCTTTTCACGAATGTTCCCAGAGAGCATCCTTTTTTTCCATGCTCGCACTCGCCATGTTCTGGTTACGTGTCGTTGTAACGTAATGTTACTCTGTTAGGATGGTTTAGTATACATGACAGGCAAAAGGCGGGGGTCCGTACCCTTAAAGATTTGAACCTGAGGTCTGTCCCATTCAAACTGACGTCTACGGTCTCCGTGAACAATAGTTGTCTAGATGACTAATGTTTCAAGAGAGTATCCTTTCCCCCTGCTATGCATTGATCGCAATTCCCTCCGTCGTCCTCATCTTGGATATATACATAGTTGCGCGTTATGAATTCATTCATTCGCTTTTAATTCCTTCGAGCGTTAGCATTCACGTATTCATTTAATTTCTTTTAGTTTTAGCATGAGCTACTGCCCGAGAAAATCTGTGCAACTAACGAATGAGAAACTCAATTTTTCATACATTACACATGGAGGAAAACGCGTTATTAGATGCTGTATATGCGGGCGGATTTTTAAGAATCGTTCTTTGTCAAGATTTAAGTTTCATAGAGCAACATGTTATGCTGAATCGACTCTCTCTCCTGCACTTGAAGATCCGAAGATGAATAGAGGGGAATGTTATACCGGATCAGGCCTCTGTCCTTCACTGGAGACTACTGTTGGTGAAAAATCTGGATACATCGGAAGTTGCGAGAATATGAAATCTTCATATGATGATGATTCAGTGATATCAACGCTTGAAAATCCGAATAGACTAGTAAATATATTGAGGTTACTAATTGCATCGAGGGGTGCTGGTAATAATAGTCACACACAAGAGATTGAAGAAATTATAAGTAAGCTGAAAGCTTCTAAAGTTATAGCATGACAGGATCGAGAAATTGTGTTAATCAATTACGGCCATGGTTAACAGGAACTTTGAAATATCAAAAACTTGTACTTATAAAAATACATCATTCAGACATTGTTGAGATGTTTAGTTTTTTTAGTGATAATGCATGTCTCTTTCTGTGTGATGTATATGATTATATAATTGAGTGTTTAGAATGTCTAGACTATCACCTTTGCCTTTAGGAAATATGTATGGTTGTTTTGTAAAGGAATGTAATAGGATAATGTTTATAAAAAATAAATGATGTCTGCATTACTTTTTGTAAAGTGATATGTTTTTTTACAGGTATTCAGGTAAACTGATTTTTAAAAATTGGTTTACATGAATGTTGTTTATCTTCTTTTTCTAATATTCTAAGTCCTTTTTATTTTTTGCGTAAATACCTTTTTCATGTCTATTTCTGCAATATTTCCCGAAAGTGTAATTCCATACTTTGAGTATGTGCAAATAAATGAAAGCGTAGTAGATCTGCTTAACAGTTTCTTTATCCATATTATTCCTTGCCTGTTTCATTACTTTTTTGTAATATATTTATGGTTGTATAAGTTATTAACAACTCTTAATTTTTCTGAGATTCTTTCATTTCTAGATCCAATTTCAAGATCTTCATTTTCACTGTGTACTCTTCTTCCAAACACTCAAGCCTCCTCTCATAAAAACCCTCCCTTATGCCATCTTTGTTCTTTTCAGGCAATGGAGATGAAAGTTCTGTATGGGAACTGCAGACGCCACCTTTACACTTTCTCTTTCTTCAAATTCCTTACCTGTTATTAAAATTGCTGAAGGACCTGTTGGACCTGGATTTACTATTTCAATGTCCTTCACTGTGATGATTACTTCTGAATGGAATCCAACTTCATCATCAAACTCATTGGCGATTGAATAGAAGAGCAACAATTGTTATTTGGCTACTATTGTCTAAGAAAGGCGGTACATACATGCGCCTCCAGTTTTGTACAATCGTACCTTGTCAATGGTATTTGCTTGCTTCATTCTTTTCTTTATGTTCTCATAATATCATTTAAGGGATTTTCATTCACATTGGATGATCTTCCTAGAATTGTACTCATTTGCAATTTATTTCCTTGTCTCTTCCTTACGCTTAGCAGAGCTATCAGTCATTTTATTTTCAACACTAATTTGTGTTCTAAAACAATGTCGGGCATATATCTTTCTCTTCTTTCTTAAAATTTGCTGCCTGAGTCTTTTTATTACTTTCGTCCTTCTCCATTTTGCAATTTGTTTATGTATCAGAGACAAATGAAAGTTGAATGGCATTAACAATTGTGAATTGATTCAATACAATTGCAGTGATCTTAGATTAGTGAATCATGAATAACGTTTATTTCTCAATACTCTGTACATAATTAAGTTATATACTTTTAGACTATAATAATATTTGAAAATATTAGGTTATTTACACTATAAATTCACTTCTTTGTTGTTTGCCTATACTAATCTATGGTCTCAGTACATACAACTCCTGGTTTTCTGTGTATCAATGACCCTCTGTCTACTTGTTTATGTTTCATTATATATACCTTTATTTATTTATTTTTTTTATTAATGTGCCATATGTATGATTTCCTGTGTTACGTCTTGTTACGTGGTTACGTTAGATGATGATAGACAATGAGAAGATCCAGAACAAACAAGGTGGGAATAGGTTAGGACGTATACTTCACTGTAAACCGATATACTGTTTGTCCCTCTCCGTCTCGCGCACTATTGTTTAACAAATATAAAGTTTGTAAGGTTTAGAAAATAAGTATATAAAAGTATTGTAACGCTGGATGAGGAAAGTTTTATAATCGAATTACTCTCTATATTACAGTATAAACCTACATTCCTCCTCCTTCAATCTCTGTCTATCCTTGTATCTCTCCCGTTTTCCATTTCTCCCATATAAACGTATACTCTAATCCTCAAACCATGTCTAGACTAGCACCTCTCCTCGTATGCCCTACCGCTCTCATATAAATGCATTTTCCTCCTTGAAGACTCTCTCAACCTAGCACCTACCTTCGTTTTCCCTATCTCTTCTCATATAGACGTATAATCTCTCATTCAGACCTCCATGCCTAATACCTCTCCTCGGTTTGCTAGCTCCCTCATATAAAAACGCTATATTCTACCCTTCTAGTACCTCTCCTCGTATTCCCTATTTCTTCCGTATAAAGAGTATCCTCTCCTCCTTCAGCATCAGTCTAGTCTAGCACCTCTCCTCGTATTTCCCTATCTCTCCCGTATAAGCCTATAATCCCGTCCTTCAGCATCTGTATAGCCTATAATATGTACACGTTTCCCCTATCTTTCCCATATAAACGCATATTCCACACCTCAAACCCTGTCTAGCCTAACACGTCTCCTCATATTCCCCTACCTCTCTCATATAAGATGCATTCCCTCATTCAACACCGTCTAGCCTAGCATCGACCCTCGTATTCCCTATCTCTCGCATATAAACGCCTACTCTATCATTCAAAACTCCTATCCTAATACCTCTCCTCGGTTCGCTATATCGCTCATATTCTACCCTTCAAGTCCTGTTTAGTATAGCATCTTTCCTTGTATTCCCTATCTCTCTCGTATAAAGCATATCCCTCCCTCCTTTAGCATCTGACTAGCCTAGCATCAGCCCTGGTATTCCCTATCTCTCCCCTATAAATGCTTCTGTCTAGAGACCTAATGTTTCAGGAGAGCATCCTTTCCCCCTATAACTGCATGTTTAGAAGGTCTAGACTATCACTTTTGTCTTTGGGAAATATGTTCGGGTTTTTTTTTGTGAAGGAATGTAATAGGAAAATGTTTTATAAAAAATAAATGTTGTTTATATTACATAGCCCTCATTTTTATTAATCTTTTTATACACCTCATATCATACAGTCCAATATTAAGATGGTTCTGGCTTCTAGATTCCCATTTATTCAGGTCTCTTTCAGTAATAGTTCAATAACTTTTTTGTTTAGATTTCATGTAGCATCAATGTTTTAAGATAATACATTCTTCTTTAAACAATTATGAAATTATTTATGAAATCAATGGTATTGGCATGTATAGCAGTAATAATGAGTACATAATTTATATATTATTGCTATATTCTACACACTCGAATGTTCCATGCTGGACGGTGCTGCAATTCTTCATGTTGAGGATGTTCCTATCACATTTCTGTTCGTGTTGTTTTAAGCTATCTCATTCTTCCTCTTCATTTACATTCATCTGGACATTCCTGTAACAAACATTCACATTATTTGTAGCTTGTTGTAGGTATATACTTCGATGCGGAGAATCAATGCAATGTGGTATTAAACTTCTTTCTGCACGAAATCACTCAGACTACAATCTAGACATTATTTACACATATTTGTTTTAATACAGTGATGCATGCTTTGACAACTGCTACCCTAATGGAAATTATTTGCAACTTGCTGTAGGTATCTGCTTTGAGGTAAAGAATCAGTGAATAGACTATTAAACTTCTTTCTGCAGGTCCTCGCCCAGACTACATCCTAAGCGTTATTTACACAGTGATGTATACTTTAGATGAATGTTATCCTAGGAAGTGTGAATTTATAAACTCAACAAATGTAACTCTAAATGAAGCTTTGAAAGGATAGCTGAATTATTTCTACAAACCTTAACAGGAAGAAAAGACAATTTACATGTCTTAAACTTGCCGGATGGTACTACACCATGATATACCATTTGAAACTTTCCTGGCATTTCATCCAACTGTTGGCTTGTTAGGGTTGAATATCTTGTCGGAAGAAACACTTGCTTATTGTCTAAAACCGCAACCACTCTAGCACCGTATCTCGTATCAATTTTTCTTATGGATTTTATATTATAAGGCTCCTCTGGCTGAAGATCTTGTAGTCTTTGAACGGTCGGGTAAATGCTACCCTCAGCCAATGTGTTAAGTTGAGATGTCAAACTTTCTGCATTAGGAAGAGAAAAAACATATTCTTTATTAGAGAATGTGTTGCATAACTAAATTTCATTTATTTGAAAGTTACAAAATTATTAACTTTTTCTGTATAATATAATAATAAAAATGATAATATGTGTAAATATAATTGAGGTTCTGATTCACTAATGAAGTTCATTAAGTACTATATTTTCCGATTTAAATGTTTTAATATAATGTAAACATTTACTTTGTTAGAGTGAATGATTCGCGCAACAGACTTTTTGTAATATTCTAAAGCAAAAACGTTAATTTTTAATGTGATGGAAACAGACTGGAAGTTTTTACTAAATAAAATGCACAAGAGGAATGAAACATTAACTGATGAATGTTCGATCAATGCATGCAAACATGAAGTCCCCGGATCGAATACCGCCGCTTACCCTCGGAAGAATATTTATACAGAACATTATTTATTCGAATCGTAGGGTAATCAAGTAATTGTATTTTGTCTAGAAAGGAATATAATTCACTCTGTGAAACCCTGTATTTAAATATCTGGAATAATAATTTCTCAACAAGATGAATACTTAACTAAATTGTTCACATTTTTTGAGAATTCGCGCAGTTAGCTATTAAATGTAGAATAAGCTTGTCTAAAATGAATACTTAACTAAACTGTTCACATTTCAGAAAAAATTCAACTGTCTAGCTATTAACTTTTAGAATGCTCAGCTATTTACAAATAAAGAGCCGTCATTAAAAACAAGAACGCAAATAAAAGTTAAATGTACTAAGTAATAAGTTAACTTTTTAATGAAGATGAATTGGTGATACAACTTACCAGACATGCTGTTCGATGTAATTTCCACGTTGAAAGAATAAACTTTGCAGAGTGCTTAGATCGCAGTGTTCTTACGATACTGTGAAAATCATTGGAGAAGATGCTGCTTTTATATAATTCCCCCACTAAAGCTGAAGTGGTGAGAGATTGTAGAGCACTTAGGAAAACAATTACTTGCATTGTTCGCTAATGAGGTGAAAGCGTCTAAAGATGTCAGCTAATAGAGGTCACCGTTACCATCAGACAGAAGTAGGTTACGGGTTTTTTCATTACATGCCGGGCTCTTGTTCGCTAATGGAGTGAAAGCGTCTAACGGGTCAGCTAATGTGTGTCACCGTTACCTCCAGACGGAAGTATGTCGTTGATCGCTAATGTATGTAAACAGATCCGGAATGTAAACTTAAAAGCCTATTAATGTGTTGAAAGCGTCTAACATGTTCAGCTAATGGACAAGCGCTTTCCCCAGATAGAAGAAGAAGGCTGCAGTGTTTCATTACATGACAGACTGTTACCGTGAGCAGACTACTTATACTCACGCTCCAGTCAACAATTCATTAATCAAAAAACTTAATTGCTCGAGGATGCAATGTGCAGGCCTTAGTAATCATAAAAAAAATGTTTGACGAACATTACCTAATTAATTTTCCGAGGGGCGGCAGGACTCGAGAAAACAATTCCATCAAGTCATGACGCCACAGTAGAACGCATGGGGGAGGGGGTAGAACCTGTTAGCACAGACACTGTCGGCATTAGGTGAGCACACAAAGCGAGAGGGGGCGGGGCCTAACGACACGAGACCTGGCGGCATGTAAGCCCTCAAAGGGAGGGGGCGGGGCTTGTCGGCGTAGAACAAAGAACTTTATCGCTTGTCGGCATCTTCCTTTGCGCTCAAGTCGCTATTCTATTTCTACTAACATTGCGGGATTACTGAAAGAATATAAAGGCAAGCGTCCAAAATGCCAGAGGGAATCGACCTAGAGTCCAGCGGAAGTTAGATACCCTGCTGTTTCGTCTCGTCTTCGTCTTCCTTTTCTAAGGGTGCACATACCAAGCATCTCATTTGTCAACTTGCTCCACTATTTCGTCTTAAATTCGCAGGTGTTTCGGCTTTCTTTCCGATGACGCAATCTTTGTGTTTATTGCATTAGTCTTGAAAATCAGTAGATACTTTCAAATTGGTCTGGAAAAAAAACGTACGAAGAGAAATAAACGGAATGCTTCCTAAATGCACCACTATTTTCCAAAGTATCTATAATAATACATTTTATTACTGCTAGCGTATTAGTTTACCACCAAATGAACGCATATGGAATTCAATACTTTTCATAAATTTATAACAATCTAGGTGTAATTTAGGGGTGGGGATAGGAGGCCATTTGCCCATCCTAATATTTCCAACTTTACACAATTTGATTTTGAATTACTTCTAAGAAAAAGCATAAAACTGTGTTTTACTTTAAATTAATAGAGCAGTTTTCAGTTAAAATATATGTACATTATGAACTTTTTATACAATGTCAAGTGAAATGACCTTGGGGGTTCAATGTTAGCGTATGTTTATACATTTTCCCCAATCAGTAGCTGGGGTGGCATGACTGTATTTGGCCAAGTAGTAATACATTTTAACATTTCAATTGCAGAATGCCCTTGTTGCAGACCAACAAATAATTATTTGAAACTGTGTGTATGCATGTTACACACACACACCCACACACACACCCACCCACCCACACCCACACCCATACCCACACACACACACACACACACACACACACACACACACACACAGTGATTCAAAAGTACTTTTACAAAACTTGGGTACGGGTTCCTTACACTGAAACATGAGAAAAACTTATAAACTTATGTCCCAAAATGATTCGTTTTCTGGTTATTAATTTATTAATGAAAGTTTATGCTCAACGGCTTTCCAAGTCCAAACCAGCAACTTCATTTATCTATATACTCGTTCATAGAAGGCTGTGACTCATCGTATCCCACGTAGAGGGCCATGTGTTGCCATGGGTACTTGTTTACATTTGTCATTTGTGTACATGTAGTGAATTAACTGAAAGTGTATAGTCGTCTTTAACATTTCAATAGTGTACATGCTACAGTGAAAGTGTTCCGTTCAGCCATGGCAGCACATTCATTTCGTGAGCAGGCAGACATGGTTTTTATGACATCTTTGCTGCTGTTAATCGTCGTGAGTCTGGTATTTCCCATGACAGCTGGATAGGTAGAGGAGGACAAGTTCCATGGCCTACACGTTCCCATGGTTTATGGAGCAGAAAACCCCGATAAATAAACTCTTCTTCAACGTATCATGGAAGCCTGCGAAACCATTTGACACCGTCAAGGAATCTCTGACAGGGTGCGACAGTCCATGATTCTACGAGTACAGGTGTATCTAGATGCAAGAGGAGTACATTTCGAGCATCTGATATGAGTTTGTATATTAATCACTTTCTAACAAGCTGATGTCAAAAATAGATTGTGTCACTTTAAAATCATTTCATTAATAACATTTTAAACTTGAATAAATCGAAAACGAAATATTTTGGGACATAGTTTATATGAACTTCTTTTCTTGTTTTGGTTTAAGGAATCAGTCCGCAAACTTTGTAAAAGTATATTTGATTTATTCTGTATATAAAGAAAGTCATGCAAGTGACACCAGATTTTTACATTCTCTACTACTTAGGAAGTAGAGGAAATATTGCATTTCATCCAAAATTTCGATATTGAGATTTTACGGAAATATACATTTTGAGACTCCCTGAATAAAAAATAGAGAAACGTCCGTGTGTGAATAGCATTCAAATACGTATACTTCATTTTTAAGTAGAAAGTTTTTTTCTTATAGTGATGCAAAAAACACGAGAAAGTCATCACATAGCTATCAGGTTTTTAAAAATCTGACTATCGCTTTAGTCTAATATATCCTTCTTATACCTGCAGCAATGTGTTGCCGAGTTTATCTCGATTAACAAGAAGGACTTAGATATAGATAGGCAGACAGACAGACATAGATAGATACAGACAGACATAGATACAGGCAGGCAGGCAGGCAGGCAGGCAGGCAGACAGACAGACAGGGATGGATGGATGGATGGATGGATGGATGGATGGATGGATGGATGGATGGATAGAATAAGCTTTCAGAAGAATCGTTTCTAGAAAAGAGAGTAGAGAAATACATGTGAATGCAACAGATCAGATTTTTTTATTAACGGCGTTAATTGACAGGGATAAGGAATTACATGTGAATCGAATTAAGCATGTTTAACGTACTGTTGCATGCTTATTAGTATTATAATTTTAAAAGAATTAATGCTTTGCTTTCCAGAAAAGTGACCGGAAACTACTTTTAAGGGTATTTTTAACGTTACATTGCATGGCTTTCATTTCTTTTGCTTCTCTCCCTAAAAAAAGAAAAACGTCTGGCTCCCAACTCATGGTTTACGGTCTTGTTTTCTTATGTTGTCGTATAATTGTAAGGATATAAGCTTACGTACTCAGAAAAAATGTGTCTCTGTCCAGTGATCGGTGGTCCATTCTCACTGCCAATTACGGCATTTGCTTCACCGAACGAATCCTTAGAAAGGCAGCAGTTGAGTGGCTCGAAACGTTCTGTTAGAGAGGGCGAATAATTTTGGTATTTCATTGTTTGCGATGTAAGCACAATAGCGGGGCTACATAGTGGCAACAGGAAACACCTGTTAGACCCACTGGTACTCGTTCAACCTGTTTCCATCTCTGACCGAATAATTTAACGGCTGCTGGAGTGTTGACCAGGCCGCAAGGTCGCTGGACCGCCGTAACACCTCTACTCTTTCCTTACTACATGGCCCACACACCAGGAAATACGCACTCTCTTATGTGTAACAGTCACACCTTTTATTATAATATCCACATAAGCACGTAAACTACTTCATCCATACATATAATAATAGAAGTATACAAAAAATGGTGTTACAACCACATGACTTTCTCTGGCCACTTAATGTAGCTACAATGTATTTTTGCAAAAGCTTATTCTTTTATCTACTTTGATAAACGCTTGCATAAATAGTTTAATTACACATCTTGTTATAAGTACAAAATCGTTAACAAATCATCAAATGTTTAAAAGCGGGTTGCTATAGGCTGGCCCTGAAATGCTTTCCCTGATACCGTCGTCTTCCGCAGTGTAGTGGTTACCTCTAGTTCCCGAGGTCGCGGGTTCAAACGCGGTGAAGGACGATGGATTTTTTCTGGGTAAAAATCCTTAGCATGGCTTCCTTCGGAAAGGAAGTAAAGCCGATTTACGGTAGGTAAACGAATCTCAAACCTGATACAGAAGCCTCTGAGCAAAATTACCGGGCTTTCAAGCCCAATATAGAGTGGAACGCTAAGAACCACAGCAGTAAAAGAGCATCTAAAAATAAAACTCAATTTTAATGTTTAATTTTTTCCTGATATCGCGAGAAACAGCGTAGCGACAGAACTTTAAAATGGCAAAGTATTGAAACCAATAATAACGGATACCTTGGAAACGGCTATGCCACGAAAACGTTTATCTGAAATAAATTGTATATTACAAAGAAATCCATATTTTTGGTGTAGTAAGTTTTTGTCTCTCTCTCTCTCCCTCTCTCTCTCTCTCTCTCTTACGGTTTACCGTTATATAAAATTATAGGAAATTCTTTCCGAATGAAGACGATTATAGACTTTTCTCAGAAATTTCAAGATACACTTTCATTTGCCATATAAATATCTTAACTATATGGTATCTTAATCAAAATCTTTAAGAGCCATTTTTGAGAAAATAAAAAATATTGAAAATTTTTCCCTGTAAAACGAAGTTTTGGGGAGGGGGAAAATTTGGTATCCTATCTTTGGAAAATACTAAACATAAATACAAGTTTGGTATATGTATCGAACATTTCGTTTTGGTTTTATGCTGTTCACGCACGCGCACGGATACAGACATAGACTTTTTCTAAAACTGCTTTTTTATTCAGAGGACTCAAAACGTGTATTTATGCTCTCTCTGAAATCTCAACATCGACTTTGGGTGGCCTACAATAGGTACTTCCTCTTCCTACTATAGGTGGGTGGCAGAGAAAGTATAAAAAATCTTGTGTTACACTCGCATGACTTTCTGTACTCTTGTACAAACTATTTTTGCAAACGCTTATTCTCCATCTACTTCATGTTAATCGAGATAAACATTTGCAGAAAGCATTTGTTGCTAAGTTTCTGTAGGTGCAAAGGGAATATGGCAGGTTTTAAGTGATAGTCAAACCTTTTAAGAGCTGGTTGCTAAGTGGAGCATTCCATTCTCTTGCATGTCCAGGACATTAACAAATAAATAAATAAAAAAGGATAACGAATTCAATTTGAGAAAAGATATAGGTATTGGAAAACAAACAAATAGCAAGGAATATCTCGGAAAGTTCCTTCGACAAAATAAAATGTATGCGATATAAATTGTGTGCTTTAACGAGTTCTGCATTTCTTTTGTAGTAAAAATTTGTCTATCTCTTACGGTCTACTAGTTATTAGAAGTCATTTATCAAGAAGTTGACCTTTGAGGACGTTCACAAACAATTCAAGATATACATTTCATTTGCCATGAAAATATCTTAAACATATGATATTTTAATCAAAATCGTTTGAGCCATTTTTGAGAAAATATATATTTTCCAAAACTGTTCCATGTAAAGGCTGGTCTGGGGTGGGAATTTTCTTGAAACTCTTTCTGTCGCATATTTGTAAGATACTGAACCTAAATATCAGCTTGGTATTTATCCGACTTTTCTTTTTTGAGTTATGCGTTCACAAACTCACACACACGGACTTTTTTGTAAAACGCTTTTTTAGATTCAGAGACCTCAAAACATGTATTTCCGGTGAGATGCCAGTATCGAATTTTTGGGTAGAATGCAATACTTCCCATACTTACTATGCTAGTAGAGAAAGTAAAAATACGATGCGGTAACCTGCTATATCACATATTAACAAGCATCCCCTATACATTAGCTATTTATATGGTTATACTTCTATCCCCTTTATATTAAATACTGTAAAAATAGTTTTTCAGATATACTTTCAAATTGGGCTTTACGGACTTAGATGCAATTCATAACTTCCATGGCATGTTATGTCTTTAAAATCAGCAGTAAAATTTCTTTTTATGGGAGTTAATAAAAATTAATACTACACAGGTTTAACAGTTCACAAGCGTGCGTCCTTTCCTTATGCCTGACTGGAACTGTTTCGCGTGGACTGGTTTCTGTACCCGTAGGTTAAAGGATAATAAACTATAATAGAAGGGGTAAAAGTAGGATTTTATTTCGCGAGTAGAAATGTTTGCTAAACGAAGACCGTAGGCTGAGTATTTGCGTTTGATTTTGTAAACTATAAATATTATTATATTAATTCCTAAACTAACAGATATGTGTTTAGAACTCGTTCTTGAAACAAGAGAAATCACGTTAAAAATGCAGATGTCAGTTGCTTAGATGTTTTGTTGAATCGCTAGCAGTCATTTCCAGTGAAATTATTTTCATCATGTTTTAACCTACACCAGCCAATGAAGCGATTAAATGATATATCATATTGCTTTCTGGAATGTTTTGGTTAAGTACTTCTAGTGTTGTTGTTGCTTTTGTAATTTCACTTCCATTTCATTTTCTTCTGAATTCTTAATTTCCGCCATTTAATTTTTATGTAGGTTAGATAAAAGAATAACGTTTTAGATCAAACAAAGCTGCCAACATAACGTATATGTTAATCCTAACGAATTGCGATAAATTGAAGTATGACGATTTGTATTGTGAATAGATGAGAAATTGATTGCCAGGAGGAATTAATCATGTAAAACGGCATAATGAAACCTAAAACCTAACCAAACCAATTCGAATTATTAAACATGTGCAAACACAAAGTAATTGCCATGTGATTAGTCTTGAAACCAAAGTTTGTCACAATGAATATTATAGTACTAGGGCAATAATCTAAAGCTTTTAACTCGTGTGCTCTGTATTAGAAGTTCTACTTTTAGGCCATGCTGTCTAAAAGTATTTATATGTTTAAAATAAATTGATCCTGAAACTGAAATTAAATAATTATTGTAATTATTTATCGAGCTGTAAATACTAAAATTATGATATGGAAAAATGTCCGAAAACCAATAAAGGGCAGTAAACTCAATTAAAAGACTGACAAAACCCAATGTGAATTTTTAAAAACAAAAACGGGCTATTTTCAAACCATTATTGCACAACACAATTACGGCTAAGCACACTTTCTCTTACATAAAAGACTGAGATGACAGTTGACTATTTATGAGACGAATCTCTTCTTCAACCCTGAGCTCATGAGGAAAAAATCATGCAAAACCTTTCATAATACTCTGCTTAAAGTGTGAGAACATTTAAATACAGAATATGGAAAACTCTGACATTTTAATACAATTTATAAAATTAAATTTTATATAAACCGTGGTCATTACCTCAAAATCATGATTTCGAATCAGAAAGAAACATAAAAAGAAAACAGCTTTTATAAATAAATGTTCATCTTTTGTCAGATACCAAAGCTGAAGTTTACATATTTTGTTATTTTTAGCAAAGGTGTTAACAGAGCATGGATCTCATCCAAAATTGCCTTCATTTTATCGATAATGCATTTCCAGTTAAATTGAGATATACATACTTTCATTTGTGTTCCATATTTAATCTGTTCTATATGTGAGTGTGCGAGAGTGATAGGAGTAAAAATGGCTCAAACTTGCAATTTCATAGGCCAAGTTATAAAGAGCGCAGGTGGCATTCCGCTTTGAAAACTGATTACTGACCCGATTGTGCTCTCTCTGAGAACGGGGATCATTATAAAATAAAGAACCCAGATCTATGGCGAGGAATCAATGAAATTTCTGTCTTCTGAAGTTTTAATCTAAAGTTTATGAAAATTTGGTCTCGTGCTCTCAACTATATAATTAAGCACTGCAGCAATTTTTATCATTTTATAAAGGCCCTCGATTAATTCTACTTCTTTTTCTACGAATTACTCTTTTCTTTGTAGGAGTTACAAGCCAATGACTTGGGTCAATAGCCCGTCGAGGAGCAAGCAAACTCTAGATCATAGCATATCCAGGATGGGTGATCAGCCCAATGCCTGGTATGGCGGCGAAGAAGGAAACGAAATTAGTGATGAAAGAGATGATGGGAAAATTCGTGGACCAAATTACGCAATACAGTATTCGCCTGGTGACCGAGGAGAGCCGTGAAAAGATCTTCGGTCAGGTTGATCGGCCCGGGGTTTGAACCCGGCACCGCCCGAATGCGAGTCGCACACGTCACCGTAGCGCCATCTAGCTCGACCCCTCGGTTAATTAAAATATTTAATTAAACTGATAAGTACTCTGATTATATATCTAGTAACTCAAGTTAAAATGCTGGCCGCTTGACATCAGCCATATCTGTTTTTTTCCTAACCTAAGAGACTGTGATTCCTACAGAAAACTGCGGGTAAGGAGGCTGGTGGAGGCAAAAACTGTGGTCAGTAGGTATACGGAACGCAAGCCATTTCGTTCACCAAAAGCCCACTGTGACATATCCCCCCATCATACTGTTCTCTGGCTACTTTTAGCGAAATTCTGTTTATTCAGTTGACATCAATACCAGCAACTGCTCCTAAAATATACGCATGGTAAGGATATGGTCGTAATTGGTGTTAATTGCAGCCGTTAAGTTGGCTGTACAAGCATTTCCTTGCAGGACGTCAAATGAGCTTAAAGCAAATAATCCTTGGTTGGGTAGAGACTATTGTGTTCCACGTGTGCGTTCATTTGGAATGGTTTTAGTGCTTGTATAAGTGCTCCACAGTTTTAAATGGTTATTTTTACAACACAATTTCTCATTAATTACAATATAACTTGATATTTACTGCTTGGAAATGATTTAATCAACGTTTTATTGCTTTAAATAAGATTTGATTTACTGATTGACTTGAAACTAGTAATTCTTAGTGTAAGGTTGACGGTACTTAAGTGTAGTGTAAAGTCGGCCGCTTTGAATTCTAACTACCCATTAAATTGTTTCCCCTCTCCAGACTGCTAGGAGGTAACAGAGAGAAGAATACTTAGTCTTTTCAAGTCCAGGGATTATCACTGATCACACTATGTAATTTGATTTTGTTGGAGAGTTCGGTATCACTTTGTTGTAAGCCAAATGGAGATGTCCAGGTCATTTGCACTGCTAATGTTGGCATCTCTGTATTGCAATAAGTCGCCCTAGCAACTCTTCCAGAACTTGAGTAACCTGAGAAATGGGACAGCCATTACTTCAAGTATACATTAATAATTACTAATTTAGTATCTGCTAATCCTTATCTAGGGATTGTATTAACCCAGTGAGTTTGAGGGGATTTTGTAGTTCTGTATTACCACATACAGGCATCGTCAGCGATGATGGCTCGATGTAAACAAACGCAAGGTTCGCCAGCTAGGAGCATGCATTCACTCGTGCAGCTAGGACAAGTTAATTTCGGTTATTAGGTGTTTGGAAGAATTGCTGGAGCGGAGTCTGGACTGACTACTGAAGCGATGCCTCAATAATATTGTTTTTTATTATTATGTGTTATATAATTATGTTGTATTAATTATAATTCATGCTTCAACTTCCTTTAGGTGGCTTAAATAACATTTCTTGTTAATTAATTATATACACTATAAGTAACATTTAAACATAATTTCTCTCTGCTTGAAACTGTTTATGTTGTTATATGTTTTAAGTAAAATAGTTATTTTAAAAAAGTTGTTTAGTTAACATGGTTTTCATTTGAATGATTGAAGTTTCTAAAACTTTATACTTCCTTACAACATGCTTATTGTGAAAACCAGGTAATCCTAGGACATTGATTTATAATTTATTCTGCATTGTTTTAAACCAAAAGTAACCTCATCTCCAAAACCTACACTTCTAAATTACCTGTCCACCGTTGGCTTGAACGACTTATATAAAACACTTCAAAGAATCTGTTTCCCCTCGACCCAGGCATTTAAATCCAGCTAGGACCGTCTCCCCGACTGAGGTGATTTCCAGGATTTCTTCAGTTCTCATAAATGGCAAATGCCAGGCTCTTAAACGTAGGCCTGGAATGCTTGCTTCCCAATAAGCATTTCGTTTCATGTATCATCAGCGTCCACCGCCTGTGGTGCCGTATGTAGTAAATCATTTAGAAGGAAAACCTCTTGTTTCGTTAATTTCGAGCCAAAATCGTTGAGATGACTGTACGCTATAATGACAGAATAAGGAATGTTAAGATAGACAAAATCAGTAACAATAAAATAGATGAAGACTACTTCAAAATTTCACAAAAACTGGCCCTCCAGCGAAGTTGAACGATCTCAAAGACTGGCAAATTGCTTCCTGCAAATCAGGGAATAGATAAACCAGTTCGTTAATTGTGAAATTTTTGTTAAAAAAGCCTGTGGCCCAGAAAAAGAAAAACATGCCAAAGTGACAGGACAGAGAAGCTTGTTATTTGTTTCAAATGCTTCCTGAAATTACAACAAGGAAAATAGGTTTTTTTTTCTAAACTAAAGTCAAAGTCACTTCTAGTTTGAGCGATTCAACTGGTTTACTTAACAGTCGGTAAGATGAAGCTAAATTGTGAGAACGAAGAAAGACAAAAAACAAAGGAAATAAAATATAGTTTTTTGGATGATGTATCTCCTGTAGAACACACAGACCTAAGACATTGAAATAACAGGTGAATGTGGCAATGATTTGTTCCAACTCGAGAGTGTGTGAAGTATGTTGAGATGATCACGATCCGCGAGTTCCATGACCGTGGCCGCGGGCCACAGACGGACACACCCAGGGATTTCCTCCCCCCTCCCCAAACAAAGAAGACCCGTCGTTCAATTCTTTTAAACCCGTTCCGTAATAGCACCGCTTCTACGTACTCCGTAGCAGGCTTGTCCAATGATAGTATAAGCTTGATGCAGAATTTAGAAACGTTCGCAGAGGAAAACAGTTTCTTTGTAAAAGACATTCATTTTTCTGCCAATGTGGAACAAGTTACTATTTCGAACTATTTCATTATTTAAAACACAAGCATGGTATGTTACACATTCCAAAGAATTATTTTCAATATAACAGTTACGACGTGCAAAAATTAAAAATAACAGCTCTCCTCTGTCATCATAAGCTTTGCTTTATTACCTTCTCTACTACGTTAAGTAAGTAGGGGAAGTAAATGTGTATTTGTGGAAAATATATATAAAAATTTATTACATTAAAAAAAATTAATCTAATTGAGAAGATGGAAAACAAGATTAATCAATTCCACCCAATAATTCGATACCGAGATTTCACCGCAAATACATCTTTTGAGACCCCCTGAATCAAAAAAACGCATTTTTAGACACATGTCCGTGTGTGTGTGTCTGTGTGTGTGACTGTGTCTTTGTGAACAGCATAACTCAGAAACAAACAGTCGAATAAACACCAAACTTGGTATTTAGGTTCAGTATCTTTCAGAGATGCGACACGAAGGTTTATAAGAAAATCCCCCACCCCAAATTAGCCTTTACATAAAACATTTTTCGAAAATTTTAATTTTCTCAAAAATGGCTAACGATTTTGATTAAAGTATCATATGTTTAAGATATTTTCATGACAAATGAAATGTATATCTCAAATTTTCTGGGAATGTATCCAAAAGTATTCTTCATTGCGAACGACTTTTGCATAACTGGTAAACCATAAGAGATAGACAAAATTTTACTACACAAAAAATGTAGATCGCGTTAAAATACACAATTTATGTCATATAATTTTTTTTATTGAGTGAAACCATTTCCGAGATATTGCTTGTAATTCCCTTAAATGTTCCAATACTTATACTTTTTTTCAAATGGGAATTCGTTATTAATTTTTTTTATGTCCTGGACATGCAAAGAGAATGGAATGCCCCACATAGCAACCAGCTCTTAAAAGATTTGACTATCGCTTTAAGCCTACCATATTCCCCTTGCACCTACAAGAAAATTAGCAATAAGATTAATAATTCGATTAACATGAAGCATATGGAGAATAAGCGTTTGTAAAAATAGTTTGTACAAGAGTAGAGAAAGTCATGCGAGTGTAACACATCAGATTTGTTTAATATGTAATCTTAATAAATGACTAAAATGAGCATTTGTTTGGGATTCGTATTATCTAAAACAAGTTAAGCTTCAAAATAAAAAACTTCAGTTCTTTAAATCTCGTCAAATATGCCACAAAACGGAGACTATCTCTAAATGAAGAGCAGTTATACGTTTTGAACAAAATTATGGTGTATTGGTTATAAAAACCATACTATTCGAATGATTTTTAAAAATGTTAGTGGAATATTCCTTAATACTTTTGTGAAGTTTGGAGAATTTGTATTCTCAAGTATACATCATGGAACATTATATATATATATATATATATATATATATATATATATATATCCAAAACTAAGCGTTGTAGAAAGAAATGTCTTAAATAAAAGTTGCTTGATATTATGGGGGGAAAGTAAATAGCATTAACCTGTTTTATTTGGAGGACGTTGTGATGGTCATTATAGGGTCAATTCAATTTTTTAAAATGGGAACCTACCCTTTTTATTTAGTTTTCTCACTCCTCATAAAACGTGAACAACATTTTTATAAAGCACTTTCCGTTGTTGTTACATCAACGTAAATAACAACGAAAATTCTGAATGGCTCTGCACGAAAAGCGCAATCAATGGTTGGACCATCCATGGATAGTCATTTGAGGATCAAGTTAGGTTTCGTAATTGGGAATCAACATTTATTATTTAGTTCTCCTTATTCCTCATTACAAAATAAACAGCTTTTTATAAAGCATTTTCTAACGAGAAAACAACATACAAAATGTAGGTTCCCATTTAAAAATATTAAATTGACCCTAAAATGATCATCATAACGTCCTCCAAACAAAACACGACTAATGGCACTTACTTTCCCCCATAATATCAAGCAACTTTTATTAAAGACATTTCTTTCTACAACGCTTAGTTTTGGAGGTACTGTACAGTCTCAACTTATAGTATACCCTGTATAGTATACCTTCACACAAGTATGGTCAGAAACTTTGAATGTCAATTCATATTTAATTTTATGATTTGAAATTTGCTCCCAACTGCATATCTTCTAATGTTCTACTTCACTTCCAGCATTTTTTTTAATTTTAATGCAGTCTGTATTTTAAGTAGCCCCCCTAAAAGATAGCACAGTAGTTAGGAGGACTGAGATGTACAAGGTAGGGAAAAAGAATTTTGCTCATTAAACTGCAATGCATAAAATGATAAAAAAATAAATATATCCATTCACTTTCAGAGATGACAAAAAATCAATGTTGAAAAAGTATGTTTGGGTTGCCATTTGGAATAAGTAATACTCCTCTGATACATGCTGGTAATTACTTACATTTTCCAAATCAGATGCAAAATATTAGGCGATGTATGTTAAAAAAACGTAGCAATTAAGATTTTTAAGAAATCCTCAAATTATAAAGTGCAAGTAATATTGTTACATAGTGGGGTCAGAGCCAAAAGGTTACCAGCTAAATGTATAAAAGTTTAATTATCCCAGCATGCACATTGGGAGACGTAGCTACGAAGACAGCGAGAGGACCAGAACTTTGAACATCACATTCCAGTGCAGGGGTGGGATATTTATAACAAAATACACAGAATTCACGTTTGTCATATTAACTGTGGTTTATTCAATAAAACACGGTGCCCCTACATCGCACACAAAAGAGATAAAGAAAGAAATGAGGGGAGATGCTACACACACGAGCTACATTCACATTCTTCACATACAACCGCACTCACTCGACTCTCAAACCAAAGTGACGCTAAGAGAACACAAAGAAAAGTAACACTAACCTGTTCCCCCTTTCCAACACTCGCTAGACCCGCTAGCTTGGAATGGAGAGCGTCATGACAGACGAACTTTAAAACCCAAAGCCGAAAGAATTTCCCCAACAATGCTGTCGCCAATACGTCGCAATAATGTGGCTGGCATGACAATGGCTACTAACTACCTAATATGCCGCAATATTCAGCGCAATGTTTAGCCTGTATTTGCGGCTTTACTTTAGTAATAGTGATGTATAGAAAACAAGTGAATCTATATGAACAGAAGTTTGTACGTAATATTAATAACAGGGCGTCTGTGCTGTCATGAGCAAGGTATCCTTCCGATTTAGGAGCTTCAGTTTGCTGAAATATCAAGCAATCCCCACCTTTTCCAATGTCATACTTTTCTCCCTCTCCTGCCTTCTGAATTACTGAAATAGGCCTAACGGTTTGTATCTAGGTAAGTAACTTCCAAAATGAGCCAGCCTACCTTATTTGAATTCAACAACACATATGTTAAAATTTATTACCAAAATTTACCTCCGATTAACGTAATAAGCAAGCGGTTGGGCGGGTTCAAATGTGCAACGACGGCAGCTTTACGAGATAGAACCAATGCTGTGATATGATGGAAACTGCAAGACCTGTTGCTTATAGCTGTATATGAACTACAACCATTTTCAAAATTAATCGATATAAATCTCGATGTTGAAAGTTATTTCATTGCATACAAACATGCAACGTTTTTGGAACTTTTAATACACCTTCTTGTCTGAGTGTTTCAGTATTTCGTTTTCTCCGTTCCGCATTCACAACACCAGAGGTAAACGTTTGGGTAGTAAGCCATTTTGGGGTCCACGAAATGCGTTTTTCATTTACGGCCTAACTAGAAAAAGCTTAGGTAGGACTGTAACGACATTTCGTTAGAGAATGTCAAATAATTTCCATTTAAATATTTCCGTTAAAGAGGATTACATTTTAAAAACGTATTTAAATTTCCAGATCAAAGAGGTACGTTAAACCAAAGAGACATTATTATGTATATTTCTTAAATTTGCAGAAATACACTTTTGAAATCAAACGCACACTTTCCTTGCACGTAGGTGAGAAATCCGCATTTCAGAGGAAAGGTGACTGCTGAGTTTCTTAGGACGGTCGGGAATACGTTGCCACTGAATTACGGAAATTATTAATTTTTGGTAGTGGTATTTAATTTTCTTCGTATATTTGGATTTAAATACTTAAGGCATCTATGTAGAGCACGAAACACTTCTTTTAAACTTTGAATGAAAGAACGAAAAAACAAAATGTTCTAATTTATTTGTTAAAGTAGTGTATTTATGGAAGAAGAAAATTTACACAGCGCTCTTTAGCTATCATAAACAAAAACACAATTCTCATGTGCTTATTTAATCATTCATTGAAAATAAAGGAAAATTGCATTTTTGTCTTATTATTCAGACATTTTCTACCCATTATAAACATACTTGGAAACAACAAATCGGTTGCTATTCGCAAGTGAAATAATGGTTTCCTAGAAAATAATATTTCAATGCATAATTTGTTCACATGGCATAGTTTTGGCTTAGTTTTAGCATATATACGAGTACATTAAAATAAATAATATTATCCTATATAATAAATAATAATAATAATGAAAATCTTACAAACTTCATTATATAACAAGCGAGGAATACCTCTTATGTTCGCAAACACCCCTAAATTTTACTTTCTGCACTACTTACCTACTGTAGAGGAAGTATTGTATTTAATCCAACATTTGGATACCCAAATTTCCCCTGAACAGCTGTTTTGAGCTCTTCTGAATTAAAAAAAAACATTTTTGGAATAACGTTCGCTCGCGTGCGAGAAAGCGGTCAAAGATCAGCACGGGCTTGGGCCTAGAACTTTTGGCTCTCTGGCCGCGTTCGGGATTAATTTGTAAAACGTTTATGGGGCACTGGCTTGAAAATAAAGACGAAAAATGAAATTTATCACATTCAACATAACATTTTATTTGTAATGTAAATATCTCAAACTTTAGGTATTTTAATCAAAATCTTTAGCACCATTTTTGAGGAAATAAAAAAAATAAAACATATTTCAAGGTAAGGGGAAAATAAAGACGAAAAAATTAATTCATCACATTTTGTTTGGTCCATGAGATACCAAAACAACACAATTATCGCACCGTGCACACACACATAGTAATACTAGTGATACATATAAACAGCTGGTGTAAAACGTTGTGACAGTCCCCCACTCCTGAAGCATAGATACGCAATAGCACTGACCAAACCACTTGCATAATAAGAGAGGTGGGGTTCAGCGACCGCCTCCGAGTTCTGATATACTTCTGTTCCTTTGCTCCCCCACCACTCTCGACACTTCTCCTCATTTCTCCTCTCTTGTGCATATGGAGTGTCACGACGTTTTACATGAGCTGTGCATGCTCGCTTCGGCCAATAACGTTACAACAGCAGCTGCAAACTGAGCCTCCTCTGTTGGCCCACACCCAGGACAGAACGGAGTAATAGAGGCCGCATCCATTAACAATCGGCTTACTACAAACTCTTTCAGGACATCAGCCGCCATATTTCTGTAAAGTGGTTCCTCAATTGGTGCCAAGGATTTGAGTGCATCCTTACTAGGACTCTAGCAGGTGAAAAAATCCGGTAATGTTGCTCCAGAGGTCGACGTGCCATGGCGGGTGCCGCGCAACGTCAGGCAGGCTACATTGTAGAAAAAAAACGCTAAAATTCCTCGAATGTGTGGCGTTTTAAAAGCCCTAAAGTTGTTTAAGTACTTCTGATTATGTATTCTGGCGCGATTTATTGAATTGCATAAGTATTCTGGCGTGATTTTGTCAGCAGTCAACAATCAACATGAACAACTTTATGCATCGTTGCGGAGAATGAGATCTTAAATAATGACGCTGTCCTAATGGAACATTGGGACATAGAACAACTTGCAGAAGAGCTAGCAACTCCAGGGATAGCAAGTTTAGGAGGCAGTTCGGCACTTCTCAGGAGCTCTTCAACTTATACCTGCACGAGTTCATGCACAGAAACAGCTCTCCCAATCGGAGAATATTTCAGAATTTTCTTGACACTCTCCGACAATTATCCTGCGGCATAACATCTTCGCAGCTATCTTGATTCGTCTTCTGCCTCAGAACTTCCTTTTCATCTTTCCAAAATTTCATATTTCTTCATTGTCTATCCTCCAGAACTTCATCTTTCTTACAGAACATCTACATCTGTCTTCCTTATATACATCTATGCAAAACAGCCTTTATTAAGGCAAACAATTGCATCATGAAAGAGCAGATATGTCCTTGGACATAATCAAAGTAGCATTCATTATTATTTAGTTGTATTACATTTGCATACCGCTACGCTGTAATTATTTAGTTCTATTACATTTGTTTATTGCTACGCGGCAATTATTTAGTTTATTACATTTCTTTATCGCTACGCGGTAATTATTTAGTTCTATTACATTTGTTTACCGCTAGGCGGTAATTGTTTATTTATATTACCTTTGTTTATTGCTACGCAGTAATCATTTAGTTCTATTACATTTGCTTACTGTTACACGGAAATTATTCAGTTGTATTACGTTTATTATATTTATTTAGTAGTACACGAGCGTTAATGGTCATTACTAAAAGCCAAGCATTAAATAATAACAATACTTTTTACTGTTTCGCGGTTAATATTCAATTTTATTGCTATTATTCGTTATTTCGCGCTTTTCTATTACGACAGCGTATAATAGTTCGCAACAATGCCAAACTGTTTCCGGTTTTACTAACGCGGCAGCGATTTTTCCGTTTAACAGTTGGTACCTGACATTGCGCATTCACATCGTCCGCCACAACACGTCGACCTCTGGAGCAACATTATCAAAAATCCCATATCGGTACCAGAACCCAAGTCCGTTCTCACCGCAGGCAGCAGCGACCGGGCCGGGCCTACGAATTTCGGCCCGTGCAGGTAAAAATAAAGGTACGAATCAACGGAAGGGGTCCTGAAACCGGGGCAGAGGACCACACGCAGACCAGTAAGCCCCAAGAGGGAGGCATGAGGGGAGAGACCCAAAGGACGACTAGATCCAGAGACGACAGGCGCAAGCACAGAAGGGGTACCTAACGTTTCCAGGTGTAACGCATCCGACTTCACCCGGACCCGCCGGGACGGAGCCCACTCTGAGGAGAGACCCAACTGAGTAAACCCCACAGCGACGCCAGGGAAGAAACCTCTACAGTGCGTAAGCCACCGTTCAGCCGCAACCTACCGCACAACGTCGCCAGGTCCTGCAACCCTGAAAGGGATGACAAGGAAGATGGTGCGCATAGTAATGAGAGGGGGGAGAGTGTGGTAGAAGATGAACCACCCCAGAATTTGCCTGACGACCCGGGGAAACCACGAAAAGCGTAATGGCCAGAGAGGGCGGTCGCCTGGAATCGAACCCGGCACCTCCTGAGTGCGGGTCAAGATTACTGCCTGAGCATACCATTCGGTGGCCTTTGCAGACGTGTGTGTGTGTGTGTGTGTGTGTGTGTGTGTGTGTGTGTGTGTGTGTGTGTGTCTGCGTTTTTGCGTGTGTTTATCTTTCTTCAATAGCATAACACAAAAAACGAACTGTCGTATAAATACCAAGTGCACAGATTAGTCTGATTTTATCCATGGACTGCCCAAAGGCATAAGAACAGCAGAGGCCAGCGTGTTCCTGCTGCTTGCTATCCGCTGTCGATTTTCTCGCATTTCTCCAGCAGATTGATTCCCAAGCGTGCCACATTATGAGCCACGGACGCGTGTTGCATCTCAAACACCGACTATAACCAGCTGCAGCAATACGATTCTATGCCAACTCTTATATTACACGTCTATGTATATATAATAATAATAATGAAAGTTGGTACGACATGCGCCATTAATAATACACTTAATACCAAGGAGAAGCGGTTAGTCGGCCTGCTGGGGAGAGACGGGTCTGCAAAGCAGCCGTGGTGTTATCTCCAGCTTTTTCTCTTCTTCATCCTCCATATTTCATTCTTTTTAGGTTTAACTTTCTATCTTTTCTTGTCTGTGCGCGTCCTTTGCAAACACGTACACAACATGAATGAGATGCATGGCTTGAAACCGAATGATGAGATCAAGAATTGAAGAATTTTTTTATTGCGTAACACTTGAAAGTTACACAACAATATCTGTGAACCCTGAAACAATTAGGAGGAACTTTTAGGTACACATAAAGTCATAAGACCTTTTCGGGGAAATCTATTTTTACTTTCCCTGCCACCTACCAATAGCAGGTAAAAGGAAGTATTGTATTCCATCCAAAAATGCGAACGTCAAAATTTCCAAAGAAGTACACATTTTGAAGCCCTGCCAGCATTTAAAGAAAAAGATCAGTATTTATGTGTGAACATAACTCTAAAACGAAACGTTTGATAAATACCCAACTTGGTATTCAAGTTCGTTGTCTTCCAAAAATGCAACACGAGCGTTGTCAAGAAAATCCTTCCACCCCAACATACCCTTTACATGGAAAAATGTGGTTTTTTACTTTCTGTAAAATGCTTCTAACAATTTAGATTAAAATGCTATATGTTGAAGATATTTGCATGAATGTATATCTTGAACTTTCTGGGAATAGCGTGTGAAGTACATTTCATTCGGAAGGAATACAGATTTTATAATTTTGTATAAGCGTTAAAGACGAAATATAGTACACAGAAGATGTAGATCTCAGTTTATTTTAAAATAACTTTTTGTGGCATCAGCCATTACCAAAATAAACATTATTATTGGCTTGAGTTTTGTCTGTGTTATTTAAGTGCTGTCGCTATTCAGTTATTTCTCGCGATCTCATGAAAGAGAGGCCAACATATAGCGGCCTGTTTTTAAACATCTTACTATCGATTCGGTTTGATATATTGTCCTTATACCTACAACGAAATATGTAATGAAATCATTTTTGCAAAGATGTATCTCGATCAGCATGAAATAGAAAAATATTCTGATGTGTTACACTTTCTCTACTCTTGTACAAACTATTTTTACAAACGCTTATTCTCCATCTACTTCATGTTAATCGAGATAAACATTTGCAGAGTCTATCTTATTGCTAAGTTTCTTGTAGATGTAAGGGGAATATATATTTACAAGGACAATTTGGAAGTACAGTAGCCTTTAAACACATACATATCTCTTAATAGCTGGTTGCTAGGTGCAGCACCGTTCCCTTTCCCACAGATTAATACTCTTTGCATATCCAAGACAAAAAATGAATAACGAATTCCCATTTGAGAAAATAAGTATTGAAAAATTTAAGGGAATAACAAGTAATATCTCGAAAATGGTTCACTCAACAAAAAGATGTATATGACATAAATTGTGTATTGTAACGCGATCTAAACTTTTTGTGTAGTAAAATTTTGTCTATCTCTTATTGTTTACCAGTTATGCAAAAGTCGTTCACAATGAAGAATATTTTTGTGAGACATTCCCAGGAAATTCAAGATATAAATTTTATTTGCAATAAAAATATCTTAAACATATGATATTTTAATCAAAATCGTAAAGCCGGTGGTCCCGGTCGTAGATTTACGGCATATAAAAGAACTTCAAGTCTGATAAAGAGGACACTGAGAAAAATATCCGGTCTTTCACGTCCAATATGAAATGGGACGCTAAGAACCATAGTAGTTAAAGAGGTCCATAAATAAAACTCAACTTAATTTATTTCTTCAGGGACTTCTGTACAAAAAGGAAACTATGGAGCCTTTGTGTTATTTAATAACTAAAGTACAACTTTTAAAAATTTAGCCTACTATGATTATCCAAAAATGACTAGACCACTGCGCTAAATCTTTCACTGCTGAAAAAGTTTACTTACAGGCTGTACATCATTTTCAAAACTTGAAAACTTGAAGGCAAAGGAAATCAGAAGTACAGTATCCATCGCTATTTTATACCGTGAATATTAGGGAATTTTTCCATCAGTTATCAGGAATCTCATAGGAACTTTATGAAATTTTAAGTTCTTCGGAGGTAAAGGGGAGGACTTACGACTGAAATCTCTGGATTACTGTTCAATAATTTCATAAAAATACATGATGCGGCGAATTAAATGAATTAATTCTTCTAGTTATTAGATAAAATAAGGAGTAAGAGATCGGAGAAGGATTAAAAAGAGTTAGCATAAATGAAAAACATAGCAGGAAATATAAATAAATGATTATATCAAGTAACAGGTTGGAGGAAATTAGGTTGCCAAAGAAAATGTTGAATTACAAATCAATAGGACAAAGAAATATAAATATAAAGAAAAGCAGATTTAAATTTTAACTTTTTCGTGACAGTTAAAGGATTCCTGTACGTGATGTGAGAATTTTTTTTTGATATTTTAAGATACGTTTTAAATAAAAAACAATTGGACACCAATGATATTAAAAGTTATGAATCTTCAAAAATAAAAACAAAACAAACAAAAAAAAGGAATTTGCCCAATTCGATTTAAACTTTTTCCCACATTTTCTTTCCGGTTTTTACATTCTCTAATACGTATAGTAAGTAGAGGAAGTATTGCACTTCACCCAAAACTTCGATACCGAGATTTCACAGGAAATACATGTCTTGAGGTGCACTGAATGCATATAAAGCATTTTTGGAAACATGTCTGTGTGTGTGTGTGTGTGTGTGTCTGTGAACAGCATAACTCAGAGACGAACAGTCGGATAAACACCAAACTTGGTATTTAGTTTCAGTATCTTCCAGATGCGACACGAAGGTTTTCAAGAAAATCCTCCCACCCCAGATTACCCTTTACATGGAACATTTTTCGAAAATTTTAATTTTCTGAAAAATGGCTCAAACGATTTTGATTAAAATATCATATATTTAAGATACTTTCATGAGAAGTAAAACGTATATCTTGAATTTTCTGGGAATGTCTCCAAAAGTATTCTTCACTGTGAACGACTTTTTCATAACTGGTAAACCATAAGAGACAGACCAAATTTTACTACACAAAAAATGTAGATCGCGTTAAAATACACAACTTATATCATATACATTTTTGTAGTTGAGTGCATCATTTTCGAGATATTGCTTGTTATTTCCTTAAATTTTCCGATACTTACACATTTTCTCAAATGGGAATTCGTTATTCATTTTTTTTGTCCTGGTAATGCAAAGGGAATGGAATATTCCACATAGCAACCAGCTCTTAAGATATTTGACTATCGCTTAAAGCCTACCAATTCCCCTTGCATCTACAAGGAACTTAGCAATAAGATTAACATCTCGATTAACATGAAGCATTGTAGAATAAGGGTTTGTAAAAATAGTTTGTACAAGAGTGGAGAAGGTCATGTGAGTGTAACACATCAGATTTTTTTTGAATTGCTATTATATGTTTAATTTTCGATGTAGAAATTAAGCCTACACAAACGGTATATCGAAATATCCACAATTGTGATTTTCTGAATGTTTTAGGACTATCGCTTTGCTCTTAATTTCCTTCTGAACGATCGCGGGCTCAAACGCGACGGAGGGTAATGGATTTTTTTTCGGGCATAAAGTCCTTGGCATTGCTTCCTTCGGAAGGGAAGTAAAGTTAGTGGTCCGGTGTTCTAGATTTATGGCATGTAAAAGAATCTCAAGCTTGATAAAGAGGCTTCTGAGCAAAATTTCCGGTCTTTCACGCCCAATATAGAATAGGACGCTAAGAACTTTAACTGTTAAAGAGCGTCAATAAATAAAACCCAATTTAACTTCTGAAGGAATTAATACTCGTGAATTTCAGGGCTGATACAGTTCACCACTCTCACCGGGGTTGGACCGCGATGTTTGGGTCCGGAAGTCTGACTAACAATGTTGACAATCGCTCTTCTCCTTAACAAATAATCGAAGATCACAGCAAGGAAGCCCATATTCGGCGGGTTGCTGACCCCCAAAAATAATTGCCTATCAAGACGCGTTCATTAATCTGGAATCTCTTGTTGCTGTCCACTTGCATCTGTGTCAACGAAGCAAAACGGGTTGTTCCCTAATGGGATGTTTTGTTAGTGCAGCGCCAAGCCCATTCTCCTCCACGGGGTCGCTAACCGCGAGAAGTCGATATTTCCATAACCGTATCGAATGCCAACATCTCTCTATCGATAATCTGCCGAGCATTAAAAGCGCGAAATTGGAGGCCTACTTACAAATTCCCCCAGACAATAAAGACATGCATGACAACGGATTAATGATGTAACCATATACTACTGCACAGGAGAATTCACCACGGTGCTACCTCGCTTGCGTTTCGGTGCAGCAGGACGGCAATTAGCGTAAACGTAATACGAAGCGTTTGTCCTCTGTAATTAAAGTTTGCGCATCTAAATGATCCCTGGAAATCTCTATTACCCTGTAACAGATGTCCTGCAGATGTACGCTTAAGGAGACTCGAGGAGCTTAAACAGATTTTAATTTAAGTTCATAATTACAAAAATATTCTTGTTGAAAAAATATAATGGGTAAAATAAAATATGCTTTAATTGTGTAATTATTAATTCTATTGAATTATAAAATATTACTTGCATGACTTCTTTTACTGATTATAAATCTAAATATATAGATACTAGTTATTCAAAAGCGATTTTTCTATCTACGTTTTTAACAATACATTTGTGCCTAAAAATTAGTTCAAATTTATCAATTAGAGTGTAGTTACATGCAGCGTACCGGAATAATGTGCACATGTTTAATCACAAAAAAAATCAGATTTTATAGAAACGAGTTCTTGCGAAGGAAAAGAGAAAAGAATCGCAAACTTTGTCAAGAGATACATTTTCAATTGTGAAAATGGGAACACACAAAATGAAAAAAGTGATTAAACACAAAATTCTGTCTCAAATAAGCCAGCGCGCACACGCACACACACGTATTATATATAATTAGATCAGAACGAAGAGAACTTTACAAACATTTCACAGATAAATTCAATGTTCTATTCTTCAGATCAGTATCCCAAGGATGTGAAACAAAGAATGACGAAGCTTTTTCCATGCAAACTGTGGTTTGGAGAGTGGAAATTTCGTGGAAATCTTCGTGCTGCATGTCTGAAAGGCGCCGAACTTGTACGAAAGCTTAGTATTCCCCAGACTTTTTGTTTTTGGGATGTGCTGTCTAATACGCAGGCCTTCCAATAAAATAGAATATCTTAAATTAGCAATTCAAGACAATTGGAAATCAACTATATCTGTTTTCCTATTCAAAACAGGTTATTGTGATTTCTATATACTTCTTTCAACATAACCTTCCATTTTCACTATTCACATTGTGATTTAGCTTATCACAGCAAATATATGTTGAGAGATTATAATATCTACTTCGTT
Organism: Deroplatys truncata; assembly: GCA_030765065.1. Lineage (NCBI taxonomy): Eukaryota > Metazoa > Arthropoda > Insecta > Mantodea > Mantidae > Deroplatys > Deroplatys truncata. Next base: position 263,827,810 of record CM060975.1, on the reverse strand, counting down.
ACACGCAGGAGAGTCAGAAAACAACCAGCCATTTAGAAAGCAAACCGCAAAATCTTTTTTTCAGGTGCATTAAAAATTAAAGGAAGTTTAAAAGAAGTAGAATTTGAAAAATTATATATTGTTCAACAAAATAGTAAAGGTGTAATCCTTAGTAGAAAATCCCTCCGGAAAATAACAGGATACGAAATCGTAAGAGCTTAACACTTCTCGAAAGGACCGACGCCCTTAAAATGGTAGGGCTGTGCTGTTGGGACCCGAGGGGTGCCGACAGAAGTTCGGCACTGCCTCGGTGAGATAGGCACACATTCTTGGTTTCTGCCCCTACGGTGAGATCTCTGTAACATAAGCTAGCACAGGGGCGCATGTAAGAATAGTGCTGTCGTACCATAATACTAGTTAAATAAAACACAGAATTTGAGACAGAAATGCGTACGCAAGTGACAGAAATAACTGATTTAGAACACTACAATGATAGAGGAGAACGCGCCAAAATGGAAGCTTAACTATCAATTAATCTAACTTTATAATAAGAAACGGTTACAGTATAATGTTAAATTAACTGAGTTAATATGTTAAATTAAAGCAAGAAGCTAACAATGTGAAACAGATTGAATTTAGCGAGCGCAATGCTGATACTTTTGTAATCTGCATGATGTTCCAAGAAAACTAGTGTTGCTATGGTGGACCAACAAATTTTGTGTGTTACATTCACATTACTTTCTCTACCCTCTATCGCTTATTAGTGAGTATATAACTAAAGCTTATTGTTCTATCTACTTCATTTTAATCCAAAGAAACTTTACAGAAATAGCTACATTACACATTTCGTTATAGATACAAATTGAACAGCGATAGTCAAATGTTTAAGAACTGGACATTATTATGGCGTATTATTAATTTTATTGTCATTACCAGACGCACTGTTGTGCTGTATTGTTGCTACCAGACGTAGCACTGTGTTTCTTTAGTAATACTTCGGCTTAACGGTATTTCCTTTCGGTTACGACCACACCAAAGGGGAAAATCTTTTTGGAGGTTATCTGGTATGACGTCAACCCTGTCTGGCTTCGGCTAGACACGGTTGGTGGGGGTAAGATAGCGTCACTCTAGTGGAAGTGTTCGTTGGAACCAGAAGTGTGTGTGGCCGGTCTACGGTTTAGTGACATCTCCCTCCATCCTTTTTCATTTGTTGAATATATAGAGTCGCCAGACGTGTTGTGAATAAATCTCAGGTATGTAAAGGTAATGTGCATTATGTAATTTTTCAGTGTAGCATAAATTCCACGCCTTCCCCGTAATTCCACACCAGGGTCCCGGATTTTCGCTACCAGCGAGTTACGCCACCCCCGTGTGCGTGTTAGGTTATTCTAAATTAATTCCTTTTTCTGTAACTTTTTGGCCTTCACCCCAACATGTAACATTCTTGGTGAAGTTTGACTTTTTTTTTGTGAGTGCTTAAATATGTAAGTATTGTGATATTTTGTGATTGTGACCACGTGGCGTGTGCATAAAGCTATGTAAATCAAGGTACGTTATGTGAAATGTAAACTTGTGTGGGGTGTTTTCTTTGTGTGTGGGTGTGTGCTGCGAATTTTTATTTAAGATTGCAGTAATGTAAACGAAATTTCTAGCGACTGTGTACCACGCTTATGCAGTGTATTTTGGCCTCGTAACGAAACCGTTACATTTGAAATTCCAAATTGTTTTTCCAAGGATCGGCGTGTTGGTTTCTCTTTGGCGCAGCAATTTTTTTTTCTTTTTTATATACCTCTTTTGGCTTTCAAATTTCAATTTGTAGTGTGTTTTGTAACTCTGGTGTGATGGCCACATAAACCGTTGGCGTCTCGGCATCATTCTCTTTCCCACCTCACCCCCATACATTTTATTCGCCATGTAAATATCATTAATACATGGTATTTTAATAAAAATCTTTAGAGTCGTTTCATTAGAAAATCAAACATTTCGAAAACTCTTCCATGTAACGCACAGTTTGGAATGGGAGGAAATTCCTGAAGAACTCCACGTGTCGCATCTTTAAAAGGCACTGAACCTAAATACCAAGTTTGGTGTATAGCCGACTTTTCGTTTTTAAGTTATACTGTTTACAGACACGCAGACGCACAACACACACGGACCTTTTTCTAAAAAGGCCTTTTTTCAGGGTGCCTCAAAACAGTATTCCCAGTGAAATCCCGATATCGAATTTTTTAGTGGAACACAATATCTTCTCTACCTAATATATACGTGGTACTCGTAGAGAAAGTAATATATTACGAGCATTCCTGCGTGACCACGCCTGAGCCGAACAGAAGAGAACTCATGACTGCAGCTAGGTCGGCAAGGTATTTAGTAACAATAATTACTAACAGCTCAGCAAACCATGCGGCATATTTGCCAACTCAATGAGCGCATCTCAAAATGCATATTTTAAAGTAAACATTTTTTATCGTATAATTATGTCATGCACAATAATATTTCCGAATAAGGAATGCAACGACACCCATGATAGCGTGATAGTAGTTCCTCAGAAGCCAATGAAACGGTTGTAATGTAACATGAAATTCGTGCCTGGTTAGTAGTGGCACGTCTCAGACATACGCAGAAGATATCAGGGTTTCCAGCTCTTAGCTTGTGCGGGTGTCCAGAGGTAAGAGGATAGCATTTATCCGTGTCAATTAGTGTCTCACACGGTTCCATGTAGCAGCACGTGGAAGTAGAGATGCCAAAATTACTCTGTGCATAGGGAGCTGGTGCAGTGCAAATTAAAAATTCATTGATTTTTTTTTGCATTGAATCAAATTTAAATTAAAGAGCGAAGTCGTTTTAAATAATATTGCCCGCACTACCTGCAGAACCTTCCAAATGTGGGAGTGGTAAACGAAGAGAATTTAAATACCTGCTACCCTCCCAATTTTCGTAAGCTTCATAAAAGCAAATGAGGAAGTGGGCAAAAGCACTTATATACTATATTTAATAATAAACTGTATGCATTTATTTTGAAATAAATGAAGTTTGTAATACGGAGATAGAATAAAACAGTAATATTCCTGTCCAATTAAGTTAATGTTGGCAACTGTTTGGCATTGCATGAACGGTCACGCTTCGGCTGCCACTGGCCACCACTCCATTTGTGTCAGCAGAGGGAATGAAGGAAGTGGATTCATCGTGAAACAATAAATAAAATACTGCTCACCGAGGAAAGTACTTACGGTTTTGATATATTGTGAATAAATGCAACTTCGCTTACATTTTAGATCCCCGATGACGAATTTACAGAAATTTGCAGTCAAATGCAAAAGGTTGGGTCTAAAAATGAATTTAGTAATAAAATAGCCGTTTCCGCCCTAAACGCTTACCTTTGCATCTTAAAAATTGTGACGGTTATAACTCCATTTTATAAGATTGTAACATACTCTTAAAAGGTTAGGATGTTCAGAAAAAAATTGGTTTAAGAGTAATGATAACATTGGATTATTATGTAAGCAGGAAAGTATCGCGTGGCAAGAGGAACGTTTTCCAAATATTCAGAAATGTATCGATATGTGGGTGGATTATGCAAATCATGTTGACACCGCTTACGTCAGTGCTGTAAGAAGTACTAGGTCAGCGTGTCTGGTGTTTAAAGTTAGAGTTTTTTGACGGCGCTCTCCAATCATGAGATTGTGCCTAGGATTGTGCCTAAGAATCTGTGACGCTCGGCTCTTTAAATTATTTTGTGATAACTTTTCAACTTCGACATCGACCATAGGCACGACGAAGATGCCAGACCTTTGCCATCAACCAAGTAATTATCCAGTTGTCCGAAGTAGTCCCTTCATTTTGTAATCAGTAATGCAATGTGGCGTAGTGCATAGAGAAATTAAAGTATATTTTGTTACAAGTTCAATAATTTGCCACCCTTCACCACTACTACTTCCCGGCCAACTTCTTGCCAAGTTAACTCTCCCGCCTGTAAACTTGAACTACACCTCCGTCTTCTGCCAAAGTGACGTTCAGTCACAACATAAACGATCTTTTAAAAATTATCATATTTCGATATAACTGGACTTCGTAAGTCTACACATCCAATCTGGATAAATACTACTTTACTTTTAAGTAAAAGTACAAGGGATTTTTTTAAAATTATACTGAATATCTCGTTTTTTTAAACATGTATGAATAACTTAAATCTGTATCTCCAACCAGATAAAATACCCCAAAAAGGTTTTATACTATCGTTAGACAACCTTTTGCCTAAGGAAACTTTTATTTCACAAGATTGTTGAAACGCTCGAGAAAAATGGCATAAAACGAATTCAAATTCATTTAAACTTAGAGAAAGCGAAAGTTGGAAAGAGAATATTTTTGTTTCACACTGTGTCGAAATTTTCACATATTTTTATCAACGTACACCAGCAAAAATCTAATGCAAGATATGAAGCGTGCTTTTAAAAGTAAGTAACAATAATGTTTTAAAAGAATAAGAGAACATTATTTTCAAAATACTTTATCACCATTCATTGCCTTACATCTTACACTACTTCTCGACATAGTCACCGCCGTTATTCAGGAGATGGTTGTAATGGAAAATCAGATTTTGTATGCCTTTGTCAAAGAATGATGCCGCCTGTGATGAAAGGCAAGCCTGCAGTTCTTGTTTCGCAACATAATCGTCGTTGAAATGTTTTCCACCAAGGAATTTCTTCAAATGAAGAAACATAAAAATTGCTGGGTGTCAAATCCGGTCAGTAGAGAGAGTGGTCGAGTTCCCAACTAAATGATGTGATCAGATCTCGAGTTTGTTTGGCTGTATATGGCTGGGCATTGTCATGAACCAAAAGGATTCCACACCTTTTATTCTGTATTGTACGCCGGAGCTTTCGTAGTGTCTCACAATAGACGCCTTGTTGATTGTCGCATTCCTAGGCAAGCATTCAACCAACAAAACACCAGAAAACTATGCATATGAACTTGAGCGGATATCGTCTGTCTGAATTTCTTCTTCACGGAGGATGTAGTTTGCCTCCAGTCTTCGGGTTGTTGCTTTGATTTAGGAGTGATGTGAGAGACCCATGTCTTATCAGTTGTAACGATGAGCGTTAGCAAATCATCGCCTACCTCAGCGTATTGCGTGAGAAAAGTCAGTGCAGCAGATTGCTTGTTCTTGTACTCATCAGTAAGACCCTTGGGTACAAATCTTAAGTGCAATTTCCGAAATTCTAAGAGTTCTGTAACAATGTTGTAGAGGACTGACCTTGAAATGTATGGAAAAGGCTAAGACAACACCGATATGATGAGACGTCTGTCCTCACAAATGTTTTCTTCCACAGCTTGCATCAAATCATCCGTGATCATACATGGTCGGCCGCTCCACCGGCTCATCGTGTATATTTTCATGACCTTCGTTAAATTGTATAACGTAGTTCCTCGCTATTCTATCACTCCTCATTTTTTCCTCATAAACCTCACACAGCGGTGAAAGTTTGCTGGCGTAACATTTCTCGCATTCAAAAACGAATCATTAATCTGACAGTTCGATTGTTTTGAACATTTCAAAACTCTAACAACAGTAAAACACACGGTGACGATCGCTCACACTACGTCTGGCTTCTTAATGAATGGAGGAAATGATCACCCACGCTCAAAATCGCGACTGCAGCGGCAAAATATCACAACAGTACTTATTTTAAAAAAAACGCCTCGTAATACCTGCTTCAGTAGCATTATTAAGCTGCAACACAGTTTAATATTTTGCGTTTTTAAATATTTGAGAAAAGAAAAACTCCTGATTAAAGGTCATTATATTCAACAGATCCACCCTTTTATAAAAGTTCACTAAGTTTAATATCAAGAGGCACAAAATTAAATGCGAATAATTAGTATTTGCGAAATAAATTCAGAATATCCTCAGAAAAGTCCTCAAACGCCAACGCAGCGATGTTAATATAGCTGCATTCATGAACCATTATCTCAAAATATAAGTAGTATAGGAATATAATAATATCACGGTAGGTATATTCATTCCTTCTTAGTATACTAAATGATTTTGATGATAAAATGTTCATTAGAAAATAACAATACTAACTTTTTTATAAGCATCTACAAGTTTTAGTAAAATTTAAGACTTCTTGTATTTTTAAAAATAAATTAGTATAAGAAATTCAATCAAAGAATTTCAGAGCATCATATTATTACAGGGTAAAACTTTCGTGTAGATAAACCTGGTAGTTGAAGACAAAATTGGTAATTTGATAGTGAATTATTTATGTAGAAAAATGGTACTTATGAAGAAAAAAACATTAGTTTAAAGTAAATAACGTTCAACAAAACATTTTTTCTCTAAATTATAGGTATCAATACACCTAAAATATGCATTTAAAATAGTAAATATGTAAATATATTAATAAAACAAACGCCAAAATGGTCAGAATTAATAATACTTTCGTCAAGTATAAAAAACTAAAACTGTAGATTTTTATTCACATGGAGCTTGACTACTAACCTTAAAACTTGCCTTTAAACAGGCCAAATGAGATTCATAAAAAGCTCCACATTAAATGGCAGTACTTAGAGCACATTGAAGTTTAAGTAATTTACCTCTTTCGGTTAACACTCTTGCGAGTCTCAAGCCAAAATTGCGCTATAGTATTTCACTTTCAGCGACAACCTTTATTTGTAAAGTTAATATAATAATAATTCGGCTTCTAATTTTTTTCTTTTAACTGTTTTGCTAACAGTGGTTTGCAAAAGAAAAATGTTAAGTCAAAGCCACCGCTTATTACATGAAACATTTGCTTCTGAGGTACGCTAAGGTACGAATTTTATTCATATACGGTTCTAAGCCTGTAGTGTTATCATCTTCACCTGTAACAGTATAAAACAATGAACATCATTTCTAGTGTCTTTATGGAGAAAGCGTCGTCTTCAGAAGCGAAGTCTTGATAAGAGAGTCTATAAAACTGAATATAAAGACTAGAACACTAGTAATGAAGTCAGTATGATATGTAACAGCTAACGCCTTTTTATTTTCTCTGCTGTCTACCTACAGTACGTAAGAGGAAGTATTGCATTCCAACCAAAAATTCTATGTGGAGGTTTCGTCGGAAAGATAGTATTTTAAGGCCCTTGATCCCAAAGAAGCATTCTTAGAAAAAGTGCCGTGTATGCGCGCGCGCGTGTGTGTGAACACCATAAGTAAAGAACAAAATACCCGATAAATAGGAAACTTGATATTAGGTTCAGTATCTTAAAAAGATGCAATGGAAGGATTTTCTGGAAAATCCCCAACCCTCACCCTTTACTTGGAACATTTTTACGAAATTCTTGATCTTCTTAAAAATGTTGCTCAACAATTTTGATTAAAACAACATATATCTAAGGTATTAACTGTATATCTTGAATTTTCTGAAAAAAGTCTGCGAAGTCCTCTTCAGATCGAAGGAATTTTGTATACTCTGTATAACTAATAAAGTTTAAGTGAGAGAAAAGAAAAACGCACAACACACCATGGCTAGAGGGGCCGATATGCGTTAAGAATGTACAGTGCTTTTCTTCCACATTGCGGCCACCGCACGGCGGTTCGCGCGTCAACCACTACAGCTCGGACTGTTATAATATCCCCGCAACCGCCTCACGATTTCATATTTACGGTTACAATAATATTAATAATCACATACCTTATCATATGTATAATCGATTATAATAGGGATTATCAAAAGTACACTCTGTAACAAGGTACGCAAAGAAACAATGTTAAAATTTCTTTAAATATTATATATTTATGTTTGCCTCGGCTGCGTCAGTAGTAATTTAAAGAAACATGTATCTCTTAGGAGGGGGTGATGCGGCTAAAGAATGTAGGCCTAAACAAAATATAATTTTTATTTCACTCTTTTTATTAATCCTTCGCATGATTAAATAACACTTCACTGATAAAGAGAGCTGTAAGATTATTTATGAATTACTTTTTAACACGTACTTTATAATATTCTCGCCGTAATGTATTGAAGTCTCACACTGAATACGTTCCGAGCGAATGAACTGCTCAGGTATGCTGCCGTCTAGGGTCCGGTTGGGAGCGCTGTTTACTAGCGACTGCCGTTTACCGCTTAAATTTGTAAATTTCTCTATTTCAAGTCTCTGATTGGCTTATTCTACTCAATAGAATACTTTTATTTAACTTAAGCTTTTTCTAGTTGTTGATTGGCTATTTATAAACTATTTTAAATGTTACATTATTGTTCCAAGAATTACTAGTAGCATTATTAAACTTTCCAATTCATTATTGTCTCAAGGTTACCTCATTGTTAGCAACTTTCACCTTCTATTCTCACAGCTCCTACATTATTAAATTACGTAATACATTCACATAACATTATTATACATGTACACTATATTATAAACATAATACAATGACTGTTACATTATTATATTATACACATATTGCATTAAGGTGGGCTGGTTTTGTATATTATATAATTAGACTGAAATCATTTAAGTGTTAAAAATACTGCCTCACCGTATAGTTTATAATGATACCTTATCATGAGAGGGTTTGGAAATGCTGTCCTCTATCCACACATTTCTGGCAGCTTCTCTAGAAATTTTTATTTACATCTGAAAGTCGAATATCTGAAATTGAGTGAATTTTTCACCTGATGTATTTAGTTCTTCCAAGGTGTGAGGTTTGTTGCAGACAGTTTATTTTTCACATGATGTTCAGACTCGGATGAATTTCTGTAGTTAGATTTTGTGAAATACCAATGATGGAATAAATGACCCACGCTTAATTTCTTCTCTGACAAGCATAGTTCCATTTACATGGTGATTATTCCGTCGTAAAATAACAAATAAATAAGGGAACCCGATTTTACACACGAGACTCCCTTGCTTGACGCAATACTGGTGTGCGGTGTGCAGTAAATACATACAGAATAATAGGACTATATTTTCTGAGGAAATAATAAATGCAGAGATATACAGGAATGACTTACATCGCTTTTTGAACAGTTGATTTACGTTGAATGTCAGTCTGGGTATTGTAGCGTATGTATGTGCATTGTCGCGTCGGACAAATTATTGCTTTGTAGCATAACATTGTTGAACTAATTATTTTGATTGGAGTTTGAATTTCGTCCGGCGTGGCATCTTTCTCTCCCCACCTCCTGGCCAAGGGGTGGAGAGAGGAAAGGGAGGGAAGTTACTTTTCTTTGTCTGATGGCGTCAGTAGTAGACTTGTGCGTGTCTTCAGGGCGAGTGGATGTAGTGTGTGTGTCTCGTGTGAGTGTGGAACATCTCCCTCCAATGTCTGTCTGTCTAATTTTTGTGTATAATGTAGTGGTACCAAGGAAAATTTATAATAAACCACAGGTAATGTGTTAAATGTGAAATTAAGTGTATTTTGATTTGAATATCCCACCCCTGCTTTAAATTTGTACAGCTAAGTTCCTGGTCCTCTCGTTGCCACTGCAGTTACGCTTCCCAATGTTTATGTCGGAGTAATTAAATTTAATATTTTAGGTGCAAAACCTTTTGGCCTCACCCCGGTATATAACAGTATTTACAACAATACTTTTGCTAACGCGCATACAGGTCCTTTAGTTCAATTCAGGAAATGTTTATACATACGATAATATAGAGGATTATGGTCCTCAAGATTCCGTGATCTAACTATATGACACGTTCATCTATGGGGAAACTTTTAAAATAAAGTTATGTAACAAACCCCATACGTTGGAAGAACTGAAAGAAAACATCAGGGGAGAAATTCACTCAATTTCGGATATTGAACTCTCGAGTGTATACGAAATTTTCCTGAGACGATGCCAACAAATGTAAGAATAGAGAAGGACAACATTTCCAGCATCTCTTAGGGTAAGATATATGCTTATTATCATTGTAATTGTAACTGTAAATATGAGAACGTGAAGTGGTTGCGGGGATATTATAGCTGTTTCGGCGGGAGTCCGAGCTGCAGCGGCCGGCGCGCAAGCCGCCGTGTGGAAGAAAAGCAGTGTACTACAATGCCATTTAAAGAACCTGAGACTCCTGCCACGCTGTTATAGAGCAAGTGTCAGCTGTTTAGCACCGCTCCGAATAGTAAAGAGCTCACAGGGACGTAACGCTATTGAGCTGTAATAAACCACGCCAACATAGCAACGTGTTTCCCCTCAAAGTTCAGCTTGTAGGCAAAGGGAATGAGGGTGGTGGCAAGAGCAACAGCGAAGGGGACGTATACCTCTCCAAGAAGTGTCAGAAGTCTCATGTTATTTAAATTTTGCCGCAAGACAAATATGTTTGTCTCATAACGTAAGGTAGAGGTGGGAAAACGTATTTTTCAGTAACAGCTTCGACCGTTCTAAAGTAATACACTACAAATAACTGTTCCAAAATAAGAGTCAGTTATCGCTGACGTATTTATGCATAACGTAAACGCAAGATATTCTTGGTCCACTATTTCGTTACTGACAAGGTTCCTTGATATTAAGTTGCGATTCTTCGCTATCCAAAGATGATGCTTCTCTCATTTCATTCCTTCTCCAATGCACACACGAATTCCTAATGTACTATTAAGAATTCCTCTATAAACTTATACTTACATCTCACTTAACTCATCCAAAGGAATTTAAATCCATTATCGTAATCATAACAGCCGTCCTCCCTGACAGGTTTTCTGGTTTCCCCCAGCCTTCATAACCGACAAATGCCGGGTAGGTACCCTAAACTTAGGCTGAGCATATTTCCTTCCAAACTTACTTTCCCAATTATCATTTCATTTCACGTATAATAATAACCTACATGCAGCAGATTCCATGATGCTAATGATTAATGTTCCAAAATGGGCCTCAAGTAACTACATTTCGCACAAGTATCGCAAGAGCTCAATAGCATAATTAAATCTGATTAGCTCTAAGATTTTTAGTGAGCGTTGCCCTCTTTGCAAGCAGGAACGTTCCATGGTCTCCCATCACATACACTATGTGATCAAAAGTATCCGGACACCCCCACAAAAATACGTTTTTCATTTTAGGTGCATTGAGCTGCCACCTACTGCCTGGTACTCATTATCCGCGATCTCAGTAGTCATTAGAAATCGTGAAACAGCAGAATGGAACACTCCATGGAACTCACGAACACGAACGTGGTCAGTTGATTGGGTGTCACTTACGTCAGAAGTCTGTACGCGAGATTTCCACACTCCTAAACATCCCTAGGTCCACTGTTTCTGATGTGATAGTGAAGTGGACACGTGAAAGGACATTTACAGCACATAAGCGTACAGGCCGACCTCGTCTGTTGACTGACAGAGACCACCGACATTTGAAGAAGGTCGTAAAGAGTAATAGGCAGACATCTATCCAGACCATCACACAGGAATTCCAAACTGCATCAGGATCCACTCCAAGAACTATGACAGTTAGTCGTGAGGTGAGAAACCTTGGATTCCATGGTCGAGCGGCTGCTCATAAACCACACATCACGCAGAAAATGGCAAACGCCGCCTCGCTTGGTCTAAGGAGCGTCAACATAACACGATAGAACAGTGGCAAAACATTGTGTGGAGTGACGAATCACGGTACACAATGTGGCGATCCGATGGCAGGGTGTGGGTATGGCGAATGCCCGGTGAACGTCATCTGCCAGCGTGTGTAGTGCCAACAGTGAAATTCGGATGTGGTGGTGGTGTTATGGTGTGGTCAGGTTTTTCCTGGAGGGTGCTTGCATCCCTTATTGTTTTGCGTAGCACGATCACAGCACAGACCTACATTGATATTTTAAGCACCTTCTTGCTTCCCACTGTTGAAGAGCAATTCGGGGATGGCGATTGCATCTTTCAACAGGATCGAGCACCTGTTCATACTGCACGGACTGTGGCGGAGTAGTTACACGACAATAACGTCCCTGTAATGGACTGGCCTGCACAGAGTCCTGACTTGAATCCTTAAGAACACCTTTGGGATGTTTTGCCAGGCCTCACCGACCTACATCGATACCTCTCCTCAGTTTCGCACCCCGTGAAGAATGGGCTGCCATTCCCCAAGAAACCTTCCAGCACCTGATTGAAAGTATGCCTGCGAGAGTGAACACTGTCATCAAGGCTAAGTGTGGACCAATGCCATATTGACTTCCAGCATTACCGATGGAGGGCGCCACGAACTTGTACGTCATTTTCAGCCAGGTGTCTGGATACTTTTAATCAGCTAGGGTACATAACTAGTCTTGTAGCTATATAGCTGGACATGTGGTTATTTTTGGAATGGTTCCATTCTTGTAACAATCCCAAAATAACGATCCCTTTATTTTTTTCCTACCTCTATCATAAGCATCCATTTCCCTCTTAATTGTGTTCATCGCTAGCCATTTATCCAGCTCCCAGCAGGACTTGTATTGAAAATCCAGTAGGTATAAAATTTTTGTATAAAAATCAATACTTCTGTTCCTTCGGGAAACGGTAGAAACAACAATATAGGAATTGTGCAAACTGTGTGTTACACCCAACAGTGTCTAAAAAATAAACAAATAAATAAATAAACTAAAATAAAACCGCGTCACCATGAATTAAGATGCATTTCCAATGGCATTGGAGTTCTTTCTAGGATATAACTTTCCGCGAAGGTTGTATGTGATGCCACAGAAGACAATAATCATAACTTTCATTTCCTTTGTTATTCTTGAGAAAGCGTCGCAAGCTTGAGAGGCTATAAAGCTAAACTTGGAAATGAATTACAGACAATAAAAAGGTACAGCGGAACGTTACACCGGCAGCCGCCACTAACTGGCTTCATCACAGACGACATTCCATTTGTGCTGGTTCGGATTTCCGCCAACGCCCCATCCGGACAGGTGCCTTGCCGTGGGCGGGAGGTTGAGCCACCGTTCGATGCCCCTTGGGCCTAGCATCCAAAATCATCCTTGTTACATGACGTAATACAACTAGCTGTACAGCAAGTACCAGAGGTGTGGCTAGGGAGAGGATTTCGGGATTGTAATTCCCCTACTAAAACATGTAAAAATTAATAGTAAAAATAGTTTCGTTCTAGGTTAGCGGGAACGAGATACTCCTAATCGTATCACTGGTAGGTAGAGCTATATTTACGTCGCATGTCTTAGACACTATCGCCAAAGGTGACAGCAAGAAAAACTGTACCTCCTTTAGATGTCGGTACAAACTGTTAATCGGGGTTCGCTTTTGTTCCTGTGCTAAATTTGAGTACAGTATCTCCCAGTTTAGAACATAGCTAGAAACCCTATTTTGTAGTGAAATAAAAGTCACAGTGGTAATATAAAATGCTTCACAGTGGTCATTTGCCGATTACAATACTCAGAACCCCGTCTTAATTTTAATTCCAATTACTGCACCTTAATTTGTGAATATAAAATCAATTTATTCAAATATTTCAACTCAGGATTAATACTGATAATTTGAATTTATGAAAATTTCTTAAAAAATTGATCCCTATACGTAAGCCCTCTTACTGTTTTTCTGGCTACCCACTAGCAAGTACCCAAATTTACTTTCGTGCCCGTCTTACTTCAAGAAATGATTACGTTTATGTGTATAGGTATATTAATGTGTATTTTATTTTATATCACTAACGTTTAGCTTTAAAACCTTTCTGAGGATCGTATTGCAAGTTGCATAAATTAAAAAAATTAAACACATAAGTAATTTACACGATTTTCTCTACCTACAAGCTTATTTTTGTATAGCTCCCACTAAACATTATTCAAAAAGCTTATTTTCTTTCTAATTTCGTATTGTAAGCGTGTAGATATCCTTTGCAGGGACCCTCCCTGACATGTGTGCAAAATTTCACGCCGCTGTGGTGGTTAGTCTGGCTGTGAGCCTTCGTAGAAACGGGTCGTGTATCTGCGCTCCGTTGGAATTATGCTACGTTCTAAAGTAGAACTACGTGTTAACATCAAATTCCTCACAAAACTTGGAAAACCGGCCACAGAAACTTACGATTTGTTGAAACAAGATTATGGTGATCATTGTCTATCTCGTACGGAAGTTTTCGAGTGAGTTAGGAGGTTCAAGGACGGTAGGGAACACGTCGAAGACGATCCTTCCAGTTCGAAAACTGAAGGGAACGCAAAGAAGGACGGTAGAATTACTCGAGAAGACCGCCTGAAGGGTGCCTGAAGGTTAGACTGTCAATCAATCAAGTTTATTACACAACTGTTCTGAAGAACCCTCCGTGAACGTGTGCCACGAGAAGACCAGATATATGGAAGAATCGCTCTTGGATTCATCAGGATAACGCGCCGGCCCATAACGAGATGTATGTGAAGAGGTTTTTGGCGAAAAACAACATTCCAGTGATGGAGCATCCACCGTATTCTCTTGACCTAGCAACATGCGACTTTTTTCTCTTCCCAAAACTGAAGTCTTCGCTCAAAGGAACCGGGTTCGAGTTCGTGGATGCAATGAAGGATAAAGCGAGAGATTCCTCAACAGCATAACTTAAAGACTTGCAGCACTGCTACCAACAGTGAAAAATTCGCAAGGAGCGGGGCAGGGATCGGACAGGGGACTACATTGAAGAGGACAACATTTCAGTTGTGTAAGCTTTTTGAATAAAGAGTTAAAGCATCAATCCGATTTCTTTATTGCCACACCTCGTATAAGCAAGAAACATGAGGGTAAGCAGGGTTTCGGTGCCATTTTTTCGGTTCCTTTTATAAATGCTATTGCTGTTATCATCATCATCTAACGGTTTATTATGCTGATTTCGCTCATTGAATACGTGTTCGAAATGTTTCTTCTTCTGATTGACACGATGTTCCAACCATCTCCGTATATCCATACGGACGTTTTTGAGAACCACTGGTGTAGTGGTGGTGGGTTTTTAGGGCGTTAATGCGCCAGTTCCCCACTGGCCTCGTTCACTTGGAGTTCTGCAACTCTTTTAATGAATGAAGGATTATCTGCAAATGTCAAATACTTCGCGGTTGGGCCGCCTAAAACAAGTATTCTTTGGCTGTGGAACAGTCATTGATCGGAATGGTCCAGTAACTCTTTGGATAATTACAAGTGAAAATTTTAAACCGTTATACCTTATCGGTCCCGTTGTTATTTAATAAAATGAAAGGTACGCACTTTTCACATAACAGAGTAGACCTTAAAATATACAACAGAATAGAACCGAAGCTAGTAAATATATTTCGCACTCACAGGACACCAAGCTAACCTCTTTGGAACATTTGTCTTATTTCACATGCATATTCTGTGGAGTAACAACTATTTTCTACTCCGTGGCATTCTTAACTGGAAGCCAGATTTTATTCGCAAGGTGTTCTTTCATAACTCTAATGCTTTCATCTTCAAGTTCAAGGGATTTGTAAATATTTTTTAATCTTTTAATTTATGAAATTAAATTAGATGGCATTTTATTGCCCCATTCCAGTAAGAAAGACTTGGGCTTTAGAATGGTGAAAACATTATCAAAATCAGTTAAGTGGTTTTTGAGATTATCCTACTTACATACACATACCTATATTATATAAATGTAATATATGTAATATTAATATATGTAATTATATGTAATATTCTGTTTATAATATTAATATAGATTACATTAGCCGTATGTAAGCTTTAAGCTGAGAGACTTGGTTTAAAAAAAACATTTTTATACTTAATTAGTTCAGTGTCATAAGGCTTTAGAGATATTTTCTTTAGGATTACACGTATTTTCTTCTTATACATAAACGTTGACTTTTCATAACTAGTAATAATGATGATGATGATAATAATAATACTTTTCATCAGTCCCTCCGCTTAATCAAAACTTTTGGAGCCATTTTGAGAAAATAACAATTAACAAAAGCTTTTCCACATAATCAGCTGTCTGTGGGGACGGGGTGGGGATTCGTTTTGCTCCTATAAAAATACCGGTCTTATAAAGTTGTATTTTAACCGACTTGTCTCTAGGCTTTATTCTCTCTCTCGCTCAATTATACACATTTTTGTTAAAAGATGCATCTTTTTTATTCAAACCGATATTACGATAACATAACGATATCACATTTTTAGATCGAATATCGAATACAATGCTTCCTCTACCCAAAGTAAACTCTAGAGAAGGTAAAGGCACAAGTCGACATTCTCTGGGAGTTTTGGAAGTATGAAAGATTATATTTTCTCACGTTAAACGTAAGGCTCTAAACACTGGCCACATTCGCAAAGGCGTTTCACTCAGATATTTCGTGGCATGGGGGGGGGTCGGTTTCCTGTCCGGTGTATGCGTGTGCGTAGGGTATTGTCTGTTCAGAGTCTTTTGAACCAATGGGGTGGGAATGGTAACTGGCACGCGGCCAGCTCGACTTCGTGTGACTGTTCTTTGTTCTAACTACTGTGCTGACCGCGCCAATTCCTTATTTCACCCTTCCACTGGCTCAAAAGTCTCTGAACAGAAAATAAAACCCAAAAAACATAATCAAAAAAATAGCACATTCGTGCTTAATTATACGTCTCAAGAAGAAAATAATTAATGCAAAATAAGTAGAAATGTCAATCTACTTACTGTTTTGCAGGTCTAAAACAAAATTCAATCTCAACAGCTCAAACAGCACTGAAACTCTTCTCTCAACCACACGCATATATCTGCAACTGCGCCTAAGACAATCACTGCAAATCGTCCTCATAATTCTTGTCTTATTGTTGTCATCCTCCCTTTCATTCTCATGGCTGTTCCCCTTTGTATCCTTCTAAAATTAATAACTGGCATATTCCTTTGCTCATTGTGATGGAAATGCTATATATCTTTCGAAACAAAAGACATGAGAAAGAAATACCCTGACAATGATCTATCTCAAGATCGGAAGGTGATAAAACAGAACGTTTTAAAATGTCAATGTATACTAGAGATATTTTTTTCTTATCCTGCTGCTTAGAAAGTGTTGTATTCACCTAAAAATTCGATTTGCGGATTTCGCCAGACAGAAGTCTTGAGGGCTTAAATCCCTCCACCGCCCCCCTCAAAAGACGCGAGCGCTTAAATTCAACATCTTACAAATCCAAGACTCACAAAATTTTCCTTATCGCAAACCCTCCTTGGCATAAAACAAAGAGTGCTTTATTGCTTAAACTCTCAAAAAACGGCTATAATTGTTTAAAATAACATGCCGTTTGTCTGAGATGTTAGTATGAGAAAATGTTTATTCTAATTTTCGGAAAACCAGTGTGAAGTAAGTTCACTTTCATTCAAATTTATACGGGTCTTCAAATTTATTCGCCGTTGCCGCTAGTCCGTTATTTGTGCATGACGTCAATACTTTGAAACGAGTTTATCACCAGTCCCTCTGGCAGAGGACTAGCGAAAGATGAGTGGAAGGGGTGAATGTCAACAGTTTCGGGGTCTCCTTAATAAAATGGGGCTTGTATCTTTTCAGTATTTGCATTTGGAACGTCTTTCGCTTTCGTCTCGTAGACTCGCAGTCTCAGCATGTATAGGTAAATCAAATAATTGGATGATTTTTGTAGCGTAGTGTGTCACAGTTTAGCACTCAAACATGCAAATTACGTGATCGGTGGTCACTTGCATTCCACGTGGTAGGAACGCACAAAATGTCCTAGTGAAAAGCAGATCTGCACCGCCGCAGTAGATCAACCTGTTTATGAGGTCGGAAACGCATGCAGTCGGAGGTTCATTTACGCACCTCCCCTTTGAGACAAGGGGTTTGCTGAACTAATAATGACATCATTTATTTAAACCGACTGGCGGAAAAGGCCGAATAAATCTGAAAACTCATATTATAAGAAATAAGAACACCTGTTGCTGTTAAACACAATTTGTCACTTGAGTGCTCAGCATAGGACAATCTTTACACTTGAGACCCTTTTGTCATACACTCAGAGCAGAACCAACGGATACTTCGAATCGAACCACAACAAAACTTCTGAGTAAAACTAACAACTAAAATGCAGTCACAGCTTTCAACCGAACTGCACTCGGCGCTGTCCACTTTTAACTGCCTAAACCCTCGGACTTCTTGAAGGCATTTAATTTCGTAACTTCTTAACTAACTGAACTGCCCGGGTAAGAGCAGTCCTTATACAGAGTGAGTTTTAAGTCCACCGACAGACATCAGGGGCTGCTTCCTGACTGAAAATGGAGCACAAAAGTTCACATCACATTGTGTATGGAAATGCATAGTTTCCACGGTAGATGGCACTGTCGACATTCTGTCATAACTTGCAGTGTGCGCTTTGTGTCTTGCAAATAGTGTGATTTAAGCAACGTAGAAGTACAGCGGTCCCTATGCATTCCAGAAACAAGCCGAGATAGTATTCGTGTATAGTCAAGCAGATGGAAGTGGACGAAAGGCAGCACGGATGTACCGAGCCACGTATCGTGACAGCTAGCACCACTCACATCACACAACATTTGGAGCCATTTTATGTGAGCATGAGTCATTTGAGACAGGCGAACGTTCAGGGCGACCACGGACAGTGCGTACACCAGTTGTGAAGGAACGTTTTCTCCATGATATTGAGAACAACTCAGGTACAAGCTGCAGGAAGTTGGTGTATCTGTATTCTACATGAGAACTGCTATTATCCCTATTATCTCCAACGTGAGCAGGGATTATCACCGGCGGAGTTTCCTCCACGAGGAAGATTCTGTCGCTGGTTTGTGCAACAGGCCATCACATTATGGGATTTCTGTCTTCAGACCTCTTCACCAATAAAGTGACCTTTGGTAGAAATGGCAACATTAACCTACATAATCTCATATGTGGGCTATAGAATATCCTCACGGAATTGTTGAAGCGTCTCATCAGCAACGATTCGGCATCGTTGTTTGGGCAGAGATTATTGACCTACTTGAGCCAATTCTTCTTACACAACACCTGAAAGGAGAAAGGTATCTATTTCCTGTAAAACACTCTGTCTACATTGCTGGAGAATGTGCCTTTGGCATACGACAGGCAATGTGGCTGTAGCACGATGGAGCGCCAGCGCCGATACCTCAACATCTTCCCCAGACGTTGTATAGGACATGGAACCCTGTTGTATGGCGTGCTCGATCATCTGAAAAGCATTGTTGCGACGAACCTGTTCATGTTCGGACCCTTCAACAGGTGCCCACGCTGTGACGATATACGGACACAGCTCAGAACATTCGAACGAGTGAAGCAATCCATGATACGAGTGTGAACACATGCATTGCATCCCATGGAAGACAATTTGAACATCTGTTGTGACATGGATGGGATTCAGGGTTCGTACGGTGTGCCAAGCTCTTTGTTTGATGTGATTCTTCAGCGCCATATACTGTGGAAATAATGCATTTCCGGACACAAGGTGATATGAACTTTTGTGCTCCATTTACAGTCAGGAATCACCCCTTAAAGTTTGTCAGTGGACTTAAAACTCACCTGTAGGTCCCGCATACAAAGCATAATTTTTAGATGAACCTACTTGAAACGGCCTAAGTTATGAAGAGAATTACTTCACAGGTTATTCGAGGGAACTCCAGATACATATTTTATTAGTGCATGCAAATGTGTCAAATATGTGGTCTTTTAGTTTAAATCGTTAACAGCCATTTTTGAACAAATGAAAAGCAACGAAACATTTTCCATGTAAAGGATAGTTTAGCGTAGAGGATTTTCTTGAAAATATTCATGCCACATCCTTGGAAGATGTTGAACTTTAATACCAAGCTTGGTATTTAGCTATATTTCAATTTTAACATATGCTGATCACATACATACACTGCCCTCTTTTCTAAAAATGCTTGTTTTGTTCAAGGGATCTCAAAACGAGTATTTCAAGTTAAATCCCGATATCGAACCTTTGGATGTAATACAGTACCTACTTCCTTCACTTACTGTAGAAGGTAGTAGAAGTAAACAGCGTTTACGTTGACGTCCAAACTACCAGCATAAATAAAAAAATTTGGGAGTACCAGCAGTAAGTTGCGGTAGAACTTCACGACGCACTTTTTTATCCTTTCTTAGAGAATTAAATGCTTTTTATTCTGGTGTTAATTAAACAAATACAGTGACGTGCGCTACATTTTACAGTTCCTATTTGGATGCCTTCCTTGTGAAAGTGACTTAGTTACTAGTCGAGTTTAGAAAGGTTAAAAATAAATTTTGGATGTAACATTTTGTTAGATTACTGCTTTATTTTACTAATAACTACCACATTTGTTCAAAACTAATTTCCTCTATATGTTACATAATGCGTTTTTTTGGATACTAAAACAATTAAAAGAAATTAAACTACATTGGAGAGACAAATTAATGTAGATGGATAATGGTCACTAAGTGTGAAAATACGAATAAAATAACTTAAAATACAGAGAAATATTGGATACAGCAGCTAACTTTCATTACAATGTAATGATTCATTGTGAGAAAAGAGTTTAGCAAACTGTTAAAATTTAAGAATCATTTGAAATCACATACTTAATGTGGTTTTAACAAAATATGTATAGCACTAAAACTTCACTAAACGCATTTCGACTATTTGTAACACAAGAACATTTTAAAATAAAACGGTTAAAAAAGGAATTAGTATGGAATTTAATATTTTGCATAAAATCAATGTAGTATCGGCGATTCAACTCCACTATATCCTTAATTAATTTTAAAAATTAAAGTCCAAGAAGAAAAACACTGTGTGGCTGACGACACCAACCACGTCAAAACATGAAGTACTAGATGGCCACAATATGAGTGCGCTTGGAAGAGAGCGCTACTGTTTTATTGACAACGCGAACATCCTAAAATCTTAGGATCAGAGGGGAGTGATGGGGATGCGATAGAGGAATGTACAGTTGCACAATGAAAAGATTACTGCATTTTGCAAGCCTCAACCTCGCTGTATAACCCGACCAAGGCAAGTCCAGTCCTGCATCGGAGAGCGCCACTTATACACATAACAGCCTGCCCTTCCCTCTGTACAGTTCATCTGTGAAAACGCGAATACCTAGTGGTATTTGTAATGGGTATTTTCTGACCAAATTTCAGCCCTTCATCACAAAACGTAATAACATTACAAATAACGCGTCGAGCTTGCACGTGAATAACGTTTTCCTTTATGCTCCATCATTAACACTGTGAACATTACGCGAGGCGATAAAGAATGTATAGTGTTTCCGACGTATGCGTGTTTGTATTGCGTCTCGCTTTAGTTCACCGTCTTTCCACTCCCAGTGCAGGACTGCATTCGCCTTTAAATATTATTATTATTATTATTATTATTATTATTATTATTATTTGTGGACGCTCTTTAACTGTTGTGGTCCTTAGGGTGCCATTCTATATTGAGCGTGAAAGACCAAAAATTTGCTCAGAGGCCTTTATCAGGGTTGAACTTCTTTTACGTGCCGTAAATCTACGACACGGGACCACCGGCTTTACTTCCCTTCCGAAGGAAGCCATGCTAAGGATTTTTACCCACGAAAAAAATCCATCGCCTTCCACCGGGCTTGAACCCGCGACCCCGGCACTCACCTTGGCCAGGTACGAAATGCAACTCGGGACTGCGTTTGTTTTCCTTACCTATCTTTCCGATGTCCGGCACATTTGTTCGGTAACTGTTTAGTTCCTCTTCCCATCACACGCACTCATATCGTAGCCTACTAGTAAATATATATTTGTAAATCAACCATAGACGCAGAAATGATGAATAACACATTTTAGCTTTGTATAGTAATACTGCAGTAATGTTTATGGCTCGCATTCGGGAGGTCAGGGTATCAAAACCACTGTACCAGGGTGTGACTTGCTGCACCCCTCAACCGTCATGTAAATGCTGGGTTGTACGTATATTCAGCACAACCCATATTTCCACCCAAAGAATACAGAACCAAAAATAAAATGCATGGTTCAGGAAGGCTGCTACGCAACTAAGGTCATTTGTTCATCAGAATAGCTATTCCATATCACAAAAGGCCACTTTCCAAATATTTCCGAGGAAACAGGTTAGATGGAATAAATGGCCTCAGCTATTATGTAATGAAGGGACGTAAAAGGATTTAATACGCTGAAAGAGGCCCCCGAGTAAAACTGTCGGCCATTTAAAGCCGGCAGCGTCTCGTGGCGCTATCTATGGGTGAAGGAATAATCAGCTGCCACCATACGCGCCCAGTGACGGAATCGGTGATTGTAGAAATTCATCTGATTACAGAAAGGAATAAAATGAATTTGGACACAACAAAGAAGATTGGACACAATCGATAACGTGTGCGATTCACATTCGGGAGTCCGGGTTCAATCCCCGGCGACCTCCCATGGTTTTTTTGTGGTTTCGCGGGTCGGCAGGCTAATGCTGGAGTGGGTTCTTCTCTGCCACGATTTCCTTTCCATTATTTTACTTCCATTCCGTTTCCTTCTCATCTTTTAGGTGTACTTCTAGGATTTGTGGTGCATGGCAGCGCCGGACAGATGGAGCATATGCATGCTCAATGGAAAAAGTACTCCCCGTGGACAGCAGAGGGTTGCTGGTTGGTGGATTGTTCCTCGCGCTCTCTAGGCATCTCCCGCAGTGAGAAGGAAATGTTTGTGACTTCTGTGCGTCTCTGTGGTCTGTCTGCCTACGGACTGTAGCCTCCTGCAGTTCCTTCACTTCATCCGTTATTCCTGGATGTGGTAACGACAATAGATTCTATGCAGGTTGCATTGCAGGAGATATCCCTCTCCGTTGAATACCCTATACTCTAAAGTGTCCCTATACGTCAAAGACGTAAAAGGAGAGTATAGTATAACAATTTAGTAAAATTTCTCGGTCTAAGGACTATGCGAGTATTCAGGAAGGATAAATCGCTCCCACTGCACTTGTCTTTTGTCTTTAGTACTGAGTTATCCATGAAGTTTTTAAAGAGGAACTGGGCTGATAGGCGGGAAACAGTGTTATGTCACTGTTGTGAATATAGCAATGTTATAGTGCAGAAAAATTTAATAGGAACTTGTTTACACCGTGATAACTCAAAAACTAAAATCCTTATTCGAGTTCTGTAAGAGGTATGTTAAACAGCAGAGATTCGAGATAATAATGATGACGTGTGATTGGTCTCACTTTAAAAAAGACTTAAAGCCGCTAATTTTCTTTGCAAAACTTCAATTGAAGTAAGTTATAATATGAGAATCAACCAACAAGTAATGTCTTTCCTTGAAGAGATAGATGGGAGAGTGAAGGCTATGAAATACCCCACAAAGTATGAATTAACTTTTGGAAGATATCCCATGATAATACCACATGTACGTAAAATGCTATCGCTAGTTATATGCAAACATTTGTTTTCACACCCGCTGCACCTTGCTCTATGCATGGCCTGTCACAGCAATCTATAAAGACAACATTTTTGTCGCAATGCTCTTGTGTTCTTACAGTTGAATGGTTACAACAGTGGTGTGATTAACTGATAAAACGTTTTTGTGTGAATAAAATAAAACACGACTAGGCGAAATTATGGCGTATGGTGCTTAAGGAGCAACACAGAGGCAGAGTAGAAGAGGCATGCCCGCCCAAGGCAGTTAGATAGGGGGAATATATGACTATACCTTTTTCACTATAGCTGAAAGGAGAAGTAAACAAAACCACGTGACAAGAGAGCACCTCATTGGCTGATGGGCAAACTACAACCTCCCCGCTTAGCATGTCGTCTCTTCCTCTACAAAAAAAAAAAAAAAAAAAAAAAAAAAAAAACAGCTCGGTTCAGATCGTAACATTTTGTGGTTATTCTCGTGCAGAGAAATTTAAAAAAATTCCATTATTTTAATAGTTCAATTTATGAGACTAGATGTGTTTGTTCAGACTCGCCTGTAACTAAATAAACCGTTATAGCAGAGAGTTTAAGAGACTATGCGCAGGCGCTGCAATTCGTTTCCGGTTGAGAATCTTCTGCCACTGTGGAAAACATAAACGCGGGAAATGGAAAGAAGACAATTGTGTTAAATGCTTTTAACAAATTCTGTGAAACGTACCCACCTTTAATCAACAATGAATATGGTTGGCTATTATTTAGCAATAATTGAACTTCTTTGTTCGTGATGCAGAATTGTTGCTCGGATAGCTTGGGTCGCGTTTGTTATCTGTTGTGTTTTAACCTACAACGCTAACCGTTATTTAATTTGTTGACTCATTAAAAGTTAAAGCAAAGGTGGTGTACTGATATTAGTCATTAAATAAAGTATTTCTAAAGCCTGAAGTTAAGAACAGTTTAATCAAGAACCTTTAATCACAGAAGCCGTACTGTTGAGGTACAAAATTTTATTTGTCTGCTTTTAGCAGTATGTGTTAAAAGTTTAGGATGTAAGGCAAAATATAGGAATAAGACATACAATGTTTAAAAGCTAATGATTCCCAAGCTACGCAATATACTGTATTCGAATTCTGTCTGAAGCAATTTCCTCTCACGGGTCTAGTTCCCGTCATCCTCCACGTGGTGCTGCCATGTGCTCAGCGGAGTGATACATTTAAGTTTTGTTTACTTCTCCTTTCAGTTATAGTGAAAAAGGTATAGGTGAGTTACTCCTCCAAAGGTTTGTTTCTAAGTTGCTGAACTATAACTACTCAAGCAGTTGATACAGGAAGGTGGCTATGGAAGTAAGGTCATTCATTTCTGGCATTCACATAATCATGTGTAATAAAATAACCCACTATCACCATTGTGATAGGCGACAAACCTATTTTGTGAGGTATAATTAAATAAAGAAATGCTAATTCCCATTGAAAGTTAGTTGACGCATTACGTCGACCGTTAAGGTTTATTCGCACAAATATTATTTCTGACAATAAACAAGCTAAAACTTAGCAATATTTTTAAGTCCACCACAGAGAAACTATTTAACCAGATGGTGCTGTTACAAGAAGTTAGGATATTTGGTGGCAATATGGAAATTCCTGTCTTATTGCTATTCTACATTCTCAAATGGTTGTATTTCCTAACCTGTCTTGGATTGCTTTGAGTTGTATTCTGGTCGCGTATTGCAAGTACACCTGCCTGAACGCTCGGAAAACAAAAGCAATTGACCTTAAGCCTGTCCTGAGTCATCTCTTCCTAGAACCGAAAGCTTTCATTTCATTCATCAGGGAAGCCATTCAAGTCGGCGACAAGTTTTTGCTTCAGAGAAACAGCACAGCTAGGGCGGGTTGTGTTCGTCTTTCCATATGGCAAAAACAGCTCTCAGGTAACAATCGCTTTTAGCTCGACTAGCCATGGAAACGATGTGAGACAACTGTGTACCTTGACCTTTTCATACTTGAAATTTTATTGCTTTCTCGAACTCGCGAGGAATTCACCTTTGAAAATGTTCCTCTTCCAATCATTTAACTGTTTTTCTACATTATAGCACAGAATTTTGTTTTGTACTAGCAGCTCAATGAGTAAAAACAAATTGTGATTGGTACATTCACATGACTTTTCCCAACCTTCGTTTTTAGTGGGTATACAAACTATTCTTACTAAAGCTTATTTTTCTATCGACTAAAGTTAACTGCAAGTAAACCTTTGCAGAAATAGCTACATTTCACATGTCGTTATAGTTGCAAAGGAAACAGGATAGTCAAATGTTAGAACTGGACGCTATACCCTTATGGCAATCACGAAAAACAGCTGAAATTTGACAGGACTTTAAAAGAATGACCAAGAGATTAACAATTCAGACCTTTAATAATGGGAATCCCAGAAATGGCTTATGCTACAAAAAACTTATTTGAAGTAAATTGTGTGTTTTAACGAGATCTACATTTTTTGTATAGTACGTTTTCGTCTGTCGCTTAATATTTACCAGTTATATAAGATTATATAAAATTCCTTCCGAATGATAAAGAGGACAGGCTATTCCTAGAAAATTCAATGTATACATTTTATTAATCATGTACATATTTTAACATATGACACTTTAATCTCTCTCTCACACACACGCACACACACATGCAGGACCTTTTTCTAAACCTGCTATTTTTGTATTAAGGAGCTCTCAAAACATGTACACTACGTGATCAAAAGTATCCGGACACTGGCCGAAAATGACGTACAAGTTCGTGGCGCCCTCCATCGGTAATGCTGGAAGTCAATATGGTGTTGACCCACCCTTAGCCTTGATGACAGCGTTCACTCTCGCAGGCATACTTGCCATCAGGTGCTGGAAGGTTTCTTGGGGAATGGCAGCCCATTCTTCACGTGCGGAACTGAGGAGAGGTATCGATGTAGGTCGGTGAAGCCTAGCACGAAGTCGGTGTTCCAAAAACATCCCAAAGGTGTTCTATAGGATTTAAGTCAAGACTCCTTGCAGGCCAGTCTATTACAGGGATGTTATTGTTGTGTAACCACTTCGCCACAGCCCGTGCAGTATGAACAGGTGCTCGATCGTGTTCAAAGATGCAATCGCCAACCCCGAATTACTCTTCAACAGTGGGAAGCAAGAAGGTGCTTAAAATATCAATGGAGGTCTGCGCTGTAATCGTGCCACGCAAAACAAGGGGTGCAATCCCCTCCAGGAAAAACACGACTACACCATAACACCACCACTACCTCCGAATTTCACTGTTCGCACTACACACGCTGGCAGATGACGTTCACCGGGCATTCGCCATACCCACACCCTGCCATCGGATCGCCACATTGTGTACTGTGATTCGTCATCACTCCACACAACGTTTTGCCACTGTTCAATCGTGTAATGTTGACGCTCCTTACACCAAGCGAGGCGTCGTTTGGCATTTTCCTTCGTGATGTGTAGCAAATGAGCAGCCGCTCGACCATGGAAACCAAGGTTTCTCACGTCACGCCTAATTGTCATAGTACTTTGAGTGGATCCTGATGCAGTTTGGAATTCCTGTGTGACGGTCTGGATAGATGTCTGCCTATTACTCTTTAAGACCCTCTTCAAATGTCGGCGATCTCTGTCAGTCAACAGACAAGGTCGGCCTATACGCTTTTGTGCTGTACATGTCCCTTCACGTTTCCACTTCACTATCACATCAGAAACAGTGGACCTAAGAATGTTGATTGTGGAAATCTCGCGTGCAGACTTCTGACACAAGTGATATCCCATCACCTGACCACGTTCGAAGTCCGTGAGTTCCAAGGAGCGTCCCATTCTGCTGTTTCACGATGTCTAATGACTACTGAGGTCGTGGATAATGAGTACCAGGCAGTAGGTGGCAGCACAATGCACCTAAGATGAAAAACTTATGTTTGTGGGGTGTCGGATACTTTTGATCACATAGTGTATTTCCGGTGAAATCTCGGTATCGAATTTTTTAATACCATACTTTTCCTGCTACATACGTGACAGAGGTATGGGTTACATTCACACGAACCTGTTTACCCACTGTCGTTTATTTTATATCCCTTAAACTATTCTTACTAAAGCTTGATTTACTGTCTATTATACATTTATTTCTAGGTACCTACAAGAGGGGTGGAAGAGGCTGAAGCGACAGTCAAAATCTTGAAAAAGCGAGTCGCTATATACTGCCTTTGAAATTCCATACTTTTTTGCATGACCACAGGAAACAAAACTATTGTGACTTAGCACGAAACGTACTACAATATTGAATTTAAAACAACCGAAACCACACTTCTCAACATTGCAAGGTCATTCTTTTCTTTTAAGATTATCGCAGATTCTTTGGCTTCCTTTGTGTCGCTAACCTTATCTACAGATTAGCGAAGAGTATACAGAAGTAAGAAATAAATTGCGAAGTTCTGTGCCCTATTCTCTAATTAGACATAGCTGTTCTGTCAAAATCATCTCCCTCATTTAGGTTTGATGGCTGCAGTTTTAATAGCTGTACTTTAGTTAACGTGTACTTCAGAAAGACATAAGTATTAGAAAACTCTGGTGTAACATTTTCATGACTATCTATAACGCTTATTAATGGATATACTGATTATTCTTATGAAAGTTTATTTTCCTGTCCACTTAACTTTAATCGAAATTAACAAACTTTTCCGGAAATAACTGCATTAAACATTTCGTTATAGATACAAAGGGAATTGTGATAGTCAAATGTTTTAGAACTGGACGGTATTTGTTGGCTTTAAAATTACATACCATTTCCATGGCATCGCGAGAGACAGCTGAAATCGACAAGATTATAAAAGAATGACTAAGAATTGAACAATTCGAATCATTAATGACCGATGTCTACGAAATGGCTAATGCTACACAAAAAGTTATTAGAAATAAATTGTATATTTTGAAGAGATCTACATGTTTTATGTATGACTTTTTCGTCTATCGCTTAACGTTTACCATTTATGCAAGACTGTACAGAATTCCTTCCAAATGAAGCGGACTTCACAGGCTAATCCCAAAAACTTCAAGATATGCATCTACTTTTCATGTAAGTATATATGGATAGCTAATATATGGTATTTTAATCAAAATCGTTACAGCTATTTTTCATAAGATCAAAAATTTCGAAAAATGTTCTATATAAAGGGTAGTTTGAGATGGGAGGGACTTTCTTAAACTCATAGTGTTGTATTCTTAGAAGGCTCTGAACTTAAATTCCAAGTTTGGAATTTATCCAACATTTCGTTTTTGTGTTATGCCGTTTAAAGATACATACTAAAACCTGGTGCGCGCGCGCGCATTCACACACACACACACACACACACACACACACACACACACACACACACACACACACACACACACATAGACCTTTTTCTAAAAAGGTTTTTTTCAGGTTTAGGGGCTTCAAAACGTGTATTTGGATGAAATCGAATTTTTGGGCGGAATGCAATACCTTCTCCACCCACTTGTACTGTAGAAATAGTAACAAAATTTTATTTCAGGTTACGTAAATGCGTTTTTGTTACACTTAATAACAAGAGAAAAGCACAGGTTACACTTACACTGTTAAACCAGTTTCGAGTTTTTCTATTATCATAACTAACAGTAACCCATACTCGTCGACTGCAGTCTAAAATGACTGAATTGGTAAAGCACTCATAAATTTGCAATTACTTTGTGAAAGAAATTTAAGGAGATTTTATTTAAATTCTTATATCATTCGTGAAATAGTTCTAGTAAATGCCACCAGAAGATATTGCTGCACTTGGGGTAGTTAGCTCCAAAGGATGCTCAAAACGTGGTGGTTTAACACAATCCTCGGCCTTTGGTTCGAGCTTCACCTGTGACTCGCTAGAATATGAATTCACTACGTTTGTGAATTTATTAGTAATCACCAGAGTTAGGATTTTTAGGTGCGCATCTTTTTTCTAGGGTACGTTAAAGTTGTGCGGAAAGATATCACAGTGTGAAATTTTGTTACTAGTTGCGAAAAGAGGCATTTTTTCTCGCACCTTTTTCCCTTTTTTTGGGACCTTTACCCCTCTTGGCACCTTTATCCCCTTTTCCCCCTTTTTTCTTTTAAGTTTCATTCCAATTTATTCTTTAACTTTCAATTATCGTCTCCTCAGCTTGCTGTGTACGTGCGAATAGTAAGCCTACCTCTTTTAGTAAACACCGCGCGGGATTTGAAAGCACACCCGCAACAATGGAAAACACTTGTGTGCTCGACGAAAACCTCCTTCTCTCGCTTCACCGCTATAAAGTAGCCCGCAATAATGCAATTGACAATGAGTGATTGTATCCCAACAGAATCAGTAGCCTGCTGTTCGTGAATGTGAGTTTGTTACTGTGAGAGACGTCATCTGTTTGCGTGGAGGCGAAGGCTGGGCACGCAGACGCGGCAGTAACCTCACCCACGCAGTTCCGAGAATTATTAAGAATGAGTTCTGCTCGAAACTACCAGAAATCGCTGAGACTAAAGTTCCAGCATGAATGAGAACATTCTGGTAATTGTCGCGATGTTATAAGAGAATGCGGACGGCGAATGGGCGCAAGAGTGAGTTGTGTGACAGTCGCATTGTGTTAGCAATGGAGCTAGTGTTAGCTCTATGTTACATTACCAAACGAGTGTACTAGTACTAGATTTTACCATGCCAAAGGTATCCAGTGCTCGATTTATTGTTTTGGCTGAGGAATTCAAACAAGATTTCATAGACACTGACGGAACTGTTATGCGATGTACTATGTGATTCAGGAATTTTTTTAGATGAAAAACACCAGCGAGATCGCATCAAACAACACATTTCAAGCTCTAAGCATCAAATGATCAAGACTCTTCAAGCAAACAAATCACGGCAACCTCTATTACGAAATGCATTTCAACAGAGTTCTTCAAAAAGCCAAAATTTGAAGGAATTAAATATTGATTTGTGTACAGCTCTAACACAAGCAGGAATTCCACTCATAAGGTGAACCATCCAGCATTCAAGGGATTTCTTGAAACATACACAAAGATGTTAATGCCCGATGAGAGTACTTTAAGAAAAAACTACATGGAGCCTGTTTACCAAGAAACTTTAGAAAGAATCACGGAGAAAGTGTCCGATTGCGATGTGGGAATCATTGTGGATGAAACCATAGACTCAATGGAGCGATATGTTTTGAACATTTCAGTTTTTTCTCTTCTCTTCCATGTTGTTAAAAATGTACGAGCTGCAGAAAGCCAATGCCAGTACAGTAATGCAATCCATTATGGACTTCTGCCAAAAACTCTGTCCTGCTGGTATCGAATTTGAAAAACTTCTTCTTGTGGTTACGGACCAAGCTCCATACATGGTTTCAGCTGTTAACCAATTAAAACCTTTATTTCCTAATCTGACATGCTTGGCTCATGCCCTTCACAGGGTTTGTGAATCCATAAGGAACGAATACGACATCGCAAATCAATTCATCTCTGCCCCGAAGAAGATTGTACTGAAAGCTCCGAGTCGCGTTGTTTACTACAGGGAAATCATTGGCCTGCCCCTTCCAAATTTCCAGGTCATTACTCGTTGGGGATCTTGGATTGAGTGTGCTGCTATGTTGTGTGAGAATTTTGACAAAATTAAAGAGTTTGTGCTTTCTTAGGATCCATCCGACGCAGGTGCAACTTCCAAGGCACAGCAACTTCTGTTATCGAAGAAAACACATAATTTGCAGAAAGAACTATATTGTGTTCATAGTTACAAGTTCCTGCCTGCAACTATTAAACGATTGGAAGTACAAGGTCTGGTAAAGGAAAAAATAATGGGATATTTTTACTTCCGTGAGGGAGCAGTTAGATGGCTTTGCCAAAGACAAACTTGAATCTAGTCTTCAGAAGAATCCAGACATTGAGGAATTCGCCACATGTTTAGAGTTGCCATTCCGAGTGAATTACAAGGTTTGCCCACTGGTTTCTTTGGATGTTGAAAGTAGCTTTAGCATCTACAAAGACATATTTCCTAATAGAAACAGACTTATTTTTAAAAATGTGGAGATGCTTAATGTCTTGAAGTACAACAGCTTAAAAGCTTTTTCCTTCTTTTGATGAGTGATAATTTGATGTACTAATTTATAGTTCAATAAATTAGAGTAGAGGAAAGAGAACGCCTTGAATTAGTTATGGAAATGCACAGCTGAAACTAACCCAAAATCTAAAAAAAAAATAAAAAATTTATGTTCCCAAAAAATTCTCCATTGTTTGTAGTTTTAGAATCCACTTTTATTTTTGGCCTAGCAAACGCTTCAGGATCGTTACGAGACTTATGAAATACCCTTGCGCATTTGGTTGCTAGCTGCTTATATTTTTTAAAACTTGATTTTAAGGCGTTTCTTATTTTCGCATTTCTGCATATTCAAAATGTTCCACACGATGTAGTTTTCATCCATTCATATTGACATTTTTTGTGCTTATTTCAAAAACTCAAATAATAAATGAAACTGTCATATGATTTTTCTGTGTAATGAATAGTTTTTGCGCTACTAATTTTTGAAGATAACAATGTATACAAAAAAAACGAAAAATAATGCAAATACAAAGTTGCAA
Organism: Deroplatys truncata; assembly: GCA_030765065.1. Lineage (NCBI taxonomy): Eukaryota > Metazoa > Arthropoda > Insecta > Mantodea > Mantidae > Deroplatys > Deroplatys truncata. Next base: position 263,795,994 of record CM060975.1, on the reverse strand, counting down.
AAGTTTTTTTCTCATAAACTAAGAATGGCAGAAAAAAATTGTGACAGATTTGTAGTTCCTTGACATAGAAGCAACATAAGTTTTATTTTAAAAAAATGCATCATGTGTTGCATTTTGCATATAGGTACCCAAAATTTAATATTTTGAAAATTAATAACTTGAAAACTAATTAACATTTTGGATTGAAATTCACAAAACTATTATATCTAAAGAAGGCTGACTTAAAATTTCAGCCCAATTGAATGAATAGTTTAGAAAATAGCAATTTCAGTTGTGCATTCCCTTAAATAAATAAGCACCTTAATGTCCCTTTTTTCACCTTATTTGAGCATCTTTTCCCTTCCTTTTTTCACCTGAAATTTGCACCTAAAAATCCTAACCGTGGTAAACACAGATCTTTGTAATAATTTAAGATATCATCATAATTTCCTCGTGTATTCATTTATTACCATTTCTACGGTACAATACTTCCTCTACACTTATAGGTAGATAGTAGAGTAAGTAGTAGTAAGCAACTAAACAAGAACATTTGTCATTATTATTATTATTATTATTATTATTATTATTGTTTAATTTATTCATGTATTGTGCTAACAAAATCCTGTCTGCGTGTCATAGGTTCGCTAACTCTGTTTTAGTACTTATGAAGAATGTTGTGGAAGAAGTTATGGTCATCTATAAGCCCATTATTACTTATCTGTTAAGTCACATTTATGCATATATGGCCATTTATTTCTGAGAGGAGCATATTTGAATAAGTAGTATATTCTTTATGTTTTCACTCTTTTAAAAAGTAAAGAACTTTTCTAATGTAATTTGTTTCTTTCGTGTTCATTTTAGTCATCAGCTGAGCAGAAGTTTTCTGAAGAACCAGGCTTTGTTGCCTGACAATAGACCTTTTTATTAAAAAAATTGCAGAAGTTATTAACCGTATATTGTAAGTCAGGGCTCGTACGTTGAAGTAAAACGAAACTTAAGAAGAAATCACAGTACACATAATTTTAATATAATTAAAAGCATACCACAGTTTCAAATTCAATAGTTTAGCTTACTATCATGTGCATTATCCTTTATAAGTATTTTATTCTGAATAATAAACATGCATATATCGATTTTAATAATAATAATAATAATAATAATAATAATAATAATAAAACTATTGCATTGTCGTGTTTCTATAAACCATGTAATATCTAATGGGTCATGGTGCCAGATATACGTAAATTAAAATAGTAATTCATTACCATAAACTGACTTAATGCATTTTATAATTAAAAGTCTACGAAATTATAATAGTGTTAGGTCATATATTTTAGGTTTCCGTATATATTTTTTGTAACTATTAGAACAACACTTTTTTTTTTTGCGTATTACCTATGGTGATTTTAGGTGACAAAAATTCTACCCTAATAATTACATAACTTTTAAGACCACATTACGCACAAATACTATTCTTATTGGTAGGGTTTATATGGCACTTTTTGCATGTAACAGTTATTAAGTGAACGGATGAATCCGGAAGAAGTCTCGCGGAGATCTAATCCGGATGGCAGCGTGAGAATCAAAAGTCGACGGTAGTCCGGGTTTACATGAAACGCTTTCTTCTATTACAGGACTTGCACTAAACGGGTCACGAAGTCTTTTAGCAACAGCAATGACGATTATTAACATCAATATCAAGCAGGGTATAATGGCAGGGTCGATCGTGCTTCAATTGCCACGTTTAGCATGCTCTGATGTAAGGGTCAGAGATCTCTACACTTTAACAATACCCAGAGCACGAACTGTGGCACCCACGACTTTGTGCAGGGTTTTATCCCTATAGTGTGTTCAACTTCAAGTGCTTGGGTTCATGACGCTCCTACATATAATTGGTTGTCATGCAAATGGTCTTCAGACAAAATTTCAGAAAACCCTTTTTTTTTGTTTATCTACCATGTATAGGCACTTAGTAGGTAGAAGTACTGCATTTCACCCAGAATTCGATATCAAATCAACATAACTCAAAAACGAAATCTTCCAGAATTTAATTTGCTACTTTAAGTTTAGTATCTTTCAAAGATGTGCCATAAACATTTTCAAGCGAATCCTCCATTCGAAACTACCCTTTACATTGAAAACTTTTGTCATATTTTTTACTATATCAAAAATGGCTTCAACGAGTTTGATTAAAATACTACATATTTAAGATGATGTGACTTTCTCAATGCACTTAGTTCTCACTATCACATCACGTTTGCGTCTGCGCGTAGCGGTAAATGAAACCTCTTCCTTGGATGGTGCACCCGCTAGACCTCACAAGACCTCACTTAATCTCTTGCACTGGTAGCACTCGCTGTATGTCACAATTATCACCGCAACCTCACTCGGAGAACGCACTGAGTAGCTAGAATTTTATGTCGCGCAGAAACGCACTCAGTAACTCGAGAGCGCATTCGCTTACCTAACCGCTGAAAAATTCCAGCGAATTCTAGAATATTCGGGAGGCGGATAGAAGGGAAACTTCCAAAAGATTATCGTTATCTCTCGATATCACTTCTGGTGTTTACGCTGGCTGAGAGCGCTTCCCCTTCAATGGCCGTATCTCTTCAACGGGCGGGAGGTCGTACTTCTGACTGCACAAACTCAATTATATCACGAAGATACTTCTCAACGTAGAAAACGGCCTCGAACCAAGTATTCCATCTTGTCACCACTGATATTGGAAACAATAGGTTTCTCAGATGGATACTTTTCTTTGAGAAATCGAACATACCGGTGCTTTCTCTTTCTCGTATTAAGAAAGACAGCTATAACCTTAGCCACAGCTGCATTAAGTTTCATTAGTTCCTTCGTGAATATGCATCCCACCTTATTTAGCCGGTGTGCCCAACACTGAATATGAACTGCATCCTCTCTGAGGAAGACATTCAGGGAACTGAAGCACTTTGTCACATATTTTGCGCTGTCGCCTACCATTCCCAAGTTAGGGCACTTCTGTACAGAATTAAGTATTGCCCTGCTGCATCATTTTGCATTAGCTGCTTCCAGAATATGTACATCAGCAACATACAACTCTTGCTCTATTTTTGGTTCAAGAAGGCGAAATAACACTACAAATACACATCGACCCAACCGATCTGTCGTTACGTCACATAGTAACATAACCTTCTGACCACAGACTGCTTCATTCACTTGTTGATCTCTTTCACTTCTCAGCAGTGGAACATACTTCTCTCTTAACAACCTAACTTGCGGCAAATTTCCGGCACCTTTTAAAAAATATATTAGAAATTAACGTTATAAAGTTCCGTTTCTGAAGTGACAAATAATAATATAATTTCGGCAGTGATCTGTTCAACATACTTACCAACAAGTCGCCAGGCAAACACCGTGAATTCCCATTATTGCGCATATAAAATGGCTAAAATTCACATATTCGCGTTATTGTCTCATTACTTTTATTTCGCGAAATAAATCTTTCTAATTTTCGAATTGTTAACAACATTATGTATAGGTAACTGCTTCCCAAGCATTTTAGGGAATATTTTTAAAAAGTCGGTGTTATCGCAAACGCGAAAAACGCATGTCCTACCAATAAGTGATATCAATGCAGCAAACTTGCAGTGTGATGATAGCCAGTCTCGGTAAGCGTCTCGTTTCTTCAGTAACCGTTAACACGAAACTGTTGCCTTCGTTACTTTGGTAACCGTTATTGGGTAACTAGTTTGGTAACCATTACTATATTTTTTGCCCATCCCTAGTGAGAAGGGAACGTGCAGGAACACAATTTGCAAAGTAAGCTCAGAAAAACACAACAGGGTACAGCTCACACAGAACCACCCTGTGGTTTTATGGCTACCAACTCTGATTATGCAACTCTCATTCCTTATCTCAGGACATAAACTGTCAAACAGGAGCAACTATGACCATCAAGGTCATTATACATCTGATCTAATCTGGTTGTTGCACGAGTGTTCATTCATACGTACATTTAATGTGTTTTTTTTAAAGAAAAATTGTTATCTTATAGTTCGTGAAACGTAAAGCTGGAATAAGTTTATTCTTTGTTCAGTTCTACAATGTAATAAAATTAAAATTAATCATTGATTTTTAAAGAAAAATTGCGAAAAATAACTAGTCGTTGAGCAACACTGCAGCGTAATCAGCTGTCGCCACTGTATTCTACTAAATGCTTGATAATCCATGCTGAAATAAGATGAGTCACCAGGATTTTTTAACACGAGATTATGTTGTTCGATTAGTTTGTTAATAATATGGCCTCCGAGTCAGGTGGTAACGCTGTGCCCCGTATTCTGGAGGTCCTGAGTCCAAACTCCTGGGACCTACTGCTGACCAAAGGTTTTTCGCAGTTTTCCTCGGTCGGTAGGCGAATGCTCGGTTGGATAATTTGATCTGCGGATTTTCGTATCATTCCTTTTATCACTACATTTAATTTCCTTCTTCTTCACCGCCATACCAGGCATTGGGCTTATCACCCATCCTGGATATGTTATATTCCGAAAGTTTGCTTGCTCTTCGACAGACTACTGATCCGAGGCATTGGCTTGTAAGTCCTTTGGGTGTAAGTCGTACAACGAGGAGGATAATCTAAGAATGAATGAGTTGTTCTGCTACCCCAATCCTATTTAAGCCTCCAAAAGTGTAAATGCCTTTGGCAGTTGATCTGACAAGTTATTCAATATGTCCATATTGAAACTATTTGGTATGCATATGTAGACCAGAACATAAGATAGAAACTGCTAATGCTTCTAAGGCGGTATTAAGCTAACATGTTTGCTAAGAATTTATTTTTAATGTATGTGGCTGTTCCATCACTAACACAAGCAGAGTTAATTCTATTTTTGTGGTAGCCACCATAATGTTTAACACTAGAAACACATTATTTGTTTAGTATTTTGAGACAGTGGAGTGGGAAGTTAGAAAACCGGTTGCTCGTGCCCTGGTCGGCTACACGTCGCGGCTCTTTGTGATAGCTATTGCATTGGCCGCACTGCATCCTTATCTCCCCCCTCCACCGTCTCAAAAGACTCTGAACAAATAACAAAATTTGTCCCTTTGTACGTTGTTATAAATAAACATCTCTAAGTATTCAAACTGTGTACTAAAACTTTCAAGTATTGTTACAGTCATTGTTGCAGTAAAAATGTATGTCACGAGTTTGGTTATCTGATAACTCATTTCCTAGCGATTTTACTAAAGGTAATGCTAAATTAAGCTCCTTTTAAATGCGAGTGCTTATGTTTTTTTATTTTTTCTACCACGTACATAGTAGGTGGAGAAGGTATTGCATTCCACCCAAAAATTCCTTACGGACATTTCACCGGAAATACATGTTTAAGGCCTCCTGGATAAAATATATATATAGAAAAATGTGCTCGCGGTATGTGTCTGTGAACAGCACAACTCAAAAACAAAAATTCAGATAAATACCAAACTTGGTATTTAGGTTCAATACCTTCTAGATGTGTTACAAAGATTTTCAAGAAAATCCCCCACTCCAAACCACCCTTTACATGGAACAATTTTCGAAATTTATTTTCTATAAAATGGCGTAACGACTTTGATTAAAATACATATATATATATATATATATATATATATATATATATATATATATATTCAAGATATTTACATTCAAATAAAATTATCTTGAATTTTCTGGGAATAGCTTGCGAAGTCCACTTCATTTGACTATCGCTGTTCCCTTTGTATCCATAACGAAATGTTTAATGTCGCTATTTCCGGAAAGGTTTATCTCGATTAAAATGAAGTAGATAGGAAAATAAACTTTCGTAAGAATAATTTGGATACTCACTAATAAGCGGTATGTCAACTGTACCTAGTAACTCAATGGACTATGATTCAGCTACGCGGCGTTTTCCACTGGGAGTGTGGACACGTGTTTCCCGCTGCTGCTGCTGCAATCAAAGAAACGCTACTGACGCTGGCTTTGTTTTGCTCTGCTCTGCTTTGCAGTATTGCGTTGACCATGATGCGGTGTAATGTAATTACGAATTGCTTATTATCGTGCCTTGTATTTATTCACAGATGTGCTCAATATACGTTTAGTACTATGCAGCGTGTATTTATTTAAGATTCATGTAAACGCATTCAGATCATCAAAAGTGATGGATAGGTCCTTAAAGAGATGCCAAAACTGTATTGACAAAGACGGTGGCCAGTTTCACCACTTCCATTCACAACGTTGGCAAGTAAACAATGGTTGCATCAGTGCCACTCTCTGACAGCGCAGACGGCAACGCGCGCCACCATCACGAACCGGAAAACCACCTCGCAGCCGGTTCATAGTTCATTGGGTCTCTATGTATTTAGAATGGAACTAATGAGATGGGAAAAACATAGGGAATAATCTTCTGGTTTTTCTTCCATAACGGCCTCAACAGGAAGAAGAACTTCCAGAATTTCATATTGTTTGTCGTTGGGTTTAGCCTTCTTTTGGGGAATTTGAGGTGTTTTCTTGTTTTCCTCTTTGTCTGATTGCTCATTTACTGTGTCATCTGAGGACAGATTTTCCTCGCTTTCAGTTATTGGTCACTGAAGTGCTGCTAGTTGTGTGGGGCCTTTGTAAGTTTTGATTGTAATTCCTGTGCGAGGACTCTCAACGTCAATGATTAATTCTGGAGTCGAGCTGGAAATTTTGTGTGTGATGTGTGCGTTGAATGCCAGCATTTAATGGTTCAGAGCGCTGAAAATTCTGTTTCATAAGAATTGTCGGTTTGTTCTTCACTGGCAGCTTGCAAATTTAGGTTATGGAGTCCTGTGTTATTACTAATCATAGTATTTTTGCATTCTTTAGCTAAACGACCCCCTTATTTGCACTTAAAGCATTTAATGCTTGTATCCGTGAAAAAATATATATTCTTAATGTCTTCATACCTAATTTGCACGTTACTTGGTATTTCTCAAATCATTTGATTGAATGACCATTTTCCTTCTGAAACACAATAAACTTATGTGTGTGAAACCTGGTTCAAACTCCCAACTCTTATTGCAATTAGGTATGATATTGATTTTAAAGTTTTCTTCTATGACACTATTGGGTATATTTGGACTAATATTACATACTATTCACATTGTTGGTTATGAGAGGTCTGCAGGTGAGTGAAACCTATTTTGACTTTAGGATATTTATCTACTAGTTCCTGAATTATTTTCTTGCTAGAGAGGTATATATGATGTAATATTTATTTAAGGACTAGCATATTAAATAAATAAGGCTGTCTGCAGAAATTTGACCCTCGTCATTCATTTGCAGACATCCACTTTACACACCAAATTTATTTCTGTATTGCAATGGTTCCAATTTATTTTCCTCTCTTTGCTATTAATTTCCACTTGTTTCTCACTTTATATAAATACTCCCCCACACTCCTGCAATATTGTGGTAAATATCCTTTTCTCATTGTTATTTTGTCCAGTTTAAGCTTATGCTCAATGAATTCATTCCTATAGTTTTCAGTTTCTTAACATTCAAACACAGCATGTTCTAAGCCTTCTTGCCCTACACACAATGGACACTCACCCCAATTAAAAGCATTTCTTTGACCTTCAACTTCCATACTGCTGTTCTTGCCCATATATACTCTCTCTTCCCTCCTTATGTAGTTTATCAATATAGCTTTCTTGTTCCCAATCTCGAGATTTTTTTCCGTTAGATTACTAAACAATTTTTATATCTCTATTTTCTCAAAACGCCTTCTCGCCGCCTCCTAAATCTCCTAACATTTGTTTATATTTTGCTCCATACATTCCCATGCTCTTTTAAATGTTTACATATACTGTTAGCTATCTCTTGGTTAAGGACGATTCTTAATATATTAAACATTACTTTAATAAAGACATTTCATCTAATTTTAAGATGCGGTGACAATATTCACAACTTGGAAAGGATTACACAAATTCTGGAATTAGATATTGTGGCATGTGCACAGATAATATGATAAGCCCGTTCTCTGGGCACCGAAGGTTAGACACGGCAGTTTGTCTGTGAGTAGGGGTGAGTCAGGGACAATGGACGCAGCTAAAGTTAAATTCCAAAATAAATGCTATACCAACATAATACCTGGCTTAAGGGAGAGGAATGATTCTATTCTACCATAATTGAAACTTTCAAACGTGGATGGAACTCAGTTTTAATGGATGAAGTTAGATATTTACATACCTTTGCCCATTGCCTGCCGACGAGGACATCGTGCTTTAGCAGTTTCCCGTCTGTCTCACACGAAGCTTACTTGCTGACTGTTACAAAGACCCACGCCAACTCGGGCGTCAGTAACGCTATCCCCTCCCTTGACACTGTTTCCCCTGACTCACCCCTACTCACAGACAAACTGCCGTGTCTAACCTTCGGTGCCCAGAGAGCGGATTATCATATTATCTGTGCACATGCCACAATATGCGTGATACATGTCAAATGTTGCTGGGATCTGTAAGGTTACCAACTGTGAGAACATATTCTTTAAGAGGTATGTTATCTATTGCTTCGACTACTATACGTTACTCCTTTGTTAGAGTTGATCGAGTGATTGTAGCATAGATAGACTTATTACTATGGTTAACAGTATTTATAGGGCTACCTTCATTACCCCTGTAGTCAACCATCATGTTGACATGCCAGGACTAGTACAAGAACTAGGACTAGGAGTTGAAAGGGGCTTAGCACCTCGACCTATAGACATCATTTGTGCCTAGGTCCCCAATGAGGCGCCCCTAGGATGGAGGGGTGAGATGAGAGGAGACAGAGGGCGGCCGGATCAGGAGATACAACACAGCAGAAACAGGGTCCCTACATTTTCCAGATAGAAACTCCCCGGATGACGGCTGGTTCAACCGGTCCCTCTACCCCTTGCGGTATTGCAACCCAGTCCGAAGAACAATTGTTCCAGAGAGTATCCTTTTCCCCTGCCATGCAACGCCGAGACTCCCGGCGAAATCACCAAGCAGATGGAAGGTGAGGTGAAGTAGGAAATGAGATGGCAGACATTCTTTCAAAGAGAGTATCACGGCTCGATTTTATTGGGACTGAGCCCTTCTACAATGTGTCGACTAGAGCTATCAAGTGAGATAACCCAATTACAGCGAGGGCTCATCTTGAAATCTGGAGAAAGCAAACCACTGCTAGGCAGGCCCGCGCTTTGATATAGGGCCTGACCGGAAAATCAGTGAGTTTCTCCTGAATTTGATCAGATCTAAGCTGAGATGAGTTATGGGCTATCTCATGGGCTACAACACTCGTCGCAGACATATAGGTGTACATAATGAGTCTTACACAATACCTTTGGGAAATGTGTGAGGGATTTTGAAACCTCACTATATACTATGTGAATGCGAAGGTTTCGCTATGCATTGTTATGTTAGTATCCTTTTTGGAAGCTGAGGAGATAAAAAGTACAAATTCAAGGAGGTGGTCCGTTTCATAGATTATGACTTTGTACTTTTATTTTTAACTGATGCAGCAAGCATTATGATCAAAGCAGGGAAAACACTAAGAGAAAGTTTATGTTCATTTAGCCTGTCTTATTCATGCCGTTCATCGCATTGCAGAAACAATTAGTTTATGTTTTCCTAAAGTAGATAAGTTAATCTCTAATGTGAAAAAGTGTTACTTAAATCTGAATCTAGGGTCCAGCCTAATATTCCACTACCACCTGAACCTATTTTAACCCATTGGGGGAGTTGGATAACAGCTGCATTCTATTATGCTAAACATTTAGCGTCAGTCGGAAGCGTTATTAATTCATTAGAATCACACGGCTGCTGTTTCAATTCAATTAGTACAGAATGTTCTCTCAGATGCAGAGCTTGAAGGAAATCATATCTTTATATTAAACATTTTTACCAATATGCGTGCAGCAATTAAATCCCTTGAAACAAAAGGTCTTCCCGTAAATCAGTCATTAATTGTATTTGATACTACCATTTCTGGCTTGGTGTCCATTCCGGGTAATGTAGGGCAGAAAATAAAAGACAAAGTAAACTATGATCTTTTAAGAAACCCTGGATATAAACAAATCTCCAAAATACGAGACATTCTTGGAGGATAGCCCATAGGGATACCTGAAGACTTGTCTCTTTCTGTGGAACAACTATGAACTTTTAAATATGAACTAATATCCTCATGTGACGAAACAAGTTTTTCAAGATACAAAAGTACATTGAGAGACAACAGACGAAGATATACCATGGAAAGTCTCCGTCATACAGTACTGATAAATTGTAATTCATCCATCATTTTGGATGTGGAGTCATGTGCATCTACTTCTCAGCAATAAATGTAAGTTTGCATGCGCACGTGGTCTTTAAATATAATAATTTCAGGGCATATTATGGTGCATATTTCGCACATTTTAAGGGCATATTTGCATGCATATTACAAGAGTTTTTAGAGCATGAACTTTCTAACTCTGGCACAAAAGGCAACAAAAGCCCGTGTGCAAGTCTCCTTATGATACCACTCAATGAACATCATGATCATGATCATCATCATCATCACTATGTATGTGTCCGCTGCAAAAATTGGTAAAATGCCGCCTTAAGCTGTAGTGACAGCATACGTGTATGGAAGTGAGGGTACAAGAGAAAGCGATCATAAAGTGAGTAGTGATAAAACGTCTAATCAACTACAACTATTAAAACATTTATCAAAGTAATCAAGAACATGCAAATATTAATCTGAGGTAAAAATAGCAAAATAATTTTTACGTCACTTTTGACATTTTGTATATCCGTAACGCTAAATATATGTGCAGATATAATGTAAAATAACTATATTCAAAGCCGTTTAAACGTTGCATGTTAAGAGATAAAAGTGCTAATTTAATTCCACTGAGTACATACGTAACAATCAGGGGCGTCATTTAGGGGGGCTGCCCCCACGATTACGAGAAATGAATTGGCTACTAGTTATTATGGTTATCTCAAAAGAAAATTACGACAACCGTACTTTTAATACAAATATTTCATATTTGAGAAGTAAAAGATGATTTTCTTTTAGGCTAAATGTGTCGTTAAAATTCATATGAGAATTCGGTAAACTGCTTCAAGCAATCTTGCCTCCCCCCCCCCCAAGCAGAAACTGAAATGACGCTTCTGGCAACAATCGTTAGTTTTTCTCTCAAATTACATATTCTGTACCAACTTCCATTAAATCTCATAAACCTTTAAAAGAAATTACTTGTAAACCCCTTTAAAATGGAGAGAACATTCTCGTTTTATGCAAAATCATTTTGCATTTTGTGAGTTTTATAATTTTAAAATTGAACAATATTTTCAACTTCTGTGTGTCCTAGGTTTTCATACCTAACTTACATTAATTTACTAGAGCAACCTTTGTGTAGGTAATACCAGAAAATATCATTGAAAGTCACAAAATTAAACTCGTGAATATTTAAAGTTTTGCTACATTTCTCTATTAAAATTAGATTTGGATAATTCGATGAAATTTTAAGTGTTACATAAAAAATTTGCTGAACTAAGTACGCGTACCTTAATTTTGTAAGCACCACACATCACAAAATTGAAAAAAATAAGTGAAGTTTTCAAGGAATTATAAAATTAATAATATTAAACGTGTGGTTAAACCCAGAACACTTAAACTGAAATATCGTTTTACTTCCTGCATACAAATACCATACATTTTTCTTTGTTAATTTGACTGCTTGCATTTCTTAAAGCGAAAAATAAATCTTTCCGAAATCATTGTAAATATAAAAATGTAAAACTCAACTGTTGTTGGAAAATTCTGACTTTTTCTACCCCGTACATAGTAGGTAGAGAAAGTATTGAATTCAACTAAGGAATTCGATAGTGAAATTTCTCTGGAAATACATTCTTTGAGGACTCTTGAATCCATAAAAAGCATTTTAGAAAGAGGCGCGCGCGCGCGCGCGCGTGTGTGTGTGTGTGTGTGTGTGTGTGAACAGTATAATTCAAAAACATATGACGCATAATTACCAAAGGTTTAGGTTCAGTACCTTCCAAATATGTGACATGAAGGTTTTCAAGAAAATCCTCCGCCACAAACTATTCTTTACATGGAACATTTTTTATTTTTTAAAAATTTTTACAACGATTTTGATTAAAGTATCATATAGTAAAGGTATTTTACATGACAAATAAAATGTATATTTTAAATTTTCTGGGAATAGCCTATGAATTCCACTTCATTCGGAATGAATTTTGTATAATCTTGTATAACTAGTATCCAAACGTTAAGGGTTAGACGAAAATGTAGTCCCCCCCCACACACACACACATATATATATATATATATATATGTTTTAAACACACAACTTATTTCAAATAACTTTTTTGTGGCATTAGCCATTTCCAAGATATCAGTTATTAGTGGATCGAATGGTTCAATATTCGTGTCATTCTTTTCAAGTCCTTTCGATATTCAGTTGTTTCTCAAGGTTATCGCAAAGAGCATGGGATTTTAAGGCCCAGTACATAGCGTCCAGTTCTTAAACATTTGACCATCATTATTTCCTTTATATCTATAACGAAATGTCTAAGCTACTTTTGGAAAGCTTATCTCCACTAAAATGAAGAAGGTAGGAAAATAAACTTTTTTTGTAAAAAAAAATTACCTCTACTAAGCGACAAAAGTAGAGAGATTAATGGGAATGTAACGTATCACGATTGTTTCTTCTTTTTTTGTGTATGTATATTGTGTAAGCTAAGTTAACACGCACGACCGCTAGGTCGAATAACAAGTGTCTGTTACAGACACGCCGGTTCCTGTTACGTATGCGCCCGCTGCAAAAATTGGTAAAATGCCGCCTTAAACTGAGGTGATGCCATATATGGAACTGAGGGTACATACATGAGAACCGATCATAAAGCGAGTAGCGAATTTAAGTGTAATAAAAACGCCTAATCACTTGAAATCATTAACATTTACCAAGTAATAAAGCACACGCAAAATGAAAGCAATATATATATATATATATATATATATATATATATATATACTTCACTTTTGCCGTCTTGTGTATCCTTAGTAACGCCAAATATATGTGCATTAAACGAAGCATGTTAAGAAATACAATTGTTAATTTAATTCTACTGTGCCTATATGCTCGTCTATCGTTCTGTTTTTCTTTCAATGCACGTTTTCTGTATCAGCTTACATTACATCTCATAACCGCATAACAGAAGGTACGTGTACAGCCCTTAAAAATGCAGACAGCATTCTCATTTTTTGTACAAGCAAAAGCATTTTGCATTTTCTGAATTCTATAAACTTCAAAATTGTGCACAATAAACGTATTTGCAACTTTTTATGTGCTTCGTTTCTATACTTACATACATTTAGTGGAGCAATTTTTTTTATGTCGGTATTACCATAAAATGTTATAGAAACTGACATAAATAAAATCGTGAAGAATTATTTTTGCTGCATTTCTCTGTTAATGCTTAGATTTCTCTGTCATGTTTTCGATGAAACATAAAAATGTTGCTCAACTAAGTACACGCAAATTAATTTTGTAAGTATCACACATCAAAAAGTTTAAAAAATTAGTGAAATTTTCAAGAAATTATAAAATTAATATAATGAAACATGTGATTAAACGCCAGGACACTTAAATTGAAATATCGGTTTTACTTTCTGCATACAAAGAAAAAGTAAATAAATTGTTCTTCGTTAATTTGTCTGCTAGTATTTATTAAGGCTTAAAGAAATACTTTCTGAAATCAGTGTAAATATAACAACATAAAACTCTAACCGTTGTTTGAGCTTTTAATAATTTTTTAAAATACGTTGCATATAGAATTTTGCATCTGGATATGATGTGTACAACACCTGTAAGTTATTCCTGATATATTGCTGCATAGACCTGGACAGTCCAGTTGAAAGTAGGTTTCGATGAACATGTGCAGGAATGGCTAGAATGTACAGCATACTGAACACAATACATACCTGAGCTTGAATGTTGGTCCAATTTTCTTCTATACACGTAATCAAAGTCACTTTTTATTCACTTACTCCAAGCCATGAAACTCATAGTTTCCATAACCTTTCGTAACAGACTATGTACATTCACTTCGGAACTACGCAAACATACAATGAACACATGCCGGAGTCGAATTGTACCTCTTAGGATACCAGGAACACTGAGCACTGTAAATACCTGCACTAGAATGTCTCCAAGTTCCTTACGTACATAAATATGCACATAAATTATCTTATTAATTTATATTAGGCCATACCGTCGCACTCCCGTTGTCACGCTGTTTACCCGCGCACTTTTACACACACACTGCTCTTCTTCTCTTAATGCCTTTAACGGCCACCGTGATATACTAGCCACTGGCCAGAAAGACATAACACAATCGGAAGTTTTATAACTCGCCGTAACGTTATACAACGAATGTCATTTGTCTTGATGCAAGGGCGAGGGGGCCAACCTGTTGTTAAGTAATAGGCAAATTAAAACAAAAGCACGTAATCGTCAGGTGGCGGTCAATCACAGTACGTCTCTGTTCTACAGGTGGGGGAACGCTCGGCTCTCTTTTGCAGGAATGCACAATGACACTTTATCTTCTATTGTGTTGAATAATCGCTACGAGTCTTTTAAAGCCATCACAATCTTGGTCCCAAGAACTCAATGATTAATTTCTATGCCTTTCACCACAAATTATTATCACACCTTATTACACAAAGCTTTGCATGCTGGCAATACGTTTTAATCGCCCTAAAAAGCAATGTGGTTTGTGTGCCTGTGAGCAGAATTACTAAAACACCTGTGTCACATTCATATGACTTTCCCTACTCTCTATAGCTTACTAGTGGATATGCAAATTATTCTTGCGAAAGTTTGTTTCCTATCTACTTCGTTTTAATCCGAATAAACCTTTGCAGAAATAGCTACATTACACATTTCGTTATAGATACAAAGGGAATAGGTATAGTCAAATGTTTAAGAACTGGACGGTATACACTGCCTTAAAATTCCATTCTGTTTCCATGACATCGCAAGAAGCAGCAATGTTAACAGGGGTTTAAAAGAATGACCAAGTATTGAACAAATCTAAGTATTAATAACAATATCTCGGAAATGGCTGATGCCACAAAAAAGTTATTTCAAATAAATAGTGTGCTTTAAACAGATCTATATTGTTTGTGTAGTACGTTTTCGTCTATCGCTTAACGTTTACCAGTTATACAAGATTATGCAAAACTTCTCCAGAATGAAGAGGACTTCACAGATTCTAAATCTATTACACTTTATTCTGCCAAAATAGTTTTATATTAATAAAATTCTTTTCTACAAAAGAATTCCCCCCAAAATTTAATATATCCATTTTATTTGTCATCTAAATATCTTTAATATATGATATTATAATCAAAATCGTTAGAGCTATTTTTTTTAGAAAATTAAACATTTCGAAAATCATTCATGTAAAGGGTAGTTTGTGATGGTGCGATTTTCTTGAAATTCTTCGTGTCGCATTATTGAAACATACTGAACTTAAATATCAGGTTTTGTACTTATCCGATTTTATGTTTGTTAGTTCTGTTGTTCACAGGCACACAATACACATACACGGAGATTTTTTTAAAATGTTTTTGGGGGGGATTCAGTGGGTCTCAAAACATGTATTTCCGGTTAAATCTCGATATCGAATTTTTGTATGGAATACAATATTTCCCCTACTTACTGTACATAGTAGAGAAGGTAAAATCAGGTGTATTCCATTCACACGACTTTCTCATCTCTTCAACAAACTATGCTTACATAAATTTATTCTGCTGTAGGCTAACGCGGTAGTTAGATTTTTAAAAAGCGGTTCACTATGTGATGGCTTTGAAATTGCATGTTTCTTGCATGACCACGAGAAAAACCGATAACGACCTACCACTTAAAAAAGTGTATGTAAAATTCAAGCCAATAACAAAAAATATCTCGGAAATGGTTAAAGCCACAAAATAAATATTTGACACAGACTGTATGCTTTAAACGGAATTTTTGTTTTCAGTAAGATATTATCTATCTCTTATGGTTTACAAATTATACAAAAGTCATTCAAAATGAAGAGTAGATACTTCACAGGCTATTCGCAGAAAATTCAAGATATAATAACATTTTATTTGTCATCAAAATATCTCAAACAAAGGTATTTCATCAAAATCGTTAGAGTATTTTTGTAAAAAATCACAAACAACGAAAAAATGTTCCATGTAAATGGTAGTTCGAGGTGTGGGAGTTTTTTGAAAATCTTTGTGTCGCAAACTTAAAGACGCTGAACTTAAATACGAAGTTTGGTATTTAAGCGACTTCTCGTTTTAAGGATATGGCATTCACAGACAGACACACGCGCGCGGGTTTTTTTCTAAGAACACTTTTTAATTTTCTCTACTACGTACTTAAAATAGAGAAAGTATTGTATTCCACCCCCAAAATTCGTTATCAAAATTTCATTGAAAATACATGTTTTAAGACACCATGAAACCCCCAAATAAAGCGTTTTTTTAAAAAGATCCGTGAATGTGGGTACTCTGTGAATAGCATAACTCATAAAGGTAAAACGGTTACATATGAAACTTAATATTTAAGTTCAGGGTCCTCCAAGAGTGCGAGACGAAGATTCTGGAAAAAATTTCCCACCCCAAACTACCCTTTACCTGAAAGCGTATTTGTTACTTTTGATTTTCTCCAAAATTACTAAAGATTTTGATTAAAATACTACTAGTTTAAGCTATTTTCATTATAAATAAAAATATGTATCTTCAATTTTCTGGGAATACCCTCTGAAGAACTCTATATTCTGAACCACTTTTGTGTAATAGGTAAATCGTAAGAGGTAGGCAAAATCTTACTACACAAAAATATAGATCTCGTTGAAGCACACAGTTTATGTCGAATAACACTTTTTGTGGCGTTAAGCACTTCCAAGATATTATTTGTTATTTTTTTGAATGTTCTAATAGCTTATACTTCTCTCAACTGTAAATCACTATTCTGTTTTTCTTTCCTTTTCATGTTAATGCAAGGAGAATGGAATTTCAAAGCCACCACATAGCTTTTTAAACATCTAACTATCGCTTTAATCTACTATATCCTTCTTACACATGTGCAATGTAACGTTTATCTCAACTAACAAGAAGTAGATAGAAGTATAAGTTCTAGAAGAATAATTTGTAAGAGAGCGGGTAGAGAAAATCATGTAAATGTAACACATGGGAGGTTTTTAATTGCTATTTTCGTCTTGGAGTAGAAGAATTTTGTTTTAATGATTTGCTCTGGATATCCTCGCTCATTTAATTCGGTCACAATACGTTTCGGTGACACTGTCAAATGCTTTCTCGAAGTCCATAAAAGCAACATCGTTTCTTCTTGCAAGGAGAGAATCTTCAAGAAATCTACAGGAAGCACCAAATTTCTTCACCCGCGATTACCGCGTCTCTATGTGATAAACTATTTCCTGGATTGCCATTCAATTGATTCGTTGCCTTATAACGGATGATAGAAGAACGCTTCCTCTATATAGCAAAAGCAGGTTCTACATCCTTCACAAAAGTGTTTGAGCACGGGCCTATAATTATGTATTCCGATATTCTTATGCTTAAACCTGTATCGTCAAAAGTACCTCAGCAGGATTTTCTTTGACGGTTTTTTCCGCAATTCAAGTTCTGCTTCAAGTAATTCTGTTCCTTAAACTCGTGCTATTGACATTCAAGCCAAAGGGTATTAATGTTTCCTTTACTTCTTCATTTGCATTGATTTGTCCACCTTACTATAACAGTCACAAAAACCGAGTTTAATGTGTAATTTAGAACTCTGTGCAATAAGCAGAGAACGAGAAACCTTCCGACAAAACCTGTACTTGCAGGGGAAAAAAACTCTGGGTGTTGCAGTCATACGACTTTCTCTACTCACGTTTCAGAATTAACGTTTTCTTTCTCTCTCTCTCTCTTTCCCAATTAATTATCCTTTCTAGCTTGAAGTAGAATTCGTCTTACATTATTTGCACCACGTTTTGGACGCCAAACTTGAAGGTGTTGTGTTGCTCCACGTTTAGGAGAGCCAAACTTGCTGTAGTTGTAGCCCCACTGTTGGTATCCAAACTTTAAGTTGTTTAATTGTTGTGATTGCACCACGTATTGCGGGAGATATGTTTCTGGGAGTGTTCGCCCCACGTACGATACAAACTTTCCGGTGGCCTTCGCCCCAATTTTAAAAATCAACTTTGTAATTTTAATGTTCATTTAAATATTATATATGTATGCCTCGACTGCGTCAGTAGTAATTTTCAGATTACGTATCTCTTAGCAGGGGTAGTATGGCTAAAGAATGAAGGCTTACACAAATTATAATTGTATTGTACTTTGTTTATTACTTCTTCACACGATTAAATAACACTTCACTGATGTATCCTACTATAGCTGTGAGATTATTGTTAATTGTACTTTTTAACACGTAAATTTTATATTGTTCTCACCGCTATGAATTTTTATGTCTCACACTGAACACGTACCAAATCTAATAGCATCTGCCGCTTGAATTTGCACACTTCCTCTATTTCAAGTCTCTGATTGGCTAAGCCTGCTCGAATAGAATACCTTTATTCAACTTAAGCTTTTTCTAGTTTTTGATTGGCTATTTATAAGCTGTTTTAAATATTACATTATTGTTCCAATAATAATTAGTAGCCTTTATTAAACTTTCTAATTTATTGTTGTCTCAAGGTTAGCTCATTGTTACCTCATTGTTAGCAACTTTCGACTTGTACTTTATAATTCTGTTTGCTACGAAAAGGAGCTTGCTTCCATTCTCACAGCGTCTACATTGTTAAATTATGTAATACATTCACATCACATTATTATACATGTACATAGTAATATAAGCATAATACAATGAACTGTTACATTTTATATATTATATTATACACATATTGCTTTAAGGCGGTCTGTTATTATATTATATAATTAGACTGATATTTATTTTAGTGTTAAAAATACTGCCTCAAGCTGCTTAAAGCTATACAAATAGTGAACTTCGTGATCCAACCAGTTTGGAGTTTTAGGTATGGAACTTCCCTTGCTAAAAAAAAATTAAAAATTCGTACAAAAATTAGCTTTGTTAAAATAATAGCATCTTTCTAGTTTGGGGGGAGCAAGACACTTTCTAATCATACCACTGGTAACGCTATATTTACGCCGCATGTCTTAGACAATATCGCCAAAGGTGACGGCCACAGAAACTGTACGTGGTACAACCATGTTAACAATCAAACATACTGTATGTTTTAGTTCCTGTGCTAAATTTCAGTGGTTTCCAAATGAGTGCAACATCTCCTAGATTAGAACATAACTACAAACCCTGTTTTGTAGTTAAATAAAATGCCCTGCAGCGGTTATATAAAATAGTCCACAATGATCATTAATTCTCATGTCAGACACATTTGACGATTAGAATACGCAAAACTCCTATCCTAATTTTAATTCCAATTGTTGCACCTTAATGTGTTAATATTAAATGGAATTATTTAAATATTTCAACTCAGAATTAATGCATATTTATCATTCGAATTGATACAAATTGTTTAAAAAATGAACCCCGATACATACCCCCCTTAATAATTTTATGGCTACGCTACTGGGCCCAACGATTTGTTTAGGTTGCTACGGAATACGCATCCCATTTTGATCTTAGCTTTTTGTTTTCCTAGTTATTCCAGTTAAGTTTTTAAATGTATAGAAAATACAGAATGTCCGAGACGAAGCGCCCTAAGTTGAAGCATTTATGCTGAACTTAATAAACAACCCGCACAATTTGTTAGGGTTAGATGGTGGATTAGGTGTAGACGTTTTTATTTATGCTATATCAAGTTCATTTTTACTTATATTCATTTTTATTTAGGTGCTGAAATCCGAAGAAATTAAAATTTTAAAAAACTGAAAAATGGCAAAGAATTTTAAAAAAGCACAAACCATATGGTTTGCAGAACTAGGGTCCATTGTTGCAATTCAACGACGTTCCTGTGCAGAGTACCATAGAAACACTCCGGATGCAGACGGATGGGAATATTATTCTGTGTGCAACTTGAAATGAGTGCAGAGAGCAATATTCTGCCTAATCTGCTTATGTCAGATGAAGCACATTCTCATTTAAACGGATCTTAGAACAGGCAAAACTTCCGATACTGGTCAGATATCAAACCTCAGTTGACTTATGAAACCCCACTGCACACCCTAAAGTTAGTGTGGTGCGATGTAGCGAAATTTGGAATTTTTGGCCCGTACTTGGATCCCCAGGACAGAACCCTTACTGTTAACTCGGAACGATATCTTCGATTGATTAACATCTTTATGGTACCTAGATTAAGCAGGATAGGACATTTTGACACTACATGGTTCCAGCACGATGGGGCTACTGCCTACACAGCCAACGTCAGCATGACCAGATTGCAGCAGCTGTTTCCAGGTCGACTAAATTCTCGCTTTGGCGACATACAGTGGCCATCCATCCCGTGACCTATCAGTTCCAGATTTCTTTCTTTGGGGTTACCTCAAGGGGAAGGTCTTTTCGCTCGCAAGAGAGACAATTGCGAAATTAAAGGCTTCAATTGATCAAGAAATTGCAGACATTCCACGCGACATGCTGACAAATGTGATGGATAGCTTCCTGAGTCGACTGTATACTTGTGAACTGAATAAGGGAGGACATTTAAGGGATGTAAGTTTCTGTTTTCATCAAATGAGGTTCATGTTTGAGTATGACATTTGCAACATAACATTATCTGCAGAGAGGCAAGAATTAGTAGAGCTGTCCTGAAAACTAAGTGGTAGATCACTTAAGTACATCACACAAAGCCCATGACCCAAAATAGATCCTTGGGGACACAGTATTTGAATAATTTTAAATATGAGCTAGCATTAATGAATTGCACAGAATGATACTTCCATGTTGATACCTACGGTGCTCAAATCATTGAGTCAAGAAAGGAATTTTTATAAACAGAAATAAACACGAGATCCTATCGAAGGCTAATAAAAATATGTATTACACTCATATGACTTCCTCTACCCTGTAACGTTTCTTAATGGGTATAAAAACTATTCTTACTGAAACTTATTTGTCTATCTACTACATTTAATCCAAATGAATACTTGTAAAAATAGTTACATTACACATTTCTTTATAAATACAAAGAAAAAACGAAAGTCAAATGTTTAAGAACTGGACGCTATATACTAGTCTTAAAATTCCATACTCCTTCAATGCAACCGCAAGAAACAACTGAATGTCGACAGGAGTTAAACAATTTGAAGCATAATAACAATATCTTGGAAATGGCCGATGCCACAAAAGATTATTTGAAATAAAACTGTATGTTTTAAAGTGTTCCACATTTTTGGTAAAGTGCATTTTCATCCATCGCTTCGTTTACCAATTATATAAGATTATACAAAATTCCTCCCTAATAGAGGATCACGGAAGGAAGGCTATTCGCAGAAAATTGAAGATGTACATTATATTTGCCATGTACATATGCTTAATACATTGTGTTTTAATGAACATCTTTAGAACCATTTCTGAGAAAATAACAAATTTTGAAAAATGGTCCATATAAAGTTAGTTGGGGCTGGGGAATTCTCTTGAAAATCTTCGTGTGTGCATTTTTGGAAAATACTGAACTTAAATACCAAGTTTGGCATTTTTCCGACTTTTCTTTTTTCAGTTATGCTGTTGTAAGAGAGACACACGCACGGATCTTTTCTAAAAATTTCGTATGTTACATTCATATGACTTTCTCAGCCCTCTATTGTTTATTAGTGGGTACACAAATTATTCTTACGAAAATTTATTTTTCTATCTACTTAATTTTAATCGAGAAAAAGCTACATTACATATTTCGTTAGGATACAAAAGAGAGCTGTGATAGTCAAATGTTTAAAAAACTGGATGCTACATGCTGGCCTTAAAATTCTATACTGTTCCCATGCAATCGCGAGAAGCAGCTGAACTGTGGGACTTAAAAAAAAAAGAATGTCAACAGTATTGAAGGAATCAAACAATTAATAACGGATATCTCGGAAATGTCTGAAACTACATAAAACATTATTTGAAATAAATTGTATCTTTTAAAGAGATCTACATTTTTTGTGTAGTGCGTTTTAGTCCATCTTTAACGTTTACCAGTTATACCAGATTGTACAAAATTCCTTCCGAATAAGAGGACTTCACAGGCTATTCCTGAAAATTCAAGATATATATTTTATTTGTCATGCAAATATTTTTAATATATGGTATTTTAATCAAACTCAGCCATTCTAGAATATCAAAAATTGCAAACAATGTCCCATGTAATGTGTAGTTTGGGATCTGGGATTTTCTTGAAACTTTTCGTTCGCATCTTTGGAAGGTAATGAACCTAAACATCAAGTTTGGTATATATTCGACTTTTTGTTTTTGAGTTATGCTGTTCACAGACACACACATGAGCATTTTTTATCCAGGGACCTCAAAACAAGCATTTCCGATGAAATCTCAGAATAGAAATTTTGGGTTCTCTATCTACTATGTACGTGGTAGAGAAAGCAAACTTTTGTTTCAAGCCACCTCAAAACACGTATTTCCGGTGAAATCTGGTATCGAATTTTTGAATGGAATGAAATTAAACTAAATGAGTTTTATTTTTGGACGCTATTTAACTGCAATAGTCCTTGGCGTCCCATTTTATACTGGGCGTTAAAGACGGGGAATTTTGATCAGAGCCTCTTTATCAGGCCTGAGGTTCTTTTACGTGCTGTAAATGTACAACACGGGACCATCGGTTTTACTTCCCTCCCGAAGGAAACCATGCTAAGAATTTTTACGCCCGAAAAAAAAAAAATCCATCGTCCTTCGCCGGTTTGAACCCACAACCTCGGGAACTAGAGCTAGCATGCAATTGGATGGAATTCAATGCCTTCTTTACCTCATGTGTATATAGTAGAGGAAGTAGAAAGCTTGTGTAGAAATAGAATGTAGTAGAGAGATAACAAACAAATTATGGTGGGTATTGAATTTTTGGAGGTGCAGTGTACCTCAAAACATATATTTTCGGTGAAAACTTTATGTAGTGTTTTCGGGTGGAATTCAAATTTTAACTACCTATTAAAGTTATGAGACATAGAACGTGAAAACGAAGAAATGGTTTAATTCGGTTGGTGATTAATTTGGAGAATGAAAGTGTAGGAGAATTTGAAGTTGAAAACAGTTTTAAAGGGGGTTTTGAACCACACTATAATTATCCATTAAGAATTAAAATTACGAAAAATGAACGATAGAAAATCGTTTTCCCAAAATGACCTAACAAGCAGAGTTACTTATTTAACAGGAAAATGAACAGGACGGTATATTTTGCAAGATAAAAACTATAATGTTACAGAATCATAAATTCTAAATATATAATCCTCTTACGAGGTGTCTCGTAAATACTCAGATGCCTTGACTTGCTAAATAACTGTCCGATTAAAAGAAGTGTGGATTAGAGCTCCTATTTGGGACAACTGCTGCCTTATTGTGTCAAAAGGGAGGTCATGGTCGCTACATGGGTTAGTGTCAACTTATACACCGTGACCAGGTGCCGCATATTGCAGATTTACGGAAATCTTTCAAGCAATCTACGGTTTGCTGCTACGGCTTTTGCATCCCTACTGAAAAGTTACCCTGTAGCCTCGGACCTCACCGTTAGTAGTTTTTTTAGGGAAAACAGGAATAAAGGTTTAAGGAAAAACAGAGATATACATAGGTTGTAGAAAGGAAAAAGGAAGAAGAAAAGAAGGATCTTATTCTGTTGTGGCGCTATTTATTGGGGGCATAATTGGTGTTGTGTTGGCTGGTACCGCCGTAGCAAACCTGCGGTTCGTGGGTGATTTCTTGAAAACGGAGAATTCCAAAATTGGATAAACTCCTCAGTGGGGAATAGGTAAGAGTCATGGCCGAGGCCCTGAACAGTAACCTAGGAACAGTGATGTCATAAGAGTGTGATTTGGTTCCGTGCCCGGGCCTGTTACCTCCGGGCAGTGGATGTTGATGTTGAGCTGCGTCGGTGGAGATGCGGTGTCTATCTGTTGCGGCGTCTGTTTTGTTGAGCGGGTTGATGTAGGACGTGTTGCTCCATGAAGTTTCGTCTGAGTTGGTATCCTTCCTCCAGCTTGTGGTGGTTGTCCTGTAGCTGGCGTAGGCTGGTGGCGATGTCTGCATTGGTCCGTAGTTGATCTTCGCGGATACCGGCGATTGAGGCCTCAATGGCCGTCAACCGCTCGGCTCGGTCGTCGGTTGTGTCATTGTCTTGTTCTTCTTCCAGGTAGTTTTCTATTCGGTACAGCTTTCGCTGTATTGACGGCAGGAGGTCTGGGTCGTCGTAGTGGGATAACTCCTCAATTGACGCCCTGAATCTGTTGAGACTACCAGTGTCGCTGGCGTAGTTCCTGTTTGATGTGCGGTGCTTTGCTTCAATGCCTGCAAACCGCCTGTTGGCGGCTTGCCGAAGCGTTTCCAGCTTTTGGTTGAGTTTGGCGATCTCTGCCTGTATGGTTGTTGAGGCTGCTAGAAGCTCGGTGATTGAGGCCTCTATGGCCGTCAGTGTAGAAGCTGTGTGCGTGCTGGTGATGTCTGCGTTGTTACGCTCCCGGTGAGAGCGTATGAGGTGGTGCGTCTTGTTGCGTCTGGGTTGAAACTGCCCGTCTCGGGTAAAGCGGGCAGCAAGCTTGATGTAGGAAGCCCGTGAAGTGATCCATATTGCAGCAGGTGGCGCAGAACCTTCTACGGCGAGAAAGATCATGCTGCTTGCAGGTGGGCGTCAAGGCCGGTGAGCCACAGTAGTGGCAGCGTGGTGAGTTGCTGCATTGTTCCGCCGAGTGCCCATACTGGCAGCATCGACGGCACGGTGGTGTCCGTTGTGTGCGGCTGGCTTCGAAGCGGATCGTGGTGCCGAGGAGCTCTACGTCCGTCTGAAGAGCAGCGTCGAATGCGCCTTGTTGAGGAAAGTCGGTCCGTTCCTAGAAACAATTCTGGTCGCCTTCACCATTGAAGGCCAGCGTTGTTGGAGCTGTTCCAGGAGAATCTGCGTTGCTAGGTTTCTCTGAACCCCGACCGCGACTGCGCTGAAGCGGCCTTCTTGGTCGGGGGTGGTGTCCGGAGAGGCATCTGCGTTGTCGGTTGAGGCAGACTGCTGCTTCGATAAGGCGCTGAGATACTCAGCGGTGCGGTTATATTGAGCAGCAGCGGCGGCGTAGCTCATTCGAGGTGCTGCAGTTGAGTCGCTGGAGGTAGATGACGAAGTAGGGGGCAGGCCGCGAGACCGCAGCCATGTGTTTTCCGCCAGCCGCTCTTATATAGTACATGGAATATCAGTATTGTATGCGTGAGAGTTGGAAGTATTTAATTGCTAGTATGTATCAAATTTAGTATGTATCAAATCTTCCTAATTACATACAAATGTTATAAATACAGATAATTTATATTCATATATAAAGAAATCTCGGAAAACACCCAACAGACTTTTATAATCCCATCACCATTGAAAAGCACTGTTCTTCCCGGGGGGCACAGATTGTAAGACAGTTTCTAATTTCAACTGCTAAATGTTTAAATGATTAAAAAGGATTTACAGCGCTTGAATACTACATTAGAAGATGCTGGCGTCATAAAAGAACTACTTGCGAAGGTGGCTTGAGGAAGAAAATAGCATTTCTATTATTTATTGGTGCTTTGCGCATCTATTTGGTTGGTATTGAGTGCTAGACAATGCATACTTTTGAAATCTGTTGAGTAGTATTGAGTAATTATTGAGTATTCACGTAGTATTTGTGATGCTGAACGCACGTCCTTAGTTGCGTAGTGGCCTTACTGTACCATCTGCTTAGGTAATATGTTTACAATTGGTCTTAGTTGCGTAGTCGCTTTTTTAACATCCATTTTTACTTTTTTTACCACCTATCTATTGCAGATAAGAGGAAGCATTATATTCCACCCAAAAACTCGATATTGAGGCAGTATTTTTAACACTTGAATGGTTTCAGTCAAATTATATAATATGTAAATTCAATAACAGCCCGCATTGAAGCAATGTGTATGTAATAATTTGTAAAATGCATCTAACAATCATTGCATATGCTTATATTATTGTAAACATATTCAATAATGTTAAGTGAATATATTACGTAATTTAATAAATAGGAGCTGTGGGAAATAGGTCAAAAGTTACTAACAATGAGTTGACCTTGAGTCAATAATGAGTAAGAAAGTTTAACAGTACTACTTGTGATTCTTCGAGTAACAATAATGTAATTTTGAGACAGTTTAAAAATAGCCAATCAACAACCAGGAAAAGCTTTAGTTAAATGCAGGTATTCTATTGGAGTAGGATTAGCCAATCAGAGACTTGAAATACAGAAATTTACAAGTTTAGACGATTGAAATCAATTCAGTAGTCTGCAAAGAGAGTTACTAACCAGCCGCGAGATGTGTCCTCGAGAAATTAAATACGTATTCGTGTGAGACGAAAATAGTATAGTATTAAAAAGTGCAAGTATTAAATAAAAGAATCTCACAGCTCTCGATATCAGTGAAGTGCTATTTAACTTGTATCAAGGATTAATAAAAAGGAGTGAATTAAAACTTAAAATATGTGTAAGCCTACATTCTTGTCGCATCACGCCCTGCCAAGTCTTCCATGTCTCTAACAATAATACTGTCGCAGCCGAGGCAAACATAAATATTTAATACTTAAAGAAACAGTCAAATTACAAAGTTATTTTTTTTAAACTTGGGGCGAAGGCTACCGGAAACCGGGTACTATACGTGCGGTTGCAACTGCTACAAGTTCGGCTCCCCAACAATTGAAATATAATATAACTCCTTCTAAAATAAATACTTCTTCAATATCATATTTAATGAATATTGTATGTGTGTGTGTGCGCGCGCGAATATGTGTGTCTGTTTCTGAACGAAAAGTCGATTAAATACCAAACTTTGTATTTAAGTTCAGCATCTTCCAAAGGCGCAACGAGAAAATCCTCCTACCCTTCTCTTTACGTGCAACAACATTTCTTATTTGTTATTTTCTCAAAAACGGGTAACAATTTGGTTCCAAATATCATATTATTAAAAATAATAAAATAAATAAGACAAAAGAAATAAGAAATGAATTTTCTGTTAATGGTCTGTGAACTTAGCCCTTTATTAGATTTAGTTTTGTATAACTATAGTTTAACAGATGAAAAAAGCTTACTGAAGAAAACATGTACATCTCATTAAAATATAAAGTTTGTTTCAAAATTTTACATATGTTAGCTGTTTTCGAAACATTTCATGTTTCAATTTTAGAGTTTGCGACTGTTCCTTTTCTTTCTTTACTACTTAATAGTGGGTAGAGAAGGTATTGCATTACACCCAAAAATTCGATACCGAAATTTCACCTGAAATACATGAATCCAAAATAAAAAAAAAAAAGCAGTTTTAGATAAAGGTCCCTGAGTGACTGTGTGTGTGTGCGTGCATAACTCAAAAACGAAAAGTCGGATAAAAACCAAACTTGGTATTTAGGTTCAGTACGTTCCAAAGATGTGACACGAAGATTTTCAAGAAAATCCTCACATCCCAAATTACTCTTTAAATGAAACAGTTTTCGAAATTTTTGACTTCCCTCCAAAAAAGGCTAACGGTTTTGATTAAAATATGATATATTACAGTAGATTATGAAACACGGGGTAAAACCACTTTTAACACGTGTGTATAAACAGCGCTCGAATTTGCAAAATATCAATAATGGTATACTAATTCCTGAAACTAACAGATATTACGTTTAGGACGCGTTCTTGAAACAAGAGAAATGGCATTAAAAAGCGAGATGTTAAGATGTTTTAATTCACTAGCAGTCATTTTCAGAGAAATTATTTTCAGCATGCTTTGCCTTACACCAGGTAATGAAGCGATTAAATTATCTATACATATTGCTTTCTAGGTAAGTACTTCTAGTATTATTCTTCCTGCTTCTGTAACTTCACCTCCATTTCAGTTTCTTCTGAATCCATAATTTCCGCGTTTAATCTTTATGTAGGTTAGATAAAAGAATAGCGTTTTAACGTTAATATAGCATATAGGTTAACTCTACAAAGAATTGTAATAAATTGAAGTATGACGATTTGTATGGCGAACAGATAATGTGAGCGCTATGAGAAATCATAATGTAAAATACATGATGAAAAGTAAAACCTAACAAAACCAAGTCGAGTTATTAAACCTGTGCAAATACAAAGGGTAATTGCCATGTGATTGGGCTTGAAAGTAAAGTTGGTCATTCTGAACATTATCGCACCAGTGCGATAATCTAAAGCTTTTAGCTCGTGTGCTCTGTGTTAAAAGCTCTACTTTTAGGTCATGCTGTCTAAAAAAATATATTTACGTGACAAATAAAATATATATCTGGAATTTTCTGGGAATAACCTGTAAAGTCCTCTTCATTCAGAAGGAATTTTATATAATCTGGTATAACTGGAATATTTGGTATATAGCATCCAGTTCGTAAATTTGAATATCCTGTTCCCTTAGTATCCTAAGAAATGTGTAATATAGTTATTTCTGCAAATGTTTATCTCGATTAAAATGAAGTAGATATAAAAAATCTAATCTGATACATTTACATGACTTTCTCTACTCTCTATTGTTTATTAGTGGGTATACAAACCATTGTTAGTAAAGCGTATTTTTCTATCTACTAAATTTTAATCCAAAAACTTTTATAGAAATAGCTCACTGCACATTTCGTTATAGACACAAAGGGAGCAGCGATCGTCAAATGTTTAAGAACTGGACGTTATACACTGATCTTAAAATTCCATACTGTTTCTATGCAATCGCGAGAGATAGTCGAATATTGACAGGACTTTTAGAGTATGATCAAATAATGAATAATTCAAACCCTTAATAAAGAATTCCTCAGAAATGTCTTATGCCAAAAAACATTTATTTAAATTAAATTGTATGTTTTAGAGAATCTGTACCCTTTATTTAGTACATTTATGTCTATCGCTTAACGTTTACCAGTTATACAAGCTTATACAAAATTCCTTTCAGATGGAGAGGACTTCATCGGTTGTACCCTGAAATTCAAGACATATAGGTATATACAGGATGGGCCATTTTAAGTTGAGACTCTACAACATCTCCAAAACTAAGCGTTGTGGAAAGAAATGTCCTGATAAAAGTTGCTTGATATTATGGAGGAAAGCAAATGCCATTAGTCATGTTTTATTTCGAAGACGTTGTGATGGTCATTTTAGGATCAATTTAATTTTTACTTTCTGTACTACGTATAGTAAGTAGGGGAAGTATTTTATTCCACCCAAAAATTCGATACGTAGTAGAGAAAGCAAAAAGCATTTTTTGAAAAACGTCCGCGTGTTCGTATGTCTGTTTTGTGTGTATGTGTGTGTGCGTGTGTGTGAACAGCGTAACTCAAAAATGAAGTCAGATAAACACCAAACTTGGTGTTTAATTTCGATGTCTTCCAAAGATGGGTTACGAGGATTTTTAAGAAAATACCCCACCCTCAGCTGCCCTTTACATGGAATATTTCTCGAAATTTTTTCTTTTCTAAAATGGCTCTAAAGATTTTGATTAAAATACCATATATTAAATATGTTTACATGAAAAATAAAATGTATATTTTGAATTTTCTGTGAGTAACCTTTGAAGTCCTCTTCAAGAAAGTTTGTATAATGTTGTATAACTGTCAAACATAAGCGATTCCCAACAATTTAGGTCTATTATATGTTCAAGAAAATAGTGAGTATAGCTTTGAGTGTACAAAAACAAGCTTTATGGGTGTGTACTGACAAGATGTTCGGAAGAAAATACTTTTGTCCTGAAATTTGATTTAATATTAGAATTAGTCGGAATAAAAATTTGGTTACCAAGGGCGCCAGGACAGGAGACAGGGCTGTATTAAAGCAAATTGAGGAGCATTTATCAAAAGCATCTTTCACAAGCAGTGATATAGTTCTCGACAACACGTAAAACAACAATTTTCAAATCCTACAATTAAATATGGTCAGTATTGTGTATGGCAATACATGAATTTACCCTATTTCTAGTATTAATGGCATTGATGTTGTTTTTTTTTAATTTTGAAATATCTAAAGTGTTATAGTCGTACGAATTTTTATAATCACTATCATGTAATTTTATATCTGTTAAAAGTTACCTGTTTCACATTAAGATAAATGTTATCGGAAATGACTTCATTACACATTTTGATGTAGACACAGGAGGCTGAGGAGTTACTAAAATTTTGATTTTCTAAAATTTGTGTACTATTGAGAAAAAGAATTAAAGGTAAAGAAAGGTACGTATCATGAAGGGGCCCCCGGTACCGGGGCAAAGCAGCGCACGCAGGCCAGTTGGCCCTTTATGCTTACAATGTGTACCCTGGGAGGGAAGAACGAGGGCAACTACATCCCAATGCTGACGGGCGCAAGCATGGAAGGTGTCCCTAACGTTTCCAGATAGAACGCATCCGCCGCCGCGCGGCCACTTCCCACAAGCCACCAACCTCAAGGGTCTCCCGGAGTGGAGCCCACGCTTAGAAGAGACCTGACTGAGCGGTACCTCAGTGACGCCAGGGAAGAAACTTTACGGAGCGCAAGCAGCCGTCCAGCCGCTGCCTGCCGAACACCACCGCCTGGTCCTACAAGCCTATAACGAATTACAAGGAAGATGATGTGGTACAGGAAATGAGAGGGAGGAGAGTCGTGGTAGAAGATGAACCACCCCAGGCATTCGGCCTGGCGACCCGGGGAAACCACGGAAAACCCATGGGCTAAAGTGGGCATCGCCGGGAATCGATCCTTCCGAATGCGGGTCACAGACGAAACTGCCTGAGTCATCCGGCTCGCTTAGAAAAGCAGTTAGATATCATATAGCCTATTCTGTTGTCTGTCTCTCTCGCTCTCTATCGAACACATAATTATATTATTTTCTAAAATACTGAGGGGAATTTAATAGACCTCAATGCTTGATATTCCAGAACTTTTGAATAAAATAGAATGCTTCTCCTACTTACTGCAGGTAATGAAAGTAAAAACAGGACTAATTTTTCTGCACATAAGTTTTATAAAATGGACCATCTAATATAGATTTATGAGTAAAATAGTGAGTAAATCTGTAAATATTTTAAGACACTTCATAAACACTGCATAATGTAATACAGCCCAGCGCATCAGAATACCCTGTACCCTTATATCGTCAGCAAGATCGGGAAAGTATATTTTTGAAGAAAGGTTGCTCATCGTAAACACACATTACTCAAAATAGCAATTAATACCGTTTTTATTACCAATCATGACAGGTTTTCTGGGGCTAACGATCTTAAAATGCGCAACATTCCCCGGCAAAGTGTACGACCTAGTATGATATAATGGACAATGTGTTATCGTAAATACGGTAACTTTTCCAACTAATGCTAACAGTCCACGCAACATAAATGAAGATCTCACGTGATTTAAACCTGTAGAGTGTGTGGTAAATGCGATGTTACGTGCTTGTTTTATTTCTCAACAAGCCCGGCATCTCTAACAGAGCTTCCAATGTTTTTTTCAGAGATTTATCGGTACATTCGCATATTATAGAGTTTTAAACAGAGCAATTAATTATCATTGGTTGCCTGCGCCCGGGGCTCAAACACGGCAGCAAGTTTTAATTATTACAGGCACTCGATACGTCCATTGAGGCGGTATGTGTGCAGAACACGGCAAATCCTTCCTTTGCTGGAAGCCGATTGTCATGAACAACTCACCACTTGCAGCATAAATATCATCTGTAGAGCTCTCCAGACCTTGGATAATGCAGACGTTTGGGTTTACATTAAGTTCCTACATTCTTTTTCAAGTTGGTGTGTTGACATTTTCAACTAAGTTGAAAAATTGAGAACAACCCGTAAAACAACTCTATAAAAGGTATTAATGAAACAGTTTATCTCTAGTAATCAGTGAAAAATAACTTTTGCTTTAAACTTTGAAGTATTGTTGAAGATATTAGCACATCCAACATTTAAACGTTAAATTGTTGTAATTGTTATTGTATTTTGAATAAATTGCATATGTTAACAAAATCTACCGTTATTTCCTGTAGTATGTTTTATCTACCTCTTATGGTTTCCTATTTACATAAAATTCTATATAAATGAAGCCCGACTTCACAAGCTATTTACAAAAAAATCAGGATAAGCATTTTGTGCTTATGCTGTATCTCAAATTTACGATTGTTTAATCTAAATCGTTATAATTATTTTCGATAAAATATAAATAATGAAAAACTTCCTGGCACAGTTTTCTGAATTTTCATTTTTGAACTATACTATTCTCATACACATACATGCGCGCGCCATTTAAGGGCCACAAAGGATGTATTTCCGGTTAAATATTATGTCGCAGCGATTATGGCCCAAGGGTCGGCGGGACAGGCGGAAATAACGAGGATAAGTAGCGCTTCACTAGTATAAAAACCGGAAGCGCTATCGTCAGGTAAGCAGAATCTTCTGGATGTTTCCCCTTCTCGAACGTTCTGGAGCTCTGTAGACATTTCCAATGGTTATATAACGGGCGCTCTCGCAAGTCAGTCAGCTAGCAATGTGGTTTCGGCTGCGACTACTACTTCGTGGATATTTCATTACGCCACGAAGAAAGTGAGTGTTGGTGAAAACTAAGTGAAGTGACAGTGAAAGGTTGAACAACTGATATTGAGAACTTAGAGAAAAGACGGTTCAAAACTGGACGGAGTAACGATATTGATGTTAAATTTTGGGGTTGTATGTAATATTTTCTCTGCCTACATTATGTAACTAAGCACAGAGAAAGTAAAAAAGATGCATAAAAATAATAAAGAAGGTATTGTGCAACTCACTCGAATTCTCTAACTTAACAAATTAATACAAATCCGTTACATATTATCTAATTTAAACCAAAAATGAATCATCCACCCATTATAAGTTATACACAAATGTTTTCCGATAAATAATTTCAAATTAACAATATTATATTAGTTACACAAAACATTCAAAACAACAGTGGCTCTTTTTGTTAGTAACGGATTCAATTCAGAGGAGAAAGGAACGTAATTTCAAAAAGTTCGACCGGAATTTACAAGAAATGAACATACGAAAATATAAGAATAAATATGGATCGCGAAAATTGGTTATTTGACCCAAACTGCACATTTTAAAGCTCTACATTTATTTATATAGAAGATATTGCCCATCTCTTATGGTTTACCTATTTTTGTTAAAATATCATAAGCTTAAGATATCTGCAAACTAATTGATTATTTTAAATTGTCTGCGAATAGCCTGTGAAGTCCGCTACATTCATAAACCGTAATTATCACAAAAAAAGAAGACCTATTTGAAACACACCGTTTATATCATGCCACTTTTTTT
Organism: Deroplatys truncata; assembly: GCA_030765065.1. NCBI lineage: Eukaryota > Metazoa > Arthropoda > Insecta > Mantodea > Mantidae > Deroplatys > Deroplatys truncata. The sequence continues at coordinate 263,762,538 of CM060975.1, read as the reverse complement.
TTTTTTTTGGTATTAACCATTTCCAAGATATTCGCTGCGAGAGGTTTGAATTCAGGAATACTATAATATAAAACGGATATGTGAGACTTTGTCATTGGTAAGGAAAGTCGTGTGAAATTACAGAAAAACCTGCTTAGATCGGACTCCCTATACATACCGGTAACCTGGACAAAAGGAAAATAAATATCAGCACGGAGCTATGTCCTATGTTAAATAACACTCCAAACCGGAAAGCAGCCTAACGCGGAAACGGACTAATGTTTTGGAACTGTCAAGTTAGAACCTGACTAAGCCGAATACTTAGCTATGTGCTAAACTTTTAAAGCGATAGCCATTAATTTTGAGCGGACTGCGATTGTACCGAAGTTTTAAGAACTGTATATAATATTTAACTTGGCACACGTTATACGGTGACAAACTAGCATAGGAGTTGCTATTATTATATGTAAGTTAAAAATACAGCAAAACAAAAATTTGAGCCTATAGTGGATTTATAGGCTTTATTTTAAATTATTCTTTGCGATCACTTTTTTTGTAATATGTTTTATTAAAATATTACAACCCTTTGTAAGACAGAAACTCTGAAAACGGAAAAAATACTGAAACGATTGTGTGCCATTTTAGGCAGGTTTTACTCTATCACATCAGATTTTTACTGCCTCTTCACGTACATAGTAGGTAGAGAAGGTATTGAATTCCACCCAAAAATTCGATACCGAGATTTCGCCGGAAGTACATGTTTTGAGACCCCCTGAGTCCAAAAAAGGCAGTTTTAGAAAAAGGTCTGTATGTATGTGTGTGTCTGTGAATAGCATAACTCAAAATGAAAAGATAAATACCAAGCTTAGTATTCCAAATGTACTATTTTGTAAAAAAAAATTCCTCAAACGATTTTATTTAAAACAGCATATATTAAAGATATTTACATGAAAAACAAAATATGTATCTTGAATTCTCTGGCAATAGCACTTGAAGTCCTCTTCATTCGGAAGGAATTTTGTATAATCTTGTATAGTTGCAAAAAGAGAAGCGATAGACGAAAACGTACTACACAAAAATTGTAGATTTCTTTAACACACACAATTTGTGAGATAATTTTATGTGGCATAAGCCATTTCTGAGATATCCGTTATTAATGGTTCGAATTGTTCATTGTTGTTCTCTCAGCATTCAGTTTTTCTCGCGATTACATGGAAGCGGTATGTAATTTTAAGGCCAGTATATAGCATTCAGTTCTTAAACATTTGACTATCACGATTCCCTTTGTATCTATAACGAAATTTGTAATGTAGCTATTTCTGCAAAGGTTTATTTGGATTAAAATGAAGTAGATGGAAAAAAGCTTTAGTAAAATTAGTTTGTATATCCATTAATAAGCGATAGAGGGTAGAGAAAGTTATGTGAATGTAACACATCAGAGTTTTTATTTACAGACTTTTATTTTAAATTATTTTTGCATTGTAATTCTTTGTGATCACATTTTGTGTAAGTTATTTTATTAAAAGACTATAACCCCTTGTAAGACGGAAACCCTTGAAAACGGAAAAAATACTGGAACGTTCGCAATTCGTTTTAGGTAGATTTTCTTTTTTAATGTTCAGAGTAGATGACATCGAGTGAAATATTAATTTTTGTTTGAATACAATACTGTTTCTACCTTCGATCAGCGTAGGAGAAAGTATTTACAGAGATGCACTTGAACATACCTGTACCTTCATCAAACCTGGAGTCCCATCTTGCCGAGCACTGTTATCCCGACGTCGGAAACACAACCACTGTGCCTTTCTCGCCCATACACTACTAATACAACGGCGAAGCGAAATCTCCTTAAGAATGCAAGCAATGTCCGAGAAAAGAGAATCTGATTTGAAAAGCATTTTTGAACAAAGCACCTTTCTCTTCCTTCCCCTTTCTTCTCCTGAGAGGTAGGGTACGACAATTGTAGCAGGAGAATGTTATTCTTCCTGCACTCCGATTGAGGCTAATACAATAAATGGCCCCATACAATGTAAAACATCCCCAAACAATGTCTGAGCTGCTTTTCATCGCAAGAGCTTTCTTATCCTTCAGTGCCACTGCCTTTAAGTTGATTCATCTGCTTCTAAAATTAAAGTAGATCCTTGAGCAGAGACTAAAAATAAGTATATGATATTAATTTCATTAACTTCACGTTTTCAGAAACCTTACCACTTACTAACTCATAGCAGGAGCATTAGGTTTAACAACTATCATCAAAATTCGGGAAGAATTCGGGTCTTCCACCTGTAGTAGGTACGAGGCGTGTACCGATAATTTTTTTTTAAAAAAATAACAGAACATTGTTTTCCAAACACTATATTATCATTCATTACCTCACACTACTTCTCACATAGTCACCGCCGTTATTCAGACACTTGTCGTTACGGGAAACCAGCTTTTGTATGCCTTCGTCAAAGAATGGTGCCGTCTGTAAAGAAAGCCAAGTCTGTAATTCTTATTTCACAACAATCCGGATTTTCCACCAAGTGATTTCCATCTGTTTCTTCATCTGAAGAAATTCCTTGGTGGAAAACATTTCAAGGACGATGATGTGAGACAAGAAGTGCAGACTTGGCTTTCATCACAGGCGGCATCATTCTTTGACGAAAACATACAAAAACTGGTTTCCCATTACGACAACGGCAGTGACTGTGTAGAGACATAGTGTAAGGCGTAAGATAATGAATCATAATAAAGTATTTGGAAAAATGATTTTCTGTTGTTTTTTTAAAAAAAATATAGGTATTTTTTAAAAACACGCCCCAAAAATAGAGGAAATGTTGTATGTCACCTAAAGTTTCGTACTGAATCTATCAGAAACACACGAGGTCCTCTAGAGGAGGGGGGAGGTCTGAGATGTGAGATTCACATAACTTTTCTTATTTTTCTACAAACCATTCTTACAAAAGCTTATTCTTCTATCTACTTCTTGTTGCTTGAGATGCATTTTCATTGCAATTTCGTTATAGGTATAAGAAGAATAGAGTAGACTAAAGGGATAGTCATATCCTTGAAAGGAGGATGTCTATGTGATTGCTTTAAAACCCATGCTCTTTGCATGACAGTTAAAAGAAAAGTTTCCCTCCTATGCCCAGGGTTAGCGCCAACCTAGTGGATCTCTAACCGGGGTTTTCTCATAGGGCCCCCCCCGCTTACGTGGAGATGGAAGTAGATATGCCTCTTACGCGCGTCATCCCGAAAGGGCGACTACCGATAACCTTGGTAGGGCCGACAGCATTCTAGCAAGCCTTCTACCGGCTACCCACGGCGGTATAGTTGGACACCGGTATGGAAACCCATACAGACGTACCCAATCTCCCATGGGTATCGGGAACCACTGCCCCATCGAGACCAACCCAATTCGAACAGCTCCCCAAAGGGAGGGCCTCGAATGTTGGGCCCGACGTACTTCTAGGAACGTCAGAAGTACCACGAGTGCTAAAGTTCCGCAGTGTTCGCACCACGGCAACTGAAGGGGTCGGAACCCCTCCCCTACCGGAGCTCTTTGCATGACACAGAAAAAAGAACGAATAGCGAGAAGGATGGCCCTGGCTAACGTACAAGGCTCGCAAGGGTAGGTCCTGGGTTCGATTCCTGGGGCCAACCACTCTGACCATGGCTTTATCATAGTTTTTCCTTATTTGCAAGGTGAATGCATGAGTAGTTCCTCTTCTACCACGAATTTTGTTACCCTCATTTCGCTTCCACTTTCATGTTTCAAGTAGGCTTAGGGCCTGTGCGATGTCGGTTGCTGTCGGATAGATGACACCGATTGGAAAGTTCTTCTCGGCCGTGCTAGAAGGTAGCTTTCTTTGAGTCGCCTGTTCTCCCGGTTCCATTAGAGGGAACGCTTCTCTGAACAGACTCTCGGTGTGACCGGACCAAGCTTGGAATCGTTAGGAAACTCAGCGCCTGATGTCGATCGGCCAGACTGCAGCCTATAGCCAGCCTCCTGCCGTTCCTTCAGCGCATACGTTCCTCCAGGCTAAGCATAAAAAATCCGCGATGGGACGAGATGTTAGGTGATCTCTCCGTTCCCTGGTCATAATTACACACTCATACAACTTGAAAGAGGTCGTGAGTTCAAACCCGGCGGAGGACGATGGGTTTTTTTCGGGCGTAAAAATCCTTAGTATGGGTTCCTTGGGAAGGGAAGTTGAGAGTGGTATACTTCTGTTATTTATTTAATATAATTGAGTCCCACATTTGTGGTAGCCAATTTGAAGTGTTTTATGGTTTGTTTGTTAGCCCCACGTTTGGGAGCCAATTTGCAGTGGTTTTAATGTTATTTATTTAACATTATTGTAGCCCCACGTTGTGGTAGCCAATTTGCGATGGTAAATTTATAATGTTATTTGTGTATTTGTTTACTCAACATGGTGAAGCCATCTTGTGACGTGATTCATTTGTTAGGCTTGTTAGCTCCATCTGGTGTTAGCAATTTGCGGCAGTATTAGTGTTCGTTTGAAAGAATGCTACTGTTATTTTATTTAATTTTGGTTCTCTGTCCTCCGGCTAGCTATGATCTTTTGGTCAAGCACTTCTCTTTATACAGGTTGTGTAAACGGAAAGGAATCTTTTATCCAAAGATAACACTGATGAAGGAATTTGTTTTACACTTTTATTGTCGAACACATTTACTATCACATTTACACATTGATCTTGACACTCGCCAAACTGAAACTGTTATAATAACTTCATTACTGATCAATCTTAATTCGCGTACTTCAACTTTTTGTATAATTAACTTTATAACACTTGAGATTTTTTTATAACTCTTATACGCGTAACTTGCGAATCGATAGCCGACGTGTAATATTTCTGCTGGACTGAAGGCGACGTGTATCATACAAAATATTTTCGACGAACTGACGGGCTGAAGGCGACGTGTAATGTACAAAGAATTTTGATGAACTGACGGGCTCTACCTCTAACCTACCTTTTATACTCCTTCATCCAGATATGCCTAAAGATTATAACTGAGCTGCAATTGGCTAATAAAACGCGCCAACATTAGCGTCTATTTATATATCCAATGAAAATTATGAATACATATGCTCTAGGGAAATGTTCCAGAAGATTCTAAAAAAAACGCGCCAATATTACGTAACTTCCTCGTTTCCAATAATGATAAACAGCTCACCCCCTCGCTGCATTATTGCACGCTATTATTGTCAGTTTCAGTAAGGCAGTATAAACTTACTTCTCAACAATAATTACAATCAACAAACATTTCAAATCAATGTCACATAATAAAGCATATTCATACTATAATCACTCTTTACATTTAAATAATTTGTGATACAAATTACTGCATCAAAGTAAAGCCGGTGGTCCCGTGTCGTAGATTTACGACACGTAAAAAACTCAAGCGTGATAAACAGGCCTCTGAGCAAAATTACCGGTATTTCACGCCCAATATAGAATGGGACGCTAAGAACCATAGCAGCTAAAGAGCCTCCACAAATAAAACTAAATTTCATTTTCGGCTTGGAAATGGTAGAAGTATTTGAAAATTCAAACCAATGATAGAGAATATCTCAGAAATTATTAATGCTACAGAACAATTTATTTCGCACAAATTGTTTGCTTTAACAGTTCTACCTTTTTTGTATAATAAGAATTTGTCTATCTCTTACGATTTACCAATTACGCAAAAGTCATTCAGAATCAACAGGACTTCACAGCTGTTCTCAGAAAGCATTTCGTCATGCAAATATCTTAAAGATATGGCATTAGAATCAAAATCGTTGGAGGAGATAAAGAAAATTTGTACATGTAAAGTGTATTTTATAGTGGGGGGTGTTCTTGGAAAAGTTCGTATCCTATCTATGGAAAGGTTGAACTTAAATTTGCAGTTTGGTGTTTATCCGACTTTTTCTTTTTAAGTTACGCGTTTAGTCTTTTTCTAAAAATGCTTTTCCTTGTCAAATGATTTCACCGTCAAAACACGTATTTACGGTGAAATCTCGATATCGAATTTTTGGGTGGAATGCAACTTGCTATAGGTAAGTAGTACAGTAAAAATTTAAATAAATAAATAAATTAAAAACATTTCCGGAAAAAAGGGAGAGAAATTTGTGTATAAAATAACTAGGTAGTGTATATGCTATTTTATTTTTCTTAAAGGCAGACATTTTATTTAATAAGGCGCAGAATGAAAACAAATCCGCACCATTCCGTTTATCATTTAGCTTTTTAAAAAAATGTTCCAAAGAAAAAGTTTATAAGTGTAATATTTCTGACAAGTTTTCCTATTTATAGTATTTCAAAAGGAGAAATATTTAGGTGTACATAAACCGGTTACCACGAGGATCAATATGGTTCCTCTCACATAACAAGCATATGGAACAGGCACAATTTCTGCGCTGATAAATGATTTCCTTTTGTTAGTTTTTATTAGTACCCAGAAAATGTACTACCTGTCTGAGGAATAAGTGCAGACGAGAGGAAGAGAAGAAACGTGCAGAAACATGACTGACCGTATTATGTCACCATTTCCGGTGGGCAGCATACACAGGACTGCAGTAAAGAAATGCAAAAGTCGAGTGTGTTAGTCTCAATTCATTGTTATTTACGTGCGTTATGTACTATCGTTCGGGCGTTATCTCTCCTGTCTAAACCTAGCCCTGGCACACTAGCAACCTTGCCTGAAAACTGCACTCTTTCATTATATAGGTGATAGTTTTGTTATCTGCTTTAAAAACATCACATTACATATAAGCAGCACAGAGAGCAGGAAAAAGTGAGAAAGTAGAAGTCATAACGGAAAAGGGTGAGAAAAGGAGACAGAGAGGTCAATGAGAGATGGAGAGAAAAACAGAGATGGAAGTAGAGGGAAAGGAAGTGAGAGAGAAATACTAAATGTCAAAAAATTCCTATTCAAATTTAATGTAATCTTTTAAGCTCAATAAAATTTAATCTGGATGATGATGATAATAATAACCTAGAATCGTTTAAAATGCTCATTCTACTTGTTCTATTCAGTCTTCTCTGTTATGCTCTATTTGTTCATTTGTGTTGTACACTTTAATTATTATTGCTTAACAGTATTCTCATTTCTAACACCTAAGAGAGTTGTTGTAAGCTTCGTTTGCCTATAGATGGCAAATGTCCTTCCGGATACTTCCGGATGGCTTCGCGGTAGCACGAGACACTCGCATTCAGGAGATTCTGGATTCGACGCCCATCGGTACGGTCACTTCGACCATGGGGGTTTTTCATGGTTTCCTATGGGCAGTGGGCAAATGATTGGGTGATTCTCCTTCTACCACGGCTTCTGTCCCCACAATTTCCTTTCATCTGTTTCACCACATATGTTTCTGGTTTCTAGGACTACGCGACGGCGGTTGATATGTTGCGGCAGGACTATGGGATTTGTGCTTTCTCCCTGTTGAAGACTGCTGCGGCCCCCTTCCTTCCTGGGAGCTGTCTCGTCCGCAGCCGGGTCCCCCACATCGTCGTCCGGATCTGGACACCGTTTGGGCCTATCTTCGTTCCTTCCTCACAGGTGTCATGTTGGAAGCACAAAGGGCCTACGTGCGGTGCTGTCTTCCAGTTTACTGAAGCCTCTCCATCTGACTAGTCCTAACCCCTGAACTACCTGGTATGGAGAACCTACAATTAAGGAAACAGGAACATTTAATTATGCTGCTAGCTATAATGCTTTAAAATATAAAATATATTTTTCAGGGATAAAATTATCCATAAACGCACCAGGACAACAAAGGCTCAATATCTGGAATTCATTACTTCTTAACCAACCAAAAACTTTCCAAATTATTAATGATATTTTAAGAAGTAGTGAGCCTGATATACATCATTTTAGGAGGAGAAAAAGTAGATCAAAACAATAAACTAATAAATAATGAAAAGATAGAGTTGAACGGTACAAATGTCATGTTTAAAATGAGGAATAAGTCACAACTTTATAAATCAGATTCATAATACTTACTAGCTGGTTGCTAGTAACACCCATGAGGGTCGGGCTAACCGGCTGGAAGTTGACAAAATTGGGAAAAATGTAATTTTCTGCTGAAGGATTGCACATCATACACGTTAACTGATTTGTTTACCCAAAGTAAAAACTTACTAGAATTAGGGTAGAAGGTTTATTAATATGTATAATGTATATGTAGCTGTGGATTAGAACGGAATAGATGTTTATAGCCTAACTGGTGATTCCACATGTAATACCCAATGACATGTTATAGTAATTTTTTCCTTTGAGCAACAGATTTGCCGTAAGAATTTAGTGTGTATAATATTTATCACAACTACTCTAGGATGCGTTTTAGCATACAAACCCGCTTAAGTCTGTGGACAGATTAGTAGAAGTTGAGTAACATTTTTCTCATTTTTAATTTTTAAATTCTTTAATAGCCTACACGGTTGGCACAATTCGCTATTAAAGTATCTCGTTAGAGTTATAATTTTAGTGGCGTACTACATCTGACAACGTCGAAGAGAGTTTCCTGTCATACGCAATTAAAAAACTTGTGTTTGGGGTTACAGCACATATTGCACTAAACGTCAGAGCGCAGCGTAAAAATGTCAACTTCAAAGCCTTTCACACATCGGTAATACTCAGAAAACAATATTGTAGAATTGAGTTGGTGCTGGAATTTATCACTTTCAACTGCCTAGCTGAAGGTTTTCCAGGCGATCTTCGTGTCAAATGCAGAAAAGTAAACCGTGAACCTTTGCACCAGAAGAGAAGACAGCAAACATCATTCAAACATTCTTCATACAGAAAAAATGTGTGATACCGCTGAGAAAATGCAATCTGAAAACGAATAATGCTTGGATATTATATGATGTCCTTTACTAGTTGTTTTACAGACATCGAAAATGTGGTGGAAACACGTGAACTTAAGAATATGAACATAAGCCACATTCCAGTATAGATATTCTGAATATGGATAGGACTACATTGGGACTGACAGTTTACGTTATAATTATGGAAATAAGGATGTAATTTTAATTTGATGATGGAATGTGTATTATTTGTGAAGGTACAAGAAAAGTGAAAAAAGAGAATATATTATGATTGGAAGAGAATACTCTTCTATGAAGCCCCAGCGACTATTCCTATGGCTCTCGTTTGAAGCTTAAAGACATTTACAGATGATGTGTGATCGATCACCCTATAACAGCACACCGTATTACAAAAGACTACACACATAAGCATAATAAGAAATTAAGATTAGCAGCTCATGAAATCTCATCTCAGTTTTTCCAACGCCACTCTACTCCGGGAATTCGTCTTCTTCTATGCTGATGTGCGAGGTTTTATCCCGCCTTCCGCCCGATTGTGAGCGCTTTCCTGCAATTTTAATATTGCCCGAACACCGAAACTGATCGCTTGTAACTCTCAGCAGTGTTCACATCTTTTCCCAAAGAGATCCGACCCTAGGTCACCCCATGGTGTCTGCTCATACCTCTTGAAGGGATAAGCAGTAACGTAAAACCAGGAGCCAGAATACAGTTACCAGTGACTCTGACTAAAATACTAGAATATTATAGATGACTGGAAGGAATAAAGTGTGAATCAATATAATATGCACATTCTATAAACAGAAAGAATAATCTGTCGAGAGAGAGAGAGAGAGAGAGAGAGAGAGAGGAGGGAGGGAGATTGAGAAAGGCTGCTTTTAAAACTAAAAATAGCTGGATTATGAACAAAAAAAACGAAAAATAGCGGGATTATTTGCTTGAAATGAAACTATAAAGTTATATGAGAAGAATTCTATTTAAAATGACAGTTTTTAAGAGGGCATCAACACTAACGTTGTATAAAAGTTAGAGAAAGTGAAATGATCCAAGAACCTAATACATGTAGCTAATATCTTAAGTTTAGTGCTAACGTAGACGGATAATGACGTTTGAAAAAATAAGATATGGAAAAGAAAAAGTGACAGGCAGTAATACCTGCAATAATGTAAAATTCTTTGGACTATCGAATATTATAAATATGATCCAGTTTTATAAATATATATTAAACAAAGACAAGTTAGCATTTGAAAAATTAGGATATGTTCCACAATTTAAAAACATTTTGTTCCATTACATTCACATTACCTTTTCTACCCTCTAACGCTTATTAATGGGTTTACAAATTATTCATTAAAAAGTTTATTTCTCTATCTAGTTCATTTTAATCGAGATACACCTTTCCGAAATAGCTGCATTACATTCTTTGTTATAAATACAAAAATATAGCGACGGTCAAATGTTTTAGAACTGGATGTTGTAAGCTGGCCTTCAAATTCCATACTTTTTCCATGACAACGCGAGAAACAGGTGATAATCGACAGAACTTTAAAAGAATAATTAAGTATTGAACAATTCGAACCATTAATAATGGTTACCTTGGAAATATCTGATGCCACAAATAATTTATTTGGAATAAATTGGGGGCTTTAAAGAGATGTACATTTTTTGTGTAGTACGATTTCGTCTATCGCTTAACGTTTACGATATATGCAAGAGTAATATAAACTTCCTTCCGAACGAAGAGGACTTCATAAGCTATTCACAGAAAATTCAAGAGATAAGTTTTATTTGTCATGTAAATATATTTAATACATGGTGTTTTAATCGAAAACGTTAGAGCCATTTTTTAGAAAATAAAACGTTTTGAAAAACGTTCCACATAAGGGATAGTTGGGAGGAAATCTTTGTGTCACATTTTTGGAAGGTACTAAACTTAAATGTCAAGTTCGGTATTTATCTGACTTTTCGTTTCTGAGTTATGCTGTTCGTAGACATAAACACAACACACACACACACACACACACACACACACAAACCTTTTTCTTTTTTTTTTTTTTTTGTTTAGGGAGCCCCAAAACATAATTTTTCGTGAAATATGGACGTCGACGTTTTGGGTGGAATACCTACCCAATACTTCCCCTATTTACTAGTAGACTAAGTAATAACCACTCTTCTGTCTTGGTAACTTTAATGCACAGCTTTTAATCATTTAATCCTTTGAAGGTTGACGGTACTTAGAGCTACCAGCAACTTTAAAATCAGTTTGATGTTAAACCACGTAAGATTATAAGAAAACTTTAACTTTTGAGGTATCTATCTTTAATGCTAAATACTTTTGATGTTCTTTTTAAATATATTAGCACAACTTAAAATAAATAAAGGGAAAAATAATTATTTTTCAGTATTTCTTTTAATGTAAACACAAAGCAAGTATTTTACCGCAACGCTACAAAATTCCTTCAGTATACAAACATGCCAATCACCGCTTGTTTTGGTGGGTTCCACCCCTTCCTTTAGCATAGACTTGGTAGTACCGCAAGGAGGATTTGAATATAAAATCCTGGCAGTGATGTTCATTGTTTCAACTGAGGTAAGAACCCGAGATCAGGTAGCAGTAGCTTCTTACAATTATCTGCGATATGCTGTCTAGTTTCAAAGACTAGTTTGAGCTAAAACAACCTCAGCTATTAAGGATAAAAGCCCTTTCCATATCAGCTGTTCTTGGAGCGCACATTCTGCGCAGCGGGTTATGTTGAATTCTTAACGCTAAGATAACAGAAAGTACACCGAGCTATTCATATTCTGCGGTTCGCATTCTGAAGGACCCGAGTTCGATTCCTGTCGCTCGCTTTGACGTTGATTTTTTGTGGTTTTCCCTGGTTAGTAGGCGAATACCTGAGTGCTTTCTCATCTACTACAATTTCCTTCCACTCATCTCCATTTCATTCCATTTACTTTTCATCTTTCAGGTGTGCTTCTAGATTTGGAGGTGTGTGGCGGTGTGAATACTTGCTCCAAGGAAAGCGTATTCCCTTGTGGACACTGGAGGACTGCCTGGTTATCGGGTCGTTCATCGCTCTCTGCATGCAGCTCCAGGAGTGGGACGGGTCTTCGATCTAGAAACTGTTAGGGTTTAAGCGCGTCTCTGTGGCCTGCCTGCATGCGGCTTGAAGTCTCCTGTGGTTCCTTCACTTCATCCGTTCCTCCGGGAAGTGGTAGCCGCACTGGATCTTCGTAGGTCACAGTGCGAGACCTATCTCCTTCCGTTGTATAACCTACACCCTAATAGCAAGTACGCTAACTACAATCCTATTAAGGAATTTTCTCATAATTTGTGCAACTTACACACATATATGCTTTTGACAAACTGACTGTGCTCTTCTGTAATGCCATTGTAAGGGAACGTGGGAATGCGTCTCAAAAGGGGTATACTGGTTAATTCTTTGTGCAGAATTTGTGCTGCCTCCTTAAGATTAAAAAAAAGAAATGTTAAAGAATATTAAATGACACTGCCGGTTATTTAAGTATGATATCAAATGAAAGAAAGTAATACCATAATTACAACGAAAGAAAATAACACCATAATGGCTTAATTGCATTGTCATTGGTTTCTGCGTCAGTACAGGGTCCTCTACAACACAGGATGCCAAGATGGTTCTTATGCTCAAAATGTATTATCGATTATCGTCAGCCAATTTCTTCCCTTTTCACGCCGAAGTTAGAAGCGGCATTGACATACTTCAGCCGGCCATGATATTCATGACTGTTTTCAGATGTTTTCTGCCCCGAAAACACGCAGAAAGTGGCTGCACCAGCTCTATGGAAACATTATCGAAAGTTCTCAGAGCTGAAAAATGGAATATGTGATCTAGGGACACTCAAATGAGTTAAGGATAGTCCGCAATGGAAGAGAGATCGTACCAAAGGCGATTGACAAACGAGCGTAGAAGCGGCGTTTGTGAAAACTTGGTTTTAAAGGCAAATAAAATTGATGCGTTTAAATTGTTTTCAGTGGTGGGATGAAATCGAAAGATCAGGCTAGTTGATCAGAAGAACAAGCAGCTCGTAGCAGTGAGAAACATGAACGAAGATACAAGGACGAAATGGAGATGAATGAACAGCCCTTAGAACTACGAGGGCTGTTCCACAGTGTTTCACAGTAAAGGTCAGCCTTCAGTTTTTAACCTCTGGGCAAGAGGTCAATGAGCAGAATGCCCTTCCTGTCCCAGAACACCGTACACATCACTTTCTGCACCGACACATCTGTTTTAATTTCGTCTTGACCGGAGATCTACTGTGAAGTCAATGCATTGACTGCTTGGTTTCCGGGATAAAGTCCGAAAACCACGTCTCATCGCCCGTGACGAGGAACTCGTCGCCGTCATCATGATACCGCTGCAGACATGTCATGACTGCTCCTAAGTGTTTTGTTTTGTGCTCGAGTGTCAGGATTTTGGGCACAAATCTGACACACAATTTCCTGAAGACCAAGTATTAATGACAATTTCGCAACAAGGATCGCGATATCTGCGGAAAATGGCTCTGAACTCCGTAATCGTGAAGCGACGGTTCCCCCGATGCGCTGCCGCAACAGCTCAACAAGGTCATCATTGATGAGGGACGGTCGCCCACTGCGCTCTTCATCATCTTGACGGCCTTCGGAAAACTGCCGAAAACAGCGACGCACCATCTGTTTGCTTATGATGTTCGGCTCGTAGACCTGACAGAGCTGACGATGAATTTCGACCGGCTCTATGTTTTGTGCAGTAAGGCATTTTATCACTGACCGAACCTCACAGATGGCGGGAGAACGAATAAGAGCCGCCATTTCGGGCCACTGCTGCCGCGCCACTGGCACCAGCGGGACCTTTTCGACCGGCATATGATTGATACGTCATAGATCTGTTGCGCATAAGCAATTGTCCCAGTTAAATACGTTTACTTTAAACGAAACAAAATCGGGAAACTTATTTTTGGTCTGGTGCAAAAGTTGGCTGACAATTCGTAACAAATCTCCATATGGCAATTATGCCTCTGATGATCAGAGAGATGTAGACTCATTTCCAAATATTACTTGCTGCAGAAGTATATTATAATTATTATTGTTATTATATCATAATCGATCATGTATTTTAGCATCGAAACTAAATTCCTCTATCATATGATACAGTCAACATTTTCCTACTTGAATTATAAACGCTATACCTACTTGAAGAATTTAAGTCCCCACACAAGTTATTGCGTTAACTGCGTTTCTTCTTCTCTCTCTCCCCCTCCCTCAACCTTCTCATCTCTATGCTTCCTCTCACTCTCACCTTCTCCCATTTATCTTTCTCCTCTGTATTTCCCTATCTAACGCTATCTCCCTTCCTCTCCCTCTCTCCCCTTTATTTCTGAGTGTAATCTGCCTCTCTCCCTACTTCTCTCTTATTTTCCTTCCTCTTGTAATTCTTTTCTATTCTTCCTCTTTCTGTTCAACGTATATGTCTTATTTTTTTGAAAATCTGGACTAAACCTGCACTTTCTGGGCCGTTAAGAAAAATAATTAAATATCTTATACCATATAAAATATGCCCTGTGCCTTATACCTGCTTGTATACGATCACAACTCTACCGCTTCTCGTGATAACCAACAACAATACGTACACGAACAATAGTAAATGAAACAGCTCCCGTTATGAAACATTAAAACAAATCAATAATAAGTCACACCTTTCGATTTTTTTACTTTGCTCCCATTAGAGAACGCTTCCCCTTTGGAAAAAGTAATTAGGATAACAATAGTCTATTTTCTTGTGGACCCTAATGACCTGTACCAAGTTTCATTGCAGTAAGGTTGACCATTCTTGTATGAAAACACATCCGCGATTTTTTTTAAAAAACTCACCTTTTGGCTTCTGTTTTAGCATCAAATACTCGTCCAAAATTAATTATTAACAGAAACATTTAGGTTAAAATTTTAATATAATATGTACAGATTTTTGTTCCAACATCCTCCATAAAGGTTAATCTCGCCTGCATATCCTCAAGCCTCTCCCAATAAGGTACCTTAAAGAATAGGACAAGAAAGGTTTGGGGCTATAATAATTGTTGCACTACTACATCAATTGCCCGATGAGCGCCGTTCTACCGCTCCCACTTCGGTGGGCGTCTAATAAAAATGTATCTGAACCTCTTAGCGATCATTATCATCATCACTATCTTCTTTGCACGCACAACCTAATTAATAATATTCATTTGATAGGCAACGTGATACAAAAACTTCACCTTTACTTCTTAAAGTAAAATGGATTAAATTAATTAACTGACCACTGATAAACATTTAACAACCATGTAGTGGCCTAAGGGGCAAAACATGCATCGGTAAAAAACAAATAATGCATAATCATGAGCTTCTTAGCACAAAAATAAGATGTCTATGGTCACAGTGCCTCAAGCAATATTCCGTGAAGTTCGTGGGCAAACATTATCTATGAGTTGTACTTAATAGCACAAAATGAGGAACACAATATAATGCAATAGTATGTATAGCAATATAATGTATAGTAAAATGTAATATAATATAAAACATTTTAATTATTATTTAAATTAAATACTATGTTAATGGCTAATGTCACTTGGCACTACACAGCTGAAGTTTTGGACGTGCTGTAAAGCATTTAGATATCTAATAAAGGGTTGAAAGCGCTTTTAGGGATAGCTTTTCAAAGTTGTAAACAACCTACAACTGTTGGCCGATCTTATAGCGTAAATATACAGAGTTTTAAAATGATTTCGTAGGCTTTGGACGTCGTGATCTTCATTTAAAAACTATTAAATTGCGGGATTTTTGATCGAGGTTTATTAGTCAAGCGTTTTACCCTGACCTAACGTTTCATCACGCGCTGTACGCTCAAACAACTATCGAATTCACTCTTGGTATTACTTATAAGTGAATAGCGAATTTGTATGCATAATCAAACAATAAAATATTCATGAAAATACACATAATATGTAACAAAATATGCATCATGATATGCAAAAACAAATACGAGAAGGACTCTTGTACCTTGCCACGAGTAACGTACGGCTGTCAGACCGTAGCGAGCCGCGGTGAAACAACAGGTTTCGGAATTTAACCTGAGATTAGCTTTTGAACTACATTAAAACTTGTTACAAGGAAATCTGTCAGGCCGTAGCGAGCCGCGGTGAAACAACAGGTTTCGGAATTTAACCTGAGATTAGCTTTTGAACTAGATTAAAACTTGTTACAAGGAAATCTGTTCTCTCAGCGACCCTGAAAACATGGATTCTTGATAATTCTGATCTTACTGTACATATTTTCAACCCGTCTCACCCTGTCCCGTATACTAATACAGGCTGAAGATTTATTTATTGGGAACAGGAGGCCCAATTCATCTCAATGATACTGAAAACTATGGATTTGAACACCAACATTGGTCGTTGTTGTATTATTTCTACATATATTACGCCTACCCACCACATAGATTTGTTTTCAGATAGTAATCCATATATGTACCGAGCTTGGTTGAAATTGCTTTAGGCGTTCCAGAGATATGCTGGAATATAAATACATACATATGTATTTTTACTTTCTCTGCTATGTACATAGTAGGTAGAAGGTACTGCATTCCACCCAAAAATTTGATACCGAGATTTCACCGGAAATACATGTTTTGAGGTCCCCTGAACCCAAATAAATAATTTTTGGAAACATGTCCATATTCCTGTGTGTGTGTGTGTGTGTGTGAACAGCATAACTCATTAGCGGATAAACACTAAACTTCGTATTTAGGTTCAGTACCTTCCATAGATGCGACAGTAAGATTTTCAAGAAAATCCCCCATCCAAAACTGCCTTTTACAGTGAACACTTTTCGAGTGGCATCAACCATTTCCAGATATCCATTATTAATGGTTCGAGTTGTTCAATACATTGTCATTCTTTTTAAGTCCCATCGACTTCCGTTGTTTCTGGCGACTGCATGAAAACTATAGAATTTTAAGGCTAGCATATAGCGTCCAGTTTTAACATTTGACTATCGCTGTTCTCTTTGTATGATAACGAAGAGTCATGCAGTTATTTCTGAAAAGCTTTATCTTGATTAAAATTAAGTATATAGGAAATTAAACTTCCATAAGAATAATTTGTGTACCCGCTAATAAACGATAGAGGGTAGAGAAAGTCATGTGAATGTAACACATTACATTATTTTTATACTATATACTGGATGTAGAGATTTTATTAAAAGGTAAAGGTACATATTACGGAGGGTCCCCAAAACCGGAGCAGAACACTGCAAGAAGACCGTAACGACCCTCTTAACTTCGAACGTGACCCTTGGGAGAGAGGAATGAAGGGAGAAACCCGAAGGACGACCAGATCCGGGAGACAACGCGAGCAAGGATGGACAGGGTCCGTAAGTCCCCAGATCGGGAGTCCCCGGAAAGGGAACCCGCTCCAAGGAAGCAGGACCTTTCTGATCAGTCCGACCTACGCCAGGGAGAAGACTTAACAAAGCGAACCTCCACCGCCGAGCCGCAACACGCCGACCACCGTCGCTAGGTCCTACAACCCTGAAACAGATCATGATGGAGATAATCGGCACAGAAAATGAGGAACAGGGTAGCCATGGTAAAAGTGGAACCACTACAACATTCGCATACCGATCCGGGAAATTACCAAAAAAATTCTGATGTTACACTCACATGACTTTTTCTACTCTTGTACAAACTATGTTTACAAACGCTTATTCTCCATATACTTCATGTTAATCGAGATGTTAATCTTATTGCTAATTTTCTTGTAGGTGCAAGGGGAATATGGTAGGTTTTAAGCGATAGTCAAGTCTTTTAACCGCTGGTTGCTATGCGGCGCATTCCATTCTCTTTGTATGTCCAGGACATTAAAAAAAGAATAACGAATTTGAGAAAAAGTATAAGTATTGGAAAATTTAAGGGAATAACAGGCAATATCTCGAAAATGGTTCACTCAACAAAACAAATGTATATGACATAAGTTGTGTATTTTACCGCGATCTACATTTTTTGTGTAGTAAAATTTTGTCTATCTCTTATGGTTTACCCGTTATGCAAAAGTCGTTCACAATGAAGAATACTTTTGGAGACATTCCCAGAAAATTCGAGATATACATTTCATTTGTCATGAAAATATCTTAAACATATGATACTTTAATCAAAATCGTTAGAGCCATTTTTGAGAAAATTAAAATTTTCGAAAAATGTTCCATGTAAAGGGTAATCTGGGGTGGGGGGATTTTCTTGAAAACCTTCGTGTCGCATCTCTGGAAGATACTGAAGCTAAATACCAAGTTTGGTGTTTATCCGACTGTTCGTTTCTGAGTTATGCTGTTCACAGACACACAGACACACACACACACACACACACACACACACACACACAGACCCACACACGGACATGTTTCCAAACATGCTTTTTACATTTCCGGTAAAATATTGGTATCGAATTTTGGGTGGAATATTATGCTTCCCCTACTTAATATACGTAGTAGAGAAAGTAAAAAAGGATCAGAATGAGCGGTCACCTGAAATCAAATCCGGAACCTAAAGAATGCGAGCCTCACACGTTACTGCAGAGCTATCTCGCTTGTAAAGATTTTATTAAGTAATATTAGTTACTGATTAGCTAAAGAGGAAAAGATTATAACTTAATATCACATTCAAGAGAAAACAAGCATTTTTACATTAAAAATTTAAAATATGTATTTTATCCTGGAATATGAATTTATACCCTTTATCACACATTGCTCAAATTGTCTGTGAAGGTGTAGCTTAGAAAGTACATCATTTCTGCATATTCCAACGCTGTATGTCGGTTGCAATTTTACTTTTGATGGTTTTTTTTCTTTAATTAGAACTATTTTAATTTTCTTCTGGAGATTCTAAGATTGTAAGCTTCACAAGTATTCTATGGGTACAATGCACATACTTTGTTTTCACGTTGTACTCTTTATTGTACTCTGTCACCGCATCTCGTACTCATATTATTAAAATGGAGGTACCTAAACTAGAAAGTGATCGGACCTAGGATATGGGGTGACGACAACACACATACAAGTAACAACACTGTTCCCCGAGCAGTTGTTCACAAAAGGCAATTTCGGGTATATTGGGTTTAATTAATATATTTTTGCTACAGGGTAACATACATCATCATATCCAGCATGAACACTCATTAGACTTCAGAACCCATTATTTATAACATGAGTTAACAGAAATCTAGTAATTATTGCAGAGGGATAAATAAGGTAAATTAACTTGACTTAAATACATAACAAATCTGCCTTATTTAGCTCGATCCTCGATCACCTCTTCACCTCACGCTTGCCTGTTCATTAAACAGATCAAAACTACTATCAAATAATTCCATAATCCACGAAAGTAAGTCCCTCATAAAATATAGAGATTTAGATAAACTGAAGATATTAACAATTGAAATAAACTCCTAACAAAATACCAATTTAGGTAAACTCCGAATACGTAACAATTTGGTTAAAGCTTGAGAATCACAAGAATTAAAATCATTATATATTGCCCAAATCGGCTAAGGGAACTCGCACACTACATATTATAAGAATCAAATGTTCAGACACAAACAAAACCAATGATACATTTTTAATATAGTCAACTGAAGAATTCAATGCCACAGCCGGGATTTGAACACAGTTCTCCCCCTCCATGCGGTAGATTCGTGTTCATATCCGGACTGTGGCATTACATTTTTTAGTTGACTATGTTAAAAGCATGCCATCATAATTTTTAAAAAATCAATGATACATACTTAGCAAATACAAATCACGCCTATGGCTCCCCCAAAAAGAAACAAATTATATTTTAATACTGAAATGTTTAACGAAAAATAATAACGGACACACCCAGATGAATAAGTCTGTCAGAAAGCTCTTTATCAACTTAAATATTTGGCTTACTAAGCCATACAAGAAACTCGTTAAGGGAGAGTTCTGTCCACTTATACTGGCAGAATAGAATTCCCCGAGTCATGTGAAGCCCAGCCGGACGAGGCACCGAAAAGAACCGGTAAGCTTCATATGGCGACTAAAGGAAATTCAATTGGTAAACAACACCGCTCAGCGGCAGCTACTGAAATTATTTGGAATTCGTTAGCCGAAATGACGCAATAAGAATGAAACTAATGTGCAGTCAGCACTGTACACAAAACTGAATTCAAACAGAATTTATGTCTTCTAAGAACATCTTTATGTGTATCTTCACTCCATTGTCCTATCATGCCGTTGACGTAAATGATAAACGGTGCTGGTATAAGTAAGGGACGTGTTTTTAAAGTAAATACCGATAATTCTTTAAAAAATAACAGAACATTATTTTCCAAACACTTTATTCATTCATTATCTTACACCATACACCACTTCTCCACATAGTCACTGCCATTATTCGGTCACTTGTGTAACAGAAAACCAATTTTTGTATGCTTCATCAAAGAATGATGCCGCCTGTAATGAAAACCAAGACTTCACTTCTTGTTTCACAACATCATCCTTTAAATCATTTACAACAAGGACTTTCTTCAGATGAACAGATGAAAATCGCTTGGTGCCAAATCCGGACTGTAGGGTGAAGCGGAATTATTTGTGTTGGTAGTTGGAAGATGCTTCATGTTTATCTGCACAACGTATGGAAGCCAATTTGTCGCGGTCACTTCGTGTTATCTTTTACTGGGCGCCTGTTATTGTATTACTACTTTGAATGTTGGGTTCATTGTCCTCCGGCTAGCTATTGTTTCTCGGTCAAGCACATCTCTCGAACAGGGTGTGTAAACGGAAAGGATTTGTTACTCAAGGATAACACTGATAAAAGAATTTGTTTTTACACTTTTATTACCGTCACAATTAATTAAGTTCACATACTGACTCTTGATACACGCCAGACTGAAACTGTTATATTTTCTAATATCACAATAATCACTTATTTATTTCACATTATTAATTCGCGTGTTTCACATTTATAACAAACTTTAAGACGCGAGAAATTCTGTAGAATTGCGTAACGTGTACTTTATGTATGCTTCCGTTAAACTACGCGACGTATAACTCAAAAATACTTATGTTGAACTGATCGACGTATTACACGCGAATGCTTCTGTTGGACTGATTGACGTGTAATGCACAAATGTTTCTGTTGGACTCAGCGACGTGCAATGCGTGGATTATTCTGCTGAACTGGTCAATACTTGCCTCTGGCTTTAGCTTTTTATACTCCCACACCCTAATATGCCTAAAGATTATAACCGAGCTGCTATTGGTTAATAAAACGCGCCAACATTAGCGTCTATTTTTATATCCAATTAAAAATTACGAAAACATCTGTTCTAGGGAAGAAATTCCCTCCATTTCTACAGAAAAGCGCGCCAATCTGACGTCATTTGCTTGTCTCTTCTAATTGATAAACAACTCACCCCCTCGCTCATTGTTACTCGCTCTTATTGTCAGTTTCAATGAGGACGTGTAAACTTATTTCCTAACAATGCTTATAATTAACAAACATCTCAAATCAATGTCATACAATAATGCTTATTTACACTACAATCATTCTGGCATTTGCATTATTGTGATACAAATTACTGCCACAAGGGAGAGTGGTCGAATTGTTCCTAACCAAATAATGTAATCAGATCTTGAGTTTTTTTGGCTGTATATGGCCAAGCATTGTCATTCATTACTGTTTTCCCATAAACTTCACACAATTGGAGATGAATGTTTGCTGGTGTAATACTTCTCACATTCAAAAAAGGAATCACAAATCTAACTTCATAGCCGGGGAGTCGTTCGGTTGTTTTGAACTTTCGAAGCGATCTAACAACAGAAAAACACAAAGTGACGATCGCTCACAACTGCGTTCATAATGAATGCTTCCTAATGAATGGAGCAAGTGATCGTGCATCGCAAATGCAGCAGTAAAATATTAAAATGGTACTTACTTGAAGTAAGTTGTTTTTGTTTTTAGATTTATCGTATTTCAACTTCCAATTTTAATTAACAGAATGTAGGGTAACTAATTTTAAAATTGCAATGAAAATACTCTATATAAATAATTAATAATGCTGAAGATTCATACAAAATATGTCATTTTCTCACAAAGGACCAAAAGTATCAAATGATAAACACCCACTATTCGCTGAGGTAATACGAAAAGTTGAATGACTTAACTTCAATTGACCTCCTATAAAAACAGTGTAGATACTAGAAATACTTTGTAGCTTCGCTCTTCCCACTATCGTTTGCACTTATATAGCTTGTACTTCATATTAATCGAGATAAAGGTTTACAGAAATAGTTTCATTGTAATTACAAGAGGGATAGAGGAAACAGAAGTGGTCAAATGTTTCAAAGCGGGTCGGTCTATGCTGGCCTTAAAATTTCATACCCTTTCCATGACCGCATGAAGCAGCTGAAATGACAGCACTTCAAAAACGACAAAGTATTGAAACATTTAAACAAATAACATGGGACATCTCTAAAATGCCCACAAAATGTTATTTAAAATTAAATTGTTTATTTTAAAGATATACATATTAACTGTGTAGTAGGTTGTAATCTATACATTATGCTTTACCAATTTGCACAAACTTCCTTCCAAATTAAGAGGACTTTACAAGTTATTCCCAGAAAATTAAGATACATGCTTTATTTGGTAGGTAAATATCTTAAATGCACTTATGGTATTTTAAGAAAATAAAAAAATTCTAACAACTTTCTATGTGAAGGGCAGTTGCGGATGGGGAAATTGTCTTAAAATGTTTTATTTATTGAGGGGACCTGAAAACATGTATTTAATTGAAATCTTATTGAATTTTTGTGTGAAATATAGTACTTCCTCTATGTAGATACTAGGTACAATGAAGAACAAGTAAAAATGGGGTGGGGCAACGCCATCTGGAAAAGGTTAGGAGAGCTCTGGTACCTATGAAGATATACAACGACGCGGAACTCCGGGATATAGCGTAACACCACTCCGCTAGGTGTCTCTGTCACTGCTGTTCGCAGCCGCGCTAATTCTTCTGCATACTGTGAAATATTTGCTATAACCCAGCCCTTTTGACGGATATTCTAATATTGGAATTCGGATGAATCATTTGAGAAGTTTATCCCTCACACACAGTGTCAGTGACATTCTTTCACTTCAATGTTAGTGCAGCCTAGAAGTAAGAGAAATTATTATTTTTCAGTAACAGTTCCGACCGTTTCACTTCCAAAAAATACTAGGTTCAAAATAACTGTTCCTAAATAACATTCAAACACGTCCATGAGTATTCACTATTTACGCATAATATAACAGCAAGATACCGTTACTTGGCTGACTAGAGTTCTTTGGCATTAAGTTGTGATTCTTCGTTCCTTGCGAATATTGCGGAGCTGCTAGATGTTCCGCTCCCATTTCCCTCCTTTTCTTTCTTCCTCACATTAGCATTCGCCTTAGACATGTAAATTCGTAACATACCATTATTAACATTGCATATGCCGCGTTATGTATAAATGTTCATAGTAACTATTGCTCACTTACTGACAAACGAATTCACGACTATCACTGTCATCATCATCATCATCCTCATCATCATCCGAGTAAGCAACTTTTATCGTTTCTATGACGCTTATAATTAGGACATGTTCCAAAACAGCATCTCAGGTATTTGCCTTTCGCAGATTGGAAAAACTTAATACCAGAATTAAATCTGACTGGTCGGAAGATTCTAGTGAACATTGCCTTCTATTGGAAGTAGGGACGGTTCAAACCTTTGGCATTATATTTACGTATACACTGGTGTGCAAATCCTAAGGAAGAGATGGGTAAATTAACATAACAAATGAACTAATTTGTGGGAGTAGATGAAGGTGCTAGAGACCATGTTGCTAGAGATCTCTCACATGTACACAGAAAGCTGGACGTCACATGGCGTGAGTGTAGCGAGCCTATAGTGCCAAATGGATCTGGTCCCGCAACACGGGGCAGTTGACGAAACAGGACAAGACGGTGTGTGGCAATTAGCGAGCTGTTACGGTGCACTGTAGTGGTGTTCTTCATTGCAACATGGCGCGTAGACACCATTTTGATGACTTCACACGGGGAAGAATCATCGAGAAACTGGAAGAAGGGCGAAGTGTGACGAGTGTTGCTCAGGAATTGCTCACAGCATTGTTTCACGTGCATGGGGAACCTTCCAAACCACAGGCACTGCTGTCCCAAGGAGAGGTTCAACAGGCAAGAAAGAATCCACGCCAAACAGCGGGTGCAATTGCAACCACATTTAGCAAGACAGCTAGGCACGCAATCTCACGATAGAACGGTGGCACAGCGACTACACAGAGGTGTTCTCTTTGCCCGACGGCCAGTACGTTGTGTTCCATTGACATCCGCACATCGGCGGCAAAGTTTGCGATGGTCCCAAGAGCATCAAAATTGGACCAACGAGGAATGGGGTCGCGTGCTCTCCTCGAATGAGAGCAGATTCAGTCTAAATAGTGATTCTCGACGTACCCTCATCCGGCGAGAGGTGGGAACACGTAATGAACCCAGGAACATCCTTGAACATGATCGTCTTGGTGGTCCGGGTGTTATGGTTTGGGGAGGCATAATGTTACTTGGCGCACTGACCTCCAAATCTTTGAACATGGTACGCTCACTGGTCAACGTTATTGTGATACTGTACTCCTTTCCCCATGTGCGTCTTTTCAGGAGTGCAGTCGGCCCTGACTTTATTTTTATGGATTACAATGCGCACCACATCGAACAGCACAGGTGGAGGATCTCTTGGAATGAGAGGATATTCGGCGAATGGACAAGCCTGCCCGTTCCACCGATTTAAATCCCATCGAACACGTTTGGGATGCTTTGGGGAGACGCATTGCAGCACATCCACATGCACCAACGACCATCCACAGTTGTCAACAGCGCTGGTGGAGGAATGGAACGCCTTACCACAAGAACTGCTTACCAACATGGGAGCACGATGCAGAGCATGCATTGCTGTCCATGGTGATCATGCACCCTATTAAGCACCATGTATCTGTTTCTGTAAATCTAGAGAGCCATCATATGTCGTATTGACTTTAGTGTAGCTTATGGTCTATGAATGAAAGTGGCATTTCTGTTCGTCTCATTGCATATTTCGTTTAGTTGCCTACTGTAGCATACCGTAGCAGTTTCTTCTATGTATGATTCAAGTTTCATCGAGCTTTGTTACTTGGCAGTGTCACAGCATGCGAAGATTACTTTCGTCCTAAGGTTTTGCACACTTGAAACAGTTCGTTATTATTGAAACTGGTTATAAAAATACTCGATTGAGCGCGTTTGTTGAAGGACTGTTGTTTTGGAATGTCTAACTGGACCTGAAGTTACTTTCTGGAACGATTCGGTCCTCGGAACTATTGCAAAACAGGTAATTTTTTCCACCTACAGTACAGCTCATTTTTCATGTCATACTGTTAGATTATATTGACCTCTCGGCAATTAAATATATATACCCTAAAAACTTTGTGTGTATGTGTGGTTTTTTATTATTATTGAACGCTAAAAGCGCGGAATCTTTTGGATATCACACAATTCCAAGTGTTAAAATCTCTTGTGTAGCGGCACACGACTTTATCTACGCAGTAGCATTTCATTGGGACTGTAAACGTTATTCACATAAAAGGATATTATTCAATCCAGTTCGGTAATCAGGATAAATATATCTATAGAAATTATTTCAGTCATGGGCGAGACAACGGAGAAAGCGATAGGCAAAACAATTTTTTACATCCTATATTCGCACAAACACAGCTATACATATTAAATCGTACAGTTTTGACCCCGTGTTCAATAAAGTATACACTTAATTGAAACTTTTTGTAGGCCATTTAATGGATATCGACAAATTTTTGTTGCCACCAAAACTCATTATTTTCTAACTTACATATCAAAGTCCTCGAGAAATAGCATATGGTAAGCTAATGAAAATGCTAGTTTTTTCGATTGCGTCTATCGTAAGAAATAGAGTTTATAAACTTAAAAGCCATGTGTTTACGCTTTACATTGAAATTGGATTCATTCTACATTACATCCGTATTGCAAAAAGAAAGATAATTTTCATGATGATTCGAATGGACATTTTGGATTGTCACTATATCCTCTATTTCTCACTTTAAGCACGCCAAATTCCAGAGTTTCGTAGATGATGACGAAACAAATTATGTTACAAACTAACAGAACCCGCGGCTTTGCTCGCCTTGTTGCATTGCTCTCTCCAGCAGGGATGATTAGTTCCGTAAGGGAAAAATGAGGCACAGTATTGTCAAAAAACAACGGAAGATTTAATAATGTTGGGGAAAACAATACTGTGGCGCGCGGCTATGGTTCAAGGTTATCGTGAGGTTCGAGCCGGGCAGTCGGAGTAAACAAACATGATTTTGCGTAAACACCGGGCACGCTATCCACAGATAACTAGAAACATCTGGTAGCATCTTCTCCCCCCTCTCCCAGAAAGTGTGTCGAAATAGTTCTAGAATAGCGATAGAACCTTGTGGAAAGATTCCACTGCGGGTGTCAGTCAGTGCGAGTCCAGTGTGAGTTGAATGGCGTTGGTCAGTCAGTGAGCGAGCGAGTTGGTGACGGCTGTTGTGAAGTTCACCGAGTGCTACTGCGGAGCAACGGGCTGTGGAGGTCTTGTGTTCGACTACCGAGCGAAGTGAACTGTTCGTCGTGAAGAGGCTACGTTACAAAGGAAGTGAAACGACAGAGAAATCAAGTAGTACACCTTAGTGAAGTGAAATCCCAGTGAAGGGAGTAAACGAAACAGTGACAGATAAAAACAAATCAGTTACAGTAAGCGCTGAGAGAAGTGACAGATGAAAAACGGACAAAGTCACAATGCAATGAAAAACCGAGTCACACTTCTTACTCATTTTTCTTTCTCTAACACATACCTAGTCGGTAGAAGATGTATTGCATTCCTGGATTACAAGATTTCACCAGAAATACCTTTAAACCTCCCTGAATAAAAAAAGAAGTCAATAAAATATTTTTAGAAAACTTGCATATATGTGTTCCGTGTTTGTGCTCGCGCGTGTGAGCACCATGACTCAGGAACAAAATTTTGGATAAGTAGATACTTAACTTAGTATTGAAATTTAGAATCTTCCAAAGATGTCACAAAAGATTTTCAAGAAAATCCCCCACCCCAAACTATCCTTTACATGGACAATGTGTTGTTATTTTATATTTTCTAAGAATATTGTATATTTAAAACATTTTCGTGGAAAATAAACAGTAGGTATATTTAAATTTTCTATAAACACCAGGCGATGTCCTCTTTAATCCGAAGAAATACATAATTGTACCCATAACCGGCAAATCTTAAGAGATAGACAAAAGCTTACCGCACCAAAATTTTAAATCTCCAAAAAATATTCTATTTTTTTTTTCAAATCACTTTGCTGTAGCATTAGCTATTTAGAACATATCTGTTGTTATTGGTTTGAATTTGTCAGTATTTTGTCAGTTTTTATGTGTTGTCCCATTCAGTTATGGAGTTTCAAAGTCAGCATATACCCACTTTTAAACATTTGACTGTCACTACCGTCTTCTGAATTCCCCCTTTTACCCAAACTATTTCTGCAAAAGTTTATCTCAATTAACATAAAGTATATAGAAATATACTGCTTTGAAACAATAGTTTGTAGAGGCTATACAAAAAATAAAGGGTAGTGGGCAGATACGAATGTAATGTAACAGCTTTTTTT
Source organism: Deroplatys truncata (assembly GCA_030765065.1). NCBI lineage: Eukaryota > Metazoa > Arthropoda > Insecta > Mantodea > Mantidae > Deroplatys > Deroplatys truncata. Next base: position 263,734,952 of record CM060975.1, on the reverse strand, counting down.
CTCTTACAGAAAACACTTTTATTCCACACCTCCACTTTTATATTTTTTCCGTCAAAGGACGACAAAATTTTTTTATAATATATCGCAAAGTATGGAAAAGATCATTTATTCTAATCAGCGAGATGGCGACGCGATAACGCGTGCAACTCGCATTCGGGAGGTCCCGAGATCGATTCCCAGTGACCGCTCACTCTGATTCATGGGGTTATTTCGTTTTTTCTTCTTTTTTTCAGCCTCGAATTTTCTGTCCCTCCATTTCGTTTCATTCATCATTTCATTCATACCTCACCCCGTTAGGTCTGTTTCAGGTTTGAAAGTTCCGGCGATGGTGCTTCGGTGTGACATGGCAGGGGAAAAGGATGCTCTATGTGGAACTTTCCTCATCCCTCGCTTTCAGCTGGTTGTCGGGGATAAACGAACCTCCTGTGTGGGTCGGGGGTCCTCGGTCTGCCTCTTCGGCTGTTGGAGCGTCTCAATTTGAAAAGTATAATTCTATATTGCTGCACCGTCACTCCTGATTTCGGTCGCCGTCTCTCCTCTCACTACCTCCCTTCAGGATGCCCCCTTGTGGGACATTGTTACAATATCGCCACTGGAGCAATGCCGATTCTTCTCGCTTAACAGGAAAACAAAATTATTCTAGACCAATAACATATAGTAGGTACAAATGGACCACTAGAAGAAGGTGAGCGAGAGGAATATGCTACGTAAACATTTTCTGCTGTCCGCCTCATGCTTATGCACATCACATAAAATACACAGTGTTGTCAGATAACTCACCCATGACTTTACTGTGAATAGTTTGTCGCTTCCTTCGAACTGCAACCATATGTGAAGAATAGAAAGGAAAAAAATAAAAAAAAGTAATAAAATATATCAGTTGTACCATACACCCTAACAGGTGTTAGCAGCAGGAATCAAATAAGGCTAATACTATCACAGCAGTTACATTCAAATATTAGATTTGGCAGCATGGTGATTCACATACACAAATCGACTACGTGAGCAGATAAATAGTTCAAGTCTCCTCTCACACCTCAGGCCCCTCTGCCTTCATCCGTTTGTTCCAACAATGGAGAAAGTATTGTATTCCAGCAAAAAAAAGAAAAAAATATGGAGATTTCACTGGAAATACACGTTTTGAGGCACTTTGTTCCCCATTTTAAAGAAAGCTAGGGTAGTGTGTGTGTGTGTGTGTGTGTGTGTGTGTGTGTGTGTGTGTGTGTGTAACAACAGCATAACTCAAAGTAAAAAATACTAAATTTCGATTTGACTCGAACACTCTTTAGGCATACCAGGTGAAGACTGTCAAGAATATTCTTCTTACCAGAGTGCCCCTTGCATGGAAAAATTATCTTAGTTTTCATTTTCTCAAAAATAGTGTTACGAATCTTAATTAAATTGCCATGTGTTTAAGACATTTGCATGGCTAGCCTTGAAATTTCTACAAATATCCTATTCCTTTGGAAGGAATTTTGAATAGGCACCTATATATAACTTTTTTAGTTTCTTTTTTATTTATGGACGCTCTTAAACTACTATGGTTCTTAGCGTCCCATTCTATATTGGGCGTGAAGGATCGGACATTTTATCAGGCTTGAGGTTCTTTTAGTGCCGTAAATCTATGACACGGGACCACCGGCTTTACTTCCCTTCCGAAGGAAGCCATGCCAAGGATTTTTACACCCGAAAAAATCTATTGCTCTCAGCCGGGATTGACCGGCGACCTCGGGAACTAGAGATAGTATGGTACCCCTAGACCACGGAGGACGACTGGTTATATAACTGGTAAACCGTAAGAGATATATAAATACTTACTACACAATGCTTCCTCCACCTATTCTAAGTGCTAGAGAAGGTAAAAATGAACACCAAAAGCGGGTTAACTGCGCAACTCGATGTTTTTATGTTTGTACTCAGCAGTATATTATTGGCGTTATTTGGCTCATAATTTCGAACAGACTTCTGGAAGCACCTATTATTCAAAGCTATAATATATCGAGTTTCATGAAGAAGGCCTGAAAACAGAAGCCACCTTAATCAGATGTGAAGCAGGGAGTTGTTGAACCTCGGTAGCCGGCCGCACAATCAGCCAAATAATCAGGCCGAAGAAGAAGCACGTCCCCTAATTCATGCCCGGAGCCATGTGATCAAATATTTGATTTATACCGTCGCAACTCGGCCATCTATATATTACCAGTCCTTGAAGGTGGATCCCGTCTCATAGACAGTTTCCCGCCACACCCCGCTCCAACATCCTGGGTGCAACAATGGCTCAAGAGTGATACACAACAATGAGGAGAATTTCACTTCAACATTATTGTTCGACATATTGCTTTATGTACAAAAGTCTAACTTATCCCTGTAGCAGTTTTTGATAATTGCTTCATGAGACAAGAAACAAGCAAGTTCTATAGAGACCACAAAGCTTTAGGCTCTTACACCTTCGTCACTGAAGCAGTAAACAGCAAAATTGAAATTGAGTTTTTTTTATTTATGGTTGCTCTTTAACTACTATGGTCCTTAGCGTCCCATTCTATATTGGGCGTAAAGACCGATAATTTTGCTCAGAGGCCCCTTTATCAGGCTTGAGGTTCTTTTACGTGCCGTAAATCTACAACACGGGACCACCAGCTTTACTTCCCTTCCGAAGGAAGCCGTCAAGCAGGTCTATTCTGTAGCTTCTTTGTTAAAAGAGCGACTACAATTATTTGTCAAGCTTAAACAACTGCTCTTAATAAATGCGCAGCTATTTGACATTCTGTAACTCTTTGTTATCGCAATATTTGTTTTCTAGATGTTTGTTAGCCAATTTTAAAATTTAAAATTGAGTTTTATTTATGGACATCTTTTAACTCCTGTGGTCCTTAGTGTCCCATTCTATTTTGGGCGTGAAAGACCGGAATTTTGCTCAGAGGCCTCTTTATCAAGCACTGGAGTGACTAGTCGAAAATTCGTGCCCTCTGTGATAACGTTTTGTTTTTTCTCCGCCATCAGCGCCAGATTACCCACTGCCGAGTGCTTGTGTAACGCTTTCTTGCCGAGATGGAGACAAAGTGGGCTGTGAAAACGTCACACGAAAAATATAAAATATATAGGTTGACCATTGAAGTTGAGACTGTACAATATTTCCAAAACTAAGCGTTGTAGAGAAAGTGTGTTGAATAAAATCTGTCATTAGTCGTGTTTTATTTGAAGGACGTCGTGGTGGTAATTTTTTTTAGATGGGAAAACCTGCCTTTTTACGTTGTTATCTCACTTCTCATAAAAAACCAAACCACATTTGTATAAATCATTTTGCAACTGTTCTTACATCAACGTAAATAACAACGAAAATGGTGAATGGCTCTGTACGAAGAGCACAATGAATGGTTGGACCATCCATGGATGGTCATTTGAGGGTCAAGTTAAGTTTCGTGATTGGGAACCAACATTTTTTATTTTGTTTCCTTATTCCTTATCATAAAATAAACAGCTTGTTATAAACTATTTTCTAATGAGAAAACAACATACAAAATGTAGGTTACCATTTAAAAGAAATTAAATTGGTCCTAAAATAACAATCATAACGTCCTCCAAACAAACCACGACTAATGGCACTTACTTTTCCCCATAATATTATTTTTAATAAAGACATTTCTTTCTGCAATGTTTAGTTTTAGAGATACTGCACAGTCTCAACTTAAATGGTCCAACCTGTATATGGATTTTTAAAATTCGTACCCATTGCTTAGAATAGCAAAACATACACCTTCTTGCGACCACAAATAACTTTTTTATGGGAAAACTTACCTGGCTGTGGGTGTGGCATTGTAAACGGGTTTAATTTTATGTTACGGAAATCAGACAAAAGAAATAGCACAGTTTCATACCGTTTTGATGTAAATTTCACCAATTAATATCAACCAGCATTAATTGCATAATTTTCTTTATAGCTTTTGGCTTTTAATTATCGCATTTAAAGATACCAGTTATAACGTAGATTTTTCTGAAATGTTAATGTATACCATCAAGCATAAGTAGGTAGTTATTTTTATTCATGATTTCGCAATGTTCAGCTTTAGTTCAGTTCTGTGAAAATCCACCTTAGAATGAGAATCATAATCGGTATCTGACAATCCGCATATTATTTTAGGTATTCGTTAAGCGGAAGGTTGTAGTGAAAAAAAAGATTAGTATCTCTAGTTGCGTTATCTGGAGGAATGTTACAGCTACACGTATTTTATTTCGAATTATTTTCCATACGAAAATTAACTACGTACAAATTATCATTTTATAACTCAGCTGAATTTTGTTATTCCTCTTCCAGCAGCAACAGTATAAATTCAATTTCTATGGTTACGGGAAACTGGTAAATAGCTTTCTTCTATCCAATTCTTTTAGCAGATTGGAAATTATCTTAAAATAATTCTGGGAACGAAAACTTATACTTGTACTATCCTACAGCTTTCAAAAGAGTTCAGTTCTTAACCTTAGCCTAAAAATGACGCATGTGAATTCATGAGCTATGCAAATAAACACAAGATTTATCGTTATTTGAACTTAAAACTCTTAAATCACTGACTGTTTTTGTTATGATACGAGATTTCACAACACTTATTTTCCTATTAAAATTTGTCTCTTAAAACATATGTTGAGAGTATCACTTACCAATGCTATCACATGGAACATTACTTATTGAAGTGTAATCGGTAACATTTATATTTTACGCTAACGAATAAATAAACATTTGAGAATTAAAATCAGAAGCTTCTATCGTGATTTTCCTTTTACAGAAGCATTAAAACGAGTCTATGCGAATGTGTTGTATAACAAACACGTTAGCATGAGGGTCTCGGTGTTTGTTGCGTTAACAGACAAATCTTTATTCTTAACAAAGGTTTGTTTTGTTTCAAAGTCACTGAATGCCGATCAATTGGTTAGCGACTTTAACAGTGTGTTAAGCCTTAACAAAAAGTCACAAAATGCTCTTATAACCGTTAGTATTCGATATTGTGTACCTTCAAATCCTATTCCCTTTCATTTAATAAACCATCACGCTAATGCACCTTTTCTCATAGTGCAAATATGCAGAAAATAAATCTAGAGTCAGAAGTGCTAAAATATGCGCGCTGTTTTAACTGCTTCTGTTTTTTTTATCCTTATTATTGAAAATTTTATTCTGTTTAACTCAAAAGAGGTGCGGCAGACAGCAATTTCTGTGAATCAAACTGGCTCGCAAATAGATTCTAAAAGCACTGCATCGTACGTCAACTGTTTTTTGCCAATGATAAGAGATACGCAATGTCGGCGATAAAAAATTCTTTTATTCGCTGCATAGTCTATGGCTGCGAGTTTGAAAACATAAATGCAGTGATATTCTATGCTAGGCATTCATTCAATAGTTACACACGTCTCATGATTAATACAGTGCAATATTTCCCAACTTAAAATACGAGCACTACATGCATTTTCATTAGAGTTGATAATCAAACGCATGTAATCATGCGCTCTATGAAGCACGTAAGTATTAAAGCCTCAGGCTTATGAATGGATACTAATTCACCAGTAATTTGCATTAGGAGAAATAATGATACTGCTAACTGAAAATACCATTCGTTTTAGAGTTGTGAAACTGGATCTATTGATCTGGAATGGTCTATTTAGAACAGTCATGTGGAGTAGGTGTATATTAGTTTTCGGATCAACTGAAATACATTGCACGCTCAAATAAGCCTTTTTAAGAAATCATAGCTCTTCTGACACGCCCGCGATTAAATCATGTTTTATTTGAAACAGAAAGAAATATGACGGATATTCAGGATCAATTGCTCCACAAAACTAATGAGTATCCCATGTCTCGATATTTTTTATTTTTAGGCATTAGCTTGACAAGTCAAAATTAAAAACACAGTCTACAAAATAACAAAAAAGAGCCCTTAACGTGCTTAATTTAAGGAAAATAACTATGCTATTTTTAGTCTGATTCTACATTTCCAACCTTGTCCTGCACACGCTTGTGTGAAAGAATAATTAACTACATTGATTGACCTAACAGCTAGTTAAACTAAAAGTTCAGGACTTAAACGTATTTACGGCACTGTAAAGCTGCCATTGGGGTAAGATTAGGGTTCAACGCGGAGGGGGACGTAACACGTCAATCTAAATAGAACTTTTGTACCTATGCCCGGAGAGAGCCTCTGGGAGGAGGGATGAGGTGAGAGGAGACAGAGGGCATGGCCAGCAGAGAGCAGGGTCTCTACCATTTACAGATTTAATCTCCCGGATAGGTACTGCTGCAGCCGGTTCCTCTCCCTCTGCGGGCTTACACATCCCGGGGGCCCGGAACCCGGAGACCGCCCCCATTACGGTGGACGAAGGTTTCCACACAGCATTCTTTTCTCCTGCCATGCACACACCGGGACCTCCACCGACAAGTACAACCCTGAAAGAGACCAAGTGGATGGAATGGAGGGGCAGGAAATTCGGGGGACTTATGATCCTTCCCAGCATTCGTCTAGTGATCCCTGGAAAGCCCCTAAAAACCCATACGTATGAATTTGAGATCTCCTTGGGTTTTATCGAGAAAAATGCGAGTCAGTTGGGAGAATTCAACGTCGTGTTGGCAGTTGCCATGGTAGCTCAGCTGGTTAGCCGCAATCCGACGGAAACTGACAGATCCGGGTTAAAATCCCGGCTATGGCATTTACCTTTTCTGTCTGATTCCAACCTTGTGCTGCAGACGTCTTGAACAATACCATAAGCCTGCCTCAAGTTTTCGATTAGTCCACTCTCGCAAAGCAGATCAATGAAAAGTGTGAAAAAACGAAGCTATCACTGAACAGATCCGGGGAGGATAGTCGGTGGTGTGCGGCATATGCGGTGAATATGCTTTGAGGAGAGAATTGTTTCTCCCCTGGCATGGAACCTTCTGCCTGAGAGAATAGTGTGATCATTGAAGGGGCGGTCGGGCATTTTCTATCTGGAAACGTTAGAGAGCCCGCTGCGCTATACGTTATGTCATCAGATCTAGCCGCTTTTCATATTCTCTCGCCTCATCTCTTCATCCTGGAGGTTTAGTAGAGGTAATGTAGTAGCACTGGCCATAGTGCTGAAATGTTTCTTCGTCCGTAGTTCCATTCCCTAACCCTACTTGTTTATAATGTTAAACGTGGCATAGCAGCTCTAAATACAGTTGCGGTTCCGCAGTAATGTGTGAGGTTCGCATTAAGGAGATCCCGGGTTGGATTCCCGTTGAAACGGCCACTCTCACTAGGGTGATTGCTGAGGCGGATCCCGTTTTACCACGAATTTTCTGTCCATTATTTCCTGTCCCGATTACTTTCGTTAATCTGTTTCACTGTTGTCGGAACAAGCGACGGCGGTAGGTATTTTGCGGCAGGAGAGTGAAATTTGCGCTCTAGAAAGATTTCTCCCGTAAGTTTTGGGGTCTGCTCCCTTGCTGGGAGCTGTCTATTGCTACGGAACCCCCGGATTTCGAGTGACTCAAGAGGAGCTAGACAGCATTAGGATTAATGCCATGTTGGAATCGTCAGGGAGCTCATTCTTGTTGGCATATATCGTCGTCCGGATCTGGTCACCCTTCGGGTCTCCCATTTTCTCTCAAGGGTCACATTGGAAGCAAATAAGGGCCCACTGTGGCCTTTTTGCGGTGTTGTGCGGCCTACTTGCTAACCCCTAACTCAGCAAGAAGAGCTGTGGGGGGTTTCCGCCGCTTGTTAGAAGACAGATAAGATAATTGATTGTGCAGTTTCAGTATCAATGACTTGGGCATCGGAGAATCGAGTTTTCGTATTTGAAACTTATACATTGAAACAAAGTCCATAGGTGCAGTTTAGCGCATTATTCCGTATAAAGTTTAATTTGGAGCGCCTGCGAAACGTCTCTAATCATAATGCAATACTGCAATGGGTTGAAGCGTTTAGAACAAGTTCTGTAATGTAAAGGAAGCCATCTGGTCCTCCCGCAATTGTGCATCCCCATGAAAATGGTGAGAGTGGCAGGTCTTAGCAGCAGGACGTGTTCTGCTCGGCCATGCGATGTCCGTACATCGTATCCTACACGAAGAATTAAGGTTTCATCCTCACAATACCGATAGTGCACAAGTTGATTCAAGCGAGTTTTGCACAGAGAAGACAATGTGTTTGTTTTTTTATTAAGACAAACGCATCAACACTAATGCTTTGAAGATGTCAGTGAAGGGGATGGAAATTTAACCTAGGGCATAACATAGAAGTTAACCTAAATGGTTCCTTGAACTAAAAAATAAGTGAACACACAAATAAGTGAGTGTCTGAGGCAGAGCTGGGATCACTGAGAAACAAATCTTGTGTGGTCTGCGCTTCAGCCGAGTTGGCTCACGAGTTCTTGCTCCGAGGTTGTATTCTACTGCTCCCTGCATTTGCTGTAGGTTGGCGAAGAAAGGCTTAGAGACGGTGCGGACGGACTGGTATATAGTAGAACGTCCCGCTCACAGTGAAACTGTCGATTTCAGATTAGCATTGGGCTTTGGTGATAACAGCAATGAGCATTCAAGAGCCAAAGCTGACGTCGGTGAAATACTGAATAAAGTTGTGAGAATCTTGCTGAAGCTAAGGTGACCATGCGTTGTACATGGGAATTCCACGTAAGCCTGGTATCAAGTAGTATACCGAGATATTTCACCGATGGGAACCAGGAGAAGGGCTCGTAGAGCAAATCGAGAGGGAAGGGATTCCTGTAAAGACGGAGGGAGAAGATTTTGGCCTCTGTTTTATATGCATTCAGTAAAATGCACCAAATGGCGAACCAATGAATAAGTACATCAATAGAACACTAGAGTCTAATCAGTACAAGTAGATAGTGCATTGGAGTGTCGGACATATTAAACAGGAGAGTTGCGAGGATGGACTCCTGAGGAACAGAAGACAATTTTGAGACAATGTTTGACATTTTTGGTGAAGATATGTGATAATGGCGAGTGATAAAACATATTTCTAGTTAAATGAGACTATGAATAAACACAGCTGTAGATAGCGAGCGCCGAAAACTCAGTTAAACTAAATACCTCCTCACAGCTCAAAACTAACAAGGTGGTGTGGTGTTGCCAAATTTAAGATCATCGATCCTTATTAATTTCTCTACCACGTACCGAGTAGGAAGAGAAGGTATTGAATTCTACCCAAAAATTCTATATCGAAATTTCACGAAAATACATGTTTTGAGGTCCCTGAATAATTTTTACTTTCTCTACTGCGTATAGTAAGTAGGGGAAGTATTGTATTCCACCCAAAAATTCGATACCGAGATTTCACCGGAAATGCATGGTTTGAGACCCCCTGAATAAAAAAAAGCATTTTTGGAAACATGTCCGTATGTGTGTGCCTGTGTGTGAATATCATAACTCAGAAACGAACAGTCGGATAAACACTAAACTTGGTATTTAGGTTCAGTATCTTTCAGAGATGCGACACGAAGGTTTTCGGGAAGAAATTCCCACCCCAGATTACCCTTTACATGGAACATTTTTCGAAAATTTTAATTTTCTCAAAAATGGCTCTAACGATTTTGATTAAAATATCATATGTTTAAGATACTTTTATGACAAATAAAATGTATATCTTGAATTTTCTGGGAATGTCTCCAAAAGTATTCTTCAGTGTGAACGAATTTTGCATAACTGGTAAACCATAAGAGATAGACAAAACTTTACAACACAAAAAATGTAGATCGCGTCAAAATACACAATTTATGTCATATACATTTTTGTTGAGTGAAATATTTTCGAGATATTGCTTGTTATTACCTTAAATTTCCCAATACTTATACTTTTTCTTAAATGGGAATTCGTTGTTCATTTTTTTGTCCTGGTAATGCAAAGAGATTGGAATACTCCACATAGCAACCAGCTCTTAAAATATTTGACTATCGCTTAAAGCCTACCAATTCCCCTTGCATCTAGAAGAAAATTAGCAATAGGATTAACACCGTGATCTCTCGATTAACATGAAGCATATGGAGAATAAGCGTTTGTAAAAATAGTTTGTACAAGAGTAGAGAAAGTCATGTGAGTGTAACACAAGATTTTTTAGGAAAATGTCCGTGTGCGTGTGTGTCTGTGAACAACATTACTCAAAAATGAAAAGTCGGATAAATTCTCTCACCCCAAACTAAACTTTACATGGAACATTTTCCAATTTTTTTATTTTCTAAAAATGGCTCAAACGATTTTGATTAAAATATCAAATGTTAAAGGTATTTACATGACAAATAAAAGATATACCTAGAATTTTCCGGGAATAGCCTGTGAAGCAATTTTGTATAATCTTGTATAACTGCTAAATGTTAAACTAAAACGTACTACATATAAAAGTAGATCTGTTTTAAATGCACAATTTATTTCAAATATATTTTTTGTGGCATAAGCCATTTCTGAGATATCCATTATTAATATCTGTTCATTATTTTAAAGTCCTGTCAACATTCAGTTGATTCTCGCGATTGAAAACAGTATGGAATTAAGACCAGTATACAGCGTCCAGTTGTTAAACATTTGACTATCGGGTTCCACCTTACACTTTTAACGAAATGGGTAATGCAAAGGTTTATTTGGATTAACAAGTAGTAGATAGAAAAATAACCTTTAGTAAAAACAGTTTATATACCAACTAATAACCGACGGAGGGCAGCAGAGAAGATCATGTAAATGTATCACATCAGAATTTTTTCAAAGAGAGTAATACCTCAGTCATAGCGAAATCAATGCGCAATGTCGAAATCCTCAACAGTTTCTTGCTTCTGGAACTACGCTGAGAGTCAATATGTAGCAAATTAGCAAATCTGGTTCCAACAAGTTGGTACCACAGCACACATAGCGAGAGCATCAGTGCAGGTGGCTCACGACATGTTTCCCGCTTTGGTGATATCTACTGGCCATCTCGCTCACTTGAATTTCTGAGGTTATTGCAAATCAAATATCTACATAAATAAACCACACATTCAGGTAATGAAAGCTTTCATTCGCCTGGAAATAGCTAATACGGGAGAAGAAGTGTAAGGAAGAACGATGCAGAATTTCGAAGAGAGGTTGCGGGATTGCACAAAGAAGGATGGACGTGATTTGACAGACGTTATTTTTCGGAGGTAATTCTAACACTGTCCATATAAACTGCACTGTATTAGCTTTATTTCTGTGTGATTAAATTTTTTTAACTTGAAAACCTACTGGGTTATTATTATTTAAAAAAAACATACGTTTCCTCTGCCGCTGCCTGTATAACGGTTTCAACAATTTAAGGAGGGACACTAAGTCTATGTTCAACGTTAAATTTAAACATTTGGGTTAACTTTTTTTATAAACTACTCGTAATATTACCATGTAAAAATGTAATACAAACATTCAGCTTCATAGTGAACCTACTTTTTTCTTGGATTTTAGTTTAATTTAAAACATTCTAAAAATATTCCGAGTAAATTAAAACGTTTGCTTACATTTTGTGAATTTAACTCCCTGTTTTCCGTATGGAATGTAACAGTGTATCAAAATTAAGTTCATTATATAGTTTGGCAACTCAGTTGAATACTTTTTGAGAAAACTATACCCAAATCTAAATATAAGATCTGTAAGATCCAAGAAAGTAAATTGAAGAAAATCGAAGGTGGTAAAGTTGGATTTATTACATAGGTAAACAGCTGCAAGAAAAATCTGATGTGTTACACTCACATGACTTTCTCTACTCTTGTACAAACTATTTTTACAAACGCTTATTCTCCATCTAGTTCATGTTAATCGAGATAAACATTTGCAGACCCTATCTTATTGCTAATTTTCTTGTAGATGTAGGGGAAAATATATTTACAAGGCCAATATAGAAAAACAGTAGCCTTTAAGCACATACATATCTCTTAATAGCTGGTTGCTAGGTGCAGCACCATTCCCTTTGCCACAGATTATAACTCTTTGCATATACAAGACAAAAAAATGAATAACGAATTCCCATTTGAGAAAATTATTGAAAAATTTAAGGGAATAACAAGCAATATCTCGAAAATGGCTCACTCAACAAAAAAAATGTATATGACATAAATTGTGTATGTTAACGCGATCTACATTTTTGTGTAGTAAAATTTTGTCTATCTCTTATGGTTTACCAGTTATGCAAAAGTCGTTCGCAATAAAGAATACTTTTGGAGACATTCCCAGAAAATTCAAGATATGCATTTTAGTTGTCATAAAAATATCTTAAACATATGATATTTTAATCAAAATCGTTCGAGCCATTTTTGAGAAAATTAAAATTTTCGAAAAATGTTCCATGTAAAGGGTACTCTGGGGTGGGGGAATTTTCTTGAAAACCTTCGTGTCGCATCCTTGGAAGATACTGAACCCAAATACCAAGTGTGGTGTTTATCCGACTGTTCGTTTCTGAGTTATGCTGCTCACAGACACACAGACAGACAGACACACAGACACACACACGGACATGTTTCCAAAAATGCTTTTTTTGGATTCAGGGGGGTCTGAAAACATGTATTTCCGGTGAAATCTCGGTATCGAAATTTTGGGTGGAATACAATACTTTCCCTACTTACTATACGTAGTAGAGAAAGTAAAAAAAGCTAGATAGTTTTGTATAAGAGGAATTTAAACTTAGAAACTCAAAACTATAGACAGTGCCCTCGCAATCTCTACTTAAATGATTTCAATGCCTCACAATAAACATGTTGTAATATTGTGGTTGTGATTTATTGTTCGCGTATTAATGTTTTGCATGTCATGCAACGTTAAATTGGTTGCATTTTAATGCTGAAGCATATACACAGAACGCATACGTAACGATACTAGCCAGCAGATGTCCTCTGAAGATGCAGAGTGAAGTTCATTTAGGAAACGTTGTGTGAATAGAAACTAGACAGAAGAAGAGAGGACGAGGGAGAGAGGGAGAACAAACAGAAGGACATTACTATTCGCCAGAATAATGTGAACGAAGCCGTGGGTTCCGATAGTATTTAAATAAAAACTTTGATGTGTTGTATTCACATGGATTTCTCTGCTCACTCTGGTACAAACTATTCCTACAATTGTTTATTCTTCATCTACGTCTTCTTTAATGGAGATAAACCTTACACCTTTACACATATAGTTGTAAGTATAAGAATGACGTAGGCTAAAGCTATAGACAGACTTTTACTTTCTATACTACGTATAGTAAGTAGAGAAAGTATTGCATTCCACCCAAAGATTCAATATCTAGATTTCACCGAAATTACTGTTTTGAGTCACCCTGAATCCCCCCCCCAAAGCACTTTTAAAAAAAGGTCCATGTTTGTGTGTCTGTGCATAGCACAACTCAAAAACGAAAAGTTGGATAAACACTAAACATTGTATTTAGGTTCAGTACCATCCAAGGATACAACACGAAGATTTTCAAGAAAACTCTCACCACAGACTACCCTTTACATGGAAAATTTTCGAAGTTCTTTATTTTTTGAATTACCATATATTAAAGATATTTACATAAAAATAAAAGGTATATCTTGAATTTTTGTGGGAATAGCCTGTGAAGTTTATTCACGTGGAAGAAATTTGGTATAATCTTGTATAACTGCTAAAAGTTAAGCGATAGACGAAAACGCACTACAAAAAAATCTGATGTGTAACACTCACATGACTTTCTCTACTCTTGTAAAAACTATTTATACAAACGTTTATTCTCCATATGCTTCATATTAATCGAGATATCGAGATGTCAATCTTATTGGTAATGTTCATGTAGATGCAAGGGGAATATGCTAGATTTTAAGCGATAGTCAAATATTTTAACGCTGGTTGCTATGTGGCGTATTCCATTCTTTTTGCATGTCCAGGACATAAAAATATCTGGTTGGACCAGGTGTTTATTTGATTATGTTAGCAGTGGATGCTCTTCCATGTTGTGGAAAGGGTCTAAACTCCAATTGATGTTTTTATTTTTCGATTGAACCACCTCCACAGTTTGAAAATTGTCACTTCTATCATCATTGTCTGTAGGACGAATGCTATTTTCACTAGTATGGTTTCCTTCTTCTGAAACGTTTTCCGAACTATCAAACATATTGCCTGCAGCTTCCAGTTCACATTCGGTATGCCATGATAAAAGTATTTCACCACTCACTATGATAAGTAAAATTACATCCTCCTTCGACAGTCAATCAGACGTAACTGATTTGTATTCTCCTGCGTTTACTTTATCAACAATGTATTGCTCATTGTTGAAAAAGCAAGCGGCTGCTATATTGTTGTGTGCATTGACATACATATGAGTTTAGATACAGTGGGACGTAAAACTTAAGGAAAAACGCCTATTCTCCATATGCTTCATGTTAATCGAGATATCGAGATGTCAATCTTATTGGTAATTTTCTTGTAGATGCAAGGGGAATATGGTAGGTTTTAAGCGATAGTCAAATATTTTAACGCTGGTTGCTATGTGGCGCATTCCATTCTCTATGCATGTGCAGGACATAAAAAAATGAATAACGAATTTGAGAAAAAGTATAAGTATTGGAAAATTTAAGGGAATAACAAGCAATATCTCGAAAATGGTTCACTCTACAAAAGAAATGTATATGACATAAATTGTGTATTTTAACGCGATCTACATTTTTTGTGTGGTAAAATTTTGTTTATCTCTTATGGTTTACCAGTTTTGCAAAAGTCGTTCACAATGAAGAATACTTTTGGAGACATTTCCAGAAAATTCGAGATATACATTTCATTTCTCATGACAATATCTTAAACATATGATATTTTAATTAAAATCGTTAGAGCCATTTTTGAGAAAATAAAAATTTTCGAAAAATGTTCCATGTAAAGGGTAGTCTGGGGTGGGGGGATTTTCTTGAAAACCTTCGTGTCGCATCTCTGGAAGATACTGAACCTAAATACCAAGTTTGGTGTTTATCCAACTGTTCGTTTTTGAGTTATGCTGTTCACGGACACACACACACACACACACACACACACACAGACACACACACACAGACACACACACGGACATGTTTCCAAAAATGCTTTTTTTGGATTCAGGGGGTCCCAAAACATGTATTTCCGGTGAAATCTCGGTATCGAATTTTTGAGTGGAATGCAATACTTCCCCTACTTACTATACGTAGTAGAGAAAGTAAAAAATGAATAACGCATTTGAGAAAAAGTATTATTGGAAAATTTAAGGAAATAACAAGCAATATCTCGAAAACGGTTCACTCAACAAAAAAAATGTATATGACATAAGTTGTGTATTTTAACGCGATCTACATTTTTTGTGTAGTAAAATTTTGTCTATCTCTTATGGTTTACCAGTTATGCAAAGGTCGTTCACAATGAAGAATACTTTTGGAGACATTCCCAGAAAATTCGAGATATACATTTCATTTCTCATGACATTATCTTAAACATATGATATTTTCATCAAAATCGTCAGAGCCATTTTTGAGAAAATTAAAATTTTCGAAAAATCTTCCATGTAAAGGGTAGTCTGGGGTGGGGGGATTTTCTTGAAAACCTTCGTGTCGCATCTCTGGAAGATACTGAACCTAAATACCAAGTTTGGTGCTTATCCGACTGTTCGTTTTTGAGTTATGCTGTTCACAGACACACACACACAGACACACACACACACACACACACACACACACACACACACACACACACACCCACGGACATGTTTCCAAAAATGCTTTTTTTGGATTCAGGAGGTCTCAAAACATGTATTTCCGGCGAAATCTCGGTATCGAATTTTTGGGTGGAATGCAATACTTTTCCTACTTACTATACGTAGTAGAGAAAGTAAAAATTTAGATCTTTTTAAAACATGCAATATATTTCAAATAAATTCTTTTGTGGCATTACATTTCTAAGATATCCGTTATTAAAGGTTTAAATTGTTCATTTCTTGCTCATTCTCTTGAAAGTCCTTTCAACATTCAGTTGTTTCTCGCGATGTCATGGAAACAGTGAGGAGCTTTAAACCCAGCATATAGCGTCCAGTTCCTAAACATTTGATATAATGAAATGTGTAAGTAGCTATTAGATTAAAATATTTATTTGGATTAAATGTAGTAGACAGAGAAATAAGCTTTAGTAAAAATAGCCTGTATACCCACTAATAAACTATGGAAGGTAGAGAAAGTAATTTTTATATATCACATAAGATTTTTATAAAGTGAATCAAAGTGATGGATTTGAAATTTTATGCACCTTGTATGACCATGATTGAAACGAATAGCTGATTACCACTTGAAAAAAATATAAGTATTTGTAAATTCAAACAAGATATGATTAACGCTACAAAACGTTTTGACACTTTTACTTCTTTTTTGTGTAGTAAGATTTTGTCTCTCTTACGGTTTACCAGTTGTACAAAAGTCACTCAAATTAAGATGTCTTCACAGGCTTCTCCCAGAAAATTCAGTTATACGTTTATTTTTTACGCGAATATCTGAAATGTATGGTATTTAAACAAAACAGTTATAGACATTTTTGAGAAAACCATACAAAATAAAACGCTCCATGTAGAAGGATAGTTTGGATGGGGGATTTTATTGAAAATCTTCGAGTCGCATCTTTAGAAGACAATGAACCAAGTGTGGTATTTAACGGATTTTTTGTATTTGAGTTATGCTGTTCAGCAACAAACACATATACACACAAAATTGATAAGTAGTGTAACAAATAAAGAAAGAGCTTGGCCAAAGCATGAACTAATGGAAAATTTTCTCAAAGACCCTTGCCAATTTGTAAATTGTATAACGCTAGACAATGCATCAAGTCTTTAGAGTTTCCAACAGAAATTCTAGTACCTAATTGAATCTCTCAGCCATTTCTAGCATATTATATATCATATACAGAGTGTATCATAATTACTAGCGCAAACCGAAACGTTTGAAAGTATACGTCAGAAGCAAAAACGTTCCAGTAAACATGGGTCCGCAAACGAGCCTTGTGCCAGATAGTTGCAAATGTGTGATTACAAGCCATCACTGACTTCATTAAGCAGCACTATCCTAACTGGCACAAATGAATTTCAAAAGTACACTTCTCGTTTAATAATTGTCATTCTATGTTGCCTCAAAATTCAAGCTGAACTTAACAAGCAATACAATTGTACCATAGTATGTTATACGAGGGGGCGGCGCCATGGCCGAGTGGTTAGACCGCTCGCCTCTCACCGAGGCGGCCCGGGTTCATTCCCAAGGACCTGCATGTGGGATTTGTGGTGGACGAAGCGGCGTCTGGGCGGGTTTTCTCCGGGTTCTCCGATTTCCCCCGCCATTCATTCCACCAACTGGTTCATCAACATTTCGTTTCATCCACTTCCTTCATCCCACACCAGGCATCGGGCTGATCACCCATCCTGGATGCTCTGTCTGATCCATGAGTGTCTGCTCCTCGACGGGCCTCTGACCCCAGGCACCCCCTGTAAGTCCTGGGGAGTGTAAGTCCTATATAAGAGGAGGGTAAACAGATAATGAATGAATGTTATACGAGGGCGGATCGAAAAGTAACGCACAATAATATATTTACAAAAACGTTTAAGAGTTAAAAAAACAACAAAAATCACAAATAAACTTTCACCTTTACCTTTCGACATAGTCGCCAAGTTTCTTAACACATCGTGATACCAGTTTCAATATTCGTAGAAGTCCGTTTCCTTGAAGTATAGCCATCTGTGGACTGCTGATTTCACTTACGCATCTGTCGCAAAGCGTTGACCGGACAGATATTTCTTCATGGAACCAAACATATGAAAGTACGACGGTGCAAGACTGTATGGTGAATGCTGGGGCACCTCCCGACCAAATTTGGTGATTTTCTGACGAACAGCAGCAGCAACATGCGGGCGAGCATTACCATGAAGAATTTTGACATCGTCAGCATTCATGTTGTGGCGTTTGTCACGAAGGGCACGACATCATGTAGGCTGCAGCATTCATAGTGGTCCTATTCAGCACCACCAATACAAACACCATGCGTATTCCAGAACACCGCCACAAGCACTTTCACAGCAGATTGAGTCATTTTGAATTGTTTCTTCACTGGGGAACCAGCATGTTTCCACTCCATACTTGCTGCTTCGTTTCCGGCTTGTAGTGGTTTGCCCACGACTCATTACCAGTGACGATTCCTTTCAGAAAGTCATGCCCTTTTTCGGTGAACCGCGTTAGGTGATCCAAGCTCGTCAACATTCGCTAGCCCTTGTGGTTGTCTGTCAGGTTCTTAGGCACCCAGCGAGCATTAACTTTACGAAATTTCAACGTGTCATGAACAATATCGTACACTGCACCATAGGCAATGTTGAACTTTTGCGATAAGGTCCGCAGTTGCATACGCTGGTAGTTCAAAATTGCCGCCTCAGTGCCTATGATATTCTGCGGGGTTGCAGCTGTTACCGGCCTCCCGAAGCGTGGCGAATCACTAAGGTCCACACGGCCCTCTAGGAAGAATGCACACCACCTGGAGACATTGCTACGGTCCATACAATCATCCCCATACACGCCACGCATTTCCCTGTGAATATCACTCGGTTTTATGCCGTTTGGCCCACAAATATCGAATCCTCTCTGCTCTTCACCCGTGGACGATAGTAACATGCGCGCCATCTTTTTTGCGTAGTTCTCGCTTCTCTCGCTAGAGCTGCACATGAAATAAAAAATACCCTCTGTAGTGAAAACTTCAAACTATATCTGTGTGAAATTACAACATTCCAGCTGCAATACCAAGACAGAAGAAATATTATTGTACGTTACTTTTCGATCCGCCCTCGTATGTTATTAATACTGTACACTCTTCTCTATTAAAGGTGTTCAAAGTGTCGTCCTTGCTTCTGGATGCAATACTGGACATGTTTCTGCAGCGAGTTTCGAATTATTTCAAATAACACCGGATCATCTCGGAATTCTTGGCAAGCACGTACAATTCTCTACTCCAGTACCTCAATGGTATCAACGGGAGTGCTGTACACTACAAATTTTGAGGTGTTCCCATGCAGCAAAATCCAAAGAATTGAGTTCAGATGACCGAGGAAGCACTACTAAGGACGTCAGTGGCGGCGCATAACCACACATTCGCAATAATGAATCTCGCATACGTTTTGTTTGCGGACCAATGTTTACTGGAACTTTTTTTGCGTCTGTTATCCTATACTTTCAACCGTTTCGGTTTGCGCTATTAATTATGCAACACCCGGTATATTGTAGTCAATTGAAATATAATGTAATGTGTGTAATCCCAGCAAGTAGTGTTCTATGCCGAATGGAACATGCTGTTTAATAATACATAAATATAAAAAAGCACATACAGACGTTTTATAAACTTGCTTTTTTTCTATTTATTCATGAAGCCTTAAAGTATATACTTCCGATAAAATCTCGATATCAAATTTTTGGATAGAATGTAATATTTCCCCTACTTACTATAAGTAAGCAGTAGAGAAAGTATAAAGGCTTTTCATGTCTTTAAAACACTAGTAAAGATGAAGTGAGTTCGCATGACTTGCTTTTTCTGATATTTCTTGTCTGGATCATAGCTCTTAAAAGCCAGTGCAAGACAACCACTTCACTATGATACTAAGCAATGCATGAATGTCTTTAAGAAACGTTATAAGGACTCTCAAAAATTCTAATGAGTAACGAAGTCTTGACACTTGTCCGTTCGAAACATCCACCGCTCATTAAGAAACAGGTGTCCGACTTAAACCTTCGCCATTAAGGCTGTCCACTTCAAGCGAGAGAAACTTGGATCTTTCTTGAGGACTTGCCGGCATTACTTTACCTGTTTCAGATAGCCTTTAGTCAGGAGCTCAGTCATAAAATTGTATCTAAGAATAAGCAACTTTTATTTCAACGATGCAGGAGTTTCTGGCACCTAATAATTCTGGAATCGTAGAATCATACTGAAAACATGTAATGCCATATTAGAATGGGAGGCAGTGTTTTTAACACTTAAATGATTTTAGTCAAATCATATAATATAATTATATAGTATAATTATTATATAATATAACAGCCCGCCTTGAAGCAATATGTGTATGTAATAATTCGTAAAATGTATGTAACAGTCATTGCATATGCTTATATTATTGTATCCATGTGCAATAATGCTATGTGAATATATTACGTAATTTAATAATGTAGGAACTGTGAGAATAATAAGTTAAACGTTGCTAACAATGAGGTAACAATGAGGTAACCTTGAGTCAATAATGAGTAAGAAAGTTTAACAGTACTACTTGTGATTCTTGGAGTAACAGTAATGTAATTTTAGTGACAGTTTATAAAATAGCCAATCAACAACCAGAAAAAGCTTAAGTTAAATGAAGGTATTCTATTGGGGTAGGATCAGCCAATCAGAAACTGAAATATAGCAAAATTTACAAATCTAGAAGTCAGTTGCCTGCAAACAGCGTTACCAACCAGAAGCAAAAAGTGTCCTCAAGAAATATAATATGTATTGGTGCGAGACGAAAAATAGTTTTAAGTGTTAAAAAAGTACAAGTAATTAATAAAAGATTCTCACAGCTCTCTATCAGTGAAGTGTTATTTAAATCGTATCAATTATTAACAAAAGCAGTGAAGTAAAATTATAATCTGTGTAAGCCTAGATTCTTGTCGCATCACAACCGTGCTAAGAGAAACGTGTCTCTAACAATAATACTGACGCAGCCGAGGCAAACATAAATATAAAATACTTAAAGAAACAGTTTAATTGCAAACTTAATATTTTTTTAAACTTGGGCCACCTGAAAGTACATTTGGGGCGAAGGCTACCGGAAACTGTTTACTATACGTGCGGTTGCAACTACTACAAGTTCAGCTGCCCAACAGTTGAAATATAATAGAACTCCTTCAATATAAACTACTTCAAACTGAATTCCCAAAGCGTAGGGCAAAATAACAATAAATACGTATCAATAATATCTATTTCAAATTGACGCCCAAAACTGTGGTGCAAATAACGTAAACAAACTACCTACTTCAAATGAAGTGGAATTAATAAAGGAAACGTACATAGGAAAACCAGAAAAGTAGACATAATAACATTAGTCTCCACACTATCGAAATAAATTAAGGAGTTAAACAAGGATGCCCATTATTGCCTACTTGATTTACTTTATATATTGACGATGTCATCTTTAATTGGATAACTAGTCTTAATAAACCTTTTAAAATTAATAGACAAGAAACGGATACTATATTGTATGCTGACGGCCGAATAATAATTGCAGAATCATAAGATAATTACAAATTACAAATATAAATATTAAATAAATTATTGATAAATTACATCTGAAAATATCAAACAATAAAACAAAAATTTAAGCATTTGAATGTAAAGACCACACTAGAAGAAACATTGTAATAAGTGACGAAATCGTCGAATAAGTTCCAATATTTAAATATCTGGGAAGTGATTTAACTGCTGTATTATATGAAAGAGAAGTATACAATAAGGTCCATAAATTTAAGGGGACAAGGTAGTCTGAACACATGGAAATTACACCTTAAGTATGTTAAATTACCACTGCTCTTAAAGTTCTCGATTATTTTTCCTGAAATATTTGTGAATTATTCTATAAATTATGACAATTATTTCAAGTTGTTTGCATTGATAGCTTATGTAGCTGAGTCCGTAAAAAGTATTTCATTCGCAGAAAAATAATAAAATTTATTCTTAAAACATGTGAATTCATTTACCTTTTGTCTCTAATACTACTTGCAATACAGAATCACACCTTTGCATGCTTGTTCTTAATATAATCAGCTATCTTCTGAACCTCAATTATTTAGTTATGTGTATTAGTTCACTAGAAATTGAAAAATAATTATTTGCAAAGTAAAAAAAGTAAAAATATAGACAATTTGCAATGTTGTTGCTTTCTTAAAATCGCTAATATATATTATAAAATTATTATGTGGTTCAGAAAGCTTATCTATGTGTTGTATACATGTACTGAAAATTTCAGCTACCTCCCATACTTTCTGAGTAAAAGGTACATAAATATCCAAAAAACTGAATTAAAAGTTTGAGTATTAAAATTCTGACACACATTCCAGGGTCATAATCATCTGCACCTTCATTCCTGGTTTGCTTCAGCTTTTATGATTGCCTTCTCTTGGTACCGGCATCTTTTTTTTTTTTTTTTTGAAATATACAAAAATGTTCTAAAAAGGGGCGTTGCATGATGGCTTTAAAGGAATACAGACTAGCTTTTAAATGGTACTTAAATGTCTTAAAGACCTCTTAACCCCCAAAAGTAAATATTTTCTGAAACTGGAAGTAATAGAAATTGTATTAGTACCTAAAACAAAAAGTGTGATTTTTGAACATTGCAGAGTACATTGTACCCTTAGTTTCACGAATGGCACAATACGGAGAGTTATAAGACAGGCAAGGAAGGAGACGCAGATACAGTTTTATAAGAGAATGATTGTTCATGTACTTCTATATTCAAGTGAAACGTGGGGCCTAAACAGAAATAGGAAAAGAAAAATTGAATTGGCAGAATGAAATGATTAAGGTCTATTGTTGCTGGATTCTCTTTGTTGGATCGCAAATACAGCCAGGAAATAAGGGATGAATTGAAAATATTTAATTTCATAGAAACGATTAACCACAACAAGGAAAGCTGGAGACACCATGTTCAAAGGATGAGTGAGGGAAGATTACCAAGAATATTAACAGAATACAAACCATCATGGAAACGGAATATAGAAAAACCAAGGCGTAGATGGAGAGAGAGTTTGATTAATGGGGATGGAACGGATCTTGGACAAGGTTCAAACATTGAAGATGATGATGGTTGGGGATTTGAATCACGGATCTTCGGCTTAGCGTTTCGCTGCTCTAACCAATTGAACTACCATGGCATTATGCCGGTATGACACTAAATCCCCAAATGACGGACATTTTCCCCTGTAAATCACAAGGCGTCCTCAATTTTGAGATGACATACCCTGTTGGCGACTTGCAATATCGTACTAAATCCAGGGCTTCATAAACGAGAGGTAACGTGTAAATCTGACGTTCTGTAGGTCCCGGTTTCGATTCCCGTGAGTCGGCCACTCTGACCATGGATTTTTTTCGTGGTTTCTTCGGGTCAGTAGGCGAATGCTGGGGTGGTTCTCCTTTTACCACGAATTTCCTGTCCCCTCCATTTTCTCTCATCTGTTTCACGGTTGTAGGACCAAGTGAATGGTTGTGGAATTTGCGCTCTGGAAAGAAGTTACCCTGTCGACACTGGTGGGACCTCTGGGACCCCCTTTCTGTCTCGGCTATCAGAACACCCCCGGCATGTGAGTGGCTTAGGTATAGCTAGCTGGTTTCATGCTGAAATCGTTAGGGAATTACTACCGCACATGTCGTCCGGATCTGGTCGTCCATCGGGTCTCCTCTTCATCCGTTCCTCCAAGGCGTAACCTCGGTAGCAAAAAGGGCCCACTATGGTCTACTCGCAATGCTGTGCTCCAGTTACTGGAGGTCCCTGCTACAATGGTTGCTCAGTAGTTAGAGCAACAGCAAATAACAATTTCACTAGTCTGCATTTTCAGACTTTTTGACAGATGATTTCTTAAAAGTAGATGTTCTTGAATCACGTCTTTATGCCGCATCCAGAAATAACTTCTGTTTTTTTTCTATCACGTCAGGTTTTTACATAAAATAAGTAATTTTTGACAATTTTACTAATGAGCGTAGAAAAGTATTCAAATACCATTTCATACAATGGAAGTTTTTATTCAAGAAACATTTTAAGAATACTCTCAAGAAATCACCTAATTTATTTCATGACTACATTTTAACAAAACAAGAAGTCAAAGTGTTTTATTTAATTTTTTTCAAACTTTCTCTTCTTTGACTTCCTTGCAGATCCTTGAAGATGACTGTCCCTCCTCAACATTCAACAGTAGTCGACCATCATAGTTTCATTCCATCTCCCCTGGTACCTCCTCTCCATTTCCTTAATATCTTGGTGAAAACGTTCACCCTACTCTTCACTATAATGTCCCAGATTTTCTGGAAGGTACTCGATATGTGAATGCAGAAAATGCAACTTTACACTCATGTTCCAGCCCATCTTCTTGAAATTTTCCAACATTGTTACGACAATGGCTTTGTAACTAGGAACATTGTTATTGCCTAAGAAGTTTTCAGTAACTGATCGGAAGGCGGTCCATGCTTCTATGTCTCTCTCATTCATTGTCTTCTCAAAATCTTCATCCTTCATCAATTTCTTTATTTGAGAACCAACAAAAATTGCAGCATTTAATTTGTCTTGCGTAATGAAGGGAAATTTCTTGGAAAGGTACTTGAAGCAGGGTTCATCCTGTGGTAGAGCCCTTACAAATTGCTTTATAAGCCCAATTTTGTGTGTAGTAGCGGAAGCTATATCTTTATATCTCTATATCTTTGAAGTGAAATTGTGAAAAAACTGTACTTGATAGAAAAAAAATAAAAGCAGTTCTGAAATCAGCATAAAAAAAGTGAGTCAGAATCACTTATTAGTTTTCAGTCATCCGATATCATGCAGACTAGTGTTATCATTGATTTACTTAATAGTGGTTAACTATGAAGCACGGGACATAAAGTACCTGGGGGATTGTAAGTTGTCATTGAGTTATGCTATCTCAAAATAAATTTGAGAACACTTTGTGTTTACGGATGAACCACTTGGTGTATTTGGTTCGTACCAGCATATCCCTATGGCAGCTAAGTTCTTACAGCAACGGGACGGAAACCCAAAGATTCCTGCTTCAAATGCTGCATATGGCATTGAATTTTTACTTTCCCTACTACATATAGTAAGTAGGGGAAGTATTGTATTCCACCCAAAAATTCGATACCGAGATTTCACCGGAAATATATGTTTTGAGACCCCCTGAATCCAAAAAAAGCATTTTTGGAGACATATCCGTGTATCTGTGAACAGCATAACTCAGAAACGAACAGTCGGATAAACACCAAACTTGGTATTTAGATTCAGTATCTTCCAGAGATACGACACAAAGGTTTTCAAGAAAATCCCCCCACCCCAGATTACCCTTTACATGAAACTTTTTTCGAAAATTTTAATATTCTTAAAAATGGCTCTAACGATTTAGATTAAAATATCATATGTTTAAGATATTTTCATGACAAATGAAATGTATATCTCGAATTTTCTGGGAATGTCTACAAAAGTATTCTTCATTGTGAACGACTTTTGTATAACTGGTAAACCATAAGAGATAGACAAAATTTTACTACACAAAAAATGTAGATCGCGTTAAAATACACAATTAATGTCATACACATATTTTTTTGTTGAGTGAACCATTTTCGAGATATTGCTTGTATTCCCTTAAATTTTCCAAAACATAATTTTTCCCAAACGGGAATTCGTTATTCATTTTTTTTTGTCCTGGTAATGCAAAGAGAATGGAATACTCGACATAGCAACCAGCTCTTAAAATATTTGACTATCGCTTAAAGCCTACCAATTCCCCTTGCATCTACAAGAAAATTAGCAATAAGATTAACATCTCTATATCGCGATTAACATGAAGCATATGGAGAATAAGCGTTTATAAAAATAGTTTGTACAGGAGTATAGAAAGCCATGTGAGTGTAACATCAGATTTTTTCAGTCTGATTGTACCTTTCCAACTTTAGCCTACACATAGCATGTATGAAATAACAATTAATTAGGTATTACTGATAATCCTGCCGGGATTTATAAATCAAGTTAAACTCTACGGTATGGTTGTGCCGTTATCATGTTAAGTACAACTTGTGCACTTTATATTTTGATTTATTCCATGCAACCAAACGTAATAATTATTATCCATTTTCGTTGACCATTATTCTTTGCTTGATTCGCCACCGTTGAATCAGGCCGGCCTGCTATTTTCCGAGGTTTATGAGTAATAATAACCTCCCCTGAAAGGGCTTCCACCACAATCGCAGTGGTGAAAGCCTAGATGAATTTTGTTCGGGGTATTCTTCCCCTATGGAAATTATGATCCCACCACTAAGGAGGTCTCTCCACCCTTTGGTTTTCTATCCCTTATCCTATCTGATTGTTGTAAGGTTTTGAAATGCTTTCTCTAATTTTTTAGGTTTTTTTCGCATCAGAGTAATACAAAAGCTTTAGCTATTAGATCCATCTTCAATGAAGCCGTTGGCTGATAACGGTGACTACTTATCCCCGCAGTCATTCTGCAGGCTGACTTCAGTGTTGAAACACTGTTTTATTTCATCCTCTGAAGGTCATATTCCCTTCTAAGAAATTTTGGGACTGCAATCCCTTTAGAGTTAGTCAGAGTTTGTTAATAGGTAACCGTTCATTTCTCTGTATTGTGAGATGCCAGTAAACGCATTTATAAAATGCAACCATTAATAATTTAAATGCTACAACTTTCTGTAAATAAATTGAAACATTTAGGATAAGGATATAAACTTTTAATAAGTTATGCCAAATTTTTAAGAGATATTTATTACTTTCTCTGCCACAAACCTACAAGTAGAAGAATCATTGCATTCCGCCCGAAAATTGGATGTCCAGATTTCACCGGAAATACATGTTTTGAGGACCCCGAATAAAACAAAAGAACTTTTAGAAAAAGATGGTGTACGAGTGTGTCTGCGAACAGCATAAGTCATAAACGAAAAGTCTCATAAATACCGAACTTAGTGTTTAAGTTCAGTATCGTCCAAAGAGGCGACACAAAGATTTTAAGGAAAATCCTTCCACTCCACAGTATCCCTTACGTAGAAACTTTTTATTTTCAGAAAGATTAAGTGTATATCTTCAATTTTCTGGGAAAAGCCTGTGAAGTATTCTTCACGTGGAAAGAATTTTGTATAGATAATGGTAAGGCATAATGAATTGACAAAACATACAATTTATTTCATACTCATTTTTGTAGCATCAGCCATTTTTTAAATAACCGTTATTGTTACTTTGTAATGTCAATGCTTTGTAACGTTTTGCGTCCTTATTCGTTATTTTTTGCAATGTTAGGGAAAGAGTATAGTCTTCTAAGGCTGACCAATTGTTTAAACATTTGACTATCGCTATTTCCGCTGTACCTATAAAGAAATATGTAATGGCTATGTGAAAGCTTTGAAATTCCGTTTTCTCTGCATGAACACGAAAAAACAAAAGAATAAAAAAAAGGAATAACGAATTCAAGTTGAAAAAACTGTAAAGTAACTATTTGAAAATTGAAACCAATAATAAAGATTATTTCGAAAACGGTTAATGCCACTAAAAGCTTTATTTGATATCAATTGTGTGCTTCGACGAGATCTAAATTTATTGTATAGTAATATTTGATTAATATAGTCATTAAGTATGCAGAGGACTTCACAGGCTATTCCGAAAATATTAAATATATACATTTTTGACATGCAAAAAGCTTAAGCATATGACACTTTAATCAAAATAGTTGGGGCCATTTTTGAAAAAAACATTATTCCATATAAGGATAGTCTGGGATGAGGATTTTCTTGAAAGACGCTGAAAAGTTTGGTATTTAACCGACTTTTCGTTTTTGAGTTATGCTGCTCGCGCTCACACAGATCTTTTCGCACATATTTTTTTAACTCGAAAAATCTTGCTATTGAATTTGTGGGTGGAATGCAATACTTCCTCTACGTATTTAAGTAAGTGTTAGGGAGATTAATAGAGAACAGTGTGTAGAGAAAGTCTTGTGAATGTAACACAACATTATTTTCGAATGCTCCTGTGAATAACTATGAAAGCAAATACTTGGTAAGAGTTGTGGTTTTTTTTCATATTTAATTTTTTCTTTCTTTTCTTTTAGGAGCATGCCAGACAGCGGAAGGGGACTTAGCACCTCGCCTATAAGATCTTTTGTGCCTAAGCCCCTGATGGTGTGCAGTGAGGGAGGGGTGAAGTTAGAGGAAACAGAGCGGTCGGTCCAGGAGGCACGACAGGGTAGAGGGCAGGGTCCCTTACTTTTACAGATTGAAACTACCCGGTTGGCAGCTGGTGCAACCGCTTTCCCTCCCCCCTGCAGGCTTGCACTTCCCACTGTGGGCTGAAAGGGGATATATTATACATATATAGAGGAATTGTACATAGGAAAGGGGAACCATACATATAAGAATTGTACAGTAATAATTTAATTCACTAACATGTTAAAATATTCAACATATAACATTTGTACAGAGCTGATTGTAAGACACGGGCGAGCTAGCAAGAATTCCAAGAAATCATAAAGACCTATTTGTCACCGAGCGGTACAACGCTACATGATGGCGCCTGAGCGCACGGATCTGAAACCACACATTCTCATACATGTCAGGGTAACGCGGCCTGAGGGCCAATAGGAAACGTCGTTACATTTTCAAACGCAGAGGTGAGCGTCACTAGACTCCCGTATATAAGGGCAGGCAAAGCCTCAGAGCCCGTTCTTATTCTAAATCTAACTCATCGAGAAGTCACGTCGACACGAGGTGCTACAGAGGCACGTGTGTGCACAAGGGTGAGGTGCGTGTGAATATAGCTAGGCTCCTGACTGGTGGGATTATTATAATAATGGGAAAAGCTAGCCGCCCATAAATATTCAAACTTTGAAATAAACTTCATTGATTAAGGGAAACTTACAGTGTATTTTTAACTTGCCTCACCCACTAGAACCTGAGAGTTAATTATTAGACATAATTAGGAATGGAATACTCAACAACAGACGAGCACCAATAGTCGAGGAAGAAGAATACTGCAACAGGCGACAACAACCCAAGGATCGACGATTTCGCGCTACAAATAGCGCATAGCACCGTTTCCCGCTACAAATGTCGCCCAACAACTATTTCCTGCTACAGGGGCCCGGGACTCGGAGGGTGGCCCCATTTCGGTGACGAAGGGTTACT
Source organism: Deroplatys truncata (assembly GCA_030765065.1). Classification (NCBI taxonomy): domain Eukaryota; kingdom Metazoa; phylum Arthropoda; class Insecta; order Mantodea; family Mantidae; genus Deroplatys; species Deroplatys truncata. The sequence goes on along the minus strand of CM060975.1, from coordinate 263,706,061 downwards.
TAAGAGTATCCTTTTCCCCTGCCATGCAATGCCGAGGCTCCCGCCGACACTTTCAGCCCTGAAACAGACCAAGCAGATAAACGGCGAAGTGAAATGAGAATGTACATGAAATGGAGGGAGAGAAAATTCGGGGGATGTAATGAACCTTACCCGCATTCGCCAAGCAACCCGGAAAAACCCTCGAAAAAAACCCATGGGTCAGGAAGGTCGGTCGCGGGAATCAAACCCACGACCTCCCGAATGCGAGCTCTTTTCTTTTAAGTGTTTATTCGTAAGCTTCTCTTGCACGCAGAAAGTGTGAAACAATCAAGAGCTGCATGTACAGTTTAAAGAAACGAGTCATGTATGCATAAAATGCGCAATGTAAGTAAACTCTACATTTTTTATTCGTGCAAAATCACAGTAGGAGTTCTCAGTAAGCCTTTAAGTACAAGGCAAGTAGTACTATAGAACATCAACAAGATAAATCTATGTTGTTTGGACGATTACTTATTTGGGGTGGAGCTTAAAGTTGAATTTTCACAGAATATAAGTCGCATTTATTCCTAATGCAGTCATATATCAAGCGGTGGCGCGCTGATGGTTTATTTGAAGCACCGGGAGAACTGTTGCTTCGCCTTAAGTTGCGTTCAGCTATAAGCAGTAATCGAAAATAATCCATTAAATCTACCGTATACTTGTTTTTAAATAAAGCAGAGTTTTAAAAATTCTTTTCGCGTTTACATTCTCTATCTTTTACTTACGGTTTAGGAAGTTTGTATGACATTCAGTATTTCACATTATAATTTCACCAGAAACATGTATTCTTTTGAGTACCTCTATGACTAGAGAAAATTTCATGTAACACAACAAATTTTTTTTATCTTTCCTACAAATCATTATTTAAAATTTATTTTTCTATCTAATTCATGTGGATCACGATAGAAATTCGCAGAAATGATTCCATTACACTTTTTTTGCTTGTAAATACAGGGATATATAAGAAGCTGAAGTGCATGAACATACTTGTTATCCGACTTTTAAAGTAGTTGGAATCTTAGACAATTTTGAAGCCGTTTACTTTACCTGCTTCGTTGCTGAGCTCCCCGATGTCGTCTCATAGCTCGTTCCGTTGTCTCGTACGATAGCTTCTCTAGTGGTATGTCTATGAGATCTTTCTTTCAGGCTATACGTGGGCGTAATGAAAGGACAACACCAGTTTAAATTGACTGAGAAATTGATGTGATCTAACTCTTGAACTATTGGAGCGAGTTGCCGACCGTTTGAAGGTAAAGAATGAAACTGGTTATGAATCGTAGCACTCCAAACTATAACAATTGAATTATTACTCCTGCTAACTTCTGCAGTATCAATTTTACGGTTTGAAATAACTGTTTCCGCAATACAAGAAACTAGATGCGTAAATTACCGTGAGTAGCTAAAGGCTTACCGGCGAAATCCCTCGCGATGGCCGCTAAATCTTATTCACACAACCACGTCACTGAGCGCTTAAAATAACGCACAGATTAAGTGACTAATTCTTAATCTCTTAAGAGTCACGAATGTATGCACGAATGTGTGATTAGAATGCACGCCCTTATGTTAGCTTTAGCTCCCCTACATACCTTACCTCATATGCACAACGATCTCAAAACTCCTACATGTTACTAGGCGGTACCTCCCAAACCCTCAGAATTGGCTTCCTTTTTCTTTTGCAGAATTCTGGTGTACGTAATTTTGCAAACTATAACTCTAATTGCATTCCAAGAATCTTTATACTAACCTCTTCGCTACTTCGGCTATTGCTAATGACTTTGCTTAACATGGCTTGCTAATTACCTTTTTCTTCGGACAAATGTTTTTCTACTCAAGCTTATTACATTATACATTCATTTAATACGGAGAAATTATTTATTGCAATTATTTCTCTATCTCACTATTATTTCTTTATTTAATTATTGATATCTTCTTGTCATTAATTACGGTACCAATTGATAGAAAAAGTTTGAAAAAAGCGGGTAATATGCTGACTTGAAATTTCATTTTGTTTGCATGATGCGAGAAACAAAAGAGTTATTTTAGCGCGCACACACACAGAGATATATATATATATATATAAGTAACTTTCAAACTATTAACAACGAAAATATCTTCTTCTTTGACGGATTATCCTCCTCTTTGTAGGACTTACACCCCAAGGACTTACAAGCCAAAAACCTTGTGTCAGTACCCTGTCGAGGAGCAAGCAAACTTGGATCGGATCATAGCATATGCAAGATGGGTGATGCGCCCAATGTCTGGTATGGCGGTGAAGAAGGGCATGAAATGTAGTGATGAAAGGGATGATAGGAAAATTCGTGGATCGCATTATCCAACATTTGCCTAGCGACCGACGAAAACCTCAAAAAATAAAACCTTCGGTCAGATTGGTCGACCCTGGGGGGACCTCCCGGATGCGAGTCGCACGTTACAATTTTCCAACTATAGGGTAATTTGGAGTACAGGGATTTCTTGTTGTTGCATCCTCAGATGATAGTGAACTTAAAAACGCCAAGTAAAATCTAACACCTTTCGTTTCTGAGTTATGCTGTTCTCTCTCTCTCTCTCTCTCTCTCTCTCTCTCTCTCTCTCTCTATAGGCTGATTCACAACAACCGAGAACGGTAACCAGTTCAAGAACGACAAAATTACGAGACGGTTTTTAAAGTAAGTACCAATAATTATTTTAAAAATAAAAGAACATTATTTTCCTAATACTTTATCATCATTCATTACCTTATACTTTACACCACTTTTCTACATAGTCACCGCCGTTATACAGGCACTTGTAACGGAAAACGAGTTCTTGTATGCCTTCGTCAAGCAATGATAGCGCCTGTGATGAAAGTGAAGTCTGCACTTCTTGTTTCATAACATCATCGTCGTTGAAATGTTTTCCACCAATGAAGAAAGAGATGAAAATCGCTTCATGTCAAATCCGGTCTGTTGGGAGGGTGGTCGAATCATTCCCAACCAAATGATCAATCAGATCTTGATTTTGTTTGGCTTTGTATGGCCGGACATTGTCACTCATTATTGTTTCCCCATAAACCTCGCACAATTGGAGATGAATGTTTGCTGCCGTAACATTTGCCGCATCCAAAAAGCAAATCACTCGTAGCACAGTCGGTGGGTTGTTCGATTGTTTTGAACATTTCTAAACGCTCTAACAACGGACAAGCGCTCACAGCTGTGTCTGGCTTCCTAATGAATAGAAGAAGTAATCACGCATACTCAAAGTCGCGGCTGCAGCGGCAAAATATTAAAACGGTACTTACTTTAAAAACACGCCTCGTAAAATATGAGTATTATAATATGAGCGTTCACCATTAACGGGAAGCTTTCCTGTGTCCCGGAAAACGGGAAAGCAGGTTTCATAAAGTTTTAACTCTTTCGTTCTCGTTCCCCGATATTTTAGATATTCACATTGTGTAAATTAGATTATTAATTGTAGAAATTATTGAAAGCGGCCGTGGCATGAAACAGCCGCTGGAACTCTCTCTAGTCCCAAGCTGGAAGAAATTCTAGCCAATGTGCGTCCCGACTCCCTCAGGTCCATTGAGCATTGTTTCTTCTAGCGAAAACGTTCATCTTAGTTGTTTATATGCAACTCAAAGCTGACTATTGTCTCAAAAACAATAGAAAGGACTACAAGGTACAGCAAAACACCTGTAGAAATTAACAAACAACTTTTATCTACGCTATTAATAAAGGAACGAAGCCTGGCACAACTAGAGGAATCGGAAATATTAACGAATCCGCGTTTATAACATGTTTGCTGTATCATATTTAACGTTGGCTAATCTGCATTATGTTGGCTGAGATGAAAGCAGGTAAGAAAGTATCATTGGCCAGTTATAAATGATATTTCAAAGCCCAAAATTAACTTTCCATTTGCTGTCTCATCGAAATGTATTTCCGCCCTCATTTCCGGTATACTGTGAACCAAAATGGTGTATGCTGTTTATCTTTCCGTTCTCTTTTCCGTTCTTGGGTTATTGTAAACTAACCTTTCCTCTCTCTAACATACGCATAGAAACTTTTTTCTAACGAGGGTCTTAAAACGTGTATTTCTGATGAAATCTTCATATCCAATTTTTCTATGCAATACAATAATTACTCTACCCACCATAGCCAGGAGAGAAAGTAATAAATAAGTAAATAAATAAATAATAGTTGTAAATAGTATTAAAAAATCTCAACTTTTCCTTTAAGGGAGAGTAAATGGCAAAAATTATCAAAAAATTACATTTTTAGTTTTTTGTGCAGTCTTATACATTGGAATTTCCTCTTTAATTTGATATATACAATTACTGTAAACACACTACTTATATTTTAAATGCATTTTTAAAAGGGTGTTGCATCTGCCATTTTGTACTGTAAATTCATCACCACTTTACGAAGAAAAGAAAACAAACATAACTATCATACAGTTTGGAATGGAAAGGTGAACTCTAACCTATTTTTATGAGAGCTTTTTTTTTTTCAAATTGGTACTAGTGTTAAGTATGTCAGCTTCTGTGTGCTCAACCATATGGTTTCTTGCATTGCAAATGTATGCGAGTCTGTTTTCTGCATCTTTGCTTTGAACAGCTTTCTCCGCGAATGAAATTTTCTGGCACAGATGACCCATTTTCTTCGAAACTATTGAAGATAGCTAAATTAAATGTTTGGGTAATAAAACTCTCTAAATACTGTTGGGATCGACTTTGGTGTTAATAAAGTGGTTGGTTATTTTTTAAAAAGATAATGCTGATAGATTTTAATAAAAATGTGATACAATTGAGAGAAGAATTCTGTCTTCGTTAATAAACAAACATATTGGATAAAAGTAGATCTGTGACTTAGAAAACATTCATCTACATCATGTAAAAATTTCACTCTGATATTATTTGCCTTTTCTTTAGTGGTGTTTAACGCCCAATCCTAGTTCATATGGCACCACAGGCGGTGACATTGGTGACACATGAAATCATAAATGAAATGTTAATTGGGAGAGGAAATTTGGGAAGGAAATATCCCAGATCTAAAGTTCAGGGATCTCCCTGGTATTTGCCAGCTAAGAGGATTGAGGGAAATCTGGAAAAACCTCAGTCAGGGAGGATGGTGCTATTCTGGTTTGAACTTCAGACCGGGGCCTTAACTACCTCGGCTACCATATCGCTTTGTGAGATAATGATCATGAGTCATGAATTTAGAAAATTTGGCATGGACTTTATAAGGCTTTTTAATCTACACTTAAGCAAAATATCTTTAAGTGTCAAGTCTTGTTCACAACTAATTGCATTCTGTGTATTGTGCTTGTGCCCTATTCCCACACCAGTAAGCGTCGCTTAGAATATGAAACGTCGTATTTTTCTGTTCTTGGCCAGAGAGTGTAATGAAACACATGACGAGTTCTCTGTGCCCACGAGAGGAAATTACTGAGATTGCATGTAGTTTCAGTTGAGCTGAGATGACAATGATGTAGAGGTCTGATTGTCCAGTAGAATGGAACAGGTATTCTCCCTTTCTCTCCCACCAGGTATGTTAATTATTCCATCAGGTTGACAGCCTCTAAGGCGGTTAATAATTCAAATGTGGATGAATAGCACCCGTTTACTAAATTTGAATAATCTATTGAACACTTTGCATGGGAGTAGCTAACTCAAGTCGCAGCTACTTGTTCTGAGTACGGGTGGGGCACCCAGCTCTTATTGATGAGTTAAATATACATTTCTTTTGTTCTTCTTCTCCCATCGTGCTTATAACATACAATTTTCCTTCATCAAAAATGTTCGTTTCCTTAGAACCTCTTTGGAGAAGTAGCAACAAAACTAATCGTACTTACATGCTACAAAAATTAAATGCTCCTTGGCTTTGACATTCAAGAAAAGAAAATTAGTTGTAGATGTACCTTCTAGTAAAGGAGTTCTATTATACAGAGTTATTTATAAAGAAGGAACAGATTTTAAATATTCATTTTTAATGAACGACAATAGATAGCGACACATACAATCCATAATTGAATAGAGGAAAGTTCAAAGTTTAAGCCCCACCTATTAGCTCCATTCAGTGCCCACAGCGGTGCTGTGTTTGTTTACGAGAAAATGGCGATGCCACAGGAAAAGTCGTTTTGTATGCTGCATTATGCAAAGAGTGAATCCATTGTTTCATTGCAGCGTGCATTTCGTTGTAAGTTCAACAACAAGCCGCCTCATCATAAAAAATTTACAATTGATACAGTAAATTCGTAGAAGATGGTTGCGTATGCAAACGGAAAAGTATTGGTCGTCCTCGCATAACAAAAATAAAATTTTGACTTTTCTCTATTCAGTGATGTATTGCAGGGTCGCTACCTGTTGTCGTTCATTAGAAATAAATATTTAAAGTCTGTTCCTTCTTTTTGAATAACCCTGTATAAATAGATAGCTGGCCGACATTGCACGGGTAGTTTTATAGCTGTAATTGTGTTTTAATTAACTTTATTTAGCTGCCCCCTACAATGATATAGAGGAATTTATGGTAAATCCTCGTCATTACTCTTTATAACTGTAATTTTGTACAGTCGTAATTCCTACTAATGAGTGAAAAATCCCCTGATATTCACGTAAAAGGATGTGAAGGATTATCAGAATGTCTAGTTTCCTTAATGTTCATCCAACAGTCTTCCAAGTTCTGGAAATGCTGCATAGCCTATAAATATCCTTTAGCGGCGCAACAATCATCGATCGGAATGGTCGAGTAAATGTTTACTCACAGGAGGTGAAATTTTAAACCTTTGTACCTTCTTTACTGTATTTGTTTTACGTCACTTTAACTACGTGGTTATGTCGCGACAGATCTGTTAGAAAACACTTTGTGGATCGGTGTGTGGTGGACAGTTAGTCTTCTACCATACATTCTTACTTTGTCAGATGTCCACAGAGACCTCTACTTCTATACGTGATGGAAAACTGGCAGCTTCGACACGTGACAGCAGATGCATTAGCGCTAGGCAACTGTATCTCTACTTCTACACGTGCCGAGCAGATGACATTAGGGTGCCATTCAGTCTACCTGCTTTCATTATCTCTAGATAGAGGCAGAGCATTTGCTATTACCATCTATTTTAAGTTTTACTTTACGTATAGTAGTTGCATTCCACCCAAAAATTGATACCGAGATTTCACCGGATGTACATGTTTTGAGGCGCTCTAAATCCAAATAAAGCATTTTAGAAACATGTTCGTGTGTGTGTCTGTCAGCCTGTGAAAACGATAATTCAAAAACGAAAAGTCGGATAAATACCAAACGTGGTATTAGAGTTTAGTATATTTCAAGGATGCGACACGAAGTTTTTTTAAGAAAATCTCCCAACCACATACTAATTTTCTAATAAATGGCTGTAACGATTTTGATTAAAATTTCATATGTTTAAGATATGTTTACGACAAATGAAATGTATTATCTTGAATTTTCTGGAAATGTCCCCAAAAGTCCTCTTTATTCTGAATTACTTTCGCATAACTGGTAAACCATAATAGATAGACAAAATTTTACTACACAAAAAATGCAGATCTCGTTAAAATACACGATTTATGTCACATAAATTTCTTTTTGTCGTGAACCATATTCCTTGTTATTTGTTTGAATTTTGCAATACTTATACTTTTTCTCAAATGGAATTCGTTATTCTGTTTTTAATGTCCTGGATATGCAAAGAGGATGAATGCTCCACATAGCAACCAGCTCTTGAAAGATTTGACTATCGCTTAAAGCCTACCATATTCCTCTTGTTCCTACACAAAAATTAGAAATAAGATAGTTTCTGCAAATGTTTAGCTCAATTAACATGAGGAAGATGGAGAATAAGCATTTGTAAAAATAGTTTGTACAGGAATAGAGAAAGTCATGTGAGTGTAACACATCAGATTTTTATAATTGCTTTTAGACTTAAGGTAGAACTTTGATTCGTGGTATTAAATATTGATGTGACATTATTGTGTAGCCCCACGTTGTGGTAGCCAATTTGTAACGGTATTTAATGTTTACGTAATATGTTTTTACGTAAATTATTAGAACTTGAAGATCTTATGTTGTGCTGCTTTTGTTTTGTTTGGTTACATAATTTTAACTGCCCCACGTATGGGAGCCACTTTGCGATAGTATTTATTGTTATTTATATTTGACATTAATTGTAGCCCCACATTGTGGTAGCCAATTTGCGACGGTATTACTTATAATGTTATTACTTGTGATGTTTGTGTATGTGTGTTTACTTCATGTGACGCCATCTTGTGACGTCATTAATTTGTTCGGTTTGTAGCTCCATCTAGTGTTAGCAATTTGTGGTAGTATTAGTGTTTGAAAGAATTTTAAGTTTTGTTTACTGTCCTCCGGCTAGCTATTTGGTCGAACATATCTCTTGATCAGGGTTGTGTAAACGGAAAGGAATATTTTATCCAAAAAGAACACTGATGAAGAAATTTGTTTATAATTTTATTGTCGAACACGTTCACTCTCACTTTTATACATTGATCTTAACACTCGCCAAACTGAAACTGTTATAATAACTTCTTACTGATCACTTTTAATCCACGTACTTCAACTTTGTGTATAATTAACCTTATAATACTTTAGATTTTCGTAACTTGTGAATCTATAGCCGACGTATCTCATACCAATATTTTGACGAACTGACGAACTGAAGACGACGTGTAGTGCACAAAGAATTTTGATGAACTGAGCATGAAGCTACCTCTAACCTACCCTATTTATACTCCTGCATCCAGATACGCCTAAAGATTATAACTGAACTACTATTGGCTAATAAAACGCGCCAACATTAGCGTCTATCTTAATATCCAATGAAAATTATGAATACATATGCTTTAGGGAGAAAATATTCCAGAAGTTTCTCAACGGAAAAACGCGCCAACATTACCTAACTTCCTCGTTTCCAATAATGATAAACAGCTCACCCCCCTCGCTGCATTATTGCGCGCTATTATTGACAGTTTCAGTAAGGCAATATAAATTTACTTCCCAACAATATTTACAATCAATAAACATCTGAAATCAATGTCACATAAAAATGCATATTCATATTACAATCATTATTTACATTTAAGTAATTTGTGATACAAATTACTGCATCAATATCCAATACGGTATTTACCTTGGCGACTGAAGAAAACTACAAAAAAAATCCAGTCAAATAGCTCGGTCCATGGGATTTCAACACGTGAACTCCCGAATCGGGCCACAGACTTTTCCACCTGAGCCATCCTGCTCGGTTTCTGCAAACTTCTGTTTGATCGCATAGTTACGTAATAATATAAAAGCTACGTAGTTTTCATATAATACAGAAACCCTTAAGCTAAACAACGAAATAGAGATGAAGCTGGGAAATATGAAGATTCTGCACTCCCAGATACCAAATTAACCGCTCTGAAAAGACTCGCACTCTGCTTTCACCAGAAAAATGATCGGCTAATGCTGAATTACATTGGTCTTCATTGAAAACGTTAATAAAAGCTAAAAGAAAAGGAATAAATTACCATAGGAGTGAGTTTAGAAGTAGATGTCGTCTCTTCTATAACTGGTGCCCACCTGTTTTGCTTTTATAGCAAAATTATGATGTAAACACAACAAATGTAGCCTTCTTGTCGTTATCGCACATGCGCAATGGGAACTGCCAACCTTAATGAGAAGTGAAATTCGCGGAAAAAGCAATGTGTTGTTACTACTTCTTCTTCATTTTGAATTGCCGCTGACAAAAACGCAACACATTCTTGTATTAAAAGTTTAATAAATAAGTTGCATAACAGTACAACTGGTAGATAATTAGTGGTAGATAGTTAACCTAAGCCTATATAAAAAATACTAAACCTAACCTAATCTCCCGTGAATCAGAAACCTAAGCTTATATAAAAAAAAATAAACATAACCTAACCTCCCGTGAATCAGAAACATAAGCTTAGGAACGAACGCGAGCTTTGCTCGCGTGCTTTTACGTAACCTCTGGAAACTAATTAAACCAAGCTTATATTTTTTATATATAAAATAAAAATTAAACCTAACCTCCCGTAAATTAGAAACCTAAGCTTATATAAACATAAACAAAAACTAAATTAAACGTAACCTAACCTCCGATGAATCAGAAACCTCTCTCTCGCGTGCTTTGATTTAACCATTGGTAACTAATTAAAACAAGGTTATATAAAAAAAACTAAACCCGTGAATCGGAAAACTAAGCTTGTACAAAAAAACCCTAAACTAAGCTAACCTAAACTAACCTAACCTAACCTAACCTAACCTTACCTAACCTAACCACCCGTGATCAGAAACCTAAGCTTATACAAAAAAATCTAGCTCTAACCTAACATTCCGTGAATCATAAACGTAAAAAATTAATAAAACTAAAATAAAAACAAATTAGTATCGCAGGTTGAGATCGTTGGCAGTATTACTGGCTTTGGCGGTATTTGTTATTCATATGTTGCCAGCATTGTTTGGAGCTAGAGAATGACATAGGGTGACATCTGTAGGGCATGTAATACATCACTTTCATCGCTTCTGAAGACCAAAGTAAAGCAAAAAGTCCAAAACCAGTAGCATGAGTGCTACTCGGCTAGATAATCACAGAAAACTTACTATGAACTTACCTAGTTTAGCGCCAACCATGTTTGTTAGTCATGTAGAATGGAAGCAATCTCTTTTCGCTAACTGAGCCGTCAATTTTATAATTTCTCTCCGTACAGAATTCTGAAAATGGTTCCACACTATACTTTTGTTCTTCTTTGTGTTTTCCGGTGTTATACTATTTACATCTGCTTTTATATTACCAATATTTTGACTTCCAAAGCGCGGCATTTTCAGTTGCTATTATTTTAGTCACAGTCTACATGATCTCACTCACTGCATTCATAAAAGTTAAAAACAGTTGAACCACCATGAAATACTATCAGTATAGTAATCGAAGGTGAATTACTATCAGTGTAGCACGGCTTTGATTGGCCAACTGACTAGTATACTCTGCTTGTCATTGTCTAATGGCATATTGAGTGCGATTATCTCTTAGTTGTTAATTATAAGATATCAGTTAGGTGACTTCTAATGTGGCTGGACACAATTCTCTATTTATACAGTTTATATACACCGCTAAAGAATTTCGTTACAGCATAAACTTTCTTATATGTCAGATTTTGGTACTGATATCGCATGCGTATCGTACCGTTATAACCAGATTAATTTTCTTTTGTTTTGCGGTGTCTAGTGGTACTAGTTGCTAAATCGCAATCATCTTGCTTGGAATGAAGTATCCGCGGACTTTTTGTCGAATAACAACAGCTTTTTTCTACTCAATGGCATTCTCAACGAAACGTCGATGCCTTCTTCAGTGGATTAGCATTCTATTTCATAGGCTTTGTAAATCCCTAATAGTCTCTTAAAATTTCTGAATTAAATTAAACATTGTGTTGTAGCCCGTGTCCGTCAAAAATAACGATTGAGTTGAATACAATACCAGGGTCCATTTAATTGCTTTTAAATGGGAACCTACAATTAGGGTCAATTTAAATTAACACCGAAATGACCATCATAACGTCCTCCAAATAAAACAGGGCTAATGGCATTTACTTTCCCCCATAATATCAAGCACTTTTTATTAAAGACATTTCTTTCTATAATGCGTAGTTTTGGAGATTTTGTACAGTCTCAACTTAAATGGTCCACTATGTATTTACTCCAGCAAATTGCCAACCTTGTAATACCAGCAGTAAAATAAGATTTGTCCAACTGTTCTCAAAATAAGCACCTGTCTCAGCTTCATGCCTCATTATTTGATGTAAATCTTCATCCACCCAGGCATTTCTTCAGGTTTTGGAGCAAACAGTTGAGATGGTATTTTAATATGTCTAGTCATATAAGCTATTTGAACTACATGTACAGAACGCTTAAAGAAGCATGCAAGGCTCGTCGGATGAAATCGAGAAAACTTAAAATAAAAAGAAGTTCGGAAAATGACAGTATAATAAAATTCAAACTGTATCAAGGATTCATAGTAATCAAAATTACATTTAGGTGATCGTGACCTTAATAATGTAAAATAATGGCAAGCAGATTGTAGGCCCTATATACAACACAAAATGAAACATGCATAGAGACTCATCTACCAATAGAATTGCAGACATCCAGGTTGCTATAGTAATATGTGACGTATATGCACAAAGCGTGAATGTAACATGAAGCCACAAGCTCACTTTTGCTGGCAACCAAAGGGTAAAGTCGCGTTTGCCAGCACGAGAAATATTGTTACGTCGACATGAATTTAATCATTTATATTTCCTTAAACGGTGAAGTATAACACTCTGTAATACAAAGTAAAAAATATATTTTTTGGGAAAGTTGTTCTTTATTTTGTGTGAAATAAAAAGGAAGTGAAATCTCTTCTACTAATCAAAACCGTTTTATTCTCTTCCGAGACGACATCCCGAGGTACATATGTAGAAATAAGTATATTTTTACAGGAGTTTGAGATTGCTAACTATTATTGAACTATCCGAAGCAGGGGCATTTCAACGTAGCGAATCTACAAGGGGCCCTGTGCCACGACGAGAAACTGCTAGTAGCGATACACTTGATTCCCGCTACACAGTAATCGCTGGCTGCGCCCAGATGAAGTTCAACTCATCTGGGTGCCGGGTCATATTGGCATAGAAGGAAATGAAAAAGCTGATGAACTTGCAAGACAAGCAATAGTTTCACAATTTATTGGGCCAGAGCCGGCTCTAAGAACATCTCGATTTTTAGTAAGAGAGGCTTTTAAGAACTGGTTCAAAGTAGATCATCACAAAACCAGGCTTAAAATCCCAGAAAACAAACATGGTAAACTATTTATTAGAAAACTATGAAAGAAAAGAACTTAACGGTTACTTAAATGTAACAGACTTCAGCTGAGAACAATTATTGCGTTTCTCAAAGGTAATGCTCCTGTGAAAAAGCATTTTAACACGATGGGAATGTTTCAGAGTAACTTAGATTGCAGATTCAGCAACAAAGAAACTGACACAACCCAGCACTTTATATGCCCCTGTAAGGATTTGGTTCACATGGGATATGCAAATTTTGGGAAAATGTTTTTAGAAGCAGAAGAATTTGAAACCATGTATGTTATGAGTAGCGGGCGGATAGGACTAAAATAGTGGCAACTAATCCAATAACAATCATTGAAGTATTATTCATCAATCGCATATAGATCATTTGATCGATTGTTTTTGTTATAATACACAACAAATTATTTCTCTAAATTTTCTGGCAGAAATTGTTTCTCCTGTCACTTAAAATGTTTTAGTACGAAGAAAACTTCAAGTCACATGAAGTCACAGGACAATATCGTAAAGAGGCTATGAAACTTTGAAGATGATTTGTTACGTTATTTTTTACCACGCTTTGGGTGTCAATTTAAAGTAGTTTGTATTGAAGGAGTTGTATTGTATTTCAACTGTTGGGGAGCCGAACACTTGAAGTAGTTGCAACCGCACGTATGGTAAACAGTTTCCGGTAGCCTTTGCCCCAAATGTACTTTCAGGTGGCCTTTGCCCAAAGTTTAAAAAAATATTCACTTTGTAATTTAACTGTTTGTTTAAATATTTTATATTTATGTTTGCCTCGGCTGCGTCAGTATTTATTTTAGAGACACGTATCTCTTGGCACTGTTTCGATGTGACAAGAATGTAGGCTTACACAGATTATAATTTTACTTCACTCCTTTTGTTAATGCTTGACACGATTTAAATAAAACTTCACTGATATAGAGAGCTGTGAGACTCTTTTTATTAATTAATTACACTTTTTAACACGTAAGCTTATTTTTCGTCTCACACGAATACGTATTAAATCTCTCGAGGGCACTTTTTGCATCTGGTCAGGAACACTGTTTGCAGGCAACTGAATTGATTTCAACCGTCTAAACTTGTAAATTTCTGTATTTCAAGTCTCTGATTGGCCATTTCTAATCCAATAGAATACCTTCTTTTAATTAAAGCTTTTTCTGGTTGTTTATTGGCTGTTTTACAAACTGTCACTAAAATTACATTATTGTTACTCCAATAATCAGAAGTAGCATTATTAAACTCTCAAACTCATTATTGCCTCAAGGTTACCTCATTGTTAGGAACTTTTAACTTATTATTCTCACAGATGCTACATTATTAAATTATGTAATGCATTCACATAACATTATTGAACATGTTTACAATAATATAAGCACATGAAATGACTGTTACATTCAATTTACAAATTATTACATACACATTGCTCAATGCGGGCTTTTATTGAATTTACATATTATATAATTTGACTGAAATCATTTAAGTGTTAAAAATGCTGTCTCAACTTGCAGAATAAGAATTGAATTTTTTTCAGATTCACCCAGGAGCATACTGTTCACGCCTCGAAGAAACGTTAGTCCCTGATTTCTGGCCTCCATTTCTTCAATTCTGTAACGAAGACTCTTTCTAGTTTCTCTAAGTACTTTGGTGATCACGTTTTCATAAATCTGTAGGGCAGAAGTTAGTGGTATTCCCTTTTCTTCTAGACATGTGATTGCTTCTGGTAGTTTCCTAAAATAGGTTTTAATGAATATTAATTTAGCTTGGGGGTGCTTCTCATTACAAGCATTTACTGCAGTCTCAATACTTGCAGCTTCCATCTTGTCCAAAGCTTCCAGTACCTTTTGCACATTTTCTAGGTGGTCACTATAATATAATGGTGCTTCTATCCATGTACCCCAACTTGTAAGGTTAGGTTGTGGAGGTAGATGAGCATCTGACAGCATTTCAGGAAATACCTTCACTCTTGAAGGAAACTTCAGGAATACTTTCTTTACAGAGAATATCAAAGCGTTCACTTCAGGAAAGTTTGCCCGAATTTCCTCCGCCAGCCTGTGAAGACCATCTGCTGGACACGCTACATGCACTGCCTTAGGGTAAAAAAAGCCTGCAAAGCATTGACACCCTCAAACACGTATACTGCCACGTCTGTAACTGTTAGTAGAAGATTTCCCTCATTTGCTTGGGCAGGCCACAGGATACGCAGGCATGACGAAGAACGCGAGCAATCGTGGAGTAGTTTGTTTCTTCCAGCACCTTTGTGATAATAAGATGAGTTTTCCCACACTGACATTGGCAATGAACCGTCCACACGAATCTGTGATTTCATCTATAGACAATCATACATTTGAATAATCAATGTCGTCTCGGATTGCACCTAAAACAATAAAATATAAAACGAACCTTTTGGATTTACTGTAATGAGTAAATACTTCTGTACGGTGTAACTTCATTTTTTACAATTTTCTTGATTAAATAGACTTACCTGCTCATAAACAGAACCAAAGTAATTTCTCCTGAATGTAGACTCATCGGGAATTTAACGTGCACCAATATTTTTCCAGGAATCCTTGAAATTCTATATTGTTGGTTTTTTTCAGAGGAATCTTAGCTGACACTAATATCTTGCACAATTCTATTGAGAAAACATCATTTCCAATGTTCCTTGCAGAAAATGCCGACATAAAGAGGTTGATAAACCTTCGAAATGGTTTTTGTAGCGGCATTATTTTCATGAGTTGTTGTTTGTAAATGTTAATTTGAAACGTTTTGTCGCAAATACCAATAAAAATGTAACTTATTGTAACAAATGTAGAAGAAAAATATTTACTGCAGAGTTATATTGATACTATGCATAATTTATTATAAAGTATTCATACATTTATCACAGACTTGGCATAGGACAATTTACCATCAGTTGATAATGTAGGATTCCCATCAATCCAGGCATCCTCCGTGGTATAGGGGTACAATCTCTAGTTTCCGAGGTCACGTGTTCAAACCTGGCGGAGCGCGATGGATTCTTTCGGGCATAAAAATCCTTAGCATGGCTTCCTTCGAAAGGGAAGTAAAACAGATAGTTCTGTATCGTAGATTTACGGTATGTAAAAGAACCTCAAGCCTGATATAGAGACCTCTCAGCAGTTAAAGAGCATCCATAAATAAAACTCAATTTTTTTCCCCATCAATTCATCGTTCTGGATTTTTCCTTGGCATCTTCTCTGTTCACTCACATTTACAAAATGACAATGATGAAAAAAGAAACAATTCTGTGTACAGGACAGTTCCGACAACATTGGTGCAATAAACTATCTATTGTTGACAAACACGTTCTTGGTGCTCACTGACTTGTAAAGATTTTAAACTGCAGCTACCTGACCCATGCACGGTCACTACTGAGCTGTTTCATATACAAATAAATGCTCGTTTAGATGCAAAAACACTCACCTGCCTTGAAATAATCCTGAGTTTTCAGTTTTATTAAATTTTATTCTCACAGTTATGGAACATCTTTAAAATGTCAGTAACCCTTGTAAAAAAGTATAAAATATGCATGTATACAGAAATATTTGCAAAATATGCAACAAACCTCTAAATATGTATTTATATGCATTATACGATTTCCTTTATAGATTCCCCGCAGCATGAAAATATTTATTTCATGAGCATATGTTTATCTCTTAAGGAGCGAAACATGCAAATACGCAGGAATCCTCACTCTAGTTATGAGACAGTATTCCTTGGTAAAGGGTGCAGGCAGAATGCATTGGCTTTAAAACGATATAGGTAGCACAATAAGCCCAAGGCTGATGTGCGACCGGAGCAACAGTGGATATCTGTATCGTATAAGACAAGACAGGAACAGTAATCGCTGGGAGTCAAATCAGGGAATGTGGCGAATATACAAGCCTTGAAAGCGAAGATCGTGTTATGCATTCTTTGGTGCACTCTTACCTGTTGCCTCCCAATGTTTGGACTGCCCCTTCGTTTCTAGCGTGTATTGCTGAATCCATGTTTCATCTACTCTTATGAAACGTCGGAGAAACTCACTGTAATTGTGTTTAAACACGCCTAAACACTTGAGAAATGTTCACATGAATGAATTTTTGGTGCATTGTTAACACACGTGGCGCCCATCAAGCGGAAAGTTTTCTCGTACCAAAATTTCGTGTAAAATGTAGAGGAAACGGCCCTCTTTGCAATGTTAGTCAACTCGCGTTCTTTCAGTCAGTGATCAATGAGTGCGGCATAATGAGTTTTTGTCATAGTTTCGCGGGTTGTCGCGGTTATGGGAGCTCTGACGGCTCATCATCTTTCATGGATATACACTGCCATTGCACTGCATTGAAAATTGCAACACTAAGAAAGAATTTCCCGAACAACTCCAAACTTGGTTGAAGTGTAGAAGAGTGTGCAAGCAATAACTGATTAGGTTGGCAGAGAGGTGGAATACACGTAGGCCGAGCAGAGCCCTCTCGTGTCGGTCCAACAATGTTAGTTGCGTCCAGTGTAGTCAGGGCAGAGCTGTCAAACAAGGTGGAAACAATAAAGTGAGTGCCAGTATACCTTGTCGACGTCAACGGGAGCCACATCGGCATTTGAGTGGGTTTGTCATACCGTGACATTTCGGCTCGTACAGGGCATGCTGCTACGACAGTGATGCGTGTGTGGAGCCAGTGGATAGACGAAGGTCGTACACAGCGAAGAGCGGGTACTGGAACGCGGAACGGGATGATCGTCATCTTGTCCACATGGCCATAACGGACCGTACAGCTTCATCCACAGTGTTGGCTCGAAGCTGGAGCACTGCAACAGGTGTGAACTTGTCTGCATCAAAGGTTCGTCGCTGTCTGCTGCAGGTTGGACTGGTTGCGTGCATGCCATTACCTCGGCTTCCATTATCCAAAAACCACAGCTCCTTCGACTGCAATGGACACATGAAAAACGTCACTAGGGCTGCTGAATGGCCAAATGTAGTCTTTTCGGACGAGTCACGCTTCAACGTGCCCTACAGTGATGGCCGCATACGTGTCCGGCGGTACCGTGGTGAGCGTAACCTGGAAGGCTGCATTGTTGAGCGGACAAACACCAGGTGTGATGGTTTGGGGCGCCATTGGTTACAACAACCGATCTCGCCTCCTACGAATTGAGGGCACTTTGAACAGCAACCGGTACCTAACGGTACTCCCCCGCTTCAGGCATCTCCAAAGGCCACATTTTAACAGGACAATGCCCGGCCACATATTGCAAGGAATGTACAAGCCTTCTTCGCAGAGCGACGGGTACCATTGCTTCCCTGGCCTGCACGTTCGCTTGACATGTCGCCCATCGAACATGTCTGGGATATGGTTGGTCAGCACCTGGTGTGTCACGGTCCTCCAGTAACCAGTGTCACGGATTTGTGAGCTCGAATACAAACTGTGTGGAGGGAAATCCCTCAGGAACTTATTCAGAGCCTTTTTTATTCAATGCCACGGCGTATAGAAGCACTGATTGCAGCGCATGGAGGCCACACAAAATACTGAATATTAGGGCTCAAAGGTCATGTATAGATTTGAAAAGTTTATCATTTGTTACTTGTCATGTACCTAACCTGTGGTATTAAATTCATTGAATTCATGTGTTTCCTTCTTGGTGTTGCAATTTTCATAAACGGCAGTGTAGATATGACCACGCTTAACCGTCAAAAACTAAGTGAAAGCATTCCTTAATGTCGATTCTAACTCCTTTTGAATTTATGTTGGAGTATGAAGTACTTTTAACATAGCTCATACCAAATGTTGAGAACAACCCTTTGTTAAAACTGCAATTCCAGCACTGTAATAAAAACGACTACATTGTCGTAATCTAAAGACTCTACACTTCGCGTTGTGATGTGGGAGTATAATACGTTGGGTGCTATTTTGGTGTGGTGTTATTTCTCCTCTACCACAAGAAACAACTGAATAGCGACGGCACTTTAAATAGATGACAAAATATGGGTACTTTAGGTGTCATTTTGGGTGTGCTATTAAAACACTTTGCAACGGGTTAAAACAAGTTGGGTACCATGGATGTGGTATGGTTGGGTTGCTGGGTTCGTTGTGGGTGCGGGGGTGTGTGTTGTGATCGTAGGTTCTTAGCCCCTCATGAGTTCGTTCCCCTTTCAGTGATAATGTGATATGGGACCGGGGAAGGATTCCTATCTCAGGTACACAAGCAAAGAAGGCACAGGTAACCAGTAGAAGAGCTTGGGTTGCTGGTCACTTTATTCTTTCCAAAAACACACTCCTTCTGTCCCGCACACAAGACACAAGCCGATCGCTACAGTTATGATGATTTATTAAGTCGCTGTCACCTAATCTACGTCCAGATAATAAGTTGTTTTTACTCACTATAACAGGCTAATTTCTACAATTCTTACTCATTCTCTTGAACTACGCTATACGTGAACTTTTTTAATGTAGACTTAGTTATTTTGCCGGTCACTGCGTCGGAAATGCAACACTTAGCGTTTTAACATGATGCCGGTCGGAACGAGAGAGCAACAGAAAGTGATTTTCGTCTTCGCGGCTCCTACCTCGTTCTGTCGAGGATCGTTTCCTATTTTATGCCCATTTTCTAGGCGACTTGGTTTGGTCCTTAACCACGTGACTTATCACGTCGGTTATTTGTTACTTTCTTTCCTACGCTTAATTTCTATTGGCGGTTCTTCTACCAAGACTAGTGCGAATTGCTATTTTCAATCTGGAATATTTTATGTCCTGTCGCTCATTTCTAGTGTTCGTTTTTCTGCTTCGGTGAATTTGGAGACCGATTAAGCACGTACATCTTGGTCGCATTGGAATGTTGTCTTTTGTTCGGAAAGCCACATGTTTGGCAGAATTCTTTATAGACAGGAGACCTTTCCGGTGTGTCCTGTTATAGTCTCAAGCTCTTTTAACAGTTATGTTCCGGTCTACACTTCTGCAAACTTTAGCTCTTTTGAAATTTCATTCCTTATGCTACAAATATGACTAATTTTATGTGTATTTATTCTATTTATTATCCCTGAATATATAAATAATTGCCAGATGCGTGTTTCTGCTTCAGGTGGCACAGTGTAACGTCATTAGGTTCTGTCAAATATGAGCATAGGCAATATTTGCAAAATAATCGAGATCGGTGTTTCGCTTCAACAGCGTGCTGTAATTGAACTCCTTGTTAAAGGGGGAAATCCTGTTGCTGAAATTCATCTCAGATGTCAGCGTGCATATGGAGATATGTGCATTTCCCCCAGCAGTGTTACGAGATGGGGACAGAACATCAAATGAGCCTCGTAGCGGTCACCCTCGAAATGCCTCCATGGTACGGAACAAAGAAAGAGTTGGAGTTCATTAGAGAACAGAGACCTACTACTGCGAATGAAATCGCACCAAAAATTGCAGTAGGACACAGAGCAGTGCAGGAAATGATTCAAAGCTTGGGTTATCAAAATATTTGTCCCCGTTGCATCTCATAATTATTGACCGAAGACCACAATCTTTAGAGAAGAACCATCAAGACCTTCTTCAGAGATTTCGAAATTAGGGAAATGGTTTCATTTGATGAGGATTGTGACAGGCGATGAAGACTGGCTGCATCATCATTAGCCTGAAACGAGACGCTAAAGGACATTCTAAAAGGGTGCGTCAATGACTTCAGGCAGTCGGACGTCATTTGCAAGGCGATTTTCAAACTTATAGAATGCTGGCGAAAAGCTGCGTAAAGAAATGGGTTATATTGAAAAGTAACAAAAGTCTGTAGGTTAAAATGAAGTACATGGTTGGTCTAAAGACATAAACATTTATAACAATAGGTTGCTTATAACCAGGGCCGAGATTTTTGTTATTAACGATAAAAGCGAAATGTAACGGAAAGATGCAGCAAGAAGTACATGGCTACTTATGACAAATGTGATCTATTTGTGACTATACTTTTGTCACGAATTGTTGCGAAAATTAATTGCTTTTGCAAAAATCGTTATTTTTATGATAAAAAGGAAAAAATGGCATTTTTAAAATGTGTATTTAATTTTGAAGATGTTGGCTGTAAAGGAATGAGAATTCATTTGGCAATGTAGATTAACCCGCAAATTTAGACTATGCTATTATCAGGCAGAGGGGGTTTAGCAAGTAAACAGAGCAAATCATGGCACAGAACAAAAATGACCGATTCTGTTTCCCTCCACTACAGCAACAGCTCTGGTGGAGCCAGAAGTGGAGGATGGACATCAGTCCGGGAAATAGCTCTGTGCTTGCCCGGGGGAGAGCTCAGTGCAAAGTTCGGCCTCGGCCACGACGCACTCATTCCCTGTATTCCGCTCAACAATGCCGACACACCTCAAACTACGCCTGTTTGAGGCGATTATCCCGCCTCGATTCTGTATGGTTGCGAGGTTTAGGGATCGGCGGCCAGCGACCACCATCCGCAGGCTGCAGACCATCCAGAACAGGGCGCTTCGGATGATCTATGATACCGGGCGTAGTTCCCGTCACATTTCCTACATACCCACTCCGGTCTCCCATACATCGTGGACGTGGTGCGGGAAAGAACCCGTACCGTGTATACGAAACTTACTTACCACACCAACCAGCTCGTGCACCTTGGTTCGCTGTGACCACAGGGCACCAAGACAACGAAAGAGCTACCGGTTACCAAAGGACGCCTTGGGCCTCCGAGGTTAAAGGCTACCAATCCTACACATCACAAGTTCCCCGAAGTTAAGCAGTATTGGGCTTGGTCACTAGCTGGATGAGTGACCGTCTAGCGGTGACTCACCCGCCTGCTACCTTGGATATTTCTTAGACCATAACCCAAAAGCCATGCTGCTTCGCTGCGCAAGCGGTCGCCAAAGTTAAGCAGTATTGGGCTTGGCCACCACTTGGACGCATGACCGCCCAGGTGGGATCTCCGAGACCCAAACTCCGCCTATTGACAGAAAACATAAAAGCTTGCGTAAATCCGTTTTTCCCTACTGTATCGCACAGGTAATGTCGCATTTGCGGCTAGGTACTGTGGCGATTTACACTCCGCCCCGGTGAACCTGGACGACCTGCTCCCGTTTACTGTGGCAATATGTCTAAAGTGAAGAAGAGCTCATCGTTCACAACAAGCATGTTTGAAACATAATTTGGCGCAGTTGGTGAAACCATCAGATGTAACATTAGAGCTCAAAGGGCGTTTAAAACATGTTAAATAACCTGTAATTCAATGAAACTCAAGGAACATGTGACATTTTTAGAAAGGAACAGTGAGGAAGGTAGACTTTCAAACTCATCTGCTCCAAACTATAAATTAGAATTTTTTGAAGATCAGTGTCATATGCTAATAAGAATGGATATTACTTTAAAAAATTGCTTTCGATGTAAAAGAAAAGACAATGTAATTCAGACGCTATACATATATACTCGTTAATTTTGGTCTACCTGGTATCAAAGTAGGGATAGTGCCTTCAAACCGTACATCATATTTATTTGCAGAGGACACTGCAAGGTCACAAACGCTTCCACCTTCTCTCGCGACCAACCCTTGGTGTGTTCCTAACTTGATGGTTTACTTACTAAAACCCCTCTGCCTGGTTATTTATTATTCTATTTTATGACCTACAGGAACCATCTATGACAGCTTACAGGGTTTTTCGGAGCTTTTGGAACATTCCGTTAGAAATACTTTGGTTTTGAAGTAATTGCTGCAGCGGAAAAATAATTGACCGCGTTGAAACAATATAAATAAACTACGAAAATGCGACCATAATCAGTGAACGTGATCAACAATCGATAACAAAACATCACGCCTCAGCTGCGACAATGAAAGCCATTGTATATGACATTAAAAATTACCAAGAAGTTTATACCATGATTTAAGGTATAAATATTTGTGTATTTTTCAGGAAAGTTTTTAAAATAAACACAACAACAACAAAAAACCTGGCCCTGCTCGTGAACTTCAGTATGACCCCCGTATTTCAGTTTTATCCATTTTGTAGAACATTTTAACACTAGTTTGTTTACTTATATCACAAACAAGTGACTACACTTACACGTCTGAAACGTTACAGCGCGCCATCTAAAGATGCTAGTTAACCATCACAGAAATATGACATGTTTGAGTCAGGCCGAGAACTTTTAGAATTCTCCTCATACGTGCTCTGCTTGCTAGAGGTATATCATAGAGAATATAAAAAGTACCTATAGTCAATAATATGAAAATATTTTATTCTATACAACAAAGTAATGTTACACTATATTTCTTAAAATTGCAAGGCCAAAGGAATCATAACATGAAGTAGATAATGTCTTTAGGAGTTTGTTTATTTTAGCTCCGCGTATTGACGCCAATTTGAAGAAAGTGTTCTGTTGTTGTTGTTGATGTTTTTGCACCACGTATGGGTGCCAATTTGAAGTAGGTATTGTCTTTGCGTTGTTTTTGTTTGCACCACACATTTGAACGTTAATTTGAAAAAGATTGTTTGCTTTAATTCACTTCTTTTTATTAATCCTTGACACAAATTAAATAACACTACACTGATATTAAGAGCTGTGAGATTCTTTAATTTAATATTTGCACTTTGTTAACGCGTATACTTAATTTTCGTTTTACACGAATACGTAATATTTCTTTAGAGAACACATCTTCCATGCAGTCAGTACCAAGGTCTGCAGGCAACTGAACATATTTCAACCGTCCAAACCCGTAAGCTTCTGTATTTCAAGTCTCTGATTGGCTAATCCTAGTCCAATAGAATACCTGTATTTTATTAAAGCTTTTTCTGGCTGTTGATTGACTAATTTTAAACTGTCACAAAATTTACATTATCCTTGCTCTAATCATGATTAGTAACATTTAAACTCTCAAACTCGTTATTTCCTCAAGGTTACCTCACGGTTACCTCATTGTTAGCAACTTTAAACTTATTATTCTCACAGCTGTTACATTATTAACTTACGTAATGCATTCACATAACATTTTTAAACATGTTTACAATAACATAAGCATATGGAATGACCGTTACATATATTTTTACAAATTATTACATACATATTGCTTCAAGGGCGGGCTGTTATTGAAATTACATATTATATAATTTATTTGAAATTATTCTAGTGTTAAAAATACTGCCTCAAACAGGAAACACAAATCTAAAACTTGAACTTTGTTTTCTCAAAAATCCATCTTTTAATATATGCCCTTCTTACGTACAAGTCCTGGAGATATTTTTAGGTAAGATTAAGGAACGAAAGTGTTCTACAACCAGTAACTTTCACTGTTATTGGGTAAAGAAAAGGTTGTTTTACTGCCTGAGAGAAGCTACTCCTAGAATAGCAAGTTAAAATGTAAGGGGCATTCTTGGTCTTGAATTTGTATGTAGTGTTACCCTTGCAAATTGGCCGGCGCGCTGGGAGTATAATGTATGTACCTGGTTGAATAATAATCATCTGCATACAGACAGACCGGCTGGCCTGAGATCGTGAACAGAATGTTGTTGTCCTGGATCATAAATACAGAAGCAGGCGACGTTCAAATAATGACAGTTCTTCCCTCTATATGAATGGCCAACAGTTCAAGGACATTGCAGAGGACAAAAGCATCAAACCAGCTCGGTATTACCTCTTCTCTGCTCTCAGGCTTCCCTTCCGCTATCAGGGTTGCCAACGCAAGCTATTAGAAACCCACTCGATGGTCTTCGAAAACCCTCAATTTTCTACGAAAAAACTCTAGATTTTAATATGTAGATTTACGTAGTGGACTTGAAAATTATGAGGCTTCCCTTACCCGCTGCAGAGGATTACAGAGATATACACTAAGAAGTGTGCAATCATGGTTGCTTTTGATTTTGTAAAGCAGAACTTCGATCCTCTCCTAACCGAAACAGGTTACTTTTCGAAATGCGAATATCGTTATTATCATGTACTACAGCTAACGTGATACAAAAACACAGACAGGGGTGTTTTTTATCACAAAAAGGTCATTAAGGCACGGACTCGTGAATGAGAGGTCTGTGGTTCGAATCCCGCTAGGGCGCCTTCCCTGAGATTTTATTTACAGGATTTCCTCGTTACTGGCAAATGCTAGGGAGGCACCTTAAAACTTAGACCTGGTACGTTCCATTCCCAAATTTACTTTCCCAATTATCATTTAATTTTATGTATCATCAATGTCCATCACCTATGGTGTCGTATGTTTAAGAATGGGCGCTTAACACTACTAAAAAGTATTTTAAAATATTACGGTTTCATTATGAAACCATTATCGGCCCTTCAGGGATTAGCCCTTGAAGTAGTTGTTTATATTGTTTACCCCACGCGTTGGGAGCCAATTTGAAGAAGTTTTGTTGCTGCTACGTATAGAAAGACAGTTTGAAGAAGATGTATTATATTTCGACTGTTGGGGAGCCGAACTTGAAGCAGTTGCAGCCGCAGTTTCCGGTAGCCTTCGCCCCAAAATGTACTTTCCGGTGGCCTTTGCCCCTAGTTCAAAAATATTAACTTTATAATTTGACTGTTTCTTTAAATATTATATATGTATGTTTGCGTCGGCTGCGTCAGTATTTATTTTTAGAGACATGAATGTGTTAGGAGGGAGTGGTGCGACTGAAGAATGTCGGCTTACACAGATTATAATTTTACTTCATTCCTTTTATTAATGCTTGACACGATTTAAATAACACTTCACTGATATAGAGAGCTGTGGGATTCTTTTGTTAATTACTTGCACTTTTAAACACGTAAACTATTTTCGTCTCACACTGAATACGTATTAAACTTCTCGAGGACGCATCTCGCGTCCGGTTAGGAACACTGTCTATAAGCAACTGAACTCTGAATTTATAAATTTTGCTATATTTCGGTTTCTGATTGCTAATCCTAATCCAATACAATACTTTCGTTTAACTTAAGCTTTTTTCTGGTTGTTGACTGGCTGTTTATAAACTGCCACAAAAATTACATTATTGCTTCCAAGAATCAAGTAGCATTAAACTTTCAAATTCATTATTGCCTCAAGGTTACCTCATTGTTACCTCTTTGTTAGCAACTTTTAGCCTATTATTCTCACAGCTCCTACATTATTAAATTACGTAATACATTCACATAACTTTATTACACATGTATACAATAATATAACATATACAATGACTGCAATATACACTTTTTATATATTGTTGCATACACATATTGCTTTAAGGCGGGCTGTTATTGAATTTATGTATTACATAATTTGACTGAAATCATTTAAGTATTAAAAATACTGTCTCAGCCTTTCGGCTGCTTCCAGCCTCAATCCATCTACGCCTTGGCCTTCCTAGGTTTCTTCGGCCTATAACTGCATATGACAATACTATTTTCGGAATCCTTGTATTATTCATTCTTTCTAACTAATGCTCCTCCCAACTAGAGCTATATTCCTCCATTTTTCCTTTACTGAAAACATTTGTAATTGATTTCGTATATCTTGAGTTCTTATTCTATCCAGACGCGCGTGTCCCAGTAATGCCTAAGACATTTCATTTTTATATATGGATGTAGTCCTTTACCAATGTCAGTGTTCACTGCCATAAAACAGCACGGCACTGCCATCTGTCTGGATTTCTTATTAACTGAGGCTTATTAGTGAGTTTTTTATGTGGACGGGGCACTAACGCAGGTGCACAACCCCTAATCCTGGAGGGCTGGGGAGATTTCTGCTGGGGCCTCCTACCCTTAGATGGCCACCTTTACTGAGTTATTAGCAGTCCTATTCGCGAATTGTTTCGGAGTTTCTTTCTGTATACATTTCACTAAATGGTGCGCTTTTACTGTTATTAATTCTTATAAGCTAATATGGAGCCTTACGAGGAAGCTGGTAGATCAAAAATGTGGTCACGGCTAAACTCACTACAGGGCAGGAGAATGCCGTCCCCTAAAAGGGTTCCCCCTTTAAAGCTCCAATATTAAGTAGAACACATTTTAATAAGAGTAACATATACAAAGTTGAGCTTTATACAATAATCAAGACCTTATTCTTTACAATTTGTTCAAGTTGAAGGAGGCATTAAGTAAAACAAAGACTCATAAATAGCTTAAATACAGATAAAGGAGACGCGAATAGCCTTATCGTAAATCAGAACACACACGCAAGGCTGTGAAATATGCATATCCAATCTGAAAAGCTTAATAGCAACGGAAAAACCCAAGCAACGACAGATCGATTCAGAAAAATCCAACTTCTCGCTGTAATAAAGGATTCGTTACGCCATAAAACTTAAAGACTCACCCAGAGATCTGCCGGAAACCAACTCACATGAGAGAAGGAATCACCCGACCCCGCTAACCTAGCGCGACAGGTGTCCGCGAAAGGAACGCCGAAAATACGCCAAAACCTCACGACGGGAAATACCAAAACTATTTGTGGGACAGATTAACAGAAGACAAAGTCAATAAAGTGCGATAGCACAGTATTAAACCCCATGGAAAGCGCTGCTGCGTCCGTTCTTTAATCCGCAGTGTTTTTCATTATTAATT
Organism: Deroplatys truncata; assembly: GCA_030765065.1. NCBI lineage: Eukaryota > Metazoa > Arthropoda > Insecta > Mantodea > Mantidae > Deroplatys > Deroplatys truncata. The sequence continues at coordinate 263,678,692 of CM060975.1, read as the reverse complement.
ATTAGTTTAAATGCCGCTAAAATTCTCTCTAGGTGAAATAAACTATTTGAGGTTGCGAGAAGCTTTAGACGTGGCGGATGACCATCTAAATTGACGGCCTGTACGCTATTTCTCTTTAATGGAATCCCGCGTTCGACTCCAATGCAGGCTGAATACTGCTCATAAAGAGAGTATGTCGCTATTGAAGAATAATACCTTAAAGGGAAAAGAGTTTCTGAACTTTATGGGGAACGTGAGAAGAGAAAAACTTTATAAATCTAAGAGTAAAATATTTGAAATATGCTTAGCTGAAATTCGTTTCTGCAACTTATTTTCTCAACGATGATTAAATGTCAGTGTACAAGTATAGTCTGGCGCACTGTTACACCAAAAACACGGCGTTTTTCACCCAAAATGTTATATTTTGTGGTGTAGGCCGAAGGCTACCAGAAAATGATTAATTTAGGTTACCCCAACACGCACATGGAGGCACAACTCGTTGGCAGCAAAATTCCGAGACCTTGGTGTGATAAATTAAGAGGAAGGCGTGGGCTTTTATATTACATTGAAAGACTACATAACACACATTACCTGGAACCTATTCACAAAAACGTTTGGCTTCTCTACATAATTAACAAAGGAAACAGGATGAAGGGAGATGCCACAGACCATACACACAACTGGTTCCAACGGCCACTTACTCTCGAGTGACGCTATCTTGCCCCTACCAACCGTGTCTAGCTAGGGCTGACGTCATACCAGACAATTTCAAATATATCCTTTCCTTTGGTGTGGTCCGCGTCAAAAGGAAAGAGCATCGAGCCGAAATATAACTAAGGAGACTCAATAATGTTACGTCTGGTAGCAACAATACAGTGCTGCTGTGCGTCTGGTAATGACAATATTAATAATACGCTACATCACGTTACCTTTCAACTGTGTGCAGCGTATAATTCAATAGTGTATAGGTATTTTATACATATACAATTGGTATTACTGATAAGCTATCCATGAGGGGATAGATGGGGTAATGGGTTTCTGACTTAGGCACACAACCCTTTTCTTTATTGCTTTCTCTACTGCCTAAGTACGTGGAGGAAGTATTGTACTCCAGCCAAACATTCTACATCAAGATACGTATTACGTTACATACATTTGAGGTTCCCTGACACAAGAATACCATTTCTGGAAAAAGATCCTTCTCTGCGTGGCAAAGGGATTGATGTTTCCTTTATAGTGTTTAATGTCCGTTCTTACAACATACGGCACCATAGGTAGTGGACACTGGTGAAACATGCAGTGATAATTGGAAACGTAAATTTGCCAGTTGTGAGGAAAACCTGGAAAAATCCTATCCTGTAGAGATTTGAACCGCAGATATCCTTTAATGAGTCCGTGCCTTAAAGACTTCAGCTATCCTGCGAGTGGATGGATGTGTGAACAGCATAATTACAAATGATGGTCGTTTAATCTAAACTTCGTATTTACGAATCATAAACACGAAGATTTTCACGAATTTTTCGCCATAAAATTAACCCTTGACATGGAATGTTTTAGTTTTGCTTTCTCAATTGTTTCAGACTTTGGCATGGCAATTAAAATGTATATTTTAAATCGTTTGCGAATAACTGGGAAGACATCACCATTCGTACTGAATTCTATATAATTTGGAAATCACTTGAGATAGACATAAACTTACTATAGAAACAATGCATAGTTCATTCAAATAAACAATTTGTATCTGATAATTTTTTTACCTAGTGACAACTATTTATGAAATATTCCCTACACCTTTACCTTGTATTTGATCAGCATGTAAACAAACGACTTATCTACGACGCACTGCTATTCAACTTGAATACAATCGATCTTACGAGGAGCACTATTTATATTTTGAACCTAATAATTAATACAAAGTAATTTCTGATTGAAAACTGCTTTACTGTTTTTCAAAATATTCTACTCTATGATCATTACACTTTTGCATCCGTTTGAACCATTTGTCAAAGCATTTATTCTAGTCTTCTTGCGACACCTCCAAAACATGGTTTTTGAAGACATGAACGGCTTCTTCTGCCAACGAAAATCGTTGTCCACGCAATTTCTTCTTGATGTTCGGGAACAAAAAGAAGTCTTTGGGTGCCAAATCAGGACTGTATGGCGGATGACCCATCAATTCGATTTTTTGAGCCTTCAAATACTGTTGTTAGACGAGATGTGTGTGTGCGCTCGCATTGTCTTGATGAAGAACGATCCTACGGTTCTTGTTGATTTTCCTTACTTCACCGAGGACTTCCGGCAAACGAATGGTTGTGTACCATTCGGCATTGACCATTTTACGTTGCCCTAAAGGCACTGTTGGCCAGTTTTACTGGAAAAGCAGGCGACCATTTGCTTCGAAGTGTTTCGAGTGCGAACAACTTTTGTTGGATTTGCTTCATCTTGAAACACCCATACAGTCGACTACTGTTTACGTTCCGGTTCATATGCATAGATCCATGATTTTCCACTTGTTACAATCTTATATACGTCTTTTGAGGCACCGCCATTGTATTTTTTGAGCATTTTTGTACACCATTCGACACGAGCATATGTTTGAGATTGCGGCAAAATATTTGGCATCCAACGACGGCAAACCTTTTTTACGGCTAAATAATCATACAATATTTTATATATGCTGATGGAGCTAATGCCTAGGGTTGCCTCAATCTCACAATATGTCGCATGACGATCTTTCATTACTAGTTTTTGCGCAGCATCAATGTTTTCTGGCACAACAACTAATTTTGGACGACCTTCACGAACTCCATCATTGAGCGAACGGCGGCCACGATTAAATTCGTTATACCGTCGTTTCACAGTGGCAAAGGATGGAGCTTCGTCGCCAAATGTGGAAGTTTGTTGATCGATGCACTCTTGTCCTGATAATCCACGTCGAAGTTCGTAATAAATCATTGCACGAACATTTTCACTAGTTAATTCCATGTTTATGTTGACACACAATTTTCAAGTTAGTGTAAACAAAACAAATGACGCTCTATTGACAAAATGTTTGAAGTAGATTATGGTAAAAAATGTCAAAATTTCCATTGGAAACGTCAGATGGCACCTACAACACTCAGGGTTGCCAAGGCTCAAAATATAAATAGTGATCCTCGTATTAATACAAAATTGCATTTTAGGATATGCGAAAATGTTAAAGAGCTTACTTAGAATGATAACTAATATAAACTTATCTGTATAAAATTTTGGCTCCGCACATGTTACGGTTCCTGATTTATTCCTTGTGTGCAGAGGGACAGACAACGGTGCAACGTTAATAAGTGCTCTGCTACAGAATGCACTGAAAATATTTTAAAAATCTGATACGTTGCACTCACATGCCTTTCTCTGCTGTTTTACAAACTATTTTTACAAACGCTTGTTCTCCATCTACTTATTGTTAGTTGAGATAAACATTTGAAGAGATATCTTATTGCTAAGTTTTTTGAAGATCCAAGGGAAATATGGTAAGCTTTAAGCGATATTCAAATCTTTTAAGAGCTGATTGCTATGTGAAGCATTCCATTCTCTTTGCATGTCCAGGATAAAAATGAAAGAAAGAAAGAAAGAAAGAAAAATGAATAACGACATGTGAGAAAAAGTTTAAGTATTGGAAAATTCAAACAAATAACAAGGAATATCTCGGAAACGGTTCACTCCACAAAAAAGGATATGATATTGTCGCAGCCTCTAAACAACACGCTCAAGGGGCAGAACACTCGCTAGAGAGGTATCAGGTAGTTAACAAATTTAATAAGGCGAGGCTACGACTAGGGACGCAGCTAAAGTGAAAGTGCAGAAATATTATTGAATACTGGCAAAAGGACACTTACAGGGTTCAAAATAGGTAGAAGGAGCTTTATACTATCATAAATAAGACAATAAAGATCTGGATGGCAAAGGGTTTATTAGATAAAACTTACTACATACCCCATCTCCTTAGTTCCATGCCTGTCGGGCGAGGCCGCCATGCATTCCTGCATGGGGAGAGCGTAACACACGTCTGGTCTCGTTGGCTTCTGCTCACTGACTCTTTTCCCAAGCACACCACGAATAGCGTGGGGACGCCATGCAAACTACCCCCACCTAAACTGCTACCCCCACCTAAACTACAACCGCCATCTACAATCCAGGTGACCAAAGGGACGTATGCGCATACGTCACAATATAAATAGTGTGTTTTAACGACAGCTACATTTTTTGTGTAGCAACATTTTGTTTATCTCTTAGGTTTACCAGTAATACAAAAGTCATTCAGAATGAAGAGGACTTTAGAGGACATTCCCAGAAAATTCAAGATATACATTTCATTTGCCATGAAAATATCTTAAATATATGATATTTTAATCAAAATCGTTACAGCCATTTTTTAGAAAATCAAAATTTTCAAAAAATGTTCCAGGTAAATGTAGTCTAGGGTGAGAGAATTTTCTTGTAAATCTTTGTGTCGCATCGTAGCAAAACACTGAGCTTAAATACCAAGTTTGGTGTTTATTCGAATTTTCGTTTTTGAGTTATGTTGTTCACAGACAGACAGACAGACACATACATGGACATATTTCCAAAAATGCTTTATTTAGATTCAGGACACCTCAAAAAATGTATTTCTGGTATAATCTCGGTATCGAATTTTTGGGTGGAGTACAGTACTCCTGCTTGCTATACGTAGTAGAGAAAGTAAAAATGCGTCTAAAGGAGTGTCTAGAAAAGAGCTCTTCAATTAATAGGACGTTTGATTTAGTTCAGACGAAGTTGTCCAAAATATTTCTTTAAGAGTTCCAAAGTCTGTATGAACAGACACTTGTACTAATAAACAAGAGACTGCTTCCCAGAATGTTGTATGTACAATATATCAAGGAATGAAACGGGGCTATAGAATATTACTAGTCCTGTTCAATATTCACATAGACGACTTAAGATAAGGGGAGAAGAAGAAACCAACTCCGGGTATAAAATTAATAACAAATTTACCGTAAACACATTATTATATACTGATAGTTTGAGAAAGTTTTATAAATGGTACAGTAGAGAGTTTACCAAAGTTTCCCTCGTTATAATATGACTATTTGAAAAAAAACACTAAATGGCTACCTTAGGAAATTAACCTCTAAGAAATAAAATTGTTATTGATAACTAGTTGTGCTAGGACCTTTATGACCTAACAAATCACCATCATCATCTGCAACCAAGCTTTAGACCATTTCTGATCTGTTCCGGCTCTTTACTGTATTTGATCGCTCCATCTTTTATCAATTACTTGTTCCATTAGCTGGTCGTCCTCGAAAACGGAACGTTTCCGTACATGGGTTACTATTCTAAACATGATTTACGTAGTCCCCCCTACAAGTGCTAAAAGTTTGTAACGGGAATTTCCTAATATCCGGTATATTTAAGGATCAGAGCAGTCTTATTAAAAATTACGTGCTCCATCCTGAAAATCCTAGACCTAATAAATAAATGCAATAAAGATGCGATTCTAAAAATTAGCATTTCTCGGAGAATATGGAATAGTATAAGAAGAACTTCTGTTAAGGGAGAAAAAGGAGGCCAAATTAAAATTTAACAAAATAATAACATTATTGCTTTTCATTATCGTATTGCATTGGTCAGAGTCGGATGAAAAGAAATCCCATGCCAAATCTACATATATCTAATATTTTCTTTCTTCTTTATAATTTATTTTTAACCTATCAGCAAACAAATGTTGCTTTACAGGCTTTTGATGAAATATTAGTTTAACGCAATAATGTTGGCTCCTCTAACATAAGTTAATGTGCATATATAACATAAAAATCTGATGTGTTACACTCACATGAGTTTCTCTACTCTTGTACAAACTATTTTTACAAACTCTTATTCTCCATCTACTTCATGTTAATCGAGATAAACATTTGCAGACTCTATCTTATTGCTAATTTTCTTGTAGATATAAGGGGAATATATATTTACAAGGGCAATATAGAAATACAGTAGCCTTTAAGCACATACATCTCTCTTAATAGCTGGTTGCTAGGTGCAGCACCATTCCCTTTGCCACAGATTAATACTCTTTGCATATCCAAGGCAAAAATGAATAACGAATTCCCATTTGAGAAAGCAAGTATTGAAAAATTTAAGAGAATAACAAGCAATATCTCGAAAATGGTTCACTCAAAAAAAAATGTATATGACATAAATTGTGTATTTTAACGCGATCTACATTGTTTGTGTAGTAAAATTTTGTCTATCTCTTATGGTTTACCAGTTATGCAAAAATCGTTCACAACGAAGAATACTTTTGGAGACATTCCCAAAAAATTCAAGATATACATTTTATTTGTCATGAAAATATCTTAAACATATGATATTTTAATCAAAATCGTTAGAGGCATTTTTAAGAAAATTAAAATTTTCGAAAAATGTTCCATATAAAGGGTAATCTGGGGTGGGGGGATTTTGTTGAAAACCTTTGTGTCGCATCTCTGGAATATACTGAACCTAAGTACCAAGTTTGGTGTTTATCCGACTGTTCGTTTCCGAGTTACGCTGTTCACAGACAGACACAGACACACACACGGACATGTTTCCAAAAATGCTTTTTTGGATTCAGGGGGTCTCAAAACATGTATTTCCGGTGAAATCTCGGTATCGAATTTTTGGGTGGAATACAATGCTTCCCCTACTTACTATACGTAGTAGAGAAAGTAAAAATATACAATTATATACAATACCATAATATACAGTTATGTACAATAATAGTAATTAGTTTACTGAATCAGTGAGTGAACAAGTGTATGGTTAAAATATGGTTTTGAAATTTATGTGGTCACTGTCTTCGGAATCGATGAGCAGATCTTGAGATTTTCTTTTCAGTCTATTTATTTGATGTGTTCTGTTTCCAAAGTTATACGTGCGAGCTCCAGGTATTGTAAATAGTTTACTGAAGAAGGATTATGAGAGGGCCTTAATGTATTCCTGATGAGGGAAAATGCCAAGTTCCTGATGAAGTTGACTATTTCTAACGAACCAAGAAGGCGTCTGTGGTTTTCGTAGAAATTTGTTCTGGATGACTTGCAACCGATGAATGTAAGTCTTGCTAGCTGTGCTCCTTATAGAAGCAGGTATGAAAGAAGTGGACGTGTTAATGATTTATATAGTAGAATTGAGCATTCAAGTCCCAGCTTTGAATGGCTGTTAGTTAGAGGATGCATTTTTCCAGCCTGATATTGGCAAGTATCGCTTTTTGAGATAAGTGAGCATTCCAAATTAGTTTTGTATCGAGTAATAAGTCAAGATAATTTACTGTGGTTTTATAAGGGAGCCAAAAAAGTATTTTACTTAAAAACGATAATGAAGGTGGATCGTGGAAGTGCTTTAAAGGGAATATTTTTGCTTTGGTTTTAGCGGTGTTTAATGCAATAGGCTAGGTAATGAATCGTTCATTAGAAGAGACCAGGATGACTGTATATGACTGATGGCTTCATTTAGATTGCTATGGAAACAAAATTGATTGTATCATCCACATACATAGCTCTGGAGATGTATGACATACTCGGTAAATCATAGCTGAACATGTTGAAAAGAATTGGTGCTAAAATTGAGCCTTGTGGAACTCAAGCTGTGATTGTTCCAGTAGTTGATATATAAACCTTCAATGCTCACTAGAAATTGGGGTGTGTTAGGAAGCTTTGAATTATCTTAATTAAATAATCAGGAGTTCCAGCGTTAGCATTACCCCAGAATACTGTGCTACATCAAGGAAAACAGCGGCAGTGTATTGTTTTTTTTTCAAATCTTTTTCTGATGCATTCAGTGAATCTTAACAACTGATGAACGGTTGAGTGTTGTGGATGAAAACAAACTGTAATTATATTATTTCCATAGACGAAGGACGATAACCATCTGAGTGTAACTTTTTCAAATAATTTTGATAACATGGATAACAGACTAATTGGCCGATAGCTTGATGGCAAGTGTTTGGGTTTGTTTGGTTTATGAAACACAATAATTTCAGCTAGTTCCCACGATCGAGCTAAGTAGCCAATTCTTAACGAGGCATTGAAAATTTAGTTAAACCTACTAAAGCCTTCTTAGTGAGGTTTTTTAGAACAATATTGAGAATTAGACCGTACCCTGGGGTTTTTGTTTGTAAGCTTTTGAATGAAGAATGCTAGTTCTTGTGGAGAAGTGATTGTTATCTTGTTCGAGAAAGTTGGTTTATGGATATTTTCGTAGAGTTCATTTTCGATATCTGTTATTTTCTCGTCGTTGCCAACATTATTTGGAGCAAATGCTTCTTCGTAGTAAATAGCAAATACGTTGCACTTAGAACGAGTATCGGTATATACAGTTGTATCCACAAGGATAGCGGGAACGATAGATGGTTCTCGTAGGATCCGTTTTGTTGCTGCCTGAGGGAGATGCTGTTCGATGTTAGTTCTATCCGTATGGGAGCATTAAGCCTTCTTCGCTGCCATGGTTGCCTGTCACGTGCCATTCTCTTCTCTACTACGTATAGTAAGTAGGGGTAATATTATGTTCCACCCAAAAATTCGATACCGAGATTTCACCGGAAATATATAACTCAGAAACGAATAGTCGGATAAACACCAAACTTAGTATTTAGGTTCAGTATCTTCCAGAGATGCGACACAAAGGTTTTCAACAAAATCCCCCCACCCCAGATTACCCTTTACATGGAACATTTTTCGAAAATTTTAATTTTCTTAAAAATGGCTCTAACGATTTTGATTAAAATATCATATGTTTAAGATATTTCCATGACAAATAAAATGTATATCTTGAATTTCCTGGGAATGTCTCCAAAAGTATTCTTTATTGTGAACGACTTTTGCATAACTGGTAAACCATAAGAGATAGACAAAATGTTACTACACAAAAATGTAGATCGCGTTAAAATACACAATTTATGTCATATACATTTTTTTGTTGAGTGAACTATTTTCGAGATTTTGCTTGTTATTCCCTTACATTTTTCAATACTGATTTTCTCAAATGGGAATTCGTTATTCATTTTTTGTCTTGGATATGCAAAGAGTATGAATCTGTTGCAAAGAGAATGGTGCTGCACCTAGCAATCAGCTATTAAGAGATATGTCTATGTTTAAAGGCTACTACATTTCTATATTGGCCTTGCAAATACAAAACAAGGGGAACATAGTACGCCTTAAGCAATAGTCAAATATTTTTACAACTGGTCGCTATGTGTAAAATGTAATTCTCTTTGAATGTTAAAAGATCGTTTCTGCAAACGTTTATCTCGATTAATATGAAATAGATGGAGAATAAGAGTTTGTAAGAATAGTTTGTACAAGAGTAGAGAAAGTCATGTGAGTGTAACATCAAAATTTTCTTATATTAGTTTGATACTATGCGAGGGTAGAAAAAAGACGTTCTCCTCGACGATGTAGGATTACTGTTAACTTTCTAGTGCTTCTGCAGATGGTGTCTATGAAATGTTCTACGGCATTATCAACTTCCTCCGGTGTTTCTAGATGACATGCAGAAGTTAATGCGGAGTTCAAATTTGATTGAAACTTTTCCCAGTTAACAAACCCATTTATTAAGCGTAGTTTATGAACTGTTGGGACAGGTTGTAATTGAAAAGTAACCAAAACTGGGCAATGGTATGAGTCAAGTGCGGTCAAGAATGTGGAGGATATTGGAAAATTGTGTAAGGCCATGTCGAGGATGTCAGCAGCAATTGTTGGATTATAAGAGTAATATGTTGGTTTGGTTGGTGCCAGAATGTGCAGTTACTTGTATATATAAAATCATATAGAAGACGTCCATTAGGTTTGGTTGTTCGATAGCCCCATGCTATATGTTTACAGTTTCGATCACCTAATAAGATATCGAACCAATATCAGGAAAGAGTAATGATACGAGGGCTTATCAATAAAGACGACTGAGATTGATTTTTTCCTTTAGCTTTCTTGAGAGTTTCCTGTCTCTACCATGAATATTTGAAAAGAGCGGGGTTTCATGTATAATGTCCATAGGCGGCAGCACTCTCGTATCGGTAGGTTGGTAGTAATGCTGTATATTGTTGACCCAAGTTGAATTTCGCATACCACAAAATGAAGGTGACACAAGAGGAGCATTAAAATGTTGTTTACGTTTAAATCATACAGCCTCTGAAACTTTGGAAAAGCTGAAGCAAGCATACGGTGAAGATGCACTACCTCGTGCAACAGTGTTTAGGTGGTTCAAAGACTTCAAAGTAGAGCGAGTCCTCTGTGCTAAGCAAGGTGGGCCTGGTGCTTCGACTTCTACTATGACTGAAGTCAACATCAACATAGCTGCTGTGATTGTTGTTCCCACTCACACCACTGTTACAGCAGCGTACTACACGTCAGTATTGGCTACACCGAGGAAGCACATTGCAAGGAAACATCCAGAACTTATCACAACAACATGCGGCCTCACGTTGCAAATCAAGTCCAGGAATTTTTGGCTAAATTCAACATTACCTGTGTGCCGCATCTGCCTTATAGCCCAAACTTGTCCCCTGTGATTTCTTTTTATTCCCATCACTAAAGGCAAAGCTCCGGGGCATTCGATTTGAGATCACTGAAGCAGTGCTGAAGAAAAGTGAGGCGATTCTCAAAGACCTGACAAAGAATGGCCTGTACCATGTGTTCGAGGACTGGCAGAGACTGTATAAAAAATGCATTCAAGTAGGAGAGGACTACTTTGAAAAAGATGATGTCAACATTGAAATGGAGTAATAAATATCTGTGAAAAAAATTTAGTCTGTCTTTATTGATCATTCCTCGTAGATAAGTGACATTTAGTAAGTATAATGGAGACTTGTAAGCACAAAGAAGATCAATGTCAGTGCAATTGTTGCTGCAATGAATCTTCATTCCTATGAGTTCTAATTCCTTAATACTGGGAAGCAGTATTTTATCAAGTGCAGTGCTGCTTTTTGGTTAATTTTCAAATTACGCAATAAATGCTTAGTTACGTAACACAGATGGAAATAGAATTCAAATATAAAGTTGTGGTATAGAAACTGGCTCCTGCGATGAAAAAAAAACATGTTTCATGTACACATGACTTTCTCTACTCTTCTGCAAACTACAAATGACAGTTGCATCTATTCACATGTTAAATGTTTACAGTAATATTCCATAACACATTTCATTGCAAATTCAAGGGACATACAGGAAACTAAACCAACAATCAAATGTTTCAAAGCGAGTTGCTGTATGCGAAGTTCCGTACTTTTTCCATAGCACTGCCAGAAACAAATGAATAGCAACAGTACTTTAAAATGTGACAAAACGTTAAAAAATTGTACATGATAACGGATATCACGCATGTGGCTCGTGCAGCATAAAAAAAATGTTTGAAATAAATTGTATGTTTTAAATAGATTCCCATTATTTATGGAGTTGGATTTTGTCTACCTTTCAGGATTTATCCGTTATACAACATTGTAAAACAAAACCCTCTTAATAAAAAGGATTTTGAGGGTTTTCACAGAAAATTCAGTTTTTCATAGAAATATCTTGAATATGTGGTATTTTAAGCCAATTCGTTAGAGCCATTTTTGAGGAGAAAAGATATCGAAAAATGTTCCTTGAAAAGGGTAGCATTTTTCTTGGGAGGGGGGGATTTCTCGAGAATCTTCGTTTCATGTATTTGGATGAAGATACTGAACTTAAACACCAAGTATTTATCCAACTTTTCGTTGTTGAGTTATATTGTTCATACACACACACGCACAGACATGGTCCTATTTGTAATAGTGCCTTTCCTGGCGAGAGGGGTTCAGGGTTCTCAAAACACGTATTTCGGTGAACTATGGGTATCGATTTTTTTAGTGGAATGCAATACTTATCCCATTAGGTACGTGGTAGAGAAAGTAAAAGATATGGACAATTCTCATCACTTAAATCCCAATTAGTGTGGGAATGTTACAACATGTATCAAACCTGTTCTCCCGCAATACAATTGCGGTGAGTACCTGGACACACAGGTATCGCGGGAAATGAAACAGCTGCTTTCCTAGCAAAGAAAGGGGTATCTCTCTGCTTTATAGAACCAGAACCGGCTCGTGAAATAAGCACTTTAAATGCAAAATCCATAGTAAAAATTTGGGCTCGGAAATAAATCTAAAAATGAAAAGCATTGCCCGTAAACAAACTCTATAGGCGATTAATTAATAAACCTAGAAAAGGATTAAGTAGCTTACTTACTAGGCTTAATAAACCTTCACTCAGGAGAGTTATAAGCTTCATAGTTGGACATGGAAATTTCGGAAAATTGAAGACAATGGGATTATGTCACATGGAACCCATTTGCCGTCTGTGTTTATAAGCGGATGAAACGGTAAAACACATTTTTATAGAATGGGAAGCCACAGAACGGATAGGATACAGTTCTTGGAGCAACCGCAAAACTAGAAATAGGTTCTAATCTAGGGAAACAAATACTGTAAATAACCAAGAATGTAGATGTTAATCCATAGATTAGTGGAGGAAGGCTCTCAGAAAATTACATTGATATAAATCAAGGTGTCTGACAAGGGTGTCTACTTTCACCCGCATTATTTAATATGTATTTAGATGACATCATTCGTAAATGGCAAAAATTTTAACTACTAATTTTAAAATTGTTAGTATAAATATGGACACTAGCTTTTGCAGATGAACAAGTAGCTATAGCATCTACTGAAGATAATTTATAAAGAGCTATTTATAATTTAAGTATAGTGGCTATTGAACATAATCTGGAAGTTTCAGCTGAGAAAACAAAAATAATGGTATTTTATGGAAGAGATCCCGTTAGAGCCAAAATTGTGACTGATAATGCCCCTGTTGAACAATTTTTTGGACTTTAACTATCTAGGAGTTTTCACTGGCAAGGATAGAACAAAAGATGTAAATAGAAAAACTAAAAACATATATGTGGAACAATCACAGGAAGTTTGTCAGAGAAAGTCCGTAAGAAACTCTACTGAAGTTCTATAAGGTTTTAGCAGTTCCTGTATTATTATATGGTTCTGAATGTTGGGCTCTAAATAAAAATTCTTTGAGACAGATAGAAGTTACGGAAATGAAATTCTTAAGGTTTGAAAGGTTTGTCTTATGGACAAACAGAGACGTGAAGATATCAGAGAACAACTGGGAATAATTAAATTAACGGACAAAATAGCAGAATACAGGAAAAACTGGTACAACCATGTCTACAGAATGGAATATGGTATATATTGCTGAAATAGCCACTCCAAACAAACCTAGGGAGAAGGAACATGCTTTACTTATGCAAAAAGAATAGAAAATAAATCGACGGGTAGAAGAAACATAGGAAGATCAGACAAAGATAATAAAACCGGAAGGAGCTTTAGAGACTAATCCTGTTTGGGTAGGAGAAGAGAAGACGAATTTCATTTATAATTATCAAGCTGCAATACCTTTTTAGTTGTTTTATAGCATACGCACGATATTGCTTGTCTACATGTATCAGTAGCACCAAAGCTAATGGAGGAACCAAAGAGTTTTAATGAGGGTTCGGTCTACCTCAGAGCATTAGTCTTACGGAACGCATGGTGGTAAAATTAATAACACCCCACCCAAAAGCAACTTGTACATTAATTGGATCGCCAAACAATATTTGCATAGATGAGCATGGAAGAAAAAACAGAGATAATTGACATTTAAAACAAATGAGGCTGCCAAAACAAATTTCGGGAGCTTGGACGATGTTCTGAGAGAATGCATTACATTAGTGACTTCCCGTTTGACTTCGGGCCATGGTACTGGAGATTATGTGAATTAATGTGACAGAACCAATTAAATATACAAAATGATGAAGTCATATTACTCGTCATCCGATATTTTGTTTAAGAATGGTACCGGCACCTAGATAGTGCCATTTGTTCTTTATGTCAGAAGGCTTTGGTAATAAATGATTTCACTTGTGGAGTACACGACCATAATGCATCCATTAAATCTTTGTCCTGGGTTGTTAAGTGTCGTCTCCAGACAAGCCTACCTAGCTTGGTCCATTCCAGCTCAATACTGCCTCAGGCTTACAGAGGGAGGGGTCATAAAAATCAGTATAAAGGTATGTATTTCATATTTCGGGTAGATACTCAGTTTGGTAAGAACAAATTCTTTCGAGTACCTACTTACTTTTAAGTACAGCAAGTGCACGGAATCGTGCCGATATAATGTGCAGTGATTAATGTTGTTAAAGAAACGCTATATACATGCCTTATAATAATACTATATGGAGTCTTTCAGATTTATTCGGCCTTTGCCACTAGTGGGTTGTCTGCGCATGGCATCAGTACTTTGAAGCTAGTTTATCACCAGTGCCTTTAGCAGAAGTCTAGCAAAAGATGAGTGGAAGGATAGATGTAAACAATCACAAGGTCATCTTGGTGAAATGGGACTTGTATCGTACCTTTCCAGTGCTTACATTTGGAGCTTCTTTCGCTTGCGTCTCATAAATTCACAATGTCAGCATATGCTGCCAGGTAACTCAAATAATTGAACGTTCTTTGTAGCTTAGAGTGTCTCGGTTTTAATGGCACAGCTCTACCTTTTTTTAACACGAAACAATTAATAACTTATAATTATTTTAAACGTGTTTGTATGTTTTAGTTGTTACTCCTTTTTCTTTTGCTAAATGAAAAACAATTGTATTTTTATTTTTATCATGCTTTGTCTCGAGACTTGATGAAATTTTGGGTAAGAAAACAGAAAATTATTCACACAGCGGCCAATATCGTAACCATAGATTCCCCCTCGTCCTTTCAGTTCTTGCAAGGCCGATTTAGAAGTAGTCGATGCATAGAATATTACAATTACTTTTAAAAAGAATAAACTAGAAAAGTAAAATGCCGGGCCCATTATAGAATGCATTAGAAGTAAAGCATTCCCCCACAATAATTGTTTGTACTACAAAAGGTTAAAGGAAATGAACAAGGATTTAAAGCAATTTTAAATAAGAGTAATAATCCATACAACCCCAAAAGTACTGAATATATTAACACTCAAATGTAGAAACAGAGATATATTACAACTGAAGCACGTTACATTTGAATTTGTGCTTCTCCCACAACATTTGCCATTTTTAAATGAAATTTAACACGCGATAATATGATATAAACTCGCTTCCATAAGATATTAAATGCCGCTCCACATACTACAAGAATTTAGAATTTTACTTACGCCAAAAGTATATGTTATAGATAATTTAGAGAAGGCCGAAAAGTGTGGAGACGGCCGCTCCCAGACACGAAGCTCAGTAAAAGTGTTTCTTCGCTGGTCTTCGAGAACTGTCACAACTCTTCTTCCTCGGAATGCATCGCTCGGGGTGCACCGGGAAGGTTAGATGATGACGTGGAGACAGCACAAACGCTACCTATACTGGCGAGAGGTCGCAACCTGGCGAGTGCTGTAGAAACCTGGTACAGCCAACTTCTGGTGTTAACCAGGCTGCCCGGCGCAATAACAAGCAGGGGCCGAAAATTGTAGTTCGTGATTGCAGGTACATAAAAGAACTGCGGTCATCTCTGCAAAAACAGGCACTCGGTGAAAGAAGAGCCATAATTGGCTCAGAAAGTACTCACCCATGCAATTTCTGTAATCAGTCGTCAT
Organism: Deroplatys truncata; assembly: GCA_030765065.1. NCBI lineage: Eukaryota > Metazoa > Arthropoda > Insecta > Mantodea > Mantidae > Deroplatys > Deroplatys truncata. Next base: position 263,663,054 of record CM060975.1, on the reverse strand, counting down.
TTCCAACTTGCGTGCAACGAAAGCACAGAATGTGAAAAACAGTTCTGCACCACCGCTTTACTACAACCTGTTTACGAAGTCGGAAACGCATGCAGTCCAAAGTTCAACCCCGCACGTGCCTTTTGGTACAAGGGGCCCGCTGATCTAATAATGACGTCATTTATTTAAACCGCTGGCGATAAAGGCCCAATAAATCTGAAGAACAGTTATTTATGTCTTATAATAATGTTGGTTCTTACGTATCTTCTTGCTAAACCTACTGATGAATATTTTTCTTTACCCTGTTCGAGTATAGCTTCAGCGTTATGTTGTATTTAAATTGCCAGGTGTTTACTGATACATATTACCAGCAGAGGATCAGATGAATCATTAAGATGCTTCATCGCTGTTCACTCATGTTATCCACTACCCCCAAAAAGACCAGATCATCTTACCTATGCAGCTGGGAGGGCCAACTCATTCCAAGTGTAATGTTGTTAGACATTGTCTATGATAGAAGACTCTGAGATGAAGGCTATATGACAAGTTCATGCTGTACGTGTGATGCATAACTCTCTGAGCTTTTTATGTCACTTGTGATGCTTAATATACATTTGGGAGTGTCGGTCTTGGCACCTTACGCCAAATCTGAGTAAAGTGTATAGTTTATTTAACCGCAATAGTAATAATTTGTTTTTAAAACAAGTTGCATTGCTTTAGCAACCTTACCATTATCCGCCAAGCTCTACCTTGTCTTCCCACCTCGACAACTTACCTACTAAAAAATAAACAAACAAAACTCCCTGTGGAGTTTACGATCTTCGAGATACGACAGCGACAGAAGTACCTTAACCTGGTTCTAGCAGTCCACTTAATGTTTGCCTTACTCCCACCTTTTCTATCGCTATTGAGCCTGAAACCAACCTGTGTTCATAGGTTAGTATTTGATTGTAGCCTTTTGACATCAAATCAGTATGAGATGGACTCATGCAGGAGCTGGTGTGAACTGTAGTCTCTAAGCATGCCTTCCAGCCACTTAGGTAAGAAGTTTGCGTATTCCTCCCCTTTTGCCGCTCACCTAGACCTGACCTTTTGTTCATAGGCTAATGCATGTGTGTCAGATTTGAACTCAAACCAATAAGAGATTGCAGACCCAGGGCTGGTGTGGAATACAGACGATAAGGCGTTTTTGCCAACATTAAATAAGGGAAAACACTATAGAAAACCATAAGAATCGGTATGTTTCCGGGCACTCGACTGTACATATTCAAGTAATGGAAGCAGAGTAGAACATACTCAAACGTTCATCCTAAAAGGAATTTGTGCTCATATTTGGTAAGAATAAACCTAGTACGTATATTCCCAGTTTTATAAGTTCATTCTCTTCTCATGCAGAGCATAGTTAGACGCATATTATAACCGCGAGCGAGACTACCTGTAGGCCGCAAGTACGCGCCTCTCAGCCCGGCACCTGGGCCGGGCCTTCGACTGGCCGTCGGTAACAATAGCCAGTGCGGAAAAATAGCCATTTGTTACCTACTCGAGAACATTTCTTTCGGCATGTTCTAGTAGCTTCTCTTTTTAGAACCATCCATTTTGTATGCGAGGAATATATAAGGGGCTGCTCTTGCCCGGGAGTTCAATTGAGTTCTGTTAGAAGAAGTGGTGAAGCAAAAGTGATAATGTAGTTAGTTTAGTTGCGATCTCTGACTCAGCAGTTCAGATGCGAGTCGTGATTCAGTAGTTTAGTGTGATTTGATTCTACGGATCAGTTGTGTTTTGTTCCGAGTATGTGCCTAAAGTGTGTAACGCTGGTGCTACGCTGAGTGTCTTGTGATAAATAAAATGTGTTTTGAAATAAGTGGTGTCCACATTTTGTCTTGTCTACATTTTAGTTTTTGGAGCACAGCTTATAAAAATATTACATATAATCCACTAATATGAATTTATCACACTGTCTCCCCGGGATTTGCCAGTTATGAAGACTAGGTAAAGCCTATGCCGTAACTTCCTCGGCTACCAGTGTCGCCGAAAATTCTGTGAGTAACCTGTGAGGTCCCTTTATTTGATTGAATTTTGTATAATTTTAAAGGTCTACATCTTTTTCTCTAGTAAGTGGTTTATTTATTTCTTATGGTTTCCGTCTTTCGTTACAAAATTAAGGGAGAAAACCTCAAAACAGCAGTGTTAAAAGATTCTCCAACTAACATTCTGCAGTAAGCCTGGTACTGAATCTCGTAAACAAGACGCAATGTAGTCTCTCGTTTAATAAAAAGGCCAGTCAGGTTCAATCCAGAAATAAATCATTTTAACTACATGCATACCTTTTAATTGCTTCTAAAAATCCGCTTAAGATGGGTAAAGCGGAAACGAAGTTCCTACTGTAATGGTAACATCTGAGTCATGTGCAGACGTACTAGGTAAACATGTACAGGGATGACAAAAAATAACGCACCGCCATCGCTTAAAAACAGCAATGGAAACACGTTTTCGAGTCTCCAGTCACGAATTCAGCATTTCTGTTCAGCATCAATACAATTTAATATCAGTTAAAATTCCTTCCTCCTTCCCTTCCTTCCTTTCCTCTTTTTTATGGTGTCAATCACTTCCATCTGTGATCATCTGTTGTGTCTTTTCTGAATTCCGTTTCTTCGAGGCTTGTAATTCATAGCCATTTCAGGCGTTTTATTGTTTGCCATTCGATCTACAGTATGCTTCCAAATTTTAGGTAAAGAAAGCAGCGCATTTCATTAAAAAGTTTGATATACAGAGTTATATAATCTGAAATACTAGTTTTGAGATTCCTTAAGCAAAGAAAACATGTATTACGGTGTGTATGTTTGGAGGCGAGTCTGCCTGTGAGTGTGTGTATCCCGTGTGAACAGTAAAAATGAACAGCATTATAACCAGTAGCCTTCATACTTGATTTAGACGTCCAAGGATGTCAAGTGAATGTTTTCACTAAAACACCCCTCCGGAATTGAACCTCGGATTGCACGCATTTCTGACTTCATAAACAGGTTGATGTACTGTGGCGGTGCAGAACTGTTTTTCACCAGGACATTTTGTAGCGTTCTTTGCACGCGATATGAAAATGACCACCGATCACAGAATTTACTTACTAGCCTCCAGGTTTGAGGTCGCGGGTTCAAATCCGATGGAAGACGGACTTTTTCGGGCGTAAAACTCCTTAACATGGTTTCCTTCAGAAAGTACGTAAAGCCGATGGCCCCGTGTCGTAGATTTACGGCACGTAAAAGAACTTCAAGTGTGATGAAGAGGCTTCTAGTAAAATTTCGGGTCTTTCCCGCCTAATATACAGGGTGATTTATGAAGAACTGACACATTTATTTCTTTAATATTTCAAAACAAGTTATGCTAGCGACAAATTATTATAACTGAAATGCAGAGAAATTTTGGGAGATTATTTATAGCAAATGTTGAAAATGTCCTCCATCTTGCATAAGCACAACTCAATACGTCGTTCCATGTTACTGGCCAGTCCTTGTAGGACTCTGTTGTCAATAGCTTAAATCTCCTGCGTAATGTTGTGCTTCAGATTGTCCAATATCTGGGGACGTGTGGCATAAACCCTGTCTTTTATGTCACCCCAAGTCCGGCGATGTCAAATCCGGAGATCTTGGTGGCCACAGGTTCTTGGAAATTATCCGGTCGTCAAAGAAACTTGCAATTAGTGCCATGGATTCATTTGATGTATGGCGTGTAGCGCCGTTCTACTGAAAATATCCTTGACTCAGCTCTACATCGTCTAGTTGCTCAGCAAACTCCAAGAAAATCCATCGGTACTCTGCAGTGTTCACATTGTTTAAAAAAAATTGGTCCCACTATTCTCTGTGCGGATAAACTCCGATTTTAACCGGGTGCACATGTGAGTTCACATAGCCGGATAAATTGAACTATGCTTCATCTGTGAACCATGTGATGGACAATATGGCAGGATTTTGTACAATGATCGCCTGAAACCAACACCAATAATTCAGTCGTCTATCCTCATCCGGTTCCTGTAACTGATGGACAACTGTAATCCTATACGGCTCTAAACCTGCATTTTTCACAGTTTTCAGACTCATTTAGTAGCTGTACCCCGTCTCTTGTCACAAACGTCTTAATGATTTTTGGGTGACTGATCCAGTCGTGCTCTTACGCCTAGATGAACGAGGTTTGCCTTTGTCACTCCCAGAGATCCAGTTGTTTCCAAATTGCTTACCAGTCCCAGTATTGTGTTCTTTTGGAGGATTCCGAACACCAAATTCTCTGTGGTATGTCGTTTGAGTAGCTGTAATTGAATTCATAATCCATATTGCTTTACAAGGAAGAGTCGTTCATTTAATGTATACTCCATTTTCACGTTGACTGGAACAAATTCTCTAAAACAGTTACCGACAATAAAACTAACAATTACGAATAAAACGTGAACATCTGCGCATCTAGTGACTGCAATCGAAACTCCAGAACATTCTCTTTAATTTGGTGCTAAAAATGGACCACTGAGTGAATTCGAACAGAATAATTAAACAAAGAAATGTGTCAGTTCTTCACAAATCACCCTGTGGAATGGGATGCTAAGAACCATAGAAGTTAAAGAGCGTCCATAAATAAAGTTCAATTTAACTCACAGAATTTGCTTGGTTGAGTGCTAAGCCGAGACACTCTACGTAACAAAAACCATCCATCATTTGAGTAATCTATCAGCATACATGCTGAGATTGCGAGTCTACGAGATGCAAGCGAAAAATGTTCCAAATGTAAACATTGGAAAGGTGCAAGTCCCATTTCATTAAGGTGACCTCGAAACTGTTGACATCCATCTCTTCCACTTATCTTTCGCTAGTTCTCTGCCAGAGGCACTGCTATTAAACTCGCTTCACAGTATTGACGTAATGCGCAGACTGGCGGCAACGGCCGAATAAATCTGAAGACTTTGTATATCTTCAAAACTGCCTCTAACGATTTTAGTTGAAATATCGTACGTTTGAAATATTCAATGAAAAATAAAATGCATAGTTAGAATCTTCTAAAGAATATCCGGTAAGGTTGTCTTCATTTGGACTGAATTTTGATTAACTCCGTGTAACTTAGAAATCATGAGAGACAAACAGACACTACGATAGAAATGTCCTCGATTAAAATATGCAATTTGTATCAAAAAACTATTTTCTAGAATTCACAATTTTAGAGATATTCCATGTTGTTTTGCTCATATGGAATTGCGTCATCTGGTGGAACATTTTGAAGATTTGCGCTCTTTTTACTTTCCCTAACACGTACCTAGTAGGTAGCGGAAGTATTGCATTCCACCCACAGATTCGATACCAAGATTTCACCGGAAATATATATTTTGAGGCCCCTAAACAAAAAAGTTTTAAAGAAAATATCCGTGTGTGTGTCTGAGTATGTGAACAGCAAATTATTTAGAAAACGAAAATTCGGAGAAAACCAAAATTTTTGAAAGGTACCATACAAAGATCTTAATGAAAATTCCACCACCGCAAACAATCCTTTATAAGGAAAAATGTTCGATATTTTTTATTTTCCCAAAAGTGGCTGTGACGATTTTGACTAAAATGTAATATTTTTAAAATATTTACTGGAATATAAAATTTATATCTTGAAATTTCGGGAAACAGTTCACTCTATTCGGAAGGTATTTCGTATAGTTTTGTATAACTGCTAAGAAATAAGAGATAGAATCGTAGATGCTATATAAAAAATCGGATATGTTATACTCACATCACTTTCTCTACTCTTGTACAAACTATTTTTACAAACGCTTATTCTCCATATGCTTCATGTTAATCGAGATATCGAGATGTTAATCTTATTGCTAATTTTCTTGTAGATTCAAGGGGAACATGGTAGGTTGTAAGCGATAGTCAAATCCTTTAAGCGCTGGTTGTTATGTGGAGCATTCCATTCTGTTTGCATATCCAGAACATAAAAAAAATGAATAACGAATTTGAGAAAAAGTATTAAGTATTGGAAAATTTAAGGGAATAACAAGTAATATCTCGAAAATGGTTCACTCAACAAAAAAAAATGTATATGACATAAATTGTGTATTTTAACGCGATCTACATTTTTTTGTGTAGTAAAATTTTGTCTATCTCTTATGGTTTACCAGTTATGCAAAAGTCGTTCACAATAAAGAATACTTTTGGAGACATTCCCAGGAAATTCAAGATATACATTTGATTTGTCATAAAATATCTTAAACATATGATATTTTAATCAAAATCGTTAGAGCCATTTTTGAGAAAATTAAAATTTTCGAAAAATCTTCCATGCAAAGGGTACTCTGGGGTGGGGGGATTTTCTTGAAAACCTTCGTGTCGCATCCTTGGAAAATACTGAACCTAAATACCAAGTTTGTCGTTTATCCGAGAGTTCGTTTCTGAGTTATGCTGTTCACAGTCAGACACACACACACACATACAGACACACACACAGACACACAGACACACACACGGACATGTTTCCAAAAATGCTTTTTTTGGATTCAGGGGGTCTCAAAACATATATTTCCGGTGAAATCTCGGTATCGAAATTTTGGGTGGAATGCAATAATTCCCCTACTTAATATACGTAGTAGAGAAAGTAAAAATGCAGACCTCTTTAAAATACATAACTTATATAAATTAAACTTTTTGTGGCAATCAGCAATTATTGGTTGAATTTTCAATGTGTCATTCTTTTAATGTGTTGTAGTTATTCAATTGTTTCTCGCAATGTTATGACCAGCATATAGCCATCCGCTTTTAAATATCTCACTATCGATTCCCTTTCCCCTATCCACCTTGTACCTACAAGAAAATGTGTGATGTAACTATTTCTTCAAAAGTTTATCTCGATAACATGAAGTAGATAGAAAAAATAAACTTTCGTATGAATAGCGTATAGAAGATATAAAATAAACGAAAGTGGGTAGGGAAAGTCATGCAAATGTAACATACCACAATCTTTTTCTTCTCTTTTGCTTTGGTAACTAACAAAAACAGCTTAAGTTTGCTTCTCTACGTTTATATACAAGTAAGACCGTATCATTAAGTTGAAATCATTTTTAGGAAAGCATTTATCATTAATACCAAAACTTGAATGGAAGATTGGTCTTATTTGGGCAGTAATACGAGAGCCGTCCCAGAAATACCCGACCTAACAAAGAAAACACAAATATTTTGGGAAAAAACATCTTTATTTCTCTACATAGTCTTCTTTCAGCTCGATACACTTTTCCCATTGATGTTCAATAGTTTCGATACCCTGTTTTTACTGAGTACCATCGAGTTCTGCAAAATAGCCATCAACTGCAAACTCCACCTCTTCATTGTTGGCAAATCTTTTAGCACCAAGCTATTTCTTCAACTTTTGACATAGAAAATAATCAGAGAGGGCTAAATCTGGCGAATAGGGTGCATGAGGAAGCAATTCGAACTTTATAACTCATTGATTTTAGCGATGGCGATAATGGATGTGTGAACTGCTGCATTGTCTTGATGAAACAAACGTTTCTTTTCCGTAAATGCATTCAAACGCTGCAATAAGTTTTCATAATACTCCCCATTGATTGTTTTTGCTTTTTGAAGATAATCAATGAAAATTATTCCACACATATTCCAAAAAACATGACCTTGCCTGCAAATAGAACTGTTTTACCTTCTTTGGAGCTGATTCTCCGCTTTCAATTCATTGTTTTGACTGTTCCGTCGTCTCAGGCGTAATGTGATGGACCCATGTTTCATCCATGGTTATGAATCGACACAAAAGCTCGGCTTTATTGCAGCAAAACATCGCCAAACACTCGACTGAAACATCTTCACGATGCTGCTTTTGTTCCATTGTAAGTAAACGCGGCACCCACCTTGCACACAACTTTCTCATGTCTAAATTTTCAATTACTGTGCGATGTACAGCACTTTTTCAAATGCCTACGATTTCTGCTAGCTCGCACACTTTCAGTCGACGATCATCCAATACCATTTTGTGGATTTTCTTCACAATTTCTGGCGTGGTCACCTCATTTGGTCGATCACTGCGATGTTCGTCTTGGCAGCTCCTACGGTCTGGCTTAAACTCTACCACCCAATATTTTACTGTTGTAAATGAAGGAGCAGACTCCCGCAGAGTATAATCTAGCTCAGCTTTAATATTAGTTGGACTAAGACCTTTCGAATGCGAGTATTGTATCACATAACGATGACCAGTTTTACAAATTTACTGAGGATGAACACTATTAATGGTTGCCAAACAATTACTAAACAACGTAGCATCATCAAACTTAAGCTTTATAAGGTTGCTACTTTCTACCACAGTCATTTGTTTGAAACAACAACCACTATCTATACATCAGGTCGGGTACTTCTGGGACTGTAATGTACAAGGGAATGCAGTAATGTACAAGGAAATAGGTGCATATGCAGTGTCTAGAGAAGCCAAATGGCTGCAACGCATCAACTCTTTTAGTTTATACGTTCATTCCTTTTGCATTACATTTTACATCTGGAGTTCTGAAACTTCTGAACTTTTCTAACTTTTTATCCCGAGTAGCTCAGTGGTTTCGTTTCCGGCTCGTGCTGAGAATCCGGAGTTCAATTCCCGACTCGGATAACGATTTTAAGTCGGATCTACCTCTGACTTGCTCATGTGAAGTGTCCCTATGGTCCAACGTGGTTCGGAGTCCACAGTGAAAGCTGTAGGTCCTCTCATTCTAATGCTCCGCATCATTACCCTAACATCGGAGGCAACGAATTCTGCCCGCTGGGTGCCTCCACCTCAGAAATGGGCCAATGGTGGAATGAGGTCATATGGGAAGCGTTAGAAACGACCACGTTTCCCCCTCACTTTTAAGTGATTTAAGCGATTAGTTCTTTTAAGGTAACTAGACGATGAAAAAATTGTATACTCACAGATGACGGTCCTTATAGACCTTAAGTATTACCAGACATTCATCTTATGAGAAGACTTAGAGATCAAGACCACACCTGAAAACTTTCATGCCACGACCAGGACTCCAAACACACGTCGACTCTCGGTGCCGATGCTCTAACTTTTGAAATATCATGGCGAGATGCCCTCACGCTCATTAAAGTGATTCAGGTAAGTCGGTATAAAGCCCGAAATTAAAAGGACTTGAAATATTTGTAATCGCCTTTGAGATATGATAACTAGAGTATTCGATATCGCCTTTAAGGCTTACCGGGATTCTTAAATGAGATGAGAAGGTGTAATGAACGTACGAGTATTTAAGCTATGGTAGCTCAATCATTAAGAGCATCGAAACGGAGACACAAAATCCAAGTTAGAGTCACACATGGCATAGAATGTTTCTAGTCTCTATCATTTTTTTCAAGCTACTATCTACAAATGGCTAGTGTGAAAGAGCAATTATAAAACAATCTAAGGAATTACGTTCACATGGCCTGCCTATCCACTTTTCTACAAAGTATAGTTAAAAAATCTAATTTTTCTATCTACTTCGTATTAATCGTGATATAAATTTGCAGAAATGGTTTCTTACTGGATTCATTGCAGATACCAGAGGGATACAGGAAGCTGGAGCAAAAGTCATATGTTTAAAAATGGGTCGATATATGCCGGTTTTGAAATTCCACTCTTTTTACGACCTCAAGAAACAAGGGATAGCGACTTAGCACTTATGAAAAGTATAAAGTATTTGAAAATTCAAGCCAAATATTTGCTACAAACATTTATTTGGCATAAACCGTGTTTTAACGAGATCAACACTTTTGTGTAGTACATTTTTGTCCGTCTCTAAAGGTTAATGAGATGAGGTGATCTTCATTTAGATCGAAAAGGCTTTCACAGGTTACGAGTATTCGCAGAAAATTCATGATTGGTATATTATTTGTCGGCAATTATGTTAAATATATAGTACTTCAACCAAAAGCGTTAGAACTATTTTTGAGAAAATAAAATAACCAAATATTACATGTATGGTCATTTTAGGGTAGGGGTATTTTCTTGAAAATATTCGAGTCATATTCTTGGAACGTGTTGTCTTCAATGTCAAGTGTGGTATCTGTCCAATATTTTGTTTCTAAGTTATCTCTATCAAAAATGTGCATTTCCTGTGAAACCTCGATATCTAATTTTTGGGTAATATACAATACTTCCTCCACTTAACCGAGCGAGATGACTCAGGTAGTAAGGTCTAAGGCCCGCATTCGGGAGGTCCCGGATTCGATCCCTCGACTGCCCATTCTGAAATCAAGGATTTTTTGTGGGCTTTCCTGGGTTGTCAAGCAAATGCTGGGGTGGTTTCTTTCATCCCCCGTATTTCCTGTCCCTCCATTTCGTTTCATTAATCATTTAAATCATCCATCACCCCGTATGATCTGTCTTTGGGCTGAAGTATCCGCGATGGTGTTTTGGGGCAGCGTGGCAGGGAAAAAGGATACTCTATGTGAACTTTCTCCGTCCCTCGGACTTCGGTTTTTGCTGGTTTATTGCTTAAATAGTAATCGTGAATACCTTTGAACTGAAAGAATAGCGCCTGTATTGGTAGCTATATTGAAGAGAGAGAGAGGAGAGGGAGAGAGAGAATGCGTGATCGGACGGGAGAGAAACTAACCGGGCAATGTTCATTGCTCGATATCCAAACATCAACATAAATTGAGTACAAGGTCGAACAGTGGCAGCAGAATCGATCACTAGCCTCGGATCGTTCTCTCTTTCAGCAGGGTTACAAAGAGGACACGTTATACGCTGGAACCGAAATGTTTTAGTAATGGGAACATTAAAACATTTCTGGTATGATTTGTTGAAGCATTCGCCGTACCCTCCAGATTTGGTTGCCGTGTCTTTCAACAGTTATCAAAGCTTGATGCTGATCAGCGACTTGTTTATCGTTTTTTTTGTTGTAAAATTAAGAGAAAAATCAACTGTAGAAGAGTATCTTGCAAAGCAGTCAGTTCATAGGCGGGATCCTATGAATACCTTTGGGATGTTTTGGAACTCCAACTTCGTGCCAGGCCTCACCGACCTACATCGATACCTCTCCTAAGTTCCGCATTCCGTGAAGAATGGGCTGCCATTCCCCAAGAAACATTCCAGCACCTGATTGAAAGTATGTCTGCGAGAGTAAACCCTGTCATCAAGGCTAAGGGTGGATCAACACCATATTGACTTCCAGCATTACCAATGGAGGGCGCCACGAACTTTTCAGCCGGATGTCCGGATACTTTTGATCACATAGTATATCAGAGAGAGAGAGAGAGAGAGAGAGAGAGGGAAGACAGGGATATAATTTGTGAAATTTGGAAATAACGTAAGATTTCTTCTAAAATTGCAAGACGAAAGTTTCAAGAAGTTTTTCCCTCTCTGCAGTTACCTCTTTAAATCGAAAGAAAGAAATTTTTAGTTGGAAGATTCTCAAAAAACTGCTGTACTAATTTTGAGTAAATTGTCATAACTTTGAGAAGAAGAGAGAAAAAAAACTTTTCCGCATAAATGCTTGCTAAGTCCTTTATCGTACGCTAAATTGTTTCTTTTCTGAAATTAAAGTTTTTCGTGATATTCACTATCTTACATTTAATTATTAATATTTTAAATAGTATGTTATAAAATGTTAGAATACGTAATATTACTTACCCATAAAGAGTTCATCGATAAAATAAATCAATCTACTTCATAAATATTTAACTATTGTCTAATCCTCCTGCGTACAATAATTTATACTCAATAATAATTTTGAGTAAATTGTCATAACTTTGAGAAGAAGAGAGAAAAAAAACTTTTCCGCATAAATGCTTGCTAAGTCCTTTATCGTACGCTAAATTGTTTCTTTTCTGAAATTAAAGTTTTTCGTGATATTCACTATCTTACATTTAATTATTAATATTTTAAATAGTATGTTATAAAATGTTAGAATACGTAATATTACTTACCCATAAAGAGTTCATCGATAAAATAAATCAATCTACTTCATAAATATTTAACTATTGTCTAATCCTCCTGCGTACAATAATTTATACTCAATAATAATTTTGAGTAAATTGTCATAACTTTGAGAAGAAGAGAGAAAAAAAACTTTTCCGCATAAATGCTTGCTAAGTCCTTTATCGTACGCTAAATTGTTTCTTTTCTGAAATTAAAGTTTTTCGTGATATTCACTATCTTACATTTAATTATTAATATTTTAAATAGTATGTTATAAAATGTTAGAATACGTAATATTACTTACCCATAAAGAGTTCATCGATAAAATAAATCAATCTACTTCATAAATATTTAACTATTGTCTAATCCTCCTGCGTACAATAATTTATACTCAATAATAATTTTGAGTAAATTGTCATAACTTTGAGAAGAAGAGAGAAAAAAAACTTTTCCGCATAAATGCTTGCTAAGTCCTTTATCGTACGCTAAATTGTTTCTTTTCTGAAATTAAAGTTTTTCGTGATATTCACTATCTTACATTTAATTATTAATATTTTAAATAGTATGTTATAAAATGTTAGAATACGTAATATTACTTACCCATAAAGAGTTCATCGATAAAATAAATCAATCTACTTCATAAATATTTAACTATTGTCTAATCCTCCTGCGTACAATAATTTATACTCAATAATAATTTTGAGTAAATTGTCATAACTTTGAGAAGAAGAGAGAAAAAAAACTTTTCCGCATAAATGCTTGCTAAGTCCTTTATCGTACGCTAAATTGTTTCTTTTCTGAAATTAAAGTTTTTCGTGATATTCACTATCTTACATTTAATTATTAATATTTTAAATAGTATGTTATAAAATGTTAGAATACGTAATATTACTTACCCATAAAGAGTTCATCGATAAAATAAATCAATCTACTTCATAAATATTTAACTATTGTCTAATCCTCCTGCGTACAATAAGATATCATTTATAGGCAGAGGGGTTTTAGTAAGTAAACCATCGAGTTAGGAACGCACCGAGGAATGGTGGCGAGAGAAGTTGGAAGCGATTGTGCCCTTGCAGTGTTCTCTGTAAACAAATATGATTTGCAGTTTGAAGGCAGTAAACCTTAGCAAGCAGACCAGAATTAAGGAGTAGTAGAAGGATAATTATTGATGGTGTGCAATAAAGTTACCTCATTATTTAATTAAGGTATTCATATACAGAATTCTGAGTTATACTGTCTTTTATTTTACATCGAAAGCTGTAGTTTTTAAAGGAATATCCGCTCTTATTAATGTGTGACACAGATCCTCGAAAAATTATGATCCATAGTTTAGAGCTGAGGAGGTTGAAAGTCACTTTCCTCATTGTTCCTTTCTAATAATACCACATGTTCCTTGTGTTTCACGAATTATCTACAAATTGTTTAATATAATGTCTTAAACGTTCCGCTATAAACGATGCTTATTGTGATGATATTTTTTATGTATGAGGTCTTTTTTACTTTAGGCATATTGCCACAGTCCTCCACTGGTCTATATGTGGATCCAATAAATGGAAACGTCGAAAACGAAGCCATCTTTGGGTTGGGGAGGACAGTGTCCGCCATAATATTGCAGTGTGTATGTGTGTGCATTGTCGCGTCGGACACATTATTGCTTTGTAGCATGACATTGTTGTGTCTAATTATTTCGGTGGGGCTTTGAATTTTCGTCTGGCGCGGCATTTCTCTCCCTACCTCCTAGTAAGGGGTGGAGAGAGGAAAGGGGGTGAGGGTAAGTAGAGTGACTAGCTTCTTTGTTCAAGTCTAGTAGAGTGAGTCGTGTGAGTCTTCGCGTTTGTTGTCTGGCATATAAGCGTGTGTGGATGTGACCTCGTGTGTGTAACATCTCCTTCCAACGACTTTTCTTTAATCTTCTGTGGATGATGTACAGACACCATGTCAATTTCAATAAACCACAGATGTGTTAAATGCTAATTTATGTGTATTTTGTTATGAATATCCCACGTCTGCTTTAGAATGTGCAATTAAGGTCCTGGTCCTCTTGTTGCGACTGCAGCTACGCTCCCTAATGTTTATGCCGAGGTAACTAAATTTTATAATCTAGCTGCAAACCTTTTGGCCTCACCCCGGTATATAACATTTTATCACCTATACTCCGTGCGGTAACACGATTGCTCTGTTTACTTTTCAAAACCCCTGTATCTGATCATTTGTAAACATAAGTTTATCGAGGTTAACTCTAGATTGAGTAGAATGACAATCTTTAACTGCCTATGTTGCCAAAGGAAAACACCGTGTCAGCATTTTCAATTTCAAAAGACAATATGTACTTTGTAGCGATATTTCCGCCTGATTACACCTGCACAAAAAGGAATCCTTAAATAATTATAGTTTATGAATTATTAATGATTAATTAACACGCAATTTGATAATTTTCTACAATTTTAAAGTAATTGGATTAAACGCTACATCAATCAAGAGCCCGTAAAAAGGTGTAAATATGTTTTAAGTTTCATTAATATTGTCCAGTAAATAAAGGCGTAACTGCGTAAGAAAATCTGCAAGATTTAGGCCAAATAAAATAGCTTCTCTTCAATATGTTCAGTGTATTTTTCCGCGGGTGGAGCCATAAAAATCCAACGTTTCTTTGTACTTCGAGAGGAAGAACCGAAAAACTATACGCTGTAGGAAACCGTTTTTTTACCTATCATTTAAGCTTTGAATTTTCAACCGGAGGGCCAATAAAGATACAGGATAATTGTTAGAACCAGTGAGAAGATAGGAAGACTTGGTTGCTGTACAGAATTTCGGAGGCTAGTAATAAACGTAAGCGTGGATTTCACACAGTTTGTCATGATTCTTTGTTAAGTGAACACGTAGTATTCCTAAGTTCGCGCAAATCTAAAGAACGCTGTTAGAGCACCGAAATGTTAAATAATTAGCCGGAGCAAACTTAAGTGGACCAAGAGATAAGAACGGGAAAGCAGTGTTAAAGAATCGTACTTGTTAGGGAATACAAGAGAATCTTGCAGGATTTCTAGCACAAAGAGTAAGAAATGTGAAAACAGTGTTTCTTTCAAGACAGTATCCTGGTATTACCACTCCCGCATCCTACCCTGACATAATCACAGTAGAGATTTTCAGATCGATTCGCCGACAGCTGGCCCTAAGGTACGACGTTCTTCCTGACATCGATGACATCGATTCCTGAAGACGACCCCCTACGACGTAGCGGAGAACATCGACGACAAGGTAAGACGAGAACAACGACAACGGGAAAACGCTACAACTTGTCTAGAAAGCAAAGGTGATATATCGATAAAGAAAAAGACATATTGCTATGTATATATAAAAGATCATTTATACAAAACTACAACAAATTATTATTCAAGATAACAAGGTAAAAGTGAGCCATTAACGTGAGAGTTGATTCTAACTAAACTTAATCGGCTGTAGAAATTGACTATTCTAAATATTAGAGGCCTACTATAAATGATTTACCTTTATTTACTCTCACATAACTGAGAAATTCGCAACCTGGTAGAACGGCCCTCTTTCTCTCTCTGTATCCCCATTGAGCTATACGCACTTGTACCATTGGATAGCAGGCTGTCCTAGAGCAGTTTTATAAGAATGTTTCTTACACATCTGCTTTCAAGTCTTCAAACTCGGCAAAATGAAGCCGTTAAACGTAATAATCAGATGGGGTCAAGCTGGAAAGGTACGCGTTTGGCAGTATCTGAATCTCCATCTTAGTAATGTGAGCGTCACTCTCCTCCGGGAATTTGTCTTCTCTTCTACTGAAATAAGGTTTGTTTTCTTTCTTCTCTTTCACCTAGTGTGTACGAGGTGTGATCAAAAAGTTTCCGGAATGGCTTCACAACAATGCTGACGCTGAGGTTTCTTTAATTCTTACCCAGACTGTGCATGCAGCGTTCCTTCTCCGATAAAAATGAGAGTTCACGTGACTTCCTGTGACCATGCAGTGACGAGGTAGACGCTCTGAAGTGAACATGTGTTTTGCATATGCTGCGATTATTTCGTACAAAAATGTCAGATTACGAAGAACAAAGAACGAACTCAAATTTTGCTTTAAATTCGGTAAAAGTTTGCTTTAAACTCGGTAAAACTGTAACAGAAACGTATGAAATGTTAAGAACAGCTTATGGGGAGGAAGGTATGGGAAAACCTCAAGCATTTGATTGGTTTTAGAAATTTAAAAGTGGTGTGACATCAGTTAAAGATGCAAATCGTTCGGGGCGACCCTTTTCCAGCAAAACTGTTGAAAATATCAATCAGGTGAGGGAAATGGTCTTAAATGATAGGCGCATTACAATAAGAGAACTTTCTGACTCATTAGGACTCTCCTTTGGAAGTGTTCAAAGCAGTTTGAAAGACAATTTGGACATGAGAAGAATTGTGGCCAAGTTCGTGCCCCGCCTGCTTTCAAATGACCAAAAGGAAAGCCGTGTGATTGCCTGCACAGATATTAAAGAACAGCTACAAAATGACCCACAGTTTATGGAGAAACTTATTACTGGTAATGAAACATGGATTTAGCGTAAGATCCAGAAACTAAGCAACAATCTTCACAATAGAGGATTCCTTCATCTCCACGCCCAAAAAAGGCCAGTCAAGTTCGATCCAAAGTGAAGTCAATGATGATTGTGTTTTTTGACATTAAAGGCATTGTACATAAGGAATTTGTGCCACAGGGTCAAATAGTGAATCAAGTGTTCTACAAACAAGTGCTGCAAAGATTAAGGGAGAAACGGCGACGCAAACGGCCGGAGAAATGGAGGAGTGGTGACTGGTTCCTGCATCATGACAATGCGCCCGCGCACAAAGCCCTTTTTGTTCGCCAATTTTTGGATAAAAATAGGGTGAATACTGTTCCCCATCCTGCCTATTCTCCAGATTTGGCTCCAGTGGTATTTTTTCTTTTCCCGCGACTTAAAATGCGGCTCCGAGGACACCGTTTTGAGGATATTGATGTCATCAAATGCGAATCGCAGAAAGCTCTGCACATATTGGAAGAAGAGGACTTCCAGAGGTGCTTCCAGCAGTGGCAGACGCGCTGGGACATGCGTATCAACTCCCAAAGAGACTACTTCGAGGGTGACAGTGCAGATTAAACAAAACAAACTGTTGTGTAGTATCTATGACGCCATTCCGGAAACTTTTTGATCACACCTCGTATGCTTTTCTATGATGTCCAAATATTGCCATCGATCGCCTCTGCAGTGTTCAGACTTTTTCCGGAGAGAACCTGCTCTTGATCACACTCAATGGTGCCTTGCAATATACTGACAGCACCTGGAGGAATGCGCTGTAATGTATTCAAATTGCAACCCTCTGTCCTGTTTTATCACCAGAAGCTAAATCTCAGTACTATCTATCACTGACACTGACGTCCATAATATGGATTGCGGGAAAAAATCAACTATCCTTGTAGCTATACAATGTACAGTTTGTAGGTTTGCTGCGGTATGGATACAACAGACTTTTGTCTCTACCACTTAGCTGTGTTAGAGAAAACATTGCATTGAAATCAAATATTATTTAAATAAGGAGATTTCGGGACAAACAGAGCTTTTGGTGCCCCCGACTAAAAAAGGTAATAAAAATATAAAATAAAAGAAGGTACTTGTGTATAGTGATATAGGTATAGGTAGGTGTGTATTTGGGAGGGAGGAGAATTGGTAATGGGAGAGAAAATCAGATGGCATTTAGAATTTCTTTTCATTTCATGGTGGAATTTCTTTTCGTCTCATGGGATATACTCCTGTTAAGGTGATACATACGTGGACCTGTTGCAAATCATGAAAATAATCCCCAAAATATTGTTTTTCATAATAATGCATTCGTAAACCTCGTTTATGTGAATTTTTAAATAAGCAGGCATATAGTTAGTATTAGACACGACAAATTTTATTCATAATGTTCTCAAGTTTGATTTTAGCATTTTCCCATATTGAAAATCCCCCACACATTGCAATTTTAGCATGTTTATCTTAAACTTACAATACTTTGAGTGGCCCATTAAAGCATATGTAAATGTTACCTTTTTAAACGTTTAATTTTGTGAACAGATTCAGAATTGAAGAATAAAACATTCTAACACCTTTTCGTTGCGTAAATGCATCAAAATAAGAAGAATTTCTGATAAGGTAAAGATTCACGTAATGTCTAAGTTGATACTATCTAGATCTTTCTATAAATGTTTTAATTATAATACTTTTTTAAAAATGCATTATATGGGGCATTTTGAAACAAGGAACACATTTACACAATAACATAATTAATATTTAAATAACCATGCAAGCTAAGCTAAAAATATGAAAGCAGAAAAAACACCATTCTACTGAATGGCATAATTGGTATATATGAAATATTGTGACCGCGCTCACGAAGTTACCTGCAGGCCACCGGTAAACGCATATCAGTCCGGCACCTGAGTGGGGCCCCGGATCGGCTTTTAGAATAGCCACGCTACCAACCCATATGTGCCACTTCTCCGTAATTTTTACTGCTGCAGAAGATTGCTTTCGATCTGTTCTGGTAGCCTCTCTTTCGAGAATGTTCCGCTTTGTATGCAAGACCTAAGTGGCTGACTAGCGCCCGGTTGGACATTTGAGTTCAGTTAATCAAGAAATTGGGAGTTAAAAGTGGACAGGCCGAGTGCAGTTCAGTTGTGACTCAGCAGTTCAATCGTGTTTCGATTCGACGGACCAGTTGTGTTGAGTTCTGAGTGTGTCAACAGTGTCTAGAGAGTAACGTATATGCTACGCTGAGCATCTAAGTGATAAATAAAGTGTCTTTAGCAGCAACCGGTGCTCGTATCATTTATTACAATATATATTACTTATGACATTTTTATAGTGTGCGTACTATAGACGTTCCAAATTTCACAGGTCGCCTTTAATATGTATTTTCTGTTAATTTAATCGTCGCAATCATCACCATCTCCATTGAAGGAGACTAGGTTTGACACCTGTTCCGATTTAATTGATTGGCCAAATTTTACATGGTCTTCCAACAGGTTATAGCAGTTCGGCCGTTAATCTAGTATTTATTTTGGGAGTCTAGCTTCCTCTATATTTCCCAAACGATGCTTCCAGTTATTGCTCTAATCTTCTATTGTATCTCTTAATGCTCTAAAATCTAAATATGATACAATATAAAGGTTTCTTATGTGATAAATTGAAGTGCAACCTTTGGGATATCTTAAACATTTCATTTCGGGAGACTGAATCTTATTAAAATATCTGTTTGCCGATACCAGGTTTGAGCCATAAAACAAAATGGAATTGCCATTACTGTATTTAGTTGTGTTTCTTTGAATGCTTTTTACTTCCTCTAACACGTATATAGTAGGTAGAGAAGGTATTGCTTTCCACCCAAAAATGTAATACCGAGATTTACCGGAAATGTATGTTTTGAGGCTCCCTGAATTAAAAAAATTAGAAAAAAATCTGTGTGTCTGCAAACGGCATCAAAAACGAAAAGTCGGATAAACACCAAACTTGATACTTAGGTTCAGTACCTTCTAAAGATGCGATACCAATATTTTCAAGAAAATTTTCCCACCCCAGCTAGGACATTTTTAAAAAAAAAGTATTTTCTAAAACTGGCTCTGACAATTTTGACTAAAATACAGTATGATAAATATATGTACAAGACAAATAACATATATATCTTGCATTTTTTGGGAATAGCCTGTAAAGTCCTCTACATTAGGAAGGAATTTTGTGTAATCTTGTGTAACTAGTAAACGTTAAGGCATAGACGAAAATGTACTAACCAAACATACAGATATCTTTAAAACGCGCAATTTACTTCAAATATTATGGCAACAGCCATTTCCAAGATAACTGTTCTTAATGGTTCGAATTTTTCATTACTTGGTGATTCTTTAAAGTCCTCTCAACATTCCATTGTGCATGGAAACAATAGGAATTTTAAGACAGCATACCTATAGCGTCCAGTAGTGGCCCCCTCGGCCCTCCGACCCAACTTCCTGCAATTTCTATCTCTAGGGTAAATTAAAACAAAGTGTGCATGAAAACCCGACACACTGTGAAAGGATTAAAGCAAAATATACGACCTGTAAATTGCCAGCATTTTTCAATGTGAACTACGGCGAGTGCTGGATACTTTCCTATAGAGGTGCCAAAAATGTATGGAGATCGAAGGTGGCCAGTTTAAGCACCTCCTTTCATAAAGCTGATAAGTAAAGCCTATAAAAGCAGTGTTAAAAATGCGTGTCGTTGCATCCGCGCCATTCTATGATAGCCGCAGACGGCAACGGGCGCCGATAACTCGAACAGGAAAAACACCGCGCAGCCGGTTCTTAGTTCAGTGGGTCTCCCGGTATTTTTCTCCTGAAAGGTAGGACAAAATTTTTTTCCATGTATAATAATTGTCAAGGAAGTGCTACTCTTATTTTCAGGAGCTTAATCCCCAAAATGCCACTGACTAAAGCTATGGTCTGGTTCTACATAAGCAGACTCGTCTGCAGTAAATATCTTCAGCACTGTACGCATATAGTAATACCCCATTCAGAAAACGTGTTCATCGTACATCTTTTATACAGCAGTGGTGCAAGCCTGTCGCGTAAGTACACAATGCTGTGTGACTTGATGAATGGCTTGTGTCTGAGGCAAGCGCATCTGAAATTCAACAACCTTAACGCATGTCGCACAACGAAACAAAAACATAACGGTTATCTCAAACAACATGTCATCTCTTGTGTTCTGATGGAGACCATGTTTGATCGAAACAATGGAACGTACATCTGCTGGAGATAACACAAAGATAAAACCCACAAAAGAAATCAAGTTTTAAACCTTTATCGTGGTAAAGCTACGGAGAATATACGGCGTTGTACGCTACATAAATCCTAAAGGAGTTATCATAACCCAGATAAGAGAATGGAACCCATAATTTATGGATATTTAATGACATACCTCGCAACAACGGAGAGTTTTCTTATGCTAGAAACACTTAACCGCATTCAATTATCAAAGGGTTTCATTATATACTTGTGGTTGAGAGTACTATTTTTTTGTCAGAAAGGAATATTATATTATCTTGTTTTTACGCGCATTGAGAATTAAACTTCAATTTTTATTTACGTACTATAAAAATACGTTTGATAAAACCTGTGAAAGCAACACATCTTCTAACTACATTTGTATTAACCACTTCCTAGAAACAGTATTGCATTCAAGCCAAAATTTCAGTATCGATATATCGCAGGAAATACATGTCTAAAAGCCCCCGAACCCAAAAAGTAAGTTTTCGAAAAGGCTATGCGCGCGTTTGTGTACGAGTGAACAACAAAATAAAAAAGAAGCGATCATACAAAGGTTTAGACTTATGCCAGGCACCTTTTAAGTATGCAACGTGAAGGTTTTCACAAAATGTCCCCCGTTCTATATTATCCTTTTATATGCAAAAAGTATTTAATGCATTGTAACGCAGCGGCTATGACCCAAGGTTGTCGGAAGGTCGGCGCCGGGCGGTCGGCGTAAACAAGATGAATGGCGCTCGCCAGCGTAAACACCGGACGTACTATAGGGAGATAACTAGAACTTTCTGGAAGCTTCTTCTCCCCCTCCCTCAGAAAGTGTTCGAAATGGTTCTAGAACGTTCGAAAAACTTGTGGAAAGATTCCACTGATTATATAAGCGAGCGTTCTCGCGCAGTCGAGACAGTGCAACCCGAATGGGAGTTGAGTTGCTTTGGTCAGTCAGTGAGCGAGCGAGTTGGCATGCGAGTCTCCCGTGGGACATCAAGACCGATTCTCCGAGCGAGTTGGTGACGGCTGTTGTGAAGAGTAGCGAGTGCTACTGCGGAGAGATGGGTTGTGGAGGTCTTGTGTTCCAGTCCCGAGTAAAATGAACCGTCCGGCGTGAAGAGGCTATGTGACGAAGCAAGTGAAGTGATGAAGAATTGAACTAGTTCACCTTAGCGAAGTGAACTCCCAATGAAGTTGAACTATATAACATATGAAACAGCGATAGATAAGACGAAACAGTGATATCGAAGACTGAGAGAAGTTGAAAAACTCGACGAAGTCACAGTATGTATTGCAGTTTCAGCAAATGCCTTTGAAGTGCTTTTACATAAGTACACAACCTTGTTAGGAGATGGAAAGTTAATACAGAAATAATTTAGATCTCGTTGTGCTATATATTTATTCCAAACACAAATTGCCTGATGGTAGGTAATGTTTATTAATGTGAATTAGCATTCACGAATATAAGACAAAAAGCATCAAACAAATATTTCAAGTATTTGAGGTTGTTCAGCAGTTAGAAGAAAACCATTACTTTTAATAATCTTATTCATTTTCCGCCACAGAGCAGTTTCTTGAATAAACACCAGCTTATTGTTTAACAATTACATAATATGTAATTATATTTTTTACTCATTAAGGTTGCTTTGGACCAATAGGCTGATTACTACGAATTTCCACACTTTCATTTCGTTTAAGGATATTAATATGGTTTATATTAAACACAAAATGAAAATACAAGCATTGTTTAATATTCTTTTTATTTTGATGGAAAACAACATTTTATCATGGTGATACTGTTGCAAGCTAATCACCAGTTATTTCATGTTGGCCCACCACGTTTCTTTCATGCAGATTCGGTAGCACTGCTGTTAGCATTCGTTCTCTAGTTTAGACATTGAGAACCTGGCCAATGGTTTTTACGGTTTTAGCCAATGCAGCTACAAGCTTGAGAACAGATGGTGGCGACTTTTATGGGAACAAATAGTTGCAAGTTTCAAAAACAAATTTGAGACTGACAAGAGTCTAAACTAGCAGCAAAAAAAAAGTAAAAAAAATATTTCGTCCAGAAAACCTCACATACTTTTCTGTAGAACTGTAAACTCCATTTGTCCCGAGAGCGTCGTGCAGTAGCTGGCGTGCCAAGACGTTGTTCGCTGTGTGCGAGTGTGGCTAGCAGTTACACCGGTCGGTGTGTTTAAATTTTACTCTACACCGTTCCTTGGTCCACTTTGCTATAATATTCACAGCCTAGTCTGTGTTTTCGTATTCGTATATATACGTGTAAGACATACTTCGACATGGATGATCGTCCTACAACTCTGGTTGTTAGTTTTGTGGAACGAGATATCATTCGACCGACGGCTTATGAGATACATGAATGGATTTTTGATACGCTAAAATTTGGAGAGGACGATGTCACTGGATTACAAGTTAATGGTATTACTAGACAAATATTCATTAAATGCAAAACGCCAGACATTGTGGAGGAGGTTTTGAAACAGTCAAATGGAGAAGTTGGTTTTGAATTGTCAAATGGACAACGGACTAAGGTTGCAGCCGGTTTTGGAAGACGAGTAGTCAAAGTGCATAATTTGCCATTGAGTTTTTCCAACCGGAAGATAAATATGATATTAGCAGTTTATGGCACTGTGCTGCAGGTGAGTGACGATATTTGGAATCCCTTTTATCGCTACAAAGTCACCAATGGAGTACGTACTGTACATATGTTATTGAAAAAATATATACCTTCGTTTCTGAATTTCGGAGGTTATTCCGCTTTGGTGAGTTATACCGACTAACCTATTACGTCAGCCATATGTCATACGGTCGGTCATTTGCGTAATCAGTGCCCCAGAAAACCAATGCCACGATTGCCAAATGCTGAAAGGATACGCCCACTTGGGCGAAATTGGTTGCTGGTACGCTTCCAAAACCACGGATGCCGTTACCAGAATAGGTAGCAGCGGCAGGAACCGACTCTGGTCAACAGTTGCTTAATGTGGAGACAGTGACTGACCGGCAGTATAGCCGCGATGTAACCTTTGAAGAACACGCAAAGAGTGATGACATCACAGGTGTAGCTCACGACAGTTCTTGTAATTTGCAGGAAACCCTAAGCGAAGCAGTCGTAGATGGTCAACCTTGATCCGACGACAGCAATATGGAAACTCAGCCTGTCTTAGAGGCAGTGGAGACTAGTGCGACTTGCAAGGACACGTTTTCAGTAAGGGAAGTGGTGGAGTCGGCAGAAACAGGCGTCAGCGTGCCGGATGAGGTTGCATCAGCAGCTGTTTCTTTCATGGCGGAGGAAGTGCAGATAGATGAATCGTTATCTGAGAATACCGTAACCACTACGCCATCTGTGTATGGGGTTATAGTTAGCCAACGTGATCCTCGATTATAAAAACGCAAAAAGAATGCGTCGTCACCGACAAGGCAATCTCAAAAACCGAGTAAGCCGGTGAACAAGTAATCCTCCTCGTTTATATGGTGTTGATACTTCAAACCTTGGTGACTGTGAACGTGAATTGTCTCAGGAATAGAGCCAAGCAAACTTTGTTAAGAGATTTTGGTATGATAATGACATTGATATTCTGTTTTTGCAGGAGAATAATAAACACAAGCTAGATTTCTTTGGACCGTAATATAATTACACTTCCCAAGTTGGGGATTCCCAGCGCGGTACAGCAATTGTTTACCGCTCGTCTTATGTTATTCGATTAGTGGAGAGCTGTGTGACTGGTAGGATTACATCCTTAATTATTGGAGGACAGTAATATTCTTCTGGTGAATTTAATTTACCCACGGGGTCGAACAGAAGGAAGGAACGCGAAGCTTTTCTTGACCTTGGAACTGCCGTACTTTTTGCGTCATAAATACGATAAATTACTTCTAGATGTGGACTTTAATTGTGTCATCAGCGCTAAGCACCAGACAGGCCAATATTTTCCATCACCTGCTTTAGACCGTGTATGCCAAGCCTTGGAATTACGAGATGCATGGGAACATTTGTATGCCAATTTGGTTGAATATACGTTTCATCGTTATAATAGTGCTTCGAGAATAGATCAATTTTACCTCAGTAAATCGATGCGGTAGATGGTAGGGACCATGTAAGTTCATCCGGTGCCCTTTAGTGATCACCATTCCTTGATGATGAAAATAGCTCAAACTGCGAGAAGACCCACGATGGGGAGGGGCGTTTGGAAACTTAATAACACGGTGCTTCAAGATCCAGTAATTTCTGAGAAGTTCTCCCATATGTGGGCGAGATGGGCAACAACAGCTCAACGTGGAACCCCCAACAAATTGAATCAATGGTTATATACTTTTAAACCGGCTATACGCAACTTTTACAAAGGGGAAGGGATAGAAAAGACGAAGAACAGACGGCAACTGTTGCACTATTATTACGATTTGTTAAATCATTTATATGACTTACAACGTCATGGACAGGACGTGACCAACCACTTTTCTGCAATAAAAAGGAGAATGTGTTGTCTTCAGGAGGAGCTTTATCGCGGTGCACAACTGCGTTCCGGCGATCCTTCTGTAGTATGAGAAGAGAAAAACTCATTTTTTCATCTAGCGTCTGAAAAACGTCGTGGTGAACGGAAATATATCTCCCACTTACGAGCTTCCACGGGGGATTGCTTAGCAACAACGCGCGACATACTTCAAGAGGCCTATCAACACCTTTCTGATAAATTCGGAGCAGTTGAAGCTAATGTCTCTGCGCAGCAAGATGTTTATCGTCATATAACACAACGACTATCCGCAGCTGCAAATACCGTTTTGAATCAAGAGATTACGTCTGAGAAATTGTGGGCTGCTTTAGCCTCACCCAGTCTGAACTCGGCGCCTGAACCTGATGGACTCACTTATCGGTTTTACAAAGCCAACTGGAAGATCCTTAAAGATATCTTACCCGACGTCATGTTGGAGTTACAGCGTAATACAGGCACCTTAACGGGGTTTAAGGAAGCTATCATTGTGTTGATCCCTAAACAGTCGGTTATAACGGAACTAAAATCGTTTCGGCCTATTACGCTTTTGAATGCAGATTACAAGTTATTCACAAAGGTCTTGGCTAATAGGTTGAAGACATATCTGTCTGGCATTACTGGACCTGGGCAAACGTGCGGTATACCGAAGAGGAAGATAACACATATTCTAATGAAGTTCGAGATGTCATTATCGCTGGTGAACGGAATCCCAACATGGTGGCAGCCTTTTCGGCTTTAGATTTCACGGCCGCCCTTGATATAATTAATCACGATTATCTGTGGGGTGTTTTGAAGAGTTTTGGATTTTCACAGCCATTTCAAAGTCTTTTACAATCTGTTTATCGAGATGCGCACTCCCGAATTCAAATTAATGGCTTTCTTACGCGACCGGTACTTATAGCACAGTCGATACGGTAGGGATGTCCCTCTCTATGATGATGTATACTTTGTGCGTTGAATCGCTGATTAGAGGCATAGCGACTTTACTTTCCCATTCCGTATAT
The DNA here is from genome assembly GCA_030765065.1 of Deroplatys truncata. Taxonomy (NCBI): domain Eukaryota; kingdom Metazoa; phylum Arthropoda; class Insecta; order Mantodea; family Mantidae; genus Deroplatys; species Deroplatys truncata. The sequence goes on along the minus strand of CM060975.1, from coordinate 263,636,844 downwards.
CCGTTCAACTGTGAAAGAATTTTGGCTTATGCTGATGATGTCACCTTGATTCTCGCTCGTGCTGATGATACTGACAAACTGACGCCGCTATTAACGACACACCAGATGGTTCTGGAGCTTTGATAAAATCACAACTATTACCGTTGAATAGCTGGCCAACGGACACTGCTCGATTTACCTGCAGCGGTTCAGTGAAGATATTGGGCGTTATTTTTACCTCCAGGTTGGAAGAGTTAATAGCGCAGAATTGGAAGCAACTTGTGCCTATGTGCAGTTCTGTTATGACCTCGCAGTTGACACGGAATTTAAACTTTGTGAAAAAAATCTGCATGTTAACACCTTTGTGCTCGCGAAACTCTGACATGTGGCGCAGGTGATACCGATGTTACCACAATATTCCCAGCAACTAGAAAGAGCGTTTGGCTACTACGTTTGAAAAAATCACTTTTATAAAGTAGCCCGACATCAATTACGCAGAGCCATTACGGAGGGTGTTGGAATCTTATAGATGTGCATATTAAATTTCGGGCATTGTTGCTCCATTCTCTATTGAGTGCTCTCCATAGACACGGTCCCAATCAGGATGTGCAGTTTTGTATGTACATGGTTGGGACGGCTGCCGGACACTTCGAACAGGTTCTGACAGACTACAGAAGAATACTACCAGTGATAGATACATCGATCGGTATTCCCACCACCAAAACGTTATATATCACGTTGCTGAAAGATTCCATGACAGTGCCTGCAATAGAACGGAAATACCCTAACTCACCATGGCAGCGGATATGGAAAATTTTGCTTATAAAATATATACCGTTGGAGTGGAAGGTTTCGTTTTTATATCTTCAACAACGAACTTACAGAGTCAAAGCGATATAAACATAATTTATCCTCGGCACCTTGGTGTAGGCGTTGTGGTGGTGTGGACACTCAAATTCATCGAATTTTAATCGGCAGCTGTTTGGAACATCGGACTACCTCTGTCCTATTAGCTTGGGAGTTTCAGAAGGGATCTACACAGGTGTGGTTAACATTGGCACTCTATCATTACTGTTTGCACGAAGAATTCCCATCTCTCCTCACTTTCCAAAAATGGCTTCGGTCAGAGCAATACAAGCTTCGGCGACTACCCCGGATATGGAATGTACAAAATTTGCAGCTGGATTTCACGCTGTAATTTAAATAAATGTAAAATGGCGCATGCCATGGTGTTATGAGCAAAAAATCTGTTGTTGTGAGTGATTTATGTTGTGATTTTTTCCTTATTCTGTATCCTTTAAAAAAATTAAAAAAAGGGGGCCGGCAATCTTAACATCCAAGATCATATTGCTGGCTTTTTGAAAAAAATGGGAAATAAGTTTCTATGAAACATAAGATTTCTGCGAAGATTATGGCAAACAGAAAAATTACTAAAAAAATAATACAAAAACAATAAAAAATATAAAAAAAAGGAGACACTTAGGTTGATAGACTAATGTTGATGGACAAAGCTAATAAATAATTTTGATAAACATAGATGATAAACAATGTTAGTTAGCTTTGTTAATAACATCCTTTCTACACTAAGATCACATGTTAAAGTTGAAATACGGATCTGAGGAAAACTACACTTACATATTTCTGCTTCATCATTCATCTTTTGCTTTTCCTTAGAAGAGAAAAAAACGAGGCAGGTGGCGCCTGCTCCCTGGAGCAAGGTGGTAAAAAAAATAAAAATAAATAAAAAATAAATAAATAAAGAGCAGATGCCTACCGCACCACCGCTGCATTTCCTACCTATTCAAACAACACATCAGAGTAGAAAGCAGTAGAATGTGATAGGAACAACTGAGTCTGTAAGACCGCTAAGGTGCGTTTGGTAGACCTGTAGCCGCTACTTCTCTATCAATTGGTCCACAAGGAACTCAGAAGACAGACATCACAGAAGGGGAAATATCGTATACGTATATTGGAGAACGAAAGAGACATATTTACAATTTATGAAATGAGTAATCGGAAAGTCAGTGTTTTTTCTCATAATATAAGTTTATTTCATTTCTGCTATCAACCCGAGTAAACATTTAAATCTAAAGTTATCTGAAGAAACATTTTTCAAAATACGAAACTTTTAACCAAAAAGAAGAAAAAATCCTAACATACTATGAAATACATTTTTTAAAGTTAAAACAATTTATACTTAAACGTCTGATGTGTTACACTCACATTACTTTCCCTACTCTTGTACAAGCTATTTTTACAAACGCTATTCTGAATATGCTTCATATTAATCGAGATATCCAGATGTTAATCTTATTGCTAATATTCTTGTAGATGCAAGGGGATTTGATAGTCTTTAAGCTATAGTCAAATATTTTAAGAGGTGGTTGCTATGTGAAGTATTCCATTCTCTTTGCATTACCAGGACAGAAAAGAATGAATAACGAATTTGAGAAAAAGTATAAGTATTGGAAAATTTAAGGGAATAACAAGCAATACTCGAAAATGGTTCACTCAACAACAAAAATGTATATGACATAAATTGTGTATTGTAACGCGATCTACATTTTTTGTGTACTAAAATTTTGTCTATCTCTTATGGCTTACCAGTTATGCAAAAGTCGTTGACAATCAAGAATACTTTTGGAGACATTCCCAGATAATTCAAGATACACATTTTATTTTTCATGAAAATATCTTATACATATGTATTTTAATCAATATTATTAGAGCCATTTTTGAGAAAATTAAAATTTTCGAAAAATGTTCCAAGTAAAGGGTAATCTGGGGTGGGGGGTTTTCTTGAAAACCTTCGTGTCGCATCTCTGGAAGATACGAACCTAAATACCAAGTTTGGTGTTTATCCGACTGTTCGTTTCTGAGTTATGCTGTTCACAGACAGACACATACACACACAGGGACATGTTTTAAAAAATGCTTTTTTTGGATTCTGGGGGCCTCAAAACATATATTTCCAGTGAAATCTCGGTATCGAATTTTTGGGTGGAATACCATACTTCCCCTTCTTACTATACGTAGTAGAGAAAGTAAAAAGTTTTAAGCACGTAACTTCCTAAGTTTAAGAGACTAGGTTTTGTGATTTTTTGTCTATATTTAACAGGAAAATATGAAATGAGATACTACAAATTACATGAAGTTGGTAGATTTTAATCATTCTGAAACTCAAACTTGAAAAAAAAGTAAGTTACTGGTTCCTTGGTCTTTGTTTAAATTCAATGTGCCAACTAAGCGGTTCGCGCAAATAAACACTCTTCAAGAATAGAGGGCGTTTAATTTCGTATGTGACATGACAAGGAGGAAAACCTGCATTTCGCAACCGTACCTGAATTGTTGGAAAGGGTGGTGCAGGTTTTTTCAAACCTATTTCCTTAAAAGAATGGCTTGGGGTTTCCAAATGTGTTTCTCGGAAAACTGCTTGAATAGAATATCTGAAAAGCCTGGTCATTGCTAACAAAAATTATTGTAAAAGCGAAATCCCTAAATCTTATAAAACATGAAGGAATATGAAGATTTTACCAAAATATTGTGAAATATGAAACTTTCTGCCAAGTATATCGAATTCTACTCTCCACAGAACTTATAAATGTGTTTCACTCATATGGCTTTCCATACTCTTGTACAAATTATTTGTTATTCTGCGTCTACTTCATGTCAATCGAGATAAAACATTTGCAGAAACTATCTTATTGTTAATTTTCTTATAGATGCAAGCGGAATATGATAGGTTTTAAGCGATAGTCAAATCTGTTAAGAGCAGGTTACCAAATAAGAATTCCCATTTGAGAAAAACTATTAGTATTAGAAAATTCAAACAAATAACCAGGAATATATCGGAAATGGTTCACTCCACAAAAACATCTATATAACATAAATTCTGTGTTTTAACGAGATCTACATTTTTTGTGTAGAAAAATTTTGTCTATCTCTAACGGTTTACCAAATACGCAAAAGCCATTCAGAATGAGGAGGACGTTTGGGGACATTCCCAGAAAATTCAAGATATACATTTTATTTACCATGAAAATATCTTATATATGTTATATTTTAATCAAAACCATTAGAGTCAACTTTGAGAGAATCAAAACCCTTGAGAAATGCTCCATGTAAGGGGAAGTCTGGGGTGGGGGAATTTTCTTACAAAGCTTCGTGTCGTATCTTTGAAAGATATTGAATCTAAATACCAAGTTTGGTATTTATCCGACTTTTCGTTTTTGCGTTATGCTGTACATAGACACACATATGGATCTTTTTATAAGAATGATTTTTCTTTTGGATTCAAGGGACCTCAAAACATCAATTTCCGGTGAGATCTCGGTATCGAATTTTTGGGTGGAATGCAATACCTCCCTTACTTACTATACGAAATACAGAAAGTAAAAATACTTGTTTCCATAATGACAATAAGCATGCTTTAGAATGTGCTTGCCATATTTTGCCTGTCTCTACTGATAATGATTGATAGAAGCAAGATTTTGGGAGCGCATTTCACATACTGCCTTCAGCCAAAACGCTAAATTGAAGCTTTCTTTTTTTATGCGTTTTGCAATATGCTTGCTGGTAGCATCCAGAGTTGCAAAGGGACGAAGAAGACGAATATACCGGGAGAAAGATTCGATCACAAAACAGATAAGGTACATGCGCCTTAACGAACGTCAATATAAATTAACATTAAAAGCCTTTGGAGCAGCGGGGGAGGTCGTTTAACGGCTTTAAGATTGTTACAAGATTCATTACACGTCATCAGGTAATAAAAATGAAACATTCCTCCTCACAGCGACTCCCCTCAGAACCTTTAAGAACTATCAAATTCTGCCGCCCTCGTGAACCCACTTTGCTTTAGCAACAAAGGAAAGAAGACAGTAGTTTTGAAAACCGGGAGATCTGTGGTTCAAATACCGGCTGCGCCCTTAAATTTCCAACCTTGTCCAATACACCGATTATGTGGAAGAACGGTTAATTCCATTAATTGAACTGTCGTTGAAACTGTGAAGCCCGCGACCTAAAGTACTTACAGCATTGTAAGCCGCCTTTGGGGTATGTCATCTCAATAGAGTTTGAGAGCTTCTTCTGGTTTACCGGAACAAAAATGCGAATCAGTTGGAGAATTTAATGTCGTGCCGGCATGTTGCCGTGAATTTTGTACAGTTTCGTATACCTGGCCAATTAAGAGAAATACACAAGATCTTGCAAGACAAAAAACGTAGATTTCGTTAACACATACCTTATACCAAATAATTCTTTCTAGCGTTAACCATAGAGATGTTAGTTATTGTTGGCTTAAAATTTCAAATACTTTATACATTTTTGATGTGCTATGTTGCTATTCTTTGTTCTTGTGGTATCATGCAAGAGTGGAATTTCAAAGTCAAAATATAAATTAAATTTTGTTTTATTTATGGACGCTCTTTAACTACTGTGGTCCTTAGCGTCCCATTCCATATTGGTGTGAAAGACCGGATATTTTGCTCAGAGGCCTCTTTATCAGGCTTGAGGTTATTTTACGACTTGGGACCACGGGCTTTGCTTTACTTCCCTTCCGAAGGAAGGCATGCTAAGGATTTTTACGCCCGAAAAACTCCATCACCCTCCGCCGTGTTTGAACCCGCGACCCTGGTATCTAGACTAGTCCTCGGACGACGACAAAGTCAAAATATAGCGATCCACTTGTATTTTACAATCGTTTCAGCTTCCTGTAGACCTACAACGTAATATATAATGAAACTACTTCTATCTCGATTAACGTGAAATAGACCAAAACATAAGCTTTTGTAAGATAATTTTGAAGAATGGATATAGAAATAAACGATACTGGGTAGGGAAAATCATGAAAATGTAACACATTATTTAATAGGAAGCAACGGGTTTCGGAATTGTTTGAACAGCCTGTATAGTTTAATATCCTCTACAACATGACATCTCTAAGATTTGGTGGACTTAAAATCCTTTATGAAATGAGAGATTATTTTTCCCACCACTACCATTAAACTGCTACTGTTACTCTGCTTCTATTACTAATACTCACACTACTAGCACCGGGTGATTGTTAGGAGTGGGGATAGGTCTAGGTACGGAGGGGGGACTCAGCACATCGACTTACAAGATCTTTGGTGCCTAAGCCCCTGACGGTGCACAGGGAGGGAGGGGTGAGGTGAGAGATGATAGACGGCAGCCGGACTAGGAGGCAAGACAGGGCAGAGGGCAGGAACCTTACCTGCCCTGCCAGGGTGAGTTGCCCTTCCGTTAGTCGCTTCGTCGCCCTCTCTCGGGATTCTTCGCTTCTACTGGTGCGCGAGTGTTCAAACTGGAAATACTATGGACTTCTGCTCGTCTGTGTGAGCCTATCTGCCTGCGAACCTGAGACCTCCTACGCTCCTTCTCCTCATCCCTGCCTCCCGTGGGGTGTAACCACAATCAATCAAGCTGGTCGCAGTCGTGGTGTCCCCACATCCTACATTCTACTTTGTCTACAGATTTAATTCTTGTTAATGATGAGTTTTGGATGTCCGACCCCTTCAGCTGCCGTGGTGAGGGCGCTGCGTACCCTGAGCACTCGTGATACTTCTGACATTACTATAAGTACGCCGCGCCGAACATTCGAGCCCCTCCTGATAAGGGGTTGTTCGGATTGGGTTGGACTCGTCGGGGCAGTGGTTCCTGATACCCATGGGAAATTGGGTACGCTTGGCTGGTTTTCCGCCCAGGCAGGTTTGAGAGACGCCCAGGTGTTCTCTGGCACCAACCGTGAGTGAGAACTAGATATACTGTCGCCCTCACCGAGGTTATTCCGTAGTCTTCCCTTATAGAGTTTTCTCTATTGGGCTGACGCGCGTAGGTGGCGTATCCACTTTCGTTCCTGTGTGGCAAGGGATGAGGGGAGGATGGTTGCCATACCCAGTATCGACCCCGCAGAGGGGTATATAAAATAAGCACTGCCCTAATGGAAAACCCCGTGAGCTTGACTACCGGGTTGCAAGGTTGCGGATCCGGTCCCGTGGTTCTCCTTTGCACTATTACAGTGACTCTCTCGCACTGAAGTCGCACGTCACTAGGAACAATTCTGCCTCACCTCTCCTGAACGGTCAACTAAGGAAACTGGTTCATTTTTGAGTAATGATACACTTTCCCCAAAATGTATACTTTAACCATTCACTTTTCTCATTATACTTTAAGTAATTTAATAATTTAAACTTATCTTGCCGTATTCTTTTTATCGTACACTTCACTTAACACTCAGATAATTTTTTTATAGTTTTTTCACTTCACTTAACACAATAATCACTATATTTATCGCTCTCATATATGTATCTATTACTTCACTTTCACTTTAAAAAATAATATTTCACTTCGCTTACAACTACATTCCCTTTATCTCCACCCACCACCATTTTTCACTCCACTTACCCTCGCTGCCATCTTCTTCTTCTCGCACAAAACCACAGCTCTAACTTCCCTAACTCCCCCAATTACCACCTCCCGCTCCAGGCTCCCACTTCTACCTGTTATTAGATTCTCCTCTTGAGCATCCTCCTCCTCGCCCATTATCCTCCTCTCTGTGTAAACTCCATCCTCATCTTCACTTCTTCTTTCTTCTTCCCCAATTCTCCTTTATTTTCAACCATTTCCTCCTTTTCTCTCCACATTTTTCTGCCTAGAATTATCCAGAACAATTTAATTCTCCTCAGCACTTTATACTCCTATATCTAAGTATGATTATCGGTATCAGATGTTTGTATCAGTGTCTCTGGTGCATGTAGGACTTGAATTTTCTCCGGTCTTCTTAGTTCTTCAGTAATTGCAGGCACTAGTGTTAAAATTTCATTTTCTTAAATATCTTGTCCCTATGCTATTTTGCTAAATTTGTTAGCTAATATGTCAACTTGTATGTATAAATTTTTATATTTTAAAACACATGCTACCTGACATCCACTTAAAGCTTGCCTTTCTTGTATTGCCTCATTATAATAATGTGTACATTCAAACAATACATGCTCCGGGGTTGATTGCTGGTTGGAATAATTACGTAACTTGTTCTGTGTTTTGTTATTCTGTTTGTAGGGGTCATATCCGGTTAAATAATGTATTAATCGCATTGTTGGTTGCATATGCTTTAATTTTAACCGTTACAAAATGTTGTTAAATAAATAAAAGTTTCTTCCTGTATCAATGCTTTCCCATTCTTGCTGCCAACTTGACTTTAAAGTATGTTTTCTTTCTGTTATGATTTTACATATTTTCCCAATTATATCGCTGACCTTATCTAATTCACCTTTCTTCAACCAAAATATTGCACCCCTCAATTTTATCGCTAAATCTATTGGCCAGATTCCTGTGGAAACTAATAATGCAATTGTAGGTGTAGTATTAACTGTCCCTGCAAATATTATTAGAAATTTTCGTTGTATTCTTCTTAGTAAGATTTTAATTTTTACGTCATTCATTCGAAATGCCCGCACTCCTGCTCCATACGTCATAATAGCCGCAAAAATACTATTATGATATGTTGTAATCGTGCTTAATGGGATTTTGAAATTTGATTCAATAATTCTGGCTAATTTTATTATAGTTTCAGATTTATTTCGAATGTATTCCGTATGCTTCCCAACATTCACTTTTTCGTCTAAAATATTCCCAAATATTTTACTTCTTTCTGTCTTTTAATGTTCTGATTATTACACTTAATTTTTGGGTGTTTTTTCAATTTTCCCTTTAAAATTTGCGAGGAATATTTGCAATTTTTATGTGTTATACTAAGAATTTAATTTAGTTGTTTATTTATTTGAAGGTCTTTCCAATTCCGTTCTATTATTTCCTTCTGCTATAGACAACACATCGTCAGCATAGGTATGGTGTTTTTTATATCTATGCCATTGATGAGTTCGTCTAATAACGTCTCCAATGCAATATCCCAGAATAATGGTCCTAAGATCGAGCCCTGAGGACATCCTTTGGTGATTTCTTATCAACAATATACTTTATTCCTTTAATATGTACTTTCCTATCAGTTCAGTAATTTTTAATATGGTGCATAAACATTTAGGATAATTATTTTGTCTTAACCTCTCAAAAAGAGTAGGCCACCACAAATTATCAAAGGCAGCATAAATGTCCACTAGGATACCAATAATATACTTAGGTTTTTAGTGTTTTACTGTGCTTTATCAGTTAACTTATGGCGTCATCTGTTGAAAAGCCCTTTCTACAGCCATTTTTTTTAATTTAAACCTAACATGATTCTATATTCTCTTACAAAATAGTTGTTTAAATATTTAACAAACATGTATGGTCTGTATGATACAGGTACTTTACGATCTTTATCCAAGCTTTTCAAGATGGTAACTTTAGCCTCCTTCCAGCAGAGTTGAAAGCGACCTTGCCATATGCAGTCATTAAGTAATTAAACAAGAATGCTGTAATTTTGTCTTCTAAATGCATTAATACTTCACTGATAATGCCATCTGGACCAGCTTGCTTCTTCTTCTTTAAGCTACTTAACGAGATTAATTTCAGTAATTATTCTGAATTGTAAAAAAGGAATATTCACGTTAATTTTCTTTAAAGTGTGAATTTCACAGCTTAAAGGACAGTATGGAAGTAATGGGATATATCTGTCTCTATCTAACGCATACATGTTGCCACTAGCTTCGTCCTTTTCTACCCTCGCGCGATCGCCTAGTTGCTAATAATTAATAACATGGTGTAAATATTCAGTTATAAATTGCAGCTTTCAACACATTATCCCATGCAAAATATTTTTCTCGATCAGATTATATCAGTTCTAGAGTATTTATAGATTTCTGTGGGCACAAATTTCTAAAGAAAACGATTTTTTTAGTAAAAGTCGATGTGTTCTGTTTCTATGCTTTTCATGGAGTGACTGACAAACTTAAAGCGCAACATATTTTTTTTAGCTAGAGAAAACTAATATACTATACCTGCCTAGTTTGAATTCTTTACCTTGAATATGATGAGCGTTATCATTTTTTAAATTATATATTTTCGGAAACCTATACCTATTCAGTAGGAAAGTCAGCCAGTGACAAACGTTTTTGCTATTGGGTTTACAACGGGGACCAAGAGAAAGAAAGTGTTCTGGAGGGTTGGAGGCAGTTTTTAAAAGAACCCGAAATCCTGCAGGTTCTTGCATTCATTGTGTATGGCAAACATCTATTCAGCTAACACGCCAGACTCACGTAGAACTCAGTAATGGTTAACATTAGTTGTAAGAAAGTGGGTACGTTTGTAGTATGAAATGTTATGTAGGTTATGTATTTAACAATACATTTATGATTATGGAAAGAGAAGCTACGAAGAGACGAAAGGTTGATAAACTAAGAAGTGTAATATTGAATGTGTTAGATTATTATTCAAGTAAAATGAGTGTTGGTATGGCAGTAAAAGAAACAGCTAAGGCTACCCGAGTGTACAGAAACAGTAGTGTATAAGATAAAAAGAAAAGACTGAAAGGACCTCTAAGGACTCATCAAAAAGAATGCAGAAAGGACGGGGAAAAGCAAAACACATTAGATTAACGCAACATAATGAAACAGCGCAAAGCGGAGTGTGGCGTATCGTTCACAAGTTGATTATAAATTGGCAGACCAGTCGTAGGTGGGCGCCAAAGCGTACATTCGGCAAGAGTACGCCCCACTTAACCTGGACTGTCTTTTAAGCATGGGACAAAAATTGAGTTTTATTTATGGACGCTCTTTAACTACTATGATCCTTAATGTCCCATTCTATATTGGGCGTGAAAGACCGGGAATTCTGTTCAGAGTCCTCTTTATTAGACTTAAGGACAGGACCACCGTCTTTATTTCCCTTCCAAAGGAAACCATGCTAAGGATTTTTACGTTCGAAAAAAATCCATCGTCCTCCGCCGGATTTCAACCTGCGACCTTAGGAACTAGAGGTTAGCATGGTATCCCTAGAACACGACCGCGATATACAGTGCGTTCGCTTATCCCTGCGACCAGGCGGCCGGCCTGGCGGGCGATCGCATGTAAGCGCGGAGCATTATATAGCGACGTGTATCAACTTTCAAACTTATCTTACTCATTTATTGTTTATTTATTGTTATCACTTGAGTACTAATCTTGTCACAGAAAATGTTGGAAATTATGTCCATGTGCAGTGATGCATTCATGACAACTTTTGATGAAATTTCCATTCACACGCTGAAGTTCTTCAGTAATTTTCAAAAGTTCTGCTCTTATGTCGTTTTTAAATTTGTCTAGTGTGAGGGTTACTCCTATACACCCTAATTTTTATAATTCCCCACAAATAGAAATCGCACACAGTAAGATCGGGGGGATGTGGAGGCCATAATTTTTTAGGAATTATCCTGTCCTCAAAAACCTCCTTTATATTGTTCAGGAAATTATGGGCACTATGGTCTGTGGCAGAATCTTGTTGAAAATATCCATTTTCTCTCTCATTATGTGGTAATAAAAAATGGTGCGAGCATATGTGCGCGGTACCTCTGAATTTACCGTCTCGTCAAAAAATATTGGCCCTATTATTCGTTGTGCTGGTATTGCACACGAGACACCGACCTCTGCATCAGGTAATGGGATTTCGTGAATCAGATGGGGGTTTTCTGTGCTCCAGTATCTATTGTTCTGTGAAGCGACGTGACCATTTAAATGAAACCACGCCTCATCAGAGAAAATTATTAACTGGGGATCAACAATGCCGTCAACAATATATAAAATCAATTACAAAAAATGATTAGTTTTTTCATTGTTAAAGGATCCTAATTCCTGGACTATAGTTACTTTGTATGGTTTCAGTTTTATAATTTAGTATCCGTATGTACTAGGGTCTTTGAAACACATACTTGCTATGCAACAAGTTTTAGAGACTTAGTTGGAGAGCGAGTGAATGATGCATTAATTTCAACGAGGTTTTCCTCAGTTAGGACTTTTTTCTTTGGCTTAGGATATTTAGCATTTAAGGATCTTGTCCTTAATTTATTAACAAGATGCCTGACAGTCTCTCTATTTGGAACTGCAACGGTAGGAAATTTGTCTTGAAATTGCCTTCGCATCGCTCTGCATGACTCGGTTTTTACATGTGTCATACATAAAACTCTTTGCTCAAGCGTGAATATCTGGATTGCCATATTAATGGATTTTAAAATAAACCTATGACAGGTCTTATACACTGCACTACGTTTTATACACTGTAGAGAGAAATGAAAACTGAGTGCGTCTTCTACGCTACTGTACAGGCAAGCGTAAACTGACTGTTTTACGGAAACCACCACGGTGAGGCAGCACATATGTAGATTATATTACTGCTGCTCCACGCTTACATGCGATCGCCCGGTCATAGGGGGGAGCGAACGTATAGTTAGACCTTTACGTTTCTCTTCTTTGCAAAACTGTGAGCGTATGACTTCGCCTGGCGGTGTTTGCTTGCAGTTCCGTACATGCTACGCACCGGAAATGGCGATGTAACACGCCCTGTCTGTTGTTTCTGTGCGAGCCTCTGCCTCCACTCTGCAATGCTCAGACAGCAAGTGCTTACATCAACTGTTTATTCCTCATTATCAACTTGGCAAGCATTTAACTGTTCACTATTTTTCATCACAGACTTGGTTTCTGGTATTGTGTAATGGAGGTGCCAGATGCTCATTTGATTTACGGCAATGGCACGCTCAACATTTGTATTGGGGAGAGATTCCCAGAACAAAGTTGCCTCGACAGGAAGTCTTGGAGCCATTGATCGTCGTCTTAGGGAACAGTACATTTAAACTTGCTATTTGCGACTGGAGAGGCCTACAGGAACGAAGGCCTCGCCTCAACTGTAGGACAGTCGTCCTCCGTGGACTAGTGGTACCGTGCTAGCTTCTAGTTCCCAAGATCGCGGGTTCAAACCCGGCGGAGGGCGATGTATTTTTTTGGGCGTAAAAATCCTTAGTACGGGAAGGGAAGTAAAACCGGTGGTTCCGTGTCGTAGATTTACGGCGCGTAAAAGAACCTCAAGCCTCATAAAGAGGCCTCTGAGCAAAATTACCGGTCTTTCACGCACAATATGGAATGGGACGCTAAGAACCATAGTAGTTAAAGAGCGTCCATAAATAAAAAAATCTGATGTGTTACACTCACATAACTTTCTCTACTCTTGTACAACCTAATTTTACAAACGCCTATTCTCCATATGCTTGATGTTAATCCAGATATCGAGATGTCACTCTTATTGGTAATTTTCTTGTAGATGCAAGGAAAATATGGTAGCTTTTAAGCGATAGTCAAATATTTTAACGCTGGTTGCTATGTGACGCATTCCATTGTCTTTGCATGTCCAGGACATAAAGAAAATGAATAACGCATTTGAGAAAAAGTATAAGTATTGGAAAATTTAAGGAAATAACAAGCAATATCTCGAAAACGGTTCACTCAACAAAAGAAATGTATATGACATAAGTTGTGTATTTTAACGCGATCTACATTTTTTGTGTAGTAAAATTTTGTCTATCTCTTATGGTTTACAGTTATGCAAAAGTCGTTCACAATGAAGAATACTTTTGGAGACATTCCCAGAAAATTCGAGATATACATTTCATTTGTCATGACATTACCCTAAATATATGATATTTTCATCAAAATCGTTAGAGCCATTTTTGAGAAAATTAAAATTTCCGAAAAATCTTCCATGTAAAGGGTAGTCTGGGGTGAGGGGATTTTCTTGAAAACCTTCGTGTCGCATCTCTGGAAGATACTGAACCCAAATACCAAGTTTGGTGCTTATCCGATTGTTCGTTTTTGCGTTATGCTGTTCACAGACACACACACAGACACACACACACACACAGACACACACACGGACATGTTTCCAAAAATGCTTTTTTTGGATTCAGGAGGTCTCAAAACGTGTATTTCCGGTGAAATCTCGGTATCGAATTTTTGGGTGGAATGCAATACTTCCCCTACTTACTATACGTAGTAGAGAAAGTAAAAACTCAATTCAATTTCAACTGAAGGAGGCAATTCTTCATGCAATTAATGAAAATCTTACTGCCATAAGAAAATAAAATTAACTGCAACAAGTGATGTGACCACGTAACCTGAGAGAGTTACATGAGAACCTGCTGCATCTATGCCATTTCCAGCTATGCAGGCGATATCAGCAGCTGATTTTCCCGTACTGATACACTTCTGCGACTGGTTTGTTCAACAGTGTCAACTCTGATTTTATTGCAACTGCGCTGTTCACGGACGAGGCGGCTTTTCAATGTGATCAGGCTGTAAATTTTCACACTCAGCAGACATAGGCTGTCGTGAATCCCCACTCAATTGTTGAATCGTCATCAACATTGTTGGCGTCTGTTAGGACCTTACGTTCCTCCACCTAGGCTCAACGGACAACTTATCATGCTTTCTTAGAGAATACTTGACTTGTTTTGCCAGAAGATATGCCTTTACCAGTGTGACAAAACATGTGCTTCATACACGATGGAGCTCCTGCTCATTAATGTCCGACGCTTCTTCCGTAAAAGATAGATAGGCAGAGATGGACCAATTCCCTGGTCTCCATGCTCTCCGGACCTAAACCCGCTATTCTCTATTTGTGGGGGCATTTGAAGGTATATCGAACCCGGCACAAAAACGTGGAGAGTCTTTGTGGACGTATTGTGTAAGGATGCGAAGCAATACGCAGTTCTCCACTGATACTTCAGCATATCGAGATTCAATGCAATGGCGGTGATACATGCATCACTGCTAACGGAGGGTATTTTCAACATTCCTGTAAGAAAGAGTTACATTTGGTATGCTGGTACGTTCTATTCCTGTGTGTTTCTCCTAATGTACTATAAAGAGATGTAAAAAATGAGTTCTAACATGGAAATAAAGCGTTTACGGACCCATGTCCACAGAAAATATTTTATTCTTCTACATGTGAGGAATGTGTCCTGAAAATTTTTGGCCCACCTTATTGTTAACCTGTATCTATGAATGACTACAATATTACGTTTTACATTTATGGCCAATACTTGTATCTTTTATTTCATACTTACAACTAGAATATTTCAAATTTGATAAGTTTACTTGTTTCCCCAAATTTTTGAAGCAGCACCCACAATTCTTTTGGATTATATTTAGTTTTATCTAAAACGAAAACAATAACATTTAATACAAACTCATTTTCGAAATCTTGGGACGGTCAAGTTCTGGTACTGTTTCTTGAAACAAAAACGTTCTGTGATGAGAGATTAGGCAGAGAGAGGGCGCCTGTTCCCAAGACTACAAGAAAGGGGCTAGCTGGACGTGACAAAAGACCAGAGAAGCAACAAGAGTAATAAAGAACGTGCATTTTGATTAATAAGCGTTACGCCATCTTGGTACCTCCCGCTGTGACATTTTCTGAACAATTTCTTGGCCTGTTTTCTCACAAAAACGAAAGGCTTGCTACAAAGGCAGATCCAGATTTCGAACCCAGGATGCATAAAAGCAAAAAAGCACCTTACAGCACCAAGGAATGGTTTTAGTTTTAAAAGACAAGACAAAGCCAGTTTCCAAGGTTTAATAATGCAGTTATCACATGTGTATTACATACTCTGATTTGATTCTTATGTTATAATTGATCAATTTGAAAAAGCATACGATCAAATTTTATAACTTGTATTTTTATTCTGGTAGAGGCTGAAGATAGTGGAATGCTTTCGTCGTGTGGACACTAAAACATGAAATAGTTGGTCAGACACGAAGAAGAGAGTAATCTAACTAGTCGTATTTGTGTTAACGAAATGAATGAAAGCAATCTTTACCAGTATTGTATTCAAGTATACAACAAATAGGATATTATATACAGGATGTTTCAGAAATACTTTTACAAACTTCAGGTATGGGTTCCTTACACCACAAGAAGGAAAAAAGTTAATATGAACATATGTCCCATAATCCTTTGTTTTCTCATTAGGTGTTCAACACAGTGGTACACTTACAACACAAAAAACTCATAAGAAATGCTCGAAATGTCCTCCTCTTGCTTCTATGCATACCTGTACTCGTCGAATCATGGAATGTCACACCCTGTCAAAAACTCCGGGATGGTGTCGAATGGTTTCGCAGTCTTCCATGACACGTCAATGAAGCGTTTCTACTTCTGGGATGGCTGCTCCATAAACCAATGATTTAAGATGCCCCCAGAGGTAAAAATCCACAGGATTGAGGTTGGGAGAACGTGCAGGCCATGCGACTGGTCCTCCTCTGCCTATCCATCGGTCATGATAGATTCATGTTAACGAAATGAATATCCAGCCATTGGAATGAAACACGTGCAGTTAACTCACTACATGTACACAATTGAAACGTTGAAGACAAACTAATGATAAATGACAAACGTAAACAAGTCTCCATGGCAACACTTCGCCATCTACCGTATGTAGTACAATGGGTCAACGCATTCTATGAATGCATAGAGCAATGAATTTTTGAGGTTGGACCCCGAAGGCCGTTGAACTCACACTTTCATTGTGGCAGGAATAACGCGAAAACCAAGGATTATGGGACATATGTTCATATGAACTTTTTCCTTGTTTTGGTGTGAGGAACCCATACCCGAAGTTTGTAAAAGTATTTTTGAAACATCCAGTATATATATATTCTCATTGGAAATGTTCATCACAATTTGATACTGGAAGACCAAATGGGGATAGTTAAACAAACAGGGGAGTATAAATATCTGGGAGTAAAGACTACACAAGTTGGGAAACAAGAAAAGGAATAAGATCGGAGATAAACTCAGGAAAGTACGCTATATCTACTTTTAAAGGTGTATTATGGGATAAACAGGTCTCAAAAGAAACTAAAACTACTAACAATAGTTAGACGTATTATAACTTTTGGCCCCGACGTGCGGACTCTGAACTATCAGTTAAAAAGAAAATTATTGGCAACAGAAATGGATTATTGGGGGAGATCTGCTAGGATATCTAAAACAGAAAAAATTAGAAATGACATTATAAAAGAAAATACAAATGTTCAAATTTAATTTTAGATTTTCTTCAACGGAAACAATTAGGATGGTATTGGCATGCAAAAATAATGGAAGATGGAAGATTACCCAAAAGAATAATGGGGTGGACGTCACCAGGAAGGAGGACAAAAGGAAGACTACATGAATTAGAGGGGCAATGATGGATTGGAAAATTGAGGAAGATTTATGGTCCAATAGGCAAGAATGGAGAAAAATAATAAGATGATGTTAAAAATTGTAATCTTGTGTGCCGGAAAAATGTTTGTACATTGTAAAATTGGATATATAGGACAAATAAAGATATAATAAAAATGCATCTGGAAGTATACATACTGATGCTTTGAGTATACGGTTTTGTTTCCTTAAATCATTTCTTTTAACGCATAGTTCTTTGTAACTTTAATATTTTTACATTTCTGTTGTATTAAAAGCTTCCGGTGTCTAAATTATTGTATATCCCTACTATCAGTCGTGTATCTTGAATAAATGTAAGAAAATTCAAAGTTCTAGCAAGAATGCTTCCTCATAAAACATAAACGTTTAGACATTTCTGTTTTAAATCTGATGCGTTAAATTTCACCAGGGTATATTTTCTTAACTGTTCAATAAACTGAAAGTAAACTTTTTAATTGCTTCATGTTAGTAGGATGGCTGAAATAGTTTCATTATATATTTGGTTGTAACAAGGGGACAAAAGGAAAGGTAAGGGTACGTATTACGGAGGGGCCCCGGAACCGGGGGGCAGAGCACAGCAAGTAGACCATAACCCCTTTTCACTTCCAACGTGATCCCTAGGAGAGATGGATGGAGGGAGAGATTCAAGGGCGACCAGATCCGGATGCCGACGGGCGTATACGTCTAGACGGGCTCCCTAACTTTACCAGATAGAACGCATCCGACACCGCCCGGTCCCACAAGACACCAACCTCCATCGTCCCTGGGGCGGAGCCCACTCGGAGGAGAGGTCTAACTGAGTAGCACCGCAGCGAAGAAACCTTTACAGAGGGCTAGCCACCGCCCAGCCGCAATCTGTCGAACACCGTCGCCTGGTTCTACAACGCTGAAACAGATGACAATCAAGATGATGGATACAGGAAATGAGGGGCAGGAGACTAGGGGTAGAAGATGAATCACCCCAGCATTCGCCTGTCGACCCGGGAAACCACGAGAAACCTATGGACCAGAGTGGACGGTCGCCGGGGATCGATCCCGGGACCTACCATATCGGCCACAGACGTTGTCCCCTGACCATCCCGCTCGGTAAATACAAGAGAATACAGGAGGCTGAAGGGATAGTCAGAAGTTTAAAAAGCGGTCGTTATATGCTGGCTTTGAAATTCCACTCTTTGCATCATTACATCACGTGAAAGAAAAGAGAAAGAGAATGATAGCTTAGCACTTCAAAAAAATGTGTGATAAAGTATCAGAAAGTTAAAAACAATAGCATATAGTTAATATCAAAAAAATATGCATTTTTCACTACTTTTGATATTTTTGAAGATACCTTATCCGTAAATCAATACTAAGAAATAAAAAAATGAGTAAAATAAATACTGAATTGGTAGAACTTAACAAACAAGTACGATCATAATTATTAGGTTACAATTTTCAGATTACAAACTATTTCTTTAGTAATAAAGTTATTGTCTACCAAAGCCCCTTACGCTTGTCCCTAAAATAAAAGGCAGAAAGCTAAGCTGCTGGTGCAGACTTACAAGATTACGTGGCTTCCATATATATGTATGAGAAGTCTGAATTATCTTTAGCATCTTGAGGTTAATGGGGCAGGACCATAAACACCCAAGTTATCTCTCTCACACACGCAGTGATATACGTCAAGACATAGGAATCGTGCTGGAAAAGTTACGGTTAGGAATTAGACTTCTGTTGTGCCGGCAGCATTTATTTCAAAATTGTGGCTAGTGCTTTCACTAAAGACTTGTCACAAAATAAACTACAAATAAGTTAGCGTGTTAAAAGCAACGCTCAGCATCTACCAAAAACTTAGCGGGGGCAGAACCAAGGCGGTGCAGACAGAAAAGAAACAAAAGAAGAAAGAAAAATATACAAGACTTATAAGAACCACCAGCCATTAGCTTCTTTGTCTTTCGTTTGTTTTCTTTTTCGTTACAAAACCTTTTCTCAAGCGACAAACGTAATGCGTTACTTGCATCACCTATATTATTATAGATGTCGTTGCAGCAGAACACTCTAAATAACTAACAAACTTATTCTTGAGTGAAATAGTAACACGTGTTTCTCCGTCCTTAGCCACCTTACGGGAACTTTACAGTGTTGATCATAGTGTCTGGACGCCCGAGCTTCGGTGATGTCATAAAGACGCTGTTAATTTAGTCAAAATCATTAGCGGCTGCCAGGAATTGAAGAACTTTGTTTCAAAATCAGCTCAGAAAACTTAAATAATTTTTTTCTTTCTCTACGAGATACCAATGGCATGTAGAGAAAATATGTTACTCTATCCAAATATTTTGGTGTCGGTATTTCATCAGATATAACATTTTCTGAGATTTTTGAATCCAAAAATGTATTTTAGAAGAACATACGTGTAAGAAAAGCAGGTAAGTATAAGTTAAACAAGAAAGAAAGAAAAGGTTGGATAAATATCAAATCAGCATCTTTCCCGAACTTTTTTTCTTTTCATTTTGATTTGCTCAAAAATTCCTCTAAAGGTTTTGATTAAAATATCATATATTTATAATTCTGCATGAATAATGAAACAATTCTGAATTTTCTGAGAATAGCCTGTGTAATCATTTTCATTCTAAAATACTTTTATAATATTGTATTACAACTAAACCATAAGATATAGTGAAAGTTTACTGCACCACAATTGCTGTTCTCGTTAAAACACACAATTACTGTCGAATAATTTTTCTGTCATTAACCTTTTGTTTCTATTGTTTCGGACTTTCCAATGCTTTATCTTAAATGTTGTATGTTTTGCGCTCTTTTGTTTCTGACTGTCGTGCAATTCGTAGGAAATTTCAACGATAACATACAGAATGTTTCAGGGCCTCTGCGACAATCTCTGAGGAACGATAGATCTCGCAAGCAACCACCATGCTCCGACGCATCGTTACGGAGTTATTCATCCCTGTTTGAAGCGTATCTAGTATGATAGGTTTGAGAGGCTCAGCGAGTACACTTCGGCTCTCTAATCCAGTAAGTACAGGGACTGGGGCCGAACGATTTCGCTCCTCGTGTTCAGTGGTTTCTGGAAGCAACGAAGTATCACAGATCCTACATTTCCCGCTCACGTCTTGTTTACCGTTGAGACGGACACTTCAACAGCAAGAACAGCCACATCTGGGATGTTGAGAACTCTCATGCAGTGTTCATTAGACATCATCAACAAGAGTATTCCGTAAAGATCTGGACTGGAAACGTTGGTGATCATCTGATGGGACCTTTCGATTTGATACCCCGTTTGAGTTAAATTAGGTTGTGCGTCTCAGACCTACCAAATCCAACCAGATGTAAGGAAGGGGCAGGAAAGAAGCGATGTCACTTGATTCACAGAAAGTCAAAGTCTGACTGTGCCTCTCAGAAATTGCACTACTAGTCAGTCAAATAGAAAATTATAAGTAAAAACTCGGCCCGATCGACTACCATCCTATATAAAGATCCGGGAGACACTTACGCTTCCTGCTAAATTCACTTGCGGGATAAGTCTGCGACCTTGAACATAAACCTTCCGCGCCAAAACAATAAGTATAAAGATGTAATGTACAGAATATCGTGTGCGCGACGGTGACTATTTCAAAGTGGAATTACTTGTCTTAACTCAACGGACGTTAGAATTACAACCGTCAGAGAAATGATTCGGCGTTCATTGATATGTGCGATGTAAAACACAAAGAAGGTCGTGTGCTTGAAGTAAAGCGTTTTCAAAAGAATGTTATTCGTAAGTTAAAACCTCAGAGAACAAAGTGTGCGCGTGCACTAACGATCCCAAGTCCAGTAAAGTGGAAATGTGTCAATTATCGCTATCAGAATTATTGTAAAGTACTTGCCATTCTCAAAGATTCACATTTTTATGCAAACTTATTCAAAGTAAATACCATCAACTTAAGTTTAATTTTAGCTCGTCTTCTTATCAGGCACACCCTTGAGATTCCCATATCCAGTCTCATGCTCAATAATATTTATTAACAGCCTACAGCAGCCGTGGACAATGCAGCAGCTAGAATCTGAAGACATGATCTCGTAACGATCCGATTCTATGCCTAATTACAACAATACCACTTCTACTAAGCCAGAATAGTAGCCGTGCAGTGATTACCTTGAGTTGGCAAATTTATGTCAAGTTATTCTTCGCCATTTATGTTGCATAATTAATGATAAGAAATGACAATCGAAAAGGAGGATAACGCGGCAAAACCTGAAACGGGGATTTAATTAATTTCATTAACCTCCCTCCGAAAACTTCATGAAATTATTGTACAATGATCTAGAACATTTTAACGAGAAATATTCCATTTTACCCCTTGCAGATATAATTTTGTGAAGTATCAACGCATTCCTAATAAAGGTTGAAACCTCTCGGATATTCACACAAACGAAATGAAATATCGGCAAATGCTGCATTTCTGATTTCTTTAACCTCCTCTCGACAGTCTAATCTAGGCACCAAGTTTTAGAAATGATGTACAGCTGTAAGGTTAATATATTTTAGTAGTGAAGGAACTATCGAACTATTTGTGTAATTTTTAGATAATCATAATAAGATGAACGCTTAAAGTTTTGTGTCTTTTCTGCCGTCCCGAGATTATTTAACAACATAAAATTCTTGAGTGCGAATGCAAATTTCCGATGAAGATGCCAGAAATGTGCGGACAACATTTCTAATATCTCCTATGATAGAGCATGTGCTTATTGTAATTATAACTAAGAGAACTGAAGCGGTTGCGGGGATATCATACCTCTTTCGGCGGTAGACCCAGCCGAAGCGGTCGCCGAACCGTGGCCGTAGCATGGGGGAAAGGCATTTTAGAAGAGCGTAGGAACTACAACCTGGAAACACATCTATTATTTGTGATTATAATAATGAATTTGACAAGGCATCAAAAGTAGACTATATAAAATATAAAAGAAGAGCCGCATCAATTTACATTTAAAATGAAAATCAATCAGCGAGAGCCAAAACCGATTACAAGTGGAGTAAGACAAGGATGTCCATTGACAATTGCGCTTTTTAACTTATACATGAACGAAATAATAAGAAATGGAATTACGAGAACACCGGGGTACTAAATTGGGGAACTTTTTGCAGGCCATTAGATCTTGCTGGAAGAGATTGAATATGATGTATAGAAAATGTTATACATCTTGAACAAATTGGTAAACGTTTTAATATGAAAATATAAATTGAGAAATTAAAAAAATGGCATGTACATTTGCATATCCAGTAGTTCGAATACAATCTTGAAAAACAGAATTCTGGATCAAGCGACAATATATAGCTTTTCTGGTTGCAAAATGGCATACATTAATGACATTTACAAAAACGGACAGAGTATTACATTTAACTATATAAGCAAACAGCAGGACAAATATTAAAAATTAAAGCATGGTCAGAGTCGATAATTATACCCATAGTAACTTATGGATCCGAAATATGGACCAATACCAAACAACACACGTGTAAATTACAAACAGTAGTAATGAAATGTTTTTAGGTCTGCAGACAATACAAGAGCTAAAAGTAGAAGAATTAAACAGCACGATAAAGACATATAAAGAAAGTTAAAAATCTGATGTGTTACACTCACATGGCTTTCTCTACTCTTGTACAAACTATTTTTACAAACTCTTAGTCTCCATCTATTTCATATTAATCGAGATAAACATTTGCAGAAACGATCTTTTGGCATGCAAAGAGAATTACATTTTACACATAGCGACCAGTTCTAAAAATATTTGACTACCGCTTAAGGCGTAGGTACTATGTTCCCCTTGTTTTGTATTTGCAAGGGCAATATAGTAATACAGTAACCTTTAAACATAGATATATCTCTTAATAGCTAGTTGCTATGTGCAGCACCATTCTCTTTGTCACAGATTAATACTCTTTGCATATCCAAGACAAAAAAATGAATAACGAATTCCCATTTGAGAAAATAAGTATTGAAATATTTAAGGGAATAACAAGCAATATCTCGAAAATAGTTCACTCAAAAAAATGTATATGACATACATTATATATTTTAATGCGATCTACATTTTTTGTGTAGTAAAATTTTGTCTATCTCTTATGGTTTACCAGTATGCAAAATTCGTTCACAATGAAGAATACTTTTGGAGACATTCCCAGAAAATTCAAGATATAAATTTTATTTGTCATGAAAATATCTTAAACATATGATATTTTAAACAAAATCGTTAGAGCCATTTTTGAGAAAATTAAAACTTTCGAAAAATCTTCCATGTAAAGGGTAATCTAGTGTAGGGGGATTTCTTTAAAAACCTTTGTGTCGCATCTCTGGAAGATACTGAACCTAAATACCAAGTTTGGTGTTTATCCGACTGTTCGTTTCTGAGTTATGCTGTTCACAGACACACACACGGACATGTTTCCAAAAATGCTTTTTTTTTGGATTCAGGGAGTCTCAAAACATATATTTCCGGTGAAATCTCGGTATCGAATTTTTTGGGTGGAATACAATACTTCTCCTACTTACTATACGTAGTAGAGAAAGTAAAAAAAAAACAATTGGTTAGAATGTCAAATCACTTACCAAAAGCACTATTGCTCAGGGTTGCGCAGAAAGAATAGCCTGATTTGAGTCCCGTAGTACGGAGGCATTGTATGCGCCTGTGCGGTGTACACGTAGGTGGAATGAAGTGGAAAAGGTTTGCCATTTGCACTTATGGTTGCGTGGACTGCAGAGCACCGCTCTTATGCTGTGGAAACTTATTTCACAAATAATAACTCTCCCATTACTATTCAACGAATCTTTCGTCACCATTTTAGGCTGAGACGCCACGATGAAGCTCGTGATTACGAAACAATCGTAAGGTGGATGAACCACTGCATTTATGGCCGTGTGCACCATCCTCGCTAAACAAACCCTTCAGGGGTCTTCAGCTTACCGCGGTAAGAATTTGACCGGGGTAATCATCGCACAGCGGTGCACCAACGTTCACCGCTGTTTAGGTGACCGTGGCTACCTGGCAGGCACTCATCTTGGTTGAGCGCACCGTTCATTGCAGGTAAACTCTATTGAACGCACCTAGATGTACATCATGTCGTCTGTTTTTCACTTGTTCTACCTCTTTGCTGAAGCGCATGCATGTAGTTCAGCGTGCAATGGAGGAAAGCAAAAGCGGACCCAAGTTTCTGTATTACGTTATTAAATTTAACATCAATTCTTAAGAAAAGATAGAAAGTACGGAGATAGAAGCAATACCTTTTAGATGGACACGTGGGAAAAGCTGGCCTTACAATTGATAAAAAAATATTCTGAACTATTATAGACGCTTTTTCTTTCTTTCCACACTGAGTAAATTCCAGTTAGCTTAGCCGATATTCACTGAAAGACAGGCAGAGAAAAGAAAGAAAAAATACATTATTCACAAAAAATGTTTGAACGTGGAACCTCTTGAATAAGAGACGCACACGCTACCCTGACACCACGATGACGACTTCAGATTTACGACTTCGGCACTTATCTCTTCAGGTTACTGGATTCCTATATCTGTTCAATCAATGTACTTAATATTCTTGAAAACGTAGTAATTGCATTCCATTCATTCATTACTCTCCTTATCTTTGCCTTGTTCTTGGAACTCTGTATCAACCGCTATAATTATGATGGTGTGGATTTTCTTGGTTCAGGATATTTAAGGCACCTGTCGCACAAACAGGTCTTGAAGCATTAAAAATTACAAAGTACATTAAAGTAACTTTATCTGGATGTATTCACTGGCGAAAATACGGTGTATATATTCTTTGGGAATTCTAACCTATACGGTTCCGCCATTTTAACATTTCAGCACAAGTAAAGTTGGAAATAATCGAAGAAAACCGGCCGTTCATGGCGTCAGATTTAACCGCGGTAAAATCCTCGATAAACTTCTACGGCGTCGATTCACCACAAATGACTGTTCACTGCGGTAAAGCCCATACTCTACCACGATGAAATCTTGATCGAGAATAGTGCACACGGCCACTAGCCTTAAAATGAAAACTCCAGGACGCCCAAGGTCACAAGAACTCCTGCACGAGTGGAGGAAGCTCTCATCGCAGGTTCCTCGGCATTCCACTGTCAAGCATGCTTTAGCGCTAGCAATGTCGTGTCGTTCCATGCGATGTATCATACATGGTGATCTACACTTTCACCCTTACAAGATGCAGGTTGTGCAACAACTGAACGAACGTGACAAAGTTGTTCTAAGGAAGTTTGCAGTGAACTTCCCTTCCTTAGTCACTTAGCAGCGGGTCTTGTTCGAGCAGCGGTCGGGTGTAGACGCGTTTCCGGTCCGCTCTGTGAGTAGTAGTAATCTCAAGAAGTGTTGTGCAAATATGGCGAATATTGAAGGTCTGTTGGACAAGTTGAGGAGTGAAGTGAAAAGTGGTTTCGCGGAAAGTAAAGTTCGTCACAGCGAGCTATTAGGAATTATTAACTCCATGATGGAATCCCTGGAGAAGTCTGAGACACGGGTGAAGGAGTTGGAGGCAAGATGTGAGTGGTTGGAGGGCAAGGTGGACTATTTAGAAAATCAGTCAAGAAGAAATAATATTGTTATATATGGATTAACGGAAGAAGAGAATGAAAGCTGGGACATCACGGAGAACAAGGTGCTAGAAGTTGTGGCCCAGATTGGAGTTCATCTCAGGCCTGACGACATTGAAAGAGCGCACCGTGTCGGTAAAGCAGGCAACAGGCGGCCAATTGTATGTAAGCTCCTGTCATATAAGTGCAAATCCGCCATTCTCCGAGATAGTAAGTATCTTAAAGGTACAGGTGTGTTTATAAGAGAGGATTTCAGTGAAAAAATCCGGCGAGAACGAGAATTTCTTCATCGCCATATGATAAATGCAAAATCACAGGGTTGTCATGCAGTAATCAAATTTGACAAACTTTTAATAAACGGGCGAATAAGAACCAAAGCAGAGCTGGAAGAAATCGACAAGAAGATAGCAGAAATTCAAGGAGAGGAGGTTGGCATTTCTGCAGAGCATCGAGCCCCAGAAGGCAGTATGGTTACACCTCTACCGGAAGGGACAGCAGGTAGCAGGGTCCAAGACGGCCAGATGACAAAAACAATGGCAACGTCAGCAGGGGGGAGGGTGTCAGTGCAACCAGCCCGCAGGTCACAAAGGACAGGGAGAACCAGCACACTAGGAGTAGGAGGTAAGATAACAACAAACAGATAAAATGAAGATGCCCAGCTGTCAGTGGGGTTTTGGAATGTGGAAGGTTTGAGGGGAAAACTGGCTAGTGGTCAATTTTTGAACTTTGTAAATAACTTGGACATAATTGGGTTAGCAGAGACTTGGCTAAAAAACAATGAAACTGTGGACATAAGTGAATTCCAAGGTGTCTTTAGTGGTTCAGAATTGAGAGGTAGAAGGGGGAGATATCCTGGGGGCGTTGCTACTTTCTTTAAGAGTAATTATGTACAGTCTATTAAGGAAATACAGAGTCATCTCAGGGGAGCAACCTGTATATATTGTAATATAGCTGATATTAATATTGTTGTTATAACTGTATATCGCCAGCCGGTTACGTCCCAGTATGCTGAGCCAGAATTCTTTACAGATTTAGGGGAAACAATTGTAGAAATCAGGGACGAATATCAGGATGTAAAGCTAATAATAATGGGTGATCTGAATGCTAGGATAGGGCAAGAAAATATTACAATTAAAAAAGGGGACTTAGATAACAGAAAACCCGGCAGAAACAGCAAGGACTCGATCCTGAATGCAAGAGGAAAAGAGTTATTGTTCTTTTGTGACGCCTACGAGTTAGAAATAATGAACGGAAAATACGGTTCGGACCTGTCAGGGGAAGTAACATTTGTGCATACGAATGGGAGTAGTGTCATTGACTACATTCTGTGTTCACAGGACGTATTGCCGTTAGTTCAAAATTTTAAAGTTGAAAACAGCATTGACTCTCATCATTTTCCACTGATAATGACTTTAAAAGTATCTCGACTAGTATCTTATACAAGGGATGAAAGCGCATGCGAAACATTGACGCCATTGTTTAAATATAGATGGAGGGAGGCAGGAAAGGAGATTTTTATTAACACTTTAGAAAACGAAATTATATCTTTTGACGTAGATCAACACAAAGGAACTGAAAGTATACAGAACATAACTAATATTATACAGAAAGCAAGTGCGCACATGCTAACAGGAAGGGGTAATGCATCAAACAGCTTAACATTAAATAGTTGGTATAACGATCAGTGTAAAACAGCGAAGAAAGCAGCGGAATCTGCACTTATCAAATACAGAAGAGAGGGGGGTGAAGAACGTAGAATTTCTTTTGCAAATCTAAGAAAGTCATATAGGGAAGTCCTAAAGCAGAGCAAAACAGCTTGGCAGGACGCAAAGGCAGAAGAGGTACGTCAAGTAGTCGAAAATGGGGAAATTGGTGACATGTGGAAAGTTATTAGACAGATTCGAAGGCGAAGGTCCATTCAGGTAACTATCCCGGCTGGAGAATGGATAAAGCACTTTAAAACAGTCTATGAAGGAGGGGAGTTTAGAATACAATTAAATACTTTGGCCGCTGAAGGGATGACGGGGGCTCCAATTGTGCAAATGCTTGATTATGAAATTAGCACAGCAGAGGTTGTTCGTGCAATAAAATGTTTAAAAAACGGGAAGGCAGCTGGTATAGAGGGATTGTCAGCTGAGTTTTTCAAGATCTCGCTAGAAGTTAATAAAATGGTAGATTTCTATAGAAAAAGCTTCAATAAAATATTTGAAGGCGGAGAATATCCGGAAGCATGGAAAACCGCCATTATCCAACCTCTTTACAAGGGCAAAGGGAGTTACAGCATTCCAGGAAATTACAGGGGTATCTCGCTGCTCTCTATATTTGGAAAAATTTACAGTAGAATCTTATATGAAAGAATTAAGTGTTGGGCCAAGACACATCATAGGATTTCTAAATTTCAGGCAGGATTTAGGGAAGGTTTCTCGACTATTGACAATGTCTTTGTTCTGAAAACAATAATTGATGACAATTTGAGAAATAAAGGTGGTAAGGTACACACTGTATTTGTAGATTTTAAAATGGCATTTGATACTGTAGAACGCAGTGCTCTCTGGGAGAAATTAACACGTAAAGGACTTTCGGGGAAAATGATTAGAGCACTTAGGGCAATGTATAAAGAAGTTAAGTTTGTTATCAAGACCGATCAGCACAATACATCAGAATGTAACATAGCGCAGAGAGGGGTTAAACAGGGTTGTATACTATCTCCGTTACTTTTTAATTTGTTTATTGATGATGTTGTTAGCGTGATGACGGAGGAAGACATAGATGCACCGACAATCGCAGACCAAAAAATACCAATTCTTTTGTACGCGGATGACATTGTAGTTCTTTCTAAAACGATAAAAGGTTTGCAGTCTGGTTTAAACGCTCTTCGACAATACTGTATGCAATGGGGTATGGAGGTAAATATTCTTAAAACTAAAACAGTCACCTTTAAAAATGGATATGTGTACGGCCAACATGAAAAGTGGACCTATGGGGAGGAAGAAATTCAAAATGTTAAACACTTCGATTACTTAGGAGTAAGGTTTGATATGGGCGGAAAATGGAACAAGAACATGGAGTTTATAAAACACAAAGGGATTGGACAATTTTCTGAAGTATTAAGGATATTGACACGGGTACCAGATATGCCAGTAAAAACATTACAGACCATGTATGAAGCAATGGTTAGGTCCTCATTACTATACGGCAGTGAAGTGTGGGGATGGGAGAGGGTAGATAATGTAAATAAAATACAATGCAATTTCTGGAAGCGCATTCTAGGGTTGGGGAGGGGTACTTCAAACTACGGAGTTCTTCGGGAGGTAGGATGCTGGGAAGATGCTGTATTTGCTAAACTAAATGTAGTTAGGTACTGGCTGCGAATAATTAAAGGCGATCAAACAACTCTGAGAGCAATATGTTATCGTCATCAAATAAACAACATAGGGCAACCAAAATGGTGGGCAGCGGGGTTGCAACGCGAATTATCAAAAATTGGCTTAAATGATATCTGGCAAAGGGGTAATGAAAATACACACAGTGCTGTAAGAAAGGTCAAAAGACGACTATGCGATATAAACAGGCAGAAAATCGAATCTGAATGTAGACAAAGATCAACATTGGAGCTACAAAATGAAATAAAAACTAGGTGGGGTAAGGAAACATATATTTTGGAATTGAGTATAAAACAGAGGACTGGAATAGCATGGCTTAGGTTGGGAGGGTGGAAAGCTCGCAAGATTGTTGATAACGATGGCAGGAGGATTTGCCCATTATGCGGGGAACAAGAAGACTGGACGCATATTTTGGCAGCATGCGTGCAGACGGAGGGTATTAGGAAAAAACTATTACCGGAAGTATTTTTGGCTTCCAACAGACGGAGGACAGCATGCTGGGACATGATTCTAAACAGCCAATACTGGCCAAGCTTGGGCACATACTTAATGGAAGTACGTGTACTAAGAGATAAGGTGTTTATGTAATTTTTCTTTAAACATATGTGGTGCTTGAGTACATGTGCGCGACTGTGTGTGTGTGTGTGTGTGTGTGTGTGTGTTTGAGTGTGTGATTCAGTGTGGTTTTTTTTTTTTTTTTCAATTTTATATGTATGTATGTATATAGTGCGGTGATTGTAAAAAAATAGTTGTTTTCTGGTTGATACTGCAAGTCACGTATACAGACAAGGTATTTATCTAGAGAGCATGTACGGTCTTATGACCCATGCGACTGTGTTATGCAATTAATGTAATACTAAATACTTAATAAATACCACCACTACTACCACTTAGCAGCCGAACCGTAGATCTTGAGCAAGTTAGTGATGTTTTAATGAGGCCCATTTTGAAGTTAGTGAGGGTGTGAACAAGCAAAATTCATGGTACTCTGCACCAAGAAACCCACGCGAACCACATGAGAAACCGCTCCATAAAGAACGTGTGACAATGTGGTGTGCCTTTACTTCATTGGGCATCATAGCCTCTTATTTCTTTGAGGACCACAATATCCGTGCTGTTACAGTTACTAGTGATCCCTATGTGGCTATGGTTAACGTCATTCTTCTTCCAGCACTGGCCCACCATGACCTACCTCAGATATGGTCCAACAAGACGGGGCGACAGCTCATACGGCTCGACGATCCATGGATATCTCACGGCCTTCATTTCGAGGTCGATTAATTTCCTGATTTGGAGATGTCCACTGGCCAGCACGGCGGCCAGATATGACTGCCCCTATGGGGGTATCTGAAGAGTGAAGTCTACCCTACACGACCTCAAACACTGGCAGATCTTAAGGACCGAATTAGAGGATATTCCCTTGGACATGCTAGTCGTGAGACGAAGGCTTTCGTTTGCCTCTTGGAGGAATGTGCAAAATGTAATTGTGTCATATACAAATGGTGTCATATTCAAGAAACAGTAACTGTTGGCACACCTTTACATATGTTTTCATGATATGTTCAAATAAATAGCTGCACTACTTATAATATGCTGATCTGTTTATATACTGCTATTCTTACTGCCCAAACTTGTACTATAACATTCAGGAGAAAGGAATTCAGGAAAACTAAAGGTTAGATAGCATTAATAATTTCGAGCGGGAATAGGCTAAGGATCAAAACGTGAAGAGGAAGATAAAGAAAAAGAAACAAAATAAGAAAGAAAGAAATAATAATTGCATACGTATGAAGGATATTTTAAAATAAGGTCCGCTTTGCAATAAAGTAAATGCTGTTAAATGTTCTTCGATATTTTATTCTTTATCTAAGCCTTCGAACCTTACACTGCTTTTATACCAGTTAGCAATGCTTTTTGAACATTTTTCTTAGCGTAGCATAGGTTTCTTGGGACGTCGTCCCAGACTTCCGCCACCAGTCCATCTAGGAAACGTGTAGCTGTTCTGTATTGAAAATGAGCTGTGATAATCTCTTAGGGGTCATTTTCGGTACATGCACTAAAGCTTCTTGAAGGACACAATGAGTCTGTTTTGACTAACATCACACTAATTTCCAGTTTCACAATTTTTTTTTCTTTCAGCTAGTGTGTGATAAAACATCTGACTTCCGGATCACTAGTTTGAATCCCCTCCGAAACAATTGATACCAGTAACAGAATTTCTGGAATCTTAGACACACACAAAAAACAAAAATGCGTCTCAGCTGTATACAATTGTTTTATGGACTGGCGGTGAACTTCTATTAGAAGTTTATTCTTCATCAGAATGAGAATTTAATTGATTGTGAAAACTGTGCGTAAAGAAACCTGGCGAATATACAACGGAATAAAAAATTAGTTAACCAATATGAAATAGTTATTATTTTATTATATAACGGACCATACTTTAAAAACTCCCTCGTATAATTGATATATATAACACAGGACAAACATCTACGACTTTCGTCTCACTTTTGCAATCATTTTCTAGGGAGTAAAAAAACTAAGTAGTTTTATTAGTTAGAGTAGCTTCTACTCCATGGCATTCTCAATGAAAAGTTGAGGCTAGGACTAGGTGTGGAGGGGGGCCTTATCACCTCGACCTACAAGATTTTTTTTGCCTGAACGGTGTGTTCTCGGGCAGAAGGGGTGAGGTAAGCGGAGACGGAGGGCGGCCGGATCAGGAGATACGAGAGGGCAGAAGTCAGGGTGCCTACCTTTTACAAATTGAAACTCCCCCGTGGCAGCTGGTGCAACAGGATCCCTTCCCCTCATGCAGGCTTGCACATTCCACTTGGGGGTTCGGAACTGGGAGACCGCCCGCCTTCCGGGGGACGAAGCTTTCTTCTCCCCTGCCAAGTAATGCCGAGACTCTCGCCGACACTTTCAACCCTGAAACAGACCAAGCAGATCACAGGTGAAATGAAATGAGAATGGAGGTGAAACTGAAGGATAGGAAATTCAGGATATGTAATGAACCTTCCCTGTATTCGCCTATCGACCCGAGGAAATCCCCCAATAAAACCCATAGTTCAGGAGGATCGGCCACGGGAATCGAACTCAAGGACCTCCCGAATGCGGGCCACAGACGTTATCACCTGAGCCATCCCGCTCGATATGTTCTCAAGTACGTTCATTTATGAACTCCAACAAGTTCGTGTTTTAGTATCCCAAATCAGTTCTTTTCTTCTTTTGGTAATGTGGCAACTGAAATGTGATATATGATCCTGTATATGCATATGCAAATTTTCTCACAAGAATAAGTACAGAGATGCGAGTTAATGTAGAGAGAAGAATTAATGACGAGGCCCTATCCTATTATTGTTAGCTCACAGAAGCATGTTGTTTGTTTTGTTGAGGCGGTAACAGTTGAAGAGCGAAACCATATAAAACTCTTGTGTCAAACTGCACATCTGCGAAATGGAACCCTTCTTGCGCACATAAGCGAGTGATAAAGAGCTAAAGCCTAGAAGTCAATGGTTTTGGCTTTTATTTTTCGGACATTAGACCAGTCACAAGGCGAATATGATTGCACAATAACTGTAATCTTGGCTCGTAAAATAATGAAGACGACTGGCGGGCAATCGTTTCTGCCGATAGAGGGCAGAGTATTAGCAAATGTTTAACGAGCTCATAAACTTCGGGTTCCTGCGCCCCTACCTCTCAAAGCAATTCCATAATATCCCAACCCTTCAGTATCTTTATATCTCGTCAGTTAATAGCTGGTTGTAACGTGGTCACAAAATAAACAAAATCATATCGAAAAGCGTGCTTTCCCAGGAACTTCACTGAGTGGCACCTTGTGTCCTAGGTTGCAGTTGTAAAATTCCTTTACAACCTCCAAAATACATTATCTTGTTCATGGATCTAAACAGCTTTTCTTCATTAAGAAATAAAAACCTACATAATTACTTACAATGAATTCGTGTAGTGCAAAATTTAGATTAAAATTTTTTTAATACTCAATTGGCAAATACGATTTAAACGGAGATTTGGATAAAATGAAATAATTTTTAAAATGCCAAAAGAAAATCATTAGCCCATTTGAGTTTATGATGATAAAGAAGGATTAACTTACGTAATAATATAAAAAAATGCAAAGGAAAGAACAGAAAGAAAGAAAAAAAAAATTAATATATATGGCCAAACTAAACACCCACTTTTGTATTATGGCTAATACATGAAGGGAAAGCAAAATAAGAAGAAAATAAAGAGAAAACGCAACGATCGTATAGGTAAACATACTAAACTTCACTATGTATGCCTGTTACGTCGAGAAATCGTGTATTAAAATACATATTAAAATAAGTAAATAAATCAAATTAATATTTTGCATTCAGACGGTTTTTTGTAACAGTGAGCATTTACGTTTATACATGTTCTGAAAATTATTATACAAAGGCTTATTTTCTTATCTAATTCCTGTAAAACATGATAAATATTATCCAGAAATTGTTTTGGTATGTAATACTACGGTAACGTACAGTTTGTGAGCTAAAACAATGTTTTGCTGCTTAAACAGTAGGTAATAATTATTTTCGAGCCATTGGGTGAGTTTGAAGTCCATCGACATACTTCAAGGGGTGATTCCTAACTGGAAATGGGACACATAAGTTCATCACCTTGTGTCCGAGAATGCATAGTTTCCACTGTAGATGGAACTGAAGAACGGCATCAAAGAAAGAACTGAATCTCATCCATGCCACAACAGATTCAAAGTGACCTCCATGGGATGCAATGCACGCGTTCACACGTCGTTTCATGGATTGCCTCACTCTTTCGTGGACACGCTGTTGATGGATTTGAACATCAGGAACAGGCTCACCGTGCACAGTGCTTTTCATATGCCCTCAAGAGTAAAAATCCTGAGGGTTTAAGTCGGGTGATTGAGCAGACCTCCGCGCCCTATCCAACGTCTGGTAAAGATGTTGAGGTATAGGCGAATATTAATGCGGAAGTGGCCTGGCACTATATCGTGCTACAGTCACATTGCCCGTCGTATTGCCAAAGGTACATTATCCAGGAATGGAGGCAGAGCGTTTTGCAGGATGTGCAGATACGTTTCTCCGTTTGCATTGTGGATGAAGAACTGGTCCAAGTGGGCGGTCGCCATTAATCCCTGCCCAAAATGTATGCTAAACCGCTGCTGATAAGACCCATCAACCATTCCTTGAGGATTTTCTGTAGCCCACAGATAACGATTATGCAAGTTAACGATGCAAAGGTTACTTCATCGGTGAAGAGGACTGAGACAGAATACCCATAATGGTGATGGCCTGTTACACAAACCAGCGACAAATCTTTCCTGTGAAGGAAAATCCGCCGGTGATAATACCTGCACACATTGGAGGTGATAGGGATAGTAATGCTTGTCATGTAGGATACAGATAACCGTCCTTTGGCTTACAACATGTTGGAGGGCCAAATGCCTGGAGCTTGTATCAGGGTTCTTCTCAAATATCGTGGAGAACAAGCTCCTACATATCTGGTGTATGCACAGTCCGCGGTCGCCTTGTACCTTTGTCTGTCTCCTATGACCCCAAGATCATACAAACTTTGAAAAATAGCTCCAAATGCTCTGTGATGTGGGTGGTGCTGTCTGTCAGGGTACGTGGCTCGTTTGCTCTCGACCGTTTCCATCTACTTGGCCATACACGAACCATCTCGGCTTGTTTCTGGAATGAATACCGTACCATTGTGCCTCTACGTTGCTTAAAGCACACTATCTGCAAAACAGAAAACGCACATTGCAGGTTATGAGAGAATATCGTCAGTGCCATTTACCGTTGAAATTACGCATTTCTAGTCACAATGTGATATGAACTTTTGAGCTCCATTTCTAGTCAGGAATCACCCCCTGAAGTTTGTCGGTGAACTTAAAACTGATACTGTATTACGTTGTTAGCATGAAATTATGGAAAACAAAAGAGGGACAACATAATATATCAAAATGTATTTCATAAACTATGGAAGAGTTCAAACCAATAACTGCAAATATTTGAGAATGATTTACACAACAATGCCTATTATTTGACATAAATTGCATACGTAAGTTAAGTACACTTTTGCTGCAGTAATTTTCCGCCTCTACGTTACGTTTAGGCAGGTGCGTGAAATTAAACCAAAGAATCCTTTTTGTGAGGTGCATGAAGCCTGAAATCCTGTAATTTTGATGAAATCTCAATATAAAATTTTTAAATTTCCCCGTAAACTTTAGGTAAGTAGTAAATAAAGTAAAAAATGAAATTTCTTTTACATAACTCGGTTTTCATCAAAGTATTATAAGATTTGTATTCAGTAACAGAATGAGCGAATCAATATTTCGCCTTAATAGCTTGGCCAGATCGTGACCACAATAATTTTACGTACATTACATGATTGAGATGAAATAAAAAACTCAAGACATTCTTGGAGAAGGCACATTCTTGGAGAGTGTTAAGATGGCTGTAGGTATATTGCATGGAGCCCGTGTATCATGTAGAAGTAGCAGCTGATGAGAATGTGAGTGACAGCGAGTGGATTGTAATTGTACATGGGTGTAAGATCACTGGATAAACAGTAAGAATGAGAAGGGTAGTACGACCGAGACACAGGGAAGATAGGAGGAGTTGATAGCCATGCTTGTTGTGTGTGAGAGGATAAATAGAAATTGGAAAGGGACAGGCATCGTGTAGATTACTTCTAGATGAGATGAACCGTTCTTGTTTCCATTGATAAAGAGTGAAACCGCATAAAACTGTCGAGGTTTGGTGGCAAATCCTGAGACCTGATAATCTGGTAGATGCCGTGTAGCTTCCTTATCTGCAACATTGGCACTTTCATTCCCAGATATGCATCTAGCAGAACCTTTGCCCTAGGCTGATATTATGAAGTATAGCACTTGCATGTGCAACACCAGTTTGTTAGCTGGAGCTCGTGTTTGAAACAGGAGAGCAGTAATCGTGTCCGTGAAGATAGTGTATGGAAAAGTAATGCCCTCAAGGACGTTTTCCAAGGCAGGACAACTCTCTGTCAGTTCACAAGAAAAGATGGACAGAAAGTGGGACAAGCTGTGGATCAGGATCTTATGTGGTAGCCGCCGATTAAAATTTGTGGTACAAAGGGACAGTGAATAAACAGTGATAGATCAAAGTGTGTACGTGAAATTCATCTGAAATGGCCAAGGAGCTATCTATGCATGTAGATCTAGCTTCCAAGGTGTAATTTGAGGGTAAAGGAGCAGGAGAGTACTGGGAGAAGAATGAAATGAAACTCTTGAGGAAAGAGCAGTTTCTCTGAAAGAAGGATATAAGACGAAGGTGGCTATGACATGTAGGTATTGAAGCTTGGCAGGAAAAATATGGCTGAAATCAGTTGTATACATGGAAGCAGTTGTGCAGTATACGTCAGGCTTAAGGCTTTCCTACTTGTATTCAGTGGAGGTTCATTCGCTTCAAACTGAAAACTGCTAGCGGGACTAAGTAGTCTCAGTGCCGAAGATTGAATACTTCAATATCTTGAGGGTGTTGAGCTAGCTGAATGATACATTAATATAATCATAGTTCAACTAATGCAAAGTAGTAGGTACAGTAATGTCAGGTCTTCAAGATTTGGCTGCCATCATTTGCATGATAACTTTCACCTCTCAAAAATTTTAAGTTACATGTTCCAGTTTAAACGGTGGATATAATTCAATCATAAACTGCGGACAGTGAAGACTACAGGTATCGATTGGTTATCTAGAAGGAGAAGTGCTGCTGAGTGACTGCGGGAAGTAGAAAACAGAACGTATAGGTTCCTAGCAGTAGAGAATCTGAAGCCGGTGTTATGACTCCATTGTTATAGTTTGTTGAGTATTACGCAACAGTTACTGGGTGGTGTGTAGGTTATTTCCACTGCAGAATATAGCTAGGTCATCCGCAAAGAGATTAGTTCTAAAAGAAGGTTGGAGGCACGATTCCATGCCATTGATGTCTACTAGGGAAAGTTCCACATTATCAATCGATCTTTGTTGTGCTCCGTTTGGGAGAGAACGCTATTAGTGCATACACTCATTCATCGGTTTTGGAGAAAGTTATAGATGAATAAGTCATATTCCTTGTATCAACAAGCTTCAAGGATGATGTGCTCACGCCAAATGGTATCAAAACACTTTTCATTTAGCAAGTGAGGAGAATTATATGTTGTCTGCTCAAGAAGGCTTCCCAAATATTAGATTCTAGCACTAGGAAAGTGTCAATAGTGGAACAACGATCTCGGAGACCATAAAGAAGAAAGAAAGAAAAACAGAGTGCACTCCAAAAACCAGCGAGGACTTTGGATGATAATCTTCTCCAACAGCTTACATAAGGTACAAGTTAGTGAGATTGGACGATAATTGGTTTAGGAGTAAGGAACATGATGAAGGTATGTCAATAGGTAGAAAAGGTTGGGTGGTCTATTAAGAAAGACCTATTTCAGGCAGGTTCTGGAGGAACGCATATGGGATACTGTCCGATCCTGGAGTCTCACTGGTTCCAGGTCATCACTCGTGTCTTAATTTATTCATTGTGAGTACTTCATTAAACACTTGATGACTGTCAGTATAGATCCAATGCTGAAAATGTACGTTTAATACAGAGAAACTCTGAATCGTAATGGGAGTCCTTGGAAATATCAGGGTATGTGGTTGCCAAGGTATTAGCTTTAACCAGAGAGTTAGTTATAGATGCAATTGAAGTAATCGTGAAAATATGATATATAACCTGAGATCGCAGTTGCCAATGATTGTCTGGCATTTATGCCACAATTGGGGTTGAGGTGCGTTAGTGATTGGAGTAGACAGAAACGGAACCCAAGACCGCTGTTTGTTTTCTTTCATTTCCCGATGGGCTGCAGTACGGAAGTCCAGAAGGCACATTCTTTTCAATTGTAAGTTGGCTTTTGTATTTGTAGTATGAATGTTTTTTGTTCATATAGCTTTAGCACACTGAGTATTCCACCACGGCACACGGCGTTTACCGGAACACTCTGTGTCGCAGTAATGTTGAGTATTCTTATGAAAGTACAGGTGTAAACAACCATTAACAAGGTCGTCTGTGACCAATTGTGGGAACATACTTGACTGCGAAAGGTCCACAATGGTATTCTGCACAAAAACCCGGAACAGGTGGCAGTTAGTTTCTCAAACTTTCCAAATAGGACGTCAAGCATATGTTGGTAGACTGAAGTAGACTTGAGGATAAATGGATAATGGTCGCTGCCATAGAAAACATTGCGATAGACCACTGGAGCACATGAGAAACATTTTCGAAGAACAGAAGGTGACATGGATGCTGCTGGTGGTATGATGGACAATATCATAACGGCAGGTGATGGAGAATTAAGTAATTCTGAATTTATGTAATGCTGTAATTTATGGCAATTACGTCTTAAACATAATACCTGACTTTGTCCAGGTCTTTAACTGTCACTTCTCTAAGTTCTTACTGTTCTTACTTCGCTAATACGATCTAGTTTAAGTCTTTCTGTCAGTTCAGTTAGATTCACTATCACTTCACTTTCTTCGTGACGTGGTGGTGTAACGAATTACGCACGACGCAACCTCTTCTTCCGAACGGTTTACTCGCTGGGAACAAAGGACTTCTCAAATCTCTCCACCAGTTGCAGGACTCATTGCACGTTACAGCAGTCATCAACTCGCTAGGAGAACAGCACTTTTCGTTGCACTATAAACTCACTCGCTACCTCTCTGACTCATTCGCGAAAGCGCTCGCTTATATAGCAGCTGGTTAGAGTTCCAGAACGTTCTAGAAGAGGAAACTTCCAGAAGGTTCTGGTTACCTTGCGATAGACCCTACAGTGTCTGACTCCGACCTCCCGATAGTTTTGGACCATAGCTACTGTTTCACAATATGTTTATATAATATGATGCTTCATCTTACTTATATCTCTTCCTACAATCTCCTTATTAACCCCGGCAAAGATAAATAAAGATTAAAGAAAGGAGAGCAGATAAAACAAAAACTTCTGCAGGTTTAGAGAACAGATTGCCTTAATCTTTTTTTCCTACTAGTTTAACGGTGCTCAAATTAGAACTTGCCGTTCTGTCAGTTTAAATATTTAACGTATGCTTCACTTTTCTGCCGTAATTAGTTCATAATGCCAAAAACAGGGCGTTTTTTTAAGGTGAACTCCTAAAACTGAGATGTTACGGGGAAATTTAGTATACAATATATGTTTTTAAATTTTATGTGTTCATAGATTTCTGTCTACTCAAGTAATTAACTTTACCTACTTGGAAACGTTTTGAAAGTTATTATGTGCCTAATATAAGCAAACTTAACTAAAAGTAATTGTATTTAAAATGCAAACTACTACGGCCCTGTATAGTTGAAATGGAAACATTTAAGGCTGACTGTCATTTTTTGTATGTTACTAACAAATATTAAGGTATTTCAAGTTGATTTAGCTTCTAATTTGTTCCAAATATGTAAAGTATATGTAATTAATATTAAATGTTGTTTTTACTTTGTCTACCATTCATATCTGACAGGCAGAGGAAATATTGTATTCCTGGCAACAATTCTGCACAGCAATTTCACCAGAAATACTGACTTTTAGGTCCCGTGAATCCAGAAAAGGGGCGTTCTTAGAAACCGTTAAATATGTATAGGTGTTCTTGAAAAAACGAAAATTGTCTGAAAGTCAGACTTAGTATATAAGTCTAGCATATTCTAAGGGTGTAAAACGAATTTCCACGAAGTTCCCCAACCAC
The DNA here is from genome assembly GCA_030765065.1 of Deroplatys truncata. NCBI lineage: Eukaryota > Metazoa > Arthropoda > Insecta > Mantodea > Mantidae > Deroplatys > Deroplatys truncata. The sequence goes on along the minus strand of CM060975.1, from coordinate 263,596,957 downwards.
AAACTAGCCTTTACTAATTATAAATTTGTTCCTTATTTTTTATGTGGCAAAATCGGCTGTAACGATTTTTATTAACACACGATATGTTTGAAAATAATGCCTTGAAAGTTCTGCGAATATCCTGTGAGGTCCTCTTCATTCATTTATAATTTGGTAAACGGAAAAACAATAAGCGACATGCAAATATTTCTATTAAAAAAAAGTTTGTCCAATTAAAGTGCACTATTTACTAAACTATATTTTCGACGACGCGGTTTTCCGATTCACTTCCCGTTTATGCTATCACTGTGAAAAGTTGAATTTTCTGCATTCAGTGCTGGTAACGCGTTTTGCATATTTTACTGCACGTATGTTAATTAACTATATTAAATCTTCTAACTTTTGATATATTATTATTGCAGACACGCAATATAATAATACTTGACAGATGAATCTTACCATTTAAATCTTATCTGGGTTTTTGCTTCCTTTTTATTTGTTGATATTTACCTACGATTTAATTCATGCAGAAACTAAGAATAAGCTGCAAGTTATTGATTTTTTAAGATCGACAGCCAGGCATGGATAGTCCATTGGCAATGCACCACTAAGGTTAATATTGGTGACCTTTTTTCTGGAACCAATGCTCAATAGCTAGTAGTAATTAATTTTAGTTTGTATAAATACTATTTCTATTATTCACATCAGCGAAAAAGAGTATGTAATATCTATTGTTGCATTAGAGAATCTCGAATTCACCTCGTATTTTGAAATTCTTCTTCGTTCTCCAATGATGAACTTACTACTCTTGATCATAATGTGATATTTCTTTCCTAATGCAAGTTGTTTTCAAAATACACTATTACATATATAACTGCGTTTCTTCACTTTTGTTTTTTGTCTCAAGAGCTCGTGGCTATGAATTATTATTCATCCAAGCTTATGATATCAACATTTAAATGTCTTTTCCATTAGGCATTTACTGTTAAATTTGAAATAATTTCTAGGGACAGGTATAATGTAAACAGCGTAACAAATATGAAAATACCTTTAATGTGAATATGATACACAAAGAGTGCCTACGAAACATTGAAGAGTGAGAAAGTCGTGCGTGTGTACCATCTCAGACTTTTCACATTTGCATTAGCAGAATAAAATCCCGTTTGTTTAACGGAAATATTAAGGGACACCAAAGGCTATTTGCAGAGTCTCGGGCAAGATGAAACAGAATACCAGCCTAACAACGGGATATAATTATAGGCTTCTAGCAATATACGATTCCCAACTTGATCCGTAGATGGCATCAATTAATTCTAAGTTTTAGATCATAATTGGATCTGGTTTCCTCTTCAATTAGGTTTTGCCTCAAAGGAAGTCCAAGAAATTGTTAGCTAAATTTCTATATAATTGAATAGCAGATCTTAAGGTTATGTTGACTACAAACCCCTTTTTTCCATCTCTTGGCTTTCCCTGGCTTCTTTTTTTGTTTAATCATTGAGTAATTTTAAACAATGCCTTAACTTACTTTTATTGCATTGCTGAAGAGGTCGTAAAAGATAGGTATAAATTAGTGTGCGTGTGAAAAGGAGCAACAAGAAAAGGGATGTAAAAATACCTTGGTGTGGATTGAGTAAGACTTCAAAGGTGGTGGGAGAAATAATGGGCAGTTGCTAAACCTGTATTATGTGTTCAGGTGAAGATGCGACATTCTACAAGGAAGGGCGGGTTACAGATGTCGCACCAAACTATGAGCATCACTGATACACAAGACTTTGACGCTTTCTTTACTCTGCAGACTAACTTTCTTCTTTTACTTTACGCTTTAATCCTTCTATTCTTTGCGGTTTTATAACATTTCCACGCCCATCGTTTTTACCTTTTCTACCACATACGTATAGCATGTAACAATAAGGTACAGCCAGACTTTCAGGACACATTCTGCACGTGTAGAAGAAGAAAACGTTATATGGGCATAGGTCCGGAAAAAGTTTTGTTTCCATGATAGAATTCATTTATTGAAGCCTTTCGTAGTAAATTAATCAAGGGAAACACTGAGGAAGTATTTTTAACATTTAAATGATTTTAGTCTAATTATGTAATATATAAATTCAACAACAGTCCGCCGTAAAGCAATATGTGTATGTAACAAGATATAAAAAGTGTATATTACAGACATTGTATACGTTTATATTATTGTATACATGTTCAATAATGTTATGTGAATGTATTACGTAATTTAATAATGTAGGAGCTGTGAGAATAATGGGTTAAAAGTTGCTAACAATGAGGTAACCTTGAGGCCATAATGAGTAAGAATGTTTAATAGTGCTACTGGTAATTATTGGAGCAACAATAATGTAATTTTGAGATAGTTTATAAAATAGCAAATCAGCAACCAGAAAAAAGCTTAAGTTAAATAAAAGTATTATATTGGATTTGGAATAGCCAATCAGAGACTTGAAATACGGAACTTACAAATTTAGGCGCTAGAAATCAAGTTAGTTGCTTGTAGACAGTGTTCCTAACCGGACGCGAGATGCGTCCTCGAGATATTTAATATGTATTTTGTGTGAGACAAAAATAGTTTACGCATTAAAAAGTGCAAGTAATTAATAAAAACATCTCACAGCTCTCTCTCTCTCTCTCGTATATCAGTGAAATGTTATTTAAATCGTGTCAAGCATTAACAAAAGGAGTGAAGTAAAATAAAATTATAATCTGTGTAAGCCTACATTCTTCAGTCGCACCACTCCCTGTTAACACATTCATGTCTCTAAAAAAATTATAAATACTGACGCAGGCGAGGCAAACATAAATATATATCATTTAGAGAAACAGTAAAAATTACAAAGATAATATTTTTTAAACATTTGGGGCAAAGGCCACCGAAAAGCACATTTGTGGAGAATGCTACCGGAAAGTTTTTACCATACTTGCAGTTGCTACTACTTCAAGTTCGGCTCCCCAACAGTACAACAAAAATACCTTCTTCAAATTGGCTCCCAAAGCGTGGGGCAAATAACAATACAACAAACCATCTTCTCAACACACATGAAACACTCTCTTACATGAAATGTTCAAAATGCCCTCTGTTAGTATTGATGCATGCATCAGCTCGTGTACTGCACCCGGGTGAACTGATGTATCCCTGGAGAGTTACGTCTGTTTCTCAGCCTTCCACAATATGGGCACGAAGGTTGCATCTTGTACCGGTGTTCGATACACAAGAGCTTTCAGATGCCCCCACTTTGGCGATGAACCTAAGAATTACAACTTAACCAGACGCAACCAAGAGACATTGCAAGTATAGTATTTCATCCAAAAATGTAATATCCAAATTTTGCTGGAAATACATACTTTTCGATCACCTAACCCTCCAAAACATTAAATTGTTAGGTACGCGTATGTTTATCTATCCGGGTGTCTGTCTTTGACAGCAAAACCCCAAAACCGAAAATTCGTTTAATTACCAAACTTGGCATTGAAGTCAGCATCCTCCAAGCAAAAACCCCTAACCCCATACTATCCTTTGAATATAAAAATGTTGCTTTATTTTTGTTTCCCTTATAGAGAAAGTATTTTTACTTTCTCTACTAGGAATGGTAAGTAGGGTAAGTATTGTATTCCACCCAAAAATTCGCGACCGAGATTTCACCGGAAATACGTGTTTTCAGACCCCTGCATCCAAAAAAAAGCATTTTTTGGAAGAAACATGTCCGTGTGTGTGGTTGTGTGTGTATATATCTGTGTGTCTGTGAACAGCATAACTCAGAAACGAAAAGTCGGATAAACACCAAACTTGGTATTTAGGTTCAGTATCTTCCAGAGATGCGACACGAAGGTTTTCAAGAAAATCCCCCCACCAAAGATTACCCTTTACATGGAAGATTTTTCGAAAAATTTAATTTTCTCAAAAATGGCTCTAATGATTTTAATTAAAACATCCTATGTTATGTATATCTTGAATTTTCTGGGAATGTCTCCGAAAGTATTCTTCATTGTGAACGACTTTTGCATAGCTGGTAAACCATAAGAGATAGACAAAATTTTACTGCTCAAAAATGTAGATCGCGTTAAAATACACAATTTATGTCATATACATTTGTTGTTGTTGCGTGAACCACTTTCGAGATATTGCTTGTTATTCCCTTAAATTTTCCAATACTTTTTCTCAAATTTGTTATTCATTTTTTTGTCCTGGTAATGCAAAGAGAATGGAATACTCTACATAGCAACCACCTCTTAAAATACTTGACTATAGCTTAAAGCCTAGCAATTCCCCTTGCATCTACAAGAAAATTAGCAATAGGATTAACATCTCGATATCTATTAACATGAAGAATATGGAGAATAAGCGTTTGTAAAAATAGTTTGTACAAGAGTAGAGAAAGTCATGTGAGTCTAATACATCAGATTTTTTATTAAAATGTCACATGTTTAATATACTAACATTAGAAATAAAATGCATCTGTATCTTGAATTTTCTGGCATATTCTGTGAAGTTCCCTTTGGTTAATTCAAATTTGTATAATTTTGTATAACAATGATATCTTAACAGTTAGACAAAAACTTACTTGAGGAAAAATATAGAGCTTGTTGAAGTACAGTTGTATAACATTAATTATTTTCGAAGCGCTAGCCGTTTTTTAAATATTCTATGTTTACACATTCCCTACACGTCACCTATCGGACATGTTTGAAAGTTCCCATTCTTGCTTTTTCAACCCTTTTTGTTATTCCCATAACAAAGGTTTTGTTAGCACGAATGTTGTTTCCTCATGTTGAAACCTTCTTTCTTAATTTGAAGCAATTCCTAGGTGAATATTACATCGTAAGTAATGTAGCGAGGATAGAAGAATAACTTTTTATGTGACGAGTACAATATATAACGAATATATGTTAATTTGTCGTTGGTAGAGAAACTCGTGTGAACATGTCCTTTTTTTTTTCTTCCTATGTTCCTTCTTCTGAATGATGAAATACTGAAATTTGCTTTGCAAATCGGATATCATCCATTCTTTGTACATGGGCTCATCATAGATTTCAACTTTCTATTATTTTTTCAACCAGACTTCAAATATTTAACTGATGTCTTACATTCTCTTTTCATTATTTGTTCCCTTCTAGTAACGCTTACAACTGACTTTTATAAAATAAATTCTGATTCTTGTATTCTGCTTCTATATCTGTCTTTTAATGTGCTTTATTCACTGTCATAAAGCTATCCTTTTACTACCATGGTCTTGTAGCATTTCATTTTAATACCTTTTCTCAATACAACCATATAGCATTAGGAAGGCGCTAACATAAAAATAACTCTATTTGGAAGAGAAAAGGAATATATGTATCTGTGTATGAGTATGTGAAAGAGACTTAACTGCCTATTCAGCCTATAAATCTCCAAAATGTCGAATCATTTTGATTTATCAAAGAAATCATTCAACCAGAATGGTACTTTCTATCCTCTTATGCAATTTGGTAGAAGAGAATATTTTGGTACAGAACCTTATATTTCAATTTGAAGGACTCTCTTGAATAAACTGTTTCACTGGTCTTGTAATACAAAAATAATTTCACTTTTAAAGCTTCAAACAAAAGAAAATCTTATCATTAATAAGGAAATTTGAGAAGAAAGAACATACAATTATTTAAACTACTTCCATTGAATTTATAATTTTGAAGTTTTTCTCAAAGTTGCAATTTATATAAGATATTAAGAAAACTGCAATATATCGCCAAAATGATTATTTCCATGTTTTTCTACATCTTCAAATAATTGCCATAGGGTTAGGATTACGTTACAGTGGGGACACCTAGCACCTCGACCCACACAGGAATCTTTTGTGCATACACTCCCGGGAAGAACGGATGAGATGAAGGAACCACAGGTGACGTAGACGACAGAGACGCGCAGAGGTCCTTAACATTTACAAGTTTGATCCCCAGCTGGAGAGCGCTCAAGGTAGCCCTCCCAAGCGACCAGAGGGTCGCTCACAGGCTCCGTTCCGGAGACTCAAGCGGCCTCCATCGGGGCCAAGAAGAGGTTCCAACACACAACGAATCAGCGTCATCTATCCGCAGTCGTTCGACACACAGCCCCGAAGCCAACCTGTAACGTGAAAGAGAAAGATGAAATGGAAAGAGGGAAGAGAAATTCAGGGGAGTCAATGAGCCTTCCCAGCATTCGCCTGTGACCCGAGGAAACCCCCGAAAAAAACCATGAGTCAGGAAGGCCAACCGTGGGAATCGAACTCATGACCTCCAGAATGCGATCCACAGACGCACAGCCTGAGCCATCTCGCTCGGTAATAGTTAACCTTAACTCTGAATACTTGAAATTATGTCTTAAAATCAAGAATTAACATCGATTTTTAATAATTTGCAGAAAATACTAGTATTCAAGAGATGCCGAGACATGAGTTTCTCCACCCATTACCAATGCTTAAACATATACATATATTATCTCCAAGAGGGGATATCATCTTAAGATAATGAGAGTAAATGGTGGTTCACAACACCAAGAACGGTAACCAGAACCAGAACGATAAAATTGAAATACATGTATTACAATGGGAGGGTTCACAATTGACGAGAAGCTTTCCTGGAAACGGGAAAGAAGACTTGGCCAAGATTTAATCTTCTTGTTCTCGTTCCTGGGCACGACATGTTAGATCCATATTGTGCATATTGCATACACCAGAGCGAGGCCAAAAGTGTTTGCAACTAAAATATTAAATTTAGTTACCCCGGCATAATCATTGGGGAGCGTAGCTGCAGTGGCAACGAGAGGACCAGAAACTTAGCTGCACAAATTTAAAGCAGGCGTGGGATATCCATAACAAATACACTTAATTTCACATTCAGTGTGGTTTATTTGCCTTGGTGTCACTACATCGTTCACAACAGATTATTGGACAAACATGAGATGCTTCACACACACACGGAAACAAGCATTCTTACACACAACCACTCGCCCTGAAGACACACACAAGACTGACTTACTAGACTGACGCCACTAGAACAAATAAGCTAGTCGTTCTACTTGCCTTCACCCCCTTTCCCCTCTCCACCCCTGACCAGGAGGTGGGGAAAGAGATGCCGCGTCGGACAAAATTCAAACCCCAATCAAAATGATTATACACAACAATGTCATGCTACAAAGCAATAATGGGTCCGACGCGACAATGCGCACACATATATTAGAATATCAGACTTTTTACTACAGACTATTCTAGGCGGCCGTGATATGAAACAGCCGCTGGTATACTCTATAGTCGCAAGCAGGAAACATGAAACTGGAATAAATTCTAGCATATGTGCGTCTAAACCTCAGATCCTGACACTCGTAGATCCATTGAGCGTTGGTTCGTCTAGTAAAATAGTCATCTGCAATTTGTTTATATGCAACTCAAAGTGGTATTGCCTATAAAATTACAAAAAAAACAGCAAAAAGAGGTGGAAATTAGCATAAAAAAGAAGCAAATTTAATATACGCCATTAAATAAAGCAATGAAAGCTTGGTACGACTACAGGAATCGAAAATGTAATAGATCTGTATTTAGATAAAGTGTACTGTATTGAATTTTGACGTTCGCTAACTCTCATTATGTTCGCTGAATTGGAAGTAGGTGAAAAATCTGATGTGTTACTCTTGTACCATTTTTATAAACGCTTATTCTCCATCTATTTCATGTTAATCTAGATAAACATTTGCAGAAACCATTTATTGATAATTTTCTTGTATGTGTAAGGGGAATATGGCAGGCTTTAAGTGATAGTGAAATCTTTTAAGATCTGGTTGCTATGTGGAGTATTTCATTCTCTTTACATGTCCAGGACATAAAAAAAGTTCCCATTTGAGAAAAAGTATAAGTATTGGAAAATTCAAACAAATAACAACGAATATCTCGGAAATGGTTCATTCTGCAAAAAACTGCGTATGACATAAATTGCTCTGCATTTCTTGTGGAGAAAAGGTTTGTCTATCTCCTACGGCTTACCAGTTATGCAAAAGCCATTCAGAAAGAGGAAGACTTCTGGGGACATTCCCAGAAAATTCAAAACACACATTTTTTTTGCCATTAAAATATCTTAAATATATAATACTTTAATCAAAATTGTTAAAGCCATTTTTAGAAAATTAAGATTTTCGGAAACTGTTTAATGCAAAGGGTAGTCCGGGGTGGGGGATTTTCTTGAAAATCATTGTGTCGCATCTTTGAAGGATACTGAACCTAAATAATGGTATTTATCCGACTTTTCATTTTTGAGTTATGCTGTCCACAGACACACAGACACTCATACGGGCGTTTTTCTAAAGTGCTTTTTGGATTCAGGGGGTCTCAAAACATGTATTTCTGGTGAAATCTCGGTATCGAATTTTTTGTGAAATACAATACTTCCCTTACTTCCTGTACGTACAAGAGAAAGTAAAAATACCACTGGTCAGTTAAAAACAAATGAAACCCCAATGCGCAAAATCGACTTTCCACTTTGCGATCGAATATGATCATCGATATTCATTACCGGGCTATTGTAAACCAAAGTTTTGTATGCTGCTTTGCTTCCCGTTCTCGTGCCTTAATGCGTGGAAAATAGGCCCTAAACAAGGAATTTGGAATAGAAATCAATGAATTCGACATCACAATTTTTTTTCTTTTGGCATACGGTTACACTGCGAATCCACTATCTTATAGGTATATTTTAAAATACTTAATTCGACTGTGGGTATTTCAAATGGAGATTGTTAAGGCGTTCTACTGAAGCATATAAAAGTTTTTGGCTATTTTGAAAACATTTGTGCTCCAGATTGTCTATAAAATCCAAAATATGTGAATTATTGGCACTTAAGGTGTTAGGATATAGCTTAACTGCGAAGTTTGACATTTCGCTTCTAATTATGTTGTTCTCTGCGCACTCCTTCGGATTATCTCACGCACGCGTGTTAGTCTTTCTAAAAGTGCTTCTAGTTCTATGGTTCTGAAAATATGAGTACAATACAACGCTTCTACTACCCTGAGGTTCCGGGTTCGATTCCAACTGGGGCGAGAGAATTTTCCTTTAATTTGTCGCAGTAATCTCTCGTGTTATCTTATTTGCTGGGCGCCTGTTATTGTTTTATTATATTTAAATTTGGGTTCTTTTTCCTCCGGCTAGCTATTATTACTCAGTCGAGCAAATATATCTGAGCAGGGCGTGTAAACGGAAAGGAGTTGTTATTAAAAGATAACACTGATAAAAGAATTTGTTTTCACACTTTTATTGCCGTCACACTTAATTAATAGTTCACATCTGTAATCTTTATACACGCCCGACTGAAACTGTTATATTCCCGAATGTAATTACTCTCGTATTAGTTGCCGCGTATTTCACATTTTGTAACTAACTTTACGACGCGAGAGATTCATCCAAACTGTATGACATTCACCTCACGGGAGATTCCTCAAGACTGCGCGACGTGTATCTCGTGAATGATTCTTTAGAACTGCGTGATGTGTACCTCGTGAGAGATTGCTGAGAACTGCGTGAAACATGCTTATGGCTCGAGAATGTATACTCCTTCTCCCCGAAATGCCTAAACATTATAATAGAGCTGCTATTGGTTACCAAATCGCGCCAACATTAGCGTCTGTTTTGTCAGCCAATCATAATTACTAACACATATGCTCTAGGGAAGATATTCCCTCAATTTCTAAAGAAAGGCACGCTACCCTGACGTCATTTATTTGTCTCTTCTTAGTGATAAACAACTCACCCCCTCGCTTCATTGTTACCCACTCTATTGTCAGTTTCAGTGAGGCCGTGTAAACTTATTTCCTAACAATGCTTATGGCTAACAAACATCTAAAATCATTGTCATACAATAATGTTAATTTAGACTACAATCACTCTGGCATTCACAGTGTTGTGATATAAAATGCTGCCTCAAATTAGAATCATTACCTAACATCCACATACTCCGAATTCTGAATCTGGAAGTGAATGTTAGTGTATTCCTAACGAAAATGAATATAATGAAAGCTAAACATCTACAAGAAACTAAAATACCTATATGAAACAAGAATAGAACAAATCTGATATGTTACATTCAAATGACTTTTTCTACCCTTTATCCATTATTAGCGGGTATAAAAATTATTCTTACGACAGTTTATTTTTCTATCTACTTGATTTTAATGAGATAAACCTTTCTGGAAAAAGCTGCATTACATATTTTGTTGTAGATACAAAGGGAATAGTCAAGAACTGGATACTCTAAGCTGGCTTTAAAGCTCCATGCTTCTGCCATGACATCGTGAGAAACAACTAAGATTGACAGGACTTAAAAAGAATGGCTAAGTATTGGAAAACTCGAACTATTAATTATGGATATCTCGGAAACGACTTATGCCACAAAAAAGTTATTTGAAATAAAATGTATGTATTGAAGAGATCTACATTTTTATATTGTGCATTTTCGTCGATCCCTTGACATTTACCAGTTATACAAGGTTATACAAAATTTCTTCCAATGAAGTGGACTTCACAACTATTCGCAGAAAATTCAAGATATTATTTTTATTTGTCTGGTAAATATCTTTGGTATATGGAGTTTTAATCAAAATCGTTAAAGCCATTTTTTTAGAAAATAAACATTTCTAAACATGTTCCATGTAAAGTGTAATTTGGGGAGGGGAGATTTTCTTGAAAATGTTCGTGTCGCATCTTCGGAAGGTACTTAACCTAAATACCATATTTGGTATTTAACCGACTTATCGTTTGAGTTACTAACTCAGTTATGTTAATAGCAGCAGAATATACTGTTCACACACACAAACTCTAAAACAAATTCTAAAATCCTTCCTTTTATTCAAGGTGCTTCCAAATATGTATTTCCGACCAGGTAACAGTATCGAATTTTAGGATAAAATACAATATCTTCTCTACCTACTAGGTACTGGTAGAGAAAGTGAAAAGAATACTGCCACTCATACTTTTCTACTTCAGCAACAGAAAATTGTCCATTGCCAGTATAATTGCTAAGGGTATTCGATAACTTTCTGCATCCCGCGACCCCCAATTAGCCAAAGGTAGCTCCATAATATTAAAGTAATTATCTAGCATCCAGAAACCACCGCAGTAAACCTACATGTCCGTCTGAAGAACAATATCCAAGGAAGGAATTTGCGAATGCGACTGAAGAGGTTTTCCGTTTGCCGTGCGACCTACATCATGGTGTAGGTAAGATGTTGAATGGCTCTTTTTCTGCCAATTACCCTGTTGTAGATTGTTCAACCGGGCAAGGAGCCAAAGATTCATCAGCCCCGATACCAGCACAACAAACAGGTTTCAGGAATCCGGTCTCCACGCATTCAAATCTCCTTTGCGTATAGGTCCACAAGATTCTTCTTTACCTGGCGCTTACCAAGAATTGTTTGTTTTCATTACATTATTTATCTTGGTCTGAGATTATTTCATCATCATTATTATTTTGTATATATAGCTCCAATGAAAATGTCAGCCCGATACAATAAAAATTCTACAACTTTTGAATGCATGTAACACACAAGTAAGAATTTTGGGTATAAATGACCGGCAGCCGTTTTAAGTAAAATTAATTAGTCATGTTTTTACTTTTTATTCCACGTTCATGGTAGATAGAGAAGGTATTGCATTCTACCCAAAAAATTGATACCGAAATTTCACCGGAAATAGATGTTTTGAGGCCCTCTAAATCCAAAAAGGCATTTTTAGAAAAAAGTCTGTGTGTGTTTGTTTGTCTCTAAACAGCATAATTCAAAAACGAAAAGTCATATAAGCACCAAACTTAGTATTTAAGTTCAGTATTTTCCAGGAATGCGACATGCAGATTTTCATAAAACTCCCCCACCTCTAACAACTCTTATTATAGAATTTTTTTTGGAAATGTTTTATTTTTCAATAAATACTGTAACGAATTTGATAAAAAATCATATTTTAAATACGACAAACTATATATCTGAATTTTCTGGGAATACCCTGAAGTTATCTTTATTCAGAAGGAATTTTGAATAATCTTGTATAACTGATAAACGTTAAGCGATAGACGAAAGCGTATTGCGCAAGAAATGTAGATCTGTTTAAAACACACAATTTATTTCAAATAACTTTTTTGTGGCATAAGTCATTTGTGAGATATCCGTTATTAATGGTTCGAATTGTTCATCACAATTGGTCATTCTCTTAAACTCCTGTCAACATTCAGTTGTTTCTCGCGATTGCGAGGAAACAGTATGCAATTTTAAGGCCAGCATATAGCCTCCAGTTTTTAAACATATGACTATTGCTGTTCTCTTTGTGTTTGTAATGAAATTTGTAATGTAGCATAAATCTATTTCTACAAAGGTTTATTGGAACTAAAAGGTTGTAGACAGAAAAATAACCTTCAATACGAATAGTTTGTTTAGCCACTAATAAATTATAGAGGGTAGAGAAATCCGTGTTAATGTGTTACATCAGATTTTTACTTAAGGTATTTGTACTTTCTCTATTACGCACGCGGCGTGCGTGTGTCGCGTGTATGTGTGGTGTGTAAACAGCATAACTAAAAAAAAAAAGAAGTCCGTTAAATACCAATCTTCGTAATTATGTAGTTCAGCACCTTGCAAGGTTGCCATACGAAGATTTTCAAGAAACCTCAACCCTTCCCATTCCGTTCTACCCTTTATATGGAGAATGTTTCGTTATTTCTGAGTTTCTCAAAATGGCTCTAATAATTAAAGTAGCAAAGATATTTGCATGTCAAATGTATACCTTGAATTTTTTTGGGAAATAGCCTGTGAAGTCCCCTTCATTCTGAATGACATTTGCTTAACTGATAAACCGTAAGACAGACAAAATCTTATTACACAAAAAAATGTAGATTCCGTTAATCCATATAATTTATGTTAATAAATGTCAAGCCATCATTGCATTAATCAGTTTCAAGATATTGTTTATTAATGGTTTGAATTTTCAAATACTTGTAGTTTTTTTCAAATTCGTTATTTCTTGTGGTCATGCAAACAGTATGATGTTTCACATAGCGACCTGCCTTTAAAAACTCCACAACATTAGTCTATTATATCCTTCTTATACTTACAATGAAATGTGTAAATCCGTAATGAAGCTTTATCTGATTAACAAAAAGTAGAGAGAAGAATAACCTATTATAAGAATGCCTTTTTTTAGCAAAGTGAGTAGGGAAAGTCATATAAATGCAACACCCAAGGACTTTTCAGTTTTATTTACGAAATTACAGCTTTAGGAGGCTATAGGCCGCTGGAATACATGGCACAGGAACGCGTGGAAGTCCCTAATAGTTCCTGGCTCGAAGACAGTCCTGGTATTGGAGCTGCCCAGAGAGGGTGATAAACGACCCAAGCAGGCCTCCACTGTCCACGAGAAATACTCCTCCTTGGAGCAAGCAATCGCGTCATCTAACAGGGACCGCCAAACACCACGAAACCTAGAAACCATATGAGAAACCACCCCAGCATTAGCCTATCAACCAGAGAAAACCATGAAAACCCCAAGGCCTGAGTGGGTGTTGAGCAGGAATCGAATTTGGATCTCCCAAATACGATCCTCGGACGTTACGGCAGAACCATCTCCCTGGTTGCACCATTAGTATTCAAGGATTGCAGTGCAATCTATACCCGAACTTTCGGGGATTCTCATCATAAGTAATACCACCTGGGGGAAAAAAGGAAAAATAAACGCCCTTTCGCTTAAAGGGATAACGTGAACAAAGCTGCGGTTCTACTAATAGGACAATTAAATAGTTATATTCAACTCCAAAGGATGTTTTGCTGTTAAAGAGTTGATAAGATCGTAAATGTAACCGTGAGCATCATCAAAAGTAAGAGAAGTTAAAAATCCAATATTACAAGAAAATAATAATAATAATAATAATAATAATAATAATGTGCTTTAGCAACTACAGAAACTTGCTCACAGTGAATTAAGGTTACTATCAGTTGGTATGTAACACATTCTTACCCATATATTCAGTTTTAGCTACCTATCTAACAAGGTCGCGGTATCGTTCGTGTTATGTTATTGCTGAGCGCCTGTTATTGTTTTACTATTTTGAATTTTAGTTCTTGTCCTCCGGCTAGCTATTATTATCCAGTCGAGCAAAGCTCTTGAACAGCTTGTGTAAACGGAAAGAAGTTGCTACTAAAATATAACACTAATAAAAGAATTTGTTTTTACACTTTTATTGCCGTCACACTTTATTCATTTCACATAATTACTCTTGATACACACCCGACTGAAACTGTTTATTTTCGAATGTAACTATTTTCACTTATTTGCCGCACATTATTAATTCGCGTATTTCACATATTTTAACTAACTTTACGAAGCGAGAGATTCTGTAGAACTGCGCGATGTTTAACCCGTGGATGATTCTGTAGAACTGCGCGTTACCCGTCTCTGGCACGGAATTTATACTCCCTCACCCCAATATGCCTAGACATTATAACAGAGCTGCTGTTGGTTAATAAAGCGCGCCAACATTAGCGCTATTTTTATATCCAATCAACATTACGAACACATATGCTCTAGGGAAGATATTCCCTCCATTTCTAAAGAAAAGCGCGCTACTCTGACGTCATTTGTTTGTCTCTTCTAATTGATAAACAACTCACCCCCTCGCTCATTGTTACCCGCTCCTATTGTCAGTTTCAGTGAGGTCGTGTAAACTTATTTCCTAACAATGCTTATAATTAACAAACATCTCAAATCATTGTCATACAATAATGCTAATTTGCACTACAATCACTCTGGCATTCACAGTGTTGTGATATAAAATACTGCGTCACAAGAGACTATCCAGTAATACAAAACTGGAATTTTTGGGGTTGCAAGGGCAGCTGATTGAAGTGGTACTTCTTTCAAGAAGCTGAAAACATTTTGGGCTGTTCTCGAGCGGTCGGCTTTGTGCTCGGCACATTGAACCTTTTGGTCTCTTTGTTGTTACCGCCTTTTCCTATTTTTACGTTCCTTCCACGCGTCAAACACAAAATCGCTCTGGTTTTTTTCAAACTTAAACGCTTGAAAATGACTCTAAATATCACATGGGCGAAAACTATTTGAATTTTTGAGAAGCACATCATTTCAGGTAACTTGCAACTCGAACTAAACTTCAATCTCGAACGTGTAGCCTGGAAGGATAAAAATAAGCATATAACTAGTTAGTTTCAATCAGGAAATAAACCTTTGGTTAAATGGAGGATGCTGAGACAGCTGTCGCCTGTGCATAAAACAAAAAGAGTCAGTATACGTTATTCGGTACATAACATTTCTAAGTTACTATTTCCATCCCAGGTCTGTAGTGGTAAGCTTGGATGGAAATTTTTAGCTCTGTTACTTGGTATTATAGAAAACTTTAAAAGGACAAAGAATCTGCTTTAATTCACACGTTATTATAGGAATTTGTGACAAAGGCATAACAAATAAAACACAGATTTAATTTCCGGTTTTACAATGTACATACATTTTTCTGGCACCCAAGACTGCAGTTTTTAACACTTCTTTTCACTTATCTTCATTCTTGCCTGTTGGACCATAAATCTTCCTCAATTTCCCAATCAATCATTGTCCCTCTAATTCTCTGAATCCACGTGCTATGTGCTCGTCCTTTCCTCCTCCTTCCTGATGACGTCCACTCCAACATTCTTTTGGGTAATCTTCCATCGTCCATTCTTTTAGCATGCCCATACCGTTCTAATTGTTTCTGTTGATTAAAATCTAAAAGCGAATGTTGAACATTCAATCTAATTTCTAATTTTTTATCTTTTAGATATCCTAGAAGATCTCCAATAATCCATTTCTATTGCCAATAATTTTCTTTTTAACTGTTAGGTTAGAGTTCACAAGTCGGAGGCATAGGTTGTAATACTTCTATTGTTATAAAACTTGCAGTTTTAGTTTCCTTTGAGACACACTTATCCCATAGTATACCATTAAAAGTAGATATAGCATACATTCCTGGATTTATCTCTGATTTTATTTCCTTTTCTTGTTTGCCATCTTGTGTAATTTTTACTACCAGGTGTTTATATTCCCCTGTGTGTTTATTTACCCCATTTTGTCTTCCAATACCAAATCTTGATCAACATCTCCAGTGGTCACATATTTATCCATATTTACCGATTTTAATTCCTTACTAAAAAGCATGTGAAGCTATTTCGTTCTGATGCACTTTTATATAACTGTACAACAATTACAAAAATCTGATGTGTTACACTCACATGAATTGCTCTACTCTTGTACAAACTATTTTTACAAACTCTTATTCTCCATCTATTACGTATTAAACGAGATACATTTGCAGAAATGATCCATTGACATGCAAAGAGAGTTGCATTTTACACATAGCGACCAGAGTCTTATGGTTTACCAGTTATGCAAAAGTCGTTCACAATGAAGAATACTTTTGGAGACATTTCCAGAAAATTCAAGATATACATTTTATTTGTCATGAAAATATTTTAAACATATGATATTTTAATCAAAATCGTTAGAGCCATTTTTGGAAAATTAAAATTTTGAAGGCTAATTTGGGGTAGGAGGATTTTCTTGAAAACCTTCGTGTCGCATCTCTGGAAGATACTGAACCTAAATACCAAGTTTGGTGTTTATCCGACTGTTCGTTTCTAAGTTATGCTGTTCACACACACTCACACACAGACACACACACGGACATGTTTCTAAAAATGCTTTTTCTGGATTCAGGGGGTCTCAAAACATATATTTCCGGTGAAATCTCTGTATCGAATTTTTGGGTGGAATACAATATTTCCCCTACTTACTATACGTAGTAGAGAAAGTAAAAAGTTACTATGAATCCCATTAAATTTTTTGAGGATTAATCACTTCCAAAATACAGGCATCTCGAAATAATAGATGCACTCTATGAAACAGAACGACTCAAATGATTTTGATTAAAATATATGACGTCATATGCATGGAAATAACCACCTTAGGTCTCTAGTACAGCAGGGGTATCAAGACTTCAGAAGTTGCAGGTTATAAAGAAACGCTTATCTTTATCTAGGTATGTCAACTTACAATTTCAAAAGGATATCTCGAAAAAGCAAATTGCCATGGAAAAGCTGTGAATTTATATAAATAAGCAAGTACTATAGAGCACGAGTTTGGAGGTTGGGTTGTTTGTGATGATTCTGGGCCGTGGTAGGTTACATTTTGCAGAGTTTGTGCTCATAGCATTCCCTCCAAATTAATGTTTGGAGAGAAACTGTAATAGGAGGAATGTCATTTACCGATGATATTCAACTATATTCTCACTAGTATACACCTAACGTAAATGCAATAATCTCTTCGGTAGCATCAACCATAATATGATCATCAAGTAAGATTTGGAGCGCCGTATATGTACATTCATCAATCTGGTATAACGCCCTGAAATTCCTGTAGTTGCGTTCAACGTGATACGTGCATCAACTGCTGAGTGCCATTTGAAGAAGTGAACGAATTTTCTGGGATACCATCTTCTGCATTGATAATTATCAAATTATATTTTGAATGCATCATCATGTACAGTGAAAACCTGTATACAGTTTTTCAGTGAATACATTTGTGAAGAGAAGACCTCAGAACGAATTCTAGAAGATAACCCCAAAACAGTGGGGAATGAATTTGCGAGGCGAAATGCATTTTATGATTTGACATAATTACAGTATATTCTGTTTGAACCAACATACAGCAGTAGCCACGGACAAACTAGTACAAAAACTCACTATTATAATAAGATATCTAACTCGCAGCTTCTCAGCATCAACATATTAATAATTTCTTTCTTTAATATTTTGTCCTAAGTTTTACGTGTTACGTATTTTTTGTGCTAATATTTTATGTATAATAATTAAGAGGATGTTAAAAAAACACATATATTCATAATTTACACATGGTAGAGAACAAGTATATAACATTATAACATATAAAATATAATATGAGGGGAAAAGGCAATTGTTAGGTGTATAACCAGTAATAAAAAATACGAGAAATGCAGTAAATCTACGTAAGCATGTAACGAATCTTGGATTCATAATTAAGACAATGGAAACTATATATATATATATATATATATATATATATATATATATATGTGTGTGTGTGTGTGTGTGTAACAAACTGTTAATGGATAGTAGCACCAATCAGGGACATTGATACATACCTATAATTCAAATACGTACGCGAAGAAAACGGTTGAATGGAACGCTTACAGAAGCTTGTCAGACTTAGACGCTGAAACTACGTACTTAAAGTCTACCAGATACAATATGGATTACAGTATAGGTATTGTGTAAACCCATGTGGATTAAAAATAGTGCTAGTGGATTCCTGAGAGCAATACATTGTACCTTTGATGACACAGCAGATGATTTCTTAATCAGATACACTGATGATTTTCTAATAATAAGTCAAACCTTTGAGGAACATTTAGAGAATGTAAACTATGTACTAAATAAACTAAATGAACATGACATGACCGAAATATAAAAAAGTCAAAGTTCTGTGTACCTGAAATTAAATTCTTGGGATATATAATTAATGAAGGAGGCATTCGACCAGAAGAAGAAAAAATAGAAGCCATATTAAAAATTCCACCACATAAAAATATTCACAGCTACGACGTTCATTTAAAATTTGGAATTATGAAAGTAAATTTTTGCCAAGATATGCTATAGAAGTAGAACCTTTAAGACAGCTATTAAAGAAAACAAATAAATGGAAGTGGAAAAAACGTTTTGAAAATGTAAGAAAGTTGTTTGCAAATGCAATACTCCTGGAACGTCCAAGAGATGAATTGATGAGTTGTATGTGGATGCATCTTGTCAAGGATATGCAGGAATACTACGGCAAAGAGAACATGACAACAGATTTTTCATGTAATAAGTACTGCTTCACGTGGCCTAACCAATGTTGAAAGAAATGTATCAATAACAATGTTAGAAATAGGAGCACTTTATTTTTCATTACTTAAATTTAAGACATATATTTCAGAAGAAAGTGAAAATATATACAGATCATCTTAGCTTGCCTTTCATTCAGAAATGTAGGTTATAAAGTGGCAAGTTAGCTAGAATGATTCTCGTTATAATGGAATTTGATGTAAAAATTATACATATTCCAGGCAAAAAAATACATTCAGTGATTTAATATCAAGAATCAACCACAGCAAACAATTTCGTGAAAGCCGTTCTAGACAACAATATGAAATGAAAGTGCTTACGATAGATATTTCAATGAAAAAAGAATTGATGCATCAATTTAAAAATATTAAAGAAGAGCAAGACAGAGATATTAAACTAGCAAGCTTGAAAGAAAAAGTTCCGAAAATGGAAGAGGCAAAGAATAGTACAATCGCAGTTAAAAATGGTATCTTATATAAGAGGCATGGAAAGGAGATAAAGAGGTGGAAAACATATATTCCAAAAAGTATGGAATTAGAAGTAATAGAACAATTTCATCTAGGATTAATACATGCAGGTAGGTACAGAGAAGACAACCCTAACTATTTTGGAGAATTTACATATCTCTAAACTAGGACATACAGTAAGCAATACATGTCGTGTTGCGACCTTTGTCAAAAGGCAAAACAATTTAATGTGGCTTACGAGTATACAACAAACTCAGTACTTAAAGATAAACCAAAATGTTTGTTAAGTTTAGATTTGCATGGTCCAATGCCTGTAAGTACATTTGGGTACAAATTTTTATTTGTATGCTATGACTTATTTGGTAAATATGTACGAATATATGCACTCAAGAATGCAACAAGCTCAGCATGTTTAAACAAATTAACAAAATCATATTTCCCAGAGGAAGGATTAGTTCAGGCCATACTTTGTGATAATGCATCAGTGTTTACCATTCTAAATTTATGAATAGAATTAAAGATTTGGGAGTCAAACAGTATTTCTCATCAAGATATAGACCTAATGCCAATCCAGTAGAGAGAGAGAGAGAGAGAGAGAGAGAGAGAGAGAAGAAATTTCAAATTATTTACGTGTAGAGTGTCATAACAAGCAGAGCAGTTGGTACTCATACATAAATATTATTCAAAATTTACTTAATCAATCCGTAAATACAATAACAGGCTTTAAACCAATAGAACTTCACCATGGAAAATTATACAGTACTTTGAGCCATAATGTACCAGAAGTTATTGAAGACCAATCAGCTAAATCACCAGAAAAAGAGGAACTTTTTAAACTAGCATTTTCAAAAATATAAGCAAAGGCCATGAAGAGAAAATAAAAACATGAAGAAAGAAAAAGAAGAATATGGAAACTAAAAATAGGAGATCAAGTGTTAGTGAAGAACAAGAAGGTTGTCAAATAAACTTCGTAAAGAATATTGGAGGTTGTTTCTTGGTTATCATGATCCTTGAGAAATAATAAATATATTTTGCATAGGTACATAGAAACTTAGGAACAATAAAAGAAGTAAAGTAATTGGAAGATTCCACAAACAAATGTTGAAGCCATACAAATGTAAACACTTTGTGGAACAAGAAGAAACAGAAAAAGAAAATTAAGTATCTGGAGCATAAATGCGGATAGCAATGTAAATCTAAAATTGTGATAATTATAACCTTATAGAGTGTTAAGAAATGAGTATTTAATAACTACAGTATAATATGCACAAAATCACTTAAATAATGCAAGGTACTATTTAAAATATCTTTTCTAAATGTAAGCAATTGTCATTAACAAAAGGGGAGTATAGATAAAATGATAAAATAGAAGAAAATACACTGTTAGTGAGAAAAACATAAGAAATCTGAATAGCAACTACATTTATAACGTATAAGATATAAATTGGTATAAATTGTTTAAGAAATAAGTTGTAAAGAAAGGTAACAAGTTGTTAATATGCCTAATTAAGTATTAAGTGTCCAGCAAATAGGATATTTAATAGTGGCTGTGTTAGTGAATAAACAAACTTTAGCCAGGTCCATTGAACACCAGATCGTTGACATTAAAAATGTCAAACATATAACAGACCAGAGATAAACTATTCTGCTACGGAGTGTCGTAAAAACCAGTAAATGTTACGTAAATAGTGACAGTGAGAAATATCAAGTGTTATAATAAAAAGTTATGTTTCTTTCTTTCAGGAGGCTTTCAGAAAAATATTTAAAAATTTAAAAGTACAAAACAAGAAGAACATAATTTTTAAATATTTCTAAAAGGGGGCAATTTCAAGCAGTATTCTTGCCACTTAAATGATATCAGTCTAATTATATAATATAAAATAACAGCCCGCCTTAAAACAATATGTGTATAATATAATATATAGTGTATTTTACAGTCATTGTATTATGTTTATTTTATTATGTATATGTATAATAATGTTATATGAATGTATTACGTAGTTAAACAATGTAGGAGCTGTGAGAACAGAAGGAAGCTGCTTTCCGTAGCAAACAAAATTACAAAGTAAAAGGGGAAAGTTGCTAACAGTGAGGCAACCTGGAGACAACATTAAATTAGAAAGTTTAATAAAGCCTACTAATAATTC
Source organism: Deroplatys truncata (assembly GCA_030765065.1). NCBI lineage: Eukaryota > Metazoa > Arthropoda > Insecta > Mantodea > Mantidae > Deroplatys > Deroplatys truncata. The sequence continues at coordinate 263,575,423 of CM060975.1, read as the reverse complement.
TTGGAACAATAATGTAATATTTAAAACAGTTTATAAATAGCCAATCAAAAACTATAAAAAGCTTAAGTTAAATAAAAGTATTCTATTGGAGTAGGGTTAGCCAATCAGAGACTTAAAATAAAGGAAATATGCAAATTGAAGTGATAAGATCCGTCCGAATAATATGAATAATAATAACCATAATAAGAATATTCATAAGCATCTAATCAAAATAATGAGGGGAATACTAATAAGATGGAAGAATAAAAGAGAATATTAAGGATTAGAAAAGGGGGGAATAAAATCATGAGAGAAATAAAGTAAAGAGCAGATACGAATAAATAATCAGAACGTGAAATAAAATGTAGAAAACGTGTATTAGAACGAAGAGACTTGGCGAAAACTGTAAAACGGATGGAAGGCTTAGGAACTACAGGAAAAGACACATTAGCAAACGCTTAAGTCCTACACAATTCTGGTGGAACTCACAGGAAGCGAAGACAAGGGAACGGAAATCGAATTCAGTCAAGCGCACAGAAAATTCAGTCAAGCGAACATAGGGTGAAAATGACAGACGCGGACGAGGTCAGAGCGACGATATTACGAGCCAATGGAAAACGAAGAAAAATTTAGATAGGTGACCAATAAGCAATGATAAAAGTCACGTGCATAGTAAAACGATAGATCGAAACTAGAAAAGAGGCGTGAAACAGAAAATTATCTATGACGGAGAGCAATTTTCAGACGTGTGTAAGATACTTCACTTTGTTTCGTACTTTGGTGAAGAAGAGATGACTTCGTGTCGTGACTTGAGGAAGAGTAGATGACTTCGTGTCGAGCCGTTGGGTAGAGTAGGTCACTTCGTGTCGCTCAGGGTAGCAAGATAGATGTAGAAAGTCAAAGCATTTCATATAAGAGAGGGAAACGGTGTAGATGTCTAAAATTAAGTCTTTATGTAATCGAAAATAGTGTAAAGTAAAAGTGATTAAAGGGTAGCTAAGAAATAACAAAACTCAAGTCAACGTCGTAACATGTTTCAACTTCTAAAGGTATTTAAGAAAGGGTAAAGCACTAAACAATAGTAGGGGCTGATAGGCAGAATCGCGTCTTGTGTGAAGGGTATTCGGACGAGGACAACAGTGCGGATCTTCAATAAAACGGGCCATCTGAGAGGAGAACAGTGAACATCATTCATCTCCCGTCCACACTCCCTGAGGTAAGAGTCCCACAACCAACATTCCTCTACCTGAGTAGCCGGCGGCAACATCAATCCTTCCGAATAGCCAACCCAACACCAAGAACCAACCCAATACACATACAGCCCCGCCACAAAATTCAGGCGGGAGACGCTACAAGTTAGCATAACCAAGTAGTTAGCTTTTTTACCGGTTCAGTGTGAGACATAAAAATTCATTGCGGTGAGAATAATGTAAAGTTTATGTGTTAAAAAGCTCAATTAACAATAATCTCACGGCTCTAAAGTAAGATACATCAGTGAAGTGTTATTTATTCGTGTGAAGGATTAATAAACAAAGTACAATACAATTATAATTTGTGTAATCCTTATTCTTTAGCCATACCAGTCCTGCTAAGAGATACGTGCTCTAAAAATACTAATAACGCAGCCGAGCTATACATATATAATACATAAATAAATGAACATTAAAATAAAAATTTTATTTTTAAACGTGGGGCGAAGGCCACCGGAAAAGTAAATGTGGGAGCGAAAGCCACCGGAAAGATTGTATCGTACGTGGGGCGAACACTCCCACAAAATTGGCATCCATTACGTGTGGAGTCTAAAACAGCTTCAAATTTGGCTATCATACGTGGGGCTGCAACTACATCAAGTTTGGTTCTCCAACAGTGGGGTAACAATACAACCACTGCAATATATTTTAACATAACAATGGTGATAGTGAATTGTGAATATTTACATGTGGTTTATCTAAAATACAAGTGAAATAGTTAACAGAATACGTTTGTGCAAAATATTTTAGCATTTTCCATACCTTACCCTGACAAGACACAAATGCTCTCCGACTCAAAATACAGCCACCGTGGCACAATTATTAAATAATAATTACAACATACAAACACATACACAAGAATACAGATACACGATCATCAGATTCCAGTCTACGAGAATGTCATGATTCAACACAAGAGTACGCGCATAAAGACGACCTACAGGTACGTAACACAGCATCCATCATCTCCCTACGGGACCTTCATCATCAACTTAGTGGAGTTCTGGGCACACAGACGTGGGGGTCTACCACGTTGTACTTGATGACTCCAGGAATATGATTTTAAGGGAGACATTAGTTAGACTTTGTGTCGGTTATTAAGCAGAAGTATTTAAAAAAATCTGATGTGTTACACTCACATGACTTTCTCTACTCTTGTACAAAAGATTTTTACAAACGCTTAATCTCCATATGCTTCATGTTAATCGAGATATCGAGATGTCAATGTTATTGATAATTTTCTTGTAGATGCAAGGGGACTATGGTAAGTTTTAAGCGATAGTCAAATATTTTAACGCTGGTTGCTATGTGGTGCATTCCATTCTCTTTGCATGTCCAGGACATAAAAAAATCTGATGTGTTACACTCACATGACTTTCTCTACTCTTGTACAATCTATTTTTACAAACGCCTATTCTCCATATGCTTCATGTTAATCGAGATATCGAGATGTCAATCTTATTGGTAATTTTCTTGTAGATGCAAGAGGAATATGGTAGGTTATAAGCGATAGTCAAATATTTTAACGCTGGTTGCTATGTGGCGCATTTCATTCTCTTTGCATGTCCAGGACATAAAAAAAATGAATAACGAATTTGAGAAAAAGTATAAGTATTGAAAAATTTAAGGAAATAACAAGCAATATCTCGAAAACGGTTCACTCAACAAAAGAAATGTATATGACATAAGTTGTGTATTTTAACGCGATCTACATTTTTTGTGTAGTAAAATTCTGTCTATCTCTTACGGTTTACCAGTTATGCAAAAGTCGTTCACAATGAAGAATACTTTTGGAGACATTCCCAGAAAATTCGAGATATACATTTCATTTCTCATGACATTATCGTAAACATATGATATTTTAATGAAAATCGTTAGAGCCATTTTTGAGAAAATTAAAATTTTCGAAAAATGTTCCATGTAAAGGGTAGTCTGGGGTGGGGGGATTTTCTTGAAAACCTTCGTGTCGCATCTCTGGAAGACACTGAACCTAAATACCAAGTTTGGTGTTTATCCAACTGTTCGTTTTTGAGTTATGCTGTTCACAGACACACACACACACACACACACACACACACACACACAGACACACACACGGACATGTTTCCAAAAATGCTTTTTTTGGATTCAGGGGGTCTCAAAACATGTATTTCCAGTGAAATCTCGGTATCGAATTTTTGGGTGGAATACAATACTTCCCCTACTTACTATTCGTAGTAGAGAAAGTAAAAATCTGATGTGTTACACTCACATGACTTTCTCTTCTCTTGTACAAACTATTTTTACAAACGCCTATTCTCCATATGCTTCATGTTAATCGAGATATCGAGATGTTAATCTTATTGGTAATTTTCTTGTAGATGCAAGGGAGGTAGCGAGGTTATAAGCTATAGTCAAATATTTTAACGCTGGTTGCTATGTGACGCATTCCATTCTCTTTGCATGTCCAGGACATAAAAAAAATGAATAACGAATTTGAGAAAAAGTATAAGTATTGGAAAATTTAAGGAAATAACAAGCAATATCTCGAAAACGGTTCACTCAACAAAAGAAATGTATATGACATAATTGTGTATTTTAACGCGATCTACATTTTTTGTGTAGTAAAAGTTTGTCTATCTCTTATGGTTTACCAGTTATGCAAAAGTCGTTCACAGTGAAGAATACTTTTGGAGACATTCCCAGAAAATTCGACATATACATTTCATTTGTCATGACATTACCCTAAACATATGATATTTTCATTAAAATCGTTAGAGCCATTTTTGAGAAAATTAAAATTTTCGAAAAATGTTCCATGTAAAGGGTAGTCTGGGGTGTGGGGATTTTCTTGAAAACCTTCATGTCGCATCTCTGTAAGATACTGAACCTAAATACCAAGTTTGGTGCTTATCCGATTGTTCGTTTTTGAGTTATGCTGTTCACAGACACACACACACAGACACACACACACACACACACACACACAGACACACACACGGACATGTTTCCAAAAATGCTTTTTTTGGATTCAGGAGGTCTCAAAACGTGTATTTCCGGTGAAATCTCGGTATCGAATTTTTGGGTGGAATGCAATACTTCCCCTACTTACTATACGTAGTAGAGAAAGTAAAAATGAATAACGAATTTGAGAAAAAGTATAAGTTTTGGAAAATTTAAGGTAATAACAAGCAATATCTCGCAAACGGTTCACTCAACAAAAGAAATGTATGTGACATAAATTGTGTATTTTAACGCGATCTACATTTTTCGTGTAGTAAACTTTTGTCTATCTCTTATGGTTTACCAGTTATGAAAAAGTCGTTCATAATGAAGAACACTTTTGGAGACATTGCCAGAAAATTCGAGATATAAATTTTATTTGTCATGACAATATCTTAAACATATGATAGTTTAATCAAAATCGTTAGAGCGTTTTTGAGAAAATTAAAATTTTCGAAAAATGTTCCGTGTAAAGGGTAGTCTGGGGTGGGGCATTTTCTTGAAAACCTTCGTGTCGCATCTCTGGAAGATACTGAACCTAAATACCAAGTTTGGTGTTTATCCCACTGTTCGTTTCTGAGTTATGCTGTTCACAGACACACAGACAGACACACACACGGACATGTTTCCAAAAATGCTCTTTTTGGATTCAGGGGGTCTCAAAACATATATTTCCGGTGAAATCTCGGTATCGGAATTTTGGGTGGAATACAATACTTCCCCTACTTACTATACGTAGTAGAGAAAGTAAAAAAACAGAACCGGTACTGAATACACGAGCCAGTAGATGTATAATAATAAAATTATTGTTACTGGAAGGCAGGATCTTTCGTTTAATTGCAGGGGTAAAATTTAAGTTCCTGTAATTTACCCATGTGAACCACAGTAATTACTTTTGGATTTATGCAACCTGTTTAGCGACATGGTGTCTTCGGTGTATCTAAATTGCCTAATAAATGCTAAAAATCATAACTTTCACGTAATCGTCTCACATAAATTTCGAATTGGTGTTTAAACTGTTTGGTTCTTGCGCGTTTAAAGTAACAGTATGTTTCGATATGGCAGTTTGGCATCCCATTTGCCTTAAGGGGCGAAGACAGAAATACCTTCATGAAGTAAACGGCTTGCCACAACCACAATTTTTGTACTGAAGTATAAGTTTGCAATTTATTTTAATCTGTATCTTCTATAATCTGCATACCTGTAAACAGTCTAATAAATTAAGAAAAACAACACTACATTGAATTTTCCATGCATCATATAACGTACGTACATTTTTCTGTGCATCTCCGTGAAGAAACTTCATGGAAACTGATACACGAAGTATTTAAATGATTATACCACATGGTCCAACCTTGCCGTATTTCAGGTGTGTAGATATCCCTTTGGGCGTTAAAAAAGTTGCAGAACTCAACGGGGCAATTGCAAGCGCAGGTCACGGGGGAACTAGCCTGAGCTACCTTCGTTCTACACCTCTTACTTTTCAGCGAAGCCGATTAGTGGATCGTGCTGATTGAGAGGCAGTTCCCAGGCTTGCACTAGTGTGTACAATCAGTGATGATAGACAAGAACAGCGTAAAAAACAAGAAAAGGCCTTAGAATAGTTTCCAGTTCAGTTACAGAGACATTATTTTCGAGGGAATAAATTCACTTTTTATACTGAAAAATAATTCAAATGTATTTATTCAACCTACCAGTATCCGCCCATAGCTGTGTTTGCGCTGTTTTTGTCTAACATTACCAATTACAGCATTGAGTTAAATCAAATCGCTTTGGCGCTGTAACAAAAACCATGCAAACATGAGAGCACATAATGTGTATCACTGGCATTTGTTCCTATTGCGATTGTTATTATTAATATTACTATTATTGTTATATTTGTTGCCGAACCAGCAACAGCAGCCATTTGATCAGTAGTGTTTTCAACTTAATCAGCGATCCCTTTGCTGCGTCTGAAGTAAAACAACCTTTAATGGATTCATGGGTTGTGGTATGATTAGCCATTGGTCTAATCAAACAGTGCTACCTTAGCGTAGCATGCTAGTATTCCTCTCTGCTTTCTGCTCTTTCAAAATTTTAAATGCCTCTCTATGGGACGCGAGTGACATGTTTGCAAACCAAAAATCATCAGTTATGAAACAAACAATGGGTCCACAGCTCTAATAAGGACCTTTAAATTGCGTTGAGTAAAACAAAACAGTAAAGCAAAGCGTCGATAACATTGTTTGCATTACTAAAGTTATGAACTGTGTATGCGGTAGCTTGCTATTTATTCTATTTACCTTTAGCTTACGTCGTAGATCTAGTGATTAAATGTTTGGATTTATAGTAACCTACTATACGTACAATGCATAATAATAATAGCAAAATAGCTATGTGTGAATAGTGATAGATTAAATAAAAACATTATAATTGTCAATATAGAAAGTGAATTTATTCCCTCAAAAATAAAGCCTCTCAAATTGAAGTGGAAAACATTCTAAGGTTTTTTCGGTCTGTTTACACAGTTGTTGTCTATCATGACTGACTGTGCACACTAGTGAAAGCCTGGGAACTGCCTCTCAATCAGCGCGATCGCTAATCGTCTTCGCTGATAGCAAGAGGAGTAGAAACGAAGATAGCTCCCACTATTCCACCAGTACTCCACTGAACTGCATTTGTTTTGAATTGCCCGTTGAGTTTGTGCAACTCTTTTAATGCACGAAGGGATATCTACACACTTTAAACACGGCGCGCTTAGACCACCTGGCATATTTTGATGCAACGGTTCTTCCATAACTCTTTCAGGATGTTTAAATTATTTCTAGGGCGAATAAATTTGTTTCTTTAAAATTCCTGTGCATTTCACTGCACAAAATCTATGTAAACCAAAATAAAGAATAACTATTGCATCAAAATACTTATCATTGTAGGAAATAAGCGGCGGATAACTGCTTATTTACTACGAGTCGAACTGCTCCCTGCCGTTAAGACAGCCTCTATTTCAGTGCTGGAAATATGCTATTGGTGGAATGTGGTCAGAGCTCGCCGGGTGCTCTATCTCGCCTGTGGTTTAGGATGGGGAGGGCCCAGGTTAAATAACCGATGGTAAGCATGCCTGGAGGATGGCGGAGCAGGTAAAAATCCCAGTGTGAGACCTTTTTGTAAATATCCTTAACACATTACTATACTCGCTGTTTAACTAATCAGGGATTGTGGGTTCTTTTGTAAAGCCATTTGTAATTCTTAAAATAATTCACAATTTTTGTGAAATAAACAATAATTTAACACTACAAACACATGCAAACAAAAACACAGCTGAAAAAGATCTGAAAAAGTATATGTGACAGTTGCACAGTTGAGGTTTTAAATTTTGAAATTAAGTTAAAAATGAAAACAAGCCTTGGGAACACCTAAAGTGTATTAACTACCAACTAAAAATGTTTAAAAAGCTCTATTTTTTGCTTATGCCACCTTAGTTCACGTGCCGTTCAGCTTTCATTAAGCTTTTTAAAAATTCAAAATTTAACTGCGATTAAGTTTTACAATAATCTGTATACAAGTTTTGGCATGTTCTAGTAATTACTAAGGCGAGGAAAGTTATTGTACCACAGCTGGTTTCATTTTATTGAGGAAGAACACACTCTGGACATTCGGATTGCTGGACTAAAAACACCCAAAACCTGTAATATTAAAACCAGTTTCACTTTTGATATTCTGGGCACTTATCTTTATATGAGGCAAGGTATAAACTAACAACATATATTTTCGCGTTAAAATTCAGTCTTTTAATATTTCCTTTTTCCCTCTCTTTTTCTATTTTATTTATAAGCTTTTCTAAAACTAAAACCTTTACATAGAAGACTTTACAAGCACATTCCGAAAACTGAAATAATTAACAGTTGCATAAACTTTCGGTTTTATGTGCAGCAAAGTGTTATGTGATTTATTATTACAGGTATAAGCAAATTTATAAAAATAAATATACAATTATTTCTAAAAAAAAGTCTGTTGAATTTAAGCCATTATTAAGATGTAAAATAGACCCAAGGGTGTCTACAAGAAACACCTAAAGGCAGTGACATCTAAAGTCGAAGTTTTAGTATTAAATAATTCTTCTTTTAATGGGCAAAAGGTAAATTATTATTTTAAAAACAAACATTTAAGATGAAATCAAACAACTTTTATACAAACTGGGAAATAACTAAGTGCATAGTTGTAATTAAGGCTTACCTTTAAGATACATACTCTGAAATTTAACAGCTTAATGATTATTATTTCAAAGTTACCATTTACCGTAGAAGCATTAAAAAACACCGCCGCCACCAGCTTTATTTGTAAGTATTGCACTTTATCGAATTAATAAATAAATATGTTTATGTTGAATAACGTTTATAAAATGCAGTTGAATTATAATTAAACTACTATAGTAAACGAGGATTTTAAACTGAATGTTATTCCACTTTGCCATCTAACATTTAATAGCTATTTTTTTCAAAGTTGGTAAATTTTAATGATCATCTATTACTTTCTCTACTACGTATTCCACACAAAAATTCGATACCGAGATTTCACCGAAAATACATGTTTTGAGACCCCCTGAATCCAAAAAAAAGCATTTTTGGAAACATGTCCGTGTGTGTGTCTGTGTGTGTGTCTGTCTGTGTGTCTGTGAACAGCATAACTCAGAAACGAACAGTCGGATAAACACCAAACTTGGTATTTAGGTTCAGGATCTTCAGAGATGCGACACGAAGGTTTTCAACAAAATCCCCCAACCCAGATTATCCTTCACATGGAACATTTTTCGAAAATTTTAATTTTCTCAAAAATGGCTCCAACGATTTTGATTAAAATACCATATGTTTAAGATATTTTTATGACAAATAAAAATGTATATCTCGAATTTTCTGTCAATGTCTCTAAAAGTATTCTTCATTGTGAACGACTTTTGCATAACTGGTAAACCTTAAGAGATAGACAAAATTTTACTACACAAAAAATGTAGATCGTGTTTAAATACACAATTTATGTCATATACATATTTTTTGTTGAGTGAACAATTTTCGAGATATTGCTTGTTATTTCCTTAAATTTTCCAATACTTATACTTTTTCTCAAATTCGTTATTAATTTTTTTGTCCTGGTAATGCAAAGAGAATGGAATACTCCACATAGCAACAAGCTCGTAAAATATTTGACTATGGCTTAAAGCCTACCAATTCCCCTTGCATCTACAAGAAAATTAGCAATAAGATTAACATCTCGATTAACATGAAGCATATGGAGAATAAGCTTTTGTAAAAATAGTTTGTACAAGAGTAGAGAGTTCACGTGAGTGTAACACATCAGATTTTTTTACTTTCTTTCGTGCTTCCCTATAGTAAGCAGAGGAATTAGTCCATCCACCCAACATTTTGACACCGAGATTTTACCGGAAATATGCGTTTTTAGGATCCTTGATTTAAAAAAAAACAATTTTTGAAAACGTGTGTGTGTGTGTGTGTGTGAACAGCATAACTAATAAAGAAGTCCTGATAAATACCAAACGGCCACTATAAATACGGCCACCCCTCAGCAAAGCTTACCTCTCCCTCTGGAAACGTACACTACTTGCCCGTTCTCGTGAGAGTAGCAATGGCGTTGTCACATTTGGAGCTAAGCGTGGCAGAGGAGTGGCCGAGAATGAGCAGTGGTGAAATGTGGCAAATTATTAATTTGTAACTCTGGTCCCAATATCTACTTTAATTTCTCTATGAGGTATGCCACATTACGTTGCTAATCATAAGATGAAGAAGCTGCTTCGGACAACTGAGTAATCACCTGATTGACGGCGTTGTGTTCCATCTTCGTCGTGCCTATGGCCGATGTCAAAGTTGAAAACTTAACACAAAATAATTTAAATGGTTGAGCGTCACATAGTTCTGCTATGCAGGTATAGACAGAGCGCGAATTATCAAAAACTCTCAAGTTTAAATACAAGCATCCCATGCTGATCCAGTGCTTCTACCAGCACTGAGGTAAGCGGTGTCACACGATTTGCATAATCCATTCATAATACATTCGCGAATATTCGAAAGACATTCCGCTTAAGATCACGCAATACTGTGCTGCTTACATAAGCACCGGGAAAAGACTTGTCAGAATTTTTAAAGCCAATTTTATCGTTCCTCTTAAACAAATTTTGTTCTGAACATCCTAGCCTTATAAAATTACACTTATAACAAACTTATAAAATAGAAATCTAATTGCCACAGTGTGTTGTGTATAAAGCTATTATCTTCAAAATCAGATGTGAAAATAAAGTTTGAAACAATACTTTTATGAACATATGGTTTATCTGAGAGGTTCACAATATATTTTGTTTAAAGTTTCTATTTGGGGGAGGGAGGAATATTTAGCATTGGTCCATAAAATCATGTCTAAGTCTACTAACTTAACCACTTATTTTTGATATTTTAGGACACAGTTTAACTCTGTTATATGTAATGATAAAAGTAAAAGTAATTAATAGAGGAAGGATCAAAAATTGAAAATAGGTTAGTTATCATTTTCAGGTTGGGGTCTTTAATAAATTTTTTTATAACTTGAAATATAAGAAGCGTTGGGAATGAAGGTCAGATTAACTCATACAATTATTGGGAAAACTTGTGTTTCTAAAATCATCAGACAAACAATTCGTTAAATTCCGAGCCAAATTTATTTAAAATAGTTCAAAAGAGAACATTTTCATGGGAGAACTTATAGAAAGTATTTTGAGGTGAGTTTATAAAAATACTCCTTAATCAGATATGACATTAAAATGACTTTTCTTCCCTCTAATTCCTGAGGTCGGGGGTTCAAACTCGGCGGAGGGCGATGGATCTTTTTGGGCGTAAAAATCATTAGCATGCCTTCCTTTGGAAGGAAAGTAAAGCTGGTGGTACCGTGTCGTAGTTTTACGGCACGTAAAAGAACCTCAAGCCGGAAAGAGAGGCCTCTGAGCAAAATTACCGGTCTGTCACGCTAAGGAGCATGGTAGTTAAAAGCGTCCATAAATAAAACTCAATTTAATTTTAAAATGACTTTTGAAGAAAAGAACAGAGCTAATATGTTGTATTTTGCATTGCATTTTCAAGCTAAACAAACAATAAAACATGTAATACATGTAAAAGTTTTACAATTTTGTATTTTCTCTGTATATATTAAATATTTACTCTGTAAATAATTCTGTATGATTTTTCATAATAGGTAAAGCACAATGGACAAACAAAATTACCTAGTACATAAAAAATTTAGATCTTTTAAAACTCATAAATTATTTCAAAAAATAATTTATGTGCCATCAGATATTTTCGAGACATACGTTAATATTCGTTTCAATTTTTTAATACTTTAAGGGTTTTTTAATTACAGTCGCTGTTGTTTTGTTTCCCGATGTCATGGAAAGAGTGTGATAATTCAAAGCCAGCACACACACATACATATATGAAGTCGCTTTTAAACATCTGAGCATCGATTCGGTTTCCTCTTATAACGAAATTGTAATGAAACTACTCCTGGAAGTATTTATATGAGCAGGAAGTAGATGGGACAATGAGCTTTCATAGGAATAGCTTGTAGAAGCTATTGAAATAAATTATAGTGGGTAGAAAGGTCCTCAGAATTTTCATTTTAAATTAAAATGTGCACAGGGAAACACGCCTCCAGTTAAAAGCCGGACAATAAAGAAAGTTACCCTGTATATAAAATATTTCTTCTAAAATATTGCTTCATTTCTTCCCTACTATAACAGTTCTGAAGTTACGCAAACTAACAAGAGAGAATAACAATGTCTGTATCTTAGATTGTAATCTGCAGATACACAGAAGGTTAAAAATAAACCCGGAGACTTAGCTTGCATATTTTATTAGTCACATTACGTGAATGTAAAAGGTATATATGCATCAGACCTTGTTTTTGTTATGGAGTCATATCTCAACTAAACGCTTGTAGATCTGCTATTTATGCAAAGTTCCACTAATAGATAGGAGCTCCCATGCTGTAGTTCTTTGCTTTTAAACGCATTGATTATTCAACTGAATTACCTTCATTAAGCAGACAGATCTATACATGTCTTTCGCTTCATCTCTGGGGCAATGGACTACAAACATGCAGGCTAACATTAGCTAATAAATAGCAGCGATTCTTTTAATGGCGTTTAGCGCACTTTTAGCTGTTAGGCAAATCAAGCGGTAAACACCCATACTGAGATGAAGTATAAAAGTAAACTTGTAAGGCGTTACCACATACCTGTTTTGTGGAAACCCGCAAGGGGGTGTTGTTCCATTTATGTCATGGTTTGGCTTATCTCTCTCTCTCTCTCTGCCCAATAAGATTCCAGCTTTTCCGCATAAAATGCCATAAAGAGACATTTCAATGTACCTCTACCACCTAGTAGGTAGAGAATATACTATATTGCAGACAAAGTTTAATATCGGGATTTCCCAGAAATGCATGTTTTGAGGACCCTAAATCCAGGAAAAGCTATTTAAGAGAAAGAAAATGCGGGATAGAAATAAAATACTAAAATAGCACATCCAGGCGAAGTGAATACCTGTAAATCAAGTAAGAAACAAACACAGGGTTTATCCAGAACCTTAAAGATCAGGGAAGGCGTCAACCAATACTCCCTCTTGAGTTTACCATGAGACTAATACTCAATCCAAAAGGAACTCCCTTTCCACATCCGCAGGGATGGAAATGAATACGGCACTTACGCGCGTCAGCCGAAAGGGAACACAATCGAAAAACCTCGTTCTGGGAAACAAGAGTCTAGCTCACTGTTTTCCAGGCTAACAGGCTGGTGCACTCGCTTCCATTTGACATTCCCGTCGCCTTCTGAGGCATTCTACTGTCCCTCACAGGTGAATGTGTATGTCTGCTTACATTTTCGCGCATGCGGTGGCGTTCTGTTTTGCGCGCACAGTTCTAGGATTATTTACATATAAATGTATAACATCGAGCAATTGCTTTATTCTTCATCACATATAATAAGCGTGTTTAAATATATAAATAAATAAATAAAACCCTGTTTTGCGCAATATCTCCACGAAGTTATATTTTAATGGCAACATAGGCAAAGTAAAAAGCTGAAATACTTGTACTTTTCTATTCAAAGATGACACATTTACTAGCATTATTAGAATTATCTGTCTAAACCAAGTATACAGCTAAATAAAACACTGTTTTGCACAGTATCTCCATGAAGAAGTATTTCAATGACAATATAATGTAAAACTAAAGTAAATTATACTTATTACTCTCAAAGAGGACACATTTACTAGACATTATTTTAGTACACTGTCCAATCTCCATTCTTGTCCAATACCTGATTTAGTCGCCTAGGCAATGAATCACTTGTTGCCCTCTGGGAACACTGCCGTGAAATATAACAACATTTGCGTTTAGAGCCAGAGTTCTTCCAGCACCTAAGTAAAGCTATTGCTCATAGTAATATACTCATATGTGAATAATATAGAATCGTACACGTAAAACAGGACGCCACTACGAAAAGGTAAACAGATACTCAAACCTCCTCCTTACTATACTCACCTGTAAGGTCAGTAAAACGTCTTCCAAAGCTGCGGTGACGGCATAAATGGAAGCGAGTGTACTGGAGGACCTTAGGGCATCTCACAACCTCACCCAAGAATCATCGTTCAGATGAACCCAGTCTTCCATATCTGTCGAGACCAACTGTTTCGTCGAGACCAACCCAATCCTAAAAGCTCACAAACGGGAGGCGCTCAAATGTTCAGTCCTATGTACTTTTTCCAGTAATATCAGAATTGCCAAGAGTGTTAAGCATCCATAACATCCGCACCATGGCAGCTGAAGTGGTCGGAACCCCCATCCGCCCTTAGTGTACCGGAATATACAGGATAAATAAAAGCAACAATACCTGTCTACGTGACATAGGGAATGGCGTGATCGTTTGCAGGTTTTTTATGTCAGCATGACCAGAGATTTTTAGTGCGTATGCCATGTTGCAATCGTATAAACATTTTATTTTAGTGGCATTTAATGCCAATTCTTATAGCCCAGTCGCAACACAGTGGACACTAGACGACACCTGAAGTAAAACGATAATTAGTGAGGAAATTTTACGTCTCTGTGTTATTACTATCTCCCCGGCTTTATGAGAAATGAGAAAAACTGGAAAAAACTTCGGTCAGAGAGGACGGACCGGCAGTTATTCGAACCACGGACGTAGCGTGCACGAGTCCTTGATCACCGATATCAATACCGCACCTTCCCTCTTCGGTAAGGCGCTGTCCTGATTTTCCTGATGTTAAATTCTGTTCACATTAAACATGCTAATTAGTAATTATTTATTGTTCGTACTAAACTGAATGAACTTCAGGCAATACAACTTACAAACTAATACTCATGCTTTGTAATATAAATATTTTATCATACACAAATAATGTACACAAATTAAATAAATGAACATTTTGATCATAAATAAAATGCGGACATTTTTCACACACAATTCTTCTATTTGAACATGTAAATAATGATTCACAATTTAAAGAAAATACATTACACGCTTGTTTTACTGTTTAATTCATAGTCCTTGGTTTTGTATTTTATTTCCTGGTTATTGGATAACTATGGTTTTTAACATAATCTTTTAAGGCACTAACGTCATTATACAAGGTGGACCATTTAAGTTGAGACTGTACAGCATCTGCAAAACTAAGCGTTGTAGAAGAAATAAAAGTTGCTTGATATTATGGGAGAAAGTAAATGTCATTAGTCGTCTTTTGTTTGAAGGACGTTATGATGGTCATTTTAGGATCAAGTTGAGTTTTTTAAAATGGGAACCTACATTTTTTATGTTGTTTTCTCCTTAGGAAATTGTTTATAAAAAGCGTTTATTTTGTGATAAGGGATAAAGAAATAAAATAAAAAATGTTAGTTCCCAATTACGAAACGTAACTTGACCCACAAATGACCATCCATGGATGATCCAACCATTCATTGCGCTCTTCGTACACAGCCATTCAGAATTTTCGTTGTCATTTACGTTGGTGTAAGAACAATTGCAAAGTGTTTTGTGCAAATGTTGTTTAGTTTTTTTATGGGGAGTAACAAAATAACTTAAAAAGGGTAGATTATCATTTTAAAAAAATTAAATTAACCTTAAAATTACCATCACAACGTCCTCCAAATAAAACATGACTAATGGCATTTACTTTTCCCCATAATATCCAGCTTTTATTCAAGACATTTCTTTCTACAACGCTTAATTTTGGAGGTATTGTACAGTCTCAACTTAAATGGTTCAGCCTCTCTCTCTCTCCTCTCTCTCTCCCCCTCTATTAATAGACAACATTTTGTCAGTTCTTGCTGCCAGTGAAATGTCTCTCTGCAACAAATACATTTTCGGAAGTTTCCACTATTATATACATAAACTATTTGATCCAAATACTCGTGCACTAACAACATATCTAACCTCTCTTATTAGTAACACAGGAATTTGAGGGAAAACTGGTTCTACCATAATTTTTCATGCTTGCCTAATAAAAGTGCACATTTGCCAGTAAATTTGAACTCTTTAAGCCAGAAGAAAAACACAAAGTAATTTCTGTCTGTTTCCCTTCATTGCAATTATAAATGACAAAAAGCTATTTAGGCAAACGGTTTAAAAAAATACATTAATTTAGACACATTACTGTTTGATATAATTAAGTTATACTTACTCTAACACAGGTTGATGTTTAAAAAATGTTCATACAATTTAGGTAAATGGGCAATCGTTATTGTTTAGAATTTAATATACTTATAAAAACAAAGCATTAATTTTAGGTTAATATTTTAAGATATAATATGTAACTAATAATAAAATTATAGAACAATCTCCAAATTCAATTACTTCAATTTAAAAATCGAACATGGTCCATGTAAAGACAACAACTTAACAAATTTCAAGAGATTTTATGAAGCCAGGAGGATTCTAAAGAATGACAACTCCTTTCTTAGAGAAGTGAAAATATACCATAAACAGGGAAGGCAGAAGAAGAACTAAAGCTGAGGAATGATATTCCTCAAATCACTGGTTACATATTGGTTACTACACCAGAAGAGAAGCTTGCGTATAAGAAAGGATCTTCAAATTTACAATTCAGCACAACGTATAGGTATTGTAAGAATACAAAAAATCTGATGTGTTACACTCACATGACTTTCTCTACTCTTGTACAATCTATTTTTACAAACGCCTATTCTCCATATGCTTTATGTTAATCGAGATATCGAGATGTCAATCTTATTGCTAATTTTCTAGTAGATGCAAGGGGAATATGGTAGGTTATAAGCGATGGTCAAATATTTTAACACTGGTTGCTATGCGGCGCATTCCATTCTCTTTGCAAGTCCAGGACATAAAAAAATGAATAACGAATTTGAGAAAAAGTATAAGTATTGGAAAATTTCAGGGAATAACAAGCAATATCTCGAAAACGGTTCACTCAACAAAAGAAATGTATATGACATAAGTTGTGTATTTTAACCAGATCTACATTTTTTGTGCAGTAAAATTTTGTCTATCTCTTATGGTTTACCAGTTATGCAAAAGTCGTTCACAATGAAGAATACTTTTGGAGACATTCCCAGAAAATTCTAGATATACATTTTATTTGTCATGAAAATATCTTAAACATATGATATTTTAATCAAAATCGTTAGAGCGATTTTTGAGAAAATTAAAATTTTCGAAAAATGTTCCATGTAAAGGGTAGTCTGGGGTGAGGGGATTTTCTTGAAAACCTTCGTGTCGCATCTCTGGAAGATACTGAACCTAAATACCAAGTTTGGTGTTTATCCGACTGTTCGTTTTTGAGTTATGCTGTTCACAGACACACACACAGACACACACACACACAGACACACACACAGACACACACACAGACACACACACGGACATGTTTCCAAAAATGCTTTTTTTGGATTCAGGAGGTCTCAAAACATGTATTTCCGGTGAAATCTCGGTATCGAATTTTTGGGTGGAATGCAATACTTCCCCTACTTACTATACGTAGTAGAGAAAGTAAAAAACAGATTATTAAATATCAGAAATACTTTCCACACTTCATTGATAGGTTCCAAAAAAAAAAAAAGGTTTTTGAAAGGTTTCAAAAAGGTTGAAAGGCTTCAAAGGTTTCAAAACAAGCTGATAGTTTACATTCAGTGGCATAAAGCACTGCTGGTTGTTTATATAAAAGTGATAAGCACAAGAAAAATAATTTTGTATGTTGAAGTTTGCTGTGAATCTATTGTTCAAACGCCAGGAATTACTTATGCAATAGATTCTACAAACAGCAATTTCACCATAAGCACATTTCGAATTGACATAAAAGTTTTGATAACCAGATACCAATTGATTTGCTTGCAGCTTGAAAAGACTGCGGTATCGACATTTTCGAGCAACGAACGGTGTTCCTGTTAAATGCGTACATAAAACTAAAATATACCCTCTATCCAGTGATGCGAATGTGTAGCTTTTTACTTTCTCTACTACGTATAAGTAGGGGAAGTATTGTATTCCACCCAAAAATTCGATACCAAGATTTCACCGGAAATATATGTTTTGAGACCCCCTGAATAAAAAAAAAGCATTTTTGGAAACATGTCCATGTGTGTGTCTGTGTATCTGTGAACAGCATAACTAAGAAACGAACAGTCGGATAAACACCAAACCTAGTATTTAGGTTCAGTATCTTCCAGAGATGCAACACGAAGGTTTTCAAGAAAATCCCCCCACCCCAGATTGCCCTTTACATGGAACATTTTTCAAAATTTTAATTTTCTCAAAAATGGCTCTAACGATTTTGATTAAAATATCATATGTTTAAGATATTTTCATGACAAATAAAATGTATATCTTGAATTTTCTGGGAATGTCTCCAAAAGTATTCTTCATTGTGAACGAGTTTTGTATAACTGGTAATAAGAGATAGACATAATGTTACTACACAAAAAATGTAGATCGCGTTAAAATACACAATTTATGTCGTATACATTTTTTTGTTGAGTGAACCATTTTCAGATATTGCTTGTTATTCCCTTAAATTTTTCCATACTTATTTTCTCAAATGGGAATTCGTTATTCATTTTTTTGTCTTGGATATGCAAAGCATATTAATCTATGACAAAGAGAATGGTGCTACACATAGCAACCAGCTATTTAGAGTAATGTCTATGCTTAAAGGCTACTGTATTTCTATATTGCCTTTGCAAATACAAAACAAGAGGAACATAGTACGCCTTAAGCGATAGTCAAATATTTTTAGAACTGGTCGCTATGTGTAAAATGCAATTCTCTTTGCATGTCGAAAGATCGTTTCTGTAAATGTTTATCTCGATTAATATGAAATAGATGGAGAATAAGAGTTTGTAAAAATAGTTTCTCCAAGAGTAGAGAAAGTCATGTGAGTGTAACATATCAGATTTTTTATATAAAAGTTGAAATCTGTTTTTTCTTTTTGAGCAACCCAATCAGAATGCTGGTTCACGGATTCCCTAAAATTCAACTCAACTAAAGTTAAGATGACAGAAATAGATATTTTCTGAGATAGAAAAATTAATCTTAACTTTCTTTAACACGGAACAAGCCTAAGCCACTTTGTAGATGATACACCTATGCAAGAATCGTCGGATGCTGCAGAGGGTACGAATAAACCAGAGGATGAAAATCAATTCAAGGAATAAACGCCCATAGTAACAGCTCAAATGTGCTATTGCATGGTAATAGGCTTACATTTTCTCACTTTACCACTATCAAGCAATACAAAATTGCAGACGACCGCGCTATTAACAAATTACAGGCTTGGAAAAGTCACAGACTAGCTTGGTGGCAATTGGCGAAATCTTCCCTCAAGGCGTCAAAAATCTTGCAAGAAGGTATAATATTGATGTCAGATACAAGCGTGTAATACTGTAGTTTTGAATATTCCTTGATGCATTGCCCTTTAAGAGTTGTGGGTGTTTGAGGAGTATAATAGCGACGCCTACATCTAATAGTATAGTAGGTGTAAAACGTTGGTTAAGTTAGTATCGATAGGTTAATGCCGTGATGTGTTATCAGGAAAATATTCAAGTGCATGCAATGCAGATTCCTTTGACGTGAAGAGATGGAATAATACTGAGATAGCATTTCAATACAATTTTGGGTAGCTTTCCAGAAACACTTCAAAGATATTTTATGCAGAAGTTCAAAAAAGAAGAAAATGGATTGCATTATATTTTAGAAAGCTTTTTATACAGCTTCTTAGTTAACAAATCCGAAATGTAAAATTCCCATGATCGTTTTTAGCTATTTTCATCCAATTTGAAGCCATAATATGATTGCCGTGATGGTGGTGCGACAATTTGGCACAGGAGTGTTGTTGCCACCTTTTCTCGTTGTGTCCACTATTTGCTGTTGAGTCTGTAGCCGGCTGCTCCAGTGGTTGAGCTATAAGAATTTTCCTTCAGGGTGTGCATGGGTGTTGTTAAAGGCTAACACTAGTTTAAATTGGCTGAGAAATTTATTGTGAAGTAATATTTGAGTTATTGAAGTGAGTTGCCGACCGTTTAAGATGAACAAATGACTGATTATGAATCGTAGTACTCGAAATCGTAACAACTGAATGATTATACCGGCTAACTTCTGCAATATCAAAGTTACGGTTCGAAATAACTGTTTTCGCTATAAAAGAAACTAAAGCATAACGTGCCGTCAGTAACCAAAACCTTTACCGGTAAGATCTCTCACGATAGCCGCTACTCACACAAGCGCATCACTGGGTGCTTAAAACATCACATGAGCAAGTACCGCTGGCGGTACCAGAGATAAATTAGTGTGTGCACATCTGTGTGCGCGAACGTCGATCCGTACCGTTCAAGGTACCAAAATTATTTTACGCCAACCCATGTTCACCTCTCTTCATGTTACGCCTCTGACTCTGTTACGATGGGGTTTAGCTAAATTTTCAGAATGTCAGTGCCTTTCTCTTTTCCAGAATATAAGCCTATGTGACTGCAAGCATACTGAATTTACCTCTAAACTGCGTGCCCAGAACTTTTATGCCTAATGTGTTCGTTCCTTCGTCTGTTGCTAATGACTTTCGTTAACCTGACACCTAATTATCTTCATCTTTCCAAACAAACATTTCAACTCATACTTGTTACATTGTACATTGGTTTAATATACGGAAATTGCTTATTGCAATTATTTCTCTATTTTACTGTTACTTCTTTACTTAACTATTTATGTAGTTATGTGCTGGCTTTGAAATTCAACTCCTTCATGACCATCAGAAACAAATGAATGATTTGAGTTACTCAGCACTATGGAGATTTATACATTTTTGAAAATTTAAACCAATAACAAACAACGAATATGTCGAAAATTGTAAGTGCTACAACGAATTTTGTCATAAATTGTATTATTAAGATCTATATTTTTGTGTTGGTAAGCTTTCGTCCATTTCGTACGGTTTTACGAGTTACACAAAATGCATTCAGAATGAAGAGGACTTCAGAGGCTATTAGAATATAGAGCTTATTTAACGTTAGGGTTCAATTATTTCTATCTTGACACATATTTACTTTCATAGACAAACTTCCAGAATTAGTTGAATGTAGGGAAAAATAGCAATTAAAAAATCCCTCTCCCTACTCTAGCCGGGATTCGAAACCAGGACTTTGGAATGCAAATCTTGAACCCTAGCCACACAACCACAGAGGCAGTTGAAGGTAAGCGGTCTGTAGATTGTTATGAGAAACCAAATGCACATAATATAGGTACATTGCCATAATAAACGCTTCGCTCTCTGAACATATTCTTCATCAATACCTTCAAATTCATCGTTCTCTATAACCAATTCTAGAACTCGTTGGAGGCTATAGAGAACACATAATTTTTATTAAAAAAATCAAAGTTTACATTTTATTTATCATGCAAACATCTCACAAATATGAAATTTTAATAAACATCGTTAGCTAGTTTCGAGAAAGCAAAAGTAACGAACAAAATTCCAGTAAAGGGTAGTTTAGGGTGATAGGATTTTCATGAAAAGCATGTCGCATCCTTGGAAGATACTGAAATTAAATGCTAAGATTGGTATTTATTGACATTCGTTTTTGACGTACGATGTTCAAAGACATCCTCGCGTGTTTTGGATTCAGTGGAGACAAAATGTGTATTTCTGGAAAAATCTTGATATCGAATTTTTGGGTGGAATATTATACTTTATCTCTTTACTGTATGTAGTTAAGTATTTGTAGAGTTTGCTCGTCATTTCACCTTTATTTATTTGTCTGGAGAATAAAATCCGCCAGTCACTCCCTGATGCTGTGTTGTGCATGACCTCGGCTACTCACTAAAGATACTGTTGTGTCTGGGTTCGAAGGCTAACTGTAATTGTTTTTGTGGTAGAAACGTGTTTTCGTTTTATCTCCAGGGTTGAAACGTAAAATGTTCACCTGACTAAAAATAACTAAAAGCAATTTATTCAAGATAAACCTTCTATTACGGAGGGTAATCATCAATGAAACAGCATAATTTTTTTTGAAAGTTCATATTGAAAAGAAAGATTGTGACCTCGATGTTGGATTAAGATTAGTTTTGAATTAGATGTTTGATAACTGGGTCTGTTTGAACCTAAAATTAGTTAAACCAAACTAATATCCTTCAAAGTTATAAATAAAGTAAATTCATCTTTAAGTCGACACCACATATGAATATTTAACACACATTTTTGTTTTTATTGTTCTGTGTTGTAACAAGAAACCAAGAACAAACTTTGTATGCTGCGTGTTAAACAAAGTACATCGCTATACTTTGACTTCTACCAGTTGCGTTACTTTTTATCACTTTTTTAAGCGCTCACAGCTTATAAAAGTACTTCTATGTTTACTCACTCTCCGGGGAATTCTTGTCACAATTAACACATATTACTCGCGCGTTATATTAAAAAAGTGTGTTCCATTATTAAAGTAATTCAGCATGAAAATTTCATACGAGAAGCATAGGTTCCTCGTACTTTTGAAATAGAAACTTTTTCACAAGCATACATACATATATACATGGTTTTTCAAAAAGAAGGAACAGATTTTAAATATCAATTTTTAATGAACAACAATAGATAGCGACATATACCATAAATCATTTGAAAGGGGATATATTATACATATATATGAATTGTACATATGAAACGGAATATACCATACATATACAAGAAGTGTACAGTATTAATATAATTCACTAACATGTTAGAATATTCAACATCTAATATTTGTACAGAGCTGATTGTAAGAAACGGGTGAGCTAACAAAATTCTAGGAAAAGCATAATCCTAAGTAGAGCGTACCTTTCACCAAGCCAACAGACAGGGAACCGGTAACGGTACGGAGAAATAGAAAGACTGAGATATTGAACCGGCTCCACAATGCACCAGGGTGACGCTTAAGCGCACGGACTTGAAGAAACACATTCTCATACATGTTAAGGTAACGCGGTCTGAGGATCAATAGGAAACGTCGTTACATTTTTAAACGCAGAGGTGAGCGTCACTAGACTCCCGTATATAAGGGCAGACAAGGCCTCAGAGCCCACTCTCTCTCTCTCTCACTCTCTCTCTTTCTCAAACTGATCTTCTAGAATTGTCGTCGGCACGAGGTGCTACAGATGCACGTGTGTATACAAGGGTGGCAGTGCGTGTGCAGATAGCTAGGCTCCTGACTAATTTAAAGTGTTGGAATTATAATAATGGGAAAAGCTAGCCGCCCAGAATTATTTCAATTGTGAATAAACTTCATTGATTAAAGGAAAATTGCAGTGTATTCTTTAACTTGCCTCAACCACACTAACCTGAGAATTAAAAATTAGATATAGGTAGGAAAAGTTAGGGATGGAATAAGCAACAACCGATGAGCATCAATAGCCGAGGAAGAACACTGCCGAAGACAGCAACAACCCAAGGATCGATGTATTCCCGCTACAAATGGTGCCCAACTGAACAACGATCCCCGCTACACATTGAATACAGGAACGTTCAAAGTTTTAAGCCCCACCTATTGGTTCCATTCAGTGCCTAAAGCGGCGCTGTGTTTGTTTACGAGAAAATGGCGACGCCACAAGAAAAGTCGTTTTTTATGCTGCATTATGCAAAGATTGAATCCATTGTTTCATTGCAGTGTGCATTTAGCTGTAAGTTCAACAACGAGCCGTCTCGTCATAATAAATTTAATAAATTCGTAGAAAATGGTTACGTATGTAAACGATAAACACTGGTCATCCTCGCATAACAAATGGTGCTCATTTTGTAAACATAAAATAAAATTTACAACTTTTCTCTATTCAGTGATGTATCGCTGTGTCACCATCTATTGCCGTTCATTAGAAATTAATATTTAAGGTCTGTTCCTTCTTTTTGAATAATCCTGTATATGGTTCTGTGAGGCGTGAATGTGAAGATTACAAATTAATTCTATTGGTCTCTAAGCTGGCGGTAACTTACTTTGCGTTTAAACTCACAAATTTCTATTATCCCAATTGGCCAACTAGAGGTCACATGGTAGAATACCGTGATAATACCTCCGGTTTATGAAACATTTCTGCTTTCCCTAGCATCTGCTACTTGTGTCTTATTTCCACGCCAACTATCAAAGACTTCAACGAATATGTAACACAGATTGCAATGATCTTTGCTCTCTTTTTTTCTTTCTACTTTATTTATTTTCTTCTTTGTCAACGCTGCATTTCCGCTGGTGTGGAAGTCTAAAGTTGTTTGAAAATAAAATATACGTGCAGACATATTTCCTTATATTACACACGTAAATTAGTACTGTTATCTAATAAAATGACATAAATGGGACAATAAATATGCAAACATGATTAAATAGTAGTAGAGGTGTAAATATTTAATCTAAATCTCAAGTTTTTATTCGGAATGAAAACACATTTTTACTCATGTTTTCATATTGTTGGGTTGGCAGCCATAAAGCAATTGGTTTAGAAACCGTGACATCAAATATAACTGCTATGAATAATTGTAATATCCATTTGAAAGTTACATATGCATTTACTGCAGTTATTATGCTAGGATTGCATAAAAAGTTGTATGCGTTAAGCGACGTATTTCTTACGTCATGCTGTAATTAAAGAAGCATATACTTGTTACGCAAGTAACTATTCTAAAGCTCTTACATGCAACTTTTTCATGAAATAAAACTTCGAATATGTAATAAGTAATGTTGAGAAATATATGCAAATGCATATTTGAAATATAGCCGTATATTAGTAATTGGCAGTCTTAACTACATTGCAATTGTACATTCTACAAGTACGAGATTGGAAATAAGGATACTGGTTACTATTGAAAGTCTTAAGTAGTCTGTAGTTGTTACTTGCGCCTAAAATGTGAGTATCCAAAGCTTGTCCAGCTTAGACAAATAGTGACAATTTGTACATAAGGGGTTAAAAAGTATGGGTATGGGTAGCTATAATTTTCGCCAAGTCCTGCAGTCCAAGTCACAAATCAAGCATTATAGTTTTATCTATAAGGGTTTGAAAATAACGTAAGGATAACTTTTAAAAGTTTCGAGTACTATACAGGGTGGACCATTTAAGTTGAAACTCTACAATATCTCCAAAACTAAGTGTAGTAGAAAGAAATGTCTTGAAGAAAAGTTGCTTGATATTATGGGGAAAAGTATATGCTATTAGTCATGTTTTATTTGGAGGACGTTGTGATGGTTATTTTAGGATCAATTTAATTTTTTAAAAATGGGGACCTACATTTTTATATTGCTTTCTCACTCCTCATAAGAAACTAAATAACATTTATATAAAGCAGTTTGCAATTGTTCTTACACCAATGTAAATGACAACGAAAACTCTGAATGGCTGTGTACGAAGAGCGCAATGAATGGTTGGACCATCCATGGAAGGTCATTTGAGGGTCAAGGTGTTTCGTAACGTTTTTATTTTGTTCTTATTCCTTATCACAAAATAAACAGATTTTTATAAACCATTTTCTAATGAGAAAACCACATACAAAATTCCCATTTAAAAAAATTAAATTGACCCTAAAATGACCATCATGACGTTCTCCAAGCAAAATACGACTAAGGAAATTTATTTCCCCCCCCCCCACAATATCAAGCAACTTTTATTCAAGACATTTATTTCTACAACGCTTAGTTTTGGAAATAATGTACAGCCTCAACTTAAATAGTGCATCCTGTATAACTGAAAACGAGGATTAGATGGTGCTTTGAAGTTGTAAGGTCGCTTGCCAACTCCATTGTATAATTTTGAATAGTTTAAATTTACTACATAAGGGCTTGAAAATATGGTAGCAGCAGCGTTTTAGAGTTGTAAAGTAGTTTACTATTTTTTTGTTGGGTTCTATAGCTTAAGCGTACGAAGTTCCATATTGATAGAAGAATACTGATTGGCATATTAGGGGTTGAAATTAGGAATTGAATGCAACGGTATCTTATCATTTTTGTCGGTTTCTAGAATTCAAATTACTCGGTTTTGTCAAAATCATACCAAAAAAATCTTATGTGACACTCACATGACTTTCTCTACTCTTGTACAAACTATTTTAACAAACGCTTATGCTCTATATGCTTCATGTTAATCCAGATGTTAATCTTATTGCTAATTTTCTTGTAGGTACAAGGGGAATATGGTAGGCTTTAAGCGATAGTCAAAACTTTTAAGAGCTGGTTGCTATGTGGCGCATTCCATTCTCTTTGCACGTCCAGTACATAAAAAAAATGAATAACAAATTCCCATTTGAGAAAAAGTAGAAGTATTGGAAAATATAAGGGAATAACAAGCAATATCTCGAAAATGGTTCACTTAACAACAAAAAAATGTATATGACATAAATTGTGCATTTTAACGCGATCTACAGTTTTTGCGTAGTAAAATGTTATCTATCTCTTATAATTTACCAGTTATGCCGAAATCGTTCACAATGAAGAATACTTTTGCAGACATTCCCAGAAAATTCGAGATATACATTTCATTTGCCATGAAAATATCTTAAACATATAATATTTCAATCAAAATCGTTAGAGCCATTTTTGAGAACATTAAAATTTTCGAAAAATGTTCCATGTAAAGGGTAATCTGTGGTGGGAGATTCTATTGAAAACCTTCGTGTCGCATCTCTGGAAGATACTGAACCTAAATACCAAGTTTGGTGTTTATCCCACTGTTCGTTTATGAGTTATGCTGTTCACAGACACACACACACACACACACACACACACGGACATGTTTCCAAAAATGTTTTTTTTTTGTATTTAGGGGGTCTCAAAACATATATTTCCGGTGAAATCTCGGTATCGAATTTTTGATTGGAATACGATACTTCCCCTACTTACTATACGTAGAGAAAGTAATATTATGTGACAAAAATATAAGTGAAATATGAGAGAAATGTGAGAGAAATGTGGTATAATGAACGATATACAACCCGTTCAAAAATAACTCAATTTTAAAATATCTTAAGCCTCCTCTTTGGGCTCGAAGCCATTAAAAATCTGCCATATTTGCAATAAAGTGCTGCCAAAAATAGCCTCTGATACCCATATTAAACGAAATGGGATTGAAATGTAGGATATGGATACAAGAAATAAATCACTAATCCCCAGTTTTCAAAATTCTAAAAACATTATATAGCCTCTGGAGGAATTAGGCTTTTCAGTGGTGAAATAATTATGAATACCGTTTGGGTGGTTCTTTAGATTACCCTATCTCTGTCTATCTTCTCCCTCTCTCTCTCTCTCTCTCTCTCTCACCACACATTTTTTCCATTTATATTAGTGTAGATTAAACATTTCATATCACTGTAAAACAATTGAAGCATGTTTATGTGCATATTTTTGCATATTCTGGACGTTTGTGTATATTCAATGATAAGAACATATATAGTCCATATTTAAGAATCTTTTGAGCAAGATGCCATTTCAAGTTCTCTAAATGTCGATAAAAAAACTATATAGGAATATACGCAATACTATGCGGAAACAGGTGAATGCCGTATTTATCTTCTTTGTCTCTTTAATTTATTGTCTATTTATTCAAGAAAGTGCAAGCGGATGCCAAAAGAAAGGTCAAGCAAGTTCAAGTCTTTGAATCAGAGTGTTTGAAGGTGCTTGATGCTGGCATCGAAAGTGTAGACAAAGTAAGTGGAAAACACGGCAATGATGTAAAGAAGAAAACGTAGTTATACTTGCACGGAGAGAGGAAATAAAATAAAACCAAAAATATGGAAAAAAGGTTTGTATGTCATAGTTTTTTATCATTTGAGGTTGTTAAGAAAGGATAGGTAGGAACAACTTATAATGTTCTCTTTATGATTCAAATTTTGTATATATAATGTTTTATTGCTAGTGTTTGCACAAAAAGGCATATTATAGAGCATTTTGGGTAATATATAGTGCATATTTGCATATATATTTCAGGATTTTAGTACATATAATTTTAAGCGGTAGCAATAACTAACCAAATATATATATATATATATATATATATATATATATATATATATTTGTAATGTTCAAAATAAACTTTAATTCTGAAAGCATTAAACGTTATACTATACTTGTCAAAGGTTGGCAACACTGAGCAGTGAGGAGCAATCAACAAACTGAGTGTGAACATGGGAGCCTATATTTCCAGCCTCCCGTTGTCCGCGCTGGCTAATTGTACCACCTTTTTAATGGGTTCCAGTTCCCAAAGGCTGTTAATTAAAAAACATAAATAAATACAAGTATATGGTTATATATTATAAAATCGTTTGCATAACCTCTTTCTTAAGAGGCGATGACCGTGTAATGTTAAGAACTGCAGCCAATATCCGTTCGTCTATAGCAGATCTTTTGCAAAGAACTTCCTTATCAAATAATAACTTAGTTTTATTTATGGACGCTCTTTAGCTGCTACGGTACTTAGCGTCCCATTCTATATTGGGCGTGAAAGACCGGAAATCTTGCTCAGAGGCCTCTTTATCAGACTTGAGGTTCTTTTACGTGCCGTAAATCTACAACACGGGACCCCAGTTTTACTTCCCTTCCGAAGGAAGCCATACTAAGGACTTTTACACCCAAAAAAATCCATCGCCCTCCGCCGGGTTTGAACCCACGACCTCGTGGAATTAGAGGCAAGTATGGTACTCAAAGGTCACGGAGGACGACAATCTACTTATTGATGTTGATTCCCAACATTTTTTTAATTTCCCTTCCGTGGCGTGTTCTTATAAATCAGCTATAACATCCTCTCCGAAAATGCAATTTTATCGAAAATACGTTTTCTTAAAGTAGCATTTCAAACGTGTATTAAAAATGTTGTGTAAAATATTCAGAAAATGTTCTTATCCATTATCACTTATTTTCATACCTATTCCACAAAGATTTGGTGTACAAACCTTAGGCTAATGATGATTTTCGCCGGAAGTTGTTTCAATTGCATAATGCTACTGTAATATGCATTTTCTAATTTGACACAACCCTCAGCTGTTTAGTAAACAAGACGATAATTATTTGTAACTCATGATATGCCATAACCTTTGGGTTAGTCTATGGGAAAAAGAAAGATCGCTTAAGGTTTCTAAATGTAATCCTAAATTGATAAACAAATTTAAACGAACAGCAACAATAATTCGATGATGCACAACACCACAAAGCACTTTATTGGACATATTAAACGAGATCAACAATTCTTCAGTATGTAATGAGCTTATGTCTAGCTCTCAGGCTTTGCTATATACCTAAAAACTAATGAAATGCACTTTGAGAGCAATTTATAGAAAATTAAGACATTTATATTAGCTATTCTAGTATTTTAATCAGAAGAATTAGTCGTTTTTAGAGTATAAGAAATAATGAGCATTTCCATATAAAGGATTGATTGTAATATAGGAATTTCCTGAACATATCCCCCTTACATTCCCAAAAGTTGCCTCACATAAGTATGAATTATGTAACTTTTTGAGTTATGCTATATATATATATATATCTTCGGTTGTGCACGAATACACGTGCTGTATCTCCAAATTCAAATCCTGCGCGAAGTTGGAGACAGAAATTTCATGTAAGGGATGTTATAAGTGCAATGGTTCTCATGTTATATCAGTAAAAAGTTAGCCAATCAGGTGTGATATTCCATCAGTTTTAGCACGTAGGTATTGTCAGCCTTCTGCTGATAAGACTAAATCAGGCCTGGGGAACCGGCTAAAAGTAAAATTCCGCTGATCCACCGATTCAGAAATTGAGTCTGATGCAGATCAGGCAAGATTAAGGAGTACAGCACGCAACTAATAGTGTATTTATACAAAAAAAATCTTAAAATCAACATTTTTGGCCAAGAAAGTCATCAGTGCCCCCGATTCTTAAAGGGAAAAACTATTTAGCTTGTGAACTAAAACACATAACAAAATGTATATAACAATATCAGGAATTTCAGCCAATCACAGGTAGGCATCTATCGTCACAATTTTAAGGCTTTTGTTCTAACACTTTCATTTTATTGTAACATTTTTTACTTTCCCTACCACGTGTTAGGAATACAACTAGGACTAGACGAGGGGACTTTCCACCTCGATCTACAAGATCTTTTGTACTTAAGTCTCTGAAGGAGTGCCCCAGGAGGAATGAGAGAGGTGAAAGAAGACAGAGGGCGGCCGAACCAGGAGGTACGACAGGGCAGAAGGCAGGGTCCGTACCCTTTACAGGTTGAAACTTCCCGGATGACATCTGGTGCCACCGGCTCCCCGGCCCCTGCAGGCTTGCACATTCCAGTTGGAGCCTGCCCCGATTCCGGAGGACGAAGCGTTACATAGAGCATCCTTTTCCCCTGCCATGCAATGCCGAGACTCTCGCCGACACTTGCAACCCTAAAACAGACCAAGTAGATGAAAGGTGAAGTGAAATGAGAATGGAGGTGCAATGTAGGGACAGAACATTAGGGGATGTAATGAACCCTACCAATATTCGCCTAGTGACCCGGGGAACCCCCAAAAAACCCATGGCTCAGGAAGGTCGGCCGCGGAAATCGAACTCACGATCTCCCGAATGCGAGCCACAGACGTTACCGCCTGAGCCATTTCGCTCGGTGTAACTATGCTAAGTAGAGAAAGTTTTGTATTCCACCTAAAAATTTCATATGGAAATTTCACTGAAAATACACGTTTTGTGGTCACCTGGCCCCCCAATAAGCTATTTAAGTGAAATTTCGTACCTGTGTGTGAGGGGGAGAGGGAGGGAAAGAGGGAGAGGGAGTCGCTGAACTGCATAAGGAAACAAAATGTTGAAAAATACATAACCTGGTATTTATATAGAGTATCTTCCGAAGATGAAACACAAAAGTTTTCAGGAAAATCTTAGTTTTTATTTACTCAAAATGGCTCTAAGGATTTGGTTTAAAATATCTACCATATGTTTAAGATACCTGCACACAAAATAAACTGTATGTATATCCTGAATTTTCTGGGTCTGTGAAGTCCACATATATGGCTGAATTTTACTTAATTGTGTGTAACTACGATATTAAGGTAGACAGAACCTTAGTGCAGGAAAAATGTAGAGTTAATTGAAATGCGTAATTTGTTTGAATTTTTCCGTAGCATTAGCTGTTTTAAAAATATTCTATAGCAAATTTACACCCTTCCCAAATATGAGTATGTCATCTAACGTAAATGCTTGAAAGTTTAAGATTCTTTTCTTCTCCCCCCTTCTTTCTTTCCACTGTACAACTTTTACCACACAAACACTTGAATGCTGTTTTATCTTGTTTTATGTCACCAAGTTTTATACGAATTTGAAATTATTCCTATGTAAAATACCATGCGTAAGGTGGATAGAAAAGTCACTCTTATTAAGAATACTACAGCATATAACCACTTTATATGAATTTGCAAGTGCTAGAGTGAGTCATATGGATATATCAGATTTTTTATGTGAATTCGTCAGAAGAACTCACTGAAATATCTTCAGAAATTCTTTATAAGTCTGATTAGTGGTTTTATTTGACATTCGTAATTCAGTTTCATTTCAGTAATGCATTTGTTACCAAAGAGTTTAAATAAAAAGTAAACATTTTACGAGGGTCATCAGAAACTAAAGGTTGCAAGGCTGATATTCTTGGAGTTTCGTCTGCTATAGAGAAATTAGTAGTGTGTGTTAATTATAATACATGCGATTTGTAACTGCACGAAGTTTTAGCCGCCCGCCACCTACAATGCTGATTGTAGGTAAACATAATTGGCCACTCTTTGGAAAACTGGTCTAGAGAAGAAATTCGCTCCAATTTCTGTGGGCGAAACATGTAACCGCGGCTGAAATTCACCGGTAGCTGGTAGAAGTTTACGGAGAGACTATAATGCCTCGTCAGTATGTCACAGAATGGCCGGTAGAGAAAACTTCATCGACGAGGATCGCAGTGGCGGACACAGCACGACTTCAACAGATTTGATCACAACTCGCGGAAGAGCTGGTTCAGGACAACAGGAGGATCGCGTTACAGGATATGACGGTAGAATTGCGAATGTCATTTGGAAGCGTTCGTCACGTTGTTCAGGATATTATACAGCACCGGAAAGCTTGTTCCCAATTGGTTCCACGAAATCTACCCAACTAACACAAGGAGAAACGCAAGTCTGCAACGTTTCTCTACGGAAAGAAACAGTTTTCTTTGCCACATTGTCACGGGTGACGAAACATGGATCCACCACCACACCCCAGCAGTAAGGGTCGTCGATGGAGTGGAAACACTCCTCCTCTTCAAAGACAGAGAAGTTTAAGGTGACGCCATCTGCCGCGAAGGTGGTGGTCATAGTGTTTTGAGACAGCGCGGGTGTCATACTCGTAGAATGTTTGGAAAGAGGGCACACAGTGATCGCTGACATACTGCGAGACTTTGACACTATTGCACGAACCAATCAGGAGGATTGGATTACCAAGGGCAGCATCTTCCTTCACGACAGCGCGCGACTTCTACAGCCCAGATCACCATGCTGTTGAAGCAATTTCGCTGGGACATCATCAACTACCTTCCCTACAGCCCGTATCTCGCTCCAAGCTAGTTTCACCTTTTTCCTCACATGAAGGAGCACCTAGGTGGGCGATGATTCGCTTCAGATGAGAAGGTGAAAGACTTCGCTGAACACGCAAAGACAGGATTTTTACCAGGAGGGAATATAGAAACTCATCCCACTTAGCGACAAGTGCCTAAACCAATATGGAGGCTGTCGAAAAATAACTTAATGTATGTACTATCAGTTGGCTGTATTGGTTGTACGGAATAAAATATGCATGTTTCACTGCAGGCTTAGTAACCTTAGTTTCTGATCATTCTCGTATTTAAAAGCTGAAAACTTTATTCTCTCAAAAGGTAACAAGCAGAATGAAACCCGTTCGCTATGTATTTTATTACTTTTATTTGTTACTTTTTCTACTACTACCCTATAGTAAGTAGAAGTGTATGGCA
Organism: Deroplatys truncata; assembly: GCA_030765065.1. Lineage (NCBI taxonomy): Eukaryota > Metazoa > Arthropoda > Insecta > Mantodea > Mantidae > Deroplatys > Deroplatys truncata. Next base: position 263,542,720 of record CM060975.1, on the reverse strand, counting down.
CTCCACCAAAAAATTCGATATCGAGATTTGAGTGAGAATACACATTTAGGACCCCCTGAATAAAAGAAAATGTATTTTTAGAAAAAGGTCCGCGCGTGCGTGTATCTATGAACGGTAGGTTAAATACCAAAATTGGAATGCAAGTTCAGAATCCTCCAAAGATGTGACGCGAAGATTTTCCAGAAAATTCCCCACCCCAAACTACCCTCTACATAGAAAAAAAATGCATTATTTTTCATTTTCTCAAAAATGGCTCTAAGGATTTTGATTAAATTACCATATCTTTAAGACATACGTATGACAAAAAAAATGTATATCTTGAATTTTCTGCGAATAGCCTGTGAAGTCCTCTTCATTCTGACTGACCTTTGTATAACTGGTAAACCGTCAAGATAGAGAAAATCTTACTATGCAAAAAGTTAATACTTATTCAAGCACTCACTTTATGTCAAATAGCATTTTTGTGGAGTTAACCATTTTCGAGATATTCTTTGGTATTGGTTTGAATTTTCAAATAGACAAAGGTAAGTCGTTGTTCCTTTCTTTTTACTTTCCCTACTACGTACAAGAAATAGGGGAAGTATTGCATTCCACCCAAAAATTCGATACCTAGATTTCACCGGAAATACCTGATTTGAAGCCCCCTGAATCCAAATAAAGAATTTTTGGAAACATGTCTGTGTGTGTGTGTGTCTCTGTGTGTTATGAACACCATAACTCAAAAGGAAAAGTCGATAAATATCAAACTTAATATTTATTTGATAGTTTACAAAGATGCGACATGAAAGTTTAAAACAAAATCCCTCACCCCAAACTTCTCTTAAATGGAACATTTTTGGAAATTTTTGATTCTTTGAAACATGGATCGAACGATTTTGATTAAAATATCATATATAAAAGGTATTTACATGTAAAACAGAATATTTATCTTGCATTTTTGGGGAACAGCCTATGAAGTCCTCTTCATTCGGAAGGAATTTTGCACAATCTTGTATAAGTCGTCAAGCTTAAACGATAGCGAAAACGTACCACACAAAAAATGTAGGTATCTTTAAAACACACATTTGTTTCAAAACAGCTTATTTTTTGCATAAACCCTTTCTAAGATACTCGTCATTAAAGGTTCGAATTTCTTGGTCATTCTCTACATGCCGTTCAAAATCAGTTGTTTCTCGCGCATATAGCGTCTAGTTCTTGAACAGACTATCGCTGTTCTCTTTGTATCTATAACGAAATGTGTACTGCAACGGCTTATTTGGATTAAAACGTAGGAGATAGAAAAATAAGCCTGACTAAGAGTAATTTGTATACTCATTAATAAACGATAGAGGGCAGAGAAAGTCATGTGAATGTATTGCATCTGATTTTTCTAATGCTCATGCAAAGAGCATGGAGTATGAAAGCCATCATCTAGCGACTCACTTTATAAAATCCCAACTATCGCTTTACCTCCTGTACTCTTCTAAGTCCCTTGTACACGATCAAATTTCTGTCAAATTCAATACTTTACAAGGCCTTTCAAGAGCTGTCACAACTTTACAACTTCCAAGTCATATTGCTTCCAATACTTTTAAACTCTTTGAAAGTCTTGAAAGTCAATAAGAACATGCTCTAAACGATCAAAGATTTAACAATGATTTGATGGCTTTAGCCAATGAAGTGCGAGTATTTACAGTGCGTCACGAAATCTGCAACATGGCGGAAAGGGAAAAGTAAACAAAAATGGCTACCCAGCCAAGGTATGTTGTACGCGAACTGATTAGGTTATACATAAGCTGACCATATCGGTATGTTTAGGTCTCTGTGGGTTACCACAAGATGAAGCAGATGAAGGCGGTTATGAAGAAATAATTGCCAGGCAAATTTCCGATCTAAGTGTACATTAATGTAATGTCATATAGTGTGGCTAACCTATCAGTTGTTGTTATTTCCATTATATTCCATAATCGTAATGCGATTTCATTGGATATAATACGTGAAAGTGCTACATAATATTGGTATAGAACAGTATTTCATTGCAAACTGTTATACCGTGACGCAAATAGTAAATTGCTTTGTGCCTGATAAATTATTTATTAATGTGTTCTGAAGGATTTCAGAAAAAAGACAGCTTGTAAATACACATTTATGACATTGCCAAGTCTTGTCCAATCTTGCCACATATTGAAAAATGTTTGACAATTTTTCTTGTAAACTCTTGAATTGAAAAAACGTTTGATCATATACAAGGGCCTTTATACCTACAACGATGTGTAATGGAAGTTTATCTCAATTAACAAGAAGTACTTAGCAGTACAAGCTTTTTGAAGAATAATTTGTAGACCTGTCAATGGAGAAAGTAACATGAATGCAACACATATTTTTACTTCCTCTACTAGTATGGTAAGTAGGGGAGGTACTACATTCCACCCAAAAATTCTATAATGAGATTTCACCGGAAATACATGTTAAGAGGTCCTCTGAATCAAAAAAAACCTTTTTTTGGAAAAGGTCTGTGTGTGTATCTGTGTGGCTGCGAACAGTGTAACTCAAAAACGAAAAGTGGGATAAATACCAAACTTTGTATTTAGGTTCACTATCTTTTAAAGATGCGACACGAAGATTTTCAAGAAAATCCCTCCACCCCAGACTACCCTTTACATGGAACATTTAGCGAAAACTTTCATTTTTTCAAACATGGTTCTAACGATTTTGATTGAAATATCATATATTTAATATATTTTAATGACAAATGAAATGCATTTCTTGAATTTTTTGGGAATGTCCCCAAAAGTTCTCTTCTTTCTGAATGATTTCTGCATAAGAGATAGATAAAATTGTTCTACCTAAAAATTTAGAGCTTTTTAAGACACTCAATTTATGTCATATACACATTTTCATATTTTATTTATTTATTTATGTTGTGGAGCGACCCATTTCCAAGATATTCCTTGTTATTTGTTTGAATTTTCCAATACTTATACTTTTTCACAAATGGGAATTCATTATTTGTTTTTTTAAGTCCTAGTCATGCAAAGAGAATGAAATGCTCCACATAGCAACCAGTTCTTAAAAGATTTGACTATCAATTAAAGCCTACCATATCCCCCTTGCACCTACAAGAAAATTAGCAATAAGATTGTTTCTGCCAATGTTTATCTTGATTAACATGAACTAGATGGAAAATAAGCATTTTGTAAAATAGTTTGTACAAGAGTAGAGAGAGTCATGTGCTTGTAAGACATCAGCTTTTTTCCTTTAATTATTATTATTACTTATTTAATAGAATAAAGCAACTCGAGCTACAGAGTCTTCCTCGGGCGTAAAATCCTTAGCATGGCTTCCTTCGAGGCCGGTGGTCCTCGTGTCGTAGATTTACGACACGTAAAAGAACCTCAACCTGATAAAGAGAACTCTGAGCAGAATTACCGATCTTTCACGCCCAACATAGAATGGGACACTAAAGGCCACAGCAGTTAAAGTGTGTCCATAAATAAAACTCAATCTTCAATTTTCGAGCTGCATATTCTCTAGAAATTAGTTTTACTGGAACTTATCGGTCGCTAATTTATGGATAAAACCCGCAGATCTCGAAATATTACAACAGAAAATATTCGGAAATTCATTGTTTTTTATACTAAAGTTTAGATAAGGAGCTACATATTAACATATTACACGAAGTAAGGTTGAAACGCGCTTGTCATGTAAAAGACAGGCAAAGCACGTATAGCCCACTGTTGAGGACAACACTGTTGGGCATTGTCCCACGGTCAAGGAAGTACCACATGATGATGGAAGACGCGCTAGAAAACCACTATACTCAGGTTGCAGGCTGCTCCATAGGGCAGTTAATATTACCTACCTGTTTGATAAATTGTTACTTGTTTTATATCGCATTTTTTCTATCTCAGAACTCCACCGTTCAGCCGAAAAAAAACTGCGGTCTCATGTTTACACAATGATAATGGGTTCATTCACACGCGAAAAACGTGCGAACATTTTATCTTTGGTTGAAAGTGTGGCCCAATGAAACCCAAGCTATTTCCCTTCTAAGCCAGCAATCTGGATCTCTATCTTTATATCCAGTTCCATATGAAACAACAAACATGGAATACTATTTGCGATAACGAGTTCAGGTTTTCTCATTCTGTAACATGCGTTTTCATGTGGCGTTTCCAAAACCTCCAATAAAGTTGCCTTAAACCGGTTTAATATTAAACTAAAAAATGTAACACACAAAGTGTTCTCCCATTACCTACTGAAAAGTATCCCTTATACTATAAAATTCATATAAAAGTCATGCTTCTATCCACTTTACGATAAATGTTTGATAAGAAATGGTTTCAGATTGGTGACAAAGTTTGCAAAGTTATGGAAGACTTACCTGTTTATACCACAAGTGAGGTTTGTTATTACTTAGCGCATGTGGATAAAAAGAAAAATGTCCACAATTCAAACGTCTTTATTATATGGTCCATTAACATTTTCAGTGTGGAGTAACATCCAACAATGTATATTTCGGAAACGGGTAATGCTACAGAAAAATTTACAATTCTTTTTATCTTTTTAATGAACACTTTCGCTAAGTGTTTACTATCACTTTAGTGATAGTTCATTAGCGCCGACTAGAAAGGAAATATAGACAACAATCCAAACAGGAGAATACCAATGGTTTTTCTATGTTGAAGCGGAATAGCAAAGAGGTTGCCGGTAATTCAGAGATAATACGCCTTCAAATTCCTAACTTTTGGCATTGTCTACACAGCGAAAATCTAAAACAACAGCTTCCGGTGCAGATTGACCACCTGATATAAAATTCGATGAGAATTATGAGGAATTCACAGCCTATTCAAATACAATTCAGGACATAGTTCTTTTCTTTATTCCAGTATCTGAAAAAATGACATTTTAAGCAAAACAGTTTCATAAATGACAAAGATTTTGCTTAAATTTGTTAATATAGAAAACGGATTTTCAGACTAGAGCTGCAACTTCAACTTTGAATTTCTTTAAGTACCTCCTTGATAAATTCATATTCTGTCAATCACAGTTTTGAGTGAAATCTGTGTATCGAATAAGACACTAACATGGATGATAATGGTGATGATGATGATGATAATAATAATAATAATAATAATAATGATAATAATCTTTTACGAAATATATTAGCAGTCACTCTAAATAAATGTATCTTAATTCTGCAACTATTATTCATTTCAATTCGGACTGTATGTAAAAAATATTAATATAAAGCTTCAACACTTAGGTACAGAAATTGTCATAAAATTCTAAATGTTTAGAGGTTCTCAGTATGAATTATTCTTAATTTTGCACTGATTCCAATCAAGTTTGAAACCTGTCCACAAATTTATTTCAGATTAATATACCAGGTGTTAAAAACAAAGTATTCCATATTTTGAGAGGTGATAGTGTGTACCAAAACAAGAAAAAAAGGTCGAGTAAATGTGTTCTAAAATTCATACCTTAAGAGCTATGAACACTTGTTCATCTTCGCTACAAACATCTACTCCACTGCAAGTTCTTATTTATTATACTACCAATAGTAAACAAATGACACTTTATCCTGTTATTGTTTATGGATGGATACAGCATGCACCAAACATCAGTTACTGTTGTCATTGCAATTGTATTCACCGTTCTTGATAAGTGCAAGGCTTTCCTTATTTGTTCTAATGGAATCAGTTTGTGTTTTGATAAGTTTGTGAAATGTTTTAGCATTGTAGTTTTATCTTGAAATCTTTGGTGTATGCAACCCCCATTAATGATCTACATACACTACAGGAATGCGTCATCAGTGCCTGCCAGAGCATCCGTGACCAACCTGGAGTCTTTCAGAGAGTGCGTGATTCCCTAAGACAAGCATGCCTTACTAGGAATGGGCACCACTTTAGCGAATGTTCACAAGTGCAGGTCATATGTAATTTGCAAGCAGATTACATTAGAAGCTATACTATTTCACAGTAACAGAGTAATGTATCCTTATTTGTTTTCTGTATTCTGTAGGTATATATAATAGTAAAGAGCTTTCAGCAGAAGAGATGTTTCACAGTAACGAAGATGAACAAGTGTTTATAGCTCTTAAGGTATGCATTTTAGATCCCATGTTTACTGGACATTTTTTTTTCTTCTCTTGGTCCATACTACCACCTCTCAAACTATGGAATTTTTTTAACAGCGGTATATGAAGTTCAATTTCATAAGCGGTTTACCTCGATATCTTGACTTTTTTAGGATACTGTCCCTATAAGCTTCCCTTAATTTTGTAGTGGTTTCAAGGAATTTAAGAGATTTCGATCCATTTTCTTCAAAGTTAACACCGTACTTGCTCGTGTTTCCTTAATAATATTTAGCAAATAGCACATGAACTATAATTTATCCCTTTTTTGACAGTTTTAAACATTTATGGATAATTGTTTTTTAAACCTTTATACAGGGTGCTTTAGGACCTCAGCCACCAACTTTGTGGAAAGGGCTCAAAGTAACGATAATTTTTGTCAAACAACCGATGTTGGCTGATACGTTGCTTAAGAGACACATGATTGGATAGTCAACCCGACCCGTATTGTACGATACCGTATCCTGTGACGCTCCGTTCCATGGGTTGCGCACCATGTGATCACGCTACTGCATACACAGTTGCTCCAGTCTTACCATCTGAATTGCCACCACGTTTGAACGGAGCTGTATTACATTGGGGTCTTTCAATCAATGCAAACGTTGATGAAGAATGTGTCCTTTGATATGCAAAGGGTATGTGGTTCCAACATTACGGGGTTTCTCCACATTTTCATGCTGTAAGAGAACTTCTCAATAATATCTACAGGGTGAAGTGGACAGGGAGAGGAGGGCCTGTTGCATGGCCAGCGCGATCGCCCAAATTAACGCCGCTGGACTTCTTTCTTTGGATGCACGTGAAGTGTGTCGTGTATACCATCCCAGAGGACACCAGGGAAAACTGATTGTGCACATACGCGCTACCTTGACTGCATTCTTCAGAAACCGCACATGTTGGAGAGAGTTCGACGTCAATAGAATGATGGACGGTGTCGTGAATGCATTCGGGCCAAAGGTGGACACCATGAAGGCCTTCTCTGAATTACTTTTTCATTTAATTTTCATTGTTATTACAGCAATAAATGGGCTTACTGGGTCTTATCTGCTCAATCATGGGGCTCCTAAACAGTGCATCAACCAACATCAGTTGTTGATAAAAATGATCCTCTTTGTGAGAGAGCTATCATTTCACAAATAGAGGCTCTGAATCATCCTGTATATTACAAAATTCCAACTTCGCAGTGGTCCGTGGTTTGCTTTTTGGGCACAAACAGACAACTGTGCTCTTCGGTTGTGAAGAAAGTAAATAGTGTCTCTATACTACAACTTAGCGTTGTAGGAACGAGTTTAAATAACTAATCCATGAAGGTTGGTAGTTTCTGAGGAAAGATTAAATGCTAAATTTCATGTAAAATAGAGCTTTTGGAGGTGAGATTAATATTTAGTGTTTTCTGGTGAAATTCATATGTAATTTATCGTTTTGGTTGATTTTTGAGTTAGGGTTGCACGTTCACGAGTTCAGTTAAAATTCAATATCTTGAAATTTGGAAGGGGTAAATGTCAAAGTGGTGGGATGCATGCTTGCATACTCACAGACACTTTTTTGTAATCATATTATGTCGTATGTCGCTATGTACGTAACAGTAATACATTGGAGGTTTATATAATTGAACTAAATTTATTTAAGATTATTAAAGTTATTTTATAAGAATTAAAACAAGGAGCACTTTTAGTGATTTGAATTCAAGAACAGCCCTTTCACATTTTCCTTTAATGCATATGGATGCAGAAGTTACATTCACGCAATGAATTCAGTATGGCTTTCACCTCTCTGTTGTTTACTGTGGAAGGTTGTGGTTCGATTTAAAATTCAGAAAAAGCCCCATTCGATATATTCACAGTATTTTCTGCTTCTCACCTTATTTTTCTTCCCGCTTTCAGAGTTTTATCAAGGCTCGCTGTTAGCTATCTGCATTTGCATTTAAAGTAGCAATTTTTGAATAGTTAAATTTAAAAAAAGACACAGTCAGAATTATGAAATTTGTTACATTTATTCATGACGCTGAGCTATTAATGTTAATCTACAAAGTTAAGAGGGATTTTATATTAATGTGCAATGCAACGTATTTTTTAAGAAAATAATTGACATTCGCTTTCTGCTTTCTTAATTCCTTTAAGAGATGTGTCATGAATTTGATAAGTTTAACACTGGCGGGAGAGAGATCATTTTTACCTTGCTATAAGTTAGATGTAAAGATGTTAAAAATAATTTACTTGTATCCATAAAGTTTTCAGCAGTTTAAATACTAAACATCAAGCATGAAAAGTACACCTTTCCTATGTAGTGGGAACTTGAAGATTCAGTGAAATGTTGACTACGGGAGAAAAGAGGTCAACGTTTATTCCCGAAGTGATCCAACAGATGAAAGCCTCTTTATCCGCTCCCAGGATGTAGACCTTGAAGCGACTATGTTGTGTGCATTGTACCTTCAACCCTTGCTTCTCATATCACGTCATTGTTGTCATGACGACAAGACAAATGATAATTCCGGGACACAGGTAATACTCCTGGCTCAGCGCCTTTTATTCGGAAGCCTCCTCGCTAATGGTTCCGAGGTTAATACGGATCCAAGGGGTGGGCAAAATATGCTGTAGGGCCATTCTAGGAACACAGACTCGGTTTGATGGAACTTCACTTATTTTGAGAAACTTCACTTTAAAAATCAATGAATAGTGAGAAACTTTTATTTGAAGAAGGAAGGGGAGTTAAGTTTTCTTTTGAAGTGTTCCAGTGGTTTTCACACTACTCAAGCACTGCATATGCACATTTATTACACTATTTCTAAGCAGTATTGCATTTTATATTAAACCAACTACATTTCCTTGCATTGTACGCTTGAATTTTTAATTTTTCAACAATTTTTTTTAATGTAATTTAAATTCCTGTCCTCTTAATGCATGATTTATGTACAATGACACAGCAGATTAGTTTCTACATAGGAGATCACAGCTGAGCCAAACATGGTTCAATCAGAAATACAGCAATGCATTGTAAGCGATGGAGATAATTTAATAGATGTATTATTTAGAAATTGAAGTAATGTCCCAAAATGGCATATAATAACCTATTGTAGAATAACATTATTAAATTTTTAATATACATTTCTTGTTGTTAATTTTGTTTTAGAATCGCCAGGTTCCCATGGTTCACACTTTGGGAGTAGTACGTTTGGGTCGGTAAAATTGTTTGTTTCTGAAAAAGGTAGTGCAATATCGATTTGGAGCTATTGTGAAACTACTAAGTTGTACAAAGAGCACCAAAGAAAATCTCACTGTACCTCGCATCTATGTCACATTATTTATCGTTGTACGTGGTCTTGCGAAGCTATGGCCTTTTCATTGGTTGCTTTAGGCCACGGTGCAAGGGTGCGCCACTCCTTCTGATAAATAGTTACACCAATATAACAACAAAGGTTACAAAATGACGAAATATATGTTTACGCTCTCGATCTATTGGCTAAAAGAGAAAGAGAGAGATAGAGTGAGTGCATTCAGTTTGTCATACAGACCTCTTATCGTGATTGGTAGCCCATACCTTATCGGCTAGTGCAGGACACGCCTTTGAAAGGGTTAAACACTAAGGGAAAAACCTGGTGAGCGCTCAGGTTAGTGAGATGTAGAATGCGTAGTGCGAGAAGATTTTCAGGGGGTGTAAATTAAAGTTTGAATAGTATTCATTAAATACATACCAAGGCTGTATAATAACTGTGGGTTTTGGAAAGAAGTGAAATTGAGGGTAAAAGACATCGAAAAACAAGGGATATGGGCTAGTTTTGAGGATAAAAGGTCATTGATCTTGTATAAATCAGTTAAAAGAAATTGGGGAAGGGAGAAGTATGTAGATATATGCAATCAATTTGGCAGAATAGGTCTTGCGTGGGTGCGTACAGGAGTAATATTTTTAAAAAGGAATGGATATAATTGTTCGGTGAGATGTATTGTGTGATGAATCGGGTAGTACTTTTCATTGGCTAATATAATGTGCTAAGGTTAAAAGGTGGAGAGAGGTTATATGGAATAGAAAATGGTACAAGCTAAATAAAGAAGCAGTGGCATTAAGAATGTTGGGAAGCACAAAAGCAGAAATAATTAAAATGATGGGAACATTTTAGGCAACACAAGGGATAAGTGGATAAGGAGCTTAACAAAAGTACAGGAGAATGGGCACAGTTTGGAAAGTGGAGAGATGGTATAGTAGCTTTATCCCATATATACAGCCTAGGGGCTAAATATGGGAGAGCTAGAAAACTGGAGCACTAGACCTAAGATTTAGATGTAAGTTTTATTTGTATTATTGAAATAATGATGAAATAAATATTACATTACATTACCAAGGCAGTACTTTATAACAAAAAATAAAAATAACTGTATTCTCACAGTGATATCAATGCTTGATGCTGCATAAAATCAAACATAACTAAATAATAAATAAATAAATAAAGCAGCACGTTTTCCCTCTAATTCAAACTATAATTGGTTAATATGCCTTTACTAACATATTACTGATCATAGGAATACAACAGTATTATAGACAAAATATAACCCAATATTATTGCCATAATATTTGTCATATTCCGTAACCCATACACATATACATATTTATCTCTAGTTTCTAAACATGATCAATCAATTATATCCCCACTTTCCTGGAATATTTTTATCCAGTAATTTACTATAAAAAAACGTTTATGCACTGTAACAGTACGACCAGCCTCCTACATACTCACGATACGTCCACGAATAATTTCTCTATTATATTCTAAGACAAACATGTTCTGGTTTCAACACCAGAAAAAGAAAAAGCATCAACCTCCCCTCTTTTCCCCCTTATTGCTGTGTTATCAAGTCACCATGCTCTGCAATAGTTAAGGCCTCAAAATACCCCCGAAAAGATACAAAATCTGCCGAAGATTTTCTTTGGCGCTCTGTGTACGCTTCAGTGTTTTGTTAGGTCGCTGGGTTGGATGTGACGAGGTTGACAACGCCCCTCAGACATGAAAGTAAAATGGAAACGTGTTGTAACAGATAAAGGTGTTTCAAACTATGCACTTTGTATAGACCGCATTTTAACTGAAAAAAGGAACAGCATGTGCAATGTATGTAAGGTTGTTAAACCAAGTAAATGTAGCGAAATAAAATATACAGAAATAAAATTTTCCTATACCAAAAAGAAAAGAGTAAAGTTGTAATTTATACACATATTTTGTATTCAAAAGTGAACACTGTATCTGGAATGCACACTCGTCATCCATTAAAAATTAAGGATTCTCTTTAGAAGATATAAGAAAAGTACCATCTGCGCCATCTGTTCGCAGTCGTCCGAAACAGCCGCAGTGTCAACCTGTAACGTGAAAGAGGTAGATGAAATGAGAGGGAATGAGGGAGAGAGAAATTTGGAGGAGACAATGTTCCTTCCTAGCATTCGCCTAGTGACCATGGGGAAACCCTCGAAAAAACTCAGGAAGGTCGGTCGCAAGAATCGAACTCATGAACTCCCGAATACGGGCCACAGACAACCACCTGAGCCGTCCCGCTCGTTCAGACCCAGTCTAGGTCGGTGAGTAAGTGAAAGATTGATTAATCCACATCCAAACGCCATAAGTTTCGATTGTTCCAACCCAAACTGGTGCAGCCTGCACTTTGTACTTTATTAGTGAAAGTTATCCAAATGGCTGAATACTCCTTAGGCAAATATCATAGATGAAAAGGTAAAAATGTAAAGCTACTGACTAACTGAGGGGGCCCCGAAACCGCGGCTGAGTACTGCATGCAGGTCAGCCAGCCCCTTATGCTTCTACCGTGAACCCGGGAGGGTGGGAGGGAGGAGGGGAGGGACCCGAAGGGCGACCAGATCCGGATGTGACTGGCGCAGGCACAGGCGGGGTCCGTAAGGTTTCCAGATTGAACGCTTCCAACGCCGCCTGAGCTCACTCTATTGGACCCCGCGCTTCCAAGCGTCCCCCGAAGAACTACCGTCCGAAAGCACCCAGAGGGGATTCCAGCCTAGCAGTACCTGAACGACATCGGGATAAAACAGAACGCCAGCAACCGTCCAGCCGCAGCCCGCTGAAAAGCGTCACCTGGTCCTATAACCCAGAAACAGATGACAAGAAGATGGTGGGTACAGGAAATGGGGGGGCCCGGAGATTCGTGGTAGAAGATGAACCACTCCAGTATTCGCCTGCCGACCAGGGGAAACCAAGGAAAACCCATGGGTTAGTGTATGCGGTCGCCGGGGATCGAACTCGGAACCTCCCGAATGCAAGTCGCTCACGTTACCGCAACGCCACTTCATTCGGTGTCATAGATCCTTGAAATAAAACCTTTGGAGCTTTTGGTGCTATTTACGAATTAGACTATACACAGCGGTAGAATAACATTGTATAGAGAAATAGGATATGCCGCATATCGTATAGTTGTAAACAGGATCCCAGAGGCTTAATTTTACTCACATTCTTAATCAATGCCATCTTCACACCTGCCCTCTTCAGTGTATCTTTAATGTAGTGTTCAGACCCTGCAAATCCAGTTTTCTCTCAGGTCATTTCGGAGTTGAAATTAAAAGCTATAAAGTACGCGAGTAGGTAACCCGTTAGAAGTTATGTAGGTGTACACATTTCAAATGCGATGGGTTCAGTACCCTAGACGTAAACTTATTATTTGCATATGCAGACACTGTGCAGTTTATGTAACTACTTTGTTTGCGAATATTCGAAGTACAGTTGAACACTGCAGGGAAATATAACGGCTGCCAAAAAATGTGACAGTTTTCTCACCCGTAATTAAATCGAAATCTCTAAAGAAACTTTTTCTTACTGTATTTAATTTTTATTATGTTCATTTGTTATCAGTTTTAGGCACTTGAGTATGCTAAAGAGTAGAACGATTATTGTAAAGTAGGCGTTTAACTTGTGTATATACCGAGCTGGCGCCGCGGTAACCGTACTACTTGCATTCGACAGGTCCCGGGATCGATTCCCGGTGACCACACACTTTGACCCATGGGTTTCTTCTGGTTTTTCGAGTCTTCAGGCGAGTGCTGGAGTTGTTCTTTCAGCCCCCGAATTTCTGACCCTCCATTTGTTCCATTCATCATTTCATTCGTCCTTCATTCCGTTAGGTTTGTTTCAGGGTACGAAGTATCGGCAATGGGGTTCCGGGCGGTGTGCAGGGGAAAAGGATGCTTTCTGTGGAACTATCTCCGTCCCTCGACTGGTTGCCGGGGGTAAACAGACCGTCCCTTCGGAGCGAAGTGTTGTACCCTCTCTGTGGGATTGGGTCCCCGGTCTGCCTATCCCGACTGTCGAGACGTCTCAACCTGGAAACTCTGTCATTGTTGCGCGGTCACTCCTAGTTCCGCCGTCCCCCTTCTCTTTCCGAGGGCGCCCCTTGTGGAGCAGAGGTCCTGAGAGTCCCCATCGATAATTAATAAGACTAATAAGAGTAACTTCATTTGTAAGCAGCGAGTAGAAACGATTATTCTAAAGTATGCGCTTAACTTGTGTGTATGTTTAGAAAATATCCCAGGATGCAGTTTATTTTTGTGCGGAACGTATGTAACATTTGGAAATTGACCCCCCCCCCTTTCAGAAAAGCTTATAACGAACACATCAGATTTGTCATTCAAAACAGCTTACTATAATCTCCGCATTCTGCAGGTAACAGAGTGTTAATTTGAAATCATTTCTAGTCAGATACGAATTATCTTGGTTAACAAAGTCAATATCAGATTGAGATTTTGTGTATTGGGATGCCTGCATTGGTATTCTGTAGTTAAAGCTGTAACATATCAAATTCTAAAATCTGCAACATGCGGAAAAAATTAATGTTTTTTTTTTCACTTATACAGCCGAAAACATTCATTACGATAAATACTAAAGTAACGCCCGAAAACCGGCATTTTAGATAAAACGTTTCAACAAATGTATTGAAAAATTTAGATTTTCGTATTGAATGAATACACATTACCTTAATGAGTTATTTTTGCTATGTACGGACAGTCGAGTTAATGACATGTTATTTGGCGACCAAAGTACTTCATTTTCACATCAACGCTGTCGTTAAGAAATCGTTAAGGCACCTCAAACGTAATTTACTCTCTAAAACCAATCAAGGCAATACCGTTATTATTCAAACAGTTTTTAAACTTTTAGTCGCAATTTAGAAATGAAGCATTTATTTTGCATTCAACAGTTTAAACCTATATATGTATTAGGTTCGTATCTGAGATTCTATGTCTGCAGCACACACAATGCATTATTGAGCTGTTGTGCGGTTACTATCACAGCTGGGATGGCCGTCCCGTTTATACTGTCGCAAGAAATGACCATATGAGCTCCAGGAGATGGACTATTACTCCTTTTCTAGAGTTGAGAAAAATCTTACCCGTTACCCGCTTTCGTCCTCATAAACCTACCGAGTTTGCTTCACAGCCAGAGGTGTAGTGGTGCCAGGGCGCACCGGGGCGCCGCTCCGGTACCTTTTTTACAACCTTAATGCCTTCGCGGTACTTTCTGTCCCATAGGAGTACATTTTTATTTTTACTTTAAAAAATAGTGGTTTTTCTAGCACTTTAATGGCCAGCTCATGCTTAGCACATGAGGCAGTATTTTTAACACTTAAATGATTTCAGTCTAATTATATAATGTAAACTTCAATTACAGCCCGCCTTGAAGCAATATGTGTATAACTAGGATATAAAATGTATGTAACAGTCATTGTATTATGTTTATATTTTTATGTACATGTTTATTAAGGTTATGCGAATGTATTATGTAATTTAACAATATAGGAGCTGTGATAATAGAGGCCGAAAATTGCTAACAATGAGGTAACCTTGAGGCAATGATGAATTGGAAAGTTTAGTAATGCTACTAGTAATTCTTGGAGCAACAATAATGTAATTTTTGAGACAGTTTACAAATAGCCAATCTCAACTAGAAAGGCTAAAAGTTAAATAAAAGTATTCTTTGGAGTAAAATTAGCCAATCAGAGACCTGAAATAGATGAAATTTGCAAATTCAGGCGGTAGAAGTGAGTTGCTAGTAGACAGCGTTCCTAACCGGACGCGAGACGCGCCTTGAGAAGTTTAATACGTATTCATGTAAGACGAAAATTCATTACAGCGAGAATATTATAAAATTTACATGTTAAAAAGTGTAAGTAATTAATAAATAATCTCACAGCTCTCTATATAAGTGAAATGTTATTTAATCGTGTGAAGGATTAATAAATGGAGTGAAGTAAAAATTATAATCTGTGTAAGCCTACGTTCTTTAGCCGCATCACACCCTGTTAAGAAATACATGTTTCTACAAATTAATACTGTCCCAGCCAAGGCAAACCTAAATATATATAATACTTAAAGAAAAACATAAAAATACAAAGTTGATTTTTAAAGATTGGGGCAAAAGCCATCGGAAAGTAAACTTGGGGCGAAGGCCACCGGAAACTTTGTAGGTACAAAACGTGGGGCAGTTACTTCATCAAGTTTGGCTCCCCAACAGTTGAACTACAATACAACCCACTTCAAATTGGCTTCCATATGTGGTGAAAATAACGTAACAGTATTACTCCTTCAAAATACAACTGAAATAATTTTTTCTTCACAGAAGCGGGACGCAGAGACAGAAAGTTATATAAAGTACAGAATTTTTGCAACCGAGGGGGATGGGTCGCGGTAACGTATGTGACCCTTATTCGGGAGGTCCCGGGTCCCGTGGTTTTCCTCATTTACCAAGGTAAATACCGGATTGGGTTATGAATACCATGAACAAAGTCCACCTTAAGTTAAAACAATAGTAAAAGTGAAAATAGATGGTAATAGTGAATGCTGTGCCATCTAACCACAGATAATGAAAGCAGGTAGACTAGAGGACACTCTAATGCCATCTTCCTGGCACGTGTAGAAGCAGAGATACACTTGCCTAGCACTGAGGGCTCTAGGGAGACGTGATGAAGCAAGATGGGATGCGACCTAGTAGGCTAACTGTCCACCACACGCGAGATATTTCCTCAGATCCGTCGCGATTTGAGATGTAGTTAAAGCGATGTAAAAATAAATTGAAAAACTATAGCTTACGCTTCATTGCTGATCAATCAACTATTAGTTTCACCCTCTATCAATTTCACTTTATTTGTATTACTTAAGTATTGTGTAATAATTATTAAGAATAAGACTAGACAAATAAATGCCCTGGTATGTTTTCTTTTAAGAATACACCCACGTTTACGTTGTTCACGCCAACAATAAACAGCTGTATGTGAGTTCGTTGGATTGTCTATCACACTGATCATGGTTACCCGCTGTGTTGGTTATGCTTACCCGTTCACTGGGCATTGCTGTTTCTATAGAACAGCCTGTCATATGTTTGTTCCACATGGGTTCAAAGTACAACATACCTACATTACCTATACCCCATTTGTTACATTACCTTTGCCTCTGCTGTCCTACACTTCTCATTGAGATCTAGCCGAGAGACGGAAAAAAGAAGTCTTATACGCTGACGTCACAGAACATTCAGTTGGCTGGCACTGTTATAAATTGCTTCCGTCTTGTGTTTTCGTACCTTAAACATCATCTTAATATATGAAGAAAACGGGCTAAAAATGTAGTGTTAAATAATACTAATTTGCGACATTATTATTAATTATCATTACTATTATTACTGCAGTAAGCACATTAAACCTTTTTGCCTGCTAACTATTTTCATCGGACTCTTGGTCTTAGCTATTTAAGTTTCGGTTTATATTTTAATATTAGTTTCTTATTGTAACATTCATCATTCTATTTAAATGAAGTTTCGAGTTTTTATCTTCTATAATTTTTCATACTATATGTGTTTAATTCTTTCTTTCTTTTTTATTTGTTCTTTTTTGAGAAATTCATAGCTATCTCTGTCCGTTTGTTCAGAAAGTTAAGGATAGCTTGGAACTGTAAGCCTGGAAATGTATTATAGAATTTTGACTGACGCTTTTTTTGCAGAACAGTATTTCTCTTAAGATTCATATAGTAAGGTATGTTCAAACATAATGAGTAATTTAATCACTAAAACACCACACAGTGGTAAACTTCCATCCCATGCAAATACCAGAGTTGGTCTGATAAAAACATGCAATATTTGCTATGAAACTGAAAGCGAAAACCTAGGTAGATAGGAAACTGTCGCCTATTACAAGATCGCTGAGTAGTAAGTCTAACTGTAGACAAACTGCATATCTGCTTACATTTCCAAAACAAAATAGTAAACAGTATACTCTGAAGCATAACGATGTTTATAAAAAATCTTACTGATATAATAAGGAATACATATATAAATAAAATCCAGTGTACACTATCTTTTTAACTGCGCAACGTGTAACCAGTGTTCGGTACCCAGGAGGCCTAAAGGAACACGTAGACGTTGAGTTCTGCAAACACACGCACACACACTGAGGACTCATGTTAGTATGAACACGAAGCTGAACTATCTCCTATATCTGCCCTTGCATATGGTAGTTGTGGTAGCAATGTAATCACGTATTTTTGGTTAGCAAACCGCCCTTCGGTGAGTAACTTTGTATTTACCACTCCATTTCTTGAGAGTGACCAGGTAGGGATGGAGAAAACAATGGAGAGAATAGTAATGGAAGAAGTTAGGAAAAACAAACACAATATTGGTTAATTGGTAAGGAGCAGAATACAACCCATAGAAAGACAAGAGATACGGGAAAGCTTAGAAAATAAAAAATCATTAACTTTCTATAGAACAATAAAAAGAAATTGGGGTAGAGAAGGGTACGTTGACCAGGTAGGAAAACGAAGGATTTGCATGGATGAGAACGGCGTCAATGTTTTTAAGAGGGATAAGAGGAAGTGAAAAAGGATTCTATGAATTGTGTGATGGAGGGAAAAAACACAGTACATAATCTGACAGTGTGTAAAGAACTAACGCTATAGAGACAAAAAGTGTGGAAGGAAAAGTGAAACAAATTGGTTGCTAAAATTTTAGCCATAAAATGTTAACAGGGAAAGAGGAAAAGAGAATAAAACATGTGAAGTTTTTAAGGACAGTAAAAGAAACATGGGCCAGGAAAGTAAGGGATATAAGAAAAGAGAGAAAGATAAAAGGGGGAAGAAACAATAGTTAAGCAGCAATGGACCCGGTCACGGCTGGACGGGTGACTGCTCAGCCGTACATCCCCCTCCACTACATCCACCATATGCACCTACCTAATTCCTTGCTAGATGCCACTGCTTTATTTAACGGTCCTGCAAGCGGCCGGCAGCATGGCTTGGTCACTGCTTACCTTCCGCCCGAGTTAACTTGGGCGACCTGTTCTTGCTCCTAGGGCTACTTAGCAAACCTAAAAGGCCAGAGTACCATGTGCGGTATACCCGTGGTGGGAGAGCATAACTCGCAGTATGTACGATGTATTAATATATGAATTAATATATGAACTATGGTGATACTGATAATTATCTGGTGTTTTAGTTGTTACTCTTAAAGTTTATTTTTATTTCTTGCCACGGCTGCTGTTATTTGGGTTTTTGGTAGAGCTTGTTTAACTTTGCATGGTGTGATACGGGAAGGAAGGTAATAAGTAACAACTCTAACAATAGATTAAGTTAATGAAGAACACTATGTTTTAATGGCACACACGTTTACTGTTTTAGTAATAATCTACACAGTTACTAAAGTAGAACGGTCGAGCCCTACCACGTTCGTGCGCCAAACTTGCGGTCACTGAGCAGTCAAGTATTTTATGTGCTCTAGAAATAATGGTAGTATTTATCACACGTTCCTATGAACTTTTAAATGGATAACCTTTCAGTGTTCCTACTACATTATGAGAAGTAACTAATAACGCCTGCTTCGAAGAGCTTATATGTATGTTATTCACATCGCAGCACTAGATACGCAAACGCCTTGGCTGATGGGTACGCTACAACTAACTTTGCTGCACTTAAACATTTTAAACATATTCTTTCTTAAAATCTCATTGTCTATCTTCATTCAACTTCGAACTTTCTAGAAGACTTACCCGGCTATTGTTCGTTGTTTGCAAACATGTGACCTCTCTACAAAAATATGTTGTGTTCGCTTGTCGCCTATTTGACAAAGACACAAGGTCTGGCTTTTATGACTTTCCCGCACAAGTCCTTTTTGCCTGGGCCCTAATTCTAGCACAAAATATGTTTGTCGGCTTTTAACAAGGGTTCCACAGCCCAGCTCAACACTTGCACATACATAAAACTTATGCCGTAACTTCTATTAATATAACAAGTATTTTGCTTATTAATACCATTTCACATTATTATATACATGGTATATATAACCATAGTTACTGCCTCACATGTAAGCTCAGGAGGTACACAAAGAGTAACAGGTTCATTTGTACATAGTTTAAGCTAGGTGTATAGGAATAAATTATGTATAAAAAGCTACTTAAATTGAGATGTGCAAATAACAATACAGTTCAGTTCTTTGAAAATGAAATCTCCAAAAATGAATTCTTCCAGAAATTCCCTATATGTGTTTTCATCTTTACGTTTAACTTCCTTTGTACTACCTAAACTATACAGATTCGAAAGAAGTGAAGATTCACAAGCTCTCAAAGGATCTTATGTATATTGTTTTCCGATTTATCTTTCGCTATAAGGGAAAATGCCAGAAAAAAGCTTTGTACTCGTACAGGCAACTTACCCCAACCGAGATTGGAGTTCGTACTCTCCAAACTACCAATTGGACTCTACCCATTACGCCGCACTTTCAGCCTTAAGACAATGTCTAGTAAGTTATAAAAGGTTGACAGTGTGATTCATTAGGTGTATCGGTAAAAGTAAAGGTACATATTATAGAAGGGCCCCCGAAAGTGCAACAGAGCACCGCAAGCAGGCTGAAACGGACCTTTTTGATTCGAATGTAACCCCTGGGAGGAAAGGATGAGGGGAGAGACCCAGGTCCGCGAGACGATGTGCGCAAGTATGGTTGAGTCCTTAACATTTCTAGATCTAACGAATCTGAAGCCGCTCAAGCCCACCCACAAGCCCCTAACCCCCGGGGGGTCCCCTGAAGGGGAGCCTGCTCCGAGAGCACTCGCCATGGAGAAACTCGTCAAGTCGCATCTCCACCGCCCAGCCGCAACACACCGCTCACCGTCACTTCGTCCTTCAACTCTGAAACAGGTAATGATGAAGGAAATTGTGGATACAAGAAATGAGGGATAGGAAAGTTATGATAGAAGAGGAGCTATACCGGCATTCTGCTACCAATCCGAGAAAACCAGAAAAAGCCATGATCAAAGTGGGCGGTCGCAGGGAATCGAAACCGGAACCTTCCGAATGCTGACCTCACACGTTACTGCGGAGTCATCTCGCCCGGTAAGTGTAGGACCTATATGTTTTGCGCATTACACGATTCATATGTTTAAGAGAAACTCGGGAATAAAACAAAAATCTGATGTGTTACACTCACATGACTTTCTCTACTCTTGTACAAATTATTTTTACAAACGCTTATTCTCCATATGCTTCATGTTAATCGAGATGTTAATCTTATTGCTAATTTTCTTGTAGATGCAAGGGGAATTGGTAGGCTTTAAGCGATAATCAAATATGTTAAGAGCTGGTTCCTATGTGGAGTATTCCATTCTCTTTGCATTACCAGAACAAAAAAAAATAACGAATTTGAGAAAAAGTATAAGTATTGAAAAATTTAAGGGAGTAACAAGCAATCTCGAAAATGGTTCACCCAAGAAAAAAATGTATGACATAAACTGTGTATTTTAGCGCGATCTGCATTTTTTGTGTAGTAAAACTTTATCTATCTCTTATGGTTTACCAGTTATGCAAAAGTCGTTCACAATGAAGAATACTTTTGGAGACATTCCCAGAAAATTCGAGATATACATTTCATTTGTCATGAAAATATCTGTAACATATGATATTTTAATCAAAATCGTTAGAGCCATTTTTGAGAAAATTAAAATTTCCGAAAAAACGTTCCATGTAAAGGGTAATATGGGGTGGGGGATTTTCTTGAAAACCTTTGTCTCGCATTTCTGGAAGATACCGAACCTAAATACCAAGTTTGGTGTTTATCCGACTGTTCGTTTCTGAGTTATGCTGGTCACACACACACACGGACATGTCAAAAATGCTTTTTTTTTTGGATTCAGGGAGGCCTCAAAATTTATTTCCAGTGAAATCTTGGTATCGAATTTTTGGGTGGAATACAATACTTCCCCTACTTACTATACGTAGTAGAGAATGTAGCTAAGCAAGCTTTTAAAGCTTTTAAAGTCGATTATAGTATGTAACCTGCCTCATAGAGTAGGTAATGTACTTTAAATCTTATATTGCCCTATTATAATACGCTTTTATATTTCTAAAGATTGCATTCATTGCAGTGTTTTCAGAATTTTTAAGAGCTTACGCTTCCATTTCAGGTTGAGTGGTAGAATTTTCCCATGTACTTAGTTTATTAAAATGTAACAATCCTTAATGGAGAATTAGGATGTACTACACGAGATAAAGCGCATCTTTGAGCAAATTCGCCGTGGCCATCCCTGTCTTCGCATTGTTGAGTTTCTTAAGGCCCCGGACATACCCAAGACGTGCTTGTCTATGCAGATGCCGGTATCGGGGTAATAAATCACAACATCCAGTGCTTCCTTTGTATGATTATTCCCTATTATTCCTGCAACCCTTTCTCTCATTCTTGCTATACTTTCTGTGTCTTGAAGCGAAGGGAGAGAACCTGAACAAGACAAGACAATAAGGAACAGAAAAACCTTTCTTATCAAAAGAAGCTTAGGGCGCGTTCGAAACAGCGAGCTGTATAACGGAAGCTTTTCTTTCTATTCTGTGCACTCAACTAAAAGTATGCTTGGCTTTTAAATGCTGCTTTTGTTCTATGGGGATTAGAAAATATATGAATGTTTTAACTAAACTGTAGTATAATATTTAATATATATTTAAGAGGTAATTTTTATTAGCTACTATTATAGTTATTCTATTTTTCACCCTTTTACGGTTTAATTTGTATTTAAGGAACGAGCAAGAAGATGAGGTTATGGCTATTTATCAGTAGAGAATGGTGCTATACATCAAATTTTCACTTGACTTCATCACAGAACCTATCCCTTGATGTGAATTAGTGTTTTTAGTTGGAGTGTTTTGGAACACCAAAATCAAACTGAAGATTGCAAATTTCGGTCTGCAAAAATTAAACTGTAAATATGTTAAATACATGCTGAAAACAACATTGTTATGGGACTTGAATTCTTGCTTCTCTTAATGCTGTTTTCGATTCCATAACACTGAGAGTACAATCTAAAAGTTACCCCGTAGAGAGATCTAACCCATAAAATCCAAAAGTGACCAAAGCATGATTTGTCATTTTAAATCTTAGAGCCGGTTTACTTTTACTAGCTCTTCTGCACTCAAAGATATGCGGATACCACTTCAAGCTGGCATATCTGTTGTTACTCCGCAACAAGCAAAGCAACTTAGCTTGCGCGTCCCAAAAGGCAAGGATGCCCACATACTTAGCACACAATTCATGGCTTCCAAATCTGGGTTACCTCAAGTCTGTGGGTTGTATGGGCAGTTTCTAACTGCCACTTCTGATTGGATTGTATTGAAGTGTTCGTGCTACCTTTTTAGCGTGGATGTACCGCTCTGCGTTTGTGTATTTCGCTCAATGAACAGATATCGGATAAAGAATTTTTTTCGAAATATTTTTGTTATGTTTTTCCGAGGCTAGCTAGGTCCTCAACCTTTTCACTCAAGACATATACCTTTAGGATCATCAGTAGATAATCTGTTTCATATAATGTAATGGCAACGTGGGTCTTTTGCCTCTTGAACATTGTTAATCTTCTGAGGGCTTTATCTTTCTCAAAATAAAAAATAATCCTTGTGTCCGCTTAAGTAATGAATGTGGGAGGGACTACATTCCTAACAACGATCACACATAGTGAAGAAAAGTCTGCTATATGACTCATTTTACATACCCGTTGTAACGGCTCGAGAACACGAACCCACGCAGCATGTTTGAAATGTGGAAAAGTTCACACGAACAACAATAAACGTAAATCTAGTTTACGTTTTAACGCTTATCCTAAACGAAATTTACACTTTTTCTGCAGTAATCGTTTACTCTCTCTTAACGTTTCAATTGAATATGAATGAAGAAGAATTCAAAGGCTATTTACAGAAAATTCGAAATGTACCATTCAGATATAAAATACTTAAATTAAAGCTGTTTGAGCCATTTTTGAGAAAATAAGAAGTACGAAATTCTTCCCATGCAAAACCCTTTTTAGGGTGAGACATTTTCTTTAATATCTTTGCTTTAAAGGTGTTCTACTTTAATAATAAACTAGCTTTTTGTTCGGCTATATATTATTTCCAGCTATGCTGTTCACACACAGAGAGGGAGAGGGAGGGAGGGAGGGAGGGAGAGAAAGAGAGGCGCTCTTTTTATTTTCTGTACTATTTACCTATAGTAAGCAAAGCAAGTATTGCATCCGGCCCAAAAATTCCATACAGAGAATTCACCGGAAATACAATTTTACTCTGAATCCAAAAACACATTTTTGGAAATGTGTCCCTGTGTGTGTCTGTCTGTCTGAACAGCAGAACTCAGAAACAAAAAGTCGAATAAATAGCAAACTTGGTATTTGAGTTTAGTATCTTCCAAAGATGCGTCACGAAGTTTTTAAAGAAAATTCCCAACCCCAATAACCCTTTACATGGAAAATTTTTCGAAAATTTTGTTTTTCTAAAAAAAAAAGTCTATACGATTTTGATTAAAATAACATATATGAAAGATATTTACATGACAAATAAAATGTTTATCTTTAATTTTCTGGGAATAGCCTACGAAGTCTTCTTCATTCGAAAGTAATTTTGTATAATCTTGTATAACTTGTGAGTGTTAAGCGATAGATGAAAACGTACCACACAAAAAATGTAGATGTCTTTAAAGCACACAAGTTACCTAAAACAGATTTTTTTTTGTTTCTGAGATATCCGTTACTAAAGGTTCGAATTGTTCAATACTTGTCATTTTTTAAAGTCCCATCGATTTTCAGTGTTTCTCGCGATTGTAGGAAACAGTATGGAATTTTAAGGCCAGCATATAGCGTCCAGTTCTTACACATTTGACTATCCCGTTCTACATTTATTTATAACGAAATGTGTAATACAGCTATTTCTGTAAAGATTTATTTAGATTAAATGTGGTAGATAGAAAAATAATTTTTAGTAAGAATAGTTTGTATACCCAGTAATACAGATAGAGGACACAGTAAGTCATGTGAATGTATCACATCAGATCTTCAGAAAAAATACTCAAGCCCACGCACGTGTGTCTGTGAACAATATAAATAAAAAACCATGAAAACTGAAATGTATGTCTTGAATTTTCTGTGAATGGAAAAGTCTGAAACCCTCTTTATTCTGAAAGAAGAGATAAGACAGACAAAATCGCATTAAAACACACAGTTTATGTCAAAACTTTATGTGGTATTAACTATTTCCGGGATATTCTTTGTTATTAGCTTGAATTTTCCAGTTACTTTTTCAAGTGTAAGTCGCTATTCTTTTTTTTTCTCGTGGTCATGCATTGAGCAAGGAATTTCAAAGCTATCATATAACAATCCGCTTGTTAAAAATCAATCGCCTTCTTTTTATACTTACAACAAAAGGTGTAAATGCGTAATAAAACATGCTCTGATACAAGAATAAGCTTTTTGAAGAGTAGTTAGTAGAAGAGTGAGTGGAGAAAGTTATGTGACTGTACAAATCACATTTTTTCTACAGGCCCAGTAAAATCCTTACATACAATTTTCGGTTCAAGTCAAATACTTCTACCTTAGAGAAAGTGCTACTGTATGGCAATGAGGGCCTAATTCTAAACAGAGTTTGTGCTGGCATCTCTAACAGGGTACACATTGGAACGCTGCCCTACAAATCTCTAATACTTAGTGGCGTGAAAGGCTACCAGGCATACAAGTGCTGGCTGAAACATGTGAAGACAATGGCATTATGGTTTCTTCACCCTGGCAAAGGAAGGTACCATGTTGACCATTTGGATAAAGCTCTTTGGTTCCTAATCTCACAATGGAGCCCTTTTTGTGCAGACACCGCCATGTAGGTCAGTTGCACGGCTTCCCAAGGTTAGAATAAATAACAATCAAGGTATTGTCCGGAGAATCCGCCTGCGTGTGAATTGCATCATCAGCACAAAACCGTGACGTTAATTCAGGGGATCATTTATAACGCGGAACAACGAGACGGTTGGACAAAAACCAGTGGCACACTAGACAGCTACTGTGTTCAAATATTTCTCCACCCACACCTCAGCGGGCGTAGATTCCCCCAGAGCCATTAGTTTCATCCTGGGACAGGCCATTTTATTGTCCCTCAGTCGAAATTATAATTAACAACTAAATAATTGTACATGTTAGATCGTCTGGTTATAAGTCTGCCTTCCAAGGCAAGTTAAAGCGGAAGGAAAAGGTAAGGAATTTTTTTTTTGAAGGGAGGCATTATATGCACCACAGTAGCCATTCAAGAAGAGAACCCTAAGATGGAATTGTCACCGTGGAAACGTTTCTATGAGAGAGCTGGCGGACTCTGAATTATTCAACCAACTTTTTGCAATTCTAATTAGAGATGTAGGTCATGGTAGGCAAGAGAAGTAGTAAAAGGGTTTCAGAAATGCACCATAGGGGAAATAAACATCCAAACCTACAACTTCAAACCTTTTAGGACTTGAGGGACTTCGTCAAAAGGTACCGAAAGAAGGAATAAAGAAATCAGTTTTGTACTTTCTGTGCTACATTATTCACAGTAAATAGAGGGATGTTATATTGCAACCAAAATTTTGATGCTGAGATTTCATGAGGCCTCCTGAACCCAAAAAGAATTTCAATAAATAAAAAACTTGGTATTCAAGTTCAGCATCTTCCAAAGATGCTATATGAAGATTTTTAAGAAAATCCTCCCAATCCAAACCGTCCTTTATATAAAAAGTGTTATTATTTATTTTCTTAAAATAACTTTTACGATTTTAATTAAAATGCCATATACGAGGCACATCCAGAAAGTAAGTTCCCTATTTTTTAAAACAAAGAAAACTAGTTACATGAAAAACTTTATTGGCAACAGATGCAGCAATGTTTGAGCTATTTTTCGACATATTCACCAGATGAATTCAAACACTTGTCATATCGTAGGATCAACTTTTGTATTCCTGTGTCGTAGAAACCTGCTACCTGTGAATGGAACCAGCGTGTGACTGTCGTCTTCAGCTCTTTGTCGTTGTCAAAACGCTGAGCGGTGGACAGGAATTTCTAGAGGTGCAACAAAAGATGGAAATCTCTAGGAGCAAGATCAGGACTGTATGGTGGATAATCAAACAGCTCCTAGCCGAACTCCTGCAGAACAGTTGCTGTGCGCCGAGCCGTATGTGGACGAGCATTGCCATGTTGCAGCACACATTTGCAGTAAGCATTCCACGCCTCTTGTTTTTCTTATGGTACGTCGCAATTTCCCAGTGTTTCACAGTAACGGTCAGTGTTTACTGTTTCACCTCTGGGCAGGAAGTCAAAGAGCAGAATGTCTTTCCTGTTCCAGAACACCGTGCACATCACTTTCTGCACCGATACAGGAATTTTGTTTACATTTCGTCTTGACCGGAGATTCACTGTGACGCCAATGTATTGACTGCTGCTTGGTTTCCAGAGTAAAGTGTGAAATCCACGTCTAATCGCCCATGACGTTCCTGTCGAGGAACTCGTGCTCCTCCTAAGTGTTTCGTTTTGTGCTCGGGTGTCAGGTTTTTCGGCACCACCTGGCACACAACTTCCTGAACAGCAGTTGCTTGGTGACAATTTCATGCAACAAGGATCGCGATATCTACAGAAAATGGCTGCTGAGCTCCGCAATCGTGAAGCGACGGTTCTCCACGATGCGCTGCCGCACCAGCCTAACAAGGTCATCATTGACGAGAGACGGTCGCCCACTGCGCATCACTGCATTGTCATCATGGACAGTGTGACGACCTTCGGAAAACTGCCTATACCAGCGACGCACCATCTGTTTGTTCATGATGTTCGGCCCGTAGGCCTGACAGACATGACGATCAGTTTCGATCTGCGCTGTTTTGTGCAGAAAGGAACTTAATCGCTGACTGAATCTCGCAAGTGGCGAAAGAACGAATAAGAACCGCCATTTCGGGCCACTGCTGCCGCGCTACTGGCACCAGGTGGGACATATGATTGATATTCATAGATTTGTACGCATGCACAAATTTCCCGACTAAATACGTTTAGTTTAAAGGGAAACTTGATTTCTGGATGCGCCTCGTATTTAAGATATTTGCATAACAAATAAAATGTACATCTTGAATTTTCTGTGAACAGCCTATAAAGCCATCTTCATCTTAAATATCTTTTGTGTAATAGGTAAACCGTAAAAGATGCCAAAATCTTACAACACAACAAATATAGCTCTCGTTAGAGCACACAATTTCTGTCAAAATTTCTTGTGGTGTTACCAGATATTCTTTGTTATAGTTTGAATTTTAAAATACTTATATTTCTCTCAAGTGGAAAATTCCTATTCGTTTATTCTCGGTCATGCAAACAGCATGGAATTTCAAAGCCATCATATAGAGACATGCTCTTTAAAAAGGAATAAGGCGTCCTTGGAATCATCAGTGGTCGTATCTCTCTCTTTTCCTCTCTCCAGGACTAAGGTGTCCTTAGCGTCAACAGTAGTGGTATCTCTCTCTCTCTCTCCCTCCAGAAATAAGATGTTCTTAGCGTCAACAATGGTGGTATCTTTTTCCCTCTTTCTCTCTATGAATGAGGCGTCCTTAGCGTCAACAATTAGGGTATTCCATTCTCTCTCCCCAGGAATAAGGCGTCCTTAGCTTAACAGTAGTGATATCTCTCTGTTCCACCAGGAATAAGGTGTCCTTAGTGTCAACAGTAGTGCTATCTCTCTCTTCCACCAGGAATAAGGTGTCCTTAGCGTCAACAGTAGTGATATCTCTCTCTCCCACCAGGGATAAGGGGTCCTTAGCGTCAACAGTAGTGATATCTCCCTGTTCCACCAGGAATAAGGTGTCCTTAGTGTCAACAGTAGTGATTATCTCTCTCTCCCGCCAGGAATAAGGTGTCATTAGCGTCAACAGTAGTGATATCTCTCTCTCCCACCAGGAATAAGGGGTCCTTAGCGTCAACAGTAGTGATATCTCTCTGTTCCACCAGGAATAAGGTGTCCTTAGTGTAAACAGTAGTGATATCTCTCTCTTCCACCAGGAATAAGGTGTCCTTAGTGTCAACAGTAGTGATATCTCTCTCTTCCACCAGGAATAAGGTGTCCTTAGCGTCAACAGTAGTGATATGTCTCTCTCCCACCAGGAATAAGGCGTCATTAGCGTCAACAGTAGTGATATCTCTCTCTCTTTCTCCAGGAATAAGGTGTCCTTAGCGTCAAAAGTGCTGGCTACTCTCTCCCTCTCTCTCCAGGAGTGACGTGTCCTTAACGGCAACAGCAGTCGTATATATATCTTTCCTTCTCTCCAGAAAAAAGGCGTCCGTAGCATCAACATTGGAAACAGTGGTGGTATGTCTCTCTCTTTCTCTCTCTGCAGGAATAAGGCGCCCTTAACGCCAATAGTGGTGGTATCTCCCCCTCTCCCGTCCTTCACCCCTCCCTCTCTCTCTCTCTCAAAATAAGGCATCCTTAGCGCCAAAAATGCTTGTATTTCTCTCTCTCTCTCTTTCTCTCTCCCTCCAAGAATAAGTTTTCCTTAGTGTCAACAGTGGTAGTATCTCTATATCCATCTCTCTCTCCCCCTCTCCAGGAATAAGACATCCTTAGCGTCAATAATGGTGGTATCTCTTCTCTCTCCCTACCTCCCTCCAGGTATAAACCGCCTCGTAAACAGTGTGGTATGCTGGAGTTTATTTATTAATTCCATGTACAAAAGCTTTTCCTGGTTGATTATTAAGTTTTTTATTTAGATATCTTAACCTAAAATGCTAAAATTATTCCAAGATATAAATATAAGTTTATATTATATATATTTATATATAAGGAAAAAAGGCACCCTCAGCGTCAATAAATTGTGGCATGTCTGTCTCTCTCTCCCCAGGAATAAGGCGTCCTTAGGTCTGTGTTTCATTCTGTACTCACGAGGGATACAATTAATCTAGAACGCTCAGAATCGCAAGAAAATCCGTCGAAATAGAACTTCAATAACTAGCTTTTTAATGCGTTAGTCAGCACTTTTTTTCTGCTTCAGGCAGTATACAACATTAAACAAGTGATATTCCCTTTGACTTAAGGCATCATATACATAAGAAACCAAAATTATCTTCTGAGTAGCTTGATATTTTTACTATTAATGCAAAACATAAATAAAATGGAACCTAGGACATTTTATTGGGGCAATAAAACAGTTTCTGTTATATTCAGTGTTTTTATCTGTAATTAAGAATTGATATGCTAATACAAAACACTGCTTTTAGCAGACGACTTATTATACTTGTCCTAAATGTTTATTTTTAACTTAAAGATCATTATAACATTGTTTAGTCATTAATTAATTCTAATTAGTTCATGGGACAAAATTGTTTTAATATCTGTGTAGAATTTTTCAACTTCAGGAATGTAAGTTATGGAAAATATTTAATCGAAAAATAACTACTTGATATTATTAATCATTGTGCCACAGTTTTATCTAGCGCTCATAAAAGTTTCAAGTGTGTACTTGAAATACTGTGGTACGAAGAGCATTCTGAATTGTAAACAATTCTGGAAGAAGAGGTGAAAACGCTGCTTTGAACATACAAGGGCTGATCAATAAAGGCTGAGACTATTTTTTTTCACAGATATTTATTACTCCATTTCAATGTTGACATGGTCTTTTTCAAATTAGTCCTCTCCTACTTGAATGCACATTTTATAGCGTCTCTGCCAGTCCTCGAACACATGGTACAGGCCATTCTTTGTCAGGTCTTTGAGAATCGCCTCACTTTTCTTCAGCACTGCTTCAGTGCTCTCAAATCGAATGCCCCGGAGCTTTGCCTTTAGTGATGGGAATAAAAAGAAATCACAGGGGACAAGTTTGGGCTATAAGGCAGATGCGGCACACAGGTAATGTTGAATTTAGCCAAAAATTCCTGAACTTGATTTGCAACGTGAGACCGCACGTTGTTGTGATAAGTTCTGGATGTTTCCTTGCAATGTGCTTCCTCGGTGTAGCCAATACTGACGTGTAGTACGCTGCTGTAACAGTGGTGTGAGTGGGAACAACAATCACAGCAGCTGTGTTGATGTTGACTTCAGTCATAGCAGCAGCCGAAGCACCAGGCCCACCTTGCTTAGCACAGAGGACTCGCTCTACTTTGAAGTCTTTGAACCACCTAAACACTGTTGCACGAGGTAGTGCATCTTCACCGTATGCTTGCTTCAGCTTTTCCAAAGTTTCAGAGGCTGTATGGTTTAAACGAAAACAGAATTTTATTGCTCCTCTCGTGTCACCTTGATTTTGTGGTATGCGAAATTTAACTAGGGTCAACAATATACAGCTTTACTACCAACCTAGGCCGGCCCTCGTAGCCGTGGTCGCTGGAGTGGTCGCTCCGGCGCTCCGCCAAGCTGAGGGTCGCGGGTTCGAGTCCCGCCTTGGGCATGGGTGTTTGTGTGTGTGTGTGTGTGTGTGTGTTGCGGAAATAAGCGCTATAAAACAGAAAAACAAGGTAGTATAATCTGGGAACGACAAGGGAAAAAAAAAAAAACTACCGATACGAAAGTGCTGCCGCCTATGGACATTATACATGAAACCCCGCTCTTTTCAAATATTCACGGTAGAGACAGGAAACTCTCAAGAAAGGTACAGGAAAAAATCAATCTCAGTCTTTATTGATCAGCCCTCGTATAATTTTCCAATCTCAGAATATTTAAATGGCCATTTGAACTTTAAAAATGAACACAGATGTGCTGCACAAAAATAGAAGGAAGAAACAGATTGAAAAAGAACAAGTATTGTAGCTTATATGGGTATATGCGAAATTTCAATAATGAAGACTGAGTTAGTCCTTTGTTTAAGTATTCTTAAATAATACAAAATATAACTTACCGAAAAATGACTTCGACTATCAGTTTTCAATGGTGGAGTTGTAGATGTCAGAATTGACATTTCCACTGAAACCAGAGATTTAAAAAAAATTAGCAATGAAACAAATGCATAATGTTTTTCAGAATCCATAGAATGTTAACTCCTCCACTACAAAGGCAGTGTCAGACAACTACCATAATAATAATGTAGCTCAATGAAAAGACCTTAGATTTCCCGGCCAATAGAAAGGAGAAACAAGAGCTTGGAAAGTTAAGATTAAGAACTTGTGTCTTATAAGTCTGAACAAATAAGTAGTATATATTTCAATTTTTGCAGTAAATACTCCGTTTGGTGAAAATATCTACGTATTTTAAAAGAATTGTACTCATAATGCTAAGAATAAGAGCTAGTAAGTATATTCTCAGGTTTACGAGGTCAATCGTTTCTCGTCTTGAGCATGGCTTAATGCAGAGATTCATTTTTCATTGTATTTTAATTTGTGTTCCTTAAACTGTAGAATTTATGAGCTAAAATTTTTCAAAATCCTTTATCGCTTTACTAACATAACCTAAAGGAAGTACTGAAAGATAAATTATTAATTTCCTATTAATTTACATAGTAATGTACAATACTAATTACAAAATGCAGTTACCCTCAACTTTATGAGGAAATTTTAGGTAAAAATTACATAATTTTGCTTGTGGGAATGTCACCTAGGATT
The DNA here is from genome assembly GCA_030765065.1 of Deroplatys truncata. NCBI lineage: Eukaryota > Metazoa > Arthropoda > Insecta > Mantodea > Mantidae > Deroplatys > Deroplatys truncata. The sequence continues at coordinate 263,510,758 of CM060975.1, read as the reverse complement.
CGTCCTGTAAAAACCCTTTTTGAAAAATAAAAGTTAGCTTTTACAGACATGTAGGAAATTCAATACGTAAGTAAGCTTCTTAGCAATAGCTTTAAACTATTTTATCTACTACTGTTACGAAAGTGCACGATTTGGTGATCCCATTCAGGCAACAAAAGCTAATTACTACATCTGACTTCAAAGCGTGTTTTAAGTGTGTTGCGTTATATGCAGATTTGCGTTTTATAAGAACAGATATAACGGTTAACTTTTGTTCCCTACACTGAAATAGAGTTTTCTAGATTTTGCAGTAAGTAACAAAAAAAATCCTAATCTGATACATTCACATGATTTTCTCTACCCTCTATCGTTTATCAGTGGGTATACAAATTATTTTTACCAAAGTTTATTTATCTATCTACCTCATTTTAATCAAGATAAACCGCTGCAGAAATAGCTACATTACACATTTGTTAGGATACAAAGAGAACAGGATAGTAAACTGTTTAAAAACTGGAGCTATATGCCGGCCTTAAAATTACGTACTGTTTCCAAGCTACTGCGAGAAACAACTGAAAATCGACGGACTTAAAGAGGTGTCAAAATATTGAACAAATCGAGCCATTAATAATGGATATCTGAGGAATGGCTCCTGCCACAAAAAAGTTATTTGAAATAAATTATGTTTTAAACAGATCTAAGTTTTTTGTACAGTACGTTAACGTCTGTTAACGTTTGTCAGTTATACAAGATTAATCAAAATTCCTTCCGAAGAAAGAGGACATTCAAGATATACACTTTATTTATCATATAAATGTGTTTAATACTGGTATTTTAATAAAAATCATTATAGCCATTGTTTAGAAAATAAAATATTTCGATAAATGTTCCATGTAAAGGGTAGTTTGGGGTGGGAGTTTTCTTCAAAATCTTTATTTCACAGCATTGGAAGGTACTGAATCTAAATACCAAGTTTGGTATATGTCCGACTTTTCGTTTTTGAGTTGTACTGTTCTCTCTCTCACACACATACACGCACAGACAGTTTTCTAAAAATGTTTTTTTTCATGTATTTATGTAAGAGGCCTCAAAACATATATTTCCGCTGAAATCTCGGTACCGAACTTTTAGATGGAATGCAATACTTTCTCTACCCTACTATGCACGTGGCAGAGAAAGTAAAAATGTACGTTCTACTGCTTCCACGATTGCAACTGGTGGACTGTCAAATTCACCTTCTTCGCCCATTTTCACTTTTATCTAAAATAAGAACCACAACTATGTTTACTGGTTTCTCTTGTTACCAGCAAACTATTTCTCAATTTTATAAATGTAAAGGATTAAGTAGACTTTGTTCAATCGAATAAACTGTAATTGATTATAAATTTATTTCCTGAATTTTGAAAATAAATTTCGGTGATATACAAATGTAGATAAAATATTGTATAATACACATTACAAAATAAGCCTCAGTAACTCGTCGAATAAACGGCAATTTATAAAAAATAAATTTCCCAAAGTTTTAAAATAAGCTTGGGTATTAAAATCGTCCCTTCGGTCGTGTTTTACATTGACCGCACCCATTAATAGGGTTTATCTGTTACTTCTCTACTATGTACAGTAAGTAGAGTATTACATTCCACCCAAAAATTCGATATCGAGATTTAAGCGGAAATACATGTTTTGGGGACTCCTGAATCCAAAATAAGGCATTTCTGGAAACGTGTCCGTGTGTGTCTGTGAACACGGTAACTAAAAACGAAAAGTCGGATAAATACCAAACTTGGCATTTAGGCTCAATAGCTTCCAGAGATGTGGCACAAACATTTTCAACAAAATCCCCCAACCCCAAACTACCCTTAACATGAAAGATTTTTCGAATTTTTTTATTTTCTGAAAACTGGCGTTAACAATACTTATTAAAATACAATATAGGAACGATACTTATATGACAAATAAAATGCATACCTTGAATTTTCTGGAAATAGCCTGTGAATTCCTCTTCATTCGTAAGGAATTTTGTGGAATCTTGTATAACATGAAAAGGTTAAGGGATAAACGAAAACGTACCACACAAGAAATGTAGGTCTTATTAAAACATACAATTTATTTCAAATAACTTTTTTTGTAGCATCAGCCATTTCCGAGATATCCGTTATTAATGATTCGAATTGTTCAATACTTAGCCACTCTTTTTAAGTCCTCGCAACATTCAGTTGTTTCTTGCGAATCCATTGAAATATTATGAAGTTTTAAGGCTAGCATATAGCGTCCAGTTAAACATTAGAATATCGCTGTTCCCTTTATACCTATAAGAAATGTGTAATATAGCTATTTCTGCAAATATTTATTTGGATTAAAATGAACTAGACTGGTTTGTATACTATAGAGAGTAGAGAAAGTCATGTGAATGTATCACATCAGATTTTTTTTCTTTGTATCACTTGTATAGCCCCTTTAAATTCTACGGTCACATCGAGGTTTTGAGTTGAGGAGCAATTTGCTGATTGTAGGTTCTTTAACAATGTTCTTTTTCTCTTAATCAGCTCTAATTTAAACGCACTCACATTCACTCCTATATGCATACTTACTGACCATGTCGAAGTTAGGGGTATATTCTGAATAAAGAAGAACTGTAGTATATTACTTAAGTCTTAATAAACATAGAGAGAATCTTCATTTTACAGCAAATGTAATTCTGGATTTTAATTTTAATATTATTGTTTTATTTTAAAATCATATGTATTGGCTTACATTCCAATAATGAACACAGACTGCAGATTTCAAGTGAACAACCTCTTGTCTTCTTGAGATCCCGCGAAAGGTGGTAATGCATTTTCAGAACAAGTTACATTTCCAGGTCGTCTCTTCTGCTCAAAAGTTCACAAAAGGAACGAAGGGGTTGTTACTGCCTTAGGGTACAACCTGTCGTCACAATAGCGATGACTTAATCAGACGTAGTGGAACTAATCTCTGTTCCAAGTTTGGTATCTGTCCTTTCCCACCGCAGTGAGTTTCCAACAGGCCCATTGTCACCCTGTCACAGGTTAACAGATGTCTTTATCCGGTAATCTCTGCATAGGACGACCAAGCCGCAACTTGACATCTGCGATGGTTGTTCATAAAAGTATGAAGAAGCCATAATGTTTTCTGGGAATTTCTTCGAGACTCTGTATAGCAGCACATACATGTCATTTGCAGTAAAAATTTAATAATATAACTAATATAATTGTTCTGAAAATGACAAAGAAGAAGAAGAACCTATGAGACAAAAGATAAACGATGTAAAAGGATATGATTTGTGAAATTACCCAACCAAACTATTTATTTGATTTATGAATTTAGCCTTAGAAAGTAATATTAAGTTAAAGTGATTTAATATGTAGTGAATTATTATATTGTTATATTAGAAATTTGAGATTTGAAATGTAAATAAAATTATAGTATGTTATTAAAAATATGTAACATAGAAAACGAGATTCTACGCGTTATAGGGAGAATAACACTCAAGGAATTTTTTTTCTTGACAAGATGCCTTAAATGAAAAAGGATGCGACATATGTTAAGGGAATTAATACTTATCCTACCACAATAGCGCAGAGCAAAAGGACAATGCGGTATAATAACATACCAAAGATATTTGTATTCTTAATATTTACATTGCACAATACGGTTACGAATTTAAAATATCTTGATAAACTGAATTAAATAAAATTTCATGACATGTAACAAATAGAATAGACACTTATCAAGAAAATTTAGATCTCTGGGGTATTATTATACGAGGCGTAAACAATATTTAACGGATGGTAGGCCCGAATGACGTTTCACACCTGCAGCGCTGTCTACCGTTTCCTTTGGAACCTAGCGCAGTGTTGGTGTGACGCAGTAGGCGTTTGCCAGTCGGTGACAGCAGATCGCAATGACTGCGACAATCGTAAATCCCGCCAGCTGTGAAGTGCGCGGTGTGATTAGATTTTTGCTGGCAGAAGCATCGTCAGCTGCGGACATCCATCGTGAGTTATGTCTCGTGTATGGACCGGACATAATGAGTAAAAAACAGGTTCTTTGACAGTGAAGAACACAGGATGAACAGCGGAGTGGTAGGCCCAGTATTTGTACCGACGACATCGTTGAGCAAGTGAACCAAAAACTTCGAAGTGATCGGCGTTTGACGATTAGTGGTCTGGCTGATGAATTCCCAAATGTTGCTCGAACCACACTTTACAAGGATTGTCACTGAACACTTTGGATACTGGAAACTTTGTGCGAGGTGGGCGACGAAACTGCTCACCGGTTAGCTCAAAGAGCAATGAATGGGTAGTGCACGACAGTTTTTGGAGCGCTGTAGACAAGATGGAGATGGTTTGTTTTCCCACATTGTTACGGGCGACGAGACATGGATAGCGTACACCAACGCAGAATCGAAACAACAGTCAATGCAGTGGCGCGTTCCGGTTCACTCAAACTAAAAAAGTGTAAACAATCACCGTACACTAATCGCAAAATGATGACTACCGTGTTTTGGGACGAAAAGGGCGTCCTTTTGATTGATTTATGGACCGTGGGTCAACAATTACAGCTGACGTGTACTGTGCAACGCTTAACAAATGAGACGTGTGATCCAAAATCGACGCTGGAAGAAACTGTCATCTGGCACCATCCTCATGCATGACAACGCACGCTTGCACACCGCTGCCAAAACCAAAGCGAAGATTCAAGAGTTTTGTTGGGAACTCTTTGACCCACCCCAGGTGGCAGACTTCTATGCCGAGGGGTTAATGTTGCTGTGCAGCGTTACAGCAAGTGCATAGATGTGAACGGCGAATATGTGGAAGAGTAAAGTATATATGTAGGCATATATTACTGTCAATAAAAACCTTCTGTCGTGAGCGATGTTGTTATTATGACCAAACCGACCTTAGTTTTGGAATACCCTCGTAAATTTCCTAATACGTATTATAAGTAAAAATGAGCAATGATACTTGAGGGCAACAAAGCACATTCTGTAGAAGTGGATTCGAAGCTTTTGGCTCTGTCGCAGTGCACATGGGCTTGGGGCCCCAGTCGACAGCCCAGTCAGGCAGCATTATGATCGAATGTGGTAACTGAAGGATCAGTATTACCAGCAGGTTTCAAAACTTCCTGATAAAAGTCGTTTAGTCGCAAGCTGATAATTACTTCACTACATTAATAATAGTCTTCCCCTTATGCTTCTGACGGATATATGGTAGAGAATTTCACGATAGAAGCAACTGGAGTAGAATAGAATGTAAAAGGAAATTGCTCACTTCCACTGGTAAACTTGTTTATTGATAAACTTGGCCAAGATCATAACTACGGCTCTGAAGCGCTCGAATCATTAAGTGATCAGGAAGGAATTTTATCTTATACGCTTATGTCGCGTACACATGGAGATAAGTGCGTCAAGTGAGGAACTCTGAGATGTCTTGTAGATGTTCAGTTACGCAAAGCTCGAACATTTGTTGAGGTGGCGGACACTTTGAACCCGTTGCTGTTAAACAACTAGAATTTGGTTAATCGCAACATTTCCAACTCTGCCCTCCAAGTTGGCAATTGCCACGCTTAGCGCGATGCAAAAAGTGATGAGTTGTTAGTGAATGATTGCTCATAATGAATCCTTCGCTCTTGCTTTACACTTCAGAACCAAAACAGTTTATCCGTTTAGTCTCTGCTGTCTATCACTGAGATAAACATTAGCACCTAGGTTCATGGTGTTAGGAAAATTATAAGGGCGAAAAAATGGCTTTCATTTTATTGAGTACCAAATCCAGTTTAACTTCTCTCTCAATTATCTCTTAATTAAGGAGTAATAGGTTTATAACCGAAAGAGTAAGTCAGCTGTAATAATGACGTATTTATCAATTTTAAACACTAAGAACCAAGACATTTATAAAACTTTTTTACTTTCTCTACTACGACACAGTAGGTAGAGAAGGTATTGCATTCCAAAATTTCGATACTAGAATTTAACCGGAATAGATGTTTTAAGGATCTCTGAATCCAAATAAAGCATTTTCGCATGTCCGCGCGCGCGCGTGTGTCTGTGAACAACATAACTCAGAAACGAAAAGTCGGATAAATACCAAACTTGGCATTTTATCCTCTAAAGATGCGACACGAAGATTTTCAAGAAAATCCCCCAATCCAATCTACCCTTTACATGGAACTTTTTTGGAATTTTTTATTTTATAATTTTGACTTTGATTAAAATGCCATATGTGAAATATATTTACGTGGCAAATAAAATGTATATCTTGAATTTTCTGGGTATAGCCTAGGAAGTCTTTATTCAGATGGAATTTTGTATAATCTTGCATAACTGGTAAACGTTAAGCGATAGACGAAAACGTACCACACAAAACTCTTTAAAACACACAGTTTGCTTAAAATAAGCTTATTTTTGTGGCATAAATCGTTTCTGAGACATCCGTTATTAAAGGTTAGAATTGTGCAATGTTTGTCATTCTTTTTAAGGCCCATCGATTTTCAGTTGTATCTCGCAATTGCATGGAAACCGTATGGAATTTCAAGGTCAGCATATAGCATCTAGCTCTTAAAAACATATGATATCGCTGCTCTCTTGTTTGTATCTATAGCGAAATGTGTAATGTGGCCATTTTTGCTAAGGTTTATTTGGATTAAATTGTAATAGATAGGAAAATACCCTATATACCCACCAATAAACGATAGAGGGTAGAAAAGTCATGTGAATGTATCAAATCAGATTTTTTATTGTACAGTGATTCGTTGTAGTTTTATCAGTGTAAAGCAGGCTTTACAATTGTAGAATGTTTTATATCGGCATTTTAGTTTTGTATTGTCAGATGGCGGGTCGTCTTCTTAGTGAAGTGGTAGGTAGATGCTTCCCAAGCGGGAGACCCGGGTTGGATTCCCGGTACTGGCCTGGGGATTTTCTCTCACTGTTACAGGGTGCCTCAGCCTCGTTAGGTCCCTGAGGGCCAATTGAGCACATACATGATTGAAAAGCAGTGGCTCCATCGAGAAGACCGCATATACCAGCAGGGAGAGACCCGGGGCGCTAACCACGCCCCACCCTCCAGTGCTGCACCCCATTGATGACCAGGCAGAGGGGTTTTAGTAAGTAAACCATAAAGTTAAGAACGCACCGAGGAATGGTGTGAGAGTTCTCTGTAAACAAATATGGTGTACAGTTGGCAGGTAGTGCACCCTACTTCGAAAGCAGTTGGCCAGATCTAAGGAGTATTAGAAGAAAGAAAAAAATGCATGTTTAGCTATTGAAAATGTGCAATAACCTCATGGTTTAATTAAGGCATTAATATACAGAAATTGAGTTACATTGTCTTTTGTTACTTTCTCTACTACGTATAATAAGTAGGGGAAGTATTGCCTTCCACCCAAAAATTCGATACCGAAATTTCATGAAGTACATATTTTGAGTCCACCTGAATCTAAATAAAGCATTTATGGAAATATGTCCGTGTGTGTGTCTGTCAGTCTGTGAACAGCATAATTGAAAAACGAAAAGTCGGATAAATACCAAACTTTCTACTGAGCTTACTAGCTTCCAAAGATGAGACACGGACATTTTCAAGAAAATCCCCCACCCCAGACTACCCTTTACTAGAAATTTTTTAGAAAATGTTTTCTCTCCAAAATGTTTCAAACAATTTTTATTAAAATATCATAATATGTTTAAGATATTTTCATGGTAAATGAAGTACACATCTAGAATTTTCTGGGAATGCCCCCAAAAAGTGTTCATTCTGAATGATTTTCGTATAACTGGTAAACCGTGAGAAATAGACAAAATCTTACCACACAAAAAATGTAGATCTCGTTAAAACACATAATTCATGCCATGTACATTTTTTTTGTAGAGTGAAAATTTTCCAAGGTATTCCTAGTTATTTATTTGAATTTCCCAATTTAAAGGTCTTCATCTTTGCCAACGTTTAATGCTAGATTTGAACGATGAACAATGAATGATTTATGTGCTCAATTAGCTCATAAGAATGGATTGCTTTAATTCATTACTAGAGTATCTGTGCCATAATGAGGTTCACAAAATCTTGTGATATTAACGCAAATAAGAGGACCATCTGGAACAAGACAATAAATATTAGGAATCTGGCAGACATTCACACATTTTTTGTATTCAACCATGCTTGAATAATCGTTCTCCGTTAGCTTAATGCAGTTCTGGACACTGTGAACTATATACGGTACCCAGATTCATGATTATAGGCTACTATGCACACCAGGCTAACTTTAATGTCTGCTGAGCTTATGTAATTATGTAAGCATTATGTATTATTTCTTTGAACCCTTTATGCAGTTAACAGAAAATTCGGGCTGGCGATTGCTAAGATATATTACACCATTAGCATACAGTTACGTGAAAATGATTTTGTCAGTTTAGGAGTGCGGCAGTTTGGAATGTCGAACAGTCAATCGTTTCCTTAGTGCTAAACCAGTTTTCCTGTTGCCTTCCTTGCTACTGAAATAGGTGTACACATTTGATCAAGTTAACCCCACTGGAGGTTATGAACTTATCTGATGAAGCTCGTAACATCAAATGGGATTTATTAATACTATACCATGAATAAAACGTAACCGATTATGTAAATTATAATTTCTTTCTTACTTGTGTTGGTTAAAATCGAATCATCCATGTGTCACCTGTCAGATCACGGCATATTAAATGAATGAAAAATTGAATGTGTTACAATACTAATCAATGCCACCAACAGTGGAATGAAAAAATAAGCTACGAGGTGTGATCAGAAACTATGTTACATGGCCGATTTTCCTGAAGTTTTGTCCATTATAGAGAAATTAGTAATGTGCGGTGTTTCAAATATATGCGGTTGGCAGCTGTGCAGAGTTACAGCCACCCGCCACCTATAACAATAGTTGTAGGTAAACACAAATGCTGACTCGTTTGGAAACTGGTATCCGTTATTTGATTTCTGTGGGCGAAACATGTAACGTGGCTGAACTTCACCGGCAGCTGGTAGAGGTTTACGGAGGAAGAGACTGTAATGTCTCGTCAGCATGTCGCAGAATGGTGTCGAAAGTTTACGGGCGGTAGAGAAAACATCACCGACGAGGTCGCAGTGGCCGACTAACACGGCATCAACAAATTTGAACACAGCTCGCGTGGAAGAGTTGATTTAAGACAACTGGAGGATCACCTTACAGCATATGAAGGTAGAATTGGGAATGTCTTTCGGAAGCGTTCGTCACATTATTCACAATATTCTGTAGTACCGGAAAGTTTGTTCTTGATGGGTTCCACGAAATCTGTCCAAACAACACAAGGAGAAGCGCAATGGGGCAAGTCTGCAACTTTTCCAACGGTTCTCCACAGAAGGGAGCAGTTTTCTTCACATTGTCACGGGTGATGAAACATGGATCCTCCACTACACCCCCAGCAGTAAGCGGTCGTCAATGGAGTGGAAACGCCCCTCCTCTCTAAAGACAAAGAGGTTTAAGATGATGCCATCTACCGGGAATGTGATGGCTACAGTATTTTGGGACAGTGCTGCTGTCATACGCGTGGAGTTTTTGGAAAGAGGGCACACAGTGACCGCTGCCAATAGAGCGAGACCTTGACACTATTATGAAAAGCAATCAGGAGGAAACGGCTAGAAATTCTCACCGAGGGCGTCATTCTTCTTCACGATAAAGCGCGACCTCATACAACCCAGAACACCACCACGCTGTTGAAGCATTTTCGTTGGGACAACATCGACCACCCTCCTTACAGCCCGCACCTCGCTCTAAGCGACTTTTACCTTTATACTTACTTGAAGGAGCACCTAGAAGGCCGACGATTCGCTTCAGACGAGGTGAAACACTTAGCGACAACGTGGCTAAACACGCATGGACAGGAGTTTTACTAGGATGGAATATTCAAACTCATCCATGAAGCGACAAGCGCCTAAACCGATATAGGGACTATGTCGAAATATAACCAAATGTATGTACTGTCAGTTGGCTGTATTGTTTTGTATGAAAGAAAATTTGCACGTTTCACTGCGGGCTTTGTAACCTTAGTTTCTGACCACCCTTCGTAAAACCAGAATACAACAAAGGCTTCTTCTTCCAAGAACATAATTTTATTGGAAAATTGACACTATTTGATTAAAATCAAGGCTGGATGACGTAGCCTAATAATCACTGCATACAGATATTATTACAGTTCATAAATAGCTGTCGTTTTATCCGATAAAATAGCTATGTAAGTACATTATAAGATAAACGACCATGATTGGTCGATATCCGAGGCATTGCTAAAAGTTATTTGTCAATATCAAATCTTCCATCGCCATTACAACAAAAACAAGAGCCAGACATTCAGATTACGCCAATCCCCTCTCATATTGTTTACACTAATCGTAGCAAGCTTACAACTTTCTTACTCATATATGTTCACATTTCCCGAGATTTGTCTGAAATCAATCACACACAACTACATGAGAATGAGTGGGTTAATTAGACAAACAAGAAAGTATTACAGATATAAAACACTATCGCAAGCTGGATAGGAATCAGCAAGATGACCGTACCCTGGCAGTACTAAGTACAGTACAAATAATGTCCTGCCCACCTCAGTGGTGTGAGGTGTGTGTGTTTACACATTCAACAAGTACCGTGTTCGAAGTTTGGTTAAGGCGAGTTACCTGGATAAGGTGTTTTCCGAAGGATAGTCGTACAACTCTGCTCTGGGGACCTCGGTCCGATTTAAGCATCATTTCAACCATTCGTTCATTCAGTCCGATACGACCTACCCGGTTAAAGGACTTTGAACTTTAAGCAAGAAAAAATATGTCCTATTGAAGCAGCAAAGAACAGTGATAAGGGCAGTCCTGAATATTCTGATCAAGTAATTGCATGCTTACACGAAATTAATTTTTCTATGTGTATATTTTTTCATTGCCCATTCTGTGCTTACATTACACATAGACATCAGAGTGGAGGAGCAACCTTTGCCAATCCTTTATTTAAGTACTGTTTATCCTGCCATGTACAGTGTACAAGAATAAAAATGTTCAGTCTTGAGCTCTAAGAGGTCACAAGTGAATCCATCAGAACGAATTCAATATAGCAGGATTTATGTTGGATGAGACTTTCAAGATTGTTTCTTGATAATGCAAATAATTTGGTTTCTCACTCAGAGCAAGCTTTCCATTCCTCCAGAAACGACGTCATTTTTATACTTGTATATAATATTTCCAGGTTAAGATTGGACTTCTTGCAATAACTAAGGTTTTTAGTAGTTTTTGTTCGTATTGAGGCAGTATTTTATATCACAACACTGTGAATGCCAGAGTGATTGTAGTGTGAACTAACATTATTGTAAGACAATGATTTTAGATGTTTGTTAGCCATAAGCATTGTTAAGAAATAAGTTTACACTGCCTCCTGAAACTGACAATAGAGTGGGTAACAATGAAGCGAGGGGATGAGTTGTTTATCACTAAGAAGAGACAAAGAAATGACGTCAGGGTAGCTTGCCTTTCTTTAGAAATGGAGGGAATATCTTCCCTAGAGCATATGTGTTAGTAATTATGATTGGCTGACAAAACAGACGCTAATGTTGGCGCGATTTAGTAACCAATAACAGCTCTATTATAAAGTTTAGGCATTTCGAGGTGAAGGAGTATATATTCTGGAGCCATAAGCATGTTTCACGTAGTTCAAAAGAATCATTCGCGAGGTTCACATCACGCAGTTCTACAGAATCATTCACGAGGTACACGTCGCGCAGTTCTACAGAATCATTCACGAGGTACACGTCGCGCAGTTCTACAGAATCATTCGCGAGGTTCACATCACGCAGTTCTACAGAATCATTCACGAGGTACACGTCGCGCAGTTGTAAGGAATCTTTCGTGGAGTGCACGTCATACAGTTTGGATGAATCTCTCGCGTCGTAAAGTTAGTTACAAAATGTGAAGTACGCGGCAAATAATACGAGAGTAATTACATTCGGAAATATAACAGTTTCAGTCAGGCGTGTATAAAGATTAAAGATGTGAACTATTAATTAAATGTGACGGCAATAAAAGTGTAAAAACAAATTCTTTTATCAGTGTTATCTTTCAGTAACAACTCCTTTCCGTTTACACGCCCTGCTCAGAGATATTTGCTCGACTGAGTAATAATAGCTAGCCGGAGGACAAAGAAAGCAAATTTTTTTAAAACAAATAAAACAATAACAGGCGCTCAGCAAATAAGATAACACGAAAAGATTACTGCGACAATATTTGATACAAAGACCAAATTCTGTTACAACAATATGGAATATAATTATATCTTGGACGATGAATAATACTGAGGGAATCATAAAATTAAACATTTCTTAAACATATATATCTTATGTTAAGAGTCCATTTTACAAAAGTGCAACCTTTATTGCATTGTTTTTGTAAAACACAGTTCTTTCATCCAAATACCCAATACAAATTCAAACATTTAATTTAAACAATACTAAACATATTTTTACTTTCTCTACCTCTATCCATAATGCGTAAAGGAAGTCCTGTATTTCCAAAAGATATATTATCAAAACTTAATTGGAAATACATGTTTTGAGGTTCACGGAACAAAAAAAAAGCTTTATAAACTGTGTGTACGCTTCTATCTGTGAACAGCATAAATCAAAAAGGAAAAGACGGATAAATATTAAATTTCATATCTTAGCTATAAGCTGTTTAAGCACGACAGGCAATGCATTTTAAGAAAATGTATGCTACGCTTTACTTAGAAAAAATCTTTCTTTTCCATTTTCTTTAAAGTGGCTCTAACACTTTTGTTTAAAATATAATATGTTTGAGATATTAATAGGACATATTAAATGTGTATCTTGAATGTTTTATTAATACTCTGTAAAGACCCCTTCATATTGAAACAGTAATTATTGACAGGAAGATACAAAAATTTAAATAAAGAAATGATAAGATAGAGAAATGATTGCAATAAATAATGTTTGTATGTTAAATCAATATATAATGTAACAAAGTTTATTTGAAAACATTTGCCCGGAGAAAAAGGTAATTAGCAGTGAAGTCATTAGTAATAGCTGAGGAGCGAACGTATTGGTATAAATATTCCTGGAATGCAGTTAAGGTTATAAGTTCAGTACGTTTGTAGAGTTACATAGGCAGAAATTCTGTAAAAGAGAAAGGGAATTAAATTCTGAGATTCGGTGGGGGGTACCCTATAGTAACAGTGTCCGATAAGCATAGGTGGGAATTTAAGATTGGCCGCGCAAAAATGACCTTGATGGGATAGTTCTAAGGTAGGCGGAGCTTAAGTAATAAAAGAGCGTGTATTGCTAAAATTAGCGTCTTTTCTTTTCTTTCCGTACAGCTTACAGGTTTTTACGGTGATCGGCAGTTCGTAGCATTTAAGACCGAGCTGGGTGATCAGTTACTTAGCTGTAACCGCGAAGGGTTCTGTCGATAAGCATTTTAGCGATTATAGTTTCTCTTATTGTGGAAACAGTTATTTCAAACCGTAAAATTGATACTGCTGAAGTTAGCGGATATAATAACTCAACTTTTATAGTTTCGAGTGCTACGATTCATAATCAGTTTCATTCTTTTTCTGCAAACGTTCGGCAACTTCCTTCAATAGCTCAAGTATCAGATCACATTACATTTCTCAGTCAATTTAAACTGCTACTATTCTTTCAAAATACACCCACGCATACCTCGAGAGGATGATCTCATAGCGAACCACTGTAGCAGCAGATATTCGAGATGACGTCAAAAGGTGACACCGAGCTTAGGTCGTCAAATTTGGCGACCATCGCGGGGCTGAAACGGCTTCAAATTTGATGACTATCATCCCGCTTGAACATACATTTCATTTTGTATAAATGAGAAATCATATGAGAGAGAAAGACTTTAGCGTTAGGCGTTTTCGAAATATCCCATGTCGTGTGTATATTTACGCTTTCCTAAGTATGCATATGCTTGAAAGTATGTGATTATTACGAGGCGCATTCCAAAACTAAGGACTGTTTGTCATAACAACATTGCTCTTGAGACAAGGGGACAATATGTGCCTACATATATACTTTACTTTTCCACATAATCGCCGTTTACACCTATACACTTGCTGTAACGTTGCACCAGCTTCTTTAACCCCTCGGCATAGAAGTCTGCCGCCTGGGACTTGAACCAGTTGGTAACGCTCGTCTTGAGTTCATCAACGGTTTTAAATCGTTGTTCACCCTGCCACCGTTTCAAATGCAAGAAGAGGAAGTAGTCGCTTGGTGCCAGGTCGAAAATCTACAGAGGGTGGTCAAAGAGTTCCCCACGAAAATCTTGAATCTTCTCTTTGGTTTTGGCAACGGTGTGCGGGCGTGCGTTGTCGGATGATGCCAGGCGGTAGTTTCTCTCGGCGTCGATTTTGGATCGTACGTCTCAGTTTGGTAAGTGTTGCACAGTACACGTCAGCTGTAATTGTTGATCCACGGTCCATAAAATCAATGAAAAGGACGTCCTTTTCGTCCCAAAACACGGTAGCCATCATTTTGCGATTCGTGTATGACGATTACTTACACCTTTTTGGTTTGGATGAACCGTAACGGCGCCACTGAACTGACTGTTGTTTCGATTCTGCGTTGGTGTGCGCTATCCATGTCTCGTCGCCCTTAACAATGTAGGAAAACAAGCCATCTCCATCTTGTCTATAGCGCTCCAAAAACTGTCGTGCACTACCCTTTCATTGCTCTTTGTGCTGACCGGCGAGCAGTTTCGGTACCCACTTCGCACAAAGTTTCCGATATCCAAAGTGTTCAGTGACAATCCTTGTAAAGTGAGGTTCGAGCAACATTTGAGAATTCATCAGCCAGACCACTAATCGTCAAACGCCGATCACTTCGAAGTTTTTGGTGCACTTGCTCAACAATGTCTGAGTCCGAATACTGGGCCTATCACTCTGCTGTTCATCCTGCACATTTGTTCGGTCATTTCGAAATTCTCGATACGAGTGTCGAACCTGTTCATCACTCATTATGTCCGGTTCATACACGGCGTGACTCACGATGGATGTCCGCAGCTGACGATCCTTTTGCCAGCAAAAATTTAATCACACCGCGCATTTCACAACTGGCGAGATTTACGATTATCGCGGCCATTGGGATCTGCTCTCACCGACTGGCAAACACCAACACTGCGGTAGGTTCCTCAGTAGCCGATAGACAGCGCTGCAGGCGTGAAACGTTATTCAGGCCTACCATCGTTAAATATTGTTCACTGGACCTTAGTTTTGGAATAAGTATTACTTTTTCATCACAAGAACCTGTTATTACCGATAAATATTTGAATGCTGTTTCGGAATATTGTACATAACTAAAAACGTATTGCATAATTTTACATCATTCCTAGGTAAAATTATATTGTGAATAACTTAAGGTGAATAGAAGAACACTTTAGGTGAATATTAAATTACATAATGTATGTTCAGTATACTAAAAAGGGGTATACACACTTCAAGAAAAGACAAAACTGTGTTAACATAACAAAGCTGAATCCACACAAACAGAAAACGGATGGACACTACTCATCTTAGACTTTTACAGCTACAACAGTTGCTCAAAATGCCCACCATCGGCGTCGATACACTTCTAAGTACGTTGAACTACTGATCGAGCAACGTTTGCGAAAGTGTCCTCAGCGATTGCAGCACATGCTGTTTCAATTTCTTCCCGAATTGCTGCTAATATACCGTATAGAACATCCTTAAGAGTTCCCCATAGGTAGAAGTCCAATGGAGTAAGATCCCGAGAACGCGGCGGAAACTCAATCGGGCCTCTTCGTCCTATACAGTGCACTGGAAGATTGCCATCAATGTACTCACGTACATCTCGGTGTTAATGTGGGGGTGCACCATCCTTTTGGAAGTAAAATTCCTCATTTCCATAGAGTGTATGAATGGCGGGTAAGACCGATGACCGTATGATGTTCAGGTACACTTGGCCAGTTACTGTTCTTTAAAAAAAATGGTCCAATTAGACTCCTAGAATACAACCCACACCAAACTTTAATTCCAGCTAAATTAACAGCCTTTTCAAAAAAACAAAAAACATTGGATTGTTTGCACACCATAGACACAGTTTCATTCAACTTAAACTGTGCCTCATTGGACCAAACAACTTTCCCTACGAAGGCCTCATCATCTTGCACCATGTTCCGAAACCACTCACAGTACTGCATTTTCTGATCAGGGCCATCTTCATTCAATGCATGCAAAAGCCTTGGGGTGAAAACTTTCAACTTGCTGTTTTAATAACACAACGTACTCTGGTTCTGCTTATCTCAGTCTCACGTGCACATTGCTTTGTGGATTTCTGAGGTGAGTGCTCAAAACGTTCCAAAACCATAGCTGATGACGCGGGGCTTGTTGCTGTGCGAGGTCTTCCAGATCTGCCCTTGTGAACATTACATACGGTACCACGAGTCTCAAATTTCCTCGAATGCGTGCAATTGTTATTCCCGTCGGTGGTTCTGTTCTGCATACACGTCTCCATTATCGTTTCAACTTCAACAACATTATCGCTTTTCCAATACCACAACAAAATTGCTTTCCGCTGTTCAAACGATAATCTTGGCTCCAGTTTGTTATAGCAACGCTGGCATAATGTATGAGTCACTTCTGTTTCCGAACATCATACGATAATCTTGGCTTCATCTGTTCATTGTTGATTTACCTATCGCTAACAACACTAGCAAAACGTAATTTGAGTCACATCTGTTTCTTGAACATCATATGATAATCTTGGTTTAATTTGTTCATTGTTGATTTACCTGTCGCGTAGAACACTAGCATAACGTACGAGTATAAGAGTCACAACTGTTTATAGAACATCATACTACACATTACTGTTATCTGTTTAATATCTTTCAAAGTTGGACCAACAAACATCTCCTGTCAAAGTGTGTATACATTTTTGGCAACCTCTGCATATATATTCCAAGTTTATAAGCGATTTAATATTTGTTAAGTGACTACTGAAGTTCGCGCGAATCTGAAGAACGGCGATAGAGCACGGAGATATTAAATAATTATCCGGAGCAAACTTCAGTGGACCAAGAGATAATAATTGCAAGGTAGTGTTAAAGAAATCACACATGTTACAGAAAACCAGAGAATCTTGCAGAATTTCTAGCATAAAGACGCGCCAGAGTGAGAAAAGTGAAAACAGTGTTTCTTTCAAGAATATCCTGATGTTACCACTCCCGCATCCTACCCTGACTTAATCACAGTAGGGAATTTCAGATCGATTCGCCGATAGCTGACCCGTGCTTCCAACTGACATTGGTGACATCGATTCCTGAAGGCGACCTCTACGAACATAGCAGAGTACGTCGATGACAAGGTAAGACGACAACGGTAACCGAGGGAAAACGCTACATATAAAAGATTTATATAAAGTTATAAATATGTAAATGTCATATAGTCTTACACGAAATACATATTAGATTCAAAATGGAAAAGCTGTTTTTACTTTGTCTTTCTTTTTTCCCCTTTTTTTTCTTACATCTTACAGGATTTTAATAGTGTTTAAAGTTCCATTAATCTGTTTATTTTTTGCATTTCCAATACAGCATTGGTGGAAATGAGGAGTGGTTCTTAATAGCCGAGAACGGAAACCAGAACCAGAACGAGGTTAAAATACGTATTAAAATGTGAGCATCCAAAATATTTGAGAAGCTTTCCGGGTCCGGAACTGAGAAATAATACTTGATCAAACGTTAACTTTCTCGTTCTCGTTCCCTGAATAGGCGTACTAGATGCTGATTGTGCATATCAGAGTCTTCATTGTAGAAATTATTCAAGGCAGCAGTTAACAGCTCAGTCCCAGGCTGGGATAATGAAGCCGAAAGAAATTCCATCAAACGTGTGTCCGGACTCCCTCAGATCCATTTTGGGTTGGCTTTCTAGCAAAAGCGTCACTTGTAGTTTATTTACATGCAACCCAAAACTGACCATTGCTTCAAAAAAAAGTTTATATGTTACACTCACATGACTTTCTCTACTCTTGTACAAACTATTTTTACAAACTCTTATTCTCCATCTATTTCTTATTAATCGATATAAACATTTGCAGAAACGATCTTTTGACACGCAAAGAGAATTACAATTGTACACATAGCAACCAGTTCTAAAAAAAAATTGACTATTGCTTAAGGCTTACTATGTTCCCCTTGTTTTGCAATTGCAAGGGCAATATAAAAATACAGTAGCCTTTAAGCATAGACATATCTCTTAATAGCTGGTTGCTAGGTGCAGCACCATTCTCTTTGCCACAGATTAATACTCTTTGCATATCCAAGACAAAAAAAAATGAATAACGAATTCCCATTTAAGAAAATAAGTATTGAAAAATTTAAGGGAATAACAAGCAATATCTCGAAAATGGTTCACTCAACAAAATAAATCTATATGACATAAATTGTGTATTATAACACGATCTACATTTTTGTGGAGTAAAATTTTGTCTATCTCTTATGGTTTACCAGTTATGCAAAAGTCGTTGACATTATTTGTCATGAAAGTATCTTAAACATATGATATCTTAATCAAAATCATTAGAGCCATTTTTGAGAAAATTAAAATTTTCGAAAAATGTTGCATATAAAGCGTAATCTGGGGTACGGAGATTTTCTTGAAAACCTTCGTGTCGCATCTCTGAAAGATACTGAGCCTAAATACCAGAAACTTTGTTTCTGAGTTATGCTGTTCACAGATACACACACAGACACACATATAGACACACACACGAACATGTTTCCAAAAATGCTTTTGTTTTGGATTCAGGGGTCTCAAAACATGTATTTCCGGTGACATCTCGGTATCGAATTTTTGTGTGGAATACAATACTTCCCCTACTTACTATACGTAGTACAGAAAGTAAAAAACAACAGCGAAAGCTGCAAAGAACACAAAAACCGTACAACAAAACAATAACGAACAAGAATTAATTTAATCTACAATACTAATGAAGGATTACGTTTGGTACGACTAGAGAAATCGGAAATAGTAGTGGATCTATGCTTGGAAAATGTTTACTCTATCGAATTTTTGCATTGGTTAGCCTGTATTGTGTTGGCTGAATTGGAAGCAGGTGAAAAAATCTTATTATTACACTCACATGACCGAGCGGGATGGCTCAGGTGGCTACGTCTGTAGCCCGCATTCGGGAAATCTCAGGTTCGATTCCGGTGATCGCCCACTTTGACAATACTAGGTCTAGATCCACCACGATTTCTCCTTTCCACCCATTTCCTCTCATTTCATCTCCATTTCACATTTCAGGTGTGCTTTCAGGTCCTGCGGTGTGGGACAGATTGCGTGGTTTCGTGCTCATTGGAACGATTTCGCCCCTTGAATGCTAGAGTGAGCTGTTCCGCCCTTTAGGTTCGCTGCGTTGCCCTCTAGAAATTCCTTGTCACTGGTACGAGGGTGTTGAAACTGGAAATGTTATGGACTTCTGCGCGTCTCTGTGGGCCCGTCTGCCTGCGGACCTGGGACCTCCTGCGGCTCCTCCTCATCCCTGCCTCCCGAACGTGTAGCCAAAATAGATCAAAATGGTCGAAGTGCGCGAAGTGTCCACTACGATAAACACATCCAACATGCTCCATGCATATGACTCTCTCTACACTCTATCGTTTATTATTCGGTGTACAAATTCATCTTACGACAGCTTATTTTGTTATCAACTTCATTTTAATGGAGATAAGCTTTTCAGGAAATAGCCGCATTGCACATTTCGTTGTAGATACAAAGGGAATAGCAACAGTCAAACCTTTAGAACAGGACACCATACGCTGGTATTTAAAATTCCATACTCTTTCCATGACATTGCGAGAAAGAACTGAAAATCGACAGGACTTTAAAAGGATGGCCAACCACTCGAACCATCAATAACGGATATATATATATATATATATATATGGTATTTTAATCAAAATCGTTCGAGCCATTGTTACAAAATCAAAAATTTCGAAAAATGTTCTATGTTGAGGTGGGCAGTCTTCTTAAAATCTTCGTGTTGCATTTTTGGAAGATATTGAATTCAAATATCCAGTTTGATATTAATCGGACCTTTCGTTTTTGAGTTATGCTATTCACAATCACAGACACACACACACACACACACACACACACACACACACACACACGCAGACACATCCACACCACATTCACGCACTGACTCACCCACACACTCTTTTATTTTCTAAAAATGCTTTTTTTTTGGTTTCAGGGAGTCTCAAAACTATATTTCCGGTGAAATCTCGACATTTAATTTTGTGTGGAATAGAATTGTGAACCGAAATGTTATCTGCTATTTTGCTTCCCGTTCCCGTTTCCGTTCTCGGTTTGTGAACCAGCATTCATTCTCAAGAACTGCGCTACAACTAAGCATCCCAATATTCAGGTATGGGCATTCTTGACCTGCATGTCACCACGTGTCAAGCAAGTTCCATCCCTCCCCTTCTCGCCTGCAACACACAAGCATTCTTCTAACCCAGTAGTGGATTACTGCGGTACACAACTATGAGATGCATTCCACAAAAGTTGGTCGAACATATATGAGTGACACAACGGCTATGGCACAAGGTTTTAGGGAGGTCGGCGTCGGGCACGATTGTGGTCACGTGCAGTGAGTGTTACTACTGTAAGAGGTTAGAGAGGTCTTGTGTTCGACTCCCCAGGGGGTGAGCCGTCCGCAAGAAGAGCTATCTCGCGTGTAGAACTATATCACACTAGTGAAGGGATAGGGAGAACTTAATGAAGTGACAGTCAAAACTGGACCGTCACAATATATACAGAATGTATTATCAAATTCAGCTTACCAATTGGAGGCTGCCATAAACAAAGAATAATAAACAACACAAGAATATAAATACTAGCCGGCTATGATACGAGTGCGTTCGGTGGGAAGCACTAGACAGTTACGGAACAAGTGTGTGGGGCATCGGAAGGACACTTAGGTAAAGAAAAACACCAGCAGTTCTAGTGAGGCTGAGGCCTGCAAGCGTAGTGCTGCTTTCATTGTGCAATTGTACATTCCCCTATAGCTTTACCCCTCACTCCCCTCTGATTCCTAATCTTGATGACGTTGCTCATTGTCAACAAAAACGGTAGCGCCTTCTTCCAAGCGCAGTCATATCGTGGCCGACTAGTGCATTATTGATATGCCGGACTCGACCTCGTGGGAATGAGCACCTGGAGCCGGGGGACAGCCTTGTGTCCTCGTCTTGAATTACAGCAGCAGCAGCAGCAAATATTCGAGGCTACAAATGATGTGTGTTCATATTTCTGACACACACTATGGCTACTGCACCTCATTACGTAATGCGGAATAAAACACACATTAAGTATAGTAACTAGCCAAAACACAATGCATGCCCTTAACGGTAATTCGCCCACATTTTCAATATTTTGTGATTCCTGCCGCGAGCAGCGAATTTGTCGGCGGTTGTTCTGTGATTTAGTATCCGCTCAACGAACCATTACTTTGTTCGGAATTATGGGCTCGTGCCTTTCCCACTTCCTGCTAGAACCAATAAAAGTGTCATAACTCCACAATCGCGAGTCTGGTTCATCGAACTTACTTGCTTGCTTCGTTCACAAAAGGTGCGCCAGGTCTTCTCAGAATAACAAAACGTGCAATTGCAGCTGTCAATTAGGGAGGCTGTGGCAACCTGGTTAACTTGGAAAGATATATCAACTTGCTCGAATTAACAAAGGATGAAAGGGATGTTAGTGCATTCATTTTCAGGAAATTGGATTAGTGTATGTGTAATAAAGGGTCAAATAAAATCCCTTTCTGTGTTTTGGAATTAACATGAGACTTGATCTTTGAAATGTCTGGATACTTTTAAGTGTTGAAGCATCATACAGTACTAACCACGCACAAACTAATAGAATAGCTCATTAATGTAATAAGATATATAATTCACAGCTTCTCAGCATCAACACATTAATAACTTCTATCTTTAATATTTTTTTCTTCCAAGTTTTACGTGTTTTGTATTTTCTTTGCTAATATTGTACGTATAATAATTAAGGGGATGTTAAAAACAAATATATTCATAATGTGCACATGGTAGAGAATAAGTATATGACTTTATAACATATATAACATAATATGAGGGGGAAAAGCCATTGTTAACAATATAAGCAGTAATATAAAATTACCAGAAATGCAGTAGTATCTACGTAAGCAGGTAACGAATCTTGGATTCATAATTAAGACGATGGAAGTCTATAAACACACACATACACTATGTGATCAAAAGTATCCGGACACCCCACAAATATACGTTTTTCATCTTAGGTGCATTGTGCTGCCGCCTACTGCCTGGTACTCATTATCCGCGACCTCAGTAGTCATTAGACATCGTGAAACAGCAGAATGGGACGCTCCGTGGAACTCACGGACTTTGAACGTGGTCAGGTGATTGGGTGTCACTTGTATCAGAAGTCTGTACGTGAAATTTCCACGCTCCTAAACATCCCTAGGTCCACTGTTTCTGATGTGATAGTGAAGTGGAAACGTGAAGGGACATGTACAGCACAAAAGCGTACAGGCCAACTTCGTCTGTTGACTGACACAGCCCGCCGACATTTGAAGAGGGTCGTAATGAGTAATAGGCAGACATCTATCCAGATCAACTCACAGGAATTCCAAACTGCATCAGGATCCACTCCAAGTACTATGACAGTTAGGCGTGAGGTGAGGAACCTTGGATTCCATGGTCGAGCGGCTGCTCATAAGCCACACATCACGCAGGAAAATGCCAAATAACGCCTCGCTTGGTGTAAGGAGCGTCAACATTACACGATTGAACAGTGGCAAAACGTTGTGTGGAGCGACGAATCACAGTACATAATGTGGTATTCCGATGGCAGGGTGTGGGTATGGCGAATGCCCGGTGAACGTCATCTGCCAGCGTGTGTAGTGTCAACAGTGAAATTCGGAGGTGGTGGTGGTGTTATGGTGTGGTCGTGTTTTTCCTGGAGGGGGCTTGCACCCCTTGTTTTTTTGCGTGGCACGATCACAGCGCAGACCTACATTGATATTTTAAGCACCTTCTTGCTTCCCACTGTTGAAGAGCAATTCGATGATGGTGATTGTATCTTTTAACACGATCGAGCACCTGTTCATACTGCACAGGCTGTGGCGGAGTGGTTACACGACAATAACATCCCTGTAATGGACTGGCCTGCACAGAGTCCTGACTTAAATCCTATAGAACACCTTTGGGATGTTTTGGAACGCCATCTTCGTGTCAGGCCTCACCGACTTACATCGATACCTCTCCTCAGTTCCGCACTCCGTGAAGAATGGGTCGCCATTCCCCAAGAAACCTTCCAGCACCTGATTGAAAGTATGTCTGCGAGAGCGAACTTTGTCATCAAGGCTAAGGGTGGGCCAACCCCATATTGACTTCCAGCATTACCGACGGAGGGCGCCACGAACTTGTACGTCATTTTCAGCCAGGTGTCCGGATAGTTTTGATCACATAGTGTATATATGTAACAAGCTGTTATTGGATGTTATTGGATGGTAGCACCAATCAGGTACATTGATACATACCTATAATTCAAATACGTATTCGTTAAGAAGAACGGTTGGAAGGAACGCTAACAGAAGCTTGTCAGTGTTCAAGCAGGAAGGTAGTGTGTAAGGTCGTCTCTAAATAGACGCAAAATCTACGTATTTAAAGTCTAACAGTTATACATATTTTAACATAAAAAGGTAATAGTGAATTGTGAATATCATATGTGGTTTATCTAAAATACAAGTGAAATAATTAACAGAATACGTGCGTGCAAAATATTTTAACCTTCTCCATACCCAACCCTGACAAGATATAAGTGCTCTCCGACACAAATACAGCAGCCGTGGCACAATTGTAAAATAATAATTACAACATACTAACACACGCGCAAGAATACGTATATGCGATCATAGATTCCAGTCTAGAGAAAGTCGTGATACATCACGAGAGTACGGGCATCAAGATGATCCGTAGGTACGTAACACAACATCCACCATCATCAACGCAGTGGGGCCTATCCGGAGGACCGCTACAGTGTTCATTAAGGAATGTTAAAGACAATGCCACAAAGAACAATTGTGTCATGCCTAGCCTTTTTTAACCACTATTTCGAGTAAAAGTCTGATATGTACGTGGTTTTTCCTAACCATTATCATTTATAATTTTGGGTCCCGTTTTATTTTTGATTACTGTGAACGACCTGCCAAGAAATGAGCAAACAAAGACATTGATGTATGCTGGTGACACGGTTGTATTAGCTCCGAAGAGAATCTAATAATTTACTTAATGATATGGAAGTTATAACTAACGATGCTTCATGGTTATTACTTTTAAGGCAAAAACCGCCTCTACAGTGTTTGCTTTGAAGCCTGAGGCGGACAGTGAATTTTCTGAAACTAAATCAGTTAAAATTCTTGACATTCTAAATTATCGAAGATTATGTTTTTATTAAGCAGTTAAAAAGTTGTTTACCATCATTATATATGAAATATGTCTATTTTTTCTCTTCTAGTCTGTTATGTATTATAGTATTATTTTTAGGGTGTTTCTAGCAGAGTAGAGAAAATATTGTTTTTCCCAAAGAAAGCACTGCGTATTGTGAAAAACTGTTAGGCCAGGATCCATTGTAAGCCCTTTTTGTTGGTTTTGGCACTTTGACACTTGTAAATATTTATTGGATCCTCCGATCCATATTTGCATCAATGATCATAGTGTGAGACATGATGGTGATACAGGAATTATTGACTTGTACGATTGATAATTTTATAAAGACATGATACGCAGATACGTAAAGATTACAATAAATAATTTCCATATATTCAAAATTAATGTACAGTTTAAGAAGAACAACTTACAATTCTGCCAATATATAAGAAATCATTACCACCAAGTTACGTGTTGAGGCAAAGCAATTAGTAAGAGCTAAGGCAAGGTTTCCGGCGAACTCAACAAGAAACCCATTAGCTCAAGGTTCAGGTAACTCATAAATTAGAGAATTTCATGAAAAGGCACGTATACAAATTCTGAAAATTAGAAAAGGAAAGCACTCTTAGAATTTAGCAAGTTAAAACACTAAAAGTTGCATTTTAGATGTAAATAGGAAGCTTAAGATTTGGCAAGCATAACGTGGGAACTTTGGTGGGGTAGTCATGAAGTAGGCATGACTTAAGTTGATAAAAGAACGTGTATTTCTAAAATTAGATCTTACAGTCTTTTGCATTTTACATAAGTATTTTACAGTATCGATTATCGGCAGTCCCTAGCACGTAAAGACCGCGCTCGTGTTCTCATATACTTTGAGAAAATTGGTTTATTACGTTATTTGCACCACGCTTTTGGCGTTAATTTGCAGTAGTTTGTATTGAAGGAGTTGTATTATATTTCAACTGTTGGGGAGCCGAACTTGTAGTAGTTACAACCGCATGTATAGTAAACAAGTTCCGGTAGCCTTCGCCCCAAATGTACTTTCAGGTGGCCTTTGCCCCAAATTTAAAAAATGTTAACTTTGTAATTTGACTGTTTCTTTAAGTATTAAATATTTATGTTTGCCTTGGCTGCGTCAGTATTATTGTTAGAGACACGTTTCTTTTAGCAGGGTTGTGGTGTGACTAAGAATGTAGGCTTACACAGATTATAATTTTACTTCACTTCTTTTATTAATGCTTGACATGATTTAATTAACACTTCACTGATATAGAGAGAGAGAGAGAGCTGTTAGATGCTTTTATTAAATACTTGCACTTTTTAATACATAAACTATTTTCGTCACACACGAATACGTATTGTACTTCTCGAGGACGTGTCTTGCGTCCTGTTAGGAACACTGTTTGCAGGCAACTGAATTGATTTCAACCGCCTAAACTTGTAAATTTCTGTATTTCAAGTCTCTGATTGGCTATTCCTAATCCAATAGAATACCTTAATTTAACTAAAGGTTTTTCTGGTTGTTGATTGGCTATTTTATAAACTGTCACTAAAATTACATTATTGCTTCCAAGAATCAGAAGTAGTATTGTTAAACTTTCAAATTCATTATTGCCTCAACGTTACCTCATTGTTAGCAACTTTTAACCTATTTCTTACAGCTCTTACATTATTAAATTACGTAATACATTCACATAACATTATTGAACATGTTTACAATAATATAAACATATACAATGACTGTTACGTACATTTTTTATATATTGTTACATACACATATTGCTTTAAGGCGAGCTGTTATTGAATTTATATATGTATATAATTTGACTGAAATCATTTAAGTGTTAAAAATACTACCTCAACTTGGCGGTAACCCTAAGGGGATTAGCCGTTTAGCATTTCAGCAGTTCACGGCAACTACCGCTTTTAGTTGTTATTATGAAAACAATTATTTTAAATCGTAAATTTCTTGATGCTTCAGAAGTTAGTAGATATAATACTTCAATAGTTATAGTTTTTCATACTAAGATTCAAATAGTTTAATTATTCATCCTCAAACTGTCGGCAACTGGCTCAAGTAGCTCATGTATTTGCCTCCATTAAATTTATCAGTCACGTTAACTGGCATTGTCTATTCTCAAACCCACCCACGCGTACCCTCAGAGAAAGATCTCATGTTTACCACTGTAGCAGCAGCCAGAGATACTGAACACGCCATCAAGTGTCTACACATAGATCGGATCGTCGTAAGTGTTCATGATATACTATGAGCGACACTAATATAAATTGAATACACTTTAGATTAGGTAAGACGATTAAATCATATTTATACTTTGTCTTAAATGATACAATATCATTACAACACAGAATTACTGTATAAATAGAAGTGGCTAGTTGAGTGAGTCCCTTTGATGATCTTGAGTTTTTAAAGTTAAGTTCTTGTGATAGGATGACTTAATTCTGTCTTTTCATGTTGTGTGGTTCTTTTGTATTTTGATACTGTTGATGTTTGTATTGCACCTTAGTACTTCGATAATATTTACATTACTTTCATAGCTATGCATTTTACAAAGCATTTGAAAAGTTTTTGTTTTGTTTTTTTCTATCTCCTTCCTCTATTTCATGATAAACATTCCCCAGAAATGTTTCCCAGTGCACGGCTGTACTATTCATGAAACTTAATGCTTGTCTTGCTTTTAGGTAATCTTGGAATGAGCCCAAAAGAAATAAAATAATTACCTGTAAATATTTCAAAGCGTACTACTTCAAGTATTTGGAAGTTCAAACAAATAATGCAATATTTATGAATACGTTAACACTACAAAAATTGTTTTTCATAAATTCTGTCTTAACGAAAATTGCATTTTCGCTGGTAAGTTCTTCTATCCCTTATGGTTGTCCATTATTATACAATTCAATAAGAAAACACGAGGGATTCACCAGCTATTTACAAAAGGTTCAAGATATGCATTTCGTTTTCGTACATTTAAAATATACTAAGTGTTGATCAAAATTATCACAGAAATTTTAAGGGAGTGGAGACAAGGAACAGTTCTTTTCTTTGTTTTAAATAAATTTCTGTTTGTACTGACTGAAATTCTTTGGAAATCCTCACCTTAT
The DNA here is from genome assembly GCA_030765065.1 of Deroplatys truncata. Lineage (NCBI taxonomy): Eukaryota > Metazoa > Arthropoda > Insecta > Mantodea > Mantidae > Deroplatys > Deroplatys truncata. The sequence continues at coordinate 263,483,138 of CM060975.1, read as the reverse complement.
AACTTGAACACGATTTTTTTTTGCCTCTGAATTGAATTGTTTACAGACACACAGCAATTTGTCTACAAAATATTTTTGGGAAGTGGAATTCAGAAGATATCAGCATTCCGATAGAAAAGTTACATAGTTGAATATAATAATTTAGATAAAAGGTATCAAAAGTAAAAATGAAGTATTTTGGTTACATATATTCAATCTAAATTTTTCATCAGTCCCAAAATGTAAATTAGAACTACGTTACACTCGGGAGTTTTATTACAAAGTAAATGGAAAGGTTATATTCTCTTGAATATTGTAGTATTAAAGTAATGGCCCAAAATTGTAAAAAATTAAACAATTAAATTGTTTCATAATAAAATAATATAAATTATACTTTAACAAGACATATAGTTTTACCACTTGTCGCATTTACACTACCAGTTAACTGAAATGAACAGGTATATGCTTATTAGGTAAGCATGCCCAACTTTAAACCTTGAATTCCCGTAACATTTTTTCAGGATTTCTTTCAGACTATAAATGCTCCACATGCTACAGTATTTTACTAACTTGATTCAAAAATTTTTGCTGCCTATAAAAAGTGCATTAAAAAAAGTGACAGACTTTTTTTTAAAAATAATGCTCCAATTAGAGATAAATTATTAACTTCTGAAAAATGAAGAATTTTGGACAGCACAAAAAGTAATAATTTTAAACATTATTAGTAGTTAATATAAAAATCTGGTATAATAGATCTTTACGTAAGCTGCCAAATCTGAATTTTGGATGTGAATATGTTTTAAAAATTCATCGTGTGGAGCATTTTTATTAGAATAATGAACTTATACAAAACAAAAAGTTATATTCAAACTACATACAAGCTGGAATTTTGAAATATGGCAGAAAAATTGCCGATATTCTTTGTATTGACATACATTTTAATAGGATACCTTAAATATTGTGGATTTTCCAAATGTCATAGTTGTATTACCTTGAAACTAAAAAACACAGAAATATAGCCCATAAATGGGGTCCAAACATCACAGTATTTTAGTTCTTTATAAGGGCTTATAACAAATTAGAGGAAGTAAATATTACTTCACATTCTTATCACTTTATTTTCTAAAATAAATGCACGCGAGACATAATTTTAGCATAGTATAATCAGTGAAATTTGCTTTAAATTATTTAGAAATTATTTTAAGTATCGTACACTTAGATATTTTCTCTAGTAAAAGGAGAAATGCTTATTCCTCTACTGTTCGCATATAGCCGGTAGCTTTTTCAAAATAGTGTACAGCTCCCGTTCGCGAAATGCTTTATAGAATATGGCAAATCTCTTCCGCGATTATGCAAAAGTGATTTTCAGCCTGATATCGAGAACCGTGTAGCATCCAGGACAACCAAATATCGCATGGTATATAAATAATATTTATGTTAACGGAGACACGTCAACACCTGGATTTCGATTACCAATTACTATACATCTCGATATCAGCTATCATACCCTGATTAGGTTACATAATTTGACTTGTAAATACCTCGCCGACATGGATTTTGATAGGTCATGTGGAGAAGAATGCGAATAACAGTGATTAATATGTATTTTCCCCAAGCCAAACCATTCCTTCCTAGAGCAATAGAAACATTTTGTTTTTTTCAAGTTGATGATACTTCCAGGCGGGTCGTTCTCAAGTGACCTACCTTTTCCCTTCCCTTCCCTTCCCCGCCGCGCTGCTTCCCGAGGGATTTGCTTGCTCTAAATAAATTAAAACTCAGTTTTGTTTATGACCCTTAGCGTCCCATTCTAAATTGGGCCTGAAATATCGAAAATTTTGCTCAGAGACCTCTTTATCAGGCTTGAGGTTCTTTTACGTGCCGTAAATCTACGACGCAAGACTACCGGCTTTACTTCTCTTCCGAAGGAAGCCACGCTAAGGATTTTTGCATCCGGAAAACTCCATCGCCTTTCGATGAACCTGCGACCACGGGAACTAGAGGCTAGCATGGTACCCTAGAGCACGGAGGATAACTCTCTCTCTCTCTCTCTCTCCCCCTCTCTCCCCACGATGCTTCATTACTTTGGGTTTCGTGCATCCCTGATCTCTACATTTCAATATCTTTCCATTGAAATTTAATAATCTTTCTTCAGTTTCGGAATTGACGGTGCAGAACACAATGTGCCTAATGTAATTTAATACTATATAGTTGTCTAGTATTAGACAATAATTATATACTATTCTAGTATTAGAATTAGAATCCTACAGTTTACTTTGCGTAACTAAATTCTCATAATACTGTGATGGTTAGACACTAATGTAGCCCATATACCACTATCGATCCGGCACATATCGATAATATTGTACTATTAAAATTAACAACTTTTTGTAAAAGGAGACATTTTAACTTAGCACTTACGTAGTGTTCTTCTGTTAAACAGGTATGGACAATATAGCGAAGCAGACACGGTTTCTTATTTTGAAAGCTGAATCTTGGTCATTTTTAAAACTGGTTCCAAGAAATGAGCTATTAAAACCAAGTAAGTGAAATTTTTAGTTTTGATTACACTGCACAACTGTTACAGTTTCGAAACAAATCATCTGAACATTTTTCTCAGCTATCTAAACATAATTACTGCATTTTTAGATTGAAAAAACAGACACGTATCAGTAGATTTGGGTTGATGTCACTATAATAAATTACTAGTTTTTAAACATAAAAATAAAGCTAAAATATATTTCTATTTTGATTAAAAATTGTGATTCTGAAAGTAATCTCTCCTTTGAGAGGAACAGAGAGATTAAAAAGTTTCAAAACCACTGCTATAAAAGATAATTGACGCATTATTATTGTTTTTAGAAGAGGCTAGGTGGTAATTACTGCATATGTAACTGTCTCATTCTGTCAGAAGTTTCCTCTAGAAAATACTTTATTTTCAAACCTCACATTAAGTTAAAATGAGTTTATAATGGGCGAGAAGACAATAATGTTAAACCTTTACTTGAAATTATTTTGCATTGACATTAATAAGCACTTAAGTGTGGCTCATTCATGTTCATGTCGAAGGATAATAACAGGTACTCGTATACTCCGCACGTAAAGGTCAGTAAAAAGATTACTTACTAATGAAGGTCATTACAATGGCGGTTTGCTTTTTGACGTTCCGTACAAGACTAATATTTACTGGTTATTTATAATCACTTCACTGCCATCTTACGTGTGTCCATAAATTCTTAAATATTAATATTAGGGATAGGACGTCGATACCGTCGATATCTCGATACTCGGTGATATCGAAGTATGTCTAATACTTTGAGATAAACCTTCGATACTTTTTCGATACCTATAAATTTTTTAGTTTTGCATTATTAAACGCTGTTGCGTTTAATTTTATGTTAGATAAGGAATGAAAGGAGTCGAGACTTCTTGTGGGTATTTTAATGCAACATTCCATAGACTCTTGTCTCTAAATGAAAACATGCAAAACAATGGGAAAAGGAGAAGAGGTACTCATGCAACATGCAGCGTTAACTGAGTTGTGAATGAAGCTGATTTATTTGGCGCACTAAAACAGTTTCTACAATAGCCTGGCTTGGTGACTACATTTACCTACTCCGTGACCAAAATCTGTGAATCCAGCAGAAACAAATCAGAACTTAATGCGTGAGATAATACAGCTAAAGAAATCTTTGTTCTTTTTAGTTGTTTGAGTTTCATGTAAAATATGCATATATTAGTTTATATTTTCAAGATTGCAGAATAAAGAACAACTGCTAGTATTTGTTGTTTATGGATACAAAATCATTTAAAAGTAAGTTTTTAGCATAAAATGTAGCTACATAAACATAAAAACAAAGAAAATATATTATTATTATTATTATTATTATTATTATTATTATTATTATTATTATTATTAGTCTTTACTAACCTATTGGCATATATAACCTGTGGCATTATCAATATAAAAATCGCTTCCAATTGGAGAAAGCCAAACAGGAACAATTTCGGAATTAGCACACAATACAAAATTGGTAACTTGTGTTTATACACAGAAAACTACTAATAAGAACGTAATTCAGTGAACAAGCTATCACCTTTACACTTTTTCATAAAGTGAGTATCGAGTATTGGTGCTCAAAAAACTTTAAGTATCGGTATCGAGAAATAGTCCCATCATTAATTAGTACAGATGTAATACCGATTTCACGTAGCTTTGGTGTTCCGACTGGGTTGCTATACGGTTTTTTCATTCTTTAGCTGTCACTCCGCTGTCTGAATACATGAGGAGAATGATTGCTTTGAGAAATTGGTGTAATAAATTTATTTTATATTTTACAATATTGTAATCACACTCGTCTTAAACAATATAAAACAACATTATTTTATATTTTACAATATTGTAATCACAATCGTCTTAAACAATATTAATTCTGATGCTTAATGCCTAATTGAAGGAGCCTATACACTGTTATTTTCATTTTTGAGATGCACGACTCTCTTTAAAGCATGGGTACAACGCAGGGACTGAAGCACAGCTAATAAGGATAACCTTAACGCGTCGTGCACCGCCAGTTGCGCATCGGAAAAGTAACGAGGTCATTGTAGTAAAGCATGTTACACATATAGGCGGTCTGTGACTTCACCTTAAAACCACTGCACTGTACATATCTGCATGCTGAATTTAAGACAAGGGCCTAATGAACATACTGATGGAGAAAAATGGCATTCGCGAGGAATAGGTACAAATTTAAATAAAAAATAAAAATAAATCTTCAGCGAAAATAGATTTGTGAAGTTATTAATGGAAAAAATAGTTAGGAGGTACTGTAAATAGCACATGGGCGTACGTGAAGAAGTCTATAGCAATGACAAAGGCAAGCTTTTTAACAACATTCTTACAATGTTACACGCTGGGGTGAGGGCCGAAAGGTTTCCAGCAAAATATTAAAATTTAATCACCCCAACATGCAGATTGGGAAATGTAGTACAGCAACTGGAGAGGACCAGGACCTTGATGTTTACATTCCGATGCAGGCGGGGGTTTTTGTAACAAATTACAAAAATTTCACATCACTCACATTACCTGTGGTTTATTAATAAAATAACTGGTGGCCCTAAATTACATACACAAGGGAATAAAGGATTGAAGGGCGATGATACACACACACACACACACACACACACACACACACACACACGACTTACACCTTATACACACTAACTCAGACTCAGACTGACGCTCGCACACACAAAGAAAAGTAAAGCTAAACTATTCTCCCGCTCTCTCCACCTCTGGTTAGGCTCGCCAGCCAGAGGTGGTGAGTTGTCATGCCAGACGGAACTTCAAACACAAAGCCGAAAGAAATACTGAATTACCACAACAATACTGTCGCCAATGCGACGCAATAATGCGTCTGGCATGACAATAGCTACTAATATGCCACAGCCACAACAATGGTTCATGAAAGGGCAAAAAAGAGATTAGTGAAGTGCTTTCTGTGATATAAGCAGCGGAATCTTTGACCTTACGACATGATGGGGAAAGAGGATTGCAAGAATTTGGTATGGACAAAAAAATAGTTCGTTTGTAATAGACCAAACAAGCTGTTGGAAGAAACTGATTGGGAAGATAATTAGCTGCGGAAATGAATGAGAAGAGAAAAATTGTTTATGAAAGGATAGTCTGTTAGGAATTGTGAACGAGAAAAGTATTCGGGGCAGAAAAAGCTTCTAAGGCAATATTAAGATGGCTCATGTTCGGATACGAAGTGGAAAACGTAAAAGATGTGAATAAAATCAGTAGAGCTCAAAAATAGGAATTCTTGTAGCCACAAAATCAAATATTTTCAGCTCACTTCGCCTTCCCCATATTTACTGATAAAAACTTCGGTCATTTTTTCAGTTCTCAAACTTTTCAAAAAAGAAAGAAAGAAAGAAAAGCTGGAAAGCTGGCGTGTTGAATTCTCTACCCAATCATATTCGTACGAAACCTTATTCTTTACACTTCATGTTAATCGCGATAAAGTTGCAAAACTGGCTTTGTTACACATTTCGTTATAGGTGCAGGAAGAATACCGGAGGCTGAAGCGATAGTCAAAATTTTTAAAAAGAGGGTCGCCAATGCTAGTTTGGAAATTCCATGTTCTTTATATGATCACCAAAAATAGATGAAGCAGACTTCAAAAAGTATAAATATTTTAGAATTTAAACAAATAGCAACGAATATCTCGGACATAGTTAATGAAATAAAAATTGTGCATTTCAATGAGCTCCAACTTCATTCAACATGAAAAGAAAGGACTTTACACGACATTCTCAGAAAATTCAAGGTAAACATTTTATTAGCTATACAAATATGTGAAGTATATGGTATTTTAATCAAAATAGTTAGACAAAATTTTTGTGAAAATAAACAAACAACGAAAATGTTTCGGTATATAGGGTAATTTGGAGTGACGTATCTTTGGAAAATGCCGAACGGTGTTTGTAGACATTTTCATTTTTTAGATATGTTGCTCTGTGTCCCCCCCCTCTCTCTCTCTCTCTCTCTCTCTCACACACACACACACACACACACACACACACACAGTTCTTCTTGTTTTAGTGGACCTAAGAACGTGAAACTCGATACCAAATTTTTGGATGGCATCTAATTAAATGTACTCTAGCTCATTGGCAAAAATAGTAATGTTTATTCTAATGAGCCCTTTTTTAACCCTGGTTATCGGAAAGGACTCGGCACTGCTATAGTAAGAATATTGTGACTACATCCCACAAGGGGGCGCACCCGGGAGGGAGGAAGAGGTGAGAGGAGACATTAGGCGGCCGAAACCAGGAGTGACACAGCAATAACAGGCTCCCTACAGTTTCCATATTGAGACACGTTATTTAGTAAACATTTAGAATCAATGTAGAATATGTTGTTAATGGTAATAATTTCAAATATTTAACGAAAAAAAATCTGTGGAATAGGGCAGCATATCATCAACAACAAACCTTGAGCAGACGGTCCAGGGGCTAGGTGCAGCTAAATGTCCTTGTCCAGCACATACATGACCCGTGTCCAGAGGATCTGGTGACGTAATAACAGTGGTCCTACCGCCACGCTGCTGATCACAGTCATTGACGTGAGATATGGCACTGAAATTGCCACCTGCAGCCGTAACAATACTGCCGTTGTTGTTAATATCTCCGTGGAGTGAAACAGGCACAAGTCACCTCGGAAATGGCCATTTCTTAACATGACGTCAGGGTCATGGTATAAAATATTACATGGGCGCTTGTCTTATTATTTTTTCTCAGTTTTTCCGAATTAAAAAGCCTGATTCCTGCTTAAAATGTATAAAAAGCTGTTTATTTTGTGATTAGGAATAAGAAAACAAATAAAAAATGTTGGTTCCCAATTACGAAACTTAACTTGACCCTCAAATGACCAACCATTCATTGCGCTCTTCGTACACTGCCATTCAGAATTTCCGTTGTTATTTACTTGGTGTAACAACAATTGCAAAGTTCTTTATACAAATGTTTAGTTTTTTATGAGTGAGAAAACAACATAAAAAGGTAGGTTCCCATTAAAAAACTCAAATTGATCCTAAAATGACTATCACAACATCCTCCAAATTAAACACGACTAATGTCATTTACTTTTCCCCATAATATCAAACAATTTTTATTCAAGACATTTCTTTCTACAACGCTTAGTTTTGTAGATGTTGTAATAGTTTACCTTATATACCTACTTAGCTTAGCCAAAGGTATATATTTTATAGATTTTATAATCTCCAAAATTCCATTTCCATTTTTATCGGACGTCAGCAGTAGCAATGCAGGAAGGAATAACACACGCAGCCCATGAAACAGCCTATGGAAACCTCGGATTGACTGAGAAGAAAGTGAAAAAGCAAAGAGAACATTGTGGTCGGAGGAAATAGCAGAGAAAGTAGGAGAAAAAAAGCATATCTATCAGAAATGGTTGTCAATAAAGAAAATTATGGAGAATATTAAAAATTTTGCCCGCATAGCAAGAGAATCAAAGAAAGAAGCTTTAAAAGCAAAAAATAAATATTGGGAATGCATATGTCAAGGTATAAACACTTGCTTAGGAAGCACAAAATCCAAGGAGGCTTGGAAATTAATATATTCTGAGAACCAATGAAAAAGTGCATTTCAATATCCAGGCTATAAAGATGGCAGAATCATTATGGTGAACTAATGAAGAAAGATCGAGATCCATTCACAACAAACGATATTGAGGAAAATCAGGATAATGTCGAAGACATTTTAAAAGATATAATGCCAGAAGAAATACAGGACGCAATAAAGACCTTTAAAAATGGCGCAGCACCAGGATCTGGTGCAATCAATATAGAACTGAAAATCAGCATCGTCAGTGTTTTACGAATATCTTGAAAAAATGTTTAACTTGTGCTTGCGTGGAGATGAACTGCCAAATGAGTTTAAAGTAGGATGTGTTAGTAATGTCTTTAAAAATATAGTAAGGACCATTACTCCAATTACCGTACCATCGCTGTTCTCATTACCATTAGACGACTTTATGGAAGTGTTTTATAGAGGGAACTGAAATCTGTTGGGTGGATTTAGAAGAACAGAGTGACTTCGAGCCGGACGATATTGTATCGATAACATTTTTGTATTAAGGCAAGCGACTCACAAAAGTCTGGCATGCAATCTAGAGACACATTTAGTATTTGTTGACCTTCATAAAGCTTATGACAGAGTTCCGTTGGTGAAAATGTGGGAGGTCATCAAAAGACAATGCGTCAAAAAGTTCACATAAATGCTGTCAGAATGTACTCAGGAAATACGAGTCGTGTCAAGATTGCAAACAAACTCGAATAGTTTCATCGTTGATAAAGGCCTCTGTCAAGGATGTTGCCTTGCGCCAATATCGTTTACAATCTTCTCATCCGAGGCTCCAAAAAATTGGAGAATTAAATATGAACCCATAGAATAGAGATAAATTCATTCAGTTTTGCAGATGATCAAATTATTTGCACTGAATATGAAAGTGAGATAAGTCATTAGCTATAAGCTTAGAAAATTGGAAGAAGAATATAGAATTGAGGCCTACAATTAAATTTATCCAAGACTGAGTACATGGTTGTTGGAGGTGTGGGAAGTGACACAGTGTTCGAAGATGGATCTACCATCAAATGCTGTAACACTAATAAATATTTAGGAACATAATATCGCACAAAGAAAGTAGTGAGACTGAAATCAGACACAGACTACTAAAAGGAAAAGTTGCCATAAGAGAATTACATTCCATAATTTGGAATCATACCATACATAAGGAAATACAGAGAATTTATTAAACAATAGTCGAAAGTATTACATTGTATAGCACTGAGTTATGGGAGATCTCGAAAAGGAACCAAATAAATTAAGATCTATGGAAATGGATTATTGGAGAAGTTGTTGTTTCTCTATACTTCAAAACATAAAACATGAAACTATACGAGAGCAGATGCAAGTGATGGTAGTAAATATTGATACTATAGAAGAAAGACGGTTAAGATGGTATGGACACCTTAGAAGAATGTCACCTGAAAGATGGCCTTAAAATTATATAATTGGCAACCTCCTTGGCGTAAGAAAAGGGGAAGACCACGACTGTTGTGGGGTGATAATGTGAGACAAGGTATGGAAGATAGGCAAATGGCAGATATGATTGGAGTGGCAGGAAGAGGTGGTAACGTGGATGCGAGAGACGCCGTATGGTGTAAACAATTGATAAAATAAACGAGTTGAATGATATTCAAAGCCTTCACTTACATCATGACTCGTTTCCAATTTCTGCAGAAGATGAGACCCTGCAGTCTCGAAACGATCGTCCAGATTTTACCATCATGATGTAATTGAAGGCTTTTAATATCATTCGACTCATTTATTTTATCAATTGATTTCTTCACTGTCAAGATCGTCCTATTTTCAATTTTGGTGTAAACAAACTCACTAAATCATTATTATAAACTCCATTTTCGCATATTGACATTTTTGAAAATCTGAAGCAGGTACTGAGTTTTTAGAACTGTAAATGGTTTTGCTTATGTTTGGGATGACATCATTATATGCTGCTCAAAAAAATTAGAGGGACAAAAGTTTCAACACATGCATTGCTGCAGTATGTAGTAGTTGCTTTCCCACGTATGGTATACCAACTTGAAGCTGTTTTAGACCACGCATGTAATGGATACCAATTTTTGTGGGAAATTGTTTCTTGGAGGGTTCGCCCCACGTACGGTACAAAGTTTCCGGTGGCTTTCTCCCCACGTTCACTTTTCCGGTGGCCTTCGCCCCCACGTTTAAAAACCAACTTTGTATTTTAATGTTTATTTAATATTATATACGTATGCCTCGGCTGCGTCATTAGTAATTTGTAAAGCACGTATCTCTTAGCAGGGTTGGTACGGCTAAAGAACATGGCTTACACAAATTATAATTGTATTGTACTTTTTTGTATTAATCGTTCACACGCATAAATAACACTTCACTGATATATCCTACTATAGAGCTGTGAGATTATTATTATTTGCACTTTTTAACACACAAACTTTATATTATCCTCACAGCAATGAATTTTTTGTCTCATACTGAACCCGTATAAAATCTAAATGACTGCTTAGGTACGCTTCCTTGTAGCGTCTCCCGCTTGAATTTGTACATTTTCTCTATTTTAAGTCTTTGATTGGCTAAGCCTACTCCAATTGAATACTTTTATTTAACTTAAGCTTTTTATAGTTTTTGATTGGCTGTTTATAAACTGTTTTAAATATCACATTATTGTTCCAAGAATAATTAGTAGCATTTTTAAACGTTTTAATTTATTATTGCCTCAAGGTTATCTCATCGTTAGCAACTTTAGGCTTTTTACCTTGTAATTCTGTTTGCTACGAAAGGCAGCTTGCTTCTATTCTCACAGCTCCTACATTGTTAAACTACATAATACATTCACATAACATTATTATACATATACATATTAATATAAACATAATACCATGACCGTAATATACACTTTATATATAATATTATACACATAATGCTTTAAGGCGAGCTGTTATTAAATTTTAATATATATAATTAGACTGATATCATTTAAGCTATAAAAATACTGCCTCAAGTAGCTGGGTTTAGGGTAGTAAATAATGTTATACAAAACGCTTGAGCATTTATTTAACAGCAGTGTACATCTTGTTTACCTGTCACTACATATAAGAAAGTTCCAAACCGAAATTGCAGACAGTGTTGAAAACTAAAGTGGAAAGTCCTTCATTTAAGTTCACGTTTGCACATAAAGGAAAACTTCAATATCTGGTATAGTCTCCATGCGCATGAATTGCTGCCTCACATCTCCGAGGCTTGCTTCTGATCAATCTACGCACATCCTCCTGTGGTTTGTTTCCCCAATCATTGACTAGGACATCTGCAAACTGCTGAAAAGTCTGGGGGACTGTAGGACTGTCTTGGACTCGTTTTTCCAGCTGATCCCATAGATGTTAGGTAGGGTTAAGGTCAGATCTCATAGAAGATCACTTCATTGTTGGAATTTGAAGTTCCTGTAGGGTGGCTGTGGTGGCTCTTGCTGTATCTACTCTAGCACTGCCTTGCTGCAAAAGAAACCAGGGCCCCATTTCGACCGCAACAAGCGATGACCTCTCAGCATTCAGTCGGTTTCTGACCACTACAAGGTCTGTTTGGACATCAATAGTGATGCCAGCCCACATCATGACTGACTCATCATCAAATTCCTCCCTTTCCTGGATTGCTGTTGCTGCAAAATGTTCACTACAGCGACTATATACACGCAGATGTCCATCATACAGTATTAAGACGAAAGCAAGATCCGTCTGTAAACAGCAATTGCGCCAGTGAGGAAGCTGCCAGTTCCAGTGCTTCTGCACAAATCTCAATCGGCTCTCTTGTGAGCAGGCGTTAATCTAGGGTCTTCATTATGTCTTCGTGATCTTACAGCTTCCTCTCAAAGTCGGTTTGGTATGTTTATTCAATACGTTTACTCCAGTTGACGCCCTCAGATCATTTTTGTAGTCCCGAGCAGTAGCTCTGCGCCGCCGAAGAGCAGAGATAACAGCATTGTCTTCTGTGGCTGATGTTTTACGTTTTTGACCTGGCCTGGTCTCCTAGAGTACGCACCTATTTCACTGAAGCACTTCCATACCCTATCAATAACACATTTAGGCACATTAATCTCAGTAGCCAAATAGTCCTGCACCTTCCTGCAGCAATGTGACGGCTCGAACTGTTTATACTTCAGTGAGGTGCCTCATGTTGCCTGACTAAATGTTCACAACTACCATAAAAGTGAACCCTTACCCTACACGCACTAGATGTCAGTTTCCAACGCTAATCGTTGAACACCACTTTAGTTAATCAAGATGTTCCTGCTGTTAAGTAAATGTTTAAGAATTCTGTATCAAAATATTTACCACCCTAAACCCATCTACTGCAGCAATGCATTGGTTCAAACTGTCCCTCTAATTGTTTTGAGAAGTGTACATACATAGCCAGCGACCCTTCGTGCGAATAAGATGTTACCTTTCACACTTTTGGTCTCAATATGTATCTCAGCGTAGGTACTTTGGCTGAAGGTTTCATTTGACGTTTTTCTCCCTCTCAGTGCTCAGAATGAAAACCAGTATCTTTAGTACTTAACTTCCTGAAGTAATTCCTGCATTGTTTTCATACTCTCATTTACCACATGAGATACATAAGCTTACGGTTTAAGGCTGTCGAACGTAAAATGAAACAAAAGTACAGAAAACGTTAAATGCTTGCTGATCCTTCTGTTTATAAGAGGTGATACATGTATTTCCTAATTTGAATAACTTCTGTGCAGAGTGCTGATATAAGATATATGAGGGGCATTCAAATGAAACCTGGTCAGTGCGTCTAACTTTGCACTACGCGTAAGATGACACCACGTAACTGCGTGTATGGTGGCACCATCTATTGGTAGAGCGACTACAGCGTGTGCAACGTTTGATGTTGCATAGCGACAGTGTGGTTTCACGCCAAAGAGAAGGTAGTCACACAACTTATCGTCCACTACTGAAAATGAAGGCGAGTAAGCAGGAACAACGAGGAGTGATTCAGACCAAACAGTGGAAACATGCGACCTCATCACCTCCAAAAAAATCAAAGGCCGTGCACACCAGTTCTGGTAAGGTCATGATGTCCTTTTTTTACCACAAGGCCCACTGCTTGTCGAGTTCCTGGAACGGGTAACCACCATCAATGCCGAGCGTTATCAAGCCACTTTACAGAACCTTAGACGAGCCATCATGTCGAAATGCCCAGGCATGTTGTCCAAAAGCGTTATTCTCCTGCATGATAATGCCCGCCCACACACTGCCAATGGGGTGAAGACGACTTTGCAGCAGTTTCGATGAGAAAAGTTCGAGCATCCACCGTACAGTTCAGACCTTTCACCGTGTGACTTTCATGTTTATGGACCTCTAAAACAAGCTATTCGCGGACATCGATTCACAACGGACGACGAAGTGTGTGAATGGGTCCAGGCCTGGATCCAACAGCAGCCTACTAGCTTCTTCAAAGATGGAATCGACCGGCTAGTGTCGCAATGGGATAAATGTGCCAACAGTTTTGGCGACTATTTTTGAGTTAATAAAATCGTTATTGTTACTTTACACAAGCGACCGGGTTTCACTTGAATGACCCTTATACTTTAGCATGTTTAGCATAAGGTAAATTCAGAACACATTTTTAATTTCCCTCTACCTCCTCCCTTGTACAGCAGGCTAAGGGAATGTAGTGTTCTTCCTAAAAAATTCGATATGAAGTTTTCACCGGAAGTATATATTTTCAGTACTAGTAAGTCAAACAAATGTGATTGCGTGTGTGTGTCAGCTGAAAAAACAATAAATTAGATAATACCAAACATAGTAGGCATTTAAAGTTCAGCATCTTTCAAGGATTTTCAAGAAAACTCCCTCACAATAAGCAGCATTTGTTTGTTGTTTTTTATTTTGTTAAAAATAAACAGTTTCGCATAAATGATCATGTTTTAAAGACATTTCCATAACTAACAAAAGCAATACCCTGAATAGTTTGCGAAAATTGCTCTGCATTCGAAAATAATTTTGGTAATTCTGTGTGATTAGAAAACTTTAAGGGATATGTAGAAAGATGCAGTCTCATGAAAATACATCATTTATGCCAATATTTACATCCTCCATCCCCGGGATATTCGTCCCTATTGGTTTGAATTTTCCAATACTTCATCACACAATTACAACCCACTTTTTTAATGAAATGACTATCGCTTGTCTCCTGTAACCCCCTTGTGTCTACAAGGAAATATATAATGAAACTACTTCTGAAAATACGTATCTCAATTAATATTAATGCATCTCCATTACGTGAACTAGATTAAAAAAGTGGGCTTCTGAAAGAATAGTTTCCAGAAGAGATATAAACGGAATCTGATGTATGACATTCATATAATCTTCTCTACCCTCTATTGTTTAGCAGTGGGTATACGTAATATTCTTACGAAAGTTATTTTTGCATCCAATTCATTTTAACTCAGATAAATCCTTCCAGAAATAGCTGCATTAACATTTCATTAGGATACAAAAAGAACAGCGATAGTCAAATGTATAAGAACTGAACGCTATACGCTGGCCTTAAAATTCCATACTGTTTCCATGCAATCATGAGAAACAACTGAATGTTGAAAGGACTTTAAAAGAATGTCTATTTTGGGGTGGGGGATTTTCTTGAAATTCTTCGTGTGCATCTTTGGAAGGTACTGAAACTAAATACAAAGTTTGGCATCAATCCGACTTTTCGTTTTTAGACACACAGGCACACGCAGACCGTTTCCTTTATATTCAGGGAGCCACAAAATATGTATTTCCGGTGAAATATCAGCATCACTTTTTGAGTGAAATGTAATACCTTCTCCATCTATTAAGTATGTAATAGAGAAAGTAATAAAATACGTTGGGTAAAGAGTAGTGTGAACCTAACATATATAATTTCTTGATTCGGTACCCCTTAAGAACTTGCCCGCTTTGGGAAATGAACTAAGAAACACATATATAGGCTATGATCTGTGTGGGATCTAAGGTAAATACTGAACATGCAATACACACACATACACTACACTTAAAGAAATGCGATGTACAATTCCAGTGTGGGCCATTATAGGGTACAGGGTATTGAGGCAGACGTCGGCGTCGTCATCACTCTCGGCTGCTCAGTCGGCTGGTTCTCGACGCCCACCTCATATTTTATGTGTGGCGATGTCGAAATATTCAGGAAATAGGTTCGGTAATCTCAGGGTTTTTGTGAGAATTGCGAAGAATCCTCGGTGTCCAACAAGGAATGCGACGACGCCATATCTTCGCCACTATTTATTTCATTTTATTATCACCACATTAGTAAAATGTACACTGCCGTTTGTGAAAATGGCAACACGAAGAAAGAAACGCATGATTTCAATGAATTTAATACCACAGCTTGGATAAATGTCAAGTAACAAATGATAAACTTTTCAAATCTATACATGGCCTTTGAGCCCTAATATTCAGTATTTGGTGTGGCCTCCATGCGCTACAATTAGAGCTGCTATACTCCATGGCATTGAATAAAAAGGGTTCTGAATAAGTTCCTGAGGGATTTCTCTCCACGCAGTTTGTATTCGAGCCCACAAATCCGTGACACTGGTTACTGGAGGATCGTGACACACTAGGTGCCGACCAACCATATACCGGACATATTCGATGGGCGACATGTCAGGCGAACGTGAGGCCAGGGAAGCAATGGTACCCGTCGCTCTTCGAAGAAGACTTGTACATTCCTCGCAATATGTGGCCGGGCATTGTCCTGTTGAATTGTGTCCAGTGGAGTTGCCTGAAGCAGGGGGAGTACCTCAGGCTCTAGTTAGTTACCAGTTGCTGTTCAAAGTGCCCTCAATTCGTAGGAGGCGAGATCGGTTGTTGTAAACAATGGCGCCCCAAACCACCACACCTGGTGTTTGTTTGCTATGCCGCTCAGCAATGCAGCCCTCAAGGTTGCGCGCTCACCAGGGTACCGCCGGACACGTATTTGGCCATCACTGTAGGACACATTGAAGCGGGACTCGTCCGAAAAGACTACATTTAGCCACTCAGCCATCCAGTGGCAGTGTTCACGTGCCCATTGCAGTCGGGGGAAATTGTGGTTTCTGGACAATGGAAGCCGACGTACTAGCATGCATGCAACCAGTCCAACCTGCAGCAGACGGCGACGAACCGTTGATGCAGACAAGTTCACACATGTTGCAGTGCTCCAGCGTCTAGCCAACACTGTGGATGAAACTTTACAGTCCGTTATGGTCATGCGGACAAGATGACGGTCATCCCGTGCTGTAGTCATGTTCCGTGGTCCACTACCCGCTCTTCGCTGCGTACGACCTTCATCTGTCCACTGCTTCCACATACGTATCACTATCGTAACAGCATGCCCTGTACGAGCCGAAATGTCACGGTAGGACAAACTCGCTTCCCGGAGACCGATCATTCTGCCCCGTTCGAATTCACTCACATACCGATATGGCTCCCTTTGACGTCGATGAGGCATACTGGCACTCACTTTATTGTTTCCGCCTGTTTGGCAGCTCTGTACTGAATAACTGGGCACAACACAAACCTTGTCGGACCGACACGAGAGGGCTCTGCTTGGTCTACGTGTACCCCATCTCTCTGCAAACCTAAACACTTATTGCTTGCACACTCTTCTACACTTCCAGCAAGTTTGGAATTATTCAGGATATTCTTTTTGGTGTTGCAATTTTCACAAACGGCAGTGTATATCCTACCAGAATTCTGGTAAGTTCTTACAAAATTTATCGGAAGCATTAATCACGTATGGGTTTCTTAACCAGTATATCCTTTCCACGAGATAACTGTTTAATTCCCGACATCTCATTTCCTTCTTTCTTCTCGCGGAGACTTTTCTCTAGCACGTCTGACACACGCCCATCATTTTCACCAAGTCCGCTTGCTTTCGTGTCTCCCATCTCACGTCCCCCTGACATCGAAGTTTCGGGTCTTTTAGGTTAAATTATATTGGCTACCTTCAAATTGTACTCGTTGGCTTTCTCTACCGCGTGTGTATTTTCCGTAGCATTTGGGACAACAACCCCGTCCTTGACATGCTTTCTTCAGCTAAATACAAACGATATCTCACCCTCGCCTGACCGTGACTGATCCCTAAAAAGGGGAGAAGTTGTCCCACGCAAAACTCTCCGGAATTCTGTTTCTTGTTATTTCATACATCTTTATAGTTAATTTACAATATTAGTGAATATGTCTTAGTAGACGGGAATACTTCCTGTTACAGTATACAATGCAGGGGGACACCCCCCACTGCGACCTACATGAGATCTATTGCAACTACCATCCCCGGAGGAAGAAATGAAGCGAAGGAACCACAGGAGGCTCCAGGCTGTAGACAGGCAGCCACAGAGACGCGCGGAAGTTCCTAATACTTCCAGGCTCGAAGACCCGTTCCACTACTGGAGCTCTCCAGAGAGGGCAATGAACAATGAACGACCCATCAAACCAAGCAGCCTTCTAGTGTCTACCTCTTTCCTTGGAGCAAGCATCAGCGCCATCTGTCCGGCACCGTCACACATCACGAAACCTAGAAGCTCCCCTCAACGATGAGAAGGAAACGGAATGGAAGGAAAATGATGGATAGAAATTCGTGGCAAACGAGAAACCACCCCAGGGCTTGCCTACCGACCAGGAAAAACACGCCATTATATATATTAGTAAATATTACTGACTCAGTATCGAAAATTACAACAAACATGTTGCGTTACATTTTTACTACACGTACAGATAGCGAATCTACTAATCGACCTGAACTACAGTGGCGTGCATGTCCCAGCTGAAAACCGTAAACTTAATTACTGTCTAGTCTTATAATTGCTTAATTAGCATGGTTGGCTCAGAATAAATGCTAACTGGTTTTCCGTAAAGCCATTATGGAGATTTGTCCTGCAAGGCAGATGCGCGGAGAGAATCGTAATAAAGGAAGATCACAATAAACCGCTGACTAACCCAGCGTTCGTGGTATTCAATTAATTTTATAGCTGCATGTCTCGCTAAAGGTCAGCTTCAGTGTCATCCCCGCAAATATATTCTTCCTCGTTTCAACGCCATTTTGAGTTTGGATGTCTCTCGCTTGTCGTCATAAATTTCTAGGAAGATGTAAATGAATGATTAGCGAGATGTTTCCGGAGAGAAAGAATAATCAGATCTAAAAAATTTAGTCCGAAGCTGGAATTCAAATCGGCCGATGGATTCGATGTTCGTGGTAAAACTTTGTGTCTATATACGTATGTGAACAGCGCCTCCAGTGTAGCAGCCGCGTGGTTTGTATAGTTTGGATTGGGCTTCGCTATCGAGATTTCAACGAAATTACTACTTTTGAGGTCCCCTGAATCCAAAGAGAAAGTATTTTTAATTTCTCTACCATATGTAGTAAGTAGGGTACTCCACCGAAAAATTGGATACCGAGATTTCACTGCAAATATACACTACATAATCAAAAGTATCCGGACACCTGGTTAAAATGACGTATAAGTTCGTGGCGCCCTCCATCAGGAGGACGTTAATGTGGTGTTGGCCCACCCTTAGCCTTGACGATAGTGTTCACTCTCGCAGGCATACTTTCAATCACGTGCTGGAAGGTTTCTTGGGGAATGGCAGCTCATTCTTCACGGAGTGCGGAACTGAAGAGAGGTATCGATGTAGATCGGTGAGGCCTGGCACGAAGACGGTGTTCCAAAACATCCCAAAGGTGTTCTATAGGATTCAAGTCAGGCCAGTCCATTACAGGGATGTTGTTGTCGTGTAACCACTCTGCCACAGCCCGTGCAGTATGAACAGGTGCTCGATCGTGTTGAAAGATGCGATAGCCATCCCCGAATTGCTCTTCAACAGTGGGAAGCAAGAAGGGGCTTAAAATATTAATGTAGGTCTGCGCTGTGATCGTGCCACGCAAAGCAACAAGGGGTGCAAGCCCTCTCCAGGAAAAACACGACCACACCATAACACCACCACCTCCGAATTTCACTATTGACACTATACACGCTGACAGATGACGTTTACCGGACATTCGCCATACCCACACCCTGCCATCGGATCGCTACACTGTGTACCGTGATTCGTCACATCCACACAACGTATTTCCTCTATTCAATCGTGTAGTGTTGACGCTCCTTACACCAAGCGAGCCGTCGTTTGGCATTTTCCTGCGTGATGTGTGTCTTATGAGCAGCCGCTCGATCATGGAATCCAAGGTTTCTCACTCACGCCTGTCATAGTACATGGAGTGGATCATGCAGTTTGGAATTCCTGTGTGATGGTCTGGATAGATGTCTGCCTATTACTCTTTATGACCCTCTTCAAATGTCGGCGGTCTCTGTCAGTCAACAGACGAGGTCGGCCTGTGCGTTTTTGTGCTGTACATGTCTCTTCACGTTTCCACTTCACTATCACATCAGAAACAGTGGACCTAGGGATGTTTAGGAGTGTGGAAATCTCGCGTACACAGACTTCTGACACAAGTGACACCCAATTACCTTGGCCAAGTTCGAAGTCCGTGAGTTCCACGGAGCGTCCCATTGTGCTATTTCACGATATGTAATGACTACTGAGGTCGCGGTGGTGGCAGCACAATGCACCTAAGATGAAAAACGTATGTTTGTGGGATACTTTTGATCACATAGTGTATGTTCTGTGGCTCCCTGAAACCTCTCCCCATTTTTTTTTAGAAAAACTTCCATGTGTATATGTCGTCTGTGTGCGTGTTTATGAACAGCTTGACTCAAAAAAGAAAAATCGTATAAAGACAAAATTGGTATTTAAGTTCAGTATCTTCAGATGCGACACGAAGGTTTTTAAGGTCTCAATCCCCAATAGTTACTCTTTACATGGAACATTTTTCGAAATTTTTTATTTCGTAAGAAATGGGTAATGATTTTGATTAAAATACGCCATATTAAACATATTTGCATGAAAAATAAAATGTAGATCTTTAATTTTCTGGGAATAGCCTTTGAAGTCCTCTTCATTCGGAAGGAATTTTGTATAATCTTGTATAAATGGTAAACGTTAAGCGATAGACGAAGACGTACTGCATAAACAAAATTAGATCTCTTTGAAATACACCACTTATTTCAAATAATTTTTTTTGTGGTATCAGCCATTTCCGAGATATCCGTTATTAATGGTTCGAATTGTTCAATACTTAGCCATTCTTTTAAAGTTCTGTCAATGTTCAGTTGTTTCTCGCAGCTTATAGCGTTCAGTTCTAAAATATTTGACTATCGCTGTTCTCTGTATATATAACGAAATGTGTAATTCTACAAATGTCTATTTAGATTAATATGAAGTAAATGGCAAAAATAGGCTTTAGGAAGAATAATTTTATACTCATTAATAAATGATAGAGAGTAAAGAAAGTCATGTGAATGTAGCACATCGGATTTTAGAAAAGGGTTCGCATATGTATCTGTATGTGAACAGCATACATCAAAATCCAAAAGTGGATGAGTACCAAACTTTATATATACCTTTAAGGAAAGATTTAATAGAATTCTTCACGCCAAATAAACTTTTCATGTAATCCTTTTCGTGATATTTTATTTTCTCAAAAATTACCTTAAGAACAGAGTTAAATTATAATATGTTTCAGATATTAGCAAGGAAAATAAAATCTCTGCTTAAATTTTCCGCAATAGATTGCAAAGTTCTCTTTAATTTTTAATGAATGTTATAAAACCATTAGAGATTATTGCAAGAAACTGCAAAGCTCATCGCACTGTATAATTTATGTGAAACAATATTTTTCTTTCCCCTAGTGACACTTGAAATATGTTTTTAAGTTTAAAGTTATTATTCTGAAGTCCACTTTGGTCGCCATCTGAACATTTCATGACCCTGTTCCACGACTAAAAACTGACTTGCTATAGTTTACTGCTGCTTGCATATAATCAACTCTGTAGTGCCTAATTTGAAACTATTTCTAGACAAAGATTCTTATCTAATTAACGTTAAGCGAATACTTTATGAAACATTTTATCTTAACAGTGTATCACATATAGACTTCGGACTGTCAAGTTATATTAACCGAAATAACCAACCAATACCCTTGGTGTGTTTAAAAATCATTTTCATTAATCAATTAAAATTTGAAGGAGGTTGTTGCTTCACGTATGGAAAGTCAATTTGAAGTAGGACTTGTATTGTTATTCAACTGTTAGGAAGCCGAACTTGAAGTAGTTGCAACTGCATGTATGGTACCCGGTAGTCTTCGTCCCAAAAATATTTAAAAATATTAACTTTGTAATTTTAATGTTTCTTTAAATATTATATATTTATGTTTGCCTCGGCTGCGTCAGCATTATTGTTAGAGACATGGATTTCTTAGCAGGGAGGTGGTGCGATTGAAGAATGTAGGCTTACACAGATTATAATTTTTAATTCACTCCTTTTTATTAATTCTTGACACAATTTTAATAACACTTCACTGATATAGAGAGCTGTAAGATTCTTTTGTTAATTACTTGCACTTTTTAACACGTAAACTATTTTTGTCTCACACAAAATACGTATTACTTTTTTTTTAGGAACGTGTCTCGCGTCTGCCTACAACCAACGCGTCCAGTTATGAGCACTGTCTACAAGCAACTGACTTCTAGATTTGTAAATTTTTCTATATTTTAGTTTCTGATTGGCTAATCCTAGTCCAATAGAATACCTTTATTTAACTTAAGCATTTTCTGGTTGTTGATTGGCTATTTTGTAAACTGTCTCAAAATTTACATTATTGTTTCCAAGAATTACAAGTAGTATGGTTAAACTTTCAAATTCATTATTGCTTCAAGGTTACCTCATTGTTGCCTCATTGTTAGCAACTTTTAACCTATTTTTCTCACGGCTCCTACATTATTAAATTACGTATTACATTCACATAACATTATTGAACATGTATACACTAATATAAACATATACAATGAGTGTTACATATTTTTATATATTGTTACATACACATATTGCTTTAAGGCGGGCTGTTATTCAATTTTTTTATTATATAATTTGACTGAAATCATTTAAGTGTTAAAAATACTGCCTCAAATTGTACATTACTCAGCTAAACTCTCTACATAAATACAGTGACAAGTCTTTTAAAATACGTGGCATTGCAGTATTGCCATAGATGGTTTGTCCGTTATCTAGTTGTTCAATTTTGTTTTTCAAATAGTTCATTTTTTGTATACAAGCTTTTAGTGTTAACAAGGCGAATAACAAAAAATTTATTTTAATTTTGCTAACGTCGATACTTTGGATAAAACATCTAAAACGACAAATATGTTAGGGTGTGACGTAAAAAAGCAATTTTTGAATTTTGCGTGGAAACCTTCACATGCATTCGTCGTTCGAAGTGCAGTAGCACATTTCAGTACTAGAGTTGGTGGGGAAAGGGCATCGTTATCGATGTAATTGTCTTTTATATAATCACAGATTCTCTCACTTTTTCGAAATTAGGCATCTGCGACCTGAAATGATCGACGAAAAAATCTCCGACGTCCGTGAGATCCAAATATGTTAGTCCAAATAAATGCCCTTAAAATTGTAGCAATATCCCAGTTACAGTCTTTTTATGTAGGTCCCAATCCTGAACTCAGCTTGGCCGAGGTAGAATCGGCCACACTTAATATTGACGTTTGTTAAACCGATCTGCCTGCAGTATGAATAGCTACCTCAAAATTTGCACCTAATCTGGCGGCTTTAACGGCAGTGTTTAAGCTAGAAAATAAAACAATGCCACAAAAATGCACAAATCAAAATTTATATTTGCGCAAAATATGACAACTTTGTGCAAGGTTCTGCTCATAAATTTTTTTATTAATTATACTATTAATGAGGGTTTTTAAAGTGCAATATGTTTATATTGAATGAAGCCAACAACAATTTGCTAAATGAAATTTTACTATTTTTTTTAAAATTAACTTTTACACATATAGATCCACACATCCTATATCACGTCTACAGTAAACTGTCAGTACTGATTTGCATAATATTATGCATTACATTATATTAGATTGCATTACAATACTCGATTTTTGTGCATACTCCACACACAGAATGCCTTTTCAAAATCGAAGTCATGGCGTGATGGTCCTTCAATATTAATTATCAGAACTTTGCTATCTCTTTCTACAGAAAGGCGATTTATATTTTTATATTGTTCATACAATTAAACTATAACTAGAGTAAAATATACTTGTAATATAATATATGGAATCAAAATTATTTTTAAGGCGGGAACAATTTAGAACTACATTAACAAATTAACTAGGCGTTTATAATCAGATACATTTGACCCGGGGGCATTTATTTTTTCAGGGGAATCTACTTTGAGTAGATATAAAGAAAGATTTTATGATTATCATTTATTTTCTGTTTATATAAAGTGACCATATGCTTGAAACAAGATAACGGAACGTTTTAAATTTTTCTCATTGAAACAAGGGTCAAAAGAGAATACGTAAAATTGTTTCGTCATAAATACCAAGGTTTCCAAACTAATAATAAATAAATAAGTAATGTGTAACTTACATGTATATAGCTCTGAGTTCAATCCAACCAAGCAACCCTGTAGAATTATTAGCGCAGGAGTCATTCGTCATACATGGTTTAGAAGTATAGTCCATCGATCTGAAAGATTGGTTGTGGTGGACAGTATGGTAGGCGAACCCTCCTTCAACAGCTGCTAATTTCATATCTTTGTCACCAAAACTTTCGCTTTTATAAAACTTAGTCAATACTATGCTAGAGGAAGCAGTTCCACGTAGCATTCTTTTGTGTTTTTCATTGTTTATATATTGTGCTGTGTCTTATCGCCCCCCCTCCATGACTTACTGAAAGTGGATATACACTTATTGCATCGGACATCTGAGACAGAAATTGTTTTTTTAATGTATGGATATTCCTTCTGTAGGTCACTGTTAAAAGCACACTTCCTTTCAGCGGTGGCATATTATTAATTTCAAGTGTTTTAGCACTCGCAGTTTACAAAAGTTCACTGTATTTTATTATTTCACAAATGCAGAACACAGTACTGTCTTCTACCAAAGTCACAACAGTAAAGAATTTCTATATGCGTTTACAGTTTTCGTTATTATTGACGGCACTCACATCAAACACAAGTGATTACGACTTGTTTGTTGATAGCGCAGACCGGTACAGTTCAATATTTGTCGTCCGCAACTGTACTTTTCCAAGCGAAGTCTCCACACGATGTCAGGTATATACATAGGTATTGTATATACATATGTATTATAATTTAAACAGCACTTTGCTTTTTCAGTTGTTAGTATCTTTACATTTTTCATCAAACGATGCAAGACAGGGCATTTTGAAGTTTTGGAAACTATAGTTAACGGCGTTTTATACCAATATGTCATTGTCACAAAAAAGGGACATTTTGGTGTCCCGTTTCTAACTTAAAATAAAAGACAGAACAGAGACTCAAAAAAAGGGACTTTCCCGGCTAATGCAGGACGTCTACTCACCTTGTCTATATTAAAACACTGTTTTAAACTGTTAAGTTCTTGCGTTTGTTGTGAATATTAATACTACAGCTTAACTGATGATGACACCAGTTCTTTTTCGTTTCTCGCACAAACTGCATACGAAATAATGTCTCCAGAATATTGCACTTGCACCACTTAATTAACACTTTCTACCTTTCCACTAATTGTTCATTTTGTATGCCTATTTTAGCACCAGGTTTTGTTTCTTTTGTATGTCCATTTCTAGTTTCACTGGGACTAGGACTTCGTTCCCTTTTCTTCCTTAAAACAAATTCACCCTTCACTTCTTAAAAAGCACACGCATACACAGTATATATTTGACAAGAATGAGTGAAACAGGCAACCAGGTCAGAACTGAGTTCCACTAGCTTGAATGGAAAGCGGCATATCGTTTATTTATGTGGCAGATTGTAGTTGCATTTTTGCGAATGCTATTTTAAAGTTCGTCGCATTCTTCGTCCTCGAGTATCAAAATGGGATTTAACACTACTTTAATGCGATTTTGTACATTCTTCTACTAAGAAAACCAGTGCAGTGGCATATGCCTTCGTTGATTTGTTATGTAACATGAAAATCAATGGCATATAGTATCCAGTATCCGTTTCTGATTATGTCAAAGTGAACGTTTGCCTAAAAAATCTGGGGCAATATTGAAACATGCCGTCTAAAAACACAGACTGTGCAAAGCATAATATGTTTAAGTTAGATACACAAGTAGATATGACTATCTCTTTCTCTACACTATTTGCCAGCAGCAAGTTTTCACCTGTCATTGTTTTAAGTTGGTATTTAGTACTCTGCACATTCATAGTTGTGGGTAGTGGAGGCCTTAGTTTTCTTCTCGCACTGTAAATTCCTTTTTTATGCACAGGACATCTGTTGTGGTAAGGAAAAGTAATCGTTCTTAGCTTCTTTGTGAAGGAGCGTCTATGGACGTTCACTTATATCTTCAACTGCTTTCCTTTAAACACTGCTTCTAATGATTTGTCTATTTAATTTTCCATCATTTTCACAATCATTGTTATGTTGCACGTTTTGTTCTGTGATCACTTCATCGTTTGAATCAGTTTTTATAAGGCATTTGCAAGTTTTTAACATACACGTATAACCCCTAATACCATCCTTCCATATATTTTGGAAGCTAAATTTATAGTTCCCTAACAGAACCAATTCCTTGCCCCTTTCACTTCTGATTTTTTTCCACGTTTGCCATTGTCTTCACACACACACTCCAATGCACTGCTTTAATAAATGAACAGGACCTACTACTATCGTCTTAGGCAGTAGGTATTACTAACATAAAACTAAGGACTAAATCAACTTACAGGAGGGAATCTAATTTTTACAATTATTGCTTCGGAGGTAATCGGGAAAAAATTGACCGCGCGACGTAGTCGGTAGCCTTACGTTAGGAGATACTGTGTCGATCAAACTCGATAAAGGAACTACCACGACTTGCTATGGGGATTGAGGTAATCCTTTCTCGAAGTCAATTGATCTAGTATTTAATGTAAATATCAAGAAAACGCCAAGAATCTTATGTGTACGATGACAATAATTACTATTATGTTGACTTTTTACTATCTCTACTACGTATAGGAAGTAGGGGAAATACTGTATTCCATCCAAAAACTCTATGCCGATATTTCGTCGGAAATATGTTTTGAGGTCCGGTGAATACGTAAAACGATTCTTAAAGCCTGCGTATGTATCCGAGTGTGTGTCTTTGAACAGATAACTCTAAAACGAAATGTGAGATAAATACCAAACTTGGTATTTGAGTTCAGTACCTTACAAGAATGCGACACAAATGTTTTCAAGAAAATTCTACCACTCCAAACTACCCTTTACATGGAACAGATCTCCGAATTTTTTATTTTCTAAAAATGACTACCAATTTTGATTAAAGTATCGCATATTAAATATATTTACATGACAAATATCTGGAGTTTTCTGAGAAGAAGAATTTGTGAAGACCTCTTCATTCGGAAGGAAGTTTATATAATCTTGCATAACTGGTAAACAAGCGATAGACAAAAGCGTACTACACAAAAAATGTAGATCTCTTTAAAACACACAATTTATTTCATATAAGTTTTTTTTGTGGCATCAGCCATTTCCAGGATATGCGTTATTAATAATTCGAATTGTTGAATACTTAGTCATTCTTTAAAGTCCTATCGATCTGCAGTTGTTTCTGTGATGTCATACAAAGAGTATGGAGTTTTAAATCCAGCGCAAGCGTCCAGTTGTTGTTCCCTTTGTATGTATAACGAAATGTGTAATGCAGCTATTTCCCAATTAAAATGAAGTAGATAGGGAAAACAACTGACGTAAGAATAACTAAGGACAGTAAAGTAAGGAAATGACGCATTTAAGCAGCCCCAACTGCAAATGTTGTGTCGTTATTTTCATGATCATATGTCCCCTCAATGTTAAGAACATAGAAGTAACAAAAAGTGAACATCGGAGAGTATTTCATTTGGGCCTAATCTTGAAGTACGCTATTCAATTCGTCGTAATATGGAATCATAGCCTACAGAACGTTTAGGTGCTTCCCAGATGGTTTTGTGGTCATATAAACTTTAATGGCATTATAGCACAATGCGTGGAATTCTCAGCAGCAACTGCTCATGAAAGACAATGGGGCTCACTGCTAGAACAATCTGTTGGCGAGATCGTCAAAAGAGCAAGGAAACCTGCCAAATCGGATGACGGGTTAGAACAAAAGGCGGATCGTGATGCGCATTGTCTGTACCGGAGGCGGTCTCAACCTTTGTGCGGGGGTGAAACTGCGCAGTCGAGCGTCAGACAATAGGGTGGGAACAACAAAGCCCATTGTGATACGCCGAGAGTCTGCACGGCGCACCAGACACAATGGGGGGTGTGGCTGCCCCAAACTTCAAGCATGGCTGACCGAGCGAACCAAACATTTCTAGGCATCAAAATACCTTCTGCACATTCCAATTTCATTACCCTTACTTATGATTGCATTAAACTCTTGTTGAGTTTATATTTGTGGGCAAAACTTAGCACCCTTTGTACCTAGGAGAAGGGAAAAGACCTTTCAATTCCTCTCGTAAAATTTATGACATCAAACAAAGGTTGTTTTGTTGTCAAACAGTCAGACTTCAACAGGCGCAGTTGTCTGATACAGCAATTTTACAGAGCTTTCTCATATCTCGGTTCCTACTTATCTGCTTTAACGTGCGGATGTGTCGACGGAAGTGAATATGTATTTTATAATTCGGCTGTGATTAAGTGGCGAAACATCGCCCGAGCATGATATCAAGGACGCTCAAATCCTAGTCCTTCATCGCAAAGGATTTCGGAGAAAAAAAAAGGAAAACATCTTATGTGATATATTCCATGCCTTTCTCTACCCTCTATCGTTTATTAGTGAGTATACAAACTATTCTTACTAAAATCAGATGACTGAAAAATTCAATTCCATAGCCGGGATTTGAACCACGGATCTCCCGGTCTCCGTTCGGTTGCTCTAAACACTGAGCTACCATGGCAACATGCCGGCACGCCAACAAATTCTCCAGCTGACTCGCATTTTTCCCGGTAAACCACAAGGAGATCTCAAATTGTATTGAGATGTCATACCCCAATGGCGACTTACATTCTTTGTAGGTACCGCCGGCATTTTGCCATGGTAGCTCAGTGGTTAGAGCAACCGAACGGAGAGCGGGAGATCCGTGGTTCAAATCCCGGCTATGGCATTGAATTTTTCAGTCATCTGATTCTACCTTTTCAACCCTGTCCAACACACGGCTTGTGTGAAAGAACAATTAATTCTATTCTTACTAAAGCTTATTTTTATGTCTACTAATTTTAATCCAAAACCTTTGCAGAAATAGCTATATTACACATTTCATTATGGATACAAAGGGAACAGCGATACTCAAATGTTTAAGAACTGAACGATACGCTGGCCTTAAAATTCCACACTGTTTCCATGAAATCACGAGAAACAACTGAATGTTGAAAGGACTTTAAGAGAATGACCAAGAACTTTTTCGAACCTTTAATAACGAATATCTCAGAAACAGCTTATGCCACAGAAAATTATTTGAAATAAATTGTGTTTTAAAGAGATCTACATCTTTTGTGTGGTACGTATTCGTCTATCGTTTACCAGTTATACGAGATTATATAAAATTCCTTCCGAATGAAGAGGAATTCGAAGACAATTCCCAGAAAGTTTAAGATATAAATTTTATTTGTATGTAAATATCTTTACCATATGGTATTTTAATCAAAATCATTAGTTATTTTTGGGAAATTAAAATTTCATATAAACGTTCCATATAAAGGGTAGTTGGGGTGGGGTATTTTCTTGAAAATATTTGTGTTGCATCCTTGGAAGATACTGAACATAAATGCCAAGTTTGGTACTTATCCGACTTTTCGTTTTTGAGTTATGCTGTTCACAAGCACAAGCACACACACATACACGGACGTTTTTCTAAAAGCACTTTTATTTATTCAGGGGGCCGCAAAATATATATTTCCAGTGAAATCTCCACACCGAATTTGGAATACAATACTTCCCCTACTTACTATACGCAGTAGAGAAAGTAAACATGAAGAATAAAGCAAGTAGTTATTGTTACCGGGTCAAAACTGCGAAAACAAATAGTATATTTACGTATGTCAAGAATGGTTTTCGGACTCTGGTTGAAAGTGGTGGTTTGTTGCCCAGTAGAAACTGAATCAATCAACAATACACGCATGTTGTGTAAGAATCGCTATTGTTAAGAATATTTCAGGTTTAAATTCCGACATATTCCATAAACCCCCCCCTCATCCAAATGCACTGCTTTTTCCTTCTGCAGACGGCTTTTGTTGTGATTTCTTGCGTAGGACTGTGTACGAGTCATAACAAAACTATGACACAAGAAATCTTGTATATGAGTTTCCAATAATGGGCAGAGTTATTACGTGAAAGGATAATAATAATAATAATAATAATAATAATAATAATAATAATAATAATAATAATAATAATAATAATAAACCTCACGAGGAATGTAACTTATGGCTGCTCCTAAGTTACTTATCTACACATAATCCAAAATTATCACAACAATTTTTATAGAAGAAGGAATTTTCTATCATCATGATAATTATCAGTATTACTTTACTTATTATATCAATGCAATGCCACTTCAAATCTATAACGAAATACAAGTGCACTAAATTAACTAACACATTGAGTGTTAACAAACATTTGAGAGTAAAACACGTGGCAACCTTGTTAACACACACATTGTAATCTTTGGCCAACTCGATGGGGAATACCTTGGTTACTGATGATGGTCTCTATGTTCTGTCCTATACTTCTTTCCACGTTATCTTTCACACCTCATTTATTTCTGCTTTCATTGCCTGATACTCCCAGTTAAGTGATCTACGACTACGACCTTGACCTTCACAATAACAAAAGAGTTTTACAGTTGGCACCGCTTTTCTAAATCCAGTTTCAAACTATTTTTTGCTTTAAGGTGGCATGTCTTCGTTATCAGGCTAGTTATCAGCAATTATCATTTCCAGCTCAAGCAATTCTGCCTTTTCAGCTGACAGTCACGTAAGTTTACATGGAGTTGAAATACAACGTTGTCACATTTTTTTCCTGGTACTTCTTGATAATGATAACCCAGTCTGTTTCCTTGAAGTACAACATAACTTAGCAACAATCTACTCGACTGGCAGGTTTACTAATGTAACGTTCTTGCAAGGCTGATTGCAAGCGTTTGAGATACTGCAATAACATTCTATAATAATTATGATTATAGTTATTGTGTCGTTTACTTTCCTGCTTGAGCAAATGGGATGTTTACATTTTATTTCATCTAGAGGGACATATTAATAATTGGCACATAAATTCTTGCACCTTTCAATAAGAAATTGCGACATCTAACCCACGTATTGAACGTTCAGTAGGTTGGATGGCGATTTGTTAAAAATTATTCTTAAAAAGGCTCTTTTGTATAATATTTATGTGACTTATGTGAATACCAGAAAATATTTATTTTCATAAACAATCAGAAAATATGTTTTTTATATTAAATAAGATTTAAAATGTATGCTCCGATGTAAGTATCCAGAACATTAAACTCAGTTTCAAGTTTATTACGACGCAAATAAAACAGTATTATTTTTTTAAAATAAATACAAATAAGAATTTGAGGGAAATAGTATGGTTGGCTGAAACGTGGTTAAACGCTGACCATATCGCATTAAGGGGCTGGACCTTCATTTTAGGTTTCTTATATGTTTAAAATAGGTTTGTTTTAGGTTTTTCTTGATTAGAACAGTTTTTTTTTATGTTTTACTTCGTGGATCAATACAGTATCAATAATTTTGCTTTTCTGGTACTTAGTTGTAAGATTTATTTTTTGATTTGCCGTAGATAGTTACATACATTCTGAAATTTTCTGGAGTAAGCGATTTCCTATTATCACGTAACACATTCTTATATGTAGAAAAGGTTCTTTCAACGGAACATGACGTCATTGGAGCGTAGAACATCGATGCCAGTACAGCAGGTTCTAGGGGTAGTTTTCCTGTATAGGTTTCTCCTGCAATTCTGAATTGATGATTTTCATATCTTCAAAACAGGATTTCGTTGAAGAATCTTCTGCAAGTTTGAAAAACATGCAACTCCCACTGGTCCAGATATTTCTTTACTGGAAGCAGTGTCAATGATATCTACAGCATCTTTCAGCGGCAAAGTTGTACTTTCCAACCGGAGAATAGCTCCTGGTATAAAACAAAAATGTGTCTTAATATACACAAGGGAAGCGGCAAGAGTGGGATACTCGAGTGATTTCTTAGCCTTCGCAATGCAGGAAACTTCAGTTTCATCCAATTTATTAACGACATTTTTAATGTCTTTTAAGTGCTTGGCATAGTAAATGGCAGTAGACTGGCAAGTTCCCCAGCGGGTAAGTATCGGTTCAGGTGGAAGAGGAGTTACTGGTACTTTCTCTTTGAACAATTGTATTCGTGTTGGAGCTTTTAAGAAAACCTTCTTGACCAAAGATATCAGGCTGTTGAAGAATGTTAATATTATTACGTTGTTTGCACCACGCTTTGGGCGTCAATATGAAGATGTTTTGTCATTGTAGGAGTTGTATTGTATTTCGACTGTTGGGGAGCCGAACTTGAAGTAGTTGCCACCGCACGTATGGTAAAATGTTTCCGGTAGCCTTTGCCCCAAATGTACTTTCCGGTGGCCTTTGTCCCAAAAAAGTGTTTAAAAAATATTAACTTTGTAATTGTTGACTGTTTCTTTAAATATTATATATTTATGTTTGCCTCGGCTGCGTCAGTATTTATATTTCTTTAGAGACATGAATGTCTTAGCAGGGTGTGGTGCGACGGAAGAGTGTAGGCTTACACAGATTATAATTTTACTTCACTCCATTTATTAATGCTTGACACGATTTAAATAACACTTCACTGATATATATATGAGAGAGAGAGAGCTGTGAGATTTGTTTTTTTATTAATTACTTGCACTTTTTAACGCGTAAAACTATTTTCGTCTCGCACGAATACGTATTAAATTTCTCGAGGACGCATCTCGCGTCCGTTAGGAACACTGTCTACAAGTAACTGGCTTGATTTCTACCGCCTAAATTTGTAAATTTCCGTATTTCAAGTCTCTGATTGGCTAATCCTAGTCCAATAAAATACCTTCATTTAACTAAAGTTTTTTTCTGGTTGTTGATTGGCTATTTTATAAACTGTCACATAAATTACATTATTGTTTCCAAGAATTACAAGTAGTATTGTTAAACTTTTAAATTCATTATTGACTTATGGTTACCTCATTGTTACCAACTTTGAACCTATTATTCTCACAGCTCCTACATTATTAAATTATGTAATACATTCACATAAAATTATTACACATGTATATAATAATATAAACATATACAATGACTGTAATATACACTTTTTATATATTGTTACATACACATATTGCTTTAAGACGGGCTGTTATTGAATATATATAATATATATATATATATTATATAATTAGACAGATCACTTAAGTGTTAAAAATACTGCCTCACTGTTCACGTCATCGAAGTGGCTTCTAATCTCTTCTGCAAGGTGGTACAGGCCGTGGGCCGAGCACGTAACATGTAGCATGATCGGGTGGAAGGAATCCCCCCCCCACTATAGGCAGCACTGTCTCTAACAAAAGTGAAGTGTGGATCAGCAGCAATCCACTTTTTTAATAAATATGATTTAGGCATTGTTTCACTATACAATTACACTAGAAAAGTACTCTCCGTGTACTCTGTTGTACTCTCGGTAAATGATTGGAGGTTACGCTCCTTCTGACCTATCAGCTGCATCCAGGTGTCACCAGTCACATGTGCTGCATTTAACTGTAATAATTTGGACTATCTTCCGGCTATAAGTGGTGGGAATAATTTTACAATGAGTTTCAATCCGAAAATAACATTCTTCATTTTGAAAAAGGAAAAACAGCTATTTAAGTTATTTTAGGTGTCCACCCTCATTTAGGTTGTTTAAGGTGCAATGAAATTCACATATTCTGCTCAGGAAGTGTGAAACGAATATATATCTTGAAATTTATTAATTTAATAGCAAGGAAAAATATCGGTTAAAACCTAAAATGCTGAGCCCTACTGATGACGGAATTGATAGCTCTATGAAGACATCCGCAGGACTCTATTATTGTCCATGCTGGAATATTTGACTGTATGGTCACCTACTGCTCTCCAACTCGAGAAAATCTGGGGATTACCATGAAGATATTAACCATCATCTCTAAGCATGGTTTAAGGAGTGGTTGCGCCTTATCATCCGTTTTATTGTCATGCACAATGCCCCATACCACACAGTCCAAACAGATAAGCGCACACTAACAGTAACATTAAAGTACAGATGGTTGAGAGGCTGTGTCTCACTCGCATAATGCGGCATTTAACATTATAGTTAGATAAGGGGAACTTATTAATCTCTGTTACTCATAAAGGAAAACAAGTCCATGCCCAAATATGTTGTGGATCATGTATGTTTCATTTATCATCAGAGCTCACCATCTGTGGTGCCGTTGTGTCGTAAGAACGGGCATTAAAGATTACTAATAATCATCATTATTATTATCACAATCCTACATTTCACCTTTTCCTTTCTCTACCATGTACATAGTAGGAAGAGAAGGTATTGCATTTCGCCCAAAAATGCGATGTCGAGATTTCATTGGAAATACATGTTTTGATGCCCCTGAATCCAATAAAAGCACTCTTAGAAAATGGTCTATGTATGTCTGTGTGTGTGTGTGTGTGTGTGTGTGTGTGTGTGAACAGCATAACTGAAAAAGGATAATTTGGATAAACAATATCAAACTTGGTGTTTAGATTCAGTACCTTACAAAGATGCAACACGAAGATTTTCAAGAAAATCCCCCTGCCCTAAACTACCTTTTACGTGGAACATTTTTCGATTCTTTTTATTTTCTAAAGAATGGCTCTAATGATTTTGATGAAAATACCATATATTAAGGATATTTATGTGACAAATAAAACGTATATCTTGAATTTTCTGAGAATAGCCTGCAAAGTTCTCTTCATTTGGAAGGAATTTTGTATAATTGGTAAACGTTAAGCGTTAGACGATAACGTACGACACAAAAAAATGTAGATCTGTTTTAAAAAAAAGCAATTTATTTGAAATAAGTCTTTTTTTTTGTAGCATCAGCCACTTCCAAGATATCCGTTATCAATGTTTCGATTTGTTCAATACATTGTCATTCAATCCCATCGATTTTCAGTTGTTCCTTGCGATTGCAGAGGAACAGTATGGAATTTAAGGCCAGCATATAGCGTCTATTTTTTAAACGTTTGACTATTGTTGTTCTCTTTGTATCCTAAAGAAATGTGTAATGTAGCTAAGCTTTAGTATGAATAGTTTGTATACCCACTAATAAACAAAGAGGATAGAGAGTGTCATGTAAATATATGACATCAGATTTTTATTCTAAGTTATCTTCGTGCTCTAGAAATCTTTCACGCCTCCCAACTTGGGAATCACTGTTATAAGGGTAGCCACATCTGAATCACATTTTGCAATATCGAAGTTCATTGTGTTATTCTGAACAACTAAAATGAGATAAAACAGTTGGTTTTACATTAGTTTAATGTCATTTCACAAATATTGTTAGGTTTAGAAAATATTCGTCAGCTGAAGCCAAAGATCAGAATACAAATATTAGCCTACGTTTTCATGGTCTATTATTATTATTATTATTATTATTATTATTATTATTATCAAACCAGCTTCTACAGTGGACAGAGCATGGGATGGACCAACTACTGTATTACGTAGTCAGAAAGCTCGACAAAGTCAATAAACACACAGAGCGGCAGAAGCTGCGGGCTAAGTACATACAATCCCCTTCCCCTGAAACAGCATCCTTTTGTGTGCCCACATCTGTCAACAATACACCCCTCCACAGCGTATAAAAATAATAAACCAATGCAGTACTGATATCTCTTTGTGGTAGCCCAAAGCCATGTTTGCTTTCCATCTGTCCACGACTGCCTTTGTGGCGGACTACATCTGTGTGTATGAAATGACACTGTTTGCTTATGGAACATTGTCAAATAATAGAGATGGCAATGGTACATGTATCATCCGGTCGCTCTGCGGCCATGTACACAATTAGCGATTTGCTTGAGCATGGCCTTCTATGAGCAAACTTGTCTTGTTTTAGTAAACACACAGTTTCCAACTAACAGATAAGAGTTTGCTATGCGGCACACAAAATAATTCAGTATGAGCGACACAAATACAAGTTTTATTGGTTCTAATTTAAATACTGGCTAAAATAACTAGTGAAAATTCACGCGCTATATTATTGTATAACGCAACGAGTTATCCTTTCTAGTACAATAGAATCCCGCCTAACCGAACTAAAGCAGGCAGAGTCATGAGTAACGCAATTTTTCGGTTAATAGATGGTAACGATTTTAAGCAGCGAAAGGAAAAAATTGAAGCAACATACAGTAATAGCCACGGACAAAGTAATACGATAACTCATTAATGTAATAAGATATCTAATTCACAGCATCAACGCATTAATAATTCCTTTCTTTAATATTTTGTTCCAAGATTTACGTGTTATGTATTCTTTGCTAATATTGTACGTATAGTAATTAAGAGGATGTTAAAACACATATATTCATAATGTATATATGGTAGAGAACAAGTATATAACGTTATAACATATAAAATATAATATAAGAGGGAAAGACCACTGTTAGCTATATAACCAGTAATATAAAATTACGAGAAATGCAATAGTATCTACGTAAGCATGTAACGAACCTTGGATTCTTAATTAAGATAATGGAAGTCTGTAAACATATATATGCAACATAAACTGGTATTGGATAGTAGCACCTATCAGGTACATTGATACATGCTTATAATTCAAATACGTACGTTAAGAAAACGGTTGAAGGGAATGCTAACAGAAGCTTGTCAGACTTCGAGCAGGAAGGCCTTGTATAAGTTCGTCTCTAAATAGACGCTAAACTACGTATTTAAAGTCCACCAGTTACATATATTTTAACATGACAAAGGTAACAGTGAATTGTGAATATCATATGTCGTTTATCTAAAATACAAGTGAAATAATTAACAGAATACGTGTGTGCAAAATATTTTAACGTTCTCCATACCAAATCCTGACGACACAAGTGCTCTCCGACACAAATGCAACAGCCATGGCACAATTATAAAATAATAATTGCAACATACTAACACAAACAAGAATACTGATATACGCTCATCAGATTCCAGTCTACGAGAACGTCAAGATACATCATAAGAGTACGGGCATCAAGACGACCTACAAGTACGTAATACAGCAGTGGGGCGTACCAAGGAGGGACCGCTACAAAATTAACTGCATTCAGAATGCATGTAATGTTTAATAAAAACCACTACTGTATGCAGTGCTAAAATATGCATTACTGTATTTACAAAGACTATTTCATAAAATCAGTAATTTTTTTGACGTCATTCTCGAAGCGATTGCAAGCAGCTATATCACGCCAGCATTACATCTGTTGGTTTTAATTGACTGCTTTGTTCCACAGAACGCAAGGAAAACTAGAAACTAAACATTTTGTGTAATTGGTAGTGCCGCAATTCGATATTTCCTATTAAGATTTGAATACGAATTGTAGTCTTTTTCTCCCTTCCGGGTTTTTATGTGCCTTAATGTATCTCAAAAGTATTTTAATTTCTTTCTCTACAATAACTGATATAAGTAGAGGAAGCATTGTATTCCACCCGAATTTCAATATTGAGACTTCATGGAAATGACAGTTTTTGGGCCCCTGTGAAACCAAAAAGAAAACTTTCAGAAAAAGGTCCATGTACGACTACTTGGGAGCAGTAGCGCTCAAAAACAAAATCAGGATAAATACCAACTTGTTATTAAAGTTCAACATAGTCAAAGGATGCGACGCGGGTAGCCGAGATCGTTTAGGCATGTACTTGCGAGGTACGCGGCTCAAATCCCGCCAGGACCGTTTTACCTGTGTCATATAATAGGGAAAACAGTTTTACGCAAGCTTTTTGTTTTCTGTCTATGGGCGGAGTTTAGCTTTCAGCACTGCCATTGGCTGGGTCTCGGCGATTCCACCTGGGCGGACAAGCGTCCATGTGGTGACCAAGCCCAATACTGCTTAACTTTGGCAACCGCTTGCGTGATCGTCAAGCCAAGCAGGCCGTTATAGCAGCAAAGCAGGGTGGATTTTTGGTTTATGGTATTAAGAATATCCAAGTTAGCAGGCGGGTGAGTCACCGCCAGACGGTTACTTGCCCAGCTAGTGACCAAGCCCGATGCTGCTTAACTTTGGGTAACTTGTGATGGAGAGGATTGGTAGCCTTTAACCTCGGGCTCAGTCTTCATAACTGGCAAATACCGAGTAGGTACTATAAACGTAGGCTTGAAAGGTTTCCTTCCCAATTTTTTTTCCTTCCAATTATCACTTAATTTCATGTATCATCAGTGTGCACCACACGTGTTACTGTTGCAGTAAGAACGGGCGTTAAACACTATCAAAAGAAAACCAATATTTTTTAGAAGATCCCACCACCCCGAACTTGACACAAGAACTTTCTGGGAGTAGTCTATGAACTCCTCTTCATTCTCAGTGAACTTTGTATAGTTAGGTATAACTACATAAGAAATACACAAAAACTTACTACACAAAAATGTAAATCTCGTTAGAATACACAGGAACCATATAACGATCAAAGCGTCTGACGTTTTAATTATTGCAAATAGCGGTAGATGGTGCAAGCAGTGCTAACCTTCATCTCTTTCAAACGTGGTGTTGCCAATATAAACAGCTTGCAGCTGAAGGAGAGAACGTGTTCTGTGTTCCTTCAGGATGTAACTAGAATTTCAAGAGCAAATTAAGGTAAGTTTATTTGAAGTTTGCTCTAACGTATACTTCTAATGTTTATGAAGTATAAATAAGGTCACAATAAAGGGAAGGTATGACCTAACAGGAAAAACTTAAATTTAGTTTTATTTATGGACGCTCTTTAACTGTTGTGGTCCTTAATGCTCCATCTATATTGGGCGTGCAAGACTGGTAGTTTTGCTCAGAGGACTCTCTATCAGGCCTAAGGTTGTATTACCTACGTGCCGTAAATCTACGACACGGGACCACCGGCTTTACTTCCCTTCCGAAGCAAGCCATGCTGAGGATTTTTACGGCCGGAAATATCCATCGCTCCTCCGCCAGGTTTAAACCCGCGACCTCAGGAACTGGAAAACAGTAGAAAATACGGATCTGTGCACCTGGCCACGTTTGCGGAAGCTTTACTCACTCATTATTATCGTTGACACAGAGCGAGGGACTCAAAATCGGCCGCGTGGAATTTAAACGTTATTTTTTCGATTAAAATTAAACATCTGTCTATATTCCTCTCTTATATTAGTAATTTTGATGCATCATTACAAATTTATAAAATAATTACTGTTTTATAAATACAATGCAGTCCTACCGCTTTTAGGTTGCACGAGATTTAAAACGATGCAATTAAACTTGGTGACATTTTAAATAATTAACCATTCATATTAAGTAATTATAGTTATATTAACATGCTAACACAAAT
Organism: Deroplatys truncata; assembly: GCA_030765065.1. Lineage (NCBI taxonomy): Eukaryota > Metazoa > Arthropoda > Insecta > Mantodea > Mantidae > Deroplatys > Deroplatys truncata. The sequence continues at coordinate 263,444,305 of CM060975.1, read as the reverse complement.
TTTTACAAATTAACTATTTTATTTTTAAACGAATACATGCTTTTTATGAAAATTGCAATAAAACAAAAATAATAACACGTGTTCCGTTCTGTAGATGTTGAAGAACTAGCAAAAGAGCTTTGCAGATGGCGGTGAACTCTGTGAGGAATGAAGGTGAACATTAGAGAAGCGAAAGGACGTAGGGTGTGCCCTTCAATACAATACGTGTCATCAGACATGCTAAGGACTTCCAAACAACGCAAAGCCAAAAATTGTTTGTGTGCTTAAAATGTAAGAGGCAGTCGCTATATTATGCTTGTGTTTGAGTAAATGATTTCATTTTTCATATGAGTACAATAAAATACGTTTTTGTGTTTGGCAAGTACCTAAATGTTACTTTGTTAACTTCCTTCATTTAACACTTTGATCTGTGTTTGGTTCCTCACACCAGTTGTGGATCTGTTGCCATAACTTTTTCTCTTAAGCTATTATATGTAAGCAACTGTTTTTTTCACTGTTCTTGTTCCATAACTGTAGACCTTATGTGAACATATTAAGCTCTAAAGAGAGATCCACAACTAGTTCCTGGAGTCCAGTTGTGGATCAAGCGCAACGATGCACATAACTCTGTAAAGAAGGTGGTGAACAATTGCTTTTACTGAAACAATTATAAACAGTGATAAATAGGGCAATGTTGGAATGAATGCATCGAGAAAAAATATTAAAATGCCCGCTATATGGTAGTATCAAATTATGTTTAAGCCGATCCATATATGGTGCCTTTACCCTCTGTAAAATACATTTTTGGGCATTTGCCATTTGTGGGGTACTCACTGTTATGAAGTTATAAATATTTCATACGTTTTTCACGTTTAAAGTGCCATTCGTTTTCATTCTCATGGTGATGTCCGAGTAGAATTTCAGAGCTAGCACATAGCTACTCACATTTAATGATTTGACTTCCTCTACAATGAAATGTTGAGGCAGTATTTTTAACATTTAAATGATTTCAGTTTAATTATATAATATATAAATTCAATAACAGCCCGCCTTAAAGCAATATGTGTATGTAACAATATATAAAAGGTGTGTATTACAGTCATTGTATATGTTTATATTATTGTATACATGTGTAATAATGTTATGTGAATGTATTACATAATTAATAATGAGGGAGGGGGCTGTGAGAATAATAGATTAAAAGTTGCTAACAATGAGGTAACAATGAGGTAACCTTTAGGTAATAATGAATTTGAAAGTTTAACAGTACTACTTGTGATTTTTGGAAGCAATAATGTAATTTTTGTGACAGTTCATAAAATAGTCAATCAACAACCAGAAAACGCTTTAGTTAAATGAAGGTATTCTATTGGAATAGCATTAACCAATCAGAAACTGAAATATAGGAAAATTTACAAATTCAGAAGTCAGTTGCTTGCAGACAGCGCTCATAACCCGATCGCGTTGCTTGCAGACAGTGTTCCTAACCGGACGCGAGACACGTCCTCGAGAAATTTAATACGTATTTGTGCGAGACGAAAATAGTTTTACGTGTTAAAAAGTGCAAGTAATTAATAAAGAAAATCTCACAGCTCTCTATATTAGTGAAGTGTTATTTAAAACGTGTCAAGCATTAATAAAAGGAGTGAAGTAAAATTATAATATGTGTAAGTCTACATTCTTCAGTCGCACCAAACCCTGCAAAGAGAAACATGTCTCTAACAATAATAATGACGCAGCCGAGGCCAACATAAATATAATATTTAAAGAAACAGTCAAATTACAAAGTTAATATTTTTTAAACATTTGGGGCAAAGGCCGCCGGAAAGTACATTTGGGGCGAAGGCTACCGGAAACTTTTTACCATACGTGCGGTTGCTATAGCTTCAAGTTCGGCTTCCCAACAGTTGAAATATAATACAACTCCTTCAATACAACCTACTTCAAATTGGCTCCCAAAGCGTGGTGCAAATAACGTAAAGATACTTATCTACTTCAATGTGTATTAAACTATTTCTACAACAGCTTAACCCGATTTACATGAATTAGATAGAAATGTAAGCTTCTGTAAGATAAGTTCATGGAAGAATGGATAGAAAAACACATGTAAATGTCACATCAGATATTTTTGTTCATTATTTGAAATACAAATAGTCAAATCGTAATAGAAATACTGTCTACTTTTGTTTTTGGATGAATAACTTAAAATATACGGAACTGAATTTCTGAGTATCTGGAATTTAATCTACTACGATTAAAATTTCACATTGCCATGTTATATTGTACAGTGTTCTACCAGCAGGGCTCTTACAAGATTCACATCCGCATTGTTATTTTGGATCTACAGGATCTTGGGTATAAAACCTGACCGCTCGCACGGAGTTTAGCGTCTGGGTAGCACGACATGCCACAGCGGACCCTGCCAGCACTCTGTCTTCGCTTCTTAAATCTGTATTCCTGTAAACCTGTATATAAAATATAAAGAAGTTAACTCTTACCTCCTAGCAAAAGCTGGAAGTTTGCCACGAAAAACACTATCGAATTTAGCACAAGTTGGGGCTTCAGTGATTTTCCATATAAACAGTAAAACTGTTAAAACCTTCGGTACTGAAATGACATTCTCGCCTTATTTTTCAATCAGCTAACAGAAGAAAAAAATCCTATCTGTTATTTCAGAATATTCCACAACTGCTTATACAGCAGAAGAGTCCAGTGTTCCTAACCGGACGCGAGAAACGTCCTCGAGAAATTTAATACATATTCGTGTGAGACGAAAATAGTTTTACGTGTTAAAAAGTGCAAGTAATTAATAAAAAAAATCTCACATCTCTCTCTCTATATCAGTGAAGTGTCCATGGACACAATTATGGATGTGTTTGACGATGGAGTGACTAGTGCTGGTGCTCCCGCTCTCCAGAACTAACACTATGTGATTTTTATCTGTGGAGTGCGTTCAAGGACAAGTATCAAACAATTCCTCATACATTGGGAGAACTTAAGGAAAACATACGAACTGAAATACAAAATACAGTGGCGCAGCTAAACCGTGTCAATCTAAATGTGCTTTATGTACAGATTTACAGGAATACAGATTTAAGAAGGGAAGATGGACTGCTGGCACGGCCGGCATTTCGTGCTACCCAGACACAAAACCCTGTGCGAGCGGTCAGGTTTTATACCGAACACTCTGTATTAGTTCCAGTTCTTGATGAACATATCATAACAATGTGCTGGCCCACCTTGTCAAAGTACGACTTGATAACGTGTCTCGATTACTTGCCAATGACATTCTTGAACATTTTGGCCTCTAGCAAACTGGTTATTATTGAAGTAACTTTTTCCATATTCGTTAAATATATTTCTACAAGCACTAATGTAACTCGCTATATAGCTTTATAAATGACATTTCTGCACTCTAATTGATAGACAACACACAAAAAAATAATTACTTTTTAATTTCTCTAATCCTAAATATCCCTCTTGAGACGGATCATTTAAGAAATTAATCGGGGGAAATAGTTGAAAAACTGTATTATGATTCATATACTAATTGGTATGTTTTGAAGTGTTATATTAAATATGTGAATTCCATACAACTAATTTGAGTTTAAAATGTAATTAATTAATATATTTTATAGAGTTGAATACTGAGGCAGTATTTTTTATCCCTTAACTGTTGTCAATTTAATTATACAATATAAAAATAATAGTCCGCATATAAGCGATCAGTAATTGCTATAAAGTGTATATTACAGCCATTGTATTATGTATATTTATTGTATATATGTGTAAAATATTATGTAAATGTATTGCTTAGTTTAGAAGTTTAGGAAATGTGAGGGTAGAAGCAAGCTGTTTTTTGTAGCAAACAGTGCCATAAAGTGGAAAGCAGAGGAGTTAGAAAGCTAAGGAAGGTTACCAATAGCAAATGGAAAAATACTGATGTAACGTCAAAAAGTTTGTAAATATTCATGGGTGCAAACAACCAATGAAAGTCAAACCAACAGTGTTCTGCTAGAGTAGGCTTAGCCAATCAGAAAATGGAAACATTAAATTTAAAATTTTAAGCTGTGGACACTAAGAGGTAGTGTACCCAAACCAAAGTCAGTTCAGCAGATTCAGAGTGCGCAGATGTGAAATATTAGTGCAGTGCGGAGAAGATACATTTTGACCTCTAAAAATGTAGTTAGGAACAGATAATTACCGTAAAATACATTTCATTATATATTAGCAGAGATATAAATTTGTGTGATTTATAACTTTTTAATGCGAATAAAGAGCTTAGAAATCCTCTGTAAACTGTAGAGATATATAGAACTTAATATCTTACGTAAATAGTTCAGTAATTTGTTATTATTTGATATATTATTCAACGGCCTTCAAGAATTAATAGAGAAGTAAGAATTTAAAGCTATAACTTGTGTGAGGTGTGTGAAACTATTCTACAGACGCACCACCCTTGATAAGAGATACTTGCTCTACCAGATATATAACTGACGCAGCTGAGGCATAGTTTAAATTAAATCATAATTAAGTAAAAATCACAAATCACTACATATATACTTTATTACACACACACACACACACACACACACACACACACACGAACACTACCACAACACATGTTTAAGTTAAAATAGTTAAATAATATAAATGGAAAATTTGTTAAAAAGAAAATAACAGCTATGGTCAAATGTTTGGAGTGTATAATGCTCATGCAAGGAAAAATACATTGCCATGAAGAATAAATGTTGAACAGGGAGAAGAGAAAACTAAATGGTCTGTTTTATCTTGGCCTTGTACAACTGGTTTTGTCTTACATGGTGCATTATAAATTTTCAGTGATAAAACGTACAGTAAAAGTTATATATTCTGAATTATATTATTTATATATTTAATCCGATACACCTCCTCGAGATCACACCCGGGATAAGAAGAGATCTCATCGTTCACGGCTGCAGGCATCTTGAGCACTTCATCATAACACTATACCGCACTTTAGAGGAAGACTTTATACGCAGAAAAAAAACCATGGTTTGAGGTTCCTTGAATCCAAAGCAAGAGGTTTTAGGAAAATTACCGCTCGCGGGTGGGTGTGTGTGTGTGTGTGTGTGTGTGTGTATTATGTTTCAAGTACGCTATACTCAAAACTACGTCTAAAAGGGAAACTTTTTTCGCAATGCACTTTCTCAAAAATGGTTCTAACAATTTTAATTTACGCACGTTTAAGACATTTATGTGACTAATACAAGTTATGTTTTGATATTTCTGCGAATAGCCCGTGAAGTCCGCTTCATTCTGAATGAATTTTGCATAATTTTATATAACTGCTAAGCCATAAGAGGTAGACAACACCTCAATGTGTTCAGTACACTTTTTGTGGCGTTAATCATTTCTGAAATATTAATTGCTAATAGTTTAAATTTTTCGATAATTTATCGCACATTCTTTAATAAGTCACCGTTCTTTTGTTTCTCGCGAGGTCATAGAAAAGGTTTAGAACTTTGAAGCCAGTATATAGTGATCTATTTTTAAAGATTTGACTTTCCCTTTAGCTTCCTGGAACGAAATGTATAATGAAATAATTTCTGCAATGATTCAACTTTATATGAAGCAGATAGAAAAATAATCAGAAGAGTATAAAAATAAACGACATAGGGTAGAGAAAGTCATATGAAGTAATATATCAGATGTTTACTTTCTCTGCCACTTATATAACGTAAACACGGAAGTGTTGTATTTCAACCAAAACTTCGATATAGAGATTTCATTATAAATAATGTTTGGAAGTTCCCTGGACCAAAAGAAAGAAAGAAAAACACCCCACGTATGTGAGTGTTTTTATGTTTTCATGTAAGAATGACCAAACTGATTGTTAAGACACTTAGTCTCTAATGTTCCTTATGCTCCACTTAGAAAATAGGCTCTATGCTTAGTTATAGGTTGTTATATAACGGAGGGGAAGACCTCGCGCACTGCAACCTGTACAGATCAATGGCAGCTACTCCCCCAGAAGGAAGGGATGAAGTGAAGGAACCGCAGGAGGCTACAGGCCGTAGGCAGGCGGACCACAGAGACGCACAGAAGTCCCCAACAGTTCTAGTCTCGAAGACCAGTCCCACTTTTGGAGCCACCTAGAGAGGGCGATGAACGACCCGTCGACCAGTAGTCCTCTAGTGTCCACGGAAAGTACTCTTTCCTTTCAGCAAGCATCTGCGCCATCTGTCCGGCACCGCCATATGCCACGAAACGTAAAGCACACCTTAAAATTGTGAAGAAATGGAAGGGAAATGATGGAAAGGAAATCGTGGTAGATGAGAAACCACCCTCGCATTCACCTACCGATCAGGTAAAACCAAAAAAAAAACCGATGTCAGAATCGGCTGTCCACGGGATCGAACCCGGGATCGAACCCCGGATCTCCCGAATGAGAGCCTCATATGTTACCGCGGAGCCGTGTCGCTCGGTTAGGCTATGCTTAGTTGATTTTTTCTAACAGTGGAGGGTTTTAAAAGTGCAAAAAATAAAAATTAAAAGAGTTAGCTTATTTTCAGTTTTCTGAAGAATGCCAAATAACAAAATTAGCAGGCATAACATTTCTGACAAGTTTGGTTACGTACAATATTTCTATTGAATGAATGAGGGGGGTGTATTCATTTAAATTAAAGGTATATGTACATTAATTCTATCAATCCCATGAGTCCACCGACCGTAAGTGCTTAATACCAGGTGTTCAATAAAAAAACTATTCCATATTTTGAATGGTAATAGTGTGAACCAAAACAAGAACAACAAAATGCCCAGTAAATACTTTAAGAGCTATCAGCACCTGTTCATCTTCGCTACTGTTAAGACATCTGTTCTACTGCAAGCGCTTTGCTATTACGTACGACCTATAACAGGCAGTAAACATATAAGAACATATCACTCTGTTATTGTCCATGGATATAGAATTCAATAAACACCTGTTAGTTTTGTTACTGTAACAAAACTAACACCTGTTAGTTTTGTTTTCACAGTTCTGGGTAAATGCAATGCTTATTCTTATTAGTTCTAATGGAATCAGTTTGTGTTTTGACGAGTTGGTGAAATGTTTTAACATTGTAGTTTTATCTTTAAATCTTCGGTGTATGCAAACCCCATTAATGTACAAACATTACAGGAAGGCGCCATCAATATCTGCCATAGCATCCGTGACCAACCTGGAGTCTTTCACTGAATGCGTGATTCCCTAAGATGCATGCCTTACTATGAATGGGCACCACTTTAGCGATTGTTCACAAGTGCAGGTCGTATTTAATTGCAAGCAGATTACATTAGAAACTATGTGACGCTGTCCTCTGACGCATCTGTATTGTTCCTGGCAGTTGTTTCAGTGTACTCAGAGTCCTGGGTTCGTGGTTTGGATGGCAGGGATTTGGGATTTGATTCGGTAGAGCTGAGGTTCTTGTTTTTCAGGGGTGGTGACACTGCCTTGATGAGATTAATAATACTGCCGGAGAAGTTTGGGTGATATCTTTATTTTGTTACGTAGATTCCTATCTGGTCAACCCGCCACCTTCGTCGTCGAAACCACTGTTGTTCTTATTACTCTCGAAGTCGCTACTTATGTGTTTCTCCGACTAGCCCTCGAATTGCCTAGATTTCACAACTTCACTTTTACGCTATAAATCTTCTGATTATTTTTTTTTAATTCTGTTTCGTCGCGTCCTCGTGGTTAATTTGTACCGGAATGTGCCGCGGCCACTGTCATGGTTAGTTTGTACCCGACTGGTCTCGGCGTGTCTTTCCTCCTTCACGCCTTTCGCCAAACTGTAGAATTTTCCCCTCTCCCTTTCTTAAGTTTCGTTCTGTTTTAAGTTCAAACGTATCATGTGATGCCTACGCGATCTTTCGATTGGCTATAATTTTTTTTTCCTGATTTTTTTTTGTTATTGGCTACCCCCACGTGACAACTTTCACATCTGCTTCTCACAGCTTATTTTGAGTTTTAAAATCTTCCCCCGAACATTCTTAGATCGTAGATAAGGCACATCTACTTCCTCACCCTTTTAAGCCTTGAAAACCGTTGTAAACCCTGTCCGAGCCAAAAGTATAAAGGCGAGACTTCCGGTATGCAGGTTCGTTGACCATCGCAGGTAAAATACCTCTGCTTCGAGGGAACAAACTTTGTTTCTCTGTCTTCCCGACAAAACCCATTCCTAATATGAATTCAGCACATTTTCGTCGCTATGTTCGATCGTATATTATTATTATTATTATTATTATTATTATTATTATTATTATTATTATTATTATTATTATTATTATTATTATTATTATTATTATTATTATTATTATTATTATTATTATTATTATCATCATCATCATTATTATTATTACTATTATCATTATTATTTCTCCTGAGTCTCGATAACCAGCTTCATATGCCCTGACGGTAAATTTATCATCGGACCTTTAGGTTGGATGATGGGTTTATCGTTAATGTCCCATCTAAGCTAATCTAATGTCCCTCTCTCCCTCTGTTCCTTTCATTTATCATTTTATTTATTTGTTCATACGTTTGCTTAGTGGCTTACGACGATTTGATGGCGAGCCCACCGTTACACATTTATTCTGTTCACAATACATTTCAATCACTGTACACAATACAATTTCAAATTTACACAAGTATTTTCACCAAGTAAAAGAAAAACAATCTACATAATATCTGGCCGTCAACAACCAGGCTACAAAACATTTACATTTAAGAAATCTGTTTATACACACAATACATTCTTCAAACAATAAATTTTTTTTTAATTTAATTACACATCTTAGTTCCATCTTCCTCTCTCTCTCTCTCTCTCTCTCTCTCTCTCTCTCTCTCTCTGCACATTACATACAATACTGGTTTTCTTGAGGCTATTAGCAGCCTCCACACTCAAGACACCTTTTGGTACCTTTTTTTTTTTTGCCAGGTATACATTCTGTCCGGTTTTCTTACTCTATATCATTAACATCGTGAATGTCAAGCACACTGTTTTTAACAGGACATTGCTATCCCGAAGCTACCAATTTGTTTGTAAACAATGTTCGCATATATGACTTTCCTTACTCGTGTTCCGAGTGCGTTTGTACATTTTCCCTATCCGACTCTACTAAATTTCATTGACCCTGCTTAAATGGACGATTGGAGTTGATATACCCTGTCCCCGAAGGTTTGTGATATCCGATAAGGACCTTTCCAACACATATGCATTCGTCTGTATTCCTTCTTTCTCTTGATGGTTTAAGCAGTCTGTTGATGCTACATATTCGCGTATACCTGATAGGGTCATGTTTTGATCACTGACTACCTGCAAGTCGTCCGGTCTCTCACCGAAATAAACATTTTCATTTTCTGTGTTTAACTCACAATACTGGGGTGCTTGACCTACTTCCGATTCATCAGCTGACTGCAGAGGCGTGTCGTTAAGATCTCTCCCTTCGCACAGTTGTTGCGTGAAAATTCTTACCACGTTACTGCCTTTTCCCAATGTGCAAATATTCAATAAAAATGGTTATTCTGGTATTTTTGTTCTCGTTCCCTGTGTAATGCGAGAACCCGCGCGCATTCTCCGAGGTTGAGCCTGGGAACGCTACAATTCTTCCTGTCTCCAGTTTTCCGACCGTCGTGGCCACGATCCTTGACTGGGGCCTATCCCTTGGCCTATGCTTTGTCCTGCCATTGCCCCGCTTCGGTGACCTATCGCGTCATCCATTTCGCGGTGGACATTTTGCGGCTGTCGTGTCTGTGATAGATACGCGCTCGGCGTCCATGCGTAGCTGTACGTAGGCATGCTTGAGAGCCCATGGTCCTCATCTCTACGTCGTGGGGTCGCTGGCCGGCTTGGAGGTGTTCTTGGCCTGTTCGGAGGTGTCCTTGGCCTGTTCGGGGGAGTTTCTGGGCAATTCGGAGGCGTTCTTGGCCTGTTCGGAGGTGTCCTAGGCCTGCCCGGGGTGTTTCCAGGTCGGTTCGGGGGAGTTTCTGGGCGGTTCGGAGGCGTTCTTGGCCTATCCGCTGTTCCACCGTGGAGGTTATTTCCCCAGTGTTGTCTACTATTCGCCGGGTACCTGGAGAATCTCAGGTAGTGAACGGGATACTCCTCATGTTGCCTCGGTGGCCTACCCGTGCCCGTTTGGTTCCAGGGCCTATAGCTTCTCTCCCGATTTCTTGCAAATGGCTCTTGATAACGCTGTCGGACTGTGGAGTAGTTGTTCAACGCACCTTGTGCCCTCGTCCCATCATTAAGATGCGAATTTATCCGATCACTGTGTCTGCCTTCAGTCCTGATTCTGGGTCTATCTTCTTCCCGCGTTCCGTACCCCTGCAGAGCGGTAAGTAGTTCAATGGCTTCGCTCAGCGTCCTCGGGCGTGCTACCACGAGGTGATGACGTATAACGTCTGGAAAGTGTCGTGTCAGGAGGGATACAAATTCACCTTCGGGCATCGGTGGGTCCAGGAGTTGGCTTAATTGGCCGAGTCGCAAGAAGTAGTCAACCATCGACTCACGCTTCTCTTCCCTGTATCGGCCATTATTTATTTCTGCGCGCACCCTGTACTGTGCAACGCCACTCCAATATTTTTCTAAAAATGCAGACCTAAAATGTTCATATTGTGCATGCTCGCCCACCGTCAATCGAAACCAACTCAGGGACGGGCCTATCAAGCTCCTTTTTATAATTACCATTTTGAAACGGTCGGGAATTCCCCTAAGGGCGAAATAAGATTCGAGGTCATTAATGAACTGCTTCGCATTATCGACTTCACTGTTGAACTTGGGGATTGGTAGTTCATTCAAAAATTGTATAGGTATATTGCATTGTTGCAGGGGCCCTACGGTGCTTGACATTTCACTTGCCGGGTGCGGTGAGGCCGAAGGAGTGCAGGCAGGTTCGTTCGACCTCGGTTCGCTACTCGGGTTGATACACTGGAACGACGAAAGCGCGGAAACCTGAGAGGTAATTCGCGCGTCCGTGGCTCCCTGAGATCGCGGTTCGATTTGTTCTACCGCGTCCCTGCGAGCATTGACGGTCTGTGTCAGTTCCTCCCTTAATTTGTTAATTTCATCATTAACCCCTGCTTCAAGTGCCTGCTGCTTATTCTGTAATGATACACAGACTGTCATTGCTTCTTCCCTTGCCTTATCACTAATTGTACATATTAAGTTTTCATTGTTTACAATTTGTTGGGCCCTGATGGCGTCCATTTCCACGACAAGTTCCTTCCTCACTACTTCTACACTATTCTGTGTTGCTTTTAGTTCGTTTCTTATATATTCTACATCCTCGTAGATTACATTTTGACTTGCTCTAATTTCTAACAAGACACCCTGTATTTTATTTTCTAAGCCCTGACTGATTTCCTTATGTTGGATGCTTAACTGTGAAGCTATCTGCTGCTGCAATGTTTGTTCTTGGGTGGACAATTGTTGTTTTAGTATTTGCTCCTGTACTGTTAATCGCTGAGTTAGTGTTTGCTCTAGTGTTTGCTCTTGTTCTGATAATCGTTGAGTCAGTGTTTGCCCAAGTGTTTGCTCTTGTTCTGATAATCGTTGAGTCAGAGTTTGCCCTATTGTTCGCTCTTGTTCTGATAATCGTTGAGTCAGAGTTTGCCCTATTGTTTGCTCTTGTTCTGATATTTTAGTGTTGAGGAGGCTCAATTGAGCCAACATTTGTTGCATCATTTCGCTCGTGTTAAGTGATCCGGTAACTTGGTTTCCTAATGTTTCGCTAACTCCGTTTTCTACACCTACCCGCGTGCTATTGTTAGTGAAATTTTCCCCTTGTTCATTGCTATTACCTTCCATATCGTTGCCGGTTAATTTCTTGATTCTTAACAGCATTTACGTACATACATAACCCAGTTTACTTATATCTATTGCATATACACTCCCTTCCAAAATTTTATTAACCTATGTATCATGCAGTTAACACTTACTCGGTGCTGGGTTGAGCTGCTGCGAAGTGTTGTAATAGTTCACAAAACACTTCACTACACTTACACACTTTTGAACACAGATGATGTCTGCGCTGAATGTCTGCTTCCTTGTTGTAATGGAGCGGCGTCGATGTCGCTTGTTGCCCCACGTCTATCGGTACACTCTGCTGCTGGTGGTTGCTGATGTCGTCATCGGCGTCGTCTTCCTTCCGTTGTCGGTTCTCCGGGTGCGTTATCCGCTGGCAGTATTTCGAGCCCCAACGTAGTGGGCGCCAAATGACGCTGACCTCTGGCGCATCTGTATTGTTCCTGGCAGTTGTTTCAGTGTACTCAGAGTCCTGGGTTCGTGGTTTGGATGGCAGGGATTTGGGATTTGATTCGGTAGAGCTGAGGTTCTTGTTTTTCAGGGGTGGTGACACTGCCTTGATGAGATTAATAATACTGCCGGAGAAGTTTGGGTGATATCTTTATTTTGTTACGTAGATTCCTATCTGGTCAACCCGCCACCTTCGTCGTCGAAACCACTGTTGTTCTTATTACTCTCGAAGTCGCTACTTATGTGTTTCTCCGACTAGCCCTCGAATTGCCTAGATTTCACAACTTCACTTTTACGCTATAAATCTTCTGATTATTTTTTTTTAATTCTGTTTCGTCGCGTCCTCGTGGTTAATTTGTACCGGAATGTGCCGCGGCCACTGTCATGGTTAGTTTGTACCCGACTGGTCTCGGCGTGTCTTTCCTCCTTCACGCCTTTCGCCAAACTGTAGAATTTTCCCCTCTCCCTTTCTTAAGTTTCGTTCTGTTTTAAGTTCAAACGTATCATGTGATGCCTACGCGATCTTTCGATTGGCTATAATTTTTTTTTCCTGATTTTTTTTTTGTTATTGGCTACCCCCACGTGACAACTTTCACATCTGCTTCTCACAGCTTATTTTGAGTTTTAAAATCTTCCCCCGAACATTCTTAGATCGTAGATAAGGCACATCTACTTCCTCACCCTTTTAAGCCTTGAAAACCGTTGTAAACCCTGTCCGAGCCAAAAGTATAAAGGCGAGACTTCCGGTATGCAGGTTCGTTGACCATCGCAGGTAAAATACCTCTGCTTCGAGGGAACAAACTTTGTTTCTCTGTCTTCCCGACAAAACCCATTCCTAATATGAATTCAGCACATTTTCGTCGCTATGTTCGATCGTATATTATTATTATTATTATTATTATTATTATTATTATTATTATTATTATTATTATTATTATTATTATTATTATTATTATTATTATCATCATCATCATTATTATTATTACTATTATCATTATTATTTCTCCTGAGTCTCGATAACCAGCTTCATATGCTATTTCACAGTAACAGAGTAGCCTCATTTGTTTACTGCATTGTGTAGGTCACACGTAATAGCAAAGAGCTTGCATGAGAAGGGATGTTTCACAGTAACGAAGATGAACAAGTGCTCACAGCTCTTAAAGTATGTATTTTATAGCCCGTGTTTACTAGACTTTTTTTTCTTCTTTGGTCCATACTACCACCTCTCAAAATATGAAATACTTTGTTTTAACATTCTGCATTTCGAAAGGCTACAACGAGTATGAAACCCTTCCACACGTGGAAAGTTGTCCTTGGGGAGAGCTACTGAGAATCAAGAGAGAGAGAGAGAGAGAGAGAGAGAGCAACGCACGCACAATGCTGGCCAATGCTCTCCCAATAAAGGTTCTGGAGGTTCGTGAAGAGGTTCGCTAACTACATCATCGCGATTAACCGTTCAAAAGCTCAAGCTGAACCATACGATTCGAAATACCAAGTGACCAGCCTTTGGAAACTGAGAAAGAAAAGAAAAACACAAATGAGCCTATAATACCACATTTACTAACCAAATGCAACCTTAATCACATTAAAGTGACTGTATTTTTTTCGTATCACGTGGTACCATTTAAAATTTTGTTAAATAGAGAGACTCCTAAAAAATTGATAAAATGGTTACAGACTAACATTGATATCTGAAAAACTAAGCATTGTCGTTATTCAAAACAATTTATATAGTATTAGAATTTCCTAAATCTGCTCCTGTTTACTGCAGCTATCATATGTAAATTACACTCAATATTTTACTTATTTCAAGAAGGAAAACTTTACTGTTGTATAACGTTTATATTCTTCTTGAAGAACCTATTTTGATGTAGGTATATTTTCTGTTACGAATTTTTTCGTGTAGTTCTGTGTATGGCAAAACCATTTCCGATCAGAATCTTAATGAAAGAAGTTACACCAAAAATAGTATAATTATGATCGCATTGCAAGCATAAGGAATACATTACCGGTTTTTAAAACATGACATGTAAGCTATATAGAGAGGAGAGAGAGGCAGTATGGATGATGGTGGGAGGGAGGGGATGACAGAATGGAAGGGGAGAATGAAAGGATAGTAAGAATGAGAGAGGGATAGAGGAATAGAGGGAAATATTGAGAAAGCTCTCTCATTTAACGCAATAACCCGAGCACTGCAGGCTCTTCTGGTAACTTATAAAATAATACTCTTATTTGAGTGCAACTTTTTGAGGCATTTCGCGTGCTCAAAGTACAATAAATTAATGCACTTAAAATGAAATAAAAATTATGGTGTAACTTTCGAGGCATAATTCCTTTATTTTATTTGTTTATTTATGGTCGCTTAAACAGTAATCATTGCGCGACCAACATTATACATTAACATAGCACATAGATTATAGTTTACAGCAGATGCAATGGTAGTGTTCACATTCATATGCTAATCACAATTAATTTTTTTCCTATACAACAAAAACTCAGCTGCAATCAACAGTTCATACACGTTAACAGTTTAAAATGTTGATAAAATCAATTCCTTTACTGCTGCGTTTTACGCTAGCATGCTGCGTTCATTATGATGTATTCTGTAAACTTAGATAGTCGTGTACATCATTCATAATTTTAGCTGCTGTAATATTAAAATCTGTAAAACTCTTTTCCTAATAATGACGTCATTGTATTCAAACTTTGGACCAGGAATTTTCAAAGTGGAAAACTAACTACGTGGTATTCTTAACCCAAATCATTTTCTACACAATTTTTCTCAAATTTGGAAGAGTGGCTATGGCCCCTTTTTACAATAGCATATTTAAATCTCTCTCATAGTATTTTCAGGTCAATTCTCTTCCTGTATTTTAACAAAACGCCTTCATTTAGCTTTCACTTCCCCATCCAAAATATTCGTATAAATTCAGTGCTATTCGACCTTTTTTTCTTCTTCTTTACATATACCATACTCACCGTTGCATGGCAACAGCGAGGGTCAGCATGGAGCAATAATAATCTCCTCCATGGAAAACATTGCACATGCCCATCCCCCCTCTAAATATGTATGATCGTACGTGAAATATTCAAGGTAGTGCCCTGAACCAGCCTTCTGTTTTCAGATTTTTCGTTGTAATTATTTACGTTTTCAATTGAAAGTCAAGAGGCTGCAGGAATAATATTTCCCGAATGTGTTTTGTTCCGACTCCTGCATTTTAGGAAAGCACAGACTTTTTCATGATTCTCTAATTCTCTTATCCACTCTCTTTTGTTTTCCGTAGCTATTACTCCAATAACTGCAGAGATTCTTCAACTGGGTTAAGTTTACCAACCTTTTCATTTTCCAAGTACAGTATTGCCAAAAATTAAAAGATCGCTGCGGTTTTTATTTAGAAAAAGTTGAGCCCTTAGTAAGGCAAAGTTACTTTCTCGCTTTTTAGAAGATAAAGCTAATTGAATACTTACGTGTAATGTACCAATGGTTTTAAACCTGTCATTAGCCATCATTTCTTGTTATATTTACTAGGAAATGTTATAAAATTGACTATGACAACGATCATACATTCATCCCCGTGTGAGGTGTGTCTTTTTTTTTTTTTTTTTGTTATAACTGGTAGAATCTATAGCACCCATCTCGTTATTGCGTCAACCGCAAATATTATTGTTCCCTCTCTCTTCCATTCTCTCACTCTTCTCTCCCTTTTCTTCCCTCACATTTACTTTCTGCTCTCTATTGCAACCAGAAGAAGGCAATGAAAGATGCAGAGTTATGTGTTGGCTTCTGTACACGCGCGCACGCGGAACTAGAGGTCCGTGGATCAAATCCCGCTAGGACCGTCTTCCCTCGCTGAGGCTTTTTCCAGGTTTTCCTCAGTCTTCATAACCGGCAAATGCCCTAGGAGGAGCCCTAAATTTAGGCCTAAAGCATTTCCTTCTCAACCTTCTTTTCTCAATTATCACTACATTTCATGAATCACCAATGTCTACCGCCTGTGGTGACGAATACAGCAAGAAAGGCGTTAAACATTACTGAACACATACATATACATGCGCATACGCGCGCACAAAATATTTGGAGAGGAGTTAGAAGTCACCAGGAAAAAAGAAAAGATAGAAAAGAAAAAAAAGTACCCATAAATATTTATCCTATAATTCATATATTCGGAGCTACGAGTACATGGTTACCACCATTGTAAGAACAACATATATTGTATTGCGAGTACTTAAGCAAAAAGTTGGAAAATATGCGATTGTCTGCCGTTCTCAAAATCTGCTCGATGGATTCGAAAGAAATCGCTAAAAAGAGCTTTTGGAACACGAGAAATCGATATAAACAGGTCTCATATCCAAGAAAACTCATCTTCATATACTTTTGAAGAAATATTTGTCCATCAGCTAAGTTAAATCCGACGATATGAACTTACATGTTAAATTCAGCATAGAAATGAAACAAACAGAATAATTGCTATATTGTACACAACAAATGTATTGTTTAATGTATAATATGTTTCAGAATAGTATTTTTAGACAGCATGGCCTATAAGCAGAACTTCTAACACGGAGCACACGAGCTAAAATCCTAGATTATCGCACTAATGGGAAATAAGTTTACACTGCCTAACCGAAACTGACAATAGAAGTTGGGTAAAA
The DNA here is from genome assembly GCA_030765065.1 of Deroplatys truncata. Classification (NCBI taxonomy): domain Eukaryota; kingdom Metazoa; phylum Arthropoda; class Insecta; order Mantodea; family Mantidae; genus Deroplatys; species Deroplatys truncata. The sequence continues at coordinate 263,427,395 of CM060975.1, read as the reverse complement.
ATAAACCGAGGGGGTGAGTTGTTTGTCACCAAGAAGAGGAAGCTGGAATTGAGGTCACAGCGTACCGTGTCTTTTTCAGAAATGGAGGGAATATCTTCCCTAGATCATATACGCCAGTAGTAGTGATTGGCTGACCAAAAGAGACGCTAAAGTTGGCGTAATTTGGTAACCAGTAAGAATTATATTAGAATGTTTAGGCAATTCGAGATGAAAAGAGGCCTCTGAGCAAAATTACCGGTCTTTCACGCCCAATATAGAATGGGACGCTAAGAACCACAGCAGTTAAAGAGCGTCCATAAATAAAACTCAATTAAAATTCGAGATGAAAAGGTATATATTCTCGAGCCATAAGGAAGTATCACACAGTTCTGAAGAATCTCTCACGAGATACACGTCGCAGAGTTAGTTACAAATGTAAAGTACGCGAAGTAATTGGTGCGCGGCAACTAGGACTGTAGTTAGTTCAGAAGTACAACAGTTTCAGTCAGGCATGTAGAAACATTAAACATGTCAATTATTAACTTAAACTAAGTGTGACGGCAATAAAAGTTTACGATTCAGATGTTCTATATCAGTGTTATCTTTTAGCAACAACTCCTTTCCGTTTACACACCCTGCTTAGAAATACGTGCTCGACTGAGTTACAATAGCTAGCCGGAGGACAAAGAACCCGAATTTAAAAATAAGTAAACAATAAGCACCCGAAAAATGAGATAACAAAAGTCACTGAGATACTGCGACAAATCCCATGGCAATTACCCTTTGTATTTGCACATGTTTAATAATTCACTTGGTATAATTAGGTTTTACTTTTCATTATGCCTTTTTACATGATTAATTTCTCATGGTGCTCGCATTATCAGTTCACAATGCAAATTGTCATACTTCAATTTATCGTAATTTGTTGTAGAGTTAACCATACGTTATATTGGCAGCCTTCTGCTTTCTTTAATCTAAAACGTTATTATTTTATCTAGTATAACCTACATAAAGATTAAATGGAAAAAATCATGAATTCAGAAGAAACTGAAATGAAAGAGCCAGGCAAAATTTCAGAAGCAGCAGAAAGAATAACACTAGAAGTGCTTACCCCAAAAAAAACCAGAAAGCAATATGATATAGCATTTAATCGCTTCATTGGCTGGTGTATGGCAAAACATGGTGAAAATAATTTCACTGAAGACTGTTAAAGAATCAACAAAACATTAAAACACATAACATCTCGCTTTTTAACTCCATTTTCCTTGTTTCAAGAACCACGTTCTAAACGTGATCTATGTTAATCTCAGGAATCGATATAGTATTATTGATATTTTGTAAATTCGAGTGCTGTCTAAAAAATAGTATATGCCACACTTGTTAAGTGTGGTTTTACTCCTTGTTTCATAATCTATTTGTAACGATTTTATAAAACCGTGATTATTTTAAAGTGCAATTTAACCTACTAGGTAACCCATGGAATATTGTTTATACTATTTTTTTAATTGTAGTGGATAACCGGTGCAAATAATACCCAAACAATTTATACATATCTAAATACAACATAAATTATCATTTATCCATGCTTAAATAATGGAGTCGACTAGCTGGCAGTAGTGTCATTTAATCGCACACAAAGCTATTACATTTATTGCAATGTAAGTATTTTTTCAAACCAACCGAAATCCGAATTTGGGTCCCCTGTCCGTATAGGGTAGGGTAGTTAAATTATATTCTAACCCACCCGCGGCCTCCCTCTACTGCGCGAGACAGCCGGTGGTCACCGGGGAAATTACGCCGGCAGAGGCGGACTAAAATCCTTACCTTATAATAGATGCTGGAAATGTTGACCTTCTGCTCTCAAACAGGCAGTATATCCGGTGTAAATATTCTCACTCACTCTCCGAAGCTCAGCAGCAGGAATTTTTGTGATTTCTTGCACAATGTTTTCTCTAAGTTCCTGTAGTGTGCGAGGATTGGAACGATACACTTTGTGTTTTAAAGAACCCCTTAAATAAAAATTACAACTCCATAGGTTAGGAGAACGAGGGGTCACAAATCAACACTAATTATTCTGTCATCAAACACCTCTCTTATTGCATGCAATCATTACATGCAATAATATCAACACTAATTATTCTGTTATCAAACACCTCTATTATTTAATAGATTTCTGCCTGTTTGAGAGCAGAAGGTCAACATTTCCAGCATCTATTATAAGGTAATGATTTTAGTTCGCCTCTGCCGGCTGTCTCGCTCTGTAGAGACAGGCCGCGAATGGGTTCGAATATAATTTAACTACCCTGTATAAAAGGTTCTAGTGAACCTATGTGTATTTTATACTTTGCAGGCATACCTATCCGTGTGAGGATTTTACGGCTGCGTTGTGCGATTGAATACTTTGTAAATTCATGAGATTCCTAATGTTTATTGAGCTTTGACGGTAGTACTGGATTAATATCTTAGTAGGTCTGGGCACTCCGGACATACTTAGCGCATTGTTAATTCATGGCCAGTAGCAACTCGTGAGTCGACATTTTGGGTGTTCATAAAACTTTGTCAGATAGTTACTATAGGTACGATTGTGAACAAACTTACACGACTGCAGCCGCTTCTAAAAACAACAATAGTAATAATAATAATAATAATAATAATAATAATAATAATAATAATAATGGTAATGCATAAGTTGCCTGGCGAAATAAAGGATTGTTTTGGTGAATGTTTGTTTTGTGTACATAATTAAGTAAAATGCTTTAATGTAAGAACTAAGTAATGTGTAAATTAAATTGTAGCTGAGAGTATAGACGGTCTGGAATAAGCGAGAGACGTTTCCGCGCTCGTGCAGGTACTGTATTACACTAATACAGACACTGTCTGTCGTAGTGTGCTACCACCTAGTGGTATTAACGTAAACTTGTAGTGATAGCATGGAAACGGCACGGGAGAATCTTCGTACACGCCTTCACATGTGCACGGGGTTTAAATAATAAATACATATGTACGTGTATTCCAATTTTTTTTATTAATCTTTCATAAGACATATATATATACTATTAAATTTATTATTATTATATACTAAAGTATTTTCCCTTACAAGTAGATAGATTCCATTTATAAGGTAAAAAAATGGAATCTATCTACTTGTAAGGGAAAAATACTTTAGTAGACCAATGCTTTTGTAAAAACTTTAAATCGAATTGAAGTGGGCATTTAATTCCTGATCCGTAAATATTTGGCCCAAAAAGTAATTACGTCATACAAGTTGCGCATGCGCAGAAGTTCCTTAAAACGCGACAACTGAAGATGTGCTATCGACAATGTTGCCACATTTAATCGAGTTTAGAGGAGTAGCGCGGTGGATTTAAACGCCGTAGATTTTAAATTACCACATATACGTTAGGCTTAACAGTATTCAAAGAAAAACTAGCCAATAAATCTCTAAGGTGTCAAAAGTTAGGGTATTCACGTGCTCTTATGTAGCAGCCTCCAGTCTTCATGGCAATAAATATAAGATAGGAGATTATGTCGTCTACAAAACAGCAGATGAATGATTACATGATTAAACTTTAAGAAGTAATCATGAAGAAAAACGAAATTATAATGTGAACCACGGTCATTTACATGACAAGTACACTCGCCCACTTTTTACTGTCCAACATTCAGTTTTTAGGAATGTATTTTTATACTTAATTTTTTAATAATGCCTGTAATTTAAAAATTAGGACAAAAGGTGAATTTTACATTTCTATAAATCCAAAATAAAACTAGGAAATATATTAGCTGACACACCTAAAATTTATGAACAACCAGCTCCCAAAATTTCATAGCATTTGCTAAGATAAATCATTATTACTGTATTCTTAGAATTCTGAGATTTCTGTATGATTTTACAATATAAATTTCATCCCAATGGAAAGTGCAAGAGCATGGCTAAAATGCAGTAATAGCTATTCATCAATAAATGAGTGGATTCGTTGACTCGTAAAGGGAATTTATTTTGGTTGTTCCATTTTGGGAACGTTGGACTGATACATATACCAAATTCTCTTTCGGTATAACTTCGTTGGGTAATGTAGTAAACACATTTTTGTTGCATTCTGGAATGAGCTCCCTTTTGTATGAATGATCATTTTATGGGCCAGTTTCAACTTTTCAACATTTTGAAGGTGCAATCTCTCCCTAAATGTGACCTTGCTGTGAAACTCCACAATAATAGGTCTTATGGTGGATTAGTTTTGCTAGAAGCGCAAGTACAGTTTGAGAAGCAGTTCAAGTTTAAGTGCTGTTGTTTTATAAAGATTAAACAGACAGTTTCAGCAGTATGGATTGTTTCACAAAAAACTCAGTATTGGTGAATCCATGGGACCTTATCATAGTCATCATACTGTAAAGATACTAATAAAGCACAAGCCAACATATGGCCCCATTTAATGCTCATGGATATCATATAACATGGAAATCTTTTGTGGAAAATCTGCCAATTAATGATGATCCGCATTCAGAAAATCGGGTATAATAATTTATTATCAATTGTTAACAATCCTAACCAGCACAAAGTATTTTTGATAACCTCTTCAGCAGACGTTCTCTCATGACGGAACTATCAGAAAAGAGTTTCAGAGCTTGTAGTACAGTGTTGGAAAATTATATCGTCCAACACGGCCCGGTAATTATTTAAAATAAATTATCCATATATAATATAAACGATGAAATTTACTGAAGTGATTGTAACCACGTAATGGCACTCATGAAGACACAAAATGCTGTATTTAATATTGTAACTTGTATAGGAAAAATAACATTGTAACTTGTGTTGGAGAAAGGAACCGCGCCTTACATCTGTTCCACTCCTTGAAACAGGCGGCATTGAAACACAAAGGCAAGGAAGCGAGACCCAAGGTTTATGGACAAAGGGCTTGGAAGTTTGCAATTCCTTTCGAAGTTGGAAGTGAGTGTCACATACGAAGCGGATTATAGTCATAAAACTAAGTACGTGATACAGCTTAGATTCAACTAATTTAAGCTAGTCCCATGGGAAAGAGCCAATAAGTTTAATGTAAGGAATATAAACTGGAAAATACAAAACAGGAAACAGTCACATGATTAAAAATTGAGCAAAGTAATCACGCGACACATGGGGAGTAGGGATGAAATCGGACAAGGCGAAATCTTCACTTCTCTGAACTCTGCACTCGCGTAAGCAAGTGCCGACTATGCACGATACGACGAAAATGTTAGAGGGCTTAGAAATTTCACCGTTTCAAAAATTACCGTTATGTTAGCCGTGAATAAATTCATAGTACCACGAATTGTGACGATCGAGTTGCTTGCCTCGAATAATTAACGGAGTGGTGGTGGATATTCCAGAATGTGTAGCAATAACTGAATATATAATTTATTACGGTCGATGTTTCATTATAGCCAAAGGTAATCCTCCCCTGTAGGCATTAAAAAGTCAATACTGCTCAAGCTAGCCAGCCAAAGAAGAAAAAATACGCCGGGAGAGCAATTCAATTACAAGCTGAGGAAGTATGACTTCAAAACTACGCATCTAGAACCCGATCAACTTCAAAAACCAATAAGGCCCAGAGTCACAGTTTAGAGCTTAATTTTCGAATTGGTCTTAAGCGGAGTTTACCCTACATAGTTCAAGCGATAAGCTGAACTTATGCGTGGCTTGGCTTAAACAGAACTAAACTGTGGTTTAAGCTAAGGAGTCGTCATGTAACTGAATATGATGATATTGGCGATGTGGAAATACAAACTATTTTAACCTATATCCACAATAGAAGATGATCTAAAATGTTTAGGATGCATACAAACCATTTTCAATATGCAATGGCCGAGAATTCTACGAGAGAGTTTACTAAGTAAACATTCGGAATGATAGTACCATGAAATTATTATTTTTAATTTATTTATTTAACGTCACTTTAACAAGGTCAAATTAAGGTCAATAAGTTTTACAATTATTTATATAACTGTGTTACATTAACAAAGTTCAACACATTCTTGGAGAAAGCTGGACCACCAAGGGCGGTTTTCCCATCCACTCCTTGCATCATTGTAGAAACGGCAGCTGGTGAGAATGTGACTAAGTGGAAAATGACAATAGTTGCACATGGGCAGAAGATCACCGGACAGAAGCAGGGATGTGTAAGAGCAGTATATCCAAGACGTAGGCGAGATGGGTGAACTTAATGGCGACGCTTGAAATGTGTGAGAGGACAGAAAAGAATTGGGAAGGGGACAGAAGTTATTGATGATACAATTAAACATATAACCTCTGGTAAGAAGCAAAACTTAATTTGGCATGCCTTTAATTTGAAGTTTATACTTCATACTTTTATTGTAGACATTTTCGCATTCATTGCCGTCACTTCTACGTATAATGCATTGCTTTACATTTCAGTAGCAGAGACAGCGCTTCTCTTAGCATTGAAGTTATGTTCGTGAAACCATGGTAATTAAACTGGTGATTCTTCCGGCATCTCAAAATTTTCAACATGCAGAGCTATCAAAATTATTTCACACTATTCTAATCCACCTTTTGTGTCGCAATTATTTCCCACGTTTGGTTTTTCTTATTCCATGTTAATTTGTCCGATTGCTTGCACTCTATTACATACTTACGCTGCTTCATAATTTCTAAGAGAATGCTGACTTTTTGAGGAGCAAAGTTCTACGTTTTAACTCTGATTTTTCAGTCATTTTAACTTAATGTTGCTGGATAACATACAAAAGTTTATTATAGGAACAGCGTCGCTATAAACAAATGATGGGAATTCACTCGATGCGCACGAGCAAGTGTTACCAACTTTACTGTTCCGTGGAGTTGTTCAGCTCAGTAAAGCATACTGGTTGGCATACTGTGAAATTCGCAAGGCTTAAACCAAAGCTTCAGTAGCTTACTAAAACTTCGACTTAATATTAAACTGTGAAGCCGATACCTGAATGCTTTGATCTCCTCAAATGGAGAAAGATCGTGATATGTTTGATTACAAGACTGATGGGAACATTATTTTGTCAAGTTGAATGCCAGCCAGCAACCGTTTTGCATGCAACTCCAGGGCAAAAAAAGCACTTAGGAGTAAAAATCTTATCTGTTACGCTCACTTGACTTTCTTTTACTCTTGTACAAACTGTTTTTACAAAGGCTTACTCTCGATCTACTTCGTGTTAATCGAGATAAACATTTACAGAATCTATGTATTCCTAATTGTAAGGGGAATATTGGAGGCTTTAAGCGACAGTCAAATCTTTTAAGAGCTGGTTGCTATGTGGAGCATTCCATTCTCTTTGTATGTCCAGGACATAAAAAGACGAATAAGGAATTCCCGTTTGAGAAAAAAGTATAAGTATCGGAAAATTCAAATAAATAACAAGGAATGTCTCGGAAATGAATCACTCGACAAAAAAATGTATATGACATAAATTGTGTATTTTAACGAGATCTACATTTTTTTGTGTAGAAAAATTTTGTCTAGCTCTTACGTTTACCAGTTATGCTAAAGCTATTCAGAAAGAAGAGGACTTTTTGGGGAAATTCGCAGAAAATTCAAGATATACATTTAATTGTTATGGTAACATCTTAAACATGTGATGTTTTAATTAAAATCGTTAGAGCAATTTATGAGAAAATCAAAATTTTTGAAAAATGTTCCATGTAAGGGGTAGTCTACAGTGAAGGGATTTTCTTAAAAATCTTTGTGTCGCATCTTTGAAAGATACTGAACCTAAATACCAGTATTTATCTGAAATGTTTCGTTTTTGAGTTACGCTGTTCACAGGCATACACAGGGATCTATTTCTAGCAGAGAAAGTGAAAAGCAAGTGTAAAACAATAGCCTACTTGGTTCATCAGTACACCTTGGAATGGGAGAAGTAGACTAGATGGACTGCCTAGCATGAAGTTATGGACCAAGGCAAGAGATGATGGTGTAATTTGTTTTCCAGTGGTCTAAATTTATGTGTTATAGCTGCTTACCGGTGCTTCAAATATTTGAATTCAGAAATCAAAGTAACGCACCTGGAGTTCCAAAGAAGAATTGAGATGGCACTACTAGTGTGGTAACATTGATAGAAATCATAGAGGAGGACCAACGCTCCCATTGTAAAGGACATAAGATGTGATAATATAAATCTATATGGGCACAAACATTGCAAGGGAGGTGAGGTTGTGCAAGAAAAACACAAAGTTCTTGTGTATAAAGTGTAAGGAGTAAAGTAGATATTGTCTTTAGGAGTTTGTTGATGTTTTTGGAGTTGTTTATTTATCTCTCCATGTATGGACGTCAATTTGAAGTAATTGTTTACGTAATATGCTACTACGTATGAAAAATCTATTTGAAGATGTATTTTTGTTGTTACACTCGAAGTTTAAAAATAAATATTTAACTTTGTTATTAAACTGCAGCTATAGATATTATTTATGTTTGTTTTTGCCTTGGCTGCTTCAGTATTGTTTAGCGACACGTTTCTCTTAATCAGGGCGTGGTGCGACAAGAATGTAGGCTTACACAGATTTTAAGTTTTAATTCACTTCTTTTTATTAATCCTTTATACAAATTAAATAACATACACTGATATCAAGAGCTGTGAGATTCTTTTATTTAATACTTGCACTTTGTTAACGCGTATATATAATTTTCGTTTTACACGAATACGTAATATTTCTCTAGAGAACACATCTACCATCCGGTTACTACCAAGGTCTGCAGGCAACTGAACATATTTCAACCGTCCAAACCCGTAAACTTCTGTATTTTAAGTCTCTGATTGGCTAATACCTGCATTTAACTAAAGCTTTTTCTGGCTGTTGATTGGCTATTTTTAAACTGTCACAAAATTTACACTATCGTTGCTCTAATCATGACTAGTAGTATTCAAACTCTGAAACTCATTATTGCCTCAAGGTTACCTCATTGTTACCTCATTGTTAGCAACTTTAAACTTATTATTCTCACAGCTCTTACATTCTTAAATTACGTAATGCTTTCATATGATATTATTAAACATGTTTACAATAATGTAAGGATTTGCAATGACTGTTGCATACATTTTTTTAATAAATTATACATACATATTGCTTCAAGGCGGGCTATTATTGAATTTACATATTATATAATTTAACTGAAATTATTCAAGTGTTAAAAATACTGCCTCAGGAGAGACTGTATAGAAAATACTGCAATGATAATTGTCATAGAAAGCGAACTTTTTGAACTTCTGGTTTGTATGAAAGTAACAGAAGTGTTTGTTTTCTTTTTGTATGAAATAGTCGATATCTGAAATAGAAGTATACATTTGTTTCACTAAAATTTGTGCTTTGATTTGTTTACGTGCTAATGACCAACGTTTCCTTTGTAGGAAAAGACTCTTATTTTGGTAAATGTTTTAACAAAACTGTGGTACTCCTGTTACAACACATATTATATTAAATGCTTTACGATCACATTTAAAAAGAAATAGTAAGAACGTTAAGATGGTCAGTCATTAAACTGTTACGAAGTGGCCCATTTCCCTCCGTTGAAGTAGAATATTTGTTGGTAGTTGGAAGATGCTTCATGTTTATCTGCCCCACGTATGGGAGCCAATTTGTCGCGGACACTTCGTGTTATCTTATTTCTGAGCGCCTGTTATTCTTTTACTACTTTGAATGTTGGGTTCTTTGTCCTCCGGCTAGCTATTATTAGTACTCAGTCGAGCATATCTCTTGAACAGGGTGTGTAAACGGAAAGGATTTGTTATTGAAAGATAACACTTATAAAAAGAATTTGTTTTTTTACACTTTTATTATCGTCACAATTAATTAATTTCACATATTGACTCTTGATACACGCCCGACTGAAACTGTTATAGTTTCTAATATCACTATAATCACTTATTCACTGCAAATAATTAATTCGCGTATTTCACATTTATAACTAACTTTATGACACAAGAGATTCTGTTAAACTGTGCGACGTGTAACCCGCGAATGATTCTGTTGAACTGAGCGACGTATAACCTTTGTATCATTCTGCTGGACTGCACGACGTATTACCCGCGAATCCTTCTGTTGGACCTAGCGACGTTTACCTCGTGAATTATTCTGTCAAACTGCGCGTTATCCGTCTCTGGCACGGAATTTATACTCCCTCGCCCCAATATGCCTAAACATTATAACAGAGCTGCTATTGGTTAATAAAGCGCGCCAACATTAGCGTTTATTTTTATATCCAATCAAAATTACGGACACATATGCTCTAGGGAAAATATTCCCTCCATTTCTAAGAAAAGCGCGCTAATCTGACGACATTTGTTTGTCTCTTATAATTGATAAACAACTCACCCCTCGCTCAATGTTACCCGCTCTTATTGTCAGTTTCAGTGAGGCCGTGTAAACTTATTTCCTAACAATGCTTATAATTAACAAACATCTCAAATCAATGTCATACAATAATGCTTATTTACACTACAATCACTCTGGCATTTACATTGTTGTGATATAAAATACTGCCACACCGTGATATTTTCACCTTCAGATAACCAAACTTTGACTCCACTAGCCAGTATAAGTTCTCTATGTGACTGGCCTGGAAAAAATTCATGACCATAAAAACGAACCAATGAACGATGTTATGCTCGTTGTGAAATGAAGGGGTGGTTCAGATATCGCCTATATGAAAAAGTTTTGCCACAATTGGTACATAAAGAAAGGCTTAACCAATACAACATAATTTGGTTTTATAGAGGAAGAGATGAATTATTTGCATGTGTCGTTAAACTGGATGAAGCTACGAAATTTATATGAAAATCTTTGTAAGGAACATTATTTCTATTATTTCTACGTTTTACACTATATTTGTTTTGGGGCCGAAATTAAATGAAACATTGCCATACTCCGCTAGTGAGTACACTGACAACTAGCTTGTAATGTGATGCTTCGGCAGTTCGGCCACATCTTAGAGTGGGTACCAACACAATGACTAACTCGAGCAACAGGGGTGGTAATGCTGAGAGAGGGTGCGACTGCATTTGTCAGTACCAATATGAACAGCTACGTTCCATTATGGGCTACATTTTATGCGCGTCATAACCACGGTATTTCCGAGTGAGATGGTGCCACGGTAAAGTATGCGAATCGCATTCAGAAGGTCCCTGATTAGATCCCCGGCGACCACGCATTCTAACCCTGGGTTTTTTGTGGTTTCCCCTGATCGGAGGCGAATGCTGGGATGGTTCGTCATCTACCACGATTTTCTTTGCATTGTTTCCCTTTCAATATGTTTCCTTCTCGTCTTTTAGAAGTGATTCTAGGTTTCGCGATGTAGGTGGTGCCGGAAAGATGCCGCAGATGCTTGCTCAAAGGAAACAGTACCCTCTATGGACACCAGAGGGCTGCTAGGTAGACTTTAGGCAGCTCCAGTGGGACGGGTCTTCCAGCTTGGAAACTGTTAGGGACTTTCGCGCGTCTCTGCGACCTGTAGTTTCCTGTAGTTGTTTCATACCTTTCTTCTGGGGCTGGTAGCCGCAATAGCTATCTTGTAAGTCAGGTGTGCTTATGACCTATAAATACACGAATACCGTTACCACGACTACTGCTAGGATTGCATTCTTGTATTTCATGTCTAATGACAATGAATATTAAATAAAACAGATGATTTATTTTCGCCCATCGAGTTACAGTGCATTACGTGTATACGTATTTGATCGCCCTATATTTTACTTTTAACTAGCAAACGTTCCAAGCGTTTTGGAAGCACCTAGATATGAGTAATTGCTTTAAGTTTGATTTTAATAACCAAATGTAATAATTTACGGCTTTTTATTTTATGGATAATATAGAACACAAATAAAATAAGTCAAATCCTTGTTACAAGTTTTAGTAGAGCGACGTAACTAAGGGTCTCAAGGGAATCGAATTAAGTATTTTAAATACGGCGGTCTTTAGATCTATTCGGTCGCTGCCGCCAGTCGGTTCTCTGCGCGTTTTCGGGACTTTGGAACGAGTTTATCACCAGTGGCTCTGGCAGAGGACTAGCAAAAGACGAGTGGAAGGGGCAGATACCTACAGTTTCGAGGTCAAGTGAAGTGGGACTTGTATCGTACCTTTCCAGTATTTACATTTGGAACGTCTTTCACTTGCGTCTCTAAAACTGCACCCATAACGCAATTTCAGCATGTATGGTGATGGATAGCTCAAATAACTGGATGGTTTTTGTAGCGTAAAGTGTCTCAGCTTAGCACTCAAACATGCAAATTCCGTTATCGGTGATCACTTCCATCTCGCGTGCAAAGAACACAGATGACATCTCAGTGAATACAAGTTCTGCACCGCCGCAGTACATCAACCTGTTTACAAAGTCGGAAATGCATGCAGTCCGAGGTTCAATTCCGCACCTCCCTTTTGAGACAATAGGCTTGCTGAACTAATAATGCTGCCATTCATTTAACCCGACTGGCGGTAAAGGCCGAATAAATCTGAAGACCTGTTTTAAGATATGCAAGCATTTTAAATACAAAATATACAATCTAGTATCAAAAAGAGCCATGTCAGTCACTGGTGATGCTTAAGGATAGTCCGTAAAAGTGTAGTTTATTACCAGTAATGGATTTAATAATCAACTACTTATTTACCAACATATTGTTTTTAGTAGCTGCAAGTCCTTGGCTTTTCTACAGACAGCAAATGTCTGATAATGGGAAAGACTAAGACATGGATTCTCAAGTTTATAAACACAACAGCTCTGTCTTATAGCAAATAAGTCGTGACGTACAAGATTCCACTAATAAATAAACCTGTTCCTTGAAGCTGGTAACATTTATATAGGGTTGTCAGAATGAACTCGATGCAGGCACGGAAGCCAACTAACGGCCCACGGACATTTGTGTAACTAGGGACAAAAATTGTTAAACAGATTTTTGTGTATTATTATGGATACAATTTTTACAAGCATAATAACAAAATTTACTACCACCACCACCACCACCACCACCACCACCACCACCACCACTTGAGGAAGGTTATGTCAGGAGGAGTCGAACTTGAAGTAGTTGCAACCGCACGTATGGTAAAAAGTTTCCGGTGGCCTTCGCCCCAAGTTTAAAAATATTAACTTTGTAATTTGATGTTTATTTAATTATTATATATTTATGTTTGCCTCGGCTGCGTCAGTATTATTGTTAGAGACATGAGTTTCTTAGCGGGGAGTAGTGGGGCTAAGAATGTAGGCTTACACAGATTATAATTTGTATTTCACTACATTTATTAATTCTTTAAACGATTAAAATAATACTTCACTAATATATATAGAGAGAGAGCTGTGAGATTATTTATTAATTACTAGCATTATTTTAACACGTAAACTATTTTTTTTCTCACACTGGATACGTATTAAACTTCTCGAGGACGTGTCACGCGTCCAGTTAGTAACGCTGTCTACAAGCAACTGACTTCTGAATTTGTACAATTTGCCCTATTTCAGTTTCGGATTGGCTAATCCTACTCCAATACAATACTTTCATTTAACTTAAGCTTTCTTTCTGGTTTTTGATTGGCTATTTATAAACTGTCTCAAAATTCACATTATTGTTGCTCCAATAATGACTAGTAGCATTAATAAACTTTCTTACTCATTATTGCCTCAAGGTTACCTCATTGTTAGCTCATTGTTAGCAACTTTTAACCTATTATTCTCACAGCTACTACATTATTAAATTACGTAATACATTCACATAACATTATTGAACATGTGCATAATATAAACATTAATACAATGACTTTAACATGAATTTTGTATGTTATATTATACACATATTGCTTTAAGGCGGGCTGTTATTATATTTTATATTATATAATTTGACTGAAATCATTTAAGTGTTAAAAATACTGCCTCACACTAAAATGCATACCTTATTATTAATAATTCTTATATCTTGCCGCATTCAGAAGATTCTTGTATTGAAGAACCACGCTGTAGAAATATTCACATGTTATTTTCAAATTTATCTGAATACAAATCTCGGCTTTCGCAAGTTCCGTTGACATTCTGTTTCTAGAATCCAACTATAACGCACTCGTTACACTAAACACTCGCTCAACGTGTGCATTACTGACAGGAATTGCGAGAACATGCTGCGTTATTTTGAACAGATTTGGTGCATTTGGTTTTTCGAAAAACACTTTACAACAATTATTATCCTTCCTATCAAGATTTCATACCACCGATTTCAAAACAGAAAACTCATGATTTATTTCATTTCCATCGAAACTAATTTTCAATTTCTCTCTTACTTCGGCCAAATCATTAAATGAAAATAGTTTTGGTTGACATAAGTCTAGCATGGGCACTTTTATACACACTGTCATTCGCACTAAAGTTCTACCATTTATTAAGATACTTTAATAATCTGTGGTAAACAAGTGTGCACTCTTTTACTAGAATATACTTTTGTTCTTCTGTAAGGTGTTCTAAAACATATTAACTTCAAACCCATAAAACTATCCTCCTTACGACCCTCTGTTTCTTCAGCTTCCAACATAACCTGGTGAACATCTGTGGAAAGTGTGTCCTCTATTTCCAAAAGTCTAATTGCCTTAGAAAATACAGGAAAGTTGCATTTAAAAGTGCAGAAAACACTCTGGTAGTATTAGTGAATACTCGTTTATTTCGTCTTGTGAACTAATAAATTTCGAAATTAGGGGGTTGTTTTGTTTACCTCGTGCTGCAAAATACATCTTTAAAACTCGCCAAATCTCAACAAGACGACTGCAAAGACAACCATCGCGCAACAATGTGTCGCAATATTTCACTATGGTCATGCTGAGAAAACTCGCCAAATGCTTTTAGTTCCTCGGAATTTTTTTGATGATGAAAAAGTCTGAATATATTATCTAAATCATATTTTAGAGGCTTCAAAATTTAGCACAACTATGTAATATATGACAACAATTCGCTTTGATTAAGTTTACGTTTATTTCTTTTAATCTAGTAAAGACTAGAATTGTGTTTACCGAAGTTAACTGAAGCATTGCTGGCTTAATAAGAAACTACATTGTTTAGTTTTAAACCATTTTCCAATAAAATGGATTTTAGTTCATTTGAAATGGCTTCTGCAGATTCGTTTACATATTCAAAGAAATCAAGAACTTCCTTACGTTTTCCCTTATCTTTGCAGAAGTGCGTTACAACTATCGGATAGTGTTTTTATTGCCCTCATTTGAAGCGTCTGAACCGAATGAAAACGGAATATTTTACTTTAATTTGCTTTGTACCTTCTCTTTAGCACAAGGCAGAAGCACATTTTTACTTTCTCTACTACGTATAGTAAGTAGGGGAAGTATTGTATTCCACCCAAAAATTTGATACCGAGATTTCAGCGGAAATACATGTTTTGAGACCCCCTGAATCCAAAAAAAGCATTTTTGGAAACATGTCCGTGTGTGTGTCTGTGTACAGCATAACTCAGAAACGAACAGTCCGATAAACACCAAACTTGGTACTTAGGTTTAGTATCCTCCAGAGATGCGACACAAAGGTTTCCAAGAAACCCCCCAATCCCAGATTACCCTTTACAGGGAACATTTTTCGAAAATTTTAATTTCTTCAAAACTGGCTCTAACGATTTTGATTAAAATATCATATGTTTCAGATATTTTCATGACAAATGAAATGTACATCTCGAATTTTCTGGGAATGTCTCCAAAAGTATTCTTCATTGTGAATGACTTTTGCATAGCTGGTAAACCATAAGAGATAGACAAACATTTACTACACAAAAAATGTAGATCGCGTTAAAATACACAATTTATGTCATATACAATTTTTTCGTTGAGTGAACCATTTTCGAGATATTGCTTGTTATTCCCTTACATTTTTCAATACTTATTTTCTCAAATGGGAATTCGTTATTCATATTCGGTCTTGGATATGCAAAGAGTATTAATCTGTGGCAGAGAGAATGGTGCTGCACCTAGCAACCAGCTATTATGAGATAAGTCTATGCTTAAAGGCTACTGTATTTCTATATTGCCCTTGCAAATACAAAACAAGAGGAACATAGTAGGCCTTAAGCGATAGTCAAATATTTTTAGAACTGGTCGCTATGTGTAAAATGTAATTCTCTTTGCATGTCAAAAAATGTTTTCTACAAATGTTTATCTCGATTAATATGAAATAGATGGAGAATAAGAGTTTTTAAAAATAGTTTGTTCAAGAGAAGAGAAAGTCATGTGAGTGTAACACATCGGATTTTTTACTAACGTATCACTTTTAGTTCTGCCGCATCTTATAAACGTTGCTACAGAGGAGTTTCTGAGAACCTGTAGATATAACCTATTACCACAATCCTAAGAATTGTAAGAACAGTAGTGTTGCATCCCATGATAAATCAAAGTTAATTCCGTTGCAGTGATGCTGTCTTCTGCAGAAAACTGTTTTGGCAAGAATTTAAGAAGAGATTGATTTTTTATGTGATAATATGAGCTTTGTGTATTTCTGACTGTAAATGTTTATTTAGGGCCTTCACGCCGTCATATTCAACAGTAAACAGATACTGCATACTCTGCACTTGCACATATACTCATCATGTCACCTTTTTGCAACCACTTCTCTATAATTTTCGTCCTCCAACCATTCTTGACGGAAGGAACTTAGATATCGCCTCTTCTTTTCACTGTTATTACTAGGGCCCGAATTTTTATGTTTTAACCTATATTTTTTCTCGCTATTTAATTAACACATTTCAAGATATATATTCGTTTTACACTTCCTGGAGTGGAACATACGAATTTCATTACACCTAAAAAAAACTAAATGAGGGGTTGACTCCCAAAATAACCTAAATAGCTGTTTTTCCTTTTTCGAAATGAAAAACGTTATTTTCGGATTGAAACTCATTGTAAAGTTATTCCCAGCACTTATAGCCAGCAGATAGTTCAAGTTACTACAGTTCAACGCAGCACATGTGACGTGGTGGCACCTGGATGCAGCTGATAGACGGTCAGGAGGAACGTAACCTGCGTAACGGGATCACCCCCAATCATTCAACAGAGTACACTGAGATTACTTTTCTAGTGTAATTGTATAGTGAAACAATGCCTAAATCATATTTATTGAAAAAGTGGATTGTTGCAGATCAACACTTCACTTCTTTGTAGTCACAGACAGTGCTGCCTACATGTTGAAGGCCGGACGGGGTTTCTACAGTCCTTCCACTCGACCATGCTACATGTTACGTGCTTGCCCCACGGCCTACACCACCTTGCAGAGCAGTTTAGAAGCCACTTCGATGATGTGAGCAGCCTGATATATTTGGTCAAGAAGCTTTTTTCTTTAAAGCCCCAAAACGTATACAATTGTTCAAAGAGAAAATACCGGTAACCCCTCTTCCAACTGAGCCGATACTTGGCTGTCTCCTGCCATTTACTGTGCCGATCACTTAAGACATTAAAAATGTCGTCAATAAACTGCATGAAACAGAAGCTTGCTGCATTTCCAAGGCTAAGAAATCACTCGAGTATCCCACTCTTGCCGCTTCCCTAGTGTATATTTAGACACATTTTTGTTTTATAGAGAAACTATTCTCCGGATGGAAAGTACAACTTTGTCACTGGATGCTCTAGATATATTGGCAATTTTTCCAATAAAGAAATACCCGGACCAGTGAGATTTGCACGTTCTTTGAAGTTGCAGAAGCTTCTTTAACGAAATCCTGATTTTGAAGACATAAAAACCAATTCAGTATTTCAGGGAGAAAAGTATACAGAAAAACTACCCCTAGAACCTGCTGTACTGCCCCTATGTTCTACGCCCCAATGATGCCATGTTCCGTTGAAAGAACTTTTTCTTCATACAAGAATGCGTTACGTGATAATAGGAAATCGTCTGGGCCAGAAAATTTGAGAATGCATGTAACTATCCACTGCAAACCTCCCCCCCAAAAATCTTACAACTAAGAACCAGAGAAGCAGAATTATTGATACCTCTATCGATCTACAAGCAAAACATAAAAAAAAAACATTTTAATCAAGAAAAACCTAAAAGAAACCCCATTTTAAGCATATAAGAAACCTAAAATCAAGGTTTTTTCCACCTAAAACTCCAGGCCCTTGTTATTACTCACTATTATGAATTGTGAAAGCCAGCCTATTCACGCACGATTCGAGCGTTCCAACTATTGCCGGCAAACTAAAAACTGACAAGGTATAGTCATTGCCAGTAGACACGTTGTCGCGACTTTTCAATCTTTCTTTAATAAGCACGAGCCGAATATTACAGACGCAACGATGAAAGTTGTCAGAAGAAGAATAGAAACATAGCGTTTTGTTACAACAAAAAATTAACATTCGAACAAAATTATTCAAAATGATTAAATAGTAAGGACACATTCAAGCCCATAGATAAAAGTCATTGGCCCGTATACCCGGAGCATTCATTCCAACCCCGGGCAATCCGGGCGCCGCCCGGAGATCTGGCAAACCTACACTTATATATTGCCATAAGTTTGATATGTCTGCGAGTATTTAACAAGACCATATGTTTCCTGTGATGTCATGTTCTTGTTGACTTAGAATTTCAAATACTGCGCTGATGTAACAGAAACTTAAAATTAGTTGACCCATCTGTAAATGAGTATTTATCGAGACCATGCATTTGCTATACGGTTTGTTGAATTTTCACTGACAAAGTACTTCATATACTTCATTACTGTAATGAATCTTAGTGTATTAACTACCGAATGAAATGACGTCTGAGGCTCGCACTCGGGAGGTTCCGTGTTCGTTTCCCATTGACTGCCCACTGTGACCTAACGTTTTTCGTAGTTTTTCCTGGTCGGTAGACAAATGCTGAGGTGGTTTGTCATCTACCACGATTTCCTTTACATAATTTCCCTTTCATTCCTTTCCTTCTCATTTTTCATGTGTGCTTCTAGGTTTCTTATGGTATGGCGGTGCAGGACAGATGGATGCTTGCTCAAAGGAAAGAGCACACCATGTGGACAACAGAGGGCTAGCTGATCAAGGGGTCGTTTATCGCCCTCTCTAGGCAGCTCCAGCAGTGGGCCAGGTCTTCGAGCCTGGAACTGTTAGGGACTTCCGCGCGCCTCTGTGGCCTGTCTGCCTGAGGCCTGTAGCCTGCTTGGGTTCCTTCACTTCACCCTTTCCTCCTCGAGGGTGGTAGTTGCAATAGATCTATATAGATCCCCCTCCCTTGTATAACCTAAACCTAGTGTATTGGTTATGCTTCTTACTACGGAAGGCTATCGGTTTGAACAAGAATTTCGATACAAACATTATCCGTCACCTCAGTGGTCATTAGACATCGTGAAACAGCAGAATGGGACGCTCCGTGGAACTCGGGGACTTCGAACATGGTCAGGTGATTGGGTGTCATTTGTGTCAGAAGTCTGTACGCGAGATTTCCACAGTCCTAAACATCCCTAGTCCACTGTTTCTGATGTGGTAGTGAAGTGGAAACGTGAAGGGACATGTACAGCACAAAAGCGTACAGGCCGACCTCGTCTATTGACTGACAGAGACCGCCGACATTTGAAGAGGGTGGTAAAGAGTAATAGGCAGACATCTATCCAGACCATCACACAGGAATTCCAAACTACATCAGGATCCACTCCAAGTACTATGACAGTTAGGCGTGATGTGAGAAACCTTGGATTCCATGGTCGAGCGGCTGCTCATAAGCCACACATCACGCAGGAAAATGGCAAACGACGCCTCGCTAGGTTTAAAGAGCGTCAACATTACACGATTGAACAGTGGCAAAACGTTGTGTGGGGTGACGAATCACGGTACACAATGTGGCGATCCAATGGCAGGGTGTGGGTATGGCGAATGCCTGGTGAACGTCATCTGCCAGCGTGTGTAGTGCCAACAGTAAAATTCGGAGGTGGTGGTGTTATGCTGTGGACGTGTTTTTCTTGGAGGGGGCTTGCATCCCTTGTTGTTTTGCGTGGCACGATCACAGCGCAGACCTACATTGATATTTTAGGCACCTTCTTGCTTTCCACTGTTGAAGAGCAATTCGGGGATGGCGATTGCATCTTTCAACACGATCGAGCACCTGTTCATACTGCACGGGCTGTGGTTACAAGACAATAACATCCCTGTAACGGACTGGCCTGCACCGAGTCCTGACTTGAATCCTATAGAACACCTTTGGGATGTTTTGGAACGCCGACTTCGTGCCAGGCCTCACCGACCTACATCGATACCTCTCCTCAGTTCCGCACTCCATGAGAAATGGGCTGCCATTCCCCAAGAAACCTTCCAGCACCTGATTGAAAGTATGTCTGCGAGAGTGAACTTTGTCATCAAGGCTAAGGGTGGGCCAACCCCATATTGACTTCCAGCATTACCGATGGAGGGCGCCACGAATTTTTACGTCATTTTCAGCCAGGTGTCCGGATACTTTTGATCACGTAGTGTATCTGTAAATCTTCTAAACCAATCGTTTGTATGAAGCATTTTAGAATACTGAAAATTTTTAGGATTTGCGAGATCATAACCGTAATACAGCCACAGTGTGTTTGGAACTTAAACGAAACTGAATTTGATTGTAAAGTAACATTTTGTAGAAAACGACAACAAGGAACACCTGGGGTAGATCAATCGATAAGAATCAACATTTACAGCCATACATTCAATGGACTGATCTTCTATCCAGAAAACTATATACATCTATTCAAGAAAAACAACTTTGGCCCAAAAATAAGGGAGCTCATGAAAGAAAACTATCGAAACATTTGCGTAGAAGTTAATGCGGAAGCTAAAATTTCAAAGTCTATATAAGAGCATTTTACTCCAAGGTTGTGTCTGAAAGTGTTAACATTATCAGAAATGTTTACTGCTATGCATTCAGGGACACCAATTTGATAAATGAATGATAACTAATACATCCAGCTTCACTATATCTTTTTGTTTAGGCAATGCAATCGATATTAATATTACAAAGAGAAAATTTGTAACAGAGAGAAAGTCTTTACTCGCATACATCTGCTAGGACTGCAGAGTAAAAGGTAATATCTCATTTTTATTTTCTCTACCAGATACTAAGTTGGTAGAGGAGGTATTACATTCCACATTCGATGTCCCGATTCCACTGTAAATATATGTTTTGAGGCCGCAGAATCCAAAAAGAAAAACAAAAGTTAGAAAAAGAACCACGTGTGTGCCTGTGAACAGCATAACTCAAAACTGAAAAGCTCGATAAATACCAAACTTTGTATTTAGGTTCAGTTTCTCTCAAAGATACGACCGAGAGGAATGGCTCAGGCGGCAAGTCTATGGCCCACATTCGGGAGGTGCCGGGATCGATTCCCGGTGACCGCCCACTCTGGCCCATAGGTTTGTCGTTTCCCTGGGTCGACAGGAATGCTGGGGCGCTCCATGCTCCTCCACCAAGACTTTCCTCCCTCTCATTTTATGTACCCATCATCTCCCTTGCCATCTGTATCAGGGTTGTGGGACCAGGCAACGGTGTTCAGTGGTTGCGGCCTGCGCGGTGGCTTGCAATTTGTAAAGATTTCTTCCCTGGTTCGCTGGGGTACCGCTCAGTTAGGTCTCTCCTTCGGGTGGGTTCTGCCCCGGGGACCCTGAAGGTTGTGAATTAGATGCGTTCTATTTGGAAACGTTAGGGACCCCGTCCATGCTTGCGCCCATGGGCATCCGAGTCTGGTCGCCTTCGGGTCTCTCCCCTCACCCCTGCCTCCCAGGGGTCACGCAAAAAACGGCCCTTTTAATGGCCAACTTGCGGTGCTCTGACCCGGTTCCAGGTGTCCCTCGGTGATAACGTTATCTTTTTCAAAGATACGACACAAGGATTTTCAACAAAATCTCCCACCTCATATTAACCTTTATGTGGAAAAATGTTCGATTTTTGTACGACAATTATAATTGTAATATGGCATTTTTTGGGAGTAACCTGTGAAGTCCACTTCATTTGGAGGAGATGCTATATAATTGTGTGTAGCTGGTAAACCATAAGAGATGGACAGAAACGAACTACACAGAAAATGTAGCGCTCTTTAAAACAAATTATTTCAAATAACTTTGTTTGTGGCATCGGCCGTTTCCGAGATATGCGTTATTAGTGGTTTGGATTTTTTCGTTACCTTTTAAGGTGGGTCGCTATTCAGTTGTTTCTCGAGATATCATAATGTTCCATATTTGGTGACTTTTTTTAAACATTTGACTATCGCTATTAGGTTTGTACCTAAATGTGTAATTAAACTATTTATGCAAAGTTTATTTCAATAAACTTGAAGTAGATAGAAGAATAAGCTCTTGCAAGAATGTTTGTAGACGATGTATATAAATAAATTATAGTGGTTAGAGAAAGTCTTGTGAGTGTAAAACATTTTTATTGAAATCATACGATCCGGGTTGCCATGCGAGAGGTTCTGTTTTTTCCTGGCCTAGCATGCTCAACCGTATTCTTATAATCTTATATAAACATTATTATTATTTCTTTATAACAATCCGTACTTACACTTACGTTACTCAGTTCAATGCACAGATTCTTGTCTCTCGCCATCTACTTTCCTCTCCCTGACTTTCTTGCTGTCCGTTTCCCTATACATCCCTACTTACGCTTATCCC
Organism: Deroplatys truncata; assembly: GCA_030765065.1. NCBI lineage: Eukaryota > Metazoa > Arthropoda > Insecta > Mantodea > Mantidae > Deroplatys > Deroplatys truncata. Next base: position 263,404,813 of record CM060975.1, on the reverse strand, counting down.
TCCACTCATTCTTTCCCCCTCTTCATAGTCCTCACTACCTATCTGACCGGAGGTCCTGTGTCGTAGATTTACGGCACATAAGAGAACCTTAAGCCTGATAAAGAGGCTCTGAGCAAAATTACCGCTCTTTCACGCCCAATATAGAATGGTACGCTAAGGGCCACAGCAGTTAAAGAGCGCCCATAAAAAAAAAGAAAGAAGAAGAAAAGAAAACTATCTGGCCTTCGCTCTATACAACGTACATGTTATGTATGTTTTCAAAATTGAAATACAACTGCATAATCCGGGGTGTTAATAAAAATTCAAACATAAAAGATTTATCAGTATAAACATATGTGCATTCTTATTGTATGGTATTATACTTACGTATACGAATAACAGAAACGGAAAACTGTTCTAACTTCTTGAATATCGTACGTCGAAATTTTATAAATAACGAACTTGTCAGAAACATTATTGTTGGTAAAATTAGCTTAATTCAAATTAGCTTTTATTGATACTCCAAATTAACTTATAGGTAGGTCCAACGGGAAGTAATGTTTCAATTCAGTGATTTACTTTAAATTTTTAAAACTGAAATCAGTTCTCTGAAGATATGAGCTTCGACTCATTTTTTGTACTTTTGTACTTCCAGAAATGCATATTTTCATATTTTCTTATATAAATATTTTATACTTAAATTTTTTTCTTTTGATAGGAAATATAATATCCAAGCAGTCCTATGAAGATATCTGTTGTGATTCTCTGCGAAAATGTCTCATTAAGAGTAGCTAAAACGTTTATACCTATATGAAGGATTATTATTATGACGATGATGATAATAATAATAATAATAATAACAATAATAATAAAAAAATTGTAATCTACTAAACACTTCTATTTTTAATTTTCTATCACCTACATATGTATAGTTACAAAGAGAAGGTACTGTATTCCAAACAAAAATATAATATGGATACTTCACCGGAAATACACGTTTTGAAATCATTTGGACTTCCCCAATTTTTTTTTAAAAAAATTCCACGCGCCCGGAATTGTATGTCCGCCTGTCAGTGTGTCTAAGAAGAGTAAGTCAGAGATCAAAAGTCGGTTGAATACCAAACTTGATATTTAAGTTCAGCGTATTACAAGGATAAGCTATGAGGTTTTCAAGAAACTCCTCTCACTCGAAACTACCCTTTCCATGGAAACATTTCCATTATCTTTTATTTTCTGAAAAATAGCCCAACGATTTTGATTAAAATGTCTTAGGTTTTACACACTGATATGAGAAAAAAAATATATATATAGTCCGTATATTCTATTTTCTGCGAATATGCTGCAAACTTACTTTTTAATTCAATTTTGTATAATAAGGAAATCTTAACAAAAACTTTCTACTGGGAAAATGTAGAGTTCATTAAAATACACAATTTATGTCCAACTTTTTCGTAGCGTTAGTTCAAGAATTGTACATAATAATATAATTCACCAAGAAATATGTTAGAATATTTAACAACCAAGAATTGTTCAAAAGCACATTGCAACTTAGATAAGTAAGGAACAGGCGAGCTAGCTAATTCTAGGTAGAGCCCACCTTTCACCAAGCTAATGAGCAGGGAACTGGTAGCAGCAAGGAAAAATAGAAAGAGACAGAGATATTGAATCTGCTTCCTGTCGCGTCACTAGAACGGGTATGCGAAATCTTTTGGAACAGAATATTCTCATACATAATAAGGTAACGCGGTCTGAGGACCAATTAGAAATTACATTTTGAGGCGCGGAGGTAAACGTTACTAGGCTTAGGTATAAAAAGGGGAAGAAAGCCCCAGATCTTCACACTCTTATAGAGTCTTGTCGACACACAGTGATACTCTCTGGACGACAGATGCACGTGTGTGCGGTTATATTGGGCTCCTAATTTATTATAATGGTGGGAATTGTTATAATGGGTAAAACTAGCCGCCCATAAATATTTGTTTGATAACATTTGATAATAAACCACATTTTGTTTAAAGGGAATTGCAGTGTATTTTAATTTGCCTCACCTACGAAAACCCTGAGACCCGTGAAATTAGTTGATAGGTAATAATTAGGAATGGAGAATACAGCAGCCAACGAGCAGCAATAGCTGGAGACAAGAACACTGCAGCAGAGGGCATCAATCAGAGGAACAATATTTTCCAGCTACAAATGATGCAAAACGTTTACCTGCTACTAGTTAATTTCGAACATTCCATGTTGTAAGTTTAGACTTTCCTAAGCGTCATCTAACAGACATGGTTTAATGTCTGCGATTTCGGATTTTGCCCCCTTTGTTTGATTCTTTTTCCATCCAAGAGCTTGTTATCATGAACAAATATTTGAATGCTGTTTTCTCATATTGGAACATGCTTGCTTAATTTGAAACAACTATTACGTAATCATACTATAAGAAACATAGTGAAGGTAACAGAATAGCTTTTTATATCAATAATATGATAAATATACATAATGCATATACCTATGTAAATTCCTTAGTAAATACATAAAAATCTTCGATAATGCAGTTTAATAACTTTTAAAATTTTATTTTTCTCCACTATCTACCTCGGTACATCACCGTTTTCATTCACAAAGCTTCCGTATTTGGATGTTAACATTACATGAAAGTCTAAGCTCAGTTGTATAAAGGGAATGCACGACTGAAAACGCTCGGTTAATGTAGCTTTAAATTTAAGCACAAGTTTGTCTTACGCAAAAATCTTTCGGTTTTTAATTTCATTTCGGTATTTTGTTTAATTTTCAAGTTACCGAGTATCAAAACTGAATTTTACTCTTCTACGCTAAATGTTCCACAGTTATGTGTTTTATATAACCGTGCGATTTATCTATTCACAAAAATGTTATATTATTTTTATTCGTTGTTTAAGTTCGGCGGCGCCGTGGCCGAGCGGTTAGACCGCTCGCCTCCCATCTAGGCGGCCCGGGTTCAATCCCAGGGACCTGCATGTGGGATTTGTGGTGGACGAAGCGGCGTCCGGGTTCTCCGGTTTCCCCCGCCATTCATTCCACCAACTGCTCCAGCATCACCTTTCCTTTCATCCATTTCACCAACATTTCGTTTCATCTACTTCCTTCATCCCATACCAGGCATCGGGCTGATCACCCATCCTGGATGCTCTGTCTGATCCATGAGTGTCTGCTCCTCGACGGGCCTCTGACCCCAGACACCCGCTTGTAAGTCCTGGGGGGTGTAAGTCCTACATAAGAGGAAGGTAAACAGATAATGAATGAATGAATGTTTAAGTTCAAAAGAAAATAATTTTAAGAATTGTTATCGTAAATTTATATTTTTATACAGTTTCTTTTTGCTTTAAAAATGAATTACTCAAATACCACTAATAGGATAAGAACTATCTAAGACAGTTTTAATTGTTTAAATTTCAGAATGTGCAAAAATATTTCAGAAATATCGAATGAAAAGTATTCTGTGGAGCATCCTTATCAAGAAAAAACGTTGAGAAAAAATCCAAAACATCTAATTTCAAAATGGAAAGACTTTTAATTGTAGTTTGGTATCTTGTTGCATATAAGGCTACATAATATCAAAAGTTAAAATATATTTTGAAATTATAGCTTCTGAATATTTTTGTAGGCGCAATCTTAAGTTGATTTTCCTAAGACTTGCAAGAAATATCAATGGTGCATTCCCTAACGGGTTAAAGGAAATAACACCATGTTTTGATGCACAGTAGTGCCAGCACAATCATGTGTGTTAGTCAACCTACTGCCATCTAGCGCTGGAAGTTGTACTCCTACTAAGGTCTTGATCGGTAAAGTAGTATCCTGCGTTTCCATACTTGATTGAGAAGTTCACAAGTTCACCGCCAGATATCAGAAGGCAACAGTGATTGAGAAAGCAGTTAACGACGCAGCCTCTGTAGCTATAGTTTTATCCTGGGGTGGGGCAACAGAATTTCTAGAAATAACCATCTGCCAGAATTTCTAGTGCCCTCTTTGAGTAATTAGTATGCATAAAAATTACGCAAGCACGTTTGAACTTTAAGAGTTAAGATATTTTTAATGTTTATGGCAATATTTGATTGAAATAATAATTATCAAAAAGTACAGTTCTCAACATCACTGAATTTTCCCCTTTAGATTCTAAGTCATTGTGATAAAAGTGCACAGAATTTTAATAGTTTTGAAAAGATTAACTTTTGATAAGTTTGTTCAATGCTTGCTCCAAAAAAGTTCCACGCATTCCGGTCTTACCTTTTAAACTGGCTTCATTACCAGTTGATGCCGTAATTATTGACGGGAGATATAAATAAAGAAATAATAGTAAGATAAAGAAATAATTACAATAAATAATTTCGGTATATTAAATCAAGGTATAATGCAATATACTTGAGTTGAAAGATTTGTCCGGGGAGCAAAAGGGTCATTAGCGAATCATGTTAGGAAAAGTTGTTAGTAACAGCCGAAGTGGCAAACGCGGTAAGCACACGAATTCTGGAATGCATTTAAAGAATGTTGTCTTTTCTAAATAAATCCACGCATACCCGATAGATAATAACTCAGCTCTCATCAGAACGAGTTACGAGATAACGACATCAGAGCAGGTAAAGTATACGGCTTCAAAATTGCCGACCACCGTCTTGCTTCATAGTGAAAATAGGTTTTTTGTACAAAACAATGGGAGAAAAAAATATATAAATGGAAGAATTTTAAAGATTACAGCACGCAGCACTAAATGCATTGATTTTTAATTATGCGTTGCAGTAGAGATCCAAAACAACCATATATATCAAACAAAATCTCTCTTGCAAGTAGCACTGTATTAGGAAACGCTGAAAATATTGAAGAGGCGAAATAAAGCTTGAAAGTTTCGCTAGGCACTAAATTATATTGCAAACATGGTCTTTAAGGGTTAAAATTTTGAAATTTAAATCAGTCGAACTCCGTAACTGAACTGAAATACAAAGAAGAATTATGTCCTAGATAAAAACGAAAACAAAACAATCTTATGTGCTGCAGTCACATAACTTTTCTACTGAATCTGCTATAAACTATCCTTATAGAAACTTTTTCTATCTACATGCCACTACTTCTTATCAATCGAGATAAACTTTTTTTACACACTTACTATTTCGTTCTGAATATAAGAAGTATACAGTAGAGTAAATCGATAGTCAGGTTTTTAAAAAGCGGGTCGGTATGTGATGACTTTGAAATTCCATGCATTTTGAGTGACCACGAGAGAAAACGAAACGCCACAACACTTGAAAAAGTAAAAGTACTCGAAAATTCGAACGAATTACCTACATAATATATCTCGGAAATGCTTAACGCCACAACACATTTTATTTGACATAAAACGGCTTTAACGAATGTGGTTTTTGTGACTTTTTGTGTAGTAAGATTTTGTCTATCTCTTACGGTTTACAAAATATACAAATGTCGTTCAGAATAAAGGGGACTTCACAGCTTGTTCCCTGAAAATTCAAGGTTTACATTTTGTCATGCAAATATCTTATGCCTGTGGCATTGTGACTTTGTCCAGTTTTCCTTTAGCTGTTACTGTTCTAAATCTTATCTGATTCACTTTCACTTCACTAAACTGAACTAGTTCAATTCTTTCGTAACGTAGCCTCTTCACGCCGAATGATTCACTTCACTCGGGAGTCGAATACAAGACCTCCACAACCATCGCTCCACAGTAACACTCGTTGCACGTCACAGAAGCCGTCACCAACTCGCTCTCTCACTCAACTCAACTCAAATCTTAGTCCTCCACCTCACCTCGCACTGGCTGCACTCTGTCGCGCTGAACTCGTTTTCAACTCGCGACTGATTCAACTCACTCGAGACGCATTTGACTCATGATTAACTCACGCGACTCACTCTGATGTCGCCACTCGATTCGCACTGACTGGACTGCGCGAGAACTCTGGCTTATATAGGCAGTGGAATCTTCCACAGAAGGATCTTGAACGTTCTAGAACTATTTCGACACACTTCCTGGAAAAGAAGCTTTCAGGGTTCTGTTATCTCCCGATAACGCGCCTGGCGAGCGGCCGTTACCTTGTTTACTCCGACCGCTCGGCGGTGACCTCCCGACAACCTTGACCATAGCACCTGCTTTACAGTAGTTTAATTAAGTCTATTTTCGCCATTTTTTGAAGAAAATAAAAATTAAGTGAATTTTCCACGAAAGGCTAGTTTGGAATGGGGGAATTTTCTTGAAAAATGCACTGCACTTAAATACCAAGTTTGGTGTTGATGTTGAATCTATTGTTATTTCAATAAGAGACTGAATAAAATTAGCAGGGTAACTTTTTATAAAATATATTTTACATCTTTACAGTTAGAGAGAAAAAGTAAGAACCAAGCGGGATGGCTCAGGCGGTAAAGTCTGTGGCCCGCATTCCGGAGGTCCCAGTTTCAAATCCCGTGGGCGTACCAATCTATCTGAGGTTTCTTTCGTGGTTTTCCTCAGTCGCCAAGGTAAATACCGGATTGGATATTCAATACCACGACCCAAAGTTAGATCTTACGTCTAAAACAACAGTAACATGAAAAATAAGTGGTAATAGCGAATGCTATGCCATCTATCCACAGACAATGTAAGCAGTTAGACTGGACGGCATCCTAATGCCATCTGCACAATGAAGCAGGGGTTACAGGGATGAGACCTAGAAGGCTAACTGTTCACCACATATCGTTCTAAGAGATATCCACCAACAGATCCGTCGCGATATGACCAAGGAGTTAAAGCGACGTAAAATAAAATACAATAAAAAAGAAGTAAGAAGCCAATTGTTCTTGTTATTAACAGCATGTTGCTAAGAATAAAACAAAAGAAGGTAATGGTATAAAACAGAACATATAATAAAAGGTGTGTACACATAGATTATAAATATTAATATCATTGATATCACCGCATCCTCTCTTAATCTGTGTACTTACAGGCATGCAGAAAAATACAGAATATCATTACAAATAAAACAAATGTTTTATTTCACAGACATTCCAAGTTGAGTTATAAATTATTTGTGCTTAGACTTCCTTAGAGCTTGGTAAAAACATCAGCCGTCATCTCGTATAGCAGCTGAACGTTTTTAATCCTATTGCTTTTTACACAGTAGTGAAAACGAACATTAATGTACTTTGTTCGCTCATAATACTCATTAGGAGTAATGCTAAGTGCACTCTGATTGTCAACATTCAGCTTGATAATACCATGAGTACCAGTCAACCCATGCATTAAGCTTCTTAAATAGCTTTTTACATACTTCAAAATTTGAAATTAATTCTGCTTCTGTAGTTGGAGAAGCAATTATTGATTGTTTTCTGTTTATTCATGAGAAAATCAGTTAGCTAAATAGAAACTCTACTCAGTGTAAGATTTTCTATCTGATATATCATTTGCAAAGTATGCGTAACAGAAGCCTATAAGTATAGTGGTTACCATGCTAGCCTCTAGTTCCCGAGGTCGCGGGTTCAAACCCGGTGGAGGGCGATGGATTTTTTTTTCGGGCGTATAAATCCTTAGCATGGCTTTCTTCAGAAGAGAAGTAAAGCCGTTCGTCCCATGTCGTAGATTTAAGGCGCGTAAAAGAACCTCAAGCCTGATAAAGAGGTTTCTGAGCGAAATTTCCAATCTTTCACGCCCAATGTAGAATGGGACGCTAAGGAACATAGTAGTTAAAGAGCGTCCATAAATAAAAAAAAGAAACTAAAAAAAATCCTATATATTTGCCCGATTTGCAACACACTGTATACAAATCTTTGGTTTCTTTTAAATACCTCAAAACTCGGGGGAAATACTGCGAATGTTTCTGGTTTGCACAGTTCCAAGCACTCTACCTGGGCCCATAACCAGTTAGATCTCCTGTTATTTCAACAAGAGACTGAGTAAAACCAGCAGAGTAACTTTTTTACTTTCTCTACTACGTATAGTAAGTAGGGGAAGTATTGTATTCCACCCAAAAATTCGATACCGAGATTTCACCGGAAATACATGTTTTGAGACTCACTGAATCCAAAAAAAAAGCATTTTTGGAAACATATCCGTGTGTGTGTCTGTCTGTGTGTCTGTGTGTCTGTGTGTCCGTGTGTCTGTGTGTCTGTGTGTCTGTGAACAGCATAACTCAGAAACGAACCGTCGTATAAACACCAAACTTGGTATTTAGGTTCAGTATCTTCCAGAGATGCGACACGAAGGTTTTCAAGAAAATCCCCCCACCCCAGACTACCCTTTACATGGAAAATTTTTCGAAAATTTTAATTTTCTCAAAAATGGCTCTAACGATTTTGATTAAAATATCATATGTTTAAGATATTGTCATGAGAAACGAAATGTATATCTCGAATTTTCTGGGAATGTCTCCAAAAGTATTCTTCATTGTGAACGACTTTTGCATAACTGGTAAACCATAAGAGATAGACAAAATTTTACTACACAAAAAATGTAGATCGCGTTAAAATACACAATTTATGTCATACACATTTTTTGTTGTTGAGTGAACCGTTTTCGAGATATTGCTTGTTATTCCCTTACATTTTCCAATACTTATACTTTTTCTCAAATTCGTTATTCGTTTTTTTTTTTTACGTCCTGGACATGCAAAGAGAATGGAATGCGCCACATAGCAACCAGGGTTAAAATATTTGACTATCGCTTTAAACCTAGCATATTCCCCTTGCATCTACATGAAAATTACCAATAAGATTGACATCTCGATTAACATGAAGCATATGGAGAATAAGCGTTTGTAAAAATAGTTTGTACAAGAGTAGAGAAAGTCATGTGAGTGTAACACATCAGATTTTTTAAGTTGTATTTTATATCTTTATAGTTAGAAGAAATGAGAAGACCATTGTTCTTGTTAATAACAGCAGGTTGCTAAGCACAAAAACAAAAGAAGGTAGTGGTATAAACAGAATATATAAATAAAAGGTGTATACATATAGATTATAAATATTAATATCACTGATATTACAACAGTTTAACCGACTATTCGTTTTCTAGTTATCTATTCTCTTTCTCTCTCTCTCCCTCCCTCTCTCTTTCTCTCTCTCTCACACATACATACACGCACACCTGCTTACCATAGGTAAATAATAGAGTAAGTAAAGCGCAAAACAGCCTTCTCATTTTTCTTTATCAAAATTTAGCCCATTCATTAATTCGTAATTATCCAGGTTTCATTCAAGTTAGACACCAAGGTATGGCGACATGTTGTGTAACGTAAAATATGATATTTATTATTATTATTATTATTATTATTATTATTATTATTTTGAAAGTAATATTCTTGTTAGTAAGCGATTCCGATTTGATCCCAGTATATGAATTTCAATATAAAACAGAAGATTTAAATTAATCATTTAAACACGTCAACTGTTTTGTGCAAAAGAAAAGTACAAGAAAATATGAAATAAGTAATTAACATGCGGGTAAGAAGAATTCTCAGTGAGGAGACAGAAATTATGAGGTAAATTCCATTTTATAAAATTTTTCAATAATGCATTCTAGAATGCTTATTTAAAATCTGAGACACAACATTCTTATTATTTTGTGCATAATATCATACAAAACACAAAAAGTAGCGTATTAAATAATTAGAATATAGCACAATAACCTAAATATAATGCAATCATGAAATCTTACAATAAACCAGGATAATCTGGTAGTAGTAATCGTTATTCAAACAACGATTAATTTAACCTCGAAAAATTAAGAATCCAGAAGTTGTTTTTTATTTTGACTGAGACACTCACTGAACACTTTAAAATACTGCACATAAAAATGAAAACAATCCCTTAAGGGGACAAGGAAGCGTAAACTGATAGCATTTATTTCTCTACATTTGTAGAACACAAGTTCTCTGATTCTTCCTCAGTCAAATTATAAATGGTTTGTTTGGCGCCATTTAAAACGTATGTATAAAGATTTTTGACATCCACATGACTTTCTCCACTCACTATCGTTTATTTTTATATAACTTCTACAGCTATTCTTACGAAAGCATGTTTTCCTATCTGCTTCATTTATTCGGGATAAATAGTTGCAGAAATACACTGCGTATTCCGTTGTGCATACAATGTGGATAGAAGAAACTGAATCGATAGTCAGATATTTAAAAGCGGGCCGATATAGGCTGATCTCGAAATTCCATACTCCTTCCACTGTATCGGAGAAACAATTGGATAGCGACAGTAATTTAAAGAAACAACAAATGTATTAAACAATTCAAACCAATAATAACCAATATGGTTGATGACACATAAAGGCATTTGAACTAAGTTGTGTGTTTTAAAAAGGTCTGTATGTTTTCTATAATACTGTTTTCTTATGTCTCTTATGGCTTACCCGTTATATAAAATTATACCTACAAAATTTCTTCTAAATGAAGAGAGCTTCACATGCTCTTTCTAGAAAATTCAAGAAAGTGTTATATACCGGGGTGAGGCCTAAAGGTTTTGCAGCTAAAATATTAAATTTAGTTACCCCGGCATAAACATTGGGGAGCGTAGCTGCAGAGACAAATGAGAGATACCAGGAACTTGCTGCAAAAATTTAAAGCAGGCGTGGGTTTTTCATAACAAAATACACATTTAACACATTACCTGTGATTTATTAAAATTAATAAACATTGTACACAAAAGGTTACAGACAAACATTGGAGGGAGATGCTCCACACACACACACACACACACACACGGACCACGCACGCTACATGCACAAACCACTCACTCTGAAGACACACACAAGACTGACGCTACCAGTGACGCCACGTCGAACGGAATTCAAACTCCCAATCAAAATGATTATACATGGCAATGTCACGCTACACAGCAATAATGTGTTCGGCGCGACAATGCACGCACACACACACGGTACAATATCTATACATTTAATTCATCATGTAAATATATTAAAATATATGCTAATATAATTAAAAGCGTTAAGAGGTATTAATGAAAATTAAAACATTTAAAAAAGCGTCCCATCTAATGGGTAGTTTGTGGTAGAAGGATTTTCATCAAAATTTTTGGTCTCATCTCTGGAATATCCTGAACCTACCAAATTTGGGATTTAACTGACATTTCGATTTTGAGTTAAGTTCTCTATTTCTCTCTATCACGCACGCACGCACACACACACACGGACATGTTTCTAAATATGAATTTTTGTTTTTAATTCAGGGCCTGAAAACTCAAACGTATATTTCCGGAAATCTAGGTATCGAATTTTTCAGTGGAAACCAATGCTTCCTCTACTTTCTGTAGGTCAGTAGTAGAGAACGTAGCAAGGAATTAAAAACTGATATAGGCTAAGCTAAGTTTCTTTAGTTCAGAGGTAAAACAAAGAGTGCATTAACGTTTTAAAAATGTTAATTCTCTGCTTCAGGTATATAGTTCGTGAGAAATGTTACGCATATGTGTCAATATTTTTTTTCGTTTTTCTCCAGAGTAATCACCGTACATATGCACATGAAGCTCAAAAGGGATGTGCAAATGTACTAATGTAGCTATTATTTTGTTTACATATAAGTATACTAATAGGTATATGCATGATTTCTGGTTCACTGCATGTCCAGACACGCCACTTTCTTCCCGGTCTTAAGAGAGAAAGATTGTCTTCCTGAAGTGTTGCTCCTTCTTGGGGATGTGTGAAAAATACCTTCATGATGGAACGGAAAATTTGAAGTTCATTAGAGTAAATATTTCTATTAAATTAGCTAGCCTCTCCTACAAAAAGTAAGGTTTTATAGAATACAAGCATGTGGTATGCTACCCTCATATAACTTTTTTATCACCGGAGAGGACTCGCCACTGATCCAGTACGGATATTGTACCTATGCCCCTAGGAGAGAGGAGAAGGTGAGAGATGATACCGGGCGGCCGGAACCAGGAGTGACGGCACAGAAATGACAGTTTGAGACGCACCCGGGAACCCCCGCCTCACACAGAGAGTCCAATACTCCATTCCGAAGGGGCGGTCCGTATACATCCACAACCAGCCGAAGGCCGAGGGATTGAGAAAACTCCACAGAGAACATTCATTTCCCCTGTACGCAGCACCGAAACACCATCGCCGACAGTTCCAACCCTGAAACAGACCTAATGGGTGAAGGATGAATGGAACGAAATGGAGGAACCACTCGGGTGCTGAACCACTCCAGCATTCTCCTGACAACCCGGGAAAACTCCGAAAAACTCCGACGATCGCTGGGAATCGAACACGGGACCTCTCGAATGTGAGTCGAACGCGTAACCGCGGCGTCATCTCGCTCGATCTCATATGACTTTCTCTGACCATTAAGATATAACAGATATTCCTGTTATATTATGCTACTCATATAAACAGCTACTCTTATCACTTTGCCCGTATCACCATAAAAAGTTTGTTTAGAAATTCGACTATGGGACTTTGTCATATTTACTTCTTTAGAATCCGTGCAAGAAACGGAAACGGCAATCAATGGTTAATTTTTTTATGCTTTCTACTGTTTACCATATATATGTATATATAAATAATGTTTATGTATATATTTCAGGTATATACATGTAGCATATGTACTGTGTGTGTAACAAATAATGTACATATAACTTGGATTTTCTACAAATAGCTTCGAAAACCTCTTCAGTCTGAATGACTTTGATATAACTTACAAACCGTAAAGGATAGGAAAAATCTTAATCTTACTACGCAAGAAATGTAGTTCTTTTAAAAACACACAATTTATGTCAAATAATTTCTTTTATATCGTTAAACATTTCCGAGATATTATTTCTTATTAGACTGAATTTTCAAATGCCTATACTTTATTCAAGGGCTAAGTCGCAATTCGGTTTTTCTTTTTTTCTGTCGTCATGGCATTTCAAAGCTATCACTGGCAAACCGTTTTATCAAAATCTGGGTATAGCTTAAGTGTACTGATTTCTTCTTATTGCTAAACAAATGTATATGTTAACAAAAGGTAGACAGGAGAATAAGCTTTTGTAAGAATAATTTGTAGAAGAGTGAGCAGAGAAAGTCCGGTGAATGCAACCTGTGTTTTTGCCCCTAATTATAGAATTGCACGTTCATGCTTTGCGACCAATCTGGGTATCAGCCGACAAAACTTAAAACAAAGAATATTCCGGCTAATGTTATACAAAATATATTTGAACGCTTGCTACATATTTTAATGAATTCTACAGTGCCGTCGTTTTATGCCAAGGCCGCGGATCGCGGGAATGGTACTCCGCACACAGTCTACTACACTGCGGGGTTTTCCGTTCCGTAACTCCCGCGTTACTTCCTCACGCTCTTTTTACACACTTATTATTTCGTTCTGAATATAAGAAGTATACAGTAGAGTAAATCTCGTTGGAAATATCCGTATTCTATCTCATTATCCGACAACATTTGCAAAAGTAGTGCAAGAATATCTCTGCGGTACCTATCGGAATTTGCGGCATCGGTGAAAAATATAGGCTCCATTAGCCGGTGTGCTGTTACAACACACCATACACCGATTTTGACATCATACAACGGAACTACATGAATTACACCAGAATTCCCCGTGCGCCAATACCTATTGTTCTTAGAGGCAACATGACCATTTAAACGAATTATTAAATTGGGGTCAACAGTACCGTCGCAGATATTTTGTAAAATCCAGTTACAGAAACTGATTCCTTTTTCCGTCGTCACGAGTTTGTAACACGTGTACTATAGTCACACAGTAGGGTTTCAGTTTTAAGTTTAGTAGCTGTATGAGCAGAGGTTTGTGAAACACCCAGTTGCTGTGCAACACGGCTGATAGACTTCAGGTGAGCGTTCGAATGCAGCCCCAATTTCGTCTAACTTTTCCTCCTTTAAAACATGTCGTTTTCTCATATTTGGTTTAGCTTTTATCGATCCCGTTGTTATAAATTTATTGACCAAATATCTCACAGTGTCTCTACGCGGAACAAGGTAAACCAGGAAATTGCTGCTGAAGTTGTCTACAGATTTAGTTTTCACGTCTGTATCTTACGTAAAAATACGCTGTTCAAGCATGAATTTGTTTGCAGACATTTTCGTGGACTAATAAGAGAATAACATTCCTAAGGAAATCACACACAACACACATATTGTCGAAACACTTCGCAACACGAAGACAAAGCAACGACTGAGACAGCTCAAGCTGATAAACGTACCCTTGACACCGCTTCTGTGCAGTGGCATAATACTGAGGTCACAGTCGTCTCGGCCGATATGCACATAAGGCGGTTGCGGCCTTGGCATAAAACGAAGGCACGGTATAAAATCACCGAAAGTATCCTGTGATAATTAGCATTCAGCGAAGGTGTGAAATTGAGTATGTAGGATCACAAAACTTGCAGATTTTAAAATACAGTAGAGCCCCGGTAGTTCGAGCTGATTGGGGCTTAGGCTACCTCGAATTCCAAAACCCTGGATTATACGGAAATATCACTAAATCATGAATAAATGTTTAATTAGGGCAATAATTGTTAAAAAAATTAATAAAAACAATTTAGTAATAGCTGTGTTACATGTACATTCAGGGAGAGCCAAAAGACTACGAATCGGCCGCGCGGTTTTTTTTCTGTCCGCGTCCTCGGCGCTCCTAGCCGTCTGCCGCTATCATAGGAAGGCGCGGATGAAACCATACAACGTTTTTAAAATTCTTTTAAAGGCTTTACTTTACAACTTTATAGAAGTGTGTTTGAGGACAGAATTATAAGTAGAGATTGGTGACCCCCTCGGTCCACCGAGCAATTTCTATCTCTGGGGTAACTTAAAACAAAGTGTACAAGACTAACTCACACACCCTGGAAGAATTAGAACAAAATATCCGTCAGGAAATTACAAGTATTTCTCAACGTGAACTATGGCGAGCGATGGATAAGCATGGACAACGACGGTGCCAGTTTCAGCATCTCCTTTCATAAAGTTGGTTAGTAAAACCCTTAAAGGTAGTTTTAAAAATGTTGTATGTCTTCATCCGCGCCTTTCTATGATAGCGGCAGACGGCAACGAGCGCCGAGGAACCGGACAGGAAAAACACCGCGCAGCCTGTTCGTAGTTTTTGGCTCTCCTTGTATATGGGCATACATTTCCAAGTTGCAAAACTATAAGTTGCATCTTAAAGAAATTGTCCAAAGTCCTTTGTTTTAAAATATAACCTTGGTTTTTTAGCAGCAATGTCCTGCCATCTTCTAAGAAGCATGGTGGCAGTTGGAGTAGCTTTCGCTTGCTGCCGATATAACGCAATGTCACATCGGTGTGGGTGGTCAATGGTACAATTTCTTCAGGCAATTCCTCGTCGTTACTGTCTTCAGTGGGCTCAATAACAATTTCAACAATGGTCACTTCAAACTGTTCATTACTGTTCATTCATTCTGAAACCTCACTCTCATTCGCATTTTCACATCCAGCAAACTTTTTCATCAGTTCTGCCAATGGCAGATCATCTTCTTCTGTATCCGTTTCATTCCGTAAAATCTGGTTCCAAGGCTTTTTTTGGTGTCTCCGCCTTTATTTCAGACCATGAATGGGCTATCCAGTAAACTACATCTTTTATCGTATTTTTTTTTAATTCTTTGATGGTTCCCTCACCTTCTGTTGTTTATAGAAGCGTATGAAGCAAATGGCGACGATGTTTTTTTTTCAAACATTATAAAACGCCTTGGTTCATAGGCTGTATTAAACTCTTCACGTTAGGGGTAAGAACAATGCACAAATACCGTCACATTAATTCTTCCTCATCAGGGTGTGAACCAGCTTTGTCAAGTGTTAAGATTGCTTTGGAAGGCAAGTATCTTTTGGTCTCTGGAACAAAATCTTCGAAAAACCACTTCTTAAAACTATTTTTATCCATCCAAGCAGATTTCTGATGGACATATGTAACAGGCAGTGCAGAAGCAGTGATTTTTTTTAAAGCTATAGGCTTAGTAGTATTCCCTATTACCAGTAGCTTCAGTTTATGGTTTCCACTTGCTTTCGATGCAGCAAGAACTGTTAACCTCTCTGTACGTTTTTGTAGTCCGGGGCAGCCTTTTCTTCTTTTGAGGGTAGAGTTTTAGATGGAAGCATTTTATAATTTAAACCTGTTTCATCTCAGTTATACAGTTGATCAGGAGTAAGATTTTCTTTTTGTATAGTATTTCTTAATTTCTCACAAAATTGTGTAACAGTTTGAAAATCCGCAGACAGTTTTTCACCGCAAATTTCAAGCTGCCTTATGCCGTATCGCTTCTTCCACCTATCCAACCATCCAGAACTTGCAGTAAAATCGTCCTCACCTTTTTTTAACTCATTCCTAAATAATACAGTTTTTTATTGCAGAATAAACCCTGAAATTGGATTTACTTTTTGTCTTTGTTGAGTAAATCAAATGAACAAAGCTTCACTCGGTTTTCACATTAGGATTTCTTTCGTTCAAATGCCAATATAGAATGCTTATTAGATGAAAACTAATAAGCGTGTCTCAGTTTCTACCCCAATCTCCTACTGTCACTTCACCGACTCCATACTGTAGCGTATGTGTGTGCATTGTCGCGTCGAACACCTTATTGCTTTGTAGTATGACATTGTTGAACTAATTATTTCGGTGGGGTTTGAATTTTGTCGTCGCGGCATCTCTCTCCCCACCTCCTGGTCAAGGGGTGGAGAGAGGAAAGGGGGGGAAGTAGCGTGACTAGCTTCCTTCTTTGTCTAGTGGCGTCAGTAGTGTGTATCTCTTGAGGACGAGTGGTTGTGTATGTAGAGTGCGTGGATCGTGTGTGTGGAACATCTCCCTCCAATGTCTGTTCTGTAATCTCCTGTGAACGGTGTAGTGGCACCAAGATAAATTTATAATAAACCACAGTAAATGTGAAATTATGTGTATTTTGTTATGAATATCCCACGCCTTCTTTAGAATGTACAGTTGAAGTTCTTGGTCCTCTCGCTGCCTATGAGTCTACGTCCTCAAATGTTTATGCCGGGGTCACTAAATTTAATATCTAGCTACACAACGTTTGCCTCACCCCGGTATATAACAATGCTGAGCAGCAGGTTTTATTAATGTTTCTCGTTTGTCTATTCTTTTCAAAGCGTATTTTACTTAAGCGTATTTTAATGCTCACTATCGCTGAGTAGGGACAACAGTGGGATAGTAGTAAGGATATTATGCACTGCGCAATTGATTGCCAGGCGGTCGCAATTAGTGAAGGGTCGACAAAGAAAGAGCAAGCGCACTCCTCGAAACCTAATGGTAACTGTCCATCTGTAATTAGCAGCATTAGCAGTCTGAAGCCAAGGTTATTTCTGTGCTTTATGAACTCCAAGTGAGCCAGTTTTACCTGTATTGTGCATGGAAAATTGATAGAAAGTTCAAAATGTAACACATTCGGAAGTGCGTAAAACGTACATGTAGACAACATAAACACGTTGTTTTATGTAAAATTTTAATTTTCTTAACACCAGCTCGAATTATAACGGGGCTCTACTGTATTTCGAAATATTTGCAACCTGTGAAACCGAAAAATGTCGTGGAAGAATTATGACAAGTTGAATGTATTCCGAGATTACTTTGGACACACAGCTCTAAGCAAATTTCGTTTCATAATACTGGTGTAGTTTGTAATAACCCTTTAGAATCACGGGCGACTCAGCCTCCAGTTGGTAAAACAGGGAAGCTCTGGTGCCTGTTTCCTAACGGATATAAAATGCACTATCACGGAACTCGTGGGTAAAGCATCATATCATTCCGATAGATGTAACTACCGCTGTGTACAGTTCCTGTTCCATGTTGACACTAGTGGTTTGCCAAATTACCTTCTGCAATGTATGCGAATGACTTCATACATACCAAGTCTTCAATCCAGGATGAAAGCTTTTACATGTCTACCTTTAAATTTTTGTTACTTTCAGCTGACGTATATGAAAACAGTGATAAGCAAAGGGTTGATTCTTTCTCTCTCTTTACTTTCTCTACAAAAAAATTATGGCAAATAGAGTGTGCTGCATTGCACAATAAATTTCGATACGGAGATATCACAGAAATACATGTTTTGAGGTGCCCTGAATCCAAATAAAGCATTTTTGGAAATATGTCCATGTACGTGTGTGCCTGTCTGATCATGAACAGCATAACTCAAAAACGAAAAGTCAGATAAATACCAAACTTAGTATTTGAGTTTAGTATCTTCCAAGAATGAGACAAAGATTTTCAAAAAAATCCTCCCACCCCGGACTGCACTTTACATGGAACATTTTTCGAAAACTTTGATTTACTAAAAGATGGTTTTAACGATTTTGATTAAAATATCATATGTTTAAGATATTTTCATGGCAAATAAAATGTATATCTTGAATTTTCTGGGATTGTTCCCAAAAGTTCTCTTCATTCTGAATAACTTTTGCATAACTGATAAATATAGACAAAATTTTTCTGCACAAAAAATGTACATCTCGTTAAAACACACAATTTATGTCACATAATTTTTTTCCCCGAGTGAACCATTTCCGAGATATTCTTTGTTATTTGTTTGAGTTTTCCAATCTTTATACTTCTTCTCAAATGGGAATTTGTTATTCGTTTTTTTATGTCCTGGACATGCAAAGAGAATGGAATGCTCCACGTAGCTCTTAAAAGATTTGAATATCTCTTAAAACCTACCATATTCCCCTTGCACATACAAGAAATTTAGCAATAAGATAATTTCTGCAAACGTTTACCTCGATTAATATGAAGTAGATTGAGAATATATGTTTGTAAAAATAGTTTGTACAAGAGTAGGGAGTCATGTGAGTGCAACACATCAGATTTTTTTTTTTTTTTTTTTGGTGGCCATGCAAAGAGCGCTTTTACAAATCTGACTATCCCTTTTAACTATTTGATTCTATTTATACCTGCAACGATGTGTAAATGTGTAATGAAAGTTTATATCCATTAACAAGAAATAGAGAGAATAATAAGCTTTTGTAAGAACAATTTATAGCAGAATGGGTAGAATAAGTTGCAGCGGGAAATCGTTGGCCCTCTTGGTAGATGCCCTCTGCTGCAGTGTTCTGGTCCCCGGCTACCTCTGCTCAGCGGCTGATAAATTATCTATCTAACTAATTTCACTGATACCAGGGTTATCGTAGGCGAGACAAATTAAAATACACTGAATTTTCCTTAAAAATGTGGTTTATTATCAAATAAATACTTAAGGGCGGTAGCATTTCCCATCTTTAACAATTCCCACCATAATAATAAATTAGGAGACTAATCTAACTGCACAGGCTTCCCACCCATATGCACACACGTGCATCCATCGTACATCGAGTACCACTGAATGTCGAAGAGATTCTATAAGAGAGTGAAAATCTGGGGCTTTCTTCCCCCTTTTATACCCAAACCTAATGACGCTCACCTTCACGCCTTAGAATGTAACGACATTTCTAATTGGTCCTCAGACCGCGTTACATTATTATGTATGAAAATATTCTGCTCCAAAATTTTTCGCACGCGCGCCCAATCACGCGTACGGAAGCAGAGTCAATCTCTCTGTCTCTTTCCTTTCTGTATCTGTCTCTTCCTATTTCTGGCTATTGCTTCAAGTTCTTTGTTCATTAGCTTGGTGAAAGGTGTTGGTCTCTACCTAGAATTATTTTTTAACTAGAATTAGCTAGCTCGCCCGTCCCTTAACTTACCTAAGTTACAATCTGCTTTTTACATTTCTTGGCTGCTAAATATTCTAACGTCTTTCTTGCTGAATTAAATTATTATGCACAATTCTGGTTTGATATTGATTTATATGTCTATATGTATATATGGTATATGCTCTTTCAAAGTCTTGTGAATGAATACAACAATTTTATTGTTCATATCTTCTCGTTTCTAATTATTTGAGTCATTAAAAACGATCTTATGTTTGGTACCTTTATCGTGTGTGTTATAATCTCGAATAAGGACATTATTACACTGCCTGATAAGCTAATGATTTTACTAACAGATAAGCCAAAGAATTAAGCGAATAATAAGGCTGTATTTTTAAGAACAGCAGAGGGATAAACAATTTATAAATCGTGATACTCATTTTTACTTTCTCTACTACGTGTAGTAAGTAGAGGAAGTATAGCATTCCACCCAAAAATTTGATGTCAAAATTTCACCAGAAATATACGCTTTGAGGCCCCCAGAACCCCTCCCCCAAAAGCATTTTTTGAAAACTGTCCTTATGAGCGTGTGTGTGTGTGTGTCTGTGTACACCATAACTCAAAAAACGAAAAGTCTGGTAAATACCTAACTTGGGTTTAAGTTCAGTATCTTCCAAAGATGCGACACGAAGATTTTCAAGAAAATCCTTCACCCCAAATACCCTTTACGTGGTAAATTTTTCGATATTTTTTATTTTCTAAAAAATGGCTCGAACGATTGTTATAAAAATACCATGTATTAAAGATATCTACACGTCAAATAAAATGTGTATCTTGAATTTTCTGGGAATAGACTGTGAAGTCTTCATTTTCACAAAGAATTTTGCATAATCTGTATAACTGGTAAACCTTAACGATAGACAAAAAATGTAGATCTCATTAAAATACACAATGTATTCCAAATAAGCTTTTTTTGTGACATTAGTCATTTCGGAAATATCCGTTATTAAATGTTGGATTTGTTCAACAGCCATTAAGTCCTGCGATTTTCAGTTGTTTCTCGCAATGTCATGGAAACAGCATGAAATTTTAAGGCCAGCGTATTGCATTCAATTCTTAAAACATTTGACTCTCGCTGTTCTCTTTGTATTTATAACGAAATGTGTAATGAAAAGTTTATCTCGATTAAAATGTACTAGATAGGAGAATAATTTTTCCAAAGAATTATTTGTGTATCCGCTAATAAACTATAGAAGGTAGAGAAAGTCATATGAATGTGACACATAAGACTTCTTCTTAATTTTTCCATTGGCAGTAATAGTATTTTTACTTTCTCTACTACGTATAGTAAGTAGGGGTAGTATTGCATTCCACCCAAAAATTCGATACAGAGATTTCACAGGAAATACATGTTTTGAGGTGCGCTGAATGCATATAAAGCATTTTTAGAAACATGTCCATGTATGTGTGTGTGTGTGTGTCTGTGTATGTGTGTGTGTGTACAGCATAACTCAGAAACGAACAGTCGGATAAGCACCAAACTTGGTATTTAGGTTCAGTATCTTCCAGAGATGCGACACGAAGGTTTTCAAGAAAATCCCCCCATCCCAGATTACCCTTTACATGGAACATTTTTCGAAAATTTTAATTTTCTCAAAAATGGCAGTAACGATTTTGACTAAATTATCATATATTTAGGATACTTTTATGACAAAATGTATATCTTGAGTTTTCTGGAAATGTCTCCAAAAGTATTCTTCATTGTGAACGACTTTTGCATAACTGGTAAACCATAAGATATAGACAAAAGTTTACTATACAAAAAATGTAGATCGCGTTAAAATGCACAGTGTATGTGATATGTATTTTTTTTATTGAGTGAACCTTTTTCGAGATATTGCTTGTTATTCCCTTAAATTTTCCAGTACTTATGCTTTTTCTCAAATGGGAATTGTTATTCATTTTTTTATCCTGGTAATGCAAAGAGAATGGAATACTCCACATAATAACCAGCTCTTAAAATATTTGACTATTGTTTAAAGCCTACCAATTCTCCTTGAATCTACAAGAAAATTAGCAATAAGATTAACATCTCGATTAACATGAAGCATTTGGAGAATAAGCGTTTGTAAAAATAGTTTGTACAAGAGTAGAGAAAGTCATGAGAGTGTAACACGTCACAATTTTTTTGTCCTGGTAATGCAAAGAGAATGGAATACTTCACTTAGCAACCAGTTCTTAAAATACTTGACTATCGCTTAAAGCCAACCAATTCCCCTTGCATCTACAAGAAAATTAGCAATAAGATTAACATCTCGATTAACATGAAGCATATGGAGAATAAGCGTTTGTAAAAATAATCTGTAGAAGAGTGGAGAACGTCATGTGAGTGTAATACATCAGATTTTTAATTAAAAAATCCCCATAACTATTAAGTTTTGATCTATTATTATACCTTCAAGGAATAATTATTCTGAGGGAACATGGGACAACCTTAATTTAATAAATTTTGGCAACTACTGGTCGCATTGTCCCGTGTATACACACACTATCTATCGGCGGTAGTTTGAACTGGGAGAAAGTAACGGGTGGAGCAACAGCTGCTGTATTATCGACTGCATGGGAGTGATGCTAGTATCAACTCACAGATGGCACACCAGTTCTATTTGAAACTTCTTTCATTAATCTATAGGGAAATCGAATTTTAATATAAAGTAACGCAATGTAACCACTGTATTTTACGTAGTTTTAAAATATTATGTATAAAATTATAACTGTATAAAGCATTATAGGAGCATCCAAAATTACTATTGTTCCTAGTTTTGTAATAACCCATATGACATGTTTAAATATTCAGATGATTTCAATTTTCTCTTTGTGTTTTTTGACAGTATGTTAACATACACAACAAAACTGTTCTCGGCAACCTAAGGATGGTTGCCGTATGGGTTTTTTATTTTTTCTATTTACTAATCTCATAGAAAATAAGACATGTAATTCCATGTAAATTTTTGCCTGTAAGCCGGGCCCATTTTACCGGCACCAGGCCACATTCATTAATAAACAAATCTGAATCTGACAGTATGCATACCTATTTCTTACTTCTCTCTTTGCAGAGCTTACACTCCCAATGACTTATAAACCAATGCGATAATGTAATACAATGAGCAAAAATGTTATGTGGCATAAATTGTCTAATGTAATCAGAGCTACATTTTTACTTTCTCTATTACGTATAGTAAGTATTGTATTCCACCCAAAAATTGTATACCGAGATTCAACCGGAAATACATGTTCATTTTTAGAATGCCCCTGTATGTGTGAACAGCATAATTTAAATGAAAAGTCGGTTCATTAAGGATTCAGTTTAGGATCCGAGAGGAAGATTTTCAAGAAAATCCGACTACCTTTTACATGGAACATTTTTCGAAAATTTTGATTTTCTCAAAAATGTCTCTAATGATTTGGATAACTATATGTTGATATTTTCATGCCAAATGAAGCGCATGTCTTGAATTTTCTGAGAATGTCCGCCAAAGTCCTCTTTATCCTGAATGGCTTTTACATAACTGTCAAACTGTAAGGGCAAGACAAAATTTCACTGCACAAAAAATTAAGATCTAGTTAAAACTCACAATTTATTCCATATACATTTTGTTTGTTGAGTTAACCATTTCCGAGATATTTCTTGTTATTTGTTTCAGTTTTTCAATACTTATACTTTTTCGTGGAAATTCGTTATTCTTTTTTTATGTCCTGGACATGCAAAGAATGGAATGCTCCACATAGCTACCACCTCTTAAAATATTTGACTATTGCTTAAAGTCTACCATATTCCCCTTGCATCTACAAGAAAATTAGCAATAACATTTTTGGAAACATATCCTCTGTGTGCGTGTTTGTGTGTGTGTGTGTGTGTGTGTGTGTGTGAACAACATAACTCAAAAACGAAAAGTTGGATAAATACCAAACGTGGTATTTAAGTTTAATATTTTCCAAGGATGCAACATTAAGATTTTCAAGAAAATCACCCCACCCGGGACTGCCCTTTACATGGAAAATTTTTGAAAATTTTGATTTTCTCAAAAATGGCTCAAATGTATGATATTTTAATCAAAATCGTTAAAGATATTTTCATGGCAAACTAAATGTATATCTTGAGTTTTCTGAAAATGTTCCCGAAAGTCCTCTTCATTTTGAATGACTTTCGCATAACTGATAAACCGTAAGAGATAGACAAAACTTTACTGCTCAAAAAATGTACATCTTGTTAAAACACATAATTTATGTCATATACATGTTGTTGTCCAGTGAACAATTTCCAAGAGATTCCTTGTTATTTGTTTGAATTTTCCAATGCTTATACTTTTTCTCAAATAGGAATTTGTTATTCGTTTTTTTATGTTTCTGCAAATGTTTATCTCGATTAACATGAAGTAGATGGGGAATAAGCGTTTGTAAAGATAGTGTATACAAGAGAAGAGAAAGTCATGTGAGTGCTACACTTGGGATTGTTTTGTTTTTGTATTTGTGTAGTGAGATCTATCTCCTACGGTTTACCACTAACACAAAAGTCTTCGGAATGAAGAGGTGTTCGCAAGCTACTCTCAGAAAATTCACCATACACAATTTATCATGTAAATACTCGTACCTTAAACATATGGTATTTTAATCAAAGTTTTTAGAGCAATTTTTGAGAAAATAAAAAATATAACACAGTCTTGTGCATATAGGAGGTACTTTTGGGTGGAGGGAGATCTTCAAGAAAATGGCATCCTTGGAAGATACTGAACTTAAATACCAAGTCTGGTATTTAACCGACTTTTCGTGTTTGAGTTATGCTGTTTATACTCACACACGCACATACGGAACGTGTTTTTAAAAATGCTCTGTTTTCATTCAGGGTACCTCAAAATGTGTATTTTCAGTAAAGTCAACTTATAGAATTTTTGGGTGGATTGCAACACTTCCTGTGCTTACTATAGGTGAGTAAAAAACTCTATGCTTACAAAATTTATTTTTCCATGCAGTTAACTTCAATCGGGATAAACCTTTGCAAAATAGCTACATTACACATTTCTTTATAGATACAAGGGAACAGCGAAAGGCAAATATTTAAGAACTAGACGCTATGTAAGCCTTAAAACTGCACACTGTTTCCATGCAATCGCGAGAAACAACTGAAAACCGACGGGACTTTAAAAGAATGACGAAGTACTGAACAAACCGAAGCATTAATAACGCATATCTCGAAAATGGCTGATGCCACAAAAAAGTTACTTGAAATAAATTGTGTTTTAAAGATATCTACATTTTTTTGTAGATGCAAAATCACTTCCAAAGGAAGAGGGCTTCACAGGCTATTCCTATAAAGTTCAAAATATACATTTTTTGTTAGTTAAATGTCTTTAGTATACGGTATTTTAATCAAAATCGTTAGACTTTTTTAAAATAAAGCTTTTCGAAAATTTTCCATAAAGGGTAATGTGTGGTAGGGGAAGTTTCTTGAAATTTTTGTGTCGCATCTTTTGGAGGTACTGAACCTAAATGCCAAGTTTGGTATTTATCTAACTTTTCGTTTTTGAGTTATGTTGTTTACAGAAACATACACAGACACACTGACACACACACACGGACAAAATGCTTTATTTCGGATTCAAAGCGCCTCAAAACATGTATTTCCGGGAAAATCCCGGTATCGAAGTTTTGGGCTGAATGCAATACCTTTTCCACCTACTGGGTACGTGGTAGAGAGGGTACTACGTTTCTGAGGTGTTAACGTCCTTTATTGTCACCCTATGGCCCGGTTGGTTGAGCTCTGGCTTTCTGTGATAAAGACTGTGGATTCAATCCAGGCCCAGGATGATGGCATTTAAGCGCGCTTTAGCGTAACAACCTCGTGACTACAGATTTATTGGCATGTAAAAAACTCTGTACATTGAGGACGCTGATGGGACCCGGGCATTTGCTAGGCTGTTAAATAAACGTAGCGTTGGTGAGTGATGTATTGAAAGAGTGGCGTTTGTTTAATTCCGCCACTGCTTATCTATAATAAGTAGAAGTATTGCATTCCACCCAAAAATTCGGTATCAGAATTTTACTGGAAGCAGGTTTTGATGTCCCCTAAAAAAAGAATACTTTTAGAAAAAAAATCGCGCGCGTGTGTGTGTGTGTCCATGAGACTGTGAACACCATAATTCAAAAACGAAATTTAATTCTGGTATTTAAGTTCTTCTTCCAGGAATATAAGGGATTCAAGAAGATCTCCCCACATCAAGTTACTATTTACATAGAAAAATGGTATATATTTTTGATTTTCTGAAAAAAGATTAACGATTTTATTAAAATATCATATAGTTAAGTTATTTACGTGATAAACAAAACGTATAACTTGGATTTTATGAGAATAGCCTATTAAGTTTTCTTCGTTTGTAAACAATTTGATATCATTTTGTATAACTTGCAAACCGCAAGAGATGTACAAAAACTAGATATCTTTAAAACACACAATTTATTTCAAATAAAGTTTTGTGACAATAGCCATTTCCGAGATATGCGTTATTACATATTTGATTTTTTAATATTCAATTTTTAATAACAGTCGAGTGTCATTATTCCTTTATACGAGGGCTGATCAATAAAGACTGAGATTGATTTTTTTCTATAGCTTTCTTGAGAGTTTCCTGTCTCTACCATGAATATTTGAAAAGAGCGGGGTTTCATATATAATGTCCATAGGCGGCAGCACTCTCGTATCGGTAGGTTGGTAGTAATGCTGTATATTGTTGACCCTAGTTGAATTTCGCATACCACAAAATGAAGGTGACACAAGAGGAGCAATAAAATTTTGTTTTCGTTAAATCATACAGCCTCTGAAACTTTGGAAAAGCTGAAGCAAGCATACGGTGAAGATGCACTACCTCGTGCAACAGTGTTTAGGTGGTTCAAGGACTTCAAAGTAGAGCGAGTCCTCTGTGCTAAGCAAGGTGGGCCTGGTGCTTCGGCTTCTACTATGACTGAAGTCAACATCAACATAGCTGCTGTGATTGTTGTTCCCACTCACACCACTGTTACAGCAGCGTACTACACGTCAGTATTGGCTACGCCGAGGAAGCACATTGCAAGGAAACATCCAGAACTTATCACAACATGCGGCCTCACGTTGCAAATCAAGTCCAGGAATTTTTGGCTAAATTCAACATTACCTGTGTGCCGCATCTGCCTTATAGCCCAAACTTGTCTCCTGTGATTTCTTTTTATTCCCATCACTAAAGGCAAAGCTCCGGGGCATTCGATTTGAGAGCACTGAAGCAGTGCTGAAGAAAAGTGAGGCGATTCTCAGCGACCTGACAAAGAATGGCCTGTACCATGTGTTCGAGGACTGGCAGAGACTGTATAAATAGTGCATTCAAGAAGGAGAGGACTACTTTGAAAAAGACCATGTCAACATTGAAATGGAGTAATAAATATCTGTGAAAAGAAATTAGTCTCAGTCTTTATTGATCAGCCCTCGTACCTATAATAAATGTATAATGAAACTATTTATGTAAACAATTCATCTCAGTTGACGAAGCCGACAGAAGAAGAAGCTTTTCCAAGAAAAGTTTGTGGACACTACATAAAAGTAAACGATTTTGGTCAAAGAAAGTCGTGTGAATGTAATACATTCAAATTTTTTCTAAACAGAAATAACTTTCAGGTATTTTTCAATATGTAATGCATTACTTTTAACAAAGTATTGTTTGTTATAGATTGTTTGCTATCTATGTATAGATAACAAAAGGCTGATACATTTTTGTGTTACATTTGTGTGCCACCTTTAACATGTAAGGTCATATTGGCGGCTTTGCCTTTGGAACAATTGCTCATTGGTAATGGTGTGCAAACGTTTTACTGTTGTATTAATCTTTAGGTTTATTTTACTTTGGGCTTTATTTATAACATTAAATTCGCGCGCGCACACACACACACACACACACACTTACACTCTTACCTATGCTTGCAGACTCTAGAGAGGATGGAGAGTAATCCTGAATAAAGAATAACTCCCACACTCCAGGCGGGAATCGAACTCGAGCTCTCTGGCTTTGGAAGCTAGCATGTTGTTGATACATTTGTTTTGTCCGATAAATGTTTTAAGCGAAAAAAACCCAAATATATTTGATATGTGATCATATTTAAATCTGTGGGTAAGTTTTATAGCACAGCATTAAAGAGAATGCAGTAATACATTTCGTTATTGATTTTCATATAACCCAGTGCTGTAATGTAATTTTGATTTACATTTTATGACTAATGAATTTACTGTTGCGAAAGAAAAATCTGACGTGTTAAAGGCACAGGACTTTCCAATATCACTTTAGAGGTATCCCCTATGTATTATAAAAGAACTGTATTTTGTGTCCCTTTTATTTTAATCACTATATAAATGTTTACCTAGAAATTATTTGAAATTACGTATACAGACTTAATTACATTTATTCCTACGTGGTTATATGCGAGATGGGGAAACACAGTGTTGTTTATATGAGGTCCACAAGCTCATGTGAAAAGAAACGAGAATCGTTAAGGTTCAGAATTACATAAACCGTGACAATCAGCTTTAGCAAGGAAAACATAACATAGTAGCTTGTGCTACAAGAATATAATATTATACAAATTGCTCGACATAGCTATACAAAAGTTACATAAAATTCAGTAAAAATGAATTGGACTCCTCAGGTTACTTTTTAGAAACTTCGTGGCGTGCGTTTAAATTGCAATGGAATATCCACAGAGATGAATAGCCAAGGTCGTTAAGGCACGGAATCGTGAACGTGTTTAAATTTCATAAGGACCGTCCTCCCTAAGCGAGACGTTTTACAGATTTTTTTGTCATTATGCCGGGCTAGGGAGCTACCCTAAACTTAGGGCAGGAATTTTCTTTCTCATTCTGTGTATCATCAGTGTTCGCTGCTTGTGTTGACTTAGCGTTAATCACTATACGAATAAAATTTTTCAATATATCAGAAATATGACATTTTAATGAAAATGTTTAAGATTCCTCTTTGAGAAAATAAAAAAACCCTTGTCTTTGCATGTATAATGACGTGTATAAAATATAATCCATAACGGAGCTGTTTATGACAGTAGTGACAAAATCTAGCCCCATCACCTACTAGCGTGACCATCTCGTTTTTCAAGCGTAATTCAATTGGGTTGATAGGGTACTTTACCTTCCCCAAGGGTAAAATTACAAGTTCAACCTTGTATTTTCATGCTACATCAAAGTTTTATCAATGCCCGTTTTCTCATAGCCGTTTAGTAGCAGCAAAAGCTTAACCTTCGACTCCATGTTGCTGATAAAAGCTGTCATATATGTAAATGCCGTAGATGTCATCAGTTTAACCACGCATACAAATAATTCTTCACCCCTTCCTCTAGAAGACAGAATTATTTGTAATTGCTTTAGCCTTTCTTTGTGAGCCAAACATAGCGGTACTCTTTCATACAGGTGGTATCCGAACCACACCTTCATTCCACATGGATTATAAATATCGTTCATTGGGTAGTTTGTATTTCCCTGTATTGTTTTTCAGGCCAGTCACATAGAGAACTGATACCGGCTGGTGGAGTCAAAGTAGGTTATCTGAAGGTGAACTTTACGGAGAGTAAACCACTACGTGAACTAGGGGAATGAGCCAGTTTTTATGCACAACAGTGTTCGTATAAGCGGTTTTTAGTGGGGGTGAAAATGTATGCGCATATTCGAAAATCCTGGAAATAAGTACCTTTACTTTTTAAGTTATGTCCTCTTTCTCACCCTACCCCTCTAATCTTTCCTTAAAAATATATTTTTCTGTACTGAGTGACCTTAAAACGTGTATTCTATTGGGTGGAGTATTGATTTTAGAAACTTGAAATTTAAGGATTTAGATGAGATATTAGAAGTTTCTTTTAAAGTAGTGTTAAACGCAAGTTAGTGTTTAACTCGTTCTTATTACATACGTCACCATAAACGGTGTAACGCTGATGAGACATGCAATGAAAGATATTTAGGAAGGAAACGTTCCAGGCCTAAGTTTAGGGTACCTATCCGGCATTTGCCGCTTATAAGGCCTGAGGTAAACCTGGAAAAAAACTCAGTCAAGAAGGACGGTCCTGGCGGAATTTGAACCGCGGGCTTATCGAATGCAAGCTTTACCGCGGAGTATCTCGCTGGGTATTAAACCAACTTCTTATTTTTTTTTTTGACTTATGGACGCTCTTTAACTGCTACGGGCTTCAGGCTCCCATTTCATATGGGCGTGAAAGACCGGAAATTTTGCTCAGAGGTTTCTTTATCGGTTTGAGGTTCTTTTACGTGCCATAAATCTACGACACGGGACAGCCAGCTTTACTTCCCTTCCAAAGGAAGCCACGCTAAGGATTTTTACGCCCGAAAAAAACCATCACCTCCCGCCAGGTTTGAACCCGCTACCTTGGGAACTAGAGGCTAGCATGATTAACAGAACTGAAAACACCTTTCTCTCATTAAAGCTCCCCGCCTCAATGAAATGGAAAGCTTAAGCTTTTCTCTCCACTTTCCCTTAAAGGGATAATGCTCGGATTTTGAAAATATGTGAAAGAGCCTTTAAGTTCAGATTGTGTTAATTCAATAGGATGCAAACTTTTTCAGGGCACACGCTTCATAAACATATTAAACAGAATTTCTATACCTCAAATCTCTCGATTTGCAGCTCAAATCACGATTGCTAACCTATCAAAGTACCACGAAAAATATGTTAACAGAAACATTCTTCTATTTGAATGTATTGTGACGGCGGCATGTGTTTGTACACTACATTTAGGTGTAAAGGCAAATTCAGTAACATTGCTTTTGCAAGCTCAGCGAGTATTTTTCTTTGAGTGCATGATGTAATCAATTTGTTCCTTTGTGCATAGCATATTACAATAGCAGAGTGCATTAATAAGGTTAAATCTAAACACTAGACAAAGAGAGATTCACATTCCATTAGTCACAGGTTTATAACAAACAGAAAGCAATGATCGGTAAATAGTTCAGTAGTAGTCTTGATCATCGTGATGCTGCATGGTGTTGCAAATAATCTACAGTTAGTGGTTTCATCGAACACTTGCAACTGTTCGTCTTTAAAGTAAAAGTTGTAGCTCGGAATATTAATTTGGTTTTCCGCGTTATTTAATAATAGAATCGTCAGTTCCGCCCACGTTATTGCTTTAACCGGAGCTTCTCTCTTTCTCTTCTCTGCTCTCCCCCTCACTGTAGCTACCCCTTCCTCGCTTTCCCTCCCATTCCTCTCGTAAATTTTTTTCAGTCTTACTCTCTCTGCCCTTGCCACTCTCCCGTTTCCTATCTCTCAGTCTATCTTAACATCTCTCTCTCACCCTTCCCGTCTTTCTCAGTCTTTACTTCCTTTCATACTCTCTAAGTAACTTTTATGGTCACATAATGTCTTCAAAAAGAAAGTAAAACGGCATACTCTGAGATGCTAGTAAAATATAAATATATAACATAAATAATAATTCGTTTACGGTGCATAAACTCAATGATGTTCTCGTAGCTCCCGGTATGCCCAACGTACGAGTAGGATGTGTGAATGAGAGTGTGCTTGTGTTATCGTTTATTTAATAACTGGCCAAGCTTGGGCACATACTTAATGGAAGTACATGTACTAAGAGATGAAGTGTTTATGTAAGTTTTCTTTAAATATATGTGGTAATTGAGCATTTGTGTGCGTGTGTGTGATTCAGAGTATTTTACATTTTATATGTAAGTTTATAGTATTGTGATTATAAAATAGTTGTTTTCTGGTCAATTCTGCAAGCTAAGTTTACTGACCAGGTATTTTTCCAGAGAGCTTGTACGATCTTATGACCCACGATTGTGTTACGCAATTAATGTAATACTAAGTACTTAATCACCACCACCACCACTGCTTATTAAATAAGTAATTCACTCATTATAAATGTTTCAGGACTGCCGCTGAGCACACGTGCCAAATTACTTAATGTATCAGGTATACAACAGAGGGAGACACCTGGACACTGCGACCAACGTGGGATGTATTGCGGTTACCCCCTCCCCAGGAGGGAGGGATGAAGTAAAGGAGGCTGAAGGCACACAGGCCACAGAGACGGGCGGAAGTCCCCAACAGTTCCTGTATCGAGGACCCGTCTCACTACTGGAGCTGCCCAGAGAGTGTGATGAGCAACCCTTACATCTAGACAGCTCTCTAGTGTCCACGTTGAACACTCTTCCCTTGGAGCAAGCATCTGCCGCATTTGAACCGCCTAACGCCATGAAATCTAGAAGCACACCTGCAGCATGAAAAGGAAACGGAATGGAAGGGAAATTAGGGAAAGGAAATAGTGGTAGACGAGAAACCAACTCAGTAGTCGCATAAGACTAGGGAAAAACCATTAAAAATCCAAGGTCAGAGTGTGCGGAAGATGAAAATTGAACCCGGGACCTCCCGAATGCGAGACATTGCCGCTGAGGCCTGTATACTGTTACATGCTGGAGTGAAGGCCAAAAGATTACCAGAAAATTATCAATTTACATCACCCCAACACGCACATGGGGGCGCAACTGGCTAGCAGCTAGAAATCTGAGACCTTGGTGTGTAATTAAGCCGAAGGCATGAGTTTTATATTACACAAAAACATTACATAACACGCATTACCTGGGATTTATTCACAAAAACGTTTGGTTTCTCTACATAATTAACAAAGGAAACAGGATAGAAGACCGGCCACACACACGTCTTGCCCCAACGACCACTTACTCTCGAGTGACGCTATCTTGCCCCCAGTAACCGTGTCAGACAGGATTGACGTCACACCAAACAATTTCAAACAGATCCCTCCCTTTGGCGTGGTCCGCGCCAAAAGGAGAGACCGAATAAGCCGAAATATAACTAAGGAGACCCAATAATGCTACGTCTGGTAACAACAACACAACAGTGCGTCTGGTAATGACAAAATTAATAATACGCCACAATACTTAAATGATATTAATCTACAATCGGTACAAACTGTATGGCGCTAGTAAGCGCAGCAAACTTAACAAGAAACAACCCCCCACACACATATAACTATGTCCCTTATGTTGTGCTGTTTTTCATGGTAACCCGAAATCGAGTATGTACCAAACGTTAATTGTTTTAATGCACAACGTATTGTAACAAAAGTTTCAATTGCATGCTTTTAAAGCGTGATTACGACCTATTAACATTCTTCAATTTGTAGCGGTTTCTCCATGGTAGGCCCTCACTACGTTGATGATGATGGATGCTGTATTACGTACTTGTAGGTCGTCTTGATGCCCGTACTCTCGTGATGTGTCTTGAGGTTCTCGTAAACTGAAATGTGATGATCGTCTATCTGTATTCTTGTTGGTGTTAGTATGTTGTAATTATTATTTTATAATTATGCCACGACTGCTGTATTTTGTGTCGGAGAGCAATTGCGTCTTGTCAGAGTAAGGTATGAAGAAAGTTAAAATATATTGCACACACGTATTATGTTAACTATTTCACTCGTATTATAGATAAACCACATTGATATTCACAATTCACTATTACATTTGTTATGTTAAAATATCTATAACTGGTAGACCTTAAATACATAGTTTAGCGTCTATTTAGAGACGAGTTTATACACTACCTTCCTGCTCGAACACTGACAAGCTTCTGTTAGTGTTCCTTCCAACCGTTTTCTTAACATACGTATTTGAATTATAGGCATGTATCAATGTACCTGATTGGTGCTACTGTCCAATAACATCCAATAACAGTTTATGTTACATATATATGTTTACAGACTTCCATCGTCTTGATTATGAATCCTTACGTAGATATCACTGCATTTCTGAAATTTTATATTACGGATTATATAGCTAACAATGGCCTTTCCCTCTTATATTATATTTTATATGTTATAACGTTATATACTTGTTCTCTACTATGTATACATTATGAATATATGTGATTTTAACATCCTCTTAATTATTATACGTACAATATTAGCAAAAATACATAACACGTAAAACTTAGAATAAAATATTAGAGAAAGAAATTATTAAGATGTTGATGCTGAGAAGCTATGAATTAAATATCTTGTTACATGAATAAGTTATCGTATTAGTTTGTTCGTGGCTAGTGCTGTATATTACTTCAAATTACAACCATAACAAAAGCTCAGCATAACTTAACAGTTCCACTTGTTTTCTAGACAGGAACTTCCTCTTCAAGAGGCTGTGTATCCTTTTCAATTATTTATATCGGGTCTAAACTTAAATTTCGCAATATACGAGTATTTTCACTTTTATGTCACACAATTATCTACTGTAAATTTTTTATTATGATTTATAAATTAAATCATGTACGAAAGTTGTGAAACTCGTTAGGCTCGTGACTTTCTACTCGTGAAAAACTCCTTCAGCCACAGGATACGTAAGTAATTATTAAAAGTAAATTTTCCATAAACTCACAGAAATTGTGGGTAAGCTAGGCGAAAAGCATTCAAGCATCTGCCAATGTCGTAATGACATCTTGGATTATCCATCCAGTTAGAAAATAATTTTCTGCTTGGTGATGGGGATCCATACCGTTGATAACTTCACCGAATAAAATGCAACCATGTGATCTCTCGTCGTAAGTAACTCGCAAAAACAGCCTAATAATGATTTCAACCTTCGCAAATGCCAATAAAACAAATCGCACATTGACTCGCATACGGGGAATAAAGTAAGAATAAGCCATTTTACACAACAGCACCATCTGTGTGAAGTGCCAAGTGAGTTCCATCTTTTTATAAACAAACAAAATGGCATGGTTTCAATAAAATGTCAAGACAATTACAAGCTTTGCATCTCGTATCACACAGATTCTTTGGTAAGCGTGTACGCTGTCGGTTATTTAATAACCAATTTGCCCATTATAAATATCTCAGGATTACAATTGGGCATAATCCTGAGTACACGTGCCAATCATGTAACTATAATACTTAATCTTTAATCAGCACAACTGTAGAGTACCAAAGTTATAAGATTAAAAAATATCTGATGTGTTGCAGTCACATGACTTTTTTTAACTCTTATACAAACTATTTTTAAAAAACACTTATTCTCCATCTACTTCATGTCAATCGAGATAAACCTTTGCAGATAATCTTATTGCTAATTTTCTTGTAGATGCAAGGGAAATATGGCAGGCTTTAAGGGATAGTCAAATATTTTAAAAGCTGGTTACTACGCGGAGTATTCCAATGTTTTTGCATGTCCAGAACATAAAAAAAACGAATAACGAATTCCCATTTGAGAAAAAGTTTAAAGTATTGCAAAATTCAAACAAATAACAAGGAATATCTCCGTAATGTTGCACCCAACAAAAAAATGCGTATAACATATATTGTGTGTTTTGATGAAATCTACATGTTTTGTGTAGTAAAATTTTGTCTCTCTCTTACAGTTTACCAGTTATGCAAAATTCATTCAGAATGAAGACGACTTTTGGCGACATTCCCGAAAAATTCAAGATTTATATACATTTCATTTGCTGTAGTATCTTAAACATGATATTTTGATCAAAATCGTTAGAGCCATTTTTGAGATAATCCAAATTTTCGAAAAATGTTCCTTGTAAAGGGTAATCTGGTTTTGCGGGAATTCTCTTTAAAATATTTGTGTCGCATCTTTGAAACAAACTGAACCTAAATACCAAATTTGGTATTTATCCGACGTTTCGTTTTTGAGTTATGCTGTTCACAGACACATATTCACTCAGACGCACATGCACGCGGTTCTTTTTCAAAAAAGGCATTTTTTTGGACTCTGGCCACCTCAAAACATGTATTTCCGGTGAAATCCCGGTATCGAATTTTTGGGTGGAATGCAATACTTCCCCTACCTACTATACGTAGTAGAGAAAGTAATAAGATAGATATGAACAGCCCCTATTTCATTTTCTTTGCCAAGGTCTTTTTGGTGTAACTTACAAGCTTGTCTTTATTAAAAAGAGAAATATTGTATTCCACCAAAAATTCGATACCGAGATTTCACCAGAAATACATGTTTTGGGACCCTCCTGAATAACGAAAGGCATATTTAGAGGAAGATCCATGTATGTGTTTCTAGGAAACGAAGTGGGTTAAATACCAAACTTGTTATTTAAGTTCAGTATTTCCCAGGGATGCGACACGAAGATTTTAAAGAAACTCCCCCATCACATTTTACCCTTTCCATGGAAAAATTTTCCAAAATGTTTATTTTATAAAAACTGGGTGTCACGATTTTCATTAAAATATTTTAGGTTTAAGATGTTAGCATGCCAAACTGTATATCATGAATTTTCTACAAATAACCTGTGAAGTCCACCTCATACTGAATTAATTTTTATAAGTTGTAAATCGTGTGAGACAGGCAAACACTACACAGAAGGGATGTTAAATATTTTTGTAGTATTAACCGTTTCAGAGATATTCATTATTATTGATTTTAATCATTAAGTACTTTTCTTTTTACTTTCTCTGCTACATAATTACAGCAAGAGTTGCATTATCCGGGAATGCATAAGTATCTTGAGACCACCTGAATGTAAAGAAATGATTTTTTAGAAAGGTCCGCGCGCATGTTCGTCTATGCTGTCTTCTGTTTGTGAACAACATAACTCAAAAATGAAGAGCTCAATGAATACCACACTTGGTATTTAAGCTACGTATCTCCAAAGATGCAACACGATTTTCTTGAAAATCTTCCTCACCACTAACTACTCTTTAGATGGAAAATTTGTCCTTAAAAATGACGTCTCAAAAAGCTCTCGAGATTTTAATTAAAATGCATATATTCATGACAAATAGAACGCATTTCTTGAATTTTCTGGAAATAACTTGAGAAATCCTCTCAATTTTGAATGTCTTTTGTACAATTGTTAAACCGTACAAAAATTCAGATCTTGTTAAAGCATACAGTTTAGGCCAAATACATTCTTTGTGGCGTTAACCATTTCTAAAATGATTTTTGTTATTTGTTTGAATTCTTAAATATTATGCAGTGGGAAACATCCATTCTTTTTCTTTTTATTTTATCGTTGTGTGCAAAGAAAATGCAATTTCAAAGCCATCATATAGTGATCCGCTCTTAAAGATTTGACTATCGCTTTAGCTTACTGTATTCTCCTAATCCCCTAAAAGGAAATATATAATTAAACCATTTCTGCAAATGTTTATCTGGATTAACATGAAACAAGTAAAAGAATACGCTTTTGTAACAATAGCTTGAAGAACAATAGATGGAGAAAGTCTTGTGAAAATAAAATAAGTTTTTTTTAAACGAATACCCACTTAAAATCCAATTTTATATTACTTTAGTATACACCTCTTCTCTAAATTCTATAAAGAGAAACATTCCGGAACAGTCACCTCCCTCCAAAAAACGTTTGATTTATTACTCCCTATGGTGGTGCGTTTAAGGGGCCCACCAAGGATGTAACTCTCAGACAATAAAACACCAAACAGTTCCACAAAAACATCATATGAAACTGGGGGTTACCCATGCGCTGTGTTGCGGGCTATTACTCCTCGGCAACACATAAACGCATATAGCTGGAACGGATGCTCTCCGGTTTTTGTTTCGTGTTTGTTTAATGACTGGTCAGCAGAAAATGCTTAACTTGTGGCCATCAACGGTCAGGCTGGTACTCCTCCAAGCGTGTCGTTAACCTCCCACCACCACTCCTCCTCCACCTCCTGCTACTACTAATAATAATAGTTGAAGTGTTCTTAGGTTAACTTTTAGGGGAACTCCGTTTGGTTTTATTCTTATACTATTTAATATTTGGTATTTTTCTCAAGTATCCTTAGTTTTACATTAGACATTTTTGCCTTTGTGGAGTTCATGTTCAGTTAATTTTTACCTTATTAAAACAAAATAAATAAATAAATAAATAAATGTTAAGTAGATATAATACTTTTTCAGTAGTGCACCTAATTATATATAGCATTAACAATTTTGACTTAATTAATTCTTATTTGCTTTAAAGCTTGGTAGCAGCTTAATTTACTTTAAGGACAGTAAGAGAATTTCTTGAGCGTAAAGAATACTCAATATTTAATTTATTTTACCATATATAATTTGTACTCGTAATGTTTATTTAACTAAATGTCTATATACATTACTGACTTGTTTTTTCCTCTCACAGGAATTCTGAATGAAATTGTATATAAAACTAATATATATATATATATATATATATATATCATAATGATTTTCTTAGGGTAATGTAAGAAGGAAACGTGACAAAATGGGATTTGTGT
Organism: Deroplatys truncata; assembly: GCA_030765065.1. NCBI lineage: Eukaryota > Metazoa > Arthropoda > Insecta > Mantodea > Mantidae > Deroplatys > Deroplatys truncata. The sequence goes on along the minus strand of CM060975.1, from coordinate 263,366,904 downwards.
ATCATAATGTAGTAAAAGAAGTTTTGGCCCCAACAGCAGGAAGAAATAAAGTCGAAAACGCAGTAACATGACATATGCTGTTGCCATTCGCTTGCCTTAACCCACTGAAGCAATACGTCTGACAACAACGCTATGAGGTGATCTGTCGAACGAGGGAATATTCGAGCGAGTAAATACCCATTTCCCGCGTGAGGTTATATGAAACAGAAGCTCAACCGTATCTCGATATATTCGTTGCTGCTTTTCGAACAATTTGGGTTTGAAGATACAAACGAGTTTCATGATGTATCATATCAAACGAACGAGTAAGACTGTCCTTGATAGCTCTAGCACAAAGACGAAAAGTCGAGTAACTACCAAACTTCATCTTTCAAGGGTTAACACAAAGATTTTCACAAAACTTCTTCCACATAAGGTATCCTTTACATTGAAGTAGTTTCGTTATTTTATTTATCTAAAATAAGTCTTAATGGTTTCGGTTAAAATCTCCTAAGTCTGAAAGTTTGGCATGACAAAAAAGAAGAAGAATGTATTAAACTTTTACTTTCTCTACTACGTACATAGTAGGCAGAGAAGGTGTTGCATTCCACCAAAAAATTCGATACCGATATTTCACCGAAATACATTTGAGGCCCCCTGAATAAAACAAAATTAGCATTTTTATAAAAAGGCCCGTGTGTATGTGTGTGTGTCTGTGGACAGCATAACTCAAACATGAAAAGTCGGATATACACCAAACTTCGTATTTAAGTTCAGCATCTTCCAAGAATGTGGCAAGAAGATTTTCATGAAAATCCCCATATCTCAAACTACTCTTTACATGGAAGATTTTTCAAAGGACTTGATTTTATACAAAACATTTCTCTAACGATGTTGATTTAAATACCATATTTTAAACATATTTACATGACTAATAAAATGTATGTATATTTTGAATTTTCTGGGAATAGCCTGTGAAGTGCTGTTCATTCGGAAGGAATTTTGTATAATCTTGTAAAACTGGTTAACGTTAAACGATAGACGAATTCATACCACGCAAGAATGCGATTCTCTTTAAAGCAGACTATTTATTTCAAGTACATTTTGTTGTGGCATGAGTCATTTTCGATATATCCTTTATTAGTGGTTCGATTTGTTCAATTCTTTTTAAATCCCACCGATGTTTTTGTGTTGTGTGGAAAGAGTATGCAATTTTAAGGCCAGCATAGCGTCCAGTTCTTAAACATTTGACTGTCAATGTTTATTTGTATCCTAAAGATACAAAGAATTTTAACTTTTATGGTGCAATAATTTCCAACGCTACTGAGCGCAAGAACAATGTTGACAAATTAATAACTTTAATCCATGTATCCTGGCAACATGAACAACTTTTACGTTATCTTTATTTTCTTAAAAATGAAACTGTGATTTTAATTAAAATCTAATGCATTTATGATGTTCATGTGACTGCTCTATTCATACGCCGAGTATGTGATTTGACTAATGACATTTAATGATGCTTATATTTCGACCAATCAAGGACAAAACGTTAGATCGTTAGTGAACATAATAGTATTGGTATGCAGTGATTGATAGGCTACCCATCCAATGGTGTTTTTAATCAATGAACATTCAAATAGTGTTATTTTCAAAATAATGTTCTTGAATAAATGTGTCTTTATTGTATTGTGATTTTAGCTTAATTTGAGGTTAACTATTTTTTCATTCCCGTTTGTTAGTACTCCGTAACACATTCGACTATTCATTTATACAGTTTGCCGTAATCTCACAGCTGACACGATGGTGTTTTGGATTTTAAATAACACAGGAAAGAAAGTTATAATTATTATTATTATATATAATCTATTATATTTTATTCATGTAATAGCCTTAAATGATAGCATTCGAAGTTGCGAGTTTTATCACATACATTATCGATAAACTCATGACCGCTCATAGGTTTCCCCAAGCAAAACGCGTTTCTTGGGTTCTCTGCGAGTAGGTTGTGAAATCTTGTGCATACTGACAGGATTTTGTACACTGTTTTTAACTGGGAAATCATATAAGATAAAATTTTGCTCAAGGAAATAAACAGAGCTCATCAAATCAACATTTTTCGTTTCCACTTCAAGTACGTCATTTAACGGACACGTTGCCAACGCAAGAGTTCATTCCCACAGCCAAACATTTCCTGTTATGGCATATTGTATGTAACTAAGCACTTGTGAGACTTTCAACATGAACTTACTTAAAACTGCAACTTGTATTATTCCATATCTGTCGCCAAATTTCAAGCACGTTACCTTATTTTTCACGTTGTCTAATTGTTGAACGGAGATGAGTTTCAATATTTCATCCCAGTTCCTCTTTGCAATCTATCATACTTTACCAAGAGACCTTTCTAAATTTGCCATTAGAAGTTCGAGATTTTATCTCGAATGCCGGAAGTAATTTCTTGTTCGTTATTCTTTTTCTCACATCCAGATGCTCTACAGTTCCACACTTTTTCTTTTACAAGTTATATATCATCGCTTTTTCACTTTGTACCTTTATCGCTGCCTTCTCGCTCAGCCTTTATTGAAATATTGCACACCAAACTGGTCTGAGCAAAAACTGTCTCAATTCTCATTTCACTACCGGAAATTGCAACAGGGGCTGAAGCTGAAAAAGACAGATCTGAAGAAATGCTAATAACATTCCTTTTGTAAGAAATCTACAACTTCAAATGTTGTAAATCATATTTTTATGATCCAAAATTTTACTCCATATGTATCGATGGTTTGTAACCTTCATTTCTTGATTTCAGTCATCGAATGCTATAAGCAACCAAAAACACATTTAGAAGGATTTTAAATTACAAATGTTATCTCTTCCCCAGAGTGAAGAGGATTGTTTTCTGCTTAATATGTTGAGTAACAGTAAATACAGATAAAGCTAAAAGCATTTGAACTCTTGCAATTTTTAAACAACATTATGTTTATAGTAATCTCACATGGCGATTAAACATAATCTATTTATTCAGTATTACACGTTATTAAATGTCAATATTGCGGTCGTTCTCAAAAAAATTCCATGAATAATGATAATAACTCCTTAAATGAAAGATTCAAAACGAAGAAACAGATAAATAACTGCATAGTTCTGCAATATTTATAGTGAATTCTATGTCCAAAATTTCTCCGAGAACTTAACCTAAGTGGGATTACACTTTAATTTGTTAAGTCTTTCGAAGCGTCTAGACTATCATATTTGCTTTCTCAGGCAGAGGCAGTATTGTTTTCAAATAAAATATTCTATATAGAGATTTTGTAAGTGTCTCAAAAATTAAAGGTCAAATACGTAAATTTCATACTTGAGGTTTAAGTATATCAACCGAGCATTTTGAAAATCCCCCCCCAGCTACCTTTACATGGAAACAATTTTATTATACCGGGTGGTTATAATTAGAGAGAGGCTGTTCAGCGTAGCATAATACGGGCTGTAATAATCGTAGGAGTCTGAAACACTGTACAATATGCAACGTACTCTCAAATTACGCAAAAAATAATTCACTCCAAATTTTTCCACCAGGTGAAAATATGACGCTGTAACCAGTCAGAATGTGGTATGGGCGTAGGAAAAAGCACAAAAGAAAAAAAAGCTGATAACGGTGGTTCTGGCACATTTATTATGAAATAAGGTTACAAACACCGTTCAGCATGGCCTCCCATGTTAGCAACATTTTGTATCCGTAACATGGCATGGTCGTCCTGCGCCGTGGTGCTGTGGGTTAGAGCGTGGAGCTCTGGTTCTCGGTCACGGAATGCGCCCGTGTTCGATTCCACCCGTGGGGATGCGGATTTTAAGGCCCGGGTATAGGACCGGTGTCCACTTAGCATCATGAGGAAAGTGAGGAGCTGCGACAGGCAGCGATCTCGGCTACGGAGGTCAACATTTCGGCAGGGGATGCATGATGCTGGCCACATACCTTTCCGTATCGTTCGGATGATTGCCCACCTCTGCCGTGTGTGCGTAGACGTGGGACGCTGTTGGGTTGGTAGAATTATTACATGTAACACGGCTTGATCTACAGTTTCTCGCAGTTTACCTGAGCGTCTCATCTTATATGTTAGCCTTTAGATGTGTCCCTGATGGACACGATCTTTCAAATATTCCTACAACCAGAAGTCACGTGGACATCTTGAAGGCCTCATTTGTATAAATGAGAAGCTATAATATACACAAAAGCTTACGAAGGACAATTTACAACTATTAAAATATACAGTTTGAATCAAACGCAGCTTTTATTTGTAGCATTGGTCATATGCGAAATATACACATTTTTTCGTTTCGACTTTCCAGTATTTTAACAATACGCTTTCAAACGGCGTTACCTTGTAGAGTATGTAATATCAGGCCAGGCGTATAAAAACACTTGACTGTCATATAAACCTACTATATACTCTTCCATTGCACTGTGTTGAAAAATATTCTGTCAACATGTATCATGATTAAGACGAAGTAGAAACCAAGCGTTTGTATTAATAATTTACAAAATAGGTGTGAAAATAAATTATAGCGGCTAGAAAAAGTTGTATGATTGCAATATATAATATGTTTTAGAAAACAATAACGACGAAAAATTTTTCATTTAAGATTATTTTGGGAAGAGAAAATTTCTGAAAAACTTCCCTTTACTTTCTTCAAAGCTGTTGTACTTTACACTTAGTTTGGTATTATTTAAAATTTTCCTTTTGGGGCTTCTTTATTTCTCCCTCTGTCTCCTCCAGACATACACACACACACACACACACACACACACACACACACACACACACACACACACATATGGGCGACCGAGGTAATTATGACACGGAACTCGAAAACTTTAAGTTCGCAGTTTGAATCCTGCCAGAACTGTCTTCCCTGACTGGTCGCCCTCACCCAGATTTTCCTCAGTCCTCAGATTTAGGCCACCGACGCAGGTAGCCTAGGTTGTTAAGGCACGGATTCATGAAGGAGAGGTCTAAGCTTCAAATCCCTGACTAAATTTTTCTCCATGTTTCCCTTGGTCCTCATAGCTGGCAAATACCAAGAGTTACCTAAACTTAGACCTGGACTTTTTCTTTCCAAATTTATTTTCCCACTCGTCATTTAGTTTCATGTATCATCAGTGCCAACCGCCTGTGGTGCATTATGCAGTAAGAATGGACGTTAAACACTGCTCAAAAGAAAACCCTAGGCCTGAGAAGTTTCCTTCCTAAATTTCCTTTCCTAATTATCATTTCATTTATGCATCATCAGTATCCATCCACCGTCTGCGGTGTCGTGGTAGTAGAAACGAGCGTTAAAGAAAACCCGCGCATGCGTACACACGCACACACGCGGGTGCATTGATTCTGGAAACCTCTGAACTTCTGTTTCCGGTGAAACTGCGATATCGAATTTAGCAGCCCATTGTAATACTTATACTGCATTAGTTAATCGGCAGAGAAAGTGGGGACAGTCATGATCAAGAAAATCGAATAAGAAATGAAAAAAGTATTGAATGGAGGGAAAAATAGAATAGAAATGAGCTAGAAATTGGATGCAATAAAGCAAAAAGATCAGGAAATTAAAAGGGAAGAAGAAAAAACAGGCCATTTGAAACTAGTTTATGGCTGATTTTGCCAGCACTTACCCGAGAACTCTACCTCGTTTTTCAGCATGACTTCCTCCTTAATATTTCTTCCCCCATAAGAATAAATTATCCCCATTTTTAGCATTTTCCTCGCTGCTTCAGCTACTAAATTATTTCATATGTCTTCATATTTTTCTCCGTTCAAGGGAATTATTCCGCCGCGATGGACAGAAGTCTCGCCACCGCTGCGCGCCTCCTGCTATATTCATACAGCCAAAGTAACGTATTTATGTTATGTTGTAGCGTGTTTTCAGGAAGCAGCATTTTAATAACAAGGGACATGTGCAAAACATAGGACTTTTCTAACTGTATATTATGCTTTTTATCTAACAGAGAAATAACAACCACAACAACATAATGAAAATGGATACCTTTTAGCATATTTTACTCTTGTAGCTTTTAGCATGTCCTGAATGTAGCGTTCTGGAATTATTATGGATGGCAAATACAGATACAGATACAGTAAAATCGTAAGGAAAGCTTTTTTCTGGATGTAAGCATTTTCCTATTTCAGATCAGTAACTCAGATAAGGGAATATTAAGTTATACTAAAATAAAAAGTAATACTTTTAAAATTATATACATATATGTGTGTGTACCTATGGATGTCTTAATTGGCATTGTACTTTTAATAAGGGGTAAAACTAAGTGCAGTTTTTGAAAGTAGTCAGAGGTCTAAATATGTAGTTGTACGTAAAGTAAAAAGTCTTCCATTTTGTAAATATGGGGTTGCAAATAAGATTAGGGATAAATTCTTTATCTATTCTATAATTTTCATGAAGTCCTACTTCTCAAGTGAGCAGATTTGGCTCTGATTGGACAATCAGTATAGTTTAGTTTGTGATGGCGAGGTTAGCTTTCTTTTTAAAATTGGGAAATATTATATGGCAAGAAATAAGATTTGCTTAGTTTTTGGTGGTTGTAACGCAACCTACTCTTTTTCTACGTATAACTGTACAATATTTTGAGAAAATGGATGAAAATATGCAGGGACTAAAAATATGGATAGATTTTGTAACTAACCTTCAATTTTAGTTGGATCCTATAGTATATTAATGTGTAAGTTTTTTTCTAAATATGCCAAAGAATGTCGATTTTTATGTTAGGGGTTGAAAATATGGTTTGAAAATAAGTGGGACGTTTTGAAGTTGTAGACCAGGTTATCATTTTTATCCGATTCTAAAAAGAAAATTTTGTCAAAACCATACCAAGTATACTCCTTGATAACAAACTTCAGCGAAAGTAGGAGGAAATCTGGAAATGTGACCGCAATATACAACTCCCCTTCCTTCCAATAACACCATTTGAAAATGTTTTAGGGCTACCCATTTACCCCTTTTGGGCTCGAAGTCATCAGCTCCGAGATGGCGAAGAAGAAGCAACGTAGAGTCGCCGTGCCTGCTAAGGCAGGACCTTCTTCTTCTCCTCCGGCACCCGCCGAGGAGAACTCGCCGCAGCCCGGGGCAACCTATGCCTCGGCCGCAGCTTCGCCGCCATCCAGCGCAATTTCGCCGCGACTGCCGCCGCAGTCGACGACATCACCGGGGTTCACGCCGCCGATCCTGGGAGCTTCCCAGCCTGCGCCGATCCAGCCTGTGCCTCTTTGGAGGTACAGCGCTGTCATTCGAGGGGTCCCGAGGGACCTGCCAGTCAGGTTCCTTGTCAGCGCAGCTCACCAGCTCCTTCAGCCTTGAAGGCCATTCGGACTTTCGGAGCACAGACACCCACGTCGCTCGTCATGATCGAGTACGCAGACCCTGGCGACTATGAAACTGCCTTGAGGACGGGCCTGCCCTTGTTAGGGCGGTGCTTACGAATCGAGGTTAGCCGATTAGAACGCCAGGCACCCTGCAGGCGCTGCTGTACCTACGGGCACGAGGAGTCGACCTACCCAGCACAACCCAGGTGCCACTACTGTGGTTCCGCCTGCACCACTCTTCGTGTAACCAGCACGACCTGCGCCGCCGACGCCGCTACTGTGTGACCTGTGGAGGATCAACGCACTTCACCGGCCAAGAGCTCTGCCCCCTGTATCCTCGCAGGAAGTCACTGCTGAAGCCACCAGCACCTACGCGCAGCCAGTGACCGTTCCATAGCCACAAACACCAGCACAATCACCAGCACCATCATTAGCGCCGATCATCGAGGAAGTCCAGGGCTTACGTGACGCCGTTCAGGATCTCCACGCGAAGTTCTTGAACATGACGACGAAGTTGACAGCCCTGGAGGAACGCTTCAGGGATCTTCAAACCACATCAGCTGCTCAACAGGTTTTCCTGGCTGAGCAGTTCGACAGCACTTCATTCAGACTCACCGCCATCACCGAAGCCATCTGGGTCTCCTCTCTTGGTCCCAGGCTGAAGAGTAACCCGGAGAGAATCGCGAACTTCTTGCAGCAAAGAAAGGAGTTCAACCAGCAACAGCAGCATCATCAGTACTATCCTCATTCCTAACTTACATTCTCTTCCAAACCCTCGCCATTCCCACCAGTGTTGCAGTCAGGTTTCATGGCTGCAACCTAGTAACTACCTTTACCCACTCCCGCCCATAGGGCGGCAATCAACAACCTTCAAGTACCAACGCGGGCACTATGCGGGACCGCACAAAGCCACATTATTCCACTTTTCCTTCTTCCTTTTTCCATCCGGTGGAGAAGCTTTTAGTGGGTATGCCGACTATTATTGAGTCCTACACTCTCAGTCCCGACTCCCATCGTGGCTGAGGTCAGTGATTAAATCATTTTCTCCTCCACTCGAAAAAAATCATAATAATGCTACAAATCATTTAATTGCAAACATGGCATATTTTTTATTGTCACTATATGTTTCGGAAGCACAGTCTTTTTGATAGTGAAATAATCAAAATCGGTTCAGTGGTTTTCATTTATTACCGTTCTACCTTACCACATAAGCACGCACCTACACGCATGAACATGAACATGCACATGCACATGCACACGCACACACACACACACACACACACACACACACTCTCTCTCTCTCTCTCTCTCTCTCTGTCTTTCTCTGTTTATTATAACTGCATAGGTGTTATATTATATTGGGTTCTCATAAATAATTCCTTCGCTTGATGACATTTCAAGCACCAATAACGCCTGAAAATATGCAAACCCACATTACAGTACCGACAGAGAAGTTATCGAGGAGTCCCGGGTGAGATATAGATGTTTCAAAACATTAAACACAATGTTATTCAAACCACGTTAGGTAAAATATGAAGGGTACAAAGTCTTAGTGTCATTTTGCATACGCAGTTCTATGATGGTAGGATTATCTTCCAGATACCAACTTAGGCTTGGTTTGAAGGCAGTCAATTAGCGGCATTTTCAGCTGTAACAAGTGATTCATTGGTGCAATTCGCACGTAGAACATTATGTCTGATGTGAGAATGGAGAAATTATAGGCACATTTATACAATTATATCATTATAATCATGCTTAATTCTTTTATCATACTTACATGCGTGAGTTCATCTCATTTAAGTAATCAAGTCTTTCCACATTTCGACCTCCTCCAGCATGCTGCTGTCAGCAGGGTATGGGAAGCTTGAGCGCAGGACTCATAAGAAAACATTACGTCTATTCCTTCTTCAGTTATCGATTCTAAGTCGGTATAGTGATTAAATTAACGTGAAGTACTAAAGGTTTAAATACGAAGCACTTAACGTAATTGTTCTTATTACTTAATGCTAAATCTTCACGCCGATTAGCTCTAGTTATCACGTGACATTAAACTTAAAACGTAATGGGAAGGAGAAGGTTTGGCATTAATAATATCTTAAGTGACGTCCCTTTAAAGTTAAGTCATATTAAGTCAACCCTAAATAGCTTCATTTAATACAGTAGCGTTAACTTACGTTTCGTTAACTTCATTGTAATCCCAGTTTTACCTGGAGTGTAAAACATAGGTAAAACACTAAAATGGATCATTTATGGACCCCTATATTATACGTATTAGTAAACAAACTTTGTCTCGTACACTATGATCTATTGCTATCAAGAATACAACAATATACCATTAAATGAGTCCTCTATAAGTTTATCTATATAACCCATATATTATTGTATTATAAATCGGCCATTTCGAAAAAAATCTGGTGTGTCATATGCACATGACCTTCTCTACCCGCTATCGTTTACTTATACCTACGTCTCTTTTGCACATTCCTTCAAAAAGGCTTAGTTACATTTCTCTTTATGTTATTCGAGACAAAAGTTTAGAGAAATGGTTTCATTACCAATTTTGTTATGGGAACTAAGGTAATAAGGTTCTGTACCTTGGCGTCTGTTTTGGAACGTGGTACTGCGTGTGTTTGAGCCCACCAAGTGGGTGCGAAGTTTTCGGCCCATGTATAGGACCGGTGCCACTCACCTTGGTGATGCATTTGAAGAGCTACGATAAAAAGAGATCTGTAGGTCACGAAAGCCAAAAACAAATATTAAATTGAGTTTTATTTATGGAAACTTCTTTAATTGCTATGGTTGTTAGCGTCCCATTCTATATTGGGCGTGAAAGACCGGAAGTTTGCTCAGAGGCCCCTTGAGGTTCCTTTACGTGCCGTAAATCTACGATACGGGACCACCGGCTTTACTTCCTTTCAGAAGGAAGCCATACTAAGGATTTTTACGCCCGAAAAAATCCGTCACCATCCGCCGGGTTTGAACCCACGACCTCAGGACGAAAGCTAACGGCTGGCGGAAGCATGGTACTGACGGCATATGTCGTCGTGAGGTCACAAGGGATGTAGTACCACAGATTTAACTTAAATTGTATACAGGAGGCTGAAGCGATAGTCAAATCTTTAAAATATAGGTCGCTGTATGGTGGCTTTGAAATTCCACTCTTTTCATAACCAAAACTAAATAAATGAATGCTGACTTACTATGAAGCGTATGAAGTGTTTGAAACTGTAAACCAATGATAACGAACTTCTTGAAAATGGTGAGTGCTACAACATTTAACACACAATTTGTGTGTATTAAGGAGATCTTTATTCTTCATGCAGTAAGTATTTTAATCTATCTGTTATGGTTTTCCAGTTTTCAAAACAGTTAGAGAAATTTTTGAAAAAATACAAAATAACGAAACATTTTCCATGTAATGGGTACTTTGAGGTGGGAGCTTTTATCTGGAAATCATCTTGTGCCATATTTGGAAGATGTTGAAATTAAATAACATGTTTGGTACTTAACCAAATTTTCCTTTAGGATTTATGTTGTTCGCGCACACACACACACACACACACACACACACAAAACAAACATATATGTACCTATTTGAGAAAGTAAATAGGAGACATATGAACAGGTTTCCGGACATTAAAATCGGAGCTGAGATCTCAGGAAGTGTTTTTTAATGTTCCATTTGTATGCCGCCTTTAACATCTAAGGTCACATGGGTGGTTTTTACCTTTGGAACAATTGCTCATCAGCAATAATGCTGACTCGCTTACAACAGTGTTAATCTGTGGGTTAGTTTTGCTTTTGGTTAATACACTAAATTTGCACACACATACACGCTACCATTAATACTTCCAGACTCTAGGGAGAATGGGGAATAATCCTGGGTAAAGAAAAATTCCCACCCTTCAGCCGGGAATTGAACTCAGATCTCTAGATTTTGAGGTTAGCATGCTAACCACCAGATCACAGAGACAGTCTAGTAGTATTTTCTGAACTACAAAGATTTTTCTTCTCAATAATATTCCAATTTATACTCCGTACCCAGGATGCTGGCGCACTACGTCTTTTCTATATAAAACCATCGTGGAGAGAGAGAGGGGGAGAGAGAGAGAGAGAAAGTAAAAGATACCGAACGCCAAGTACTTACTAAGTTCCCCGGTGTTACTTTAAGGAGACTTTATATAATGTAACTGAATTACCATACTCCCTTGTTTTATTCATGAGGTGGCATTTTTTTCTGGTCTAAAAACGTAGGATCCGAACAAAGTGAGCACTTTAGCGCAGGCGATATTACAGAGTTTGCTTCCGGGAGATGGGATAAGTCCATCAAACCAAAGGTTTTGTTTAATAAACATGCTATTTCCTCGCAGTATATATATTGTGTTAAAAGCATATATTACCTGAAACGCACATAGAGAGAAACAACCGCTCATATCCGTGTAATTTATTCCTTACTCCCAAGGTTTAATGCCGGAGGCTACATATTTAAAAAGCTCAACACTTTTAAGTTTTCTTACGCACAACAAACTTAGCCTTGCAAGCATTTTTAAAGTGTAAATATCACATTTTACATTGTTAACAACAGTCTATAGCTTGTTAATCTCACAAACTTTTCCCATCCTGGTCTATATTCTGTATTCCTCTTATCTCCATAATTTTATTAATTCCTTTCAGCCAAGCTTTCTTTGTGCGTTCCATATCCTTCTTCCGCTCTTTGGTAACATTTCTTTATGCTCTA